>CM035622.1:28056748-30556748 GCA_020496765.1 Gossypium stocksii
CCTTTAATTCCAGAATTCCCATAAGCACCTTAATGTACTCATTAAGTCCATCTTCAAATCTTCTACACATCATCGCTTTGTAGAAACACACTCTGGTGCATATTTACTGAGTCTAACGAACTCGCATTCATACTCAATTATCGTCATCTTACTTTGCTTCAACTCGAGGAACTCCTTTCATTTTTGATCAACAAATCTCTAACTTATATACTTCTTTCAAAACTCCTCCAAAAAGAAATCCCATGTCGCTCTTTCCCTCAAGACCACAGATATTAATGTTTTCCACAAATGATAGGCCGAGTCCTTCAGCAAAGATACGACACATTTAAAACTCTCCTCTGGTGTGCAAGACAATTCCTCAAATACCTGCATGGAATTCTCGAGCTAGAACTCTACCCTCTTTGAGTCATCATTGACTTTAGCTCTAAACTCTTCAACCTATTGTTTACAGATTTTATCCACTAGAGGTTTAGTCACCCTTATCAATTCAATACCCTACGGGGCTACGGGGACTGACTGTGATATTGGTGGGGGAGGAGGGGGTTGAGCATTAGGATTAGCTCTAACAAAATTAGTATACAAGTCATTCAACATTTAGAGAATGGCATCCCGAGCCTTGTCTCCTTGACTCAAAGTCTCGTGTCTACTTTCTACAGGCGCAGTCCTTTGCGTGGGAGCCGACACGTTACTAGCAGCATCGTTAGCCATAGCTCGTTTAGGATCCATTCCTATATAAAAAAACCAAAAATAGTTTAGAAAAAGTCAGTAGTCACCACACTATCATAGTATATCTATGGCATGTATAGCTAGACTCACACACAATGCTTCGGTAGTCCGAAAACTGACTAAACCATAGCTCTGATACCATAAATGTAACACTCCTTACCCAGATTCAATGCTGAAACTGAGTACGAGGCATTTTCGGACAACATCACGACCAATTATACAAAATTGAGCCATAAAATTTTGTTCCAATTTAAAACTTTTACATAATATATCATACGATCCTTAAAATGGGCCTACGGGACCCAAAACATAATTTGGGAATGGTTCAAGATCAAACCGAGAACTTAGAAAAGTTTTTAAAAATTAGGTAAAAAATAGGGCACACGCCTGAGTGAGACAAGGGCACACCCATACGGGTAGGCCATGTAGTCACACACGCCCATGTCCTCAAACTGTGTTGAATCTTTGGGAAAATATTTTTAATTTTGAACCTGTAGGGGTTTTCACACGGCCGAGCACACACCCGTGTCCTTGGCCGTGTACTTTACATGGCCTCAACATGCCTATGTGGCCTTCACGTGTAAAAAACTTGGACATCCTGTTTATGACGTCGGCATGCAATTTTGGTCACACGGTCATGGGACATGCCCGTGTGACCTGGCTGTGTGACGTCCTTAGTCTCCGAAAATTCCATGCAAAATTCACACGCCTTACACATATGATTGTGGGGGCTAGCCGTGTGGCCCTAAGTTAAGCTATTTTCGAAGCCATCCTTTGCCACAAGACACATGCTAACTTTACCACTTTTAATACCACTTAACTTACACTTTTTTAAGCATCTAAATGGCTTCATTTATTCATCAATCATCCATTTCAACTTAATCACACACAAACATACCATTCTATAAAATACCTTATAAGGATAGATAAGTAAAACAACATCATCATTGGCCATATCACATGGCCTTAATTACAAAATGATTTATCTCATGATAATTACCATAATATAGCCAAACTGACTTAACACTTACATCACCACTAAGTCCCCATACATGCCATAGTTCTAAAAGAATACATATTACAATACCAAAAGAACTTTGTGGATAGTGTGAATGATCTTACGACGCTTCCCGACCCTCGAGCAGGCTTGACTAATCTATAAAACACGGGAAAAGAGAAAGAAGTAAGCTTTAAGAAGCTTAGTAAGTATATATACAAATAATTACCATCATACCAACTTTCTTAATAACTATAGGCCATGCCACCTCATAACAACTTACCACCTATCCTTACTATATTTCATACATATATATATACACCAAGCACAATATACACCTATACTTAAGTTCATAACCACCCTTGCATACTCATGTATTTGCCCACATATTCTATGTCCCACAAGTACCTGCATATACACACCACATAACCACACAAATATTATTTGTAAACTTTCCCGTTGAACCCTTCGGAATAACTTTTGATACTCAGTGATTTTAGTACATAGCTCCACCAACACATAATCCAGCTCTCGTGTACATATGGTGAACTCTCATCATCACCCATGTGTCCTAACCGTTAAATCCCGTAGCTCTGTCTACATGGTGTCCAACACTCAGTGTGATAGCCCGATTTTGACCTTATTCAGAATGGTGGTTTTGGGACCATGAAATCGAGTTAGAAAAACATTTTAATATTATTTTATGTGTTTAATTTGTGTGAATTTGTATGTGTGAAATTTTCGCATTTAAATTTCGTCGTTTGGATACCTGATTTGATAAAAGGATCTAATTGTGAAAATAGAAATTTGATGGTTTAAATTAAATGGGCTAAATTATTATTGTTTTGATAGCATGAAGTGTTTAAATTGTAATTATACCATAATGTAAATTGATGGACTGTTGTAACCTTAATATATGTGGTTTAGTAATTATATTAATAAAGGTTAATTAGGTAAAATGACAAACACATGTGTTTTAATAAAGCATAAAAAAATAAAATGGTGTTTATAATGCATGTTCATCACCGAATGTTAAAACAAAAAGAAAAAGCTTTAGGATATTCGACTATTTGCAAGCTTGATTGAGGTAAGTATTGAGCTTGGTTTTTTATAATTTTTACTTTTTGAGATCGTTTCTTCAAATACTACCTAACCCATGCTTGAATTTTTGATTTTGATGAATATTTTGAGTTATGCCATTGATGAATAATTGTATTTTGTGAATTTTGATGATGAATTGTGAAAGATGTGCTTTGGATTAATATGTTTTGTATAGAAAATTTTGATGACTTTGAGTAATTAGGGCTAAATTGTGAAAATAATAAATTAAGGGACTAAATTTTAAAATAAATGAAATGTGTGGACTTGTATGAGTGTAAAGAAGATTCGGCTCCAGCATTGTATGTGTAAATTTTGCATGTTTTGTGTTTTATGCAAATTGGACTAAATTGTAAAAAGTGTGAAATATTAGGGGTAAAATGGTAATTTGTCCATTTATGTGTTTTTGGACTAAATTGAATGAAATTTTGTTTGAATAAGCTTAATTTGAAATTGTATAGATCAAGAACCAAAGAAATCGGACTTGGACTGGGGAAAAACAAAAATAGTTTAATAGCCGATTTACATCGTTTGTCGATATCTGAGGTTTGTTTATAAGTAAATAAATGTCGTTAATTTTGAATATAAAATAACTTGATATGCTGATTTGAATATTATGAATTTATAATTGAGATGGCCGAATGTGATTATGTATAGAAATAATGTGTTCGAGTTTAATTGGATCGAGTTGCGTCATCTGAAAGTCTGTATGAATTTTTAAGGAATAACTAGGATTTTCGATATATGAAATATGTGTAAGACCGATTTTGTATTAGTGATTTTTCGGCTCCGAGCTTAGTAGGCCTTGTTTCGATGTATTATATCAGGCTTTAAGCCTAGCATGCCTTGTGCTGGTGTGTTATATCAGGCTTCAAGCCTAGCAGGCCTTGTGCTGGTGTATTATATCAGGCTTTAAGCCTAGTAGACCTTGTCCTGGTGTGTTATATCAGGCTTTAAGCCTAGCAGGCCTTGTGCTGATGTGTTATATCAGGCTTGTACCTGGCAGGCTTTATACCGGTGTATTATTATAGGCTTTATGCCTAAAAGGTTTTATGCCGATGCAGTACCAAATGTGATTAACAAGTTGAAACGAGTAGGTATGTTCCGTCTTATGTTAAGTATATGTATGTGATTTGGAATCTTGAACTATGAGTATGTAAAGATGAATGCTTGTGTATAAATGGTTGGTTATGACAAAAATGGTTTGAGATTTATGAATGTATTAGTATTATTTGTTGATAATTTGTTTATGAAAGTAGATGTTGTTTATATTTTTGCTTATGACTTACTAAGCTATGATAGCTTACTGTGTGTGTATGTTTGTCTCTGTTTTATAGATTTTGGAAGCTAGTTACGGGCTCAGGGATCGTTACTGAAGTCTATCACACTATCAACCATTTTCGGTATGATGTCTATGCTTAAGTGTTTGTTCATGTTATATTTATAAGACGTGCATGATATTTTTATTTATCATTTTTAATGGTTCGATTATGACATTTATAAAATGTGTGTTTGATATAAATTGGTAGTCTTTGGGTTTAATTATATTGAATTTGGTTGATGCTCATGTTGGTAAAAATGCTAAAGATGTATTGATTGATTGATGAGTGTATTCAATTGTGTGATGAAATTTAGGTAATGGTTATATATTGTTTGATATCTGGCCATGGTGATTGAACCGAATATTTATGTAATGTGTTGGCAGAATTTTGATGTTATAGTATGGATAAGTGGTTAAGTTAAATAGGTGTTTAATAAGTACATGACGAAATAGCGAGGAATGATGATTTAAGCCTAGTTGAATTTTGTTATGTTATATATATACTTATGATGTGCTGGTTATGAAATGCAAATTATGGTTTAATATATTAGTTGAGTAATATGCATGTTATATGTGTGAGATGTATTTGAAAAATGCTTACGGTATAAAATAATGTCATGTTAAACTTCTGACTATTGATTCGGTGAGTTTGATTTATATGGTTAATGAATGTATCTAGGCTATGAATAGTTAATGAGCTAATATAGACATGTATAAATTGTTTCATAAATGGAGTTAAACATAGCTTATGAGATATTTGAGTGTTTGGCTTTTGTAATGAAATATTAATGATAGTTAAAACAATTTTTTCAAAAAAAATTAAACATAATGTTTAAATCTTGGCATCAATTGTTTAATTTTATGTTCTTATTGGATATGTAGTAGTGGATATATGCGTGAATCAAATTTGGCTAAATAAATAAATAATTGGGTTAAGAAATGGGGTTTTGTGCCAATTTGAAATGGCATGTTTAAATAGTTAGTTTGGTTTAAAAATGACAATGTATGTGCATATGTGTATTTAACTAAAGCATGAGTTTTATAATGACAAGTATGAGATTTGGTTTATAGAGTATTTATATAGAATTGCCGAATATGACATGGTCCAAATAATATATGTTTTTGATTTATTTAAATTATATAAATCATGTATGAAATAATGAAATGTAATGATGCAATTAGTTTGTGTATGCGCATATGTTTATGTCTTAAAATGAAATGTTTTATATTTTTGCTTATGAAATATGTGGCTAGTTATATGTTCAAATTATGTTATACGATGATTTGTAAAGAGATTATATTAGATATGGGTTTAAAATTTGAATAGCTTGAGTGGTTTGATGTGAATAGTTTATCATGTATGAAATGTTAAGCATGTCTACTGAAAGTTACATTTTGTCTGCTAATACCTTGTAACTCCAATCCAACGATGGATACGGGTTAGGGGTGTTACACTCGGAGTCACACATGCGACCTAGCTACAGATAACACAACTCTTGTGTCTACATGATGTACCCTTGGTAACATACATGCGACCTAGCTATTTTTAATCTGTAGTTCTCGTGTCTACATGGTGTACACACAATATTACATTTGTTGTAACACCCCAAACCCGGCCCAGACGCTACAGCCAAATCTGGTGTGTCATATCACCTACAACTAACCATGTTTTCTAGTTACTAAGATTTGGGTGAGCTTTGCAAACCAATATTGAGGGTTTAAGTGAAATTCCCGGTTATTAGAGAACGTCCTAGACATTACTAGATATTAAAAGAATTGATTGAAATGTGTAATGAGATTTGAAAACATTTGATTAATTTTTCAAAAACTCGCATAGCTATATTTAAAAATAATTAAAGTAACATAGGAATAAGTAATCTAAAAACCCAAAATAAAAATAAAAATAAAAGAGCGGCCTTATTACAAACCCAAAACCATAATAAATATAATTAAAATAATTACAGAAATAAGATAAATTAAAATAAAACTTAAATAAATGACTGTAGTTCATGCGGCCACTCTGAATCCCTCCTAGCTCTAAGTCCACCAATCTAGGGCTCACCTGCATGGATGGAGAGAAAGGGGGTGAGTTTGGAAACTCAGTGTGTAAGGAAAGCCCCTCTAGAGCCCAAAACAGCTCAAGCCCACTGGGCCGAAGCCCTATCCAGTCTCAGTAAAATCTGGGCCGAAGCCCTATCCAGTTAACAGTATACTGGGCCTTAGCCCTTTTCAGATAATAGTATGGCCCATAGGCCCATTATAGTGACAGATCAATGAATATGAAAATATGCAAACCCAAACCCAGCCTAAGTCCATCTGCTACACTTGACCCGTACCAGCCCTACACACCATGTGGGGAATAACTCAACCCACCCAGCCCTACACTCCACAATTGCAGCATAGCTGCTCAGATATCAGTAAAATGAGGCAAAGCCTCTAGTACGTGGTCAAGCCACTTTCAGTACTTCCTCCATCAAAATCCCAGTCCCATGCAACAAATATTCATGGCATGACATGCAGTAAACAGTAATAGTAAAACATGCTCTTAGGTCAAACTTAGCCCTAGGGGCATAATGGTCATTTTGCACCTAGGGGTAATTTAGTAATTTCCACTCATAAGGGGTATTTCAGTAATTATGCCAATTTCTAGGGTTTCATACACATTTTAATCATAAATAAGCTAAATTTTCTCTCAGTAGTTTATTTAGTCCATTTTAGTAGTTTACAGCCATTAGGCCCTAAAACCCCTAATGGGCCCTACAGCGACATTTAGCTAGATTAGCCCGTTAAGTCCAATCAGTCTACTAGTTTTAATAGTTTCAAACCTACAATCTATCTATACGCATTTATTGCCCATTTTTACCCGTATAAGCCCGTAAGCACATTGGGCCCAGTTTCAGAACATCGAGGCCCAAAATAATCGGGGTGCACGAAACTGCGCACTCAACCAACGTACCACTTACGATTACCGATCTAATAATTTCCAACAGACTTATGAGTGCTTGCACACTCACAAGCCTACGAAATGCCTAAATTTCAGCATTCAGCTTCTCGCCTTTTGCCGATTTCGACTAGAGAAGGGTGTTCGATACACACCTGATTTGCGACAACTGCCAGCGAGATCACCCACGATATCCTTAGCCGAAACTAGTGACTAGATCTAGATCTAGTCGACCGGCACTTTCGACTTTTGACTGATGAAGAAGAAGATGGTTTGGGGTAGTAGTTTTGGAGTAATGTTGCCGACAGGAGTTAAAGGTTTAGAGAAGGTGAGAATCGGTAAAAAGGGATGAAAAGAATAGAGGGATTTTGGCTTGGAGAAATCGGCACAAGAAGAAAGTTTTTAGGATTTCAGCTTTTATGGCAATCGGCTATGGTGTCTTTGAAGAGAATGGAATGAAAAAAGAGATGAGTAGAATGGTAGGAATGTTTCGGCTAGAGGAGAAAAGAATAAGAAAAGAAAATAGAAGAAGAGAGGAGAAGAGAAAGGAGAAATCGGCACAGGGAAAAACTTATTGCCTTTTGGCTTTTTGCTACACTAAAAGGTGAATGAAAAAAAGATGAACACTCTAGGTGGCTAAGCCTAATTTACCAAGACAAAAAAAGAAAAGAAGCTAACCCTAATTACTACTTAAGCAATCGGCCCAACCTCCCTAAGGCCCTAGCCGAATTTCTACATAAGTTCTGTCACATGCCCGACACATGCACCAAAAGTAAAAGTATCAATACACTTACCTTGTGACTTAAACCCTGGCCCTTAAACTCTGTCTACACGCCACTTTTTTAGGAACTTAGTGGCACCACCTAGCCACTTTACCAAGGCCCTCTTTATTTCATAATTTATGAGGTTTTTCTTAAAAGCCTACTTAACCAAGTCCCCTTTCACTTAAAATCCAAACTTGATATTTTACCGGGTTTTAACTTAGGCTTGGGCCTTTTAAAGGCCCACTAACACTTTTGAACTCAATTCCAGTATTCAGAACACCAAAATTTCAAAATTCACTAAAAATCATAAAAACCTAAAAAATCCCGAAAATCAGGGCGTAACATTTGTAACCTAGCTACCTATGTAAGAATATTCCGTAGCTTTCTTGTACACATGTTATACACCTTGTATTACACATGTGACCTAGCTACCACATAGCATCCCGTAGCTCTCTTGTACACATGGTGTCCTACCATCGGAAACATGCATGTGACCTAGCTACACATTCTCCGTATCTTTTGTTTTTTCGAATGTTCAATCGAGAACACCAATTTTCCATAATTCACCAACTTATAGAATCCATCCACCATCATCCATATCATGCAATAAATATAATTTATGGAAGTAAAATCAAAGTATTACTTACATATAAACTTACCTCGACAACCAAAAAGCAAAAATTTGCAATTTAGCCCGTAACCTTGCCCTTGCCTCGGTCAAGGTCGATTCCTCGATCTTCTTGATCTATAATAACACATCCAACTCGTTTAATGCACACATTAATCAATTTAGTCCAAAATCATCCAATAACTATTTTTACAATTTAGCCCCTAACTTTATTAATTTTACATTTTAGTCTCTAGGCTCGGTTTATGATTTTCATGCAACTTACATGCATTTTAAGCCTAGTTGAACCATTTTTCCTTATATCAGCCTGCAATCATTTTTCCTTATATCATCCCGCAATTTCAACCATATCACCACTTATACACTCCACATTTTATCTTTTACAAATAAGTCCTTTCTACAATTTCCACCAAAAATCAACTAGTGCAAATTGTTCTCCACACTTTAAACTTTCATATTTCACCATTAGACATCAACATACATCCATGACATCTATGGGTAAAATTTTAAAAATAAACCTTAGCTCAGCATAATGGCATAATTAGCTAGAGCAATTTTAGAGGATTCCAAAAATAAGAAGAACATTAAAAACGAGGCTCGATTGCACTTACTTGTGAGCTTGAAATTCAACAAAACCCTAGCTATGGATAGCTTGCTACATTTGGCCAAGGAGGAAGAAAAAAAGGAAAAATTTAGCTCATTTTCCCTTTTTATTTCTTTTATTAACTAATGACCAAAATGCCCTTCATTAAAAGTCCTTTGATTTTTCTTCCTTCCTTGGGCATTTTTGTCCAAACTAGGTTAAAATGGTCTAATTTCCATATAAGGACCCTTAATATAGAAACCCAATTCAATCAAGTACCTTTATGATCCAAACCCATATTTTTTCACCTATTGCAATTTAGTCCAATCTACCAAATTGGACATGCAAACATTAAAATTCATGCACCAAAATTTCATATCATTGTTCAAACACCAAACAAACATCAAAACTCAATCAGAATAATACTTTAGACCTCAAACTCATGGTTTTGAAACCACTATCCCGTTTAGCCCCTAATTCGGGTTGTTACAAAAAGTTTAGATTTTATCAATGGAAAATTTTAAAATCTTTAACATTTTTGAAAACGGAGATACGAGTTAGTCAGACCTAGTTGCAACAATCTCAAAACCATAAAAGTTACGAAAAACCAACTTCGTTTAGCTTGCCATTCGAAGAGCCGAATGTCTAAGAATGTTTAAAGCTTATCCTTCACTTATTCATGGTGGTTTTTCAGTGGAAAAAGAAGAAAATGAAAAGATGATACATTTGTTTTATGTTTTATTACATTATTTATTAATATTTTAACATATATAAAAATTAACATGTAAATGGCTAATTAATAAGAATTAACCAACCATTACACTCAAATAGGGGTTAATTATCACTTAGAACCTTGAACAATCATTAATCATGCATTTTAGCTAATAAAAATTAATAGCGATTAAATTTTACAATTTTTTATGATTTCATCCTTTTTCTTTAATCAACCATCCAAACACTAACATTTTTGGACCAAACCTCAATTAACCTATATAATAGATACGTAAATATTTAGTAAAAGTATTCATGGGTTTATTTTATAGAAATGAGGTCTCCATACCTCACTTTCCAAATCCACTTGACTTTTGGTATGCACCACTTGTACCTTGAGTAATTGACCAATTAATAAATTCTATTAAATCAAGATTCACTATTATACTATGTGTAACTCATAAATATTAATTAAATATATCTATGAACTCTTTCATCGAAATTGTGATCCTAAAATCATTATTTCCAACACCATTAAAAAACAAGTTATTATAATAGGTGGTCTAGATTTATATGTGAACCACTACGCTAGCCCCAAATACGAATTTATCGACATATCCTCTATAAGTTGACAACCTTAAACATAAGTTTTAGACATGAACGCCCCCGCAGATGCTCGGTGTAAACTAAACATCAAATTCCCACCCAATCCATTATAGAAGGTCTGCAATTCCAATAAATCTTGAAGACTGAGATAAGGGCACTTACCCAACATTAGCTTGGAACATTTGCATGCCTCATAGAGTACCTTTTGCTCAAGTTATCAAAAGTTAGTAATGTTTATTCTCAACTTCATCATCATGCTTGGTGGAAAATATTTCACCAAGAACCGATTAGCAAGCTTATCTCAACTAGATTTCAACTTGATGGCCTGTGACTCGAACCACATTACTGTATCATCACACAAGGAAAAGGGGAAAATTCAAAAATTAATAGTGTTGGTTAGAAATCACTTAATATGCAAGTTCAGGTCTTCATCCGTCAATCACTGAAATTGTAGATTGCTCTGGATTATCAAGATCATAGTCAATTTAAACTTAAATTTATTTTGTGCGTTGATCGACGACCTATTGATGCTACCTTGCATATCATCCAAATTAAGCATGGTATAATCCCTTAGAGAATGGTTGTGGCTTTTCATATGCTCTTCAAGTTGTAGAATTTGCTTATTGAGTAATGGAATTTGCTTTTCTGGTTCCTCAAAAAGTGGATTTTCCCAAAGTTGATCGATGTGTGGTGGCTCTTCCTTATAAATGTTCTTCTTCTTTAATTGTGTAGTGTCCTTTTTGATTCAAGATCCAATAGAATCTGCTTACTACTGCTTTGAGTCACACACTACGAAGACAACACCACCAATAATATAACCAAATTAAACAGGAAAAATTAACTAAAACTAAAAATATGTAATTGAAAATAAATAAAGAAAATTATTGTCTACAATACTACTATCACACCCTCATTTGATGCGCTAGTTCTATTTAGGAGACTATGTTGGTGAAGATTGTCTAAGTTGTGAACTTAGACCGGATAAGGTTGGTAACTTCGTGGTGATGTAGTTTGTAGAACTTCGCCAACACTGCATAGTTCAACTTCACGGAGTGGCGAATTCTTTGTCGTGGCGAGAACCTTATTAGGTAGACCTTTCCGCTAATAAGTCAGCCACCCATGTTTTTGTGTCACTGGTAATGTAAGTGTAATGGTTAGTGGGACACATTTAAGTCATTTAGCATCCTAGTGGAGGTAACGCTTAAGTAATTAGGATACCTATGGAGCCTCGTATGATGTGATTAATTAGTGGAAACATGTAAGAATGATTACTGATTAGAGTTAATCCTAAGTGGATTTGGACATGAGTTATCTATAAATCAGAAAGCCTAGTAGTGGAAAGAATACTTTTGTTTCATATTCTCTGCTAGTCTTTATTATCATTGATGAAAACCAGGAGAGTTCTTTGTTGTTAAAGAAGGTATTGTCCATTAAGCTTAAAAAGAGCTTTTGTCCTAGCTTTCTACTAGTAAACTCTTAAATCTTCATTTATGTTTTACCAAATAGAAGAAAGTTTTTGTAAGAGTGGTTTAGTAGGATTTTCATTTGGATACTTGATATGAAGGAAACTTCTATCTAGAAATTGTTTGCATGTCTACATATTCATGTTATGTCATAGAATTTTAGTTGTTTTTTATTTTTAAAGAAGTTGTTTAATTGTTTTAGCCAAAGAAACAAAAGAAGGTCCTAGTACTAAAGAAAATGAACTGGTAAAGTTAAGAAAGCTTTGAGTAAAGAATTCTGGTGAGCTCCTACGCTCCTTGAGTCTGATATCTATGTTACTTTATTTAACCTTATCATTGTACAACCAGATAAGAGGGTTTATCCCTTGGCTCTGGTGCTCGTGTGTAAGGAAATGCATTTAAGGAGTCAGTTCATGTAAGGGTATAAATTGTTAAACATATCAGAAATCTAGTAGATACATGGTGTTAATACTCCTTCCTTGGTGTACAAACTCCGTATCTAGACTAGTGTGAGGAGGCAACAGAGGGATGTTGTGTATGATGATGAAAAGAAGACACAAGATAACAGGTTTTGCCTCCGGTATGGCACTCTAGTATGAAGCATGACTGGTGAAAACTCGACCTTGCAGGGGAACACATGTGTTTAAAAACGAGGAATGTTAGGGGGTACAAAGGTGAAGATTGGTAAATAACTTTAATGAGTAGTATGGAGATACAGGAAAAGGGTTCTTCAGAAGTAAGATCAGAAGCTAACACAAGTAATGGGTTATATGGGAAGAAATGTAACGCACTGAATTTTGGGCCAGAAGTATTGGGCATTAAGTTTTGAAGCGGTTGAAAGACGACTTAAATAATTCAAATGTGTGATTTTGGAGTGTTTAGAGGGTACTATGAAGTCCCGGGTTCAAGTTAGGCCATAGGAAAAATTTTGATTTTTAGCCTTAGTGGAACCCTGAACTCAAGTGGTATGACTCTTAAATAAATCAGGGTAAAAAAAAGGCACAAAAACTATGGTGTAGTGGCAAAGTGGCACCACTTAGGGGAAAAAGGAAGTGACGCCATAAAGGAAGCAAGGGGGTCCAAGGTTCAAGTCTTGGCTCTTGCAATTTATTTTAGTTTTTCTTTTAAATAAATCTGGAAGGGAGTAGGCAGACTTTAAAGTTAAATGTGTTGGACTTATGACACAAAGGAGCTTGAGTCCTAGTGGTGGTGGCGTGACATGGTTATTGAGAGGACTATGGTTCGAATCCCTTTACACGTAAATGTTGATTATTTTGCTAATGCTTTAGTTTTGGGGGATTGATAGAGAATCCCACGTCGGGAAGCTAACATGAGAATAGGTGAGGAGCTAGCTTTAAATAGAGCAAACCATTAGGAGAGTAGGCATACCTTTCTTGGCTTATCCCTTTCGCTTTGTGGTGTGTTCGTTGGGTTAGGCGTTGGATCATTCGTTGATCCGTATGCCGTTGGGTCGCGGTGGTGGTGACCGAAGTTGATCAACACACTCCTTGGGAGTCAAGGGTGCGATTACTATAGGCTTCTAGGCATAACAGTGTTCAGAGCACAGATAAACTTTAAATTCCTATCAGGTGTGTACTTCAACCCTTGTTTGATAGGCCGGAATGGGCCAAATGGGCCCGATAGGCCCGTGGGCCCAGATAAGTAAAAATTGGTAGATTGGTAATAAATGACGAGCTGATTAAATGGGTTGTATGGCTTGGAATAGATTTGGGCCTGAAGGGTCGTATAAATGTGAATGGGCCTGATGGACCATATAAATGTGATTGGGCCAGATGGGCTATATGAATGTATGTGGACTCGTTAGGGTTTTGTAATGGACTTGGGCTAGTACCTAATAATTGTTTAAGCTGACATAAAACTTAATTAATCAATAAAGTGTGACTATGGACAAGTCATAGGGTTGAATTGTGGTAATGGGTATATGCATGTCTAGGATTGGATCTAGGGAGAGCTTGGTACTTAAGCGGTCTTAATGACTCACCTCCTCTTCTCTAGAATCCTACCTGGTGCATAGTATTTGTTCACTTTAGCCAACGAGGAGTTGTTGACGGGCCAAGGTGCGTAATTAGACCCATAGTGTTAAGAAATTACAAAAATACCCTTGATTTGCAAAATTACCAAAATACCCATCGATTTGTAAAATTACCAAAATACCCCCCAATTTGCAAAATTACCGAAATACCCTTAGTTTGCAAAATTACCAAAATACCCTTAGTTTACAGAATTATAGAAATACTCCCGCTTTACGAAATTACCGAAATACTCCTGATTTGTAAAATTACCAAAATACCCTCGAATTACAAAATTATTGAAATACCCTTAATTTACGAAATTACCAAAATACCCTCGAATTGTAAAATTATTAAAATACCCCTAATTTACAAAATTACCAAAATACGCTCGAATTGAAAAATTATAGAAATACCTCTGATTTGCGAAATTACTAAAATACCCTTGAATTGCGAAATTATTGAAATACCCCTATTTCATAAAATTATCGAAATACCCCCAATTTATGGAAAATTATCGAAATACCCTTAGATTGTAAAATTATCGAAATACCCCAGGATTGTAAAATTACTAAAATACCCTTGTAGTGTAAGATTACCAAAATTCCCCTGTAGGGTAGAATTATCGAAATACCCTTGTAAGTTAGAATTATGATTATGCCCTCGAGGGTAGGTAACTGCTTTGAAACTATTTTAAGCTATGAATGTGATTGTCTTTCATATGCATGCTATGTGATATACATATTAATGTATGGGCCCACCTTGGGCTATGTAACGGGCTTTTAGGCCCAGTAAATTTGTAACTTTCATAATAGTAACTTAACTGCTCCAGATAAATATGAAATTGTTAATGGGCTAGAATTGTACCTGGGCCCACGATGAGATGATGATGATCGATATGCCTAAGCACAAAAATGACTAAAATGCCCCTGTGTGATATATGTACTATTTGTATGTCATATGTGTATTATGATGCATTCATGAGATTCTATGTTGCATATGGGTTGGGTTATGATTGGAGGAAGTGTATATGAGGGTCACACGGTTACTTGATGACTGTGGATCCAATGAAGGCTTTTAAGCCACGAGTAGCTCTACTGCAACGATGAGTAGTGCCGCAATCGTAGCTGCCCTTGGAGTGTATCGGATGGGTTGGTTGATATAGTTATTCCCGCATGGAGTGTTTTGGTTGGACGAAGATGTTATGTATCGGATGGATGGTAGGATCTTTGCATTTTTGATTGCTCTAATTTTGTGCTATTATTGTACTGGGATTAGGCCCAACTGAGGCCACTGTGGGCTAAGGCCCAAGGGCCACTGATATTGAATAGGGCCTAGGTCCACCTGATTCTGCTAAAGGGCTCCAGCCCAGATTGACTCTATTTCTGTTTCTATTTACTAACTGTTACTCTAATAAGGGGATTACACACTGAGTTTTCAGAAACTCACCCCGTTTATTAACCTTTCAAGTAATTCCTAGCCTTAGACGGATTGGAGCTGCGAGGGACTCGAAGAAGGCTACACACTGCTTTTGATTTCTGTTTTGGATTATTTACTTTCAAGTACTTTATTTTGGGTTTAGTTTGTAATAAAGCCTTTTATAATTTTTAGATTACAAATTTGGGGTTTTACTTGTGGCTTTATAATTGCTAGAGGTGGTTTTTTCCAAAACAACAATTAATTTAAATTAAGCTTCCGCAAAGATTAAGATTTTATTGGTAATAACGTCTTAAAAAGGGAATGATCTTTTAAACAAACCACATTTGGAATTGATCAAATGCAAACTGAGGTTTTACATAAATTTTTAAACAAGAAGGTTTTTCAATGAAGACACGATTTTCAAAAAACATTTCAATATGACACGCCAGATTCGGCCATAACGTCTGGGCTGGGTTTGGGGTGTTACAAGAAAGGTGCATATGTGTAAAATAAGGAGTGCATGTTGCATTAAATGTAAACATTAAGCATGAAATTTATAAAATGGTACTTCGTACAAGTGGCTTAGACGCGTAGTAGTTGTGCCCGTGTTTGTCATATGCGAGATTCTAAAAATAGTTAATGTTCGTTGGTAGACTGAGTGTTATCGCAATAGTATCCACTAGCGGATACTATGTGTAACACCCCTCACTCATATCCGTCACTGAATTAAGGTACGAGGCATTACCGTACTTACACTCACACAATCATTCTATTCTGATGCACGATTACCACATAAATTTAAAAACTTTTTCCTTCTTATTCATACATTCTTATTATGGGCCTATGAGGCCCCTAAGATACATTGGATATGAATTGGAACCAAAACAAAACTTTCTGGGCACTTAGAAAAATTTTACTCAAAGCAGGGCACACGCCCATGTGGCACAAGGACATGCTCAATTGGTAGGCCGTGTGGTCGCACACGCCCATCTGCCCAGCTCGTGTGGAATTTATTTTTCAATTCAAACGTACAAGGGTTTTCACACGTCCAAGCACACGCTTGTGTCTTAGGCTGTGTCCTTCACACGGCCGAGCACATGCCCGTGTCTCTACCCTTGTGCAAAAACCTAGGTATTTTGTTTCTGATGTCAGCACGCAATTTACATCATACGGCCAAGCCACACGCCCGTGGGCTAAACTGTGTTTGTCAATCGAGACACACAACCATGTCTCCACCCGTGTGTTTACTATTGGGCATTTAATTTTCATGAATTTAGATGCAAAGGACACACGACCTACCAGCACGCCCATGGGCATGGTCGGGTGTCACACACGGCCTAGACACTGCCCGTGTGGACAAATATAGGCTTTTTCTATGCCAATTGCCACCTTGAAACACAAGCAAATACACACCACTCTTGCCAATACTCAGCATAACATAATAAATCATTCAAACATCCACAATATGACATTCATATACTAATTTTTATCTACCATCAACAAGCATACACATCCACACACATTTCACATAAACTATGCAAGCTTGCACTTTAATAGATTACATCACTTTGGCAAAATATAACTTAACCATATATGGCTCATTTGAAATGGCCAAATACCAAATCATCATTAACAAAATTGGACCCAAAAGAACTATGACATATAACCAAAATATTAGACCACCTATACATGCCATAAATTTAAAGTTCAATTTCAAAATGCCAAAATGGTTGTTGATAGTGTTGATGGAATCCCGTTGATCACCAAACCTTATATTAGCTTGACGAACCTATAAGAGAAGGGAAAAGAGAAGGGGTAAGCTATAAAGCTTAGTAAGTCTATATGCAAATAATGGGCATTTAAAACTTAAAATACAAATCTAGTAAAAATAAGTTTCCATATTATCACTTTTGTGAGAATAAGTTCATCACTTACTCATATGGCCTTACTACATGACTCAATACACACATTAAGCACTTAGTGCACATGATATATTTCACACAACCTGCACATACACATTCTTAAGGCATGGTTAAATCTTTTTACATTCTATCATAATATTATTATACCAATTTGATACCCGTTGAACCATGTGGAATTCTAAAGGATAGTCGGAATAAGATGCACAAAAGTGCCACACATATTGTAGCCGAAGCTACCACTATTTACATTTCACATAATACTCATCATTGAGCTACTCACGGGCCTGCTCACACAAGTTGATGGTAGAGTCGAAGCTACTCAGTGCTGCTCACACAAGCCGATAGGTATCCGCAACAAATGTAGGATTACCTAGCCACTGGTAGTCGAACTAAACTAGCACCCAGAATCACATATACAATGGGTTCCTAGTGACATGTCACTCGTATCCTAGTTGATTCCTAAGGTTTAATCGAGGTTTTCCACACTTATCAATTTTATCAATATATACAAATTTGCAATTCATAACAACATTACAAATATTAAAAATAATAAATCATAATATTAATATAACTCATTATTCACACATAAACTTACCTCGATAATAAACGTTATTCTTTACAGTTTAGTCTAAGACCTTGCCTTTTCCACGGTCAAGGTCGTTTTCTCATCATTCTTAATCTTTAACATCAAATTTAACTTATTTAATACACACATTACTCAATTTAACACAAAATTATCCTATGGTAAAATTTACCATTTTACCCCTAACTTTGTCAATTTTTACACTTTAGTCCCTAGGCTCGTAAAATGAAATGTATCCATTTTTCTCAATTTCCAAGCCTAGCCGACTCTTTTTCTCTCTTATAGCAGCCCACATTTTTTAATATTTCACACATTATGCACATGTTATACAACTTTTACAATTTAGTCCTTTAACGCATTTTCATGAAAAATCACCTAGTAAAAGTTGTTTACTACACATCAAACGTTCATTTTCTACCATTAAACATCCAAATGCTTTTATGTTACACATGGGTAAATTTTTAAACATGAACCCTAGCTTAAAATAGTGGTAGAAATAGCTAGGTCAAGTTACGAGGATTTCAAAAATACGAAAAACATGAAAAACGGGGCTAAATTTACTTACTTGTGAGTTTGAAAAGTGAAACAAAACCCTAGATATAGAGTTAGCAAATTTCGGCAGCCCCTTGAAGAAGATGGACAAAATTTTGATTCTTTTTCCCTTTTTATTTCATTAATTTACCTAATGACCAAAATGCCCTTAATGGCCTTCTTTGAAAATTTTTCCTTCTGTGGGTATTTTCGTCCATCATGCCATAAAATGGTCTAATTGCTAAATAAGGACCTCTAATTTATGAATTCATTTCAATTGAACACTAAATACTTCTAGGACTCATATTTTGAAATTTTTGCAATTTAGTCATATTACTTAATCAGGAACTTTATCGATGAAATTTATTTACTAAATTTTCACTCATGCAATCAATCTCACATTAGGCCCAAAAAAAAAACTTTATCAAAATAAATTTTTCTGTTGCCAAATTCATCGTCCCAAAACCACCATTCCGTTTAGGCCCTAAATTGGCTTCTTACAACTTTTTCCAAAACCTCGAAGTAAATCTCGGATCTCTATTCGAAATTATAGAAATCAGTACTCCATGTAATATCACAATTTTAGCAATGTACAATCCGGCTAACTTATCAAGTGAGAAATATGTACGTACCACAATGAAATGAATCGATTTCGTCAACTGGTCACTAATGACCCAAATGGCATCTTTCATTTTCGGGGTTAAAGGCAAAACCGTCACAAAATCTATAGTGATTCGGTCCCATTTTCATTTGGGAACCATTTTTGGTTGAAGTAAACCAGAAGATACTTGATGTTTGGCTTTCACTTGTTGGCAAATTAAGTATTTTGATGCAAACTCAGAGACATCTCTTTTCATACCGGGCCACTAATACAATTTCTTCAAATCGTTATACACCTTTGCACTGCCTGGATGGATAGATAAACAACTATTATGAGCTTCGTGTAGAATTTTTTGAATCAACTCAGTATGTTTTAGTACACATACTCTATCTCGAAAGATCAAGCAATTGTTCGAACAAACCCAAAAATCTGTCTCACTAACCTTTTGACATGAGGCCTTTTTGCTTGCAACTCACTATCATCCTTCTAAGCTTCACAATTTTGTTGAATAAATGATGGCCTAGCTCTCAACTCATCCAAAATTGAACCTTCATCCATCAAGGTCAATCTTGTATTCATAGCTCCCAACACAAATAGGGATTTTCTACTTCATGCGTTAGTGACTATATTTGCCTTCCCCGGATGGTAGTCGATCACTAACACGTAGTCTTTCAATAACTCGAGCCATCTTCATTGCCGCAAGTTCAAAACTTTTTGTGACACTAAGTACTTCAAGCTTTTATGGTCGGTAAAGATACAACATTGCTCACCAAATAAATAATGTCGCCAAATCTTCAAGGCAAAGACAATGGCGGCTAACTCGAAATTGTGTGTCAGGTAGTTCCTCTCGTGTGGCTTCAATTGTCTTGAGGCATACGCTACCACTTTCTCTTCTTGCATCAATACACATCCAATACCATTTAGAGACGCATCATTGTAAATCACAAATTATTTTCTGGACTAGGGTTGCACTAATAGTGGTGCCTCAGTCAACACTGTCTTCAATTTCTCAAAACTTTGCTGGCACTTCGTGGTCCACTCAAACTTAATAGTTTTTTTGCAACAACTTGGTTGTAACAGCTCGATTTAGGGCCTAAGTGGAATGGTGGTTTTGGGACCACGAATCCGACATAGAAAAATTTATTTTGATTAAGTTGTAAGACCTACTAAGATTTATAGCTTACCCCTTCTCTTTTCCCTTCCCTTATAAGTTCATCAATCCAACCCGAGCTCTGGTGATCAAGTGGGATTCCATCAACACTATAAACAATCACTTGGTATTTTGAAATTGAACTTAGAAATTATAGCATGTATAAGTGGTTTAATGTTTTGGTTATATGTCATAGTTCTTTTGGGTCCATTGTTGTTTGTGATATTTTGGTATTTTGGCCATTTGAAATGAGCTATAAATGGTCAAGTTGCATTTTGTTAAAGTGATGTAATATATTAGTGCAAGTTGCTAAGTTTATGTGAAATGGGGAGTGGATGTGTATGCTTGATGATAGTAGATAGAAGCTTGTTTGTGAATGACATAATGTGTATGTTTAGATGAGTTTTCATGCTATTTTGTGTAATGGCAAAATTGCTTGGTATTGATTTGTGTTTCAGGGTGGCAATTGGCTTGGAAAATAGCCTATAATTGTCTACACGGGCAGCCACATGGGTGTGTTGACAGGCTATATGTCCCCTGCACCTGAATTTATGAAAATTTAATGCCCAGTAGTAAACACACGGGCAGAGACATGGCCATGTGTCTTAACCGTGTTCTAGACATGGCCTAACCCACGGGCATGTGGCTTGGTCGTGTGACAAAAATTTCGTGATGACATCAGAAACAAAATACCCAAGATTTTTCACATGGGCTAAGATACGAGTGTGTGCCCAGCTGTGTGAATGACATGACCTAGGACTCGGGCGTGTCCTCGGTCGTGTGAAAATCGTTGTAGGTTCAAATTGAAAAATAATTCCATACGGGTTGGAGACATAGGTGTGTGGAACGACATGGCTTGTCCACACGGGCGTGTGCCCTGTTTTGAGTAAAATTTTTCTAAGTGTTTCGAAAGTTTCGGTTTGGTCCCAAATCATGGCCAACATCTCTTTTGGGCTTCATAGGCCCATAATAAGAATGTTATGAATAAGAATGAAAAAATTTTAAATTTTATGTCAAAACTATGTGACGAGATCGGATGATTGTGTGAGTGCAAGTCCAGTAATGCCTCGTACCCTAATCCAGTGACAGACATGGGTGAGGGGTGTTACACGTAGTGGTATCAGAGTTATGGTTTATTCGGTTCTTGGACTAACATAGCAAGTGTAGGAGTCTAGATATAAATGCCATGATTATGAATATTGATAGTGTGATGGTCCTTAATCTTTTAAATTGTGTTTTCATATAGTAAATGGATCCCAACCCGGCTATGGCTGACGATGCAGGAAGTAATGCGCCAGCTCCCGCTTAAGGGACTGCGCCACCTGAACGTATAAATGTAGAATCCAGCTGGGGAGAAGAGGCTCGGGAAGCCTTTCTCCACAGAATAAGTGAATGGTACACAGAGTTCATTTGGGCGAATTCGATTGTTGAACCTCCCCTACCTCCTCCCATCTCTCAACGGATTTCGGCGGCTCCACAAGGTATGGAAATGATGAGATTAAGTAAGTCCCCTGTTGACAAGATTCATAAGTATGGGGCCGAGGAGTTCAGAGCTAGTGTTGATGATGACCACGAAAGGGCTAAATTTTGACTCAAAAACACTATCTGGGTGTCTGATGAGCACTCCTGCACACCCTAGGAGTGCTTAAAGTGTGCCATGTCGCTTCTAAGGGACTCTGCATATTAGTGGTGAAAGACGCTAGTCTCGGTAGTGCCTACAGAAAGAGTTACTTGGGACTTCTTTCAAGTGGAGTTTCAGAAAAAGTATATAAGTTAACGTTTCAATAACCAAAAGTGAAAGGAATTTTTAGAACTGAAGCAGGGCCGAATGATAGTGTCTGAATATGAGTGAGAGTTTGCCTGACTCAGTAAGTACACTCAGGAATGTGTTTCTATAGAAGAAATCATGTGTAAAAGATTTGAGGACGGCCTTAATGAAAACATCAAATTGTATGTAGGGATTTTTGAACTAAAGGAATTTGTTATGTTAGTTGACCGAGCATGTAAAGTAGAAGAGTAATGCAAGGAAAAGAGGAAAGCTAAATCAGATGCTAGAGATAGGAAGAAGAGATTGATGAGTAAGTCTTTTTAGCCTTCCTCAAAGAAATTGAGAAATGTGCAGAACCGTTCGACCGTTTTAGCTAGAAATCCAAGTAGAACTCGTGGGAGACAAAATACAGGTGCTAAGGCTCAGACCACTTCTATCGCTAATGTTGGCAATGTTAAGCCAAGTAACCCTGAGTGTTAACACTGTGGTAGGAGACATCCCGGTGAGTGCTGGATGATCATCGGGGCTTGTTTTAAATGTGATTCCCAAGATCACTTTATCAAGGATTATCCTGAAATGGAGGCAAAGAAACTAATCAAAGTGCTAGACTGAGCAATACGGCTACTAGAGGGAGGCCTGTCAGATATGTGAAAGATGGAGCTAGTAGCAAAAGAATAGTTAGAGATTCAGCTATAAAACCGGAGGCCAGAGCACCTAAAAGAACCTATGCCATTCGTGCCTGGGAAGAAACGTCATTTCCTGACGTAATCACTCGTACATTTTCTCTTTATGATGTTAATATTGTTGCACTAATTGATCCCGGGTCTACACATTCTTCCATTTGCATGAAATTTGGAAATGATATGGAATTGCCTATGGAGTCAACCGAATTTGTGATTATGGTGTCAAACCCTCTAGGCAAATGTGTGTTAATTGACAAGATTTGCAAGAATTGTCCCTTAATGATTCCAGGTCACTATTTTTTAGCCGATCTAATGATTTTGCCATTTGATGAATTTGCTGCCATTTTGGGCATGGATTGGCTATTGATGCATGATGCTAAATTGAATTGTAAACAGAAGGTTATTGAGTTAAAGTGTGAAAATGGTGAAATCCTCCAAGTTGAGACAGATGAGTCTAGTGAATTGCCTACTTTGATTTCGTCAGTGACTGCTCCAAAGTATTTGAGAAAGGGTTATGAGGCTATTTAGCATATGTATTGAACACGAAAGTGTAACACCCCTAACCTGTATCCGTCGTCGGATGGGTTATAAGGTATTACTAAATAACAATTAACACTCGAATAACCATTGATGCGTTCATAAGTAATAGTTCATATCAACTCTAAAGAATAAAAATACAATTTAATTGAATAAATACGACTCACTGTTTAATACATTACTAATACATGATTAATCAAAAACTTTAAATAAATCATACATCACATGAGCACTTGTCAAATATACTACAAATGCATAAATAAAATATAACATTTTACATTCAGCAATCTCAATCATTTTAATAGCAACTTATTTAGTCATTTAAACCAAACAAACAAATGTAATCACATTCACTATTCATATGGTCATTTCCATACTTTAATAACCTATACAACCAAAACTCAATCAAAGTGCCACTTAATGTCATATAGACCATAAACCAAACTAAACACCAAAGTCACTATTCATTTGATATCATTTTATAAGCATAACCAATTGCACTTATGACATATCATTCAACAAAACAAAACGAAAAATCATTTCCAGTGCTAGTCCTCTACTCCTATATTCAGCTAAGCCATAAAATATTTTACCTAAAATTCAAGGTTATTAGTAAAAAATAAGATCACATAAATAAATATACCCGAACTCATATTTTTACCACAACCACTAAAACATAATATACCAAAACTCCTTATCATATGTCCATTAAAACATCATAAATAACATTTTACTTATTTGGTATAACCTAGCCAATCATCAACTATAATCAAACGTATCCTGAACCACACCAAAACAATCCATAACATTATTTCAAATCATTTCATATATCAAAAGCTTCCACACAAGCATTCATCATGAAACATTATTCAAAAGTGTATTGACCATGATTGAATATACATACATACAATTACCATTTTAGCCATTTTCGCATGGCTCAATAGATAAAACTTCAAATTCATACTTAGCAAAATACTAGTCTATACATGCCATAAATTCAGAAATAGACTTTTAAAAGTACTAAAAATAGATTGATAGTGTGGATGACTTTTCTGATGATCCTCGAGCACATAACGATCACCAAAATCTATAAAACAAAAATAAGTAACACACATAGGTAAGCTAATATAGCTTAGTAAGTTAAAAGCAATTCAACTATCAATTAGTCTTAACAGCCCAACTTAATTCAATTAATTCATACAACTAAATCACATAATTTCAAGCTTACCAAATCCATAAGCATTTATTCAATAATTACTAACTCAACCAATCAAACATACATTACTCAATCACCAAATGTTTCTTTACTTTTAAGCTTATTACCAAGTACATAATAACATCCTATTATCACGTACCAACTTATTAATGTACATATAACACACCATCTCATTATTTAATCTCATTTAAATTTCATTTTCTTATTCATTCACGCATACCACATATGTCACTATCAACCACATAAGTTTAAACTCAATTACCTCAACCTCAGAAATTCAACCTATACATGAAATTTCACAAAAATTATAAAACGTACTTACCACCTTCAAAATTCAATGTATAACTTATTTCGATCATCTTCAATCCCTGAATATAACCGCACATTTAGTGTCAAAGAGTTATTCAGCATTAAAATAAACTCCCACACTTAGTGCCTGCACATTAGACCCAATGGTCTCGATAACGCACACTTAGTGCTCGATAATCTACCTTCATTATTGTTTTGCACACTTAGTGCCATTCTCAAAACTGTTAATAATTTATATACGCACACATAGTGCCAAAATCCCAATCACTTACATACACATCAACTTATTTATTTTTCCAACCAATTTCACATTTGGCTATCAATAATATTCATGCATATTTCAATTGAATACATATAATTCATGTATAAATAAACTCAACATAACTTAATTGCTTAAAACTTACCTCAGATATCGACAGACTGCATATTTCGACTATTCGACTATTTTTGGTTTCCCCCAATCCAAACTCGATCCTTTTTGTTCTTGATCTATTCAAATTCAAATTAAGCTCATTCAGATAAAATTCCATTCAATTTAACCCCAAAACACATCAATGATCAAATTTACATTTCACCCCTTATTTTTCACACTTTTACATTATAGTCTAAAAATTCAAAAAACATCAAATACACAAACTTTCAATACAACAAGCTCTAGCCGAATACTCCTGATGTTTATATAAGTCCTATCATTTCACTTATTTACAATCTAGCCCTTCAATTTCATATATTTGCAATTTAGCCCTAAATGCTCCAAATCACCAAAAAAAATCTAGATACAAAACTTGTTAATCTAAATCATATCTTTAATATTTCATCATCAAACAAGAACAATCATAAACATTCATCAAAGGCCAAATGAAAAATCATCATCCTTTTCACAAATTAAGACATGGGCTTAAAAGATAACTTAACAACGATCTCAAAAACGTAAAAATTTTCTAAAACCGAACTCAAACATACCTTTAATTGAGCTTGATAAAAGCCGAATATGCAAAAGCTTATTTCTTTCTTTTTCTTTGCTAGTTTCAGTATTGAAAGATGAACATGCACTTGTTTTCATGTTTCATTTGATTAAAACATATAATAATTATTAATTTACCTTACTAACCTTTATAAACTCATTCCATTTTTTTACCAACTAATGACCGAATATGTCAATGCATAAATTCATAGGAATAATTTCATCTTAAATCCTCCAAGTTAGAAGAACAACAACAATTCAACACTTACACTAAAACCATCAAAATTTTCTTTTTATGCGATTAAGCGCTTTTTTAGTAATTCGACATCCAAACAAAAAAATTATAATACGAAACTTTCACGAACATTAATTCATGCATAATTAACACCAAAAAATAAATAATAATTTAAAACAAAATTTTTAGACTCAAATTCGTGGTTCCAAAACCACTATTCTGATTATGGTCTAAATCGGGCTGTTACAACTCTTCCCCCTTAGGGATTTTCATCCTCAAAAATCTTACCGTTGAATAGATTTGGATAACATTCTTTCATTGAATCCTCAAGCTCCCAAGTTGCTGCCTCAACACCGTGCTTATGCCACAGTACTTTCACCAATGAGATTTTCTTATTTCGCAACTCCTTTACTTCGCGAGCTAGAATACGAATCGGTTCTTCCTTATACGTTAAATCAGATTGTATCTCAATCTCTGACAGACTAATCACATGAGACGAGTCAGACCTGTACCGTCGAAGCATCGAAACGTGAAATACATTATGGATGTTTTCCAGCTCCTGTGGCAACAACAGTCTATATGCAATCAACCCAATCCGCTCTATAATCTCATACGGCCTAATAAATCTCAGACTCAACTTGCCTTTATGACCGAATCTAAGTATTTTCTTCCAAGGTGAGATTTTCAAAAATACTTGGTCACCTATTTGAAGCTCTATATCTTTACGCTTCAAGTCCGTGTATGATTTTTGACGATTTGATGCCGCTTTCAAAAGAATCACTTTTGCTTTCTGTTCAGTTTCGTTAACCAAATCAATCCTGTAAATCTTGTTTTCACTGAGCTCGGTCCAGTACAATGGTGTTCAACATTTACGACCGTACAAGGCCTTGTAAGGTACCATTTTAATACTCGAGTGAAAACTATTATTGTACGCAAATTTGATCAAATGCAAATATCGTTCCCACACACCTTCGAACTCGATAATATAGTATCTCAACATATCCTCAAGTATTTGAATGATTTGCTCGGATTGTGTAACGCCCTGATTTTCGGGATTTTTGGGTTTTGTGAATTTTAGTGAATTTTTTTAAAATTTTGGTGTTCTAAAGGTTGATAATGTATGTACATGTGTTAATGGGTCTATAGAAGGTCCAAGCTTAAGTTAAAACCCGGTAAAATATTAAGTTGGATTTTCAAGTGAAAGGGGACTTGGTTAAGTGGGCTTTTAAGAAAAACCGTGTAAAAGATGTCACAAAGGGAGCCTTAGTTGAGTGGCAAGGTGGTGCCACTAAGCTCCTAAAAAAGTGGGCTTGAGCCAATTTGGGCTTTGGATGGGTTCTGCACACACTGAGTTTTCCCAAACTCACCCCTCTCTTTCCATCCTTGCAGGTGAGCCCTAGATTGTGACTTGGACGCTGGGAGGGATTCAGAGTGGCCACGAGGACTGAACTTTCTTGGTTTAACTTAAATATTTCGTATTGGTTTTTACTTTGATATGGGTTGTAATAAGGCCGCTATAACTGTTATTTGGGATTTCTTTACAGTTTTATTTCAAACTTGAATGTACACTGTTTTTGAAAATTAAATCAATATTTTCTTAAACAACCTGACTTTACTAAAAACTAAGAATGATGATAAGACTAAAATGAAACGATTCACAAATGAGATAGAGATTAGGTCGAATAGTAATCAAATTGGGAATTTCAAGAAAAACAAATATTACTTTTCAAAAATCTCGAACATCAGACTTAGTACATAGGACGGTGTAGCATGGTCTAGGTGATGTGGCACACCGGACATGGCCATAACGTTTGGGCCGGGTCAGGGGTGTTACAGATTGACCATCCGTCTGGGGGTGAAACACAGTGCTAAAATGTAATTTAGTACCTAGTGCATCTCGCAGTTTCTTCCAAAATCGTAATGTAAACGTCGGATCTCTATCTGAAACAATTGAAATAGGTACCCATGCAGTCGTACAATTTGAGAAATAAACAATTTAGCTAGCTTACTGTACAGACTGAAATAAAGTGAGTCGACTTTGTCAATCTATCAACAATAACCCAAATTGCATCTTTCTTGCTCGGTGTAAACGATAAACCAGATACAAAATCCATCGTGACTCAGTCCCATTTCCATTTGAGTATCATAATCGGCTAAAGTAATCTCGATGGTACTTGATGCTCAGCTTTTACTTGCTGACATACCAAGCATTTGGACACAAAGTCTGAAATGTCTCATTTCATACCGTGCCACCAACAGTACTATTTCAGGTTATTATACATTTTTGTGCTACCCAGGTGAATGGACAATCGACTACTATGAGCTTCGTTACAAATCATCTAAATCAACTCAGGATTCTTCGATACACATATTCAGTTTCTAAACCGCAAACATCCATCAACATCAACTTGAAATTCCGTGTTAGCATTCGAATCATAGTGAATCCTTTTTGCTATCAATTTATTATCCACTCTCTGAGCTTCACAAATCTGCTAAACAAATAACGGTCTCGCTTTTAACTCTACTAAAATCGCACTATCATTAGACATAGCCATATGTGCATTCACAGCACGCAAAGGAAACAGTGATTTTCGGCTTAAGGCATCAGCAACAACATTAGCCTTTCCCAGATGGTAATCAAGCACAAGCTCGTAATCTTTAAGCAACTCTAACCACTGTTGCTGTCTCAAGTTCAAATCTTTCTGAGTCATCAAATATTTTAGGCTTTTGTGATTAGAGTAGACATGACATTTCTCACCGAACAAGTAGTGGCACCATATTTTCAAAGCAAATACTATAAAGGCCAATTCAAAATCATGCGTCAGATCGTTCTTCTCATGCAGCTTTAACTGTCTCGAGGCATAAGATACAACTTTGCCTTCCTGCATCAAAACACAGCCCAAACCATTCAAAGATGCATCACTGAAGATAACGAACTCTTTACCCGATTCCAATTGAACCAGTACTGGAGCTTCAGTCAAAAGGGTTTTCAACTGGTCAAAACTTTCCTGACACCTTTTTGACCAGTCGAAACTAACATGTTTCTAAAGTAGCTTTGTCATCGAAGTTGCAATCATTGAGAAACCTTTCACTAATCGTCTATAGTAACCAGCAAGTCCTAAGAAACTTTGAACTTCTAAAACATTCCTCGGGGGTTTCTAATCAAGTATAGCCAAAATCTTACTTGGATCAACCTAAATACCTGATGCCGAAACGACGTGCCCCAGTAAGCTAACCTCGCGTAACCAAAACTCACATTTACTGAACTTCACATATAATTATTTATCTCATAAAGTCTGTAACACTATTCTCAAATGCTCGCATGCTTGATTTCATTACGTGAATAGATTAAAATGTCATCAATAAACAAGACCACAAACTGATCCAAATACTGTCTGGAGATCCAATTCATCAAATCCATGAAAATAGTAGGTGCATTAGTGAGTCCAAACGGCATCCCCAAAAACTCATAATGTCCATATCTCGTTCGAAAAGCAATCTTAGGTACATTAGAATCTCTAACTCACAACTGGTAATAACCCGATCACAAATCTATCTTTGAAAACACTGAAGCTCCTTTTTGATTATTGAACAGGTCATCAATCCGTGGCAACGGATATTTATTCTTTATAGTCACCTTATTGAGCTACCAGTAATCAATACACATTCTCATTGTTCCGTATTTCTTTTTCATGAATAAAACTGGCACACCCTAGGGAGAGAAACTCGGTTGCACAAAGCCTCTATCTGTCAACTCTTGCAACTGTGCTTTCAACTCCTTTAATTTAATAGGTGCCATTTCGTACGAAGTAATTGAAATCAGAGTCATCCTCGGTACTAACTCAATACCAAACTCTACCTCTCGAATAGGTGGCAATCCCGACAATTCTTTAAGAAACACAGCCGGATACTCGCACACAACTGGTACAGATTCAATCTTCTTGTTAGTCACTTTACAGTCGAACACATAAGCAAGGTAAGCTTCACAACTGTGATAGCCTTAAATCGACCCTAGTCAGCATGTGGTTTCGAGACCGCAAAACCGAGGCATAAAAATAATTTAATATTTATTTAGATGCCTATTATATGTGTCAAATCATGTGTGACATTTTTGCAGTTTTAATTTAGTTTTATAAATGTGAATTTCACTTAAAAAGGGCTTGGTTGTGAAACTTTGAAAGTATGTTAGGTAAATGTGTGATGACTTAATAATTGTATTTTTAAAAAGGTATGACCTTGCATGTCAAATTTCCCTTTTTAGGGTGAGTGGCCGGCCATGATGTGTTGATAAGCACTAAGTGTGAATTTTCTTTAATATTTTAGTAAGAAATAACTAAATAATGGGATAAAGAAAAGAAGGAAAAGAAAAATGTGGGGGTTGAATTACAATGCCGTATGAGGCATAATTATTAAGATTGGGGGGTTTATGAAATAAATAAACCAAGGGATATATGCATGGAGCATTCGGCCATGGGATAGTGGGAAGGTTATTATTTTATGATGTCTATTATGGTAAATTGATAAATGAACTCATGCATGATAGGAAATTAAACAAATAAACTTCATTTTTGTCTTTCTTTGGCCGAAACAAAAGAGTAAGAGAATAGAAAAAAATTGTGAGCATTCGGCTATGGGGTTTCATGATCTTTAAAGGTTAGTAATGTATTTCTTAGTAAATTTATTTTAAAATATGATTCTTGAGTTCATATTGTAGCCAACCCACGATTTTGAATTTTTGGATTGATGAGCATTACCACATTCGGCAAATTTAGAAAACTTTGTTAGTACAATCGAATGATCAATGTAGGGTGTGAGTTGCTATAATCTTGTGTTTGATGTGTGAATTGGATTGTGGTAGTAAGAGAACTAAGTAGTCACTACTTGTGGCGTTCGGCTACTTTGAATTAAATGAGGAACATGTACTTGGATTTGAAAATATTAGCTAAATTTCTAATATGTACTTATAGGATGACCGAATATGAGTTTTGATTTTAGCATGGTTAGAATCGACTAGTGTAATGGGTTTTATGCATTGTTGATTTGGGGAAATTAACCTTGCCGTGTTCTTGCTAATAAGAGGCGAATTGATTATTATATTTTTGTGTGGTGCTGAATGTGTTCTTGAGGTGTTGATAAAATTAGCTTTGAAAACAAAATGTGAAATATTTACATTGGTTATAAGTATTCGGCCAAAAGTGAAATTTTGTGTAAAATACATTGATTTGTGATTGTTGAATGCGATATGCGGGTTGTATGTATATTTGGTTATATGATATTTTAAATAGGGAAATAACCTCAAAGAAATATAAACTATATGTGTTCACTTATAAGTTACCGCATAAATCTATATGTGTTTCTTTGTGAAGATTTTTGCATTTCTGTTTATCAAGATTTGGCAAGGCAATTAAACTAGTTAGAATTTGGTTTTGAATTAAAGCTCAAGAGCAAGGAAACAGAGTCGGATCGAGGTTAAGCAAAGCTGGTCGAGTAATCAGAATATATTGTACAAAATTGTCGAAGTAAGTCTTTAAGTGTTTGGTTGATTTTTTTTTTTAAAGCTTATTGGTCTAATGAAAACAGCTAAGAGACTATCATCAAAATTTTACTATTAAGCCGAATGAAATTAATGGCACATATGTATGTTATGTATATATTGAGCGATTAATGTGAGTCTTGTGAATGTGTTTGTAATATATATATATATATATATATAAAATAAAGATGAATGACTAAGGTGGAATATACATATGTATTTGCGTATATGTAGTACGGCCGAAATAGGTAAATGTGATTCGCATATATGCTTATGTGCTATAGCGTAGCCGAATGATCAAATTGTGAATGAGAAGTGAGAAGTAAATGAGAATTGGTTGTATACTCTTATATTCGGCCTAATGGGATTTTGTATGTGAATAAATGTTACATGTAAGTATGTGTTTACAAATTGAGCTTGAATAGTTGATTCAAGAACGACATGGTAAGTTTTTGAGTAATGGATTTTAGTCCATGACATGATGAAATTAAAGTACATATGCGTAATATATAGATTTAGACTTAAAGGTCATACTTGAATGTTGTTATGGAAAAACTAATTTGTGCAAAGGTTGGAAGTCAAATGTTACCTAGAATTTGGTCATCATTTGAAATGAAATTTTACCCTTTGTTTATGATAAGTGAACCGAATGTCCTATGATTAGTAAACATGCCATGATTGTATTCGAGTAAGGGGAATGGTTTTTGAATGTGATATGATATATATATATATGCGAATAATACGCATAAGTAAGTTCTTAAGTATTTGAGTTGATTTTTTCTAAAAGCTTTAAGTAATTTAGCATGTCTCGTATCTTTATCAATTGATGCTACTTGCACGAATGATCTTGGTTGAGTGTGAGAGTTGAAATGAAGGGTACATAAATAGATATGTTCCTTTTGGTTAATAGTATGCATGAGATTAAGGTAAGAGTCCTATATGTGCTAAGGTGTATCAAAACTAATTGACTAAATTGTTTGTTAAGGAAGAGACTAAGATATGTATTAAGACCGCATGTGTTAGTGTGTATATGTGATAAGGCCGATCAGTCAATATTAGATATGTGTAAGATGTGTATTGATATATGTGTACAAAGTGAGAATGAATAACTTATAGAATATGGGGCATGGCCTAACGGCTATTACAAAGAATGAAAGTGAATTATGTGATCTACGAGTTAGTCTGAATAGAAGCATTATCCTGTTAATATGTTGTGATATGTAAATACAACCAGCGTATATCGTAAAGTGTGATAAACCTTCTGAATGGATTATGGTACAAAATTATTCGGGACATTGACTTAGTAAGCTTCAAAGCTGGTAATTTGGGTCGGGTTTTATAACTAGCCAGCCAAGTGCATTTGATTACAAGATCCCACAGTAAGATGACGAATGAGGCTTATAGTGTGCATTAAATGACTCAGGTATGTGATACGTATCTTTTGATGTAAGAATGACTCGAATTGGATTTGTTTATGTTCAACTGTGAAACTATTCATTTGAAGGTATAATATTTATGCATATGTGTATTCGGTCATCGGAATTTAATGATGATGGAAATCCCTTATGTTGGCCAGGTATGTATCCCCCACTCAGAATTAAATCTGCTCTGGATTGAATCATAAGAATGAGTTATAATATAAACTTATAGAAATGAGTACAGATTACTATGCGATTGACCCATGCTCGCTTGATGTGAAGAGTCATGTGAAGTTACCGATTTTAAAATTTTTGTTCGAACCTAAAATAAAATGACTTATAAATTTAAATAATGTGCATCGTATGCTTGAGTATATTTTGGTCATCTATGAAAATAACTCGGAAGTAGATATAGCCCCGGGAAAATTTGATTTGTGATTGAGTACCTTTACAAATGGCCACTGTGGTAACGACATATTGAAGTGGTTATGTAAAATAAATTTATAAGTAAATAAGACGAAGATGTAAAGTATGTATAATTGTGATAACATTTTTTCAGCAAACGATTATTTATTTATTTATTTACCTAATTGAGCAGGATATTATGTCCTTAATTTCAGTTAAGTTAATGGTATTACTTAAAGACTTACTAAGCTTATGATAGCTTACTTCATTGTTTTGTGCTCTTGTCTTCCAGATTATGGATTCTGACTACAACTCGGGGACCGTCAGTACTCCGTCATACTATTTGCTATTACGGTAACCATGTAATTGGAATTAGCTTATGGCATGTATAGGATAGACAACGAGTAGAATGTTTCTTCGACCTTCGTATATAAATCATGCGAATATGGTATCTTGTGGAACTTGCTTGTAAAAGTTTTAAATTTTACCGTCCTGATCCGATTCCTAATTTTCGATAACGCCTCCTCCTGTTCCAGCGACGGTTACGGGATAGGGGTGTTACAACAACCCTTTCTCACATACTTTCGAGCCAATATTGAAGATATCACTTTTGGTAAACCATTTAGATCAGTGGACTCGATTCGAATAATCTCATCATTCTGGCACCACAGTTCAATAGTCTTTTGTTTACAATTCACCACAGCATCATGCACAGTTAACCAATCCATACCCAGAATTATATCAAACTCATCGAATGGAAATAACATCAAATCAGCTGGGATACATGAATTTCGAATGATCAGAGGGCAATTCTTGCACACTTTATAAACTAACACACACCGGCCTAGGGGGTTCGATACCTGAATCACAAACTCAGTAGACTCAATAGGAAAAGTCTTACTAGATACTAATGTTTCACACACATAGGAATGAGTCGAACCAGGATCAATCAAAGCAATTACACTAGTATCATAGAGAGTGAATATACCGGTAATAATATCTGGGGAGGAAGCCTCCTCTCGAGTGTGGATTGCATAGGTGTGAGCTTCAAATCGAACTGCTGTGTCTGAATTACCTCCCTAAATACCACTCTTACCTCTCGTGTTCCCGAGTGGTCTACCTCTAACTACAACGCCACTCGATCTCACACTCTGAGCATTATCTTTCTCAACTAACTACGGGAAATTCAGAATGAAATGTTCTCGTGAACCACACTTGTAACAAACTCTATTGTTGTACTTGCCCCAACATTCACCAACATACCGTCTTCCACATTATTAACACTCGAGTTTATTCGGTTGAGTATTGCCAACACTAGCAATCGAGGTGCCTCGTGAACTCACTGGTGGTCGATCTCGTATAGAAAGTTTAGCAGTAGCCTTAGATCTGCTGCAATCATCTCTAAATTTCTTTGATGCTGACTGAAAAGTTTTACTTATTGATCTTTTACGGGAATCTCTAGCTTCAAGCTCAGCTTTTCTTTTCTCTTTCCCGAGCTCTTTGGCTTTGCAGGCTCACTCTACAAGTGTTACGAACTCTTTTATTTCAAGTATGCCAACAAGTAATTTTATATCTTCATTCAGCCCTTCTTCAAATCTTTTACACATAGCAGCTTCGGTCGAAACACAATCTCGGGCATATTGGCTGAGTCTTAAAAACTCATACTCATATTCAGATACAGTCAGATGACCCTATTTAAGCTCAAGAAATTCCTTGTGTTTCTGATCGATGAATCGCTGTGTAACAGACCAATTTAGACTGTAATCAGAATGGTGGTTTCGGGACCATGAATTCGGGTTAAAAAATATTTTAACATTATTTTATGTGTTTATTATGTGTGAATTGATATCCGTAAAACATCTTTTTCATGAACAGTACTGGTGCTCCCCATGGAGACACACTCGGTCTAATGAAACCTCTATCTAACAATTCTTGGATTTGAGCTTTCAATTCCACTAGCTCCTTCGGTGCCATCCTATACGGTGCGATGGACATTGGAGCTGTTCTAGACAGCAAGTTGATTCCAAGTTCGACTTCTCGATTCGGAGGTAAACTAGGAAGCTCCTCAGGAAAAACATCTTAAATTCCTTAACACTTCTAACTGTCTCCACAGTCACAGTCTCAGTCTCCGTCTGACATATAAAAGCCAAGTACGCCTCACAACACTTGCGAGTTAGCTTCTCAGCCCTTAAGGCCGAAACAACATTAGACAAGTAGTCCCTTCGCTCCTTAATAACCATTACCTCCTCATCATCGGTAGTCCTTAACATCATCTATTTAGCCGCACAATCCAGAGTCGCTCTATGCTTAGTCAGCCAGTCCATCCCCAAGATAAGATCGAATTCTCCGAACGGTAGCTCCATTAAGTCTCCAGCAAAAATCCTACATTGAGTCTCTAAAGGCACCTCCCTAAAGGGTTTATCTACCCTAACCGAGTGACCCAGTGGACTTATCACAGTTACGCCACTCACAGTTTCCTCAGAGTGCACACCAACGACCAAGATATACCACATGCAACATACAAATGAGTAGAACCCACATCTATCAAAATAGTGTATGGCATGCTAGAGATAAAAAAACGTACCAGTTATGACATCAAGTGCATCACCCTCCTCTCTGCGTCGAGCAGCATAAACCAATACTGGCTGGCGAGCTTCGGCATTACCAGTACCCCTACCAGGTGCTCCACGTCCACGACCATTTTCGTTGCCGCCCCTACCTTGACCACGGCCTCTTAGCGGTAGCGGTCCACCTTGCACTAGTTGAGCAACCCTCTGTTCAGCAACTTGAGTCTAAGCTGGCCTCCAAGGACAGTCTTTGATCCTATGTTCTTTGGACCCACATCAGAGACATGCCCCAGTACGCTTCTAGCATTCTCCCAGATGCACTCTGCCACAGTCCCCACAAGCCTGTAGTCTAACTGTGTTCACCAAAACTGCTCAAATCGGTTCCTCCACTCTAGCTCTCTTGGCATTTTGGTTTGCAGCACTAGAGGGCCCAAGATCCCTCCTAAATCGATTTCGGTCCTTCTCACGGTTCTTCCGTTCAGTTCCCTTCACCTCCTCGGTTATCTTAGCCTTTTCCACCAATGTAGCAAAGTCACGCTCCATCTGCAGAGCTATCAGCACCTTAACCTCATCCATGAGGCCATCCTCATACTGAACGCTACACTCGTACTCAGTAGTAACTATACCACTGGCATACTGGCTCAACCTTAGAAATTCCGCCTCATATTTAGCAACAGACTTATTGCCCTGGGTCAGGTTCAGAAATTCATTCCTACGGGCATCTACAAAACTTGCTCTGACATACTTTCCCTTAAAAGCTGTCTTAAACAGTTCCCAGGTTACCCGCTCAGCTTGGGTACTCTCCTTCACAGTGATCCACCACTGATCCGCCTCATCTAGCGGCAGAGACACCGCTCCTTTTAGCTTTTGCTCCACCGAGCAATCCAGGTCATCTATGATCCGTTCTGTAACCTCCAGCCAATACTCAGCCACATTTGGGGCTACTGTAGATATGCCTCTAAAGACCTCTGCTCCGTTTGCCCAAAGTCGTTTAGAAATGGATCCTCTATTCATAGTTCCAGTGCTCGCCCCAGCAACCCTCTCTAAAACCCTTAACATGGCCTGGGACAGAGCGTCGTCCCTTGCAGCTCGATCATATGATCCAGTCTCAGTCACTGGCGGAGCTCGCACCTCCTCAGCTGGCATATGTCTGGAAGATGAAGATCCAGCACGTCCACGGCCTCGGCCACGTCTACGGCCTCGTTCACGACCAGCACTCGTACTCATTTCGACTTATCTGATTACGAATTTTATGATATTAGTTTAATATTTCAGTTGTTTATTATGAAATGTCTTATGTACAGATAGAGTTTTAGAGTTTGTTTTCACGAAATCGTAGCCTAGCTACAGTCTTAATCTTCTAGGGTTTAGTTTCCCTACAGTCTTAGTCTTATAGTTTTCAGTACTACCCTATCTACAGTATCATAGTAGGGTCTCAGTTCTATCTACAGTAATGTCTCAGTATAGTATAATATAAGAGAAGAACACTTACAGACTTGGTACCGGGGATTTAGTGTGCCACTCCTTCAGAAACCAGTTTTCAGAAAGCCCAATTTAGGAAAAACTTTTTGAAGTAAAACCTTTAATGAGTGTATTCAAAAGAAAATGAGTTCGGCAAGGGTTTGTTTAGAAATTTTCCCAAAACTGATTTCAAAAATACCCTTCTTGGGCTTGATTTTAAAATTTTTCGAAAAATTTTTAGACCCGATCCACAGCCGAGTTGTTGCAACCGGGTTTTGATACCACTAAATGTAACACCCCAAACCCAAACGTTATGACCAAGTCTGGTGTGTCACATCAACGAAGGACTAGTCACGCTTCCTAGCTACTATGATTAGGGTGAGCCTTGTAAAACCGTTTATGTAATTTGGGAAGAAAATCTAGGTTTAATTAGTATTTGTTCTATCCACTAACCGTTTAAAAGTTATCTTGTTACCATATCTTGATCGTTGATTTGTTATTTATTTGTTACGAGGGTTTTGTTTTGAAAATGTTGGTTAATTTTAAGAAAACCTTGCATAGCCTTATTCAAATCATTAAAAACATATTATAATTAAAGAATTGAAAACCCAAAATAAAATAATTAAAGCGGCCTTATTACAACCCAAAACCATAATAAAAATAATTAGAAACAAATAAGAAAGTAAATAACTTAATTTAAAACCAATTTTGCAGTCCACGTGGCCATTCTGAATCCCTCCAGCTCCAAGTCCACTAGTCTAGGGCTCACCTACATGGATGAAAGGGAAGGGGTGAGTTTGAAAACTCAGTGTGTAAGGGAAGCCCATCTAGAGCCCAAACAACTAGAGCTTACTGGGCTTAAGCCCAATCCAGTCTCAGTAGTGACTGGGCCGAAGCCCTATTCAGAAATCAGTTAACTAGGCCGAAGCCCTATTCAGTAATCAGTACGGCCCATAGGCCCATTACAGTAACAGATCAGTAATAATGCATGTATGCCCAAACCCAGCCTACATTCCACCCGTACCAGCCCTAGACACCATGTGGGGAATAACTCAACCCACCCAGCCCTACACTCCATAGTTGTAGCATAGCTGCTTAGATAGCATGGCCAAGCCACTAACAGTATAACGGGGCAAAGCTCTTTTCAGTAATACGAGGCAAAGCCCGTTTTAGTAAACGTGGCAATGCCACTTGCACTTTCTCCATCAATAAACCCGATCCCATGCAACAGATAATCATGTCATGGCATGTAGGGAACAGAAACAGTAAAGCATGCATTTCAGTCAAATTTAGCCCTAGGGGTATAACAGTCATTTTGCACCAATGGGTAAAATAGTAATTTCTGACCCTTAAGGGGTATTTCAGTAATTATACCAGTTTTTAGGGTTTTATGCATATTCCAGTTATTAACAGCCCAATTTTCACTCTAACAGTATATCTAGCCCATTTATCACTCTTAGAACTGTCGGGCCCTAAACCCCTAATGGGCCCTACAGTGTCATGTAGCTAATTTAGCCCGTTTAGCCCAAATTCTATGTCTACATTAACAGTTTTAAAATACAAATCATTAGAACCCACTTACCGCTAGTTTTCACCCAAATGCCCGAAAGCCCATTGGGCCCAAAATTAGCCCATTGAGGACCAATTTATCGAGATGCATGAAATCGTGCACTTACTAACTTTTCTGATTTTGGTTACAGAATCTTACCACTTCCAACTGACCCACGAGTGCTTGCACGCTCGCAAGCCCATGAAATGTCAGAATTTTGACATTTTAACTTTTCGACTTTTGCCGATTTAGACTACTAGAGGGTGTTTGTTTACACACCTTATTTACGACCGATGTTGACAAGATCTCCCACACATTTAATCTTATGTTAAAAATAGGGACTAGCTCTAGATCTAGTCATTCCAATGATCTTAGCCTCCAACACTCCTTAATCTGTAGCCTTTAGATCACACAAAGATTCACTAAACCCGAATGCTTCTAACCCTTTTCTATCTCAGATCTGACGTAGATCTAGCCTCAAGACACGAGCAGAGAAGGAATCTAACTATTTCAGCTTTTGAATCTGACTTAAAGCATGCCTATTCGGTTTAAGGGGTAAATGGGAGAAGAAAGTGAAGAAAAAGGTTTTACGAAATAACAGGGATGATCGACAGAGAGAAGAGATGTTTAAGATTCGATCTTTGAAAGGCTTGAATATAAAAAAGAAGTGATCTTGATCAATAAGGTAATTGGCAATAGAGGATTGGTTTCGGCTTTTAGTGAAGTCGACAGCTAGGCTTGAGAAGAAAAAGGATAAGTAAAGAGTAGATTCGGTTTAGGTGAAAATAGAGGAGAAGAAAGACGAAAGAAGAGAGGTAAGGAAGAGATGATAGATTCGGTTTGAAGAAAAGAAGGGAGATGACAGGTTGACTCTTTGCACAAGTTGGCATAAGAGAAGAACTATGCTTGCGTTTTCGACTTTTTGGGACTAAAAGAGAATAATGGAACAAGAACAGAAAACCCTAAGTGGCACTAACCTAGTTCGGCAGAAAAAAAGGAAGAGGTCAACACAATCCCGAAAGGCCACCAAGAAAACTCCCAAATTACCGAAAGAAAAATCGACACACTAAGGACAATTACCGAAAATGCTACCTAAACTCCCCTAGCCGATTATGCACTTTCAAGACTCCTACATTTGGCCACCACTAGCCCTCGTTCAAAATTCCTAAATCTTCTCCCTCTTATCCTCTTTGATCAAATCCCATGAGCATCTCAAACTCTTCCCAGCAGAGTTCCACTTAACCTCCATCACATGACTGGCACATGCACAAAAATAAAAATACCATACTACTTACCTTGTGACTTGAACCCTGGCCCTTGCACACATATCCACATGCCACTTTTTTAGGAACTAAGTGGCGCCACACTGCCACTTTACCAAAGGCTTCCTTGTGTCTCAATTCACCCACCTTTTCTTAAAAGCCGACATAACCAGGTCCCTTTCTCTTTAAATTTAATATTTTAAAAATTCTACCAGGTTTTAACTTAGGCTTGGGCCTTCTAAAGGCCCACTAACATACTTAAAACACAGATTTAATAACCAAACCACAAAATTTCATGACTACACCAAAATTGCAAAAATCTCGAAAAACCTAAAAATCAGGGCGTTACAGTAAGACTTTACCTGTAGAGTCTGTTGAGTTTGTGATTCGAGTTTCGAACCCCTTGGGCCGGTGTGTGCTAGTTGATAAAGTGTGTAAGAATTATCCTCTGATGATTCAAGACTCATGTTTTCAGCTGATTTGATATAATTTGATATAATTTTGGGTATGGATTGGCTGACTTTGCATGATACGGTTGTGAATTGCAAAAGAAAGACCATTGATTTGAGATGTCAGAATAACGAAATTATTCAGATTGAATCTAATGATCTGAATGGTTTACCAACCGTAATATCTTTGATTTTGGCTCAGAAATATGTAAGAAAAGGATGTGAAGCTTACCTTGGCTATGTGCTTGATAGTAAAGTGACTAAAAAGAAGGTTGAATCTGTACCTATTGTATGTGAGTATTCGAATGTGTTTCCTAAAAAATTGCCGGGTTTGCCACCTGTTAGGGAGGTAGAATTTGGTATTAAGTTATTGCCAGGGACGACTCTGATCTCGATAGCTCCATATAAAATGGCACCGACTGAATTAAAACAATTGAAAGCACAGTTGCAAGAGTTGACTGATAGAAGTTTTGCACGACCGAGTTGTTCTCCCTGGGGTGCACCAGTGCTATTTGTGAAAAAGAAAGACGAGACTATGAGAATGTGCATTGACTATTGACAGCTCAATAAAGTGACTATAAAGAATAAATAACTGTTGCCTCGGATTGATGACTTGTTTGATCAGTTAAAAGGGACTTCAGTGTTTTTGAAGATAGACTTGAGATCAGGTTATTATCAGTTGCGAGTTGGAGACTCTGATGTGTCAAAAACTGCTTTTCAAACAAGATACGGACATTATGAGTTTTTGGTTATGCCTTTCAGACTCACTAATGCACCTGCTGTTTTTATGGATTTGATGAATCGGATCTTTAGACAGTATTTGGATCGATTTGTGGTTGTGTTTATAGAAGACATTTTGATCTATTCACGTGATGAAATTGAGCATGCCGTATATTTGAGACTTGTACTATAGATTTTGCGAGATAAGCAATTGTACACAAAATTTAGTAAATGTGAGTTTTGATTACGTGAAGTTAGTTTTCTGGGGCATGTTGTATCAGCATCGGGTATTCGGGTTGATCCAAGTAAGGTTTTAGCTATTCTTGATTGGAAACCATCGAAAAATGTTTTTGAAGTTCAGAGCTTCTTGGGACTTGCTGGTTGCTATAGACGGTTTGTGAAAGGATTTTCTATGATTGCAACCCCGATGACGAGACTACTTCAGAAAGATGTTAAATTTGAGTGGTCTGAAAAGTGTCAGAAAAGCTTTGATCAGTTGAAAGCCCTTTTGACTGAAGCTCTGGTGTTAGTTCAGCCTGAGTTGGGTAAAGAATTTGTCATTTATAGCGATGCATCTTTGAATGGTTTGGGATGTGTTTTGAGGCATGAAGGCAAAGTTATAGCTTATGCCTCGAGACAATTAAAACTGTATGAAAGGAATTATCTGACGCATGATCTTGAATTGGCTGCAATTGTGTTTGCTTTGAAAATATGGTGTCACTATCTGTTTGGTGAGAAATGTCATGGTTATTCTGATCACAAGAGCCTGAAATACTTGATGACCCAAAAAGATCTGAATTTGAGACAGCGATGATGGTTAGAGTAGCTAAAAGATTACGAACTTGTGATTGATTATCATCCAGGGAATGCTAATGTTGTTGCAGATGACCTGAGTCGAAAATCACTATATGCTTTGCTTGCAATGAACGCACATTTAGCTATGTCTGATGTTGGTGCGATTTTAGCTGAGTTGAAAGAAAAACCATTATTTATTCAGCAGATTTCTGAATCATTCAGATACTTGAGGATATGTTGAGATGTTGCATTCTTGAGTTTAAAGGTACATGGGATCGATATTTACCTCTGATTGAATTTGTGTACAATAATAGCTTTCAATCGAGTATCAAAATGGCACCTTACAAGGCTTTATACGGTCGTAAATGTCGTACACCTTTATATTGGACTGAGCTCAGTGAAAATAAGATACACGGGGTTGATTTGATCAGAGAAACTGAACAGAAAGTGAAACTGATCCGTGAAAGTTTAAAAGTACCCTCAGATAGTCAGAAATCATATGTAGATTTGAAACAGAAAGATATAAAGTTTCAGATTGAAGATAAAGTCTTCTTGAAAGTTTCACCGTGGAAGAAAATACTCAGATTTGGTCGTAAAGACAAATTGAGTCTGGGATTCATTGGGCCATATGAGATTATCGAGCGAATAGAGTCGGTTGCTTATAGATTGTTCTTACCATCTGAGCTAGAAAAGATTCATAATGTATTCCATGTTTCGATGCTTCGACGATATAGATCTGACCCCTCGCATGTGAGTAGTCCATCAGAGATTGAGATTTAGTCAGATTTAACTTACGAGGAAGAACCGATTTGTATTCTGGCTCACGAGATTAAAGAATTAAGAAATAAGAAAAATTCGTTAATGAAAGTGCTATGGCATAAACACAGGGTCGAAGAAGCAACTTGGGAGTTAAAAGATTCGATGAGAGAATGTTATCCAAACCTTTTCACCGTTAATATTTTCAGGAACGAAAATCCCTAAGGGGGAGAGTTGTAACAGTCCAATTTAAACTCTAATCAGAACGGTGGTTTTGGGACCATGAATTCGAGGTAAAAAAATTCTAACATTATTTTTTTGTGTTTATTATGTGTGAATTGATATCTGTAAAATTTTCGCACATTAATTTTTATGTTTGAGTGCTTGATTAGTAAAAAGGATTTAATTGCATTAAATGAAAAATGAGCATGCTACTTTGTATAGTGCTTAATTAATTATGTCTTTTTAATATGGAGGTTGCATGTGGTAATTAAGCCAAAAGAATTGATAATGGATGGTATTGACCTTTTATTTTAATGGTTGCACATTTTATTTATAAGGTTAATTTTATAAATTGGAAATTAACATATGTTATATTAATTAAAACATGACAAAATGGTTGCATGTTCATGTTTTTATCACCAAAACTAAAGAACTAAAAGAAAAGAAAATAGTTTGAGCATTCGGCATAGTACAAGCTTGATTGAGGTAAGCATTTAGCTCGGTTTTTGATAATTTTTATGTTTTTGAGATCGTTGCTTCGTATACTATCTGACTCATACTCGAATTTTTTATAATGATGTATGTTTTGAGTTTTGCCATTATTGATATCTTGGTGAATTTTGTGCTTAATGTTGTTAAATATAAGATATGAGTTAGATTATTAAGTTTGTATTGGAAATTTTCATGAAAATTAAGTAAATAGGGCTTAATTACAAAAATAGTAAATAGAGGGATTAAATGGCAAAATAAATGAGATGTGAAGAATTGTGTGAACTAGGAGCATTCGGCCTTGGCTTGGTATAAGCAAATTTTTCTTATTTTGTGTAATTTGAAATTTGGATTAATTTACTAAATGTGTAAAATAGTGGGGGTAAATTGGTAATTTTCCTAATTAGGTATTCTTGGATTAATTTGAATAAAATTGAGTTTGAATGGGTATTATTTGAAATTTTGTGTAGCTCAAGAACAGTAGAAATCAGATCTGGATCGGGGAAAGACGAAAATAATTGAATAGTCGGTAAAAGCCGTTCGTTAATATCTGAGGTAAGTCTATAAGCAATTAATTATCGTCAATGTTAGTTAGAATTTAATTTATAAAATCATGTGAAATTTAGAGGCTATAAATTGAAAGTAGCCGAATGTGAAATGAATTGACAAATTTATGTTCGAGTTAAATTTTATTAAGTTACTATATTGATTAGTTGTACAGGTTTTGATTGAAGTATTTGAATTGGGATATTGAGTTAGTAACTTTAATCGATTGTGAAATTGTGATAATCGGGCTTCGTGCCTAGCAGGCTTAGTGACGGTGAGTAAATATCGGAACTTGTGTCTAGCAGGCTACGTGCCGGTGAAATTGATCGGGCTTCGTGCCTAGCAGGCTTAGTGCCAGTGAGTAAATATCAGACCTTGTGTCTAGCAGGCTTGGTGCCGGTGAATTTGATCAGGCTTTGTGCCTAGTAGGCTATATGCCGGTGATTTAAATTTCAAACTTATGTTTATAAGACTTCACATTGATGTGGAAAGTAAATAAGTAAGTTAACTAAATGAGTTTTATATTTGGCCACTTAGGTAAGTAAAGGTGAGGTGATAAGGATTTGTATATTCGCTTGACTATGAATATATAATGAACTTATGTATTCGATTTCATGTGAGCTTATATTGAGTTGTTTTTTTGGTTATATGTGAGGTTTTATGAAAATGGTATAATTGGTCATATGGGATGTTTGATTGAATTTAAACATTAGGTTATATGAATTGATATTTTGAACTTATACATTTTTCCATAGGAAATAATATAATGGACTTTGTGTATTTGGCTATATAAGTAAATTTGATGAAAGGATATTTTGTACTTTACATTTATTCATTTATATGTATAAGTATCTTTGTACTATTATATTTGACCTTAGAAATTCGGCTAATTAGTTACTTGAGTTAAGTATATTTTTTATTGGTACAATGAAACTTTTATGAAATGTTTTGATTGTATATTTGAGTTGTTTCAATTGCTTAAGCTTACTAAGCTTTAGTAGCTTACTCTGTGTTTTGTTTTTCTTTACTTCGTTTTATAAATTTTGGTTGCGGTTTACAAGCTTGGGGATCGTCATCGAAGTTATCCACACTACTTACTATTTTGGTATCTAATGTTTTAAAACTCATCTTATGGCATGTATAGATTAGACAATGTGTGAGGATATTTTGGTTATGTATATAAAAAGGCCATGCAAAAATGGCTTATACTTTTGTTAAGTGTGGCTATCTGTTAGTAAATTATGAATGAGTTTGGGATGTGTTTAAATAGTATGGTTAATATGTTTATATGTGAGTATATGTTTGGAATGAAAGTTATGATATTTATATATTTATAAGGACGTAATATGTGAAATGTGCACCATGAAATATTTAAAGTGAGGACATAGTAATTGTAGCAATGTTAGATTAAAAGTCGATTGTATTATGGTTATTTTAGTTAGATTAAATTGATTCTAAATTAAACAAAAAGCATATGTGCATTCTTGATTGATGGGATTGAATGGTAGTAATATATTTTTTGTTTTAATTGATATCTTAAAAGTTTAAGTTGATGCACATTTAGATAAAGGCTTATTCGATGATGATATTTAATTGGTTAAGTTTGGTAAAGGGTCTAGTGCTTTATAGACATATGAGTAAATAAGATAATTGAATATGTATATTGGTTATATGAGTTCGGTTTGCAATGGTACATTTACTTTGGGTATAGTTTTATTAAGATGTTTTATCATGATTCTGTGATATATTCGTGCACAATATTTTTTGAAATGATGGATTAAGTGAAATGTTAGATTAGTTACTTAATAAAATAAAGAGGTAAAGTAGCACTCACTTTAAGCATGAATGAATTGTCATTTTTATAATGTTGCAAGGTAGATATAAAATGGTAAATTATTTGGTATAATTGTATGAAAGACGATTATGACTTTTGTGATTATGTCTGTAATTAAAAGCTATGAGTTTACCCGGTAATGCCCCATAACCTTAATCTGGCGACGGATATGGGTTAGGGGTGTTACACGCTGACTGATATATTTATTACGAAACTCTGACTGAAAGAATTCCCAAGTAACTAGTTCTTTAAGAACAACTGAAACTAGAGTGTTCCACCAATAAGAGGTAGAATCTCGTAATAATGATATAGCACATTTCAGGCACTCGTCAGGTGTACAGGATAGTTCATCGAAGACATAAATAGAATTATCAAGCCAAAATTTAGCCCGCTCAGCATCATCATTGGCTATAGCCCTAAACTCTTCAGCTCTGTATTTTCTGATTTTATCAACAGGAGGCTTATTTAATCTCATAGGATCAATAGTCAGAAGTACCACAGGTATCGGAGGTGAATTATTCAAAATCGGGGGTTGTTGAACAGCCGGATTTGTCCGAATATATTGAGTAAACCACTCATTCATCATATTATAAAAGGCTTGTTTAGCCCCATCTTATTAGTTACTCGTAGAAGGCTGAGAATCTACCGGCGCTGTCCCTTGCGCGGGAGCAGGTGCTATACTCTCGACATCATCACCTATGGCTCGATCAGGATTAGGATACATTTACTATACGAAAAAACACATTTTCATTATCAGGAGTCATCACACTATCACGTATAAATTATGGCATGTATAGCTAGACTCACACACGCTACGTCAGTCCTAGAATTGACTAAACCGTAGCTCTGATACCAATCAAATGTAGCACCCCTGACCCGTATCCGTCGCCAGAGGGGTTATAAGGTATTACTAAATAACAATTAACACTCGAATAACCATTGATGTGTTCATAAGTAATAGTTCATATCAACTCTAAAGAATAAAAACACAATTTAATTGAATAAATACGACTCACTGTTTAATACATTACTAACACATGATTAATCAAAAACTTCAAATTAATCATACATCACATGAACACTTGTCAAATATACTACAAATGCATAAATAAAATATAATAATTTACATTCGGCAATCTCAATCGTTTTAATAGCAACTCATTTAGTCATTTAAACTAAACAAACAAATACAATCACATTCACTATTCATATGGTCATTTCCATACTTTAATAACCTATATAACCAAAACTCAATCAATGTGCCACTTAATGTCATATAGACCATAAACCAAACTTAACACCAAAGTCACTATTCATTTGATATCATTTTATAAGCATAATCGATTGCACTTACGACATATCATTCAACAAAATAAAAAAATCATTTCCCATGCTAATCCTCTACTCCTATATTCGGCTAAGCCATAAAATATTTTACCTAAAATTCAAGGTCATTAGTAAAGAATAAGATCACATAAATAAATATACCCGAACTCATATTTTTACCACAACAACTAAAACATAATATACCAAAACTCATTACCACATGTCCACTAAAACATCATAAATAACATTTAACTTATTTGGTATAACCTAGCTGAATCATTAACTATAATCAAACATATCCTAAACCACACCAAAACAATCCATAACATTATTTCAAATCATTTCATATATCAAAAACTTCCACACAAGCATTCATCATGAAACATAATTCAAAAGTGCACTTGACCATGATCAAATATACATACATACAATTACCATTTTAGCCATTTTCGCATGGCTCAATAGATATAACTTCAAATTCATACTTAGCAAAATACCAGCCTATACATGCCATAAGTTTGGAAATAGACTTTTAAAAGCACTGAAAATAAATTGTTAGTGTGGATGACTTTTCTAATTATCCCCGAGCACGTAACGATCACCAAAATCTATAAAACAAAAATATGTAACACACAGAGGTAAGCTAATATAGCTTATTAAGTTAAAAGCAATTCAGCTATCAATTAGTCTTAACAACCCAACTTAATTCAATTAATTCATACAACTAAATCACATAATTTCAAGCTTACCAACTCCATAAGCATTTATTCAATAATTACAAACTCAATCAATCAAACATACATTACTCAATCACCAAATGTTTCTTTACTTTTAAGCTTATTACCAAATACATAATAACATCCTATTATCACGTACCAACCATTAATATACATATAACACGTCATCTCATTATTTAATCTCATTTATGTGACAGCCCTAAGTTGGCCCTAATTAGAATGTGGTTTTGGAACCACTAAACCGAGTCCAAAATTTTTATTAAAGGGACTCATTTGATAGTTTATGAAAATGTGATAGATAAATTGGAAGTGGCCAATTAGTATGTGATTCTTATTAAAGAGGACTTGCATGTCAAATAGTCCACTTTTAACATATAGTGGACGGTAATGATGATAGAAATTTGGCATTATGTATATTCTATATTAGTTAAATAATATTTATTAGTCATAATATGAAAACACGAATTAAAATAATAATAAGGGTGATAAAAACAAAGTTGTTCATCTTTTTCTTCTTCCATTGCCGAAACTAAGGCAAAGAAATAAAGAATTCAAGCTAGGCATTCGGTCATCTTAAGCTTTGATAAGGTATGTAATTCATGTTAATTTCTTTTGAAATTGTGAAATTAAGTTGGTTTTAAAGCTCTCGCTATGACCCATGTATAAATTTTGAGTTTTGATGAAGCTTGCATTCAGTCACAGTGGAAATGTGATAAATTTTGGGTGTTTTATGTTTTAAATTGATAATGATAGAAAGATGAGTAGGTAGCTAGATAAATTGATATGTATAATCCCTTGTGATACATGGAAATTCTATTAGAGTAGTATCAGAGTAATTGCATTTGGCTATTTTAGTTAATTGAAGAATTTGTGCTTGGCTTTGAAAATTTCGTAATTTAAAATGTTAATATTTGATTTCATGATGGACGAATGAGTAAATTGTCAATGAAGGATTAAGTTGAATCCTTGTTTAGAAAGTACAAGTTGAAGTTGTCGTGTATATATATATATATATATTTGCCAATTAGTTGATAAGTTGATGTCGTGAAATGGGTAATGAATATATGTGGTTTTAGAATTAATTAAGCTTTGTTATGTGTGTGGTTAAAAAAGGGCATTGACACTCGGCTATGCGATATTATGCTAAATTTTGAATGCTTGGTATTATAAATTGAAGTTAGTAATTAGATGAGCCTTAAATTTGTTAGAATAATGAAAAGAACATGAGCTTGATGCTTAGGTAGCATTCGGTCATGGGATAGGTTATATATTGGTTAAAATGAGTTTCAAAGAAAGTCAATTATGTGTTAAAAGAAGGTTTTAAATGGTGTATATGTCTTTTGATCGAATATAAGGGGCTATGTTAGCTAATTGAGAGATTCGGCTATAGCATTATAGTGATTAATAATTTGAGCTATGGTTTTAATTAATAATGTTTCTTTGGCTTTAGAGGTTAAATTATGAAACCTATATTTGATAATTGAAGTCAAATAAGTGTTAAACTAGCTTATCAATGACCAAGTGAGGTTAAGAGCTAGAAGTGTATAGTTAATTGTTAATATGTGCTTTATGATTTTCGAATGTGTTCTAAGTTGAGTAATGTGGAAAAAGGATGTGTTGAGCTTGTAAAAGAAAACTTAATAGGTATGCTTGTACTACAATTGAGCAAAGTGTGGTTAGAAGGCCTATTTGATTTTTTTTGTTATACACGACTACTTGTCAAATAATTACTTGTTAATAGTGAGAGGGCCGAATTGATAAAATTTGTTTGGTAAGGTATTATAAGTACATTTGGCCTAAACACTCTTAAGATGAATGTGTATTTGGTTGGTGGTTCATGAATATGAGACTTTATTGTAATTTGATATTGTAGATATAAATGCCGAATGTAGTTTTGCAATAATAGAAATGTGATGAGTTTAAATTTGTCTAATTTAGCTCAAGAACTCAAGGAAACAAATTCGGATCGTGGAAAGGGGAAATTGGTCGAATAGTTGGAAGTTACATTCGATAGTTATCGGGGTAAGTTTTAAGTAATTTGGCTTGTCTTGTGTTTGGATAAATTGAGGTTATTTGTATTATTAATTATATTCGATTGTGAAATGGAGACGAAAGGCGTAAAATAGAAATGTTTTATGGTTAGTTAGCATATATGAAATTAATGTATAAGTCTTATGTGTGCTATTGTGTATCAAAGCCGAATGGCTAGATTGTGTATCTAAAATGAGGGAAAGGTATATGCTAAGACTGAATGGTAGTGTGAAATGTATGTGTTGATTTGCTATGTGCAATGTTCAAGTGATGCAATAAGTTTTATGATATGCTTGAATCATGTGTAAATTAGAAGTATATGCTCTATTGATATGTGGTAAATTTAATGTGTGAGCTATTGAGCTTTGATATTCGGGCTTCGAGCCTAGCAGGCAATATGCCTGTGAAATGTTATTCAGGCTTTGAGCCTAGCAGGCAATATGCCGGTGAAATGTTATTCGGGCTTTGAGCCAAACAGGCAATATGCCGGTGAAATGTTATTTGGGCTTCGAGCCTAGCAGGCAATATGCCGGTGAAAAGATATCGGGGCTTGAGCCTAGCAAGCGTAATGTCAGTAAAGAGATTTCAGACTTAAAAAGTCTAGCAGGCTTTGAGCCGGTGATGAAACTCGGGTCTTATACCCAGCAGGCCAAGTGCCGGTGAATCGATAAAAGTATATGATAATGAGATCCTGCGTGGAAATAGTGAATTGAATTCATATTAAGCATTAAGTTATCGATGTAAGTGATACTTACCTATTTATATGAGAATGATTCTAAATGAATTATGAATTCGTTCGTTTGTGAACATTCAGCTCATGTGACATTACTATTGGAAGTAAAATATTATGTATGTGAATTTAATATATGAAAGTATGTGTTATATGTGAATATGAACATCGAAAATTTTTTTTGTGAATGTGATGCTTTGAATTAGCCATATAAAGTTGAATCAAAGAATTAGTTCGAGGCGTTTAGATGTGGTGATTATATGACTTTGAGATTTAAAGAAATGATATGACATTGAAATAGATATAATGTGACTATGTATATTTGAAAAATTAGTGTTTAATTTCGAATATGTGAAATCTTGAATAATGGGCCTAAATAAGTTTTGTTGTTTAAATACTTACGACTTACTAAGCTAATTAGCTTACTTCGAGTGTTTTTGCCTCTCTGTTTTATAGATCTCGTTTGAAAGCTGCGAGCTGGGGATCCAAGTTCAAAGTCATCCGCACTATCGACACTATTTTTGGTACCTTTGATAGACTATATTTTGAAAATGGCATGTATAGGCTTAACTCTTCTTTTAAAACAAGTTATATTTTGGTTATGTAAATTTTAAGGCCATGCGAAGGTGGCTTGTTTTTTTTGGTTAGTAAAGTCTCATAATTGAAGCAATGTTTGTGAAATGGTTTGATTAGATGACATATTCAGTTAAGGCATATATATGTATGCGTGCATACTCGGTGATGGTTATATTTTTTTTGAATTACTAATGATGACAAATGGTTCTTTTATCATGTACTTATGGTATGAATTTTGTAATTCATTATTGTGCATAAACTAAAAAGAAAGTTTAATTAAATAATGCATATGTCATAATCCAAATGCATAAGTATATTGAATTAAATACAAGGATTGTATTATTTCTTTGTTTGCATTTCGGTTACATGAAATCGATTCCTATATTAATCTGTGATGGTCCCGAAGTTGTGTTAGTTGGATAATACCTAATGACCCATTCTGGCGACGTATGAGGGTTATAGGGTGTTACATTTTTATTGGTATCAGAGCTACGGTTTAGTTGATTCTAGGACTAACGTAGCGTGTGTGAGTATAGCTATACATGCCATTATGTGTTAATATGATAGTGTGGTGACTTCTGACAATTGAAATGTGTTTTTCGTATAGTAAATGGATCCCGATCCCGATCGAGCCGTAGCCAATGATATTGAGAGTGTAGCGCCTGCTCCCACTTAAGGGACAGCGCCGAATGACTCTCAGCCAAATGCGAGTAACTATGATGAGGAGGCGAGACAAGCCTTCTATGCTATGATAAGTGATTGGTTCACTCAGTTTATTCAAACTAATCTGGCTGTTCCACAACCCCCGCCCCCGAATACTCTACTTCCGACACCTGTAGTACCTCCTGTGATTGATCTGTTGAGATCGAGTAAGCCCCCGATTGACAAAATTAGAAAATATGGGGCTGAAGAGTTCCGAGCTACAGTTCGCGATGACGCTGAGCGGGCTGAGTTTTGGGTCGATAATACAATCCATGTGTTTGATGAATTATCGTGTACGCCCGACAAGTGTTTGAAATGTGCCGTGTCTTTGCTTCAGGATGCTGCTTATCATTAGTTGAATACCTTAGTTTCGGTTGTTCTAAGAGAACGAGTTACTTGGGAATTCTTTCTGACGGAGTTCCGTAAAAAGTATATCAGCCAAAGATTCATCGACCAAAAGCGTAAAGAGTTTCTTGAGCTTAAACAGGGCCGAATGACTGTTACCGAATATAAACGGGAATTTGTGAGACTCAGCAGATATGCCCGTGAGAGCATCTCTTCCGAGGCCATCATGTGTAAACGCTTCGAGGATGGGTTAAATAAAGACATCATGCTGCTAAGGGGTATTCTCGAAATTAAAGAGTTTGTAGTGCTTGTTGAGCGAGCTTCTAAAGCCGAAAAGCTCGGAATTGAGAAACGAAAAGTTGAAGCTAGAGCAAGAGAATTTCATAAAATATCTTCAGGGAAAAATATTCAACAGTCTTCGAAGAAAATTCGTGATGAATCGGGCCGATCCAAGACTATCTCGGGATTTTCTAGACGAGATCAAGATCGACCTCCTGTGAGTACCCGAGCTACCTCCGTTGCTAGTGTTGGCAATGACCGTCAGAATAGAGTCGAGTGTAAGCATTGTGGTAAATGGCATTCGGGGAGCTACAGATTTGATGATCGCTCCTATTTTAAGTGTGGGTCAGCCGACCATTTTATCCGAGACTGTCCGAAATTAGCCGAGCGGAATACTGATCTGGGTGAGAGACCGAGTAACACTGCAGGATGAGGTAGACCACCTAGACATAGGGGTAATGCTAGTGGTAGTCAGAGAGGGACTAAAGACACTGTTGTCCGATCTGAGGCTCGTGCACCTGCTAGAGCTTATGCCATCCGCACTCGTAAGGAGGCTTCTCCAGATGTTATTACTGGTATTTTTACTCTTTTCGATATTGATGTTATTACTTTGATAGATCTCGAGTCAACTCATTCCTATGTGTGTGAAACTCTGGCATCCAGTAAGACTCTTCCTGTTGAGTATACTGAATTTGTGATTCGAGTGTCAAATCCTTTAGGCCGGTGTGTGTTAGTTGATAAAGTGTGCAAGAATTGTCCCCTAATGATTCAGAATTATTGTTTCCGGGCTGATTTGATGTTATTTCTATTTGATGAGTTCGACGTTATCCTTGGTATGGATTGGTTAACCGTGCACGATGCTGCGGTAAATTGTAAAAAAAAATTAATTGATTTGCGATGTTCGAGTGGTGAAAGAATTCGAGTTGAGTCTATTGATTTGAACGGGTTATCGGCAGTGATATCTTCGATGTTGGCTCAGAGGTATTTGAAAAAGGGATGTGAAGCTTATCTTGCATATGTTTTGGATAGTAAAGTATCTGAAAGAAAGCTTGAGACCGTACCTGTGGTTTGTGAATATCTGGATGTATTTCCTGATGAGCTACCAGGGTTGCCACCTGTTCGAGAAGTTGAGTTTGGCATAGAGCTAGTACATGGTACGACTCCGATTTCGATAGCTCTGTATCGTCTGGCACCGACTGAATTAAAAGAATTGAAGTCTCAGTTACAAGAATTGACAAATAGAGGTTTCGCTCGACCAAGTTTCTCTCCCTGTGGTGCACCAGTGTTGTTTGTGAAAAAGAAAGATGGAACAATACGAATGTGCATCGATTATCGTCAGCTTAATAAAGTCACGATAAAGAATAAATATCCATTACTGAGAATTGATGATTTATTTGATCAGCTAAAGGGAGCTTCAGTATTTTCGAAGATAGACTTGAGATCAGGCTATTATTAGTTGCGAGTTAGAGACTCTGATGTGCCTAAAACTGCTTTTAGAACAAGGTACGGACACTACGAGTTCTTGGTGATGCTGTTCGGGCTCACTAATGCCCCTGCGGTTTTTATGGATTTAATGAACCGGATTTTTCGACAGTATTTAGATCAGTTCGTAGTAGTGTTCATAGATGATATTTTGATCTATTCGTGCAATGAAACCTAGCATGCCGAACACTTGAGATTGGTGTTGCAAATTTTACGAGACAAACAGTTATATCCCAAGTTCAGTAAATGTGAATTCTGGTTACGTGAAGTCAGCTTTTTGGGTCATGTTGTATCCGCATCGGGTATCCGGGTTGATCCGAGTAAAATTTCAGCTATACCTGATTGGAAACCTCCAAGGAATGTTTCGAAAGTTCGGAGCTTTCTGGGACTTGCCAGGTATTATAAAAGGTTCGTGAAAGGCTTCTCGATGATAGCAACATCGTTGACAAAGTTTCTTCAGAAAGATGTCAAATTCGAATAGTCAGAAAAGTGTCAGAAAGGTTTCGATCAGTTGAAAGCCCTTTTGACCGAAGCTCTAGTGTTAGTTCAGTCGGAATCCGGTAAAGAATTTGTGATCTATAGTGATGCCTCTTTGAACGATTTGGGCTGTGTTTTGATGCAAGAAGGTAGAGTTGTTGCTTATGCCTCGAGATAGTTAAAGCCTCATGAGAAAAACTATCCGACACATGATCTCGAGTTAGCAGCGATCGTTTTCGCTTTGAAAATTTGGCGTCATTACTTATTCGGATAAAAATGTCATGTTTACTCCAATATAAAAGTCTTAAATATTTGATGACTCAAAAAGACTTGAATTTGAGACAACGACGGTGGTTGGAATTATTGAAAGATTACAAACTTGTCATTGATTATCATCAGGTAAAGGCTAATGTAGTTGCAGATGCTCTAAGTTGAAAATCTTTGTTTTCCCTCCAAGCAATGAATGTTCACCTATTTATGTTCGCTGATGATGTATTGATAGCGAAATTAAAAGCAAAACTGGTGTTAATACGGCAAATAAGTGAAGCTCAAAAAACCGATGATGATTTGGTTGCTAAACGGGCCCAATGTAATTTGAATATGGATTCAGAGTTTTTGATTGACAACGATAATTGTTTGAGGTTCAGAGATCGATTGTGTATTTCGGGAAATTCAAAGATTATTTCGATGATTTTGAATGAAGCTCATAGTGGTCGAATGTCAGTTCATCCGGGTAGCACGAAAATGTACAATGATTTGAAACGTCCATATTGGTGGCACAGTATGAAGCGAGACACTTCTGACTTTGCCTCGAAATGTTTGATATGCCAACAAGTGAAAGTGGAACATCAAGTGCCTTCAGGGCTACTCCAACCAATTATGATACCGGAGTGGAAATGGGATCGTGTCACGATGGATTTTGTATCTGGTTTACTGTTGACATAGAGCAAGAAAGATTCGATTTGGGTTGTGGTTGATAGATTAACAAAGTCGGCTCATATTATTCCCGTTCGTGCTGATTATTCCCTTGATAAGCTAGCCGAATTGTATATTTCTCAGATTGTGAGATTGCACGGGGTACCTAATTCCATTGTGTCAGATAGAGATCCGAAATTTACCTCGCGGTTTTGGAAGAAATTGCAAGAAGCATTAGGTACTAAGCTGCATTTTAGCATCGCTTTTCATCCCCAGACCGATGGCCAATCGGAGCAAATTATTCAGATACTCAAGGATATGTTGAGATGTTGCATCCTTGAGTTTAGTGGTTCGTAGGAATGGTACTTACCTTTGATTGAATTTTCATACAATAATAGTTTTCAATCGAGTATCAAGATGGCACCTTACGAGGCTCTGTAAGGTTGTAAATGTCGTACACCATTGTTTTGGACTGAGCTCAGCGAGAATAAGATTTACGGAGTCGATTTAATAAAAGAGGCCGAACAAAAAGTAAATGTAATCCGTGATAGTCTAAAAGCGGCATCAGATCGTCAGAAATCATATGCGGATTTGAAACGGAAAGATATAGAGTATCAAGTCAGCGACAATGTATATATTAAAGTTTCACCGTGGAAAAAGGTGCTCAGATTCGGCCGTAAAGGCAAATGGAGTCCGGGATTTATCGAACCATATGAGATTTCAGAACGAATTGGGCCGGTTGCTTATAGATTAAATTTGCCACTCGAACTTGAAAGGATCCATAATGTTTTTCATGTTTCGATGCTCCGTTGGTATAGATCCTATCCCGCGCATGTGATAAATCTGTCAGAAATTGAAATTCAGTCCGATTTGAGTTTTGAGGAAGAACCGGTTCACATTTTAGCTCACGAGGTAAAAGAATTACGGAATAAGAAAATTTCGTTAGTGAAAGTGTTATGGTTCAAGCACGGCATTGAAGAAGCAACATAGGAACTCGAGGACTTGATGAGAGAACGATTTCCAAACCTATTCAATGGTAAGATTTTTCGGGACGAAAACCCTAAAGGGGGGAGAGTTGTGACAGCCCTAAGTTAGCCCTAATCGGAACGTGGTTTTGGAACCACTAAACCAAGTCCGAAAATTTGTTTTTCTAAAAAAATAAAAATATTAAATAGCATTTTCTATGTTTATATTATGTAGATGGTCATGTGTGAAAATATTGTGCCTTAATTTTGTCTTTTGAATGTGGAATTATTAGAAGGAACTCATTTGATAGTTTATGAAAATGTGATAGATAAATTGGAAGTGGCCAATTAGTATGTGATTCTTATTAAAGAGGACTTGCATGTCAAATAGTCCACTTTTAACATATAGTGGACAGTAATGATGATAGAAATTTGGCATTATGTATATTCTATATTAGTTAAATAATATTTATTAGTCATAATATGAAAACACGAATTAAAATAATAATAAGGGTGATAAAAACAAAGTTGTTCATCTTTTTTTTCTTCCATTGCCGAAACTAAGGCAAAGAAATAAAGAATTCAAGCTAGGCATTCAGTCATCTTAAGCTTTGATAAGGTATGTAATTCATCTTAATTTCTTTTGAAATTGTGAAATTAAGTTGGTTTTAAAGCTCTCGCTATGACCCATGTATAAATTTTGAGTTTTGATGAAGCTTGCATTCAGTCACGGTGGAAATGTGATAAATTTTGGGGGTTTTATGCTTTAAGTTGATAATGATAGAAAGATGAGTAGGTAGCTAGCTAAATTGATATGTATAATCCCTTGTGATACATGGAAATTCTATTAGAGTAGTATCAGAGTAATTGCATTTGGCTATTTTAGTTAATTGAAGAATTTGTGCTTGGCTTTGAAAATTTCGTAATTTAAAATGTTAATATTTGATTTCATGATGGACGTATGAGTAAATTGTCAATGAAGGATTAAGTTGAATCCTTGTTTAGAAAGTACAAGTTAAAGTTGTCGTATATATATATATATATATATATTTGCCAATTAGTTGATAAGTTGATGTCGTGAAATGGGTAATGAATATATGTGGTTTTAGAATTAATTAAGCTTTGTTATGTGTGTGGTTAAAAATGGGCGTTGACACTCGGCTATGCGATATTATGCTAAATTTTGAATGCTTGGTATTATAAATTGAAGTTAGCAATTAGATGAGCCTTAAATTTGTTAGAATAATGAAAAGAACATGAGCTTGATGCTTAGGTAGCATTCGGTCATAGGATAGGTTATATATTGGTTAAAATGAGTTTCAAAGAAAGTCAATTATGTGTTAAAAGAAGGTTTTAAATGGTGTATATGTCTTTAGATCGAATACAAGGGGCTATGTTAGCTAATTGAGAGATTCAGCTATAGCATTATAGTGATTAATAATTTGAGCTATGGTTTTAATTAATAATGTTTCTTCGGCTTTAGAGGTTAAATTATGAAACCTATATTTGATAATTGAAGTAAAATAAGTGTTAAACTAGCTTATCAATGACCGAGTGAGGTTAAGAGCTAGAAGTGTATAGTTAATTGTTAATATGTGCTTTATGATTTTCGAATGTGTTCTAAGTTGAGTAATGTGGAAAAAGGATGTGTTGAGCTTGTAAAAGAAAACTTGATAGGTATGCTTGTAGTACAATTAAGCTAAGTGTGGTTAGAAGGCCTATTTGATTTTTTTTTTTGTTATACACGACTACTTGTCAAATAATTACTTGTTAATAGTGAGATGGCCGAATTGATAAAATTTGTTTGGTAAGGTATTATAAGTACATTTTGCCTAAACACTCTTATGATGAATGTGTATTTGGTTGGTGGTTCATGAATATGAGACTTTATTGTAATTTGATATTGTAGATATAAATGCCGAATGTAGTTTTGCAATAATAGAAATGTGATGAGTTTAAATTTGTCTAATTTAGCTCAAGAACTCAAGGAAACAAATTCGGATCGTGGAAAGGGGAAATTGGTCGAATAGTTGGAAGTTACATTCGATAGTTATCGGGGTAAGTTTTAAGTAATTTGGCTTGTCTTGTGTTTGGATAAATTGAGGTTATTTGTATTATTAATTCTATTCGATTATGAAATGGAGACGAAAGGGGTAAAATAGAAATGTTTTATGGTTAGTTAGTATATATGAAATTAATGTATAAGTCTTATGTGTGCTATTGTGTATCAAAGCCGAATGGCTAGATTGTGTATCTAAGATGAGAGTAAGGTATATGCTAAGACCGAATGGTAGTGTGAAATGTATGTGTTGATTTGCTATGTGCAATGTTCGAGTGATGCAATAAGTTTTATGATATGCTTGAATCATGTGTAAATTAGAAGTATATGCTCTATTGATATGTGATAAATTTAATGTGTGAGCTATTGAGCTTTGACATTCAGGCTTTGAGCCTAGCAGGCAATATGCCTGTGAAATGTTATTCGGGCTTTGAGCCTAGCAGGCAATATGCCGGTGAAATGTTATTCGGGCTTTGAGCCTAGCAGGCAATATGCCGGTGGAATGTTATTTGGGCTTCGAGCCTAACAGGCAATATGCCGGTGAAATGATGTTGGGTCTTAAGCCTAGCAGGCGTAATGCCGGTGAAGAGATTTCAGACTTAAAAAGTCTAGCAAGCTTTGAGCCGGTGATAAAACTCAGGTCTTATACCCAGCAGGCCAAGTGCCGGTGAATCGATAAAAGTATATGACAATGAGATCCTGCATGGAAATAGTGAATTGAATTCATATTAAGCATTAAGTTATCGAGGTAAGTGATACTTACCTATTTATGTGAGAATGATTCTAAATGAATTATGAATTCGTTCGTTTGTGAACATTCGGCTCATGTGACATTACTATTGGAAGTAAAATATTATGTATGTGAATTTAATATATGAAAGTATGTGTTATATGTGAATATGAACATCGAAAATTTTTTTGTGAATGTGATGCTTTGAATTAGCCATATAAAGTTGAATCAAAGAATTACTTCGAGGCATTTAGATGTGGTGATTATGTGACTTTGAGATTTAAAGAAATGATATGACATTGAAATGGATATAATGTGACTACGCATTTTTGAAAAATTAGTGTTTAATTTCGAATATGTGAAATCTTGAATAATGGGCCTAAATAAGTTTTGTTGTTTAAATACTTAAGACTTACTAAGCTAATTAGCTTACTTCGAGTGTTTTTGCCTCTTTGTTTTATAGATCTCGTTTGAAAGCTATGAGCTGGGGATCCAAGTTCAAAGTCATACGCACTATCGACACTATTTTTGGTACCTTTGATAGACTATATTTTGAAAATGAGATGTATAGGCTTAACTCTTCTTTTGAAACAAGTTATATTTTGGTTATGTAAATTTTAAAGCCATGCGAAGGTGGCTTGTTCTTTTTGGTTAGTAAAGTCTCATAATTGAAGCAATGTTTGTGAAATGGTTTGATTGGATGACATATTCGGTTAAGGTATATATATATGTGCATACTCGGTGATGGTTATATTTTTTTTGAATTACTAATGATGACAAATGGTTCTTTTATCATGTACTTATGGTATGAATTTTGTAATTAATTATTGTGCATAAACTAAAAAGAAAGTTTAATTGAATAATGCATATATCATAATCCAAATGCATAAGTATATTGAATTAAATACAAGGATTGTATTATTTCTTTGTTTGCATTTCGATTACATGAGATCAATTCCTATATTAATCTGTGATGGTCCCGAGGTTGTGTTAGTTGGATAATACCTAGTGACCCATTCCGGTGACGGATGAGGGTTATAAGGTGTTATAATTTAAATTTCATTTTCTTATTTAGTCACGCATGACATATGTCACTATCAACCACATAAGTTTAAACTCATTTACCTCAACCTCATAAATTCAACTTATACATGAAATTTAAAAAAAATTATAAAACGTACTTACCACCTTCAAAATTCAATGTATAACCTCTTTTGATCATCTTTAATCCTTGAATATAACCGCACACTTAGTGCCAAAGAGTTGTTCAACATTAAAGTAAACTCCCACACTTAGTGCCTACACATTAGACCCAATGGTCTCGATAACGCACACTTAGTGCTCGATAATCTATCATCATTATTGTTTCAAAAACTTAGTGCCATTCTCAAAACTGTTAATAATTTATATAGGCACACAGAGTGCCAAAATCCCAATCACTTACATACACATCAACTTATTTATTTTCCAACCAATTTCACATTTGGCTATCAATAATATTCATGCATATTTCAATTGAATACATATAATTCATGTATAAATAAACTCAACATAACTTAATTGCTTAAAACTTACCTCAGATATCGACAGACTGTATATTTCGACTATTCGACTATTTTTGCTTTCCCCCAAACCAAACCCGATCCTTTTTGTTCTTGATCTCTTCAAATTCAAATTAAGCTCATTCAAATAAAATTCCATTCAATTTAACCCCAAAACACATCAATGATCAAATTTACATTTCACCCCTTATTTTTCACACTTTTACATTATAGTCTAAAAATTCATAAAACATCAAATACACAAAATTTCAATACAACAAGCTCTAGCCGAATACTCCTCATGCTTATATAAGTCCTCTCATTTCACTTATTTACAATCTAGCCCTTCAATTTAATATATTTGCAATTTAGCCCTAAATGCTCCAAATCACCAAAAAAAATCCAAATACAAAACTTGTTAATCTAAATCATATCTTTAATATTTCATCATCAAACAACAACAATCATAAACATTCATGAAGGGCCGAATGAAAAATCATCATCCTTTTCACAAATTAAGACATGGGCTTGAAAGATAACTTAACAACGATCTCAAAAATGTAAAAATTTTCTAAAACGGAACTCAAACATACCTTTAATTGAGCTTGATAAGAGCCGATTATGCAAAAGCTTATTTCTTTCTTTTTCTTTGCTAGTTTTAGCTTCGAAAGATGAACATGCACTTGTTTTCATGTTTCATTTTATTAACACATATAATAACTATTAATTTACCTTACTAACCTTTATAAAATCATTTCATTTTTTTACCAACTAATGACCGAATATGTCAATGCATAAATTCATAGGAATAATTTCATCTTAAATCCTCTAAGTTAGAAGAACAACAATAATTCAGCACTTATACTAAAACCATCAAAATTTCCTTTTTATGCGATTAAGCCCTTTTTTAATAATTCGACATCCAAACAAAAAAATTATAATACAAAACTTTCACAAACATCAATTCATGCATAATTAACACAAAAAAATAAAAAATAATTTAAAATGAAATTTTTAAACTCGAATTCGTGGTTCTGAAACCACTATTCCGATTAGGGTCTAAATTAGGCTATTATAGAAAGTGTCTAAATTGAAAGTGGAATCAGCACCGGTAGTTTGTGAATTCCTGAATATAATTCCAGAAGAATTATGAGGGATACCTCCTGTCAGAGAGATAGAGTTTGCCATTGACTTGTTGCCGGGGACTGCCTCGATATCTATAGCTCTATATAGGATGGCTCCAACTAAGCTAAAAGAATTGAAAGTGTAGTTACAAGAATTAACAGACAAAGGATTTGCGAGGCCTATTTTTTCTCCCTAAGGTGCTCTTGTTTTGTTTGTGTAGAAAAAGGATGGATCAATGAGACTTTTTATCGACTATAGACAACTCAACAAAATGACAATAAAGAACAAGTATCCTTCACTGTAATGCCCTGATTTTCGGGATTTTTCAGGATTTTTGTGATTTTGACTAAATTTTGAAATTTGGTTGTTAAATTATGGAATTTATGTTTTAAGTGTGTTAGTGGGCCTTTAGAAAGCTCAAGCCTAAGATAAAACCCGGTAGAAATATCAAATTTGGATTTAAAGTGAAAGGGACTTAGTTAAGTGGGCTTTTAAGAAAAAGTTAGTAAAGTAAGACACAAATAAGCCCTTGGTAAAGTGGCAATGTGGCACCACTTGGATGCCTAAAAAAGTGGCATGTGGTTGGAGTGTAAGGGCCAAGGTTCTAGTTGCATGGTTAGCAGTATGGTGTTTATTTTTGCTGCATATGCTAGTCATGTGATAGAACTCCAGTGGGACTCTACTGAAGAGAGTTTGAGTTGTTCATGAGATAAGATCAGGTAGATAAGGGGGAGAAATTATAAGAAATTTAATAGAGCATGTGGTGGCTGAACAAGGGACTCTTGAGGGAGCATAATCCGTTTTGGCTCATGGGTTTGGGATACAATCGGCTAGGGGTTGTCTTGGGTGCTATTCGAACACTTTTAGGGTCCTTCTAGGGACCTTAATTTGGCATTTAGGTGTGTATGTGTGCCGATTAGGTATAGAGCACTTAGGGTTTTGGTTTCTTTTGTTTTCCCATTGAGTTAGAAGCTGAAGTCGTAAGCACCATCACTTGTGCCGAATTGTCCATAGCCAAATCTTCTTTTCTCTTCTCCTCCCTTCTTTTCTTTCAACTGTTATCCTTTTTCATTCTCACAAAGCCAAACCACTTTCTTCTGCTATACCTTCTTCTCAAGATCACTAATTGATTGCACTAAAAGCTGAAACGTTGCACCTTGGGTTTCTTTACCGATTTCTCTACTCTAGCCAAATATATACTCCCTATTTCTTCTTTCTTCCATTCTTCCTTTCTTCATCATCTTCATTAACTCCCTTAAATCCCATTTAGTCGATTGTTCCAATATAAAAACCTGAATCTTTTCTTCACCCAAACTCCACTTAGCTGAATACTCCTAAAAGCCGAAATTCTGAAAGGTTCTAGGTTGTGCCGATTTCTTCTTGGTTGAATACCCCTATTCTTTTCTTCTCTTTTAGCCGACTATCACAACATCACTACCCTCTACCAACATCTCTTTTCTTTTCCACTATAATCTCTACCTTTCTCTTTTTTATTTTATCAAAAGTCGAACCTCCATATTCATAGCGATTTGGGATTAGTAAACCTTTGGTAAGTTATCATAATCTCCTGTCCATTCTTTATTTTAGAATTCAAGAAAGCCGAAACCCCTATGTACATAGGGAGGCTATCAATTGGGGCTTAAGGCTCTATAGGTCTTACCAATTGATTTATTTTGTGCTAGTGTGATCTAAAGGCTACCTATTGAGGGCTTGGACAGTTGGAACGACTAGATCTAGATCTAGCAGATAAGATCGACAAGGGTAAGTGGTTGTAAGCACCCTATTATGGCCAAATATGGTAAGGGGTTTCTAGGTTGGTTATTATTGATTTGTAATCTAAATATTGTAATGAAAAATTGTAGGTTAATCGTGTAGAAGTCTCGCTGTAGTAATGGCAAATCAGGTGTGTAAACGAACACCCTTCTGTAGTCTAGATCGGCAAAAGCCGAAAAGCTGAAATGCTAAAATTCTGGCATTTCGTGGGCTTGTGAGCGTACGAGCGCTCGTAAGTCAGTTGTAACTAGTGAGATCTGTAATCACAAATGGTACGATGAGTGAGTACGCAATTTCATGCACCTCGGTAATTTGGGCCTCGATGGGCTAAAAATTGGCCAAATGGGCTTAAGGGCTCATATAGGTAAAAGTAAGCGGTAAGTGTGCTCTGGTATACTATAGGTTAAGACTGTCAAACTAGACTTAGAAATTGGACTAAACGGGCCAAAATAGCTAGATGACACTAGAGGGCCCATTAGGGGTTTTAGGGCCCAATAGTTTTAAACTCCTAAAATGGGTTGGATAAGTAACTGAGATAATAATGAGACTGTTAATAACTGAAATATGCATAAAACCCTAAAAACTGGTATAATTACTAAAATACCCCTCAAGGGTGAAAATTACTATTTTACCCCTAGGTGCAAAATGACCATTATACCCCTAGGGCTAAGTTTGACTGAAATGAATGTTTTACTGTTTCTGTTCTTTGTATGCCATGACATGATTATCTGTTGCAAGGTACTGGGTTATTGGTGGAGGAACTGCAAGTGGCATTGCCACGATTACTGAAAGAGGCTTTGCCTCGTACTGTTTACTGAAAGGGGCTTTGCCTCGACATACTGTTAGTGGCTTGGCCACATTATCTGAGTAGCTATGCTACGAATGTGGAGTGTAGCGGCTGGGTGGGTTGAGTATTTCTCCACATGGCGTGTTTATGGCTAGTACAGGTGGAGTGTAGCGGATGGACATAGGATGGGCTTTGGGCTTTGCATACATGCATGACACTATTCTGTTTCTATAATGGGCCTATGGGCCATACTGTTATCTGAAAAGGGCTAAGGCCCAGTTGCACTGTTTACTGAATCGGGCTAAGGCCTAGTAACTAATTACTGAATAGGGCTTCGACCCAGTTATTACTGAGACTAGATAGGGCTTAGGCCCAGTGGGCTTGAGCTGATTTGAGCTCTGGATGGGCTTTCTTTGCACACTGAGTTTCCCAAACTCACCCATTTCTCTTCCATCCATGCAGGTGAGCCCTATACTGGTGGACTTGGAGCTAGGAGGGATTGCGAGTGGCCACATAGACTGGACTGTTGGTTTTTAATTAAGTTTTTTTATTTCCACATTTATTTGTAATTATTTTCATTTTGGTTTTGGGTTGTAATAAGGCCGCTTTAATTATTTTTAACTTTGGGTTTTCAGTTTATATTTACAAATTGATTTAAATGATTTAAACAAGGCTGCGCGGGTTTTCTCAAAATCAATCAATGTTTTCAAAGCAAAGCACTCGTAACGAATGATTAACAAATCAACAAACAAGATAGATTTTAAACGGTTAGTGGATAGGACAATCTCAAACAAAACATGGATTTTCTTCCCAAATTACAAGTACGGTTTTACAAAACTCACCCTAATCTTAGTAACTAGGAAACGTGATTCGCCTGTTGTTGATGTGACACACCAAACTTGGCCGTAACATCTGGGCCAGGTTTGGGTGTTACATTCACCAAGGATCGATGATTTATTTGACTAGTTGAGAGGAGCTATAGTGTTCTCCAAAATAGACTTGAGATCCGGGTATTACCAGTTAATAGTGAAGGAGTTCGATGTGCCGAAAATCGCATTCAAAATAAGGTATAGACACTATGAGTTCCTTGTGATGCCTTTCGGTTTAGCTAACACCCCAGCTGTATTTATCAACTTAATGAATCGAATTTGTACGACATATTTGGATAAGTTTGTGGTGGTTTTTATAGGTGACATCTTAATTTATTCTCGTGATGAAAATAAGCATGCCGAACATTTTAGGACGGTTTTACAAATTTTGTGAGATAAACAGTTGTATGCAAAATTTAGTAAATGTGAGTTTTGGCTCAGTGAAGTTGGATTTTTGGGCCACATTATTTCGAGTGATGGCATTCAAGTTGATCCGAGTAAGCTCTCGACGATAGTAGATTGGAAGCCGCCAAAAAATGTATCGGAGATTAGAAGCTTTCTGGGTTTGGCTGGATACTATAGATACTTTATAAAAGGATTTTCGATGATTGCTTTTTTGATGACCAAGTTGTTGGAAAAAGACGTTAAGTTTGAATGGATTGAAAAGTGTCAGCAAAGTTTTAAGAAGTTAAAGACGGTGTTGACTAAGGCACCAGTGTTAGTGCAACCCGAGTCTACAAAAGAATTTGTGATTTACAGTGATGCATCTCTAAATGGCCTTGGATGTGTATTGATGCAAGGAGATAAAGTGGTGGCGTATGCCTCAAGACAATTGAAGCCACATGAAAGGAACTACCCGATACACGATTTGGAGCTAGCCGCCATTGTCTTTACTTTGAAGATTTGATGACATTATTTATTTGGTGAGAAATATCGTATCTTTACCGATCATAAAAGCTTGAAGTAGTTAATGTCACAAAAAAATTTGAACTTGTAGCAATGAAGATGGCTTGAGGTATTGAAAGACTACGAGCTAGTGATTAATTACCATCTAGGGAAGGCAAATGTAGTTGTCAACGCATTGAGTAGAAAATCCCTGTTTACTTTGAGAGCTATGAATACAAGATTGACCCTAATGGATGAAGGTTCGATTTTGGCCGAGTTGATAGCTAGGCCATCATTTATTCAACAAATTTATGAAGCTCAGAAGGATGATAGTGAGTTGTAAGCAAAAAGGGCTCAGTGTTAAAGGGAAAATGAGACAGATTTTTAGATTGGATCAAACGATTGCTTGATGTTTTGAGACAGAGTATGTGTACCAAAAAATGCTTAGTTGATTCAGAAAATTCTACACGAAGCTCATAATGGTTGTTTATCTGTCCATCCAGGCAGTGTATAGATGTATAATGATTTGAATACATTGTATTGGTGGTCTGGTATGAAAAGAGATGTCTATGAGTTCGTATCAAAATGCTTAGTTTGCCAACAGGTGAAAGCCAAACATCAGGTATCTTCCGATTTGCTTCAGCCAATAATAGTTCCCGAATTAAAATGGGACTGAATCACTATGGATTTTGTTATGGGTTTCCCGTTAACCCAAAAAAGAAAGATACCATTTGGGTCATTGTTGATCGGTTGAGGAAATCAGCTCATTTCATTCTGATACAGACGAATTTCTCACTTGATAAGTTAGCCAAACTATACATGGCTAAAATTGTGAGACTGCACGGAGTACTAATTTCTATCATTTCAGACAGAAACCTGAGATTTACTTTGAGGTTTTGGAAAAAGTTGCAAGAAGCCTTAGGTACCAAGTTGAATTTTAGTATCGCCTTTCACCCACAAACAAATGGTCAATCCGAGCTAGTGATTTAGATATTAAAAGATATGCTCCAATGTTGTGTTCTTGAATTTGAAGGTAGTTGGGAAAAAATCTACCTTTGGTTGAATTTTCATTCAACAATAGCTTTCAATTGAGTAGCAAAATGGCACCGTATGAAGCATTATATGGCCGCAAATGTCAGACTCCTTTGTATTGGACTGATGTAACAGCACGATTTGGACCCTCGTCAGAATAGTGGTTTCAGGACCACAAATCTGAATCTAAAAAATATTCTGATATTAGTTTCTGTGTCTGTGGTATACGAATCTACATCGGTGAAAATTCTGTGATTTAATTTGTCTGTTTCTGTGCTTAATTATGAAAAAGGATCAAATCGTGTAAAATTCAAAATTTCATGATATTAGTAAAAAGTACTAAAGTGGCATGGCTTTTTACAATGGAAGTCCTTGCATGTCAAATAGACCATTTTTGTTAGTGGTGGACAAGTTTGGACATGGTTAGGTCAAAAACATATGTTTATTATTAGGGGTAATTTAGTAAATGAGATTTTTAATGAATTATAATTAATTAAACAAAAGAACATGGTCTCATATGCATGTTCTTCAACCGAAATCACAAAATAAAAGAAGGAAATAAAGCTTCCTAGGTTTCGACACTCTTCTAGCTCAATCAAGATTAAGAACAAAGAAAAACAGACTTAGATTGAGGGAAGTCCAAAATTATTGAATAGTCGGCTCGAATCTGTTTAAAACCGTACGATGTAAGTCAATATATACAAATATGCATTATATTAATGTTCGATATAAATGCTTGAATTATAAACTGTATTGGACGGCCATGAGAGCCTGATATAGTAATTTCGAATCGCCTTTGAGAGAGTAATGGTAAAACCATATCATGTAAGACCTCGTCCGGGATGTAGGCATTAATTTGAGAATTATGTGTAAGACCATGTGTGGGACACTGGCATCATATATGTTTCGTGTAAGACCCTATCCGGGATAGTGGCATCGATATTGAATAACATGTAAAACCACATCAGGGACGTCGGCATTGTATAAGGCATATCTGAATTCTGTAACATAATGAATTGAGGAGAAATTCTGATAAATGAATAAATGCATACCTCATGTGTCTGACTCAGGTACGTCTGTTTTGTACTGAATTTCTGACTATGAAAGGTATGCAAATGTGTGAACTAGAAGTCTGAGTAAAATGAATGAATCCGAATGGCGAAATATCCGTGGGAAATGGTTATCATATTCTAATTATGGATTGCATAATTTTGTATTTGACTTACTAAGCTCATTATAGCTTACTCTATTTATTCTTGTAATTGTTTTACAGATATCATAGCTACTAAGGGCTCAGGATTAGTCAAGGATTGTCACCACACTATTGAGTTTGATTCTGGTACCTTTTGAATATACAAAGTTTAAGTATGGCATGTATAGGCTAGAATGTCTATTTGTTAGGTTTGAATATTTCTATATGTAAAGGCCATGAGAATTGTCTAGTAAATGGTATGTTTTTGCTTGGTTTTGGTATATGATTATAATGCCAAATTGTGTAAGTTTCTAATGGCTTTGTGACCTTGTAACGCCCCAAATTTTGGGCCTAGAAGAATTGGGCCTCAGGTGTTAGTGTGTTTAAGTTTTATAGAGTAAGATAGCGGCTTAGATTACATGCTTGGCACTATTAGAGAATTAATTTTAAGGTATTACAAGGGTTCTTTGAAGTCTCAAGGTTAAGGCGGACCATAGGGAAAATTTTAATTTTTGCCTTAGTGGAACCCTAGTCTCAGGTATTAGGCCTCTTAAACAAATTAAGGGAAAAATAAGACACAAATGGGCCTATGGCTCAGTGGCATGGTGGCCCCACTTGGGGAGCTATAAGGTGGCATCACTATCAGGTAAGAAGGTCCAAGGTTCGAGGCTTAGAGTGGTGAATTTGGGGACTTTATTTTTGAACCATGGAAGGAAGGTAGTGGCGCTAGAGTGGACCCTGGAAGGGAGTGTTCAGGATAGAAATTTAAGGTAAAGATAATAGAGAAAAGATAGGAGATTGAGGTGTGACTGTGTTGGAGCCGATTGGGACTGTAGGAGAAAGTAGTTTCGGCTTTTGGTTATTTAAGGGGGGTGCCGAATTCTGTTGAGGGGTTCTTTTGCTTTGCCATTATTTTCTCTCATCCCTGTTGCCGAATTCTCTTCTCCCTTTTATTCTTTTATCGAAACTCCATTAAGTTACTTTTTCTCTCAAAAGCCGAATATCATCCTTAATCTCTTCAAAGCCGAATGCCTATATCCCCTTTGTCGATTTCTTATGCTTTTCTCCATCACAATTTGCTTTTGTCATTGGCAACCCTTAGTCAAGATTTTAAAAGCCGATCGCACACTCAGTAGATATCTAGGCCACAAGATCAGAGACTAGTTTCAGTAAGTATTTAGTTAACCAACTTTTAGTGTGTTTTGGTAAAAGCTGAAGGGCTATCTATTGTTATTCTTGTCATTAACCCTGTATTAACAAGGGGTAGGGTTCAAAGATTTCAAGTGTGGTAAGGATCTCTAGCAAGTGGTAAGTGTACTTGTTCTCAAATTTCAGATTCATAGGTGGCCAATTATAAGTGTGGTTTATAAGGGTGACTCGTGTGGAATATGAGTCACTTGATGTTGATAGTATGTGTGTTGATGCAGATCTAAGGATAATCAGGAATAATAGCTAATGAGGGGCTATTAGCACTAGTGGCACACGGTAAGGTTACGATAAGGCTTCGGGATTTAGTAAAGTTGTAGTTAAGTATGGAATTGATTCGAGGTTGGTATTGATTGTAGGTTGAGGCTGAGGATAGTGTAGCCCGGGTCATCAACTAGGTGTGTACATACATTGCACACACGACCAATCGGCAAAAGCTGAAATCTCGAAATGTTGGAATGCCGAAAAGCTGAAAAGCTGAAAGGATGGCATCGGCAATCACACGAGTGTGCGAACACTCATGTAGAGATACTGATACGATTATTGAGGCCTAGAGAGCGATCTCATGGTCTCGGGCCACTGTTTGGCCAACTAGGCCAGACGAGGCTAAATGGGCCTGCCGAGCTTGTGGGCCTAAATTGGAAAGAGTTGTTATATGAAATTGAAAGATGGATTGATATGAATGATTGTATGATTTGATTATGATTGGGCCTAATGGGCTAAGTAAGCATGATTGGGCTTAATGGGCTTTATAAACATGATTGGGCTTAGTGGGCCTTATGGGATTGTAGAAATGCATGCTAGGGTTTTAGTGGACTTTAGGCCTAGTTCTGATGAATTCTCAAATTGCATAAAACTTAATTAAATAATCAAACATGTCTGTGGACAAGTCGCTAGGCTAGGGTGTGGCAATGGCTGTGTGCATGTCTAGGATTGGATCTAGGAAGAGCTTGGTACTTAAGCGGTTCGAGTGACCCACCTCCTCTTCTCTTGAATCCTACCTGGTGCATAGTGTCCGTTTACTTTAGCCACGAGGACTTGTTGATAGGCCAAAGTTCATAACTAGAACCCAAAATGTAGAAATTATGAAAATACCCCTTTAGGGTAGAGTTACAAAAATACCCCTATAGGGTAGAGTTACGAAAATGCCTCTGTAAGGTAGAACTGCTAAAATGCCCTCATAGGGTAGAATTACCGAAACACCCTCGTAAAGTAGAAATTATCGAAATACCTCTAGGTAGTGAAATGACTAAAATACCCCTAAGTGCTTAATGTATGGAAAAAATTGTATGCTGCATTCATGAAATGTATGTTGCATTTGGGTGGGATTAATGGTACGGAGGAAGATATGTGAGGATCGCATAGTCGCTTGATGACCGTGGATCCACCGGTGGCTTTAAGCCCATTATATGAATAGCAGCCTTACTGCAACGTTTGAGTAGTGCCACTGTTGGTGCTACCTTTGGACTGTAGGGATAGGTGGGTTGATATTTATATCCCCATAGGAGTGTAGGGTCGAAAAGGAAATGGAGTGCAGGGTTGGATTTGGGATAGGTACATTGCATTTATGTGAAACTAATGTGATTTGAGGTCAATGTGGGCTAAGGCCCAAGACCACCGATACTGTCAGGGCTTAGGCCCAATATGGTATTTGTATATTGAATTGATTTGATTGCCAAGGGTCGTACACACTGAGTTGCAAAACTCATACCCTTTAATTTAATATTTCAGGTGACCCTCAGTAGACGGCTCGACGTGGAAGAGGACTCGGAGATGGCCATACTGCAAGCTACTTAGAAATTTTTGAATAGTTTCTGAATTACTTTATTTTAATTACTTTATTTTAATTACTTATTTTTTGATGGGTTGTAATGAGGCCTTGCATCTCCGATTTGACTTTTCATCTGGGTTTATTTTTGTTACAATTATCGAATCATTAAACTTAAATGAATTTTTAAAGCTAAACGTGGTTTCCTAAGTAACCTTAATATGTGAACATTTTCTTTAAACATGGGCTTTCATTATAACTTAACAAGGATTTTGATTTTCTAAGTCACAAATTTAAGTTTTTAACCAAGCAACTTTTCTTCTGAAAATGATTTTAATTAAACCAAGTTGTTTTGGAAACAACCCCTTCAATTTGACATCGCCGGATTTGGCCATAACGTCTGGGCTGGGTCTGGGGTGTTACAGACCTAGTTTGTTTTGGTCATCTTGAAATATTTCAATGTGAAGAAATGGTAAGTTTTAGATGAGATATGAATGAGATAGGTACCATGTGTTTTGTCATGAATTTTGTATATGATATTGACATGCTTTGTGTGCGATTTGAATACGAATGGTTTGATCTTATTGAGGTATGTTTTAAGGCATTAAATTCTAGTTGAAATTATGGTATAATTGTGACATGGATTTGACTTGTAGAAAATGGCCATTAGTGGGTAGAAAGCACGACTTGAACCAAGTCTACTTAGTGCCACACGGCTAGGGCACACAGGCATGCCTTATGGCCATGTTGATTTTCCAGTATTGACACAAACATTCACACGGCCAAGACCCAGGGGCGTGTCTTGTGGCCGTGGCAAAAAGTTAGTATGCCTGCTCTATTTTGGCACGGCTTGGGTGTACGGGCGTGCCTGAGTCTCGTGTGAGGCACACGGCCTGATCACACGGGCGTGTGACCTCCTTAAGTTGGAAAATTTTATATGTATTTTGAAGTTTACGAATGTGTTCAGTTTAGTTTCGACACTGTCTAAATGCATGTTTGAGGTCTAGTAGACTTTCAAAAAGGGGCTTTATGTTTGAATCTTCTTGTAATCTATGAATATTCTATTCTGAAACTCTGGTAACGCCCCTTACCTGTTTCAACGACGGTCACGGGATAGGAGTGTTACAACTGAACTCAGTGAAAAGCATATTCATGGGATCGACTTGATTAAAGAAACTGAAGAAAAAGTGAAGGTAATCTGTGACTGTTTGAAAGCTGCTTCAGATCGACAAAAGTCTTATATGGATTTGAAAAGAAAAGAGATTGAGTTTCAAGTGGGTGATAAAGTGTTTTTAAAAGTGTCTCCATGGAAAAAGATTTTGAGCTTTGGCCGGAAAAGCAAATTGTGTCCGCGCTTCAATGGACCGTATGAAATTGTGGAAAGGATCAGACCAGTGGCATATCGATTAGCTTCACCGACAGAGTTAGAAAAGACCCACGATGTATTTCATGTATCGATGCTACGATGCTATCGTTCTGATCCGTCACATGTGATTTCACTGACCGAAGTGGAAATTCAGCCGGATATGACATATAGTGAAGAGCCAATCAAGATCTTCGATCGAGAAGTGAAACAGCTAAGAAACAAAAGTGTGGCCTTAGTAAAAGTGTTATGGAAAAAGCGTTGATTAGAAGATGCTATGTGGGAATCGAAGGAAACCATGAGGAATCAGTACCCAAATCTTTTTTCTGGTAAGATTTTTGGGGACAAAAATCCCTTAACGGGGGAGAGTTGTCATAGCCCGATTTAGGGCTTAAACAGAATGGTGGTTTCAAGACCAAGAATTCGACATAAAAAATTTATTCCAATTAATTTTTAAGACCTATTAAATGATTGATTGCATGAGTAAAAATTTAGTGAATAAATTTTACTGATAGAAGGCCCAATTGAGTAGTAGGACTAAATTGCAAAGATTTCAAAGTATGTGTTCTAGAAGCAATTAGTGTTTAATTGAAATGAATTCATAAATTAGAGGTCCTTATTTAGCAATTAAACCATTTTATGGCATGATGGACAAAAATACCCATGGAAGGAAAAATTTTCAAAGAAGGCCATTAAGGGTATTTTGGTCATTTGGGTATTAAAAGAAATAAAAAGGGAAAAGTAAGGCCAAAATGTGTTCATCTTCTCTGATGCTGGCCGAAACTTGCAAGGACTCCAAAGCTAGGGTTTTCATCTTTTCAAGCTTGATTGTAAGTATCTCCTACCCTCGTTTTTCATATTCTTCGTATTTTTTAAATCTCATAACTTGACCTAGCTACTTCTACCATTATTTTAAGTTAGGGTTCATGTTTAAAAATTTACCCATTTGTGACATGAAAGCATTTTGATGTTTAATGGTATAAAATGAAAGTTTGATGTGTAGTAAACAACTTTTGCTAGGTAATTTTTCATGAAAATGCATTTTGGGACTAAAATGCAAAAGTTGCAAAACATGTGCATAAATTATGAAATATTAAGAAATGTAGGCTATTATAAGAGAGAAAGAGTCAGCTAGGCTTGTGAATGTAGAAAAATAGATAAATTTCATTTTACGAGCCTAAGGACTAACTTGTAAAATTTGACAAAGTTAGGGGTAAAATGGTAAAATAGTAAAATCTACCATCGGATGATTTTATGCCAAATTGAGTAGTGTATGTGTTAAACAAGTTAAGTTTGGTGTTATAGATCAAGTTAGGCCCACTGATTTTGGATGTTACTGTAATAGACTCTGGCCCAGTCTGATCCTATTACATGTTCTTCTGGGGTTACACACTGAGTTTCTGTAAACTCACCCATCTGCCTACTGTGTAGGTAATCTCGAGGCTTAGACGATTTTGTGTTGCGTGGGATTTGGAGACGACCACACTTCGCTCTTATACTGTATTTGGATTTCATTTTCTTTGGTTACTGATTTTATTTCGGGTTTGTAATAAGGCCGCTAGTTAAAGTTTAAACTTAATTTGGGGTTGTTTATCCATCCTTTGAATTTGATAGCTCTAGGGCACAGTTTTATAGATGATATCTTCTTTCTAAAATCTCGTGATAACACAATGAATGGTTTTTAAACAAAGCTTCCGCAATTAACAAGTTTTAAAAAGTAAAACAACTGCTATAACTGGATTAACCAAGATAAGCAGAATAATGATTTCTTTCAACCTAAAAAGGTTCTACTTTAAATTAGGACATGTTGAGTTCACGATTTCAAAACACTTTAATGTGGCACTTCAAATACGGCCATAACTTCTGGGTTGGGTTTGGGGTGTTACATTTAGTGGTATCAGAGCTAGGTTGCAAAACCTGGCTGGGGGATGGGATTTTGAAAATTATGAATTTTTAATAAAATGTTTTCAAGAGTTGGCAATATTTTGAGACTTAAGTTTCTATAAACTATTTTCAAATAATTTGGGGAAGTGTTGTCATCGAGTTTTCGATGTCGAATCTATAAGTACTTTAAAACACTGTTATTTGCTTAAATACTAAAATATTGAGGCTACTGTAGATATGAGATTATGCTATGATACTCTATATAGGGTACACTGAGATTGAAAACTATAGTGTGACCACGATCTGCGAAAATAAACTTTAAACTTCTGTTTCCGTAAGACATTGTTAATAATTATTAAAATTGGAAGCTAATTCATAAAACTTTTGAACCATAAAATACGTAAATTAACATGAGCACCAGAGGAGGCAGAGATCGCGGTAGAGGTCACGCAGGTGCTAGGGCTGGGTCCTTGGCTTTGAGGCACATGTCAAATGAAGAGGCGAGAGAAGCATCGACATCACCTGTTGCTGAGACTGGATCTCACGATCGGGCAGCTGGGGATGATGCGCTGTCCCAAGCTATGCTCTGGATACTAGAAAGGGTCGTCAGGCCCAATAATGGTACTATTAGCCGCGAGTCAGTTACTGAGCGATTCCGGTCTAATGGGGCAGAGATTTTTAGGGGCACGATGGGGTAGCCCCTAGTGTTGCTGAATATTGGCTGGAGGCCACAAAATGGATTATGGATGACCTCAACTGCACTCTAGAGCAAAAACTGAAGGGTGCAGTTTCTCTGTTAAGAGATGAAGCCTACCAATGGTGGCATACTGTGAAAGAGGGAGCTCAGCCTAATCAACTGACGTGGGAGTTCTTCAAGTCTGGGTTCCAAGGGAACTATGTGGGTACCAGGTATGTCGATGCTCGCAAGAAAGAATTTCTGAATTTGGTGCAAGGGGATAAGTCAATATCTGAGTATGAGGCGAAATTTCTATGACTTAGCCGATATGCCTGTGGAATAGTAGGTACTGAACATGAATTGTGCGTGCGATTTGAGGATGGACTGAGGGACAGACTCTGAGTACTGATAGCTCCACAGGGGGAGCGAAACTTTGCAGTGCTAGTGGACAAAGCCAAAATTGCTGAGGAAGTTAAGCAAATGGAGCGTCAGAATCGCGACAAGGATAAGAGGCAAAACAAGAAGGGTGTGGAACACTCCAATACTATTCAAAGGCCTGTGAGGAGGGCTAGGTATGATGGGCCAGTCAGAGTTAGGCCTCCTGCTATTGTTACTGGGCTACAAGCTTGTGCTGAGTGTGGGAGAAGCCACTACAGGGAGTGTTGAAGAAGATTAAAGCCTGTCTGGGATATGGATCGATGGGGCACCGTATCAGAGATTGATCTCGTAGACCAGAGTAGATACTAGCGACTGGTATGGGAAATGTCCTGCCATAGAGTGGTCGCCAGTGGCGGTTGAGGGGACGTGGCCAAGCTAGAGGCAAAAATGGCATGGGTTGTGCCCGTGAAGCACCTAGCAGAGGTGCCACTAATGTTGAGGTAGAACAGCCAGTATTAGTCTACACTGCACACCATTGTGAGGATGGGGACACTTCTGATGTGATAACCAGTACATTCCTTATTCATGGCTTGCCTTACACTGCATTAATTGATGTGGGGTCCATGCATTGATATACTGCATGTACTATATCCAAAGCTTTAGGTGGGACATGTGAAACTACTGCTAGAGAGGTTACTATATTGAGTCTATTAGGACAGTCAGTTAAAGTGAACAGGCTATTTAAAGGAGTGCCTTTAGAGGTACAAGGAGAAACATTTCTAGCAGACTTAATGGAACTCCCTTTTTGGTGAGTTTGATTTAATTTTAGGAACGGATTGGTTAGTAAAGCATCAATCAACTTTAGATTGTGCCGCTAAGTGGGTGGTATTAAAGACTTCTGAAGATACTGAGATAGTGGTTATTAGTGAACGTCGTGACTTTTTGTCCAACGTGATTTCTGCCTTGAAGCTGAGAAGCTGGTACGTAAAGGGTGTGAAGCGTATTTAGCGTATGTCAATGATTTAGATTCCAAGGGTCCTTCTGTCAAGGATTTAAGGGCGGTTAAAGATTTTCCTGATGTATTCCCTGTCGAACTACTGAGATTACTGCTGAACCATGAAGTTGAATTCGGGATTGAGTTGTTGCCTGGTACGACTCCGGTGTCTATTGCCCCTTATAGAATGGCACCAAAGGAGCTTGTTGAACTCAAAGCTCAAATTTAAGAACTGTTGGATAGAGGCTTTATACGACCGATTGTGTCTCTATGGGGGGCATCAGTCTTATTTGTGAAAAAGGACGGAAGTATGCACATGTGTATAGATTATCGGCGGTTGAACAAACTGACCATAAAAAACAAGTACCCTCTACTGGGATTGATGATCTATTTCATTAGCTTCGAGGAGCTATGATGTTTTCTAAAATAGATCTCTATTTTGGTTATCACCAATTGAGGGTGAAGGAGGCAGATGTGTACAAAATAGCGTTTAGAACACATTATGGGCATTATGAGATTTTGGTTATGCCGTTTGGGCTAACAAATGTGCCAGCTGCTTTTATGGACTTAATGAACTATGTCTTTCAACCCTATCTAGACCAGTTCATGCTGGTTTTCATTGATGATATCTTGGTATACTAGGGCACTGAGGAAGAGCATGATGCACACTTGTGGGTAGTCCTACAAGTACTGAGAGAAAATCAGCTATATGCCAAATTCAGCAAGTGTGAATTCTGGCTATGAGAAGTGACATTTTTGGGTCACGTTGTATTTGCTGAAGGGATTAGGGTTGATCCCTAAAAAATCGAGGCTATGTTGGACTAGAAGCAACCTAAAAGTGTATTTGAGATACGGAGTTTTTTGGGTCTGGCAGGGTATTACAAACACTTCATGGAGGGGTTTTCTTTGATTGTTGTATCTCTAACCAAACTATTGCATAAGGGAGTGTCGTTTGTATAGACTGAGAAGTAACAGGAAAGTTTTGATAAATTGAAGAAGATTCTAACGGAAGCCCCTATTTTGATACAGCCAGAGTTTGGGAAGGATTTCACCGTCTATAGTGATGCATGACACATTGGGTTAGGATGTGTGTTGATGCAAAAGGGGAAGGTGGTGCCTTATGCATCTCGCCAACTTAAAACCCATGAGGTAAATTACCCCACGCATGATCTGGAGTTGGCTACGGTGGTGTTCACACTTAAGATTTTGAGGCATTACTCATATGGTGAGAAGTGTATCATTTACACGGATCACAAGAGCCTCAAATACCTTCTCACTCAGAAGTAGCTTAATCTGAGGTAGTAAATGAAACATCCCAAACGTAGCCCAGACGTTATGGCCAAATCCGGTGGTGTTGCATTGAAAGGTGATTCGTATAAATCGAGTACAGTGGGAAACTTTGAAAACAATCGTTCGTTCGTGGTTCAAATAAGGGATTTATTTCCAAGCTAGCTTTGTTAGAAAAATATTTTAGTTAAAAACAAAATCTATTGAATGTCTACTTAATTAAAAGTTCAGGTGGGTTTAAAAAAACTTTGAGTTTGTTAATTAAAAACTGAGTTTACAAACCTTTGTTAAATATCTTGTTTAATTACAGCGGAAGCTCATTCTTTTAAAAATCATTCCAGTGTTGATGTTGATTTCAAGGTATCATTTTAATTTAGAAATCCAGTTTAAGTTTGGAAGTCCAGCAGCTATGCTGGTAAAAAACCCAAGTAAAAATAGAAAAAAAATAATAAAAAAAGAGAGATAAGAGGCCATATTACAACCCAATAAAAACAATTAAAAATAAAGTAAATAAATAAAGCTATTAAATCATTTTTCAACTTGCAATGTGGCCACCTCCGAGTCCTCTCCTACGCAGAGCCGCCTACTGAAGGTCACCTAAAAAACTAAAGGAAGAAGTGAGTTTTCAAAAACTCAGTGTGTACAACCCTCGTTAAACGCATAACATGCATTACCAAATTGGGCCTAAGCCCTATTCAATATCGATGGCCTTTGGGCCTTAGCCCAAAGTGGCCTCAGTTGGGCCTTGGCCCATATCACATTAAGCAGTGGCCTTTGGGCTTTAACCCATGGTGGCCTCGGTTGGGCTCGATCCCATATCATATCAAATATCAATATGATCATGCAATGCACATATATCCCATCCAATCTGCACATGCCCGTCCAACCCTACACTCCTGTAGGGAGATACTCGACCTATCCATCCTTATACACCCGTTGTGGCACCGGTTACGGCACCACTCATGTTACAGTGGAACTGCTAATCATAATATTTGTTGTTGCACTGGTTACGGTGCTACTCAGTGCTGCAGCAAAGCTGCTAATTAGAATACGGTTTAAAATCCCTCCTTAGATCCATAGTCGTCAAGCTACTGTACGACCCTCGCATGCTCTTCCTTCAATCATAACCTAGCCCATATGCAGCATAATATCTCATGAATGCATCATCTTATACATGTGGCATACAAATTGTACATACATCCATCAGGGGCATTTTAGTCTTTTTACCTTTAAGGGCATTTTAGTCATTTTGCACTTAGGATATCAAACATAATTTTATTGTGGGCCTAGGACACACTTTGGCCCATTAACCAATTTCACAATTATTTAAAGCGTTTAGTGTTGTTCCATTAGAATCACAAATTTTACTAGGGCCCAAAAGCCCAATACATAGCCCAAGCAGGGCCCACATATTCATATGGTCCATTAGGCCTGAATTTACCCTAAGTCATATAGTTAGCCTATACAGCTCATCAAAACTTATTCTACCAATTTTACTCGCGATGGCCACACGTGTCCATCGGGCGCATTTGGCCCATTTCAGTCCAATTGGTAAAACAGCCGCCCGAGTCGAGGGAATCGCCCATAGAGCCTCTGTCGTAGAATTGGTATCTCTACACAAGCATTCGCATGCTCGTGTGGTTGTCGACGTGAACCTTTCGACTTTTTAGCTTTTCGGTATCCCAGTTTTTTGGGATTTCGGCTTTTCCTGATTCGTCGTGTGTGCGGTGTATGTACACACCTTCATGGAGGGACACGCAATAACCTTCTATCGTGGAACCTAGAATTGATTAAAGCATTCGATTAGTCGTCCATAATATTAGCAAATCTTCCAAACATAGGAACCAAATCTCACCCTAAAGTTTACCTTGACCATAATGACTTACCTTATCCAAATCGTTGATCTATGTATCAATCTCACCTCCCTGTCAATAGATCTACAATTACCTAGGGTTATTAGTTACCATTGTCCAACCCTCTTACGCCAAAATAAGGTAACTACACAAGCCCACCATTTCTCAAGAACAATCACAATCAGCTTTTCCCCAAAAGTACAAGTGAATGATAACTTGGATAGATTAATAAGATCTAGGAGAAAGTCGAGTGCCCTTACCAAACTATATATCGCTTGCCCATAGTAAGTCTAATAATCAGAGGATGCCAGATAGAGGAGCAAAGAATTAATTGGTTAGTCAAAAACTGAAAGAAATCTGTGATGGGAGAGTAGTGTAGATGTCGATTGAAGCAACTCAATTAGCAATAAGAACATTTGGTTTTCAACAAAAAAAGAGCATTGCTCGATGCAAAAAGAAAACAGGAGATTAAAAGAAGAAAGAGATTCGGTTAAGTATTTTGAAGAATAAAAAGGAGATGGTGATGGCACACATAAGATTTGGCAGAGGGAGATTTCGATTAAGATGAGTTGTAGGAGGAAAAAACAATGACAGCACCATAGAGACTTCGATAAAGAAAGGGGATGGAGGTAATCGACTTAAGAGACTGGTGTTGGAGATCAGGAAATTCGGCATAAACAATGTTGAGAAGAGAGAACTAAAAGATGAAATATTTGCCATTAAATGACCTAAATGGTTTGTAGTTTCGGCATAGAAAGAAAAAGTGCAACTTGAAAGCCAAAATGAGAAATGCCAAAACAAATGAAAAAAGAACCTTAAATTCCCCCTTAGCAAAATCGGCTACACACCAAGAATGACCAAATCGGTACCTACTCACTTACCATCGCTGAATTTGCCTTCATAATTACAACACTAGCTCCAACTCTCCCACACATCTTATCTCCTAAATTTTCTCCCCTTATCCTGCCTTAATTTACTCTTCAACACTCATTCAAATTTGAAGACCAATTCAAACCTCCTCCATGTAGAGTTTAAATCCACTTCCACCACCTACACGGCACAAGTGAAAAATAATACTCTCAATGCACAAGCAGACACTTGAACCCTGGACCTCCCTACTTCCCTTGTGGCGTCACCTCCAAGCACCCTATGTGGTGCCACTTTGCCACCACACCACAACTTCCTTTGTGCCACATTCCCATCTTATATATTTAAAAGGTATATCACTTGAGATCATAGCTCCTTGAAGACTAAAAATTAAAATAGTTTTCTTATCCAAAAGCTTGAACCTAGGACTTCTTAGGAGCCCCCCAACACTCCAAAAACACTAACCCAACCATTCTAACATGTAATTTGTGCCGTTATCTTACTCTAAAAAAAACTAAACGCACCCACGCCCAAGGCCCAATTCTTCTAGGCCCAAAATTAGGGCGTTACATATGAGGTGGATAGAGTTACTGAAGGATTATGATTGTTTAATCAAATATCACTCTAGCAACGCGAACGTGGTGGCTGACGCACTGAGCCGTAGGGCTATGTCTGATTTAATGGCAATGTTTACTCACCTAAGTTTGTTCGACGATGGTGGTTTGTTAGGGGAGCTGCAAGTTAGACTAGTGTGGACTGAGAGGATTAAAGATAAGCAATTGGTGGATGAGGCATTGAATCCAAGTTTTCGGTAGGTTGAGAATGGGGTAATTTTTTATTTTGGGTTGAATAAGGAAGGGGTGTTGTGTTTTCATGGTAGAATTTGTATTCCAAAGGATTCTGTACTGAGACAATCCCTTCTGCAAGAGGCGCATAGTAGCCCATACGCTATCCAACCTGGTGGAAATAAGATATACTGGGACTTACGTGAATTGTATTGGTGGCCAGGACTTAAACGTGAAGTTACTGAGTTCATAGGTAAGTATTTGACATGCCAGCAAGTTAAGGCTGAGCATCAACTGCCTTTGGGATTTTTACAACTGGTAAAGATTCCTCTTTGGAAATGGGAAAGAGTCACCATGGACTTTGTTAGTAGGCTGCCCTTAACGCCTACTAAGAAAGACTCGGTGTGGGTTATAGTGGACCGTTTGACTAAATCTGCTCATTTTATACCTATTAGAACGGATTACTCACTGCAGAAATTGGCTAAGTTGTATGTGGCAGAAATTGTGAGACTTCATGGAGTGCTAGTGCCCATCATATCTGATAGAGATCCACGTTTTACGTCTAGATTCTGGAGGAAGTTACATGAAGCACTAGGTACAAGGCTAGATTTTAGTACTGCATTTCACCCTCAAATGGATGGGCAGTCAGAACGAGTAATTTAGGTCTGGGAGGACATGCTAAGGGGTTGCATTATTGATTTCCAAGGTAGCTGGGAAGACTACTTGCCGTTGGTAGAGTTCGCATACAACAACTATTATCAATCTAGTATTCAGATGGCACCGTACGAGGCATTGTATGGTCGTAGGTGCCGTACTCTGACATGTTGGACTAAGCTGGGGGAGTGACAAGTTCTAGGCCCTGAATTGGTATTTGATACTAAAGATAAGGTGAAACTAATTCGTGGTCGGTTAAAGGAAGCTTCTGACTGACAAAAGTCTTATGCAGACCTTAAGCGTCGTGAGATTGAATATTCTGTGGGGGACTTGATTTTTCTCAAGGTTTCTCCATGAAAGAAGATATTAAGGTTTTGGACGGAAGGGTAAGTGATAAACGATAAATTATACATATTTTTACCTCATGTTTAGCCTATATTTTGGATGGATTATCATTAATTTTGTGAGAATTGGTGCTCTTAATCTTTCTTTTTCATATCTTATACTCAGGAGAGCATACAGAAGAGAAAAGAACGAAAAATGGACCAAAAAAGAAGAAAATGGGCCAAAATGTGTAATCGACACGGCCCAAGGTTCATCACACGGTCGTGGCACACATCCGTGCCACACGAAGACCACACAATCCAGCCCCTGACAAGCACAGCCAGGCCACATGGCCATGCTACCTAAACAGTCCAGAACACGGCCTATTGTCAAAATCACACGAGCGTGGCACACGGGCGTGTTCTAGTCGTGAGGAAGAGGAATTTCACACGGATTTGGATGCTTAGGGGCTAAGAAAGCCATTCTAAACTCTATATAAGGACCCCAGGAGGCAACTCTAAAGATATACTCTTTTCTCTCAAGAAAGAGCGCCATAATTCTGCCAACACAAGGAGTGAAAGCAAGGAATTACTCCAAGTAAAGCCGATTGATTCATCCCAGAAGCCAAAATTTTACATCAAGACAGAGGATCTCCCTAAATTCCTTCAGGGATTTTGGGTTCTTTATGTTTTGTTATCTTAATACTTCTGAGATGTTTTCTTTCTTTATTATGAACTAAACCCCTCAAATACTTGAGGGGGATGAAACCTAAGATAGATCTTGTTATTATTTATTCTTGAATTATATGATAAATACTTGAATTGTTCTTAATTATGTGTTCTTCATTCTTGATTTAATAATCCTAGATATTACTTCAAGAACTTGATGTGCTTAGGTAGAGGAGCAAAAGTCCCTATTTTAATAGCAGATCTACCATAAATAAGCGGAGTTGCATGCAACCCTAGACATAGGGCGACATAAATCTGTTGTATTAGGGTCAAACCTAATAGGGGGATCCATAGATCGAATTAATGCAACCTAGGGTGTTAATTAAGAAAGAAACTTTAGTTAATAGCCTAGGCCTAGTTGTTCTTAGCCTTGACGGTGGGATTATCATAAGTTAGGGATGTAACGCCCTAATTTTCGGGATTTTTCGGGTTTTGTGAATTTTAGTGAAATTTTTTAAAATTTTGGTGTTCTAAAGGTTGATAATGTATGTACATGTGTTAATGGGTCTATAGAAGGTCCAAGCTTAAGTCAAAACCCGGTAAAATATTAAGTTGGATTTTCAAGTGAAAGGCGACTTGGTTAAGTGGGCTTTTAAGAAAAACCGTGTAAAAGATGTCACAAAGGGAGCCTTGGTTGAGTGGCAAGGTGGTGCCACTAAGCTCCTAAAAAAGTGGCGCCTAAATGAATGATCAAGGACAAGGGTTCGAGTTGCAAGGTATGCGTGGAGTTCTTTTTAATTTTCAAGCATGAGCCTAACTTAGGTGAATTTCGGCAAGGGGCTTTAAGGACTTGGGCCGATTGCTTTAGAGGGAATGCTAGGGTTATATTATTTTCTTTTTGTTGTCATGACAATTAGGGTTAGCCACCTTAGGGTTTTTTTTTCCTCTCTTCTACTGTCAGAAAAGCCAAGAGTTGCCTCCCTGGAAAGTTCATAGCAGATTTCTCCTTCCCCATCTCCACCATTGTTTTTTTTCATTTTTCTTCTTCCCTTTGATCTCTTCCCTAGCCGAATACCTATCTTGCATAGATCCACTCTTTCTTTTGCTTCCATTCTTCTTAAAATCAACCATAGCCGATTGCTCAAAGTGCCAAAAATCCCGACAACTGCTTCCTTTCTTGCCGATTTCTTGTAAGCCGAATCACCTCTGTTTCTTTCACCTATTGTGGCCGATTACTACACTCCCTTTAATCACACCATTGTCGACACCATCACCCAAAAGCTATAGCCAAAACGCCATCTTCTTCTCTTATTAAAAAGCCGAAATCACCATAGTTGTAGGGAGATAGCCAAAATTACAAATCTCAGAGATAAGGTTTCTACTGACGTTTAAGGGTCAGATTTACATCAGATCTGCATAGGAACTGAAGAGAAATCGTTGGTAAGTGTTTAATCATTCAGATCTGTTCGATATTTCATGTTTGGAAAAGCCGAAAGTCCCTAAAGTTAATGGTTGTGTCGTTTTGGATTTTTGGTAAATAAAAGGCCATTTTCTTTGTTCTTTTGTATGTTAGTTGGATGAAAAGGTGATCAAGCAAGGGGTTGAAGACTTTGGAACATCAGATCTAGATCTAAAGGGATCTAAATCGTCAAGGTAAGAACATTAAGGCCATTAAGGGTGTTGGCCGAATGTGTAAGTAAGGTTTTGGGTAAGTTTTCAATTCAGATTAAGTGTTGATATGGTCTAATCAGTTAAGTATTGGATTGTAGGGATTAACGCATAGGAGATCTCGTAGGAGAAACTGCAAAACAGATGTGTGTTTCGAACACCTTTCCATGCACAAATCGGTAAAAGCCGAAAAGCCGAAATGCCGAAGTTTCGGTATTTAGAGAGCTTGCGAGCATGCGAATGCTCTCAAGTTGGAAGGAGAAGGTTAGTTTTGGAATCGGCACTGTTAGATGTGTTGACCGCTAAATTTTGGGCTTTTTGGTAAGTTGGGCCTCGGTGGGCCAAATATGGGCCCAATGGGCGATTTGGGCCCATGTGAGTTAAACTGGATTTAAAGGTAATATTATGGACTGTAGATGTGAAAACAGTTAAAACAAGATAACCGAATGTGAAATCGGGACTAAATGGGCCTAATGGGCCAATCGGCGTAATAGGGCTCCTTAGGGGTTTTAGGGCCTTAATGCTAAAACTGAAAAACTGAGGTAACTGAACTTCTGTATAGCTGTGTGATTAATAAATACTGTAATAAGCATAACATCTGTAACATGGGAGTAAAATTACTGAAATACCCTTAGGGTAAGAAATTACTGATTTGCCCCTAGGTAGGAAATTACCGTTATACCCCTAGGGCTATAATTGACTGTACTGTTTGACATAACTGTTACTGTTATTGCATGCCATGATATGTATCTAATGCATGGGTTGGGTTTTGATTATGGAGGAAGTGTGAGTGGCACAGCCACGTTACTGAAAAGGGGCTATGCCTCGTACTGTTTCTGAAAGGGGCTTTGCCTCGTGTACTGTTAATCTGAGCAGCCATGCTGCGACTGTGGTGTGTGGGCTGGGTGGGTCGAGTTATTCCCCACATGGTGTGTTGGTTGGTACGGGTGGTGTGTAGCGGTTGGTGGGTTGAGTAGTCTCCCCAATTGGGTTTGCATTTATACTGTATTACTGTACTGTACTGTTATGGGCCTATGGGCCAATCTGTTATCTGAATAGGGCTTCAGCCCAGTATCTGTTATAGGGCCTTGGCCCAGTTTACTGCTATCTGAATAGGGCTTTGGCCCAGTATCTGACTAAGACTGGTTAGGGTTTAGGCCCAGTGGGCTTGAGCCAATTTGGGCTTTGGATGGGTTCTGCACACACTGAGTTTTCCCAAACTCACCCCTCTCTTTCCATCCTTGCAGGTGAGCCCTAGATTGTGACTTGGACGCTGGGAGGGATTCAGAGTGGCCACGGGGACTGAACTTTCTTGGTTTAACTTAAATATTTTGTATTGGTTTTTACTTTGATATGGGTTGTAATAAGGCCGCTATAACTGTTATTTGGGATTTCTTTACGGTTTTATTTCAAACTTGAACATACACTGTTTTTGAAAATTAAATCAATATTTTCTTAAACAACCTGACTTTACTAAAAACTAAGAATGATGATAAGACTAAAATGAAATGATTCACAAATGAGATAGAGATTAGGTCGAATAGTAATCAAATTGGGAATTTCAAGAAAAATAAATATTACTTTTCAAAAATCTCGAACATCAGACTTAGTACATAGGACGGCGTAGCATAGTCTAGGTGATGTGGCACACCGGACATGGCCATAACGTCTGGGCCGGGTCAGGGGTGTTACATTTAGTGGTATCAGAGCCAAGTTGCAACAACTTGGCTGTGGATCGGGTCCAAAAAGGGGTTTTCAAAATTTTTAAGCTCATAAAAGGTATTTTTGGAAAACCAGATTTTCTGAAAGAATTTTTGTTTTTGAAGTGATTTCTTTTAACTTGTCTTTTCTAAAATGTGTTTAAAAAAATTATTATTTTTAGGTCTAAGATTTTATTGAAATCTGGTACTTCGAGAGGTGGCACACTGAATCCCCGGCACCAAGTTGTAAGTATTTTCTGCCTTAACTTCTATACTGTACTGATAATAAAACTGTAGATAGCACTGAGCCTTAGATAGAATACTATGGATGAGGTAGTATTAAGGCTGTAGCACTGAGACGGTAGGGTAAACTAAACCCTAGGAAACTGAGACAGTAATTTGATTACGTTGCGCGAGAACAACTCTGAAATTCTACCTATTCATAAGATATTCCGTAATAAAAACTGAAACATTGAGCTAATGTCATAAAACTTTGTAAATCAGATAATCGATATGAGTACAAGGGCTACTCGTGGACGAGGCCGTGGACGAGGCCGAGTTAGTGCTCAAGCTGGATCGTCGTCTTCTGAGCATAGGCCAGCAGGAGAGGCACGACCACCGGTTGAGGAAAATGGGCCGTACGATCGGGCCGTAGGGGACGACGCTCTGTCCCAGGCCATGCTGAGAGTTCTGGAAAGGGTGGCCGGAGCTAATGTTGGGCCGGTGAATAGGGGGTCCATTTCTGAGCGACTCCGGGCCAATGGAGCGAAAATTTTTCGGGGCATATCTGGAGTGGCCCCAAATGTGGCTGAGTACTGGTTGGAAGCCACAGAGCGAATTATGGACGACTTGGACTGCTCAGTGGAGCAGAAGCTGAAAGGAGCGGTATCGTTGCTGAGGGACGAGGCATATCAATGGTGGATCACCGTAAGAGAGGGTACCCCAGCTGAGAGGGTAACTTGGGAATTGTTCAAGCAGTCTTTCAAGGCGAAATATGTTGGGGCTAGTTATGTGGATGCACCAAGGAAGGAATTTCTGAACCTGACCCAGGGTAGTAAGACTGTGGCTGAATATGAGGCAGAATTTCTGCGATTAAGCCGGTATGCTAGTGGCATTGTTTCCACCGAGTATGAGCGTAGTGTTCGGTTCGAGGATGGCCTCAGAGATGAGCTGAGAGTATTGATAGCGCCGCAGAGGGAGCGCGACTTTGCTGCACTGGTGGAGAAGGCTAAGATAGCCGAGGAAGTGAAGCAAGCTAAAAGGCAGAATCGTGATAGGGATCGCAACCGTTTTAAAAGAGACTCTGGAGTATCGGGAGCTGCAAACCGGAATTTTAAGAGGGCTAGAGTAGAAGAACCAGTGCGAGCTATGCCAGTGAATGTTGTTAGACCACAGGCTTGTGGAGACTGTGGCAGAGTTCATCGAGGAGAATGCTAGAAACGCAGTGGAGCTTGTTTTCGTTGTGGGTCTAAGGACCATCAGGTTAAGGACTGCCCACAGAAGCCAGCTCAGGCTCAAGCTGTTGATCAGAGAGTTGCTCAGCCTGCGCGTGGGGGACTGCCACCGCCAAGGGGCCGTGGTCAAGGTAGAGGAGGCAATGGTAATGGACGTGGTCGTGGAGCACCTGGCAGGGGTGCTGGAAATGCTGAGGCTCGTCAGCTAGCCTTAGTGTATGCTGCTCGCCGCCGCGAGGAGGGTGATGCACCTGATGTTATAACTGGTACGTTCTTAATAGATCATACACCATATACTGCTTTAATTGATATGGGTTCGACTCATTCGTATGTTGCTTGTGAAATTTCTGGGTCGTTGGGTGTGCATTCTGAGGAGACTGTGAGTGGGGTAACTGTGATTAGTCCTTTAGGTCACTCTGTTAGGGTAGATAAACTCTTTAGAGATGTGCCTTTAGAGACTCAAGGTAGGATCTTTCTGGGAGACTTGATGGAGTTACCTTTTGGAGAATTTGACTTGATTCTGGGCATGGACTGGTTAACCAAGCACAAGGCAACGTTGGATTGCGCGGCCAAAAGAATGGTATTAAGAACAACCGAAGGTGAGGAGGTGATGGTTATTGGTGAACGAAGGGACTATTTGTCCAATGTGGTTTCTGCCTTAAGGGCTGAAAGGTTGATGCGCAAAGGTTGTGAAGCATACTTAGCGTTTGTAAGTCAAACTGAACCCGAAGGGGTGACCGTGGAGACAGTGAGGACTGTTAATGAATTTCAAGATGTATTTCCTGAGGAGCTACCTGGACTACCTCCTAACCGAGAAGTGGAATTTGGGATTGATCTGTTGCCTGGAACAGCTCCAGTGTCCATTGCGCCTTACAGAATGGCACCAAAGGAGCTAGTGGAATTGAAAGCCCAGATTCAAGAGTTGTTAGATAGGGGCTTCATTAGACCGAGTGTGTCTCCGTGGGGAGCACCGGTGCTGTTTGTGAAAAAGAAGGACGGTACGATGCGTATGTGTATCGATTATCGCCAGTTGAACAAACTGACGATAAAGAATAAGTATCCTCTGCCAAGAATCGACGATCTATTTGACCAGCTTAAAGGAGCTTCAGTGTTTTCCAAGATTGACCTTCGATCTGGGTATCATCAGTTAAGGGTAAAAGGGGTGGATGTGCATAAGACAGCATTCAGAACTCGTTATGGTCACTACTAGTTCTTGGTTATGCCCTTTGGATTGACGAATGGACCAGTAGCTTTTATGGATTTAATGAACCGAGTATTTTAGCCGTACTTGGATCGTTTTGTGGTCGTCTTTATTGACGATATATTGGTGTATTCGGAAACAGAGAAGAAGCATGATGAGCATCTTCGAATCGTTCTGCGGACTCTAAGAGAAAAGCAATTGTATGCGAAATTTAGTAAGTGTGAATTCTGGCTTCGAGAAGTGACTTTTCTGGGTCATGTTGTTTCTGCTAAGGGAATTAGGGTAGATCCTCGCAAGATTGAGGCAGTTTTGGATTGGAAGCCGCCTAGGACGGTGGCAGAAATTCGTAGTTTTCTGGGTTTGGCAGGCTATTATAGAAGGTTTGTTGAGGGGTTCTCTATCATCGCGGCTCCATTAACGAAATTGTTAAGGAAGGGAGTACCCTTTAATTGGACTGAGAGGCAGCAAGGAGCTTTTGACAACCTGAAAAAGGTGTTGACCGAGGCGCCAGTGTTGATTCAGCCGGAATCTGGGAAAGACTTTACGGTTTATAGCGATGCTTCGCATGTGGGATTAGGTGGTGTACTGATGCAAGAGGGTAAGGTGGTTGCCTATGCTTCGCGACAGCTTAAGCCTCACGAGGTGAACTACCCTACGCATGATTTGGAGTTGGCAGCGGTGGTATTTGCATTGAAAATCTGGAGACACTACCTTTATGGGGAAAATTGTATTATATACACTGACCACAAAAGTCTCAAATATCTGTTAACTCAGAAGGAGTTGAACCTTAGGCAACGGAGATGGATAGAGTTGCTTAAGGACTATGACTGTTCGATTGAGTATCACCCTGGCAAGGCTAATGTCGTGGCTGATGCACTGAGCCGAAGGACTGTTACTAAGTTAAAGGCGATGTTCGCTCGTTTAAGTTTGTATGATGATGGGAGTTTGCTGGCCGAACTGCAAGTGAGACCGACTTGGACCGATAGGATTAAAGAATTGCAGTGGAAGGATGATTCGTTGACTCCTCGATTTCAACAAGTCAAGGAGGGTAAGAGTGAGGATTTTGGACTGAATTCTGATGGAGTCCTATGCTTTCGAGGAAAAGTCTGTATTCCTAAGGATTCTGACTTGAGGAAGTTGATATTGAGTGAGGCTCATGGTGGAGCCTATGCTATGCACCCTGGAGGTAATAAGTTGTATAGGGATTTGCGAGAAGGGTACTGGTGGCCTGGACTTAAGCGAGAGGTGAGTGATTTCGTTGGGAAATGTTTGACGTGCCAGCAAGTTAAAGCTGAGCACCAACTGCAGTCTGGATTGTTGCAGCCAGTAAAGATTCCGCAGTGGAAATGGGAAAGAGTAACGATGGATTTTGTGAGTGGCTTGCCTTTGACACCTTCAAAGAAGGACTCTGTTTGGGTAGTTGTGGATAGATTGACGAAGTCTGCTCATTTTATACCAGTTAGAACTGATTACTCACTTCAGAAGTTGGCCAAGCTGTATGTAGCAGAGATAGTGCGTTTGCATGGGGTGCCAGTTTCGATAATTTCTGATCGAGATCCTAGATTTACATCTCGATTCTGGAAGAAGTTGCATGAGGCGTTAGGTACGCGATTGGACTTCAGTACTGCATTTCACCCTCAGACAGATGGTCAGTCTGAAAGGGTCATTCAAGTGTTGGAAGACATGTTAAGAGGATGTATCATTGATTTTCGTGGTAGTTGGGAAGATTATTTACCGTTGGCAGAATTTGCATACAACAACAGTTATCAAGCAAGTATTCAGATGGCTCCATATGAGGCACTTTATGGACGGAGATGTCGCACTCCTACTTGTTGGACAGAATTGGGAGAACGTAGAGTTCTTGGACCAGAGTTGGTAGCAGATACCGAAAGTAAAGTTAAGCTGATTCGAGATCGGTTAAAGGAGGCGTCTGATCGGCAGAAGTCATATGCTGACCTTAAGCGTAAGGAGATTGAGTTCGCTGTTAGGGATATGGCGTTCCTAAAGGTGTCGCCGTGGAAGAAGATCTTGAGATTTGGTAAAAAGGGCAAGCTAAGTCCGCGGTTTATTGGGCCTTATCGGATTCTTAAGAGGATTGGGCCAGTAGCCTATCAGTTGGAGTTACCACCAGAGTTGGATCGTATCCATGACATTTTTCACGTGTCTATGCTAAGACGGTATCGATCGGACCCTTCGCATATTGTACCAGTAGAGGAGATTACAGTAAATGCCGATTTGACTTTCGAGGAGGAACCTGTGGAGATCTTAGATCGTGATGTCAAAGTCTTAAGGAGGAAGTCTGTTCCTTTGGTAAAGGTGCTATGGCGTAATCATGGTAGAGAAGAAGCTACTTGGGAGCCAGAGGAGACTATGCGTCAACAATACCCTCAGTTATTTGGATCAGGTAAATTTCGTGGACGAAATTTCTTTAAGGAGGGTAGAGTTGTAACGCCCTGATTTTCGGGATTTTTCGGGTTTTGTGAATTTTAGTGAAATTTTTTAAAATTTTGGTGTTCTAAAGGTTGATAATGTATGTACATGTGTTAATGGGTCTATAGAAGGTCCAAGCTTAAGTCAAAACCCGGTAAAATATTAAGTTGGATTTTCAAGTGAAAGGGGACTTGGTTAAGTGGGCTTTTAAGAAAAACCGTGTAAAAGATGTCACAAAGGGAGCCTTGGTTGAGTGGCAAGGTGGTGCCACTAAGCTCCTAAAAAAGTGGCGCCTAAATGAATGATCAAGGACAAGGGTTCGAGTTGCAAGGTATGCGTGGAGTTCTTTTTAATTTTCAAGCATGAGCCTAACTTAGGTGAATTTCGGCAAGGGGCTTCAAGGACTTGGGCCGATTGCTTTAGAGGGAATGCTAGGGTTATATTATTTTCTTTTTGTTGTCATGACAATTAGGGTTAGCCACCTTAGGGTTTTTTTTCCTCTCTTCTACTGTCAGAAAAGCCAAGAGTTGCCTCCCTGGAAAGTTCATAGCCGATTTCTCCTTCCCCATCTCCACCATTGTTTTTTTTCATTTTTCTTCTTCCCTTTGATCTCTTCCCTAGCCGAATACCTATCTTGCATAGATCCACTCTTTCTTTTGCTTCCATTCTTCTTAAAATCAACCATAACCGATTGCTCAAAGTGCCAAAAATCCCGAAAACTGCTTCCTTTCTTGCCGATTTCTTGTAAGCTGAATCACCTCTGTTTCTTTCACCTATTGTGGCCGATTACTACACTCCCTTTAATCACACCATTGTCGACACCATCACCCAAAAGCTATAGCCAAAACGCCATCTTCTTCTCTTATTAAAAAGCCGAAATCACCATAGTTGTAGGGAGATAGCCGAAATTACAAATCTCAGAGATAAGGTTTCTACTGACATTTAAGGGTCAGATTTACATCAGATCTGCATAGGAACTGAAGAGAAATCATTGGTAAGTGTTTAATCATTCAGATCTGTTCGATATTTCATGTTTGGAAAAGCCGAAAGTCCCTAAAGTTAATGGTTGTGTCGTTTTGGATTTTTGGTAAATAAAAGGCCGTTTTCTTTGTTCTTTTGTGTGTTAGTTGGATGAAAAGGTGATCAAGCAAGGGGTTGAAGACTTTGGAACATCAGATCTAGATCTAAAGGGATCTAAATCGTCAAGGTAAGAACATTAAGGCCATTAAGGGTGTTGGCCGAATGTGTAAGTAAGGTTTTGGGTAAGTTTTCGATTCAGATTAAGTGTTGATATGGTCTAATCAGTTAAGTATTGGATTGTAGGGATTAACGCATAGGAGATCTCGTAGGAGAAACTGCAAAACAGGTGTGTGTTTCGAACACCTTTCCATGCACAAATCGGTAAAAGCCGAAAAGCCGAAATGCCGAAGTTTCGGTATTTCGAGAGCTTGCGAGCATGCGAATGCTCTCAAGTTGGAAGGAGAAGGTTAGTTTTGGAATCGGCACTGTTAGACGTGTTGACCGCTAAATTTTGGGCTTTTTGGTAAGTTGGGCCTCGGTGGGCCAAATATGGTCCCAATGGGCGATTTGGGCCCATGTGAGTTAAACTGGATTTAAAGGTAATATTATGGACTGTAGATGTGAAAACAGTTAAAACAAGATAACTGAATGTGAAATCGGGACTAAATGGGCCTAATGGGCCAATCGGCGTAATAGGGCTCATTAGGGGTTTTAGGGCCTTAATGCTAAAACTGAAAAACTGAGGTAACTGAACTTTTGTATAGCTGTGTGATTAATAAATACTGTAATAAGCATAACATCTGTAACATGGCAGTAAAATTACTGAAATACCCTTAGGGTAAGAAATTACTGATTTGCCCCTAGGTAGGAAATTACCGTTATACCCCTAGGGCTATAATTGACTGTACTGTTTGACATAACTGTTACTGTTATTGCATGCCATGATATGTATCTAATGCATGGGTTGGGTTTTGATTATGGAGGAAGTGTGAGTGGCACAGCCACGTTACTGAAAAAGGGCTATGCCTCGTACTGTTTCTGAAAGGGGCTTTGCCTCGTATACTGTTAATCTGAGCAGCCATGCTGCGACTGTGGTGTGTGGGCTGGGTGGGTCGAGTTATTCCCCACATGGTGTGTTGGTTGGTACGGGTGGTGTGTAGCGGTTGGTGGGTTGAGTAGTCTCCCCAATTGGGTTTGCATTTATACTGTATTACTGTACTGTACTGTTATGGGCCTATGGGCCAATCTGTTATCTGAATAGGGCTTCAGCCCAGTATCTGTTATAGGGCCTTGGCCCAGTTTACTGCTATCTGAATAGGGCTTTGGCCCAGTATCTGACTGAGACTGGTTAGGGTTTAGGCCCAGTAGGCTTGAGCCAATTTGGGCTTTGGATGGGTTCTGCACACACTGAGTTTTCCCAAACTCACCCCTCTCTTTCCATCCTTGCAGGTGAGCCCTAGATTGTGACTTGGACGCTGGGAGGGATTCAGAGTGGCCACGAGGACTGAACTTTCTTGGTTTAACTTAAATATTTTGTATTGGTTTTTACTTTGATATGGGTTGTAATAAGGCCGCTATAACTGTTATTTGGGATTTCTTTACGGTTTTATTTCAAACTTGAACATACACTGTTTTTGAAAATTAAATCAATATTTTCTTAAACAACCTGACTTTACTAAAAACTAAGAATGATGATAAGACTAAAATGAAACGATTCACAAATGAGATAGAGATTAGGTCGAATAGTAATCAAATTGGGAATTTCAAGAAAAACAAATATTACTTTTCAAAAATCTCGAACATCAGACTTAGTACATAGGACGGCGTAGCATAGTCTAGGTGATGTGGCACACCGGACATGGCCATAACGTTTGGGCCGGGTCAAGGGTGTTACAAGGGATCTCTACGGATCAAGTCAAGTAAAGACATCATCTAGTTCAAAAAGTCAATAACAAGTGAAGTCTAGGTGGATTCTTCCTTAAGTATTGCTCATATCAATCAGTTTTTCCCTAAAGTTTTCCCCAATTTACTTTTTGTTCACTTTTAGTTAATCTTAGAATTAGTTTCAATCAATCCTCTTTTATTTTTAGGCTGGCTAATAGAAAGGAAGTAAGTATTAGTACTTTTGGTTCCCTTGGGTATGATAACTCGATCTTGCCGCTAAACTATACTACTGTTCGATAGGTGTGCTTGCCTTTAATATTATGATATTAGTTAGTTTTGGTGTGATCAGTTTTTATAAATTTTATTACTTAATATCATGAGCATATGAACTAAAATATTAAGAAAACTTGATTTCTATTACTTTAGCCATTACTATATTTATTTATTTATTTCTTTCCAGTTTTTATTTAGTTTTATTTTTATTTTATTTGTAATTTTTAATTTTCTTTGCTTTTTCCTTCTAGGTATTTCTAGTTTATGACTAGAAACAACCCAGCAGGACCATTACTTTTTGACAAAGATTTAGAAGCAACATTTCGCAGAAATCATAGAAAGATCAGACGAAGCCTACAGTATCTAAAACAAGATCAAGAACAAAGGCCAGAACCTATAGCAAAGATGGAAGCAAATCAAAACATTCCACCACCGCCTGCAATAGTCGCGCCACCAGCAATTCAAGATGAAGCTCCTCGCACTATGTATGATTATGCTAAACCTAGTTTGGCTGGTACCCAAACTAGCATTCTTAGACCTACTATTGCTGCTAATAATTTTAAATTAAAGCCCAACACTATTTAGATGATACAGCAATTGGTGCAGTTTGATGGTTTACAGGACAAAGATCCAAACTCACACATAGCCAATTTTTTGGAACTTTGTGATACCTTTAAAATTAATGGCGTTTCTAATGATGCCATTTGTCTAAGGCTATTTCCATTCTCTTTGAGAAATAAAGCCAAACAGTGGTTAAACTCTTTACCACGAGGCTCGATCACCACATTGGAATAGATGATAGAGAAATTTCTGCTTAAATATTTTCCTCCAGCAAAAATAGCTAAATTACGAAACAATATCTCTTCTTTTCTGCAGATGGATTTAGAAACACTATACGATGCCTACGAGAGATACAAAGATCTTTTGGGAAGATGCCCACATCATGGATTACCTTTGTGGCTACAAGTTCAAACTTTTCACAATGGTCTGAATCTTTTAACAAGGCAAATGATCGACGCAGCCGCAGGAGGAACAATCAACAGTAAAACACCCGAAGTAGCTTATGAGTTTATATAAGAGATGTCACTGAATAACTATCAGTGGCAAGTCATGAGGACAAAGTCGACAAAAGCTGCAGGAGTATATAATATTGATGCTGTCGTTATGCTTGCTAACCAAGTAGAACTGTTAAATAAAAAGTTTGATCATTTTGTTGGTTCTACGCAGGTACAGCCAGTGATGCAGTGTGACACAACTCAAGTAAATATGTTCAATCCAGACTACTCATCCTCGGGACACAGCATGGAAACTGAACAAGCAAACTATATGGCTAACAAGTCTAGACCCCAAAATAATCCTTATAGTAATACTTACAATGCAGGTTTGAGCAATCACCCCAATTTTTCATAGGGAGGACAAGGAAAGCAAAGACAACAGCCTCCTCCGGGATTCTAGCAGCCACCACCACAATAAGAGAAAAAGCCGAATCTTAAAGAGATGTTCACCAAATTTATAGCCGCATCAGAAACCCGTTTCCAAAACACGGAAACGACATTAAAGAACCAGCAAGCATCAATCCAAGGGCTTGAGAATCAAATTGGTCAGCTTGCAAAATTAATTTCAGAAAGACCGCAAGGTGGAGTTCCAAGTAATACTGAGCCAAATCCCAAAGAACATGTCAAAGCAATTACTTTAAGAGATGGGAAAGTCCTAGTCGAACCAGAAAAGAAATCTACTCTGGAATCTTTAGGAGACAAGGTAGAGGAACCCAAGGAAAGCACTCCACCAACACTCAAGGAATACCTACCGCCCATTCCATATCTGGCAAAGTTGAAAAAAGACCTTACCGACGCCCAATTCGGTAAATTTCTTGAACTTTTCAAACAATTACACATTAACTTACCTTTTGTTGAAGCAATTTCACGTAGATGTCGAAGTATGTGAAGTTCCTTAAAGAAATTTTGACAAGCAAAAAGAAGTTGGAAGAATTAGCCACAGTGAAACTCAACGAAGAATGCTCAGCTATTCTCCAAAATAAACTGCCGGCAAAACTGAAAGATCCATGGAGTTTTACTATTCCTTGTTTAATTGGTAGTTTACTTACTGATAAAGCCTTAGCTGATTTAGGTGCTAGCATTAATCTCATGCCTTACAAAATGTTCAAGCAACTAGGTCTAGGGGAACCAAACCCCACTAGGATGAGTATTCAACTAGCGGATAGATCTGTTAAATATCCTAGGGGAATCATAGAAGATGTGCTAGTAAAGGTAGATAAATTTATATTTCCTGTTGACTTCGTTGTGCTTGATATGGATGAGGATATTGAGGTACCTTTAATTTTGGGATGTCCATTCTTAGCCACTGCTAGAGCTGTTATTGATGTAGGGGATGGTAAATTAGTACTTAGAGTTGGTGAGGACGAAGTCGTGTTTAAAATCTATGATGCCATGCAATTTCCCAAAGAACAAGATGATTCTTGTTATTTTGTTGATATCATTGATTTTTTTGTTCAAGATTATTTTCAGGAACTTTCTCTGGCAGACACGTTGGAACTGTGTCTTGTTCAAGGTGGGGGGGAAGATGAAGCCACCATTGAAATTACAGAAGTAAGAAAGCAATTAGATTCTAATGAAATCATCAGAAGACACATAAGTTATGAAAGTATAAAGATGAATGATGAGTTGAGACAGAAACCTTCCATTGATGAACCCCCCAAATTAGAGTTAAAACAACTACCAGATTATCTAGAATATGTCTTTTTAGGGGAAGATTCAACTCTACCAGTCATTATCGCATCAGATTTGAGCATTGCAGAAAAAGAGGAACTACTCCATGTGTTAAGGGAACACAAGCAGGCTATAGCTTGGAAAATTTCAGATATTAAGGGAATTAATCCGTCATTTTGCACCTACAAAATTTTAATGGAAGATGAATATAAACCATCGGTGCAAGCTCAGAGACGATTGAATCCCAACATGAAGGAAGTCGTAAAAGCCGAGGTAATTAAACTTCTAGATGCAGGCATTATTTATCCTATTTCTGACAGTTCTTAGGTAAGTCTTGTGCAGGTTGTTCCTAAAAAGGGAGGCATGACTGTGATATCTAATGACAAAAAAGAGGCAATACCTACAAGAACAGTCATTGAATGGAGAGTTTGCATTGATTATAGGAAGCTGAATGACGCCACTCGAAAAGATCATTTTCCCTTACCTTTTATTGATCAGATCTTGGAAAGATTATCAGGTCACATGTATTATTGCTTCCTAGATGGCCTCTCTGGTTACTTCCAAATCCCGATAGCTCCAGAAGATCAGGAGAAAACAACATTCACATGCCCATACGTCTTCGTAGGTGCAGTTTTGGGACAACGAAGAGACAAGCAGTTTCAACCGATCTACTATGCTAGTAGAACTTTGACAGCCACTCAAGCAAATTATACTACCACAGAAAAAGAATTGCTAGCCATTATTTTCGCATTTGATAAATTCATATCTTATTTGATTTTGTCAAATGTCATTATTTATACTGACCATTTTGCTCTTCGTTACCTTTTAACTAAAACTGATGTAAAACCTCGATTAATAAGATGGATTCTATTCTTACAGGAGTTCGATTTAGAAATAAAGGACAAGAAGAGAGATGAAAACTTGGCAGCAGATCACCTTTCAAGATTAGAAAACACGCAACCCAAGTACCTTGACAAAATAAACGATTTGTTTCCTGAAGAACAACTCCTATCCTTAGCAGATGCAACAGTTCCTTGGTTTGCTGATTTCGCAAATTATTTAGCAGTTAACATAACCCCAAAATGGTTGACCCATCAGCAAAAGAAGCTATTCTTCGCTGATGTGAAAAACTACTTTTGGGAAGATCCTTTTCTTTTCTGAATTTGTGCAGATCAAGTTATTCGAAGATGCGTTACTAAAACAGAAGCATACCAGATTTTAAATCACTGCCATTCATGACCCATAGGAGGACATCACAGTGGAGCTAAAACTGCTCATAAGGTACTCGAATCAGGCTTTTACTGGCCTACACTTTTTAGGGATGCCAACAGGTATGTGACCTCTTGTGATAAATGTCAGCAAACAGGTAATATTTCTCAACATAATGAAATGCCTCAAAACTATATACTTTCATGTGAAATATTTGATGTATGGGGTATTGATTTCATGGGTCTATTCCCTACTTCATTTAAAAATAAGTACATCCTAGTAGCGGTAGATTATATGTCAAAATGGGTGGAAGCCCAAGCCTTACCTACTAATGATGCTAGAATGGTATTACGATTTTTGAAGAAACTTTTCTCTCAATTTGGAACACCTAGGATAATCATTAGTGATAGGGGCATACATTTTTACAATGCCCAGTTTTAAAAAGTCTTAAAAAGGTATGAAGTACACCGTAGAACAGCTACCCCTTATCACCCACGAACCAGTGGTCAAGTTGAAGTGTCAAATAGAGAATTGAAACGCATCTTAGAGAAAACAATAGAAACGAATAGAAAAGACTGGTCAAGGAAAATAGACGATGCTCTATGAGCCTATAGAACTGCTTTTAAAACACCCATAGGTACATCTCCTTATAAGCTTGTCTATGGAAAAAGTTGTCATCTGCCATTTGAACTCGAACATAAAGCGTTTTGGGCTATCAAATTTTTAAACCTTGATTTTAAGCTTGCAGGTGAGAAGAGATTAAAGCAATTAAACGAACTTGATGAATGGCGTTGCAATGCCTACGAAAGCTCACAATTATATAAAGAAGCCATGAAGCGATGCCATGATAAACAACTGAAACAACTTAAGCAGTTTAAAACAGGTGATCTTGTCCTACTCTACAATTCGAGGCTGAGACTATTTCCTGGAAAACTCAAGTCAAGGTGGTCAGGTCCATTCACTATTCGAACTATCTTTCCATACGTCACAATTGAGGTAACTCAACCCGACCACGGTACATTCAAGCTAAACGGCCATAGGCTTAAACATTATAGAGGTGAGAATTTTAAAGATAAAAGGGAGGAGTTTCAACTCCACGAAATCCCTCCATGGTACATCCAAGCAGAGTCGAACTTAGACTCTAAATAAGCGCTTCTCGGGAGGAAACCCGAGCACTAACTTTGTAATTTTTCATCTATTTTGATTTTAGTATTTTTCATGCATCAACTAACCCTTTTAATGCAGAGATTTAGGACCACACGGCCAGTCCCACGACCGTGCCCCAGGCAGTGTGAACACTTTAAACAAAGACACGGTCTTGTACCCACGCCGTGTATAAATAGAGCACAAATTTTCCCAAAACATGGGCCACCGATAAGTTCCCACGGCCGTGCAACATGGCCGTGGCGACCTTTTGACTTCAACATGATCTACCGATAACACCCCACGGGTGTGCGACATGGCCGTGGCAACCCTACAGTATCAACACGGGCTAGCACAGACACCCACGCCCATGTCCCCAGCCCGTGGAAGACACTGTCAAATTTCACACGACCGTGGAACATATCACACGACCGTGTGACACACGAACATGATCGCACACGGCCTTGTATACCATCACACGACCATGTGAATGACAAAGAACTAATCTCCCACGGCTGTGTAAAACATCCCCACGGGAGTGTACTTCGAACCAGGCGCGCCAAAACCACCGGATTTCGAAAGACACGGGCAAAACACGACTCACATGGGCGTGTGACATGCCCGTGTGACCCAAAAACTATAAATAGGGGCCACTATTCATATCCTTCCTCACTCAAAACCCTCAAATCTCCTCCCCCAACCACCATAAGCACCGCCACACACCCCAAAAACACCACCACCTTTGAAATCAACCGACCCACACCTGCGCATACCCGATCCACAATCGTGCAACCTTATATTCGGTTCTATTTTCTCATTTTTCTCATTTATTTTTCAGTTTTATTTCATTTTTTTCTATTTAGTTAAATTTTCCTTTATTCTAATTGTTAATTTAAGCATGGAATTAGTTATATTAGGATGAATAATCTAGAATAGTATAGAATATATTAGGATTGCATGCCATTTAAATTCATTTCTTGTATGCCACTTAAATTCATATTTGCATGCCATTTTTTCTCATATATTTAGTTAAAATACATACTTATATTTCTTAATTTTGTTACAAATTTCAAAATGATTAATTTCTACTATTCAGGTTAATCTTCATTTTATATTTTCTTAGGAACATTATCATTCTAATCTACATTTTAATTATCATCTATCTATTTTACTCTTTAGAACTAATGCTTGTTATTTTATTTCAGATACCATGTCATCATCACGTGGTAGGAAGACTGCAGTCCCTGTCTCCAAGAAACGTAAGGGGCCAGGGAGTTCATCAGCGAGGGCCAACTCCGAGGCTCGACACTCAATCATCACATTTTCCCAAGTCTCATAGGAGGAGCATTATCAACTACTTTGAGCCCGCCCTATATCCACGGGTCGCTGCATAAATTGGGGCAACCTCGAGTAGATACACCTAGTGGACGATGTCCGAGCCTTACTGATGACCGAGCCATGGGAGTAGTTCTTCCAGTTATCGAGCCCACCTACTTAGAACTCACTTTAGAGTTCTGCTCCACATCCCACCTCCAGACGGTGATGAATAGATTCGACGACCCAGGGACAGTCCAGTTCCGTCTAGGAGGACTCGTGCGACGCCTCAGCATGCCAGAGTTTGGCTCAGCACTTGGGCTTTACACAGAGCAATTTATGACAGACGAGGACTTCCCCACCCTTTCCCGTCGCATCCACATCCGGCCCATCGACTGTTGGAACGAAATAGCCCCGGGGCGTCAGGCATATAACCCCAATGTCAGCAAGGCAACCACCTTCGTTCCCTCTCTGAGGTACATTCATGCTCTCCTTGCTTACACTTTGACAGTTGGACAAGAGAGCACAGGCGTCGTCAACACTCACGACGTCTACTTCCTGTGGTGCATTGCGAATGGACACGTCATCGACCTAGCATATTTCATTGCGCACGCCATGCAGCATCAGACGGAGAGGCACCGCAGAGGCGTATTATTCATGGGGCCCTAAATCACACGGCTGGCCCGTCACTTTAGGCTCCTCAACACGTCAACCCAGACATCCTCCTACACCCTGATCGGTCAGATGTCTCCCCAAGGCATTGTGACTATGTTACATATGAGGATGATCGAGCGGAGGCCAGGAGGCACCCCCTTCAGTTTCGACTTGATCAGAAGCGCGAGGACCCAGAGGACATTGCTGATGATGTCCCACCATAGGAGGAGGATGTACCAGCTGAGCCACCATGAGCCCGACAACCCACCCAGGCGGCAGCATCCCATGCTGACATATTGGAACGCCTAGACCAATTCGAGCAACAATGCTTCTAGTGCCTCAATTATATCGACACCACCTTAGCGTAGATATGCCAGCACCTGGCCATCACTCCACCGCCACGTGATCCATTTGAGGATTAGAGACTTTTATTCCTCCTAACTTTATTTTTATCTTAATTTTTATCTTTATTTATATTTTAACACTGATCTCTATTTTCATATTTTCTTCTAACTTTATTTTCCTTTTTACGTTTATTTTTATTTTCTTTCATTTCATCTTTTTCATTATTTGAATATTAGTATTTTTAGCATTTTATTTTATTTTATTTTATTTCTTTTCCTAACGGCCAACCCCTAACGAGTAATTTCTCTTGATCCAAATTCCCCACGACTAATAAATACTTTCGCAGTTTCAAAGGAGCTTTACAGCTCAAATCTCTACGAAAAAGGGAACACCTTGCCACAACTGCTAACTCTTCCAATCTCCGCCTCACTAATCCATCCAAAGCAGGGAGTTTCATACCTCTCCCTATCTTATGATCTTGTACTATTCTTGCTACTAATTTTATCTTTGTACATTAAGGGTAATATACATATTAAGTGTGGGGGGAAATCTATTTTCAATCTTTACACTCGCTTTGAAATCCCTGAACTTTTCTAACTTTTTGCATTGTTCTCAAATCTGCATTATCTTCAATCTCCTATTAGGAATTAATTCTGATTGATTTATGATTTTTATTGATATGTTGAGAATTAAGACATAGGTGCTTGTACTTTGATTATTCAAATTCTAAAACATTAGGGAATCAAGCATGATAAGTTGAAATTTTTGAGAACTCCAAATTTTTCATAAGTTTTTTTCCCTAATTCTAAGTATTATCTTGAGATTTGAAATTCGCAGGATTGACATCAAAAGCCATAATTCTGGTGAGATTTTTGAGCCTTTTGAGCATATATTCTTTCGTGCTCACTTTTATTATTGCTTTGAGTGAGTCAACACTGATATTTTATTCTAGAACTTGCTTTGATTATACATGTCAAGACCACATTATTGATTTGATACATTGAAATGATAAAGGTACCTAGGATTTAACCCACTTACTCCACAAAAGCCTACCTCCATAAATTAATATTAACCTTTTCTTTGACTTACCTCTAATATTAACCTATAACCCATTTTTGTTGAATTCCATTCAATTACTTTGATCTCTATTTTTGTCGAGATTTGAGTTGAACTTGTTATCTAGCTTTATTCTCTTTTCCATATTGTAAAGTTGTAAATATTCAACTTAATGTATTTTACTTGAATTGTTCTTAAAAAAAACGTATGTATTTAGTTGTAATCTTTAATAGTTCAAATAGTTTTTGCATATTTCTATTTTAAGGCTACCAAGGCAGAATAGCTATTATCATAAGAATTAGCTCGAGAAATATGTTCCAGTGATAGATATTTTTCTAGCTAGATGATTTTTCAATTCAATCTCGATTCTAACCCTCTTTTGCAGCCTGTGACAACACCCCTGACCAAGCCCCATTACAACCATTGAAAGACCTTTTGATCGATGTATCATATCAATCTACAGTGGTGGAGAAATGATTTTCTAGCAAGCCTAAGGTAATAACTTTTCAAGTTGACTAGGGAGTGCTTAATTTTTGGAACCCTAAACACTTTGAGTGGATAAAGTGAATCCTTAGTGAGGATGTCAACTTCTGTTAATTAAGATAGAGAGATAACTACTTAGGCACTAGGAAGAAAATTTATGTTTTCAATGATAAAATTCTCAACTTAAAGTGATCGAGTCTTTAATGTTCTTTTGATTGAATTTTTATTGTATGAGTACCTGTGGATTAGTTTGAAACATTATTGATAAAGATTATAAGTTGAGAGGAATGATTCTTAATTAGGGATTGAGATTTTGCTTGAGGATAAGCAAAGGCTTAAGTGTGGGGGTATTTGATAAACGATAAATTATACATATTTTTACCTCATGTTTAGCCTATATTTTGGATGGATTATCATTAATTTTGTGAGAATTGGTGCTCTTAATCTTTCTTTTTCATATCTTATACTCAGAAGAGCATAGGGAAGAGAAAAGAATGAAAAATGGACCAAAAACAGAGAAAATGGCCAAAATGTGTAATCGACACGGCCCAAGGGTTCATCACATGGCCGTGGCACACGGTCGTGCCATACGAAGACCACACGATCTAGCCCCCGACAAGCACGGCCAGGCCACACGGTCGTGCCACCTAAACAGTCCAGAACACGGCCTCTTGTCGAAATCACACGGACGTGGCACACGGCGTGTTCTAGTCGTGAGGAAGAGGAATTTCACTCAGATTTGAATGCTTAGAGGCTAAGAAAGCCATTCTAAACTCTATATATAGACCCCAAGAGGCAACTCTAAAGATATACTCTTTACTCTCAAGGAAGAGCGCCATAATTCTGCCAACACAAGGTGTGAAAGTAAGGGATTACTCCAAGGGAAGTCGATTGATTCATCCCAAAAGCCAGAATTTTACATCAAGATAGAAGATCTCCCTAAATTCCTTCAGGAATTTTTGGGTTCTTTATGTTTTGTTATCTTAATACTTCTGAGATGTTTTCTTTCTTTATTATGAACTAAACCCCTCAAATACTTGAGAAGGATGAAACCTAAGACAGATCTTGTTATTATTTATTCTTGACTTATATGATAAATACTTGAATTGTTCTTAATTATGTGCTCTTCATTCTTGATTTAATAATCCTAGGTATTATTTCAAGAACTTGATGTACTTAGGTAGAGGAGCAAAAGTCCTTGTTTTAAGAGCAGATCTACAATAATTAAGCGGAGTTGCATGCAACCCTAGACATAGGGCGACATAAATCTGCCAGATTAGGGTCAAACCTAATAGGGGGATCCATAGATCGAATTAATGCAACCTAGGGTGTTAATTAATAAAGAAAATTTAGTTAACAGCCTAGGCCTAGTTGTTCTTAGCCTCGACGGAGGGATTAACATAAGTTAGGGATCTCTACAGATCAAGTCAAGTAAAGACATCATCTAGTTCAAGAAGTCAATAACAAGTGAAGTCTAGGTGGATTCTCCCTTAAGTATTGCTCATATCAATCAGTTTTTCCCTAAAGTTTTCCTCAATTTACTTTTTGTTCACTTTTAGTTAATCTTAGAATTAGTTTCAATCAATCCTCTTTTATTTTTAGGCTGGCTAATAGAAAGGAAGTAAGTATTTGTACTTTTGGTTCCCTTGGGTATGATAACTCAGTCTTGCCGCTAAACTATACTACTATTCGATAGGTGCGCTTGCCTTTACTATCGTGATATTAGTTAGTTTTGGTGTGACCAGTTTTTATAAATTTTATTACTTAATATCGCGAGCATATCAGTAAGTTGAGCCCAAGGTTCATTGGGCCTTACCGGGTACTGAAACATGTTGGACCAGTTGCCTATCAATTGGAATTGCCTTCAGAATTAGACAGAATCCATGATGTGTTCCACGTTTCTATGCTGAGACGTTATCGTTTTAATTCCACTTATGTACTGCCAGTTGAAGAGACTGAAGTTAAACCTAATCTAACCTTTGAGGAGGAACCGATACAAATTTTAGACTGCGATGTGAAAGTTCTGAGGAAGAAGTCAATTTCACTGGTTAAAGTGCTTTGGTGAAATCACAGTTCTGAGGAAGCCATGCGGGAACCTGAGGAGGTGATTTGGTGGCAATACCCTCAACTCTTCTAACCAGGTAAATTTTGAGGCTGAAATTTCTTTTAGAAGGGTAAAGTTGTAACGCCCTGATGATTTGAATTTTTGAGTGTGCTTGAAATAGCATAATTACATGCTTGTTGTAGTGGCTAGCGTGTTTAGGCATGTTTGAGGGTCTGGGAAGGCCTGGGTTCGAGCCATAGCCTAGGGAAAATTTTCATTTTTGGCCACTTAAGGGGATCTTGGCTTTGGGGTAGAAGCCTTTTAAAATATTGTGTGGGGTTTTGACATGAAAGGCGTGCTAGTCAAGTGGTAAGGCAGGGAGTAAAGTGCGAGCTCCCCCATGCACGTTGGAGTAGTATTTATGCTACTCTTGTAAGGTAAGTGGTTGAGTTGGAATCAAACATCGATGGAGGAGAGCTTGAATCGGTCATAAGGAGTAGGTTAAGGGATTTGGATGAGGTTGTTTCAGTTGGGAGGAGAATAATGTAGAGTGTTTGAAATGGGTAAGTGTTTTACCGAATGGGGGAACTTTGAGTGCCAAATTCATCTTAGGTGTTGAGGTGCCGAAATAGGTATAGTTTTTCTTCTTTTTGGTTGCGGCAAGAGAGGTCTCATTACTTTGTTTTTGCCCTTTCCTCTTTTTGCACTTTTACATTCCTCGTCTTTTCTACATTATCAATTCTTCCAACTCAAACCAAAAGTGACCTCTCATGCATTTTTTTCCCTTCTTTATTCTAGTCGATTCTCATCTCTCTCTATTCTTCTCTTGTGCTTACTCAAAAGCTGAATACCCTAACTACTTATTCTTCGTCTCCATTGTTTTTGTTTAAGCTCTTTTGGTCGATTGTACCATCACCATTCTCTCTTTCTCCTTATTGACTAACTTCTTTGGCAGTACCATCATCATTATTTCTATTTCTTTGCTCTTTGTGTTCTTTCTTTAGTTTTGCGTACTTGGCCGAATACAGAAGATCTATTCTAGACTTGTCTGTCAACTGGTCCTTTTTCTATCAATCAATTTTAGGTAGGTATTATTAGTCTCGGTTTTGATGTGGTGTTTTATTTGAATTTCTTCATGAATTAAAATTGAAAGGTTTGGTCTTGGTTTACTAATTCCTTGCTCTCGTGTTTATGATTGTGGATATTGGATTTCAAGTTTTAAAGGGTGAGAAGTTCTTCAAAGGGTTTTGGGGGTTCCTTCTTCATAACCTAATTATCTTTAGGGTAAGTAGTGTGTGGCTGAATACATTATGGCCATGGTTTTAAGACATTAAGTCACGATTTTATGGGCTGTTCTGTTTAATAGGATGAGTGTGTTATGCAGGTACATGATTAGGAGGCGTAATCGACGGTGACTAGAAAACTTGGTGAACTTGGGGACTTTCAGCCAGTCAAGGTGAGAAGGTTGTTGTTGAAAAAAGTGTTGGAAGTATTTACATCTGTATAGCGATTAGTTAACAAGGTGATTATTGGATTATTAGGTTCAGTTCGAGGGATCTAGAGTCTTTATCACGATATTAGGATACAAGGCTAACTGTCGGAGTGACAAATGCCAAAAAGCCAACAGATCGAATGTTGGCCACATGGGTGTGCAAACGCTCATGTGATCAGTTGAGGCCATGGATTCTGGCCCTATATCAGGCAACGGTCATCATAAGCGGTTACTAAGATGGGCCAAAATGGGCCGAATGGGTCCAACGGGCCGTGGGCTGCTAGTTGGGCCCTAGCCCATATTTGAGTTATGGACTATTTGGTTGCATGTGTCGCTAGACGACCACGGGCCTACTGATGGGCCCTCACATACTTTGGCCTACACTGGTAAATGACTGAAATGCCCCTAAGGGTAAAATGACTAAAATGACTAATTTGACCCTGTATACGTTCTGAATAATATTTTATGCCATGAAATGTTATATATGCGCTTATGTTCTGTATCATATTGGCATAACATTGAGCATGTTGTATTGCATGGGGTTGGGTATATGCTTATAGAGGAAGTGTTCTATACTAGTAGCTTCGTTGCATTAATCTAATGGCTTCTAGCTTAATACCCTGGCAGCACTGCAGCATTTTAACGATAGTGCCGCATTGGTACTACACTGTGGAGTGTAGGGTTGGGTGGGTGATTATATCCCCACATGGTGTGGTGGGTTGGACGGAGAAGGGAATGTAGAGGATGGTTGGGTAGGATTCTTAATGCATGCCATACTGTTACTATAATGGGCTTAGGCCCACTGATCGTGATATGTTGCTATCATGGGCTATGGCCCAGTCTAATCCTGTTATAATGTTTTTTTGGGTTTCACACTGAGTTTCCGTAAACTCATCCATCTGCCTACTATGCAAGTAATCCCGAGGCTTAGACGGTTCGGTCTTGCATGGGACTTGGAGATGGCCACACTTCACTCTTATACTGTATTTGGATTTCATTTTCTTTGGTTATTGATTTTATTTCAAGTTTGTAATAAGGCCATTTTTTAAACTTTAAACTTAATTTGGGGTTATTTATCTATCCTTTGAACTTGATAGCTCTAGGATGCAGTTTTATAAATGATATATGCTTTCCAAAATCTCGTGATAACACAATAAATGTTTTTAAACAAAGCTTCCGCAATTAACAAGTTTTTAAAAGTAAAACTACTCTTACAACTAGATTAATCAAGATAAGCAGAATATTGATTTCTTTCAACCTAAAAAGTTTCTACTTTAAATTAGGACATGTTAAGTTCACGATTTTAAAACACTTCTGATGTGACACTTCCGAATACGGCCATAACGTCTAGGCCAGGTTTGGGGTGTTACATGTCTAATATGTGTTATGACAAAACTGATAAGTGAAGAAAAGCCCCTATTGAACCTTAGGAATCATTTAGGATACGAGTGACATGTCACTAGGAAACCATTGATTGTGATCGATTGTGTATGTGATTCCGGGTGCTGGTTTATTTTGACTACTAGTGGCTAGGTAATCCTGCATTTGTTGCAGATAACTGTTAGCATGTGTGAGCAGCATTGCGTAGCTTTGACTATACCGTTAGCTTGTGTGATTAGACCTGTGAATAGCTCATTATTGAGCCCTCAAGTGATATGTGATAAGTGGTAGCCTCAACTACATACCAATGATAGCTTTGGCTACATTATGTGTGGCACTTTATGCCTTTTTCCGTGCATCCTTTAGCATTCCACATGGTTTAACGGGTATTTGAATTGACATGAAAAAATGTGATTGTATGTAAAAATATTTGACCGTGTGTTAAGAATGTGTATAGGTAGGTTATATGAAATATATCATATGTGCTAAGTGCTTAATGTAAGTATTGAATCATGTGGTAAGACCATATGAGTAAGTGATAACCTCAAACTCAATGTGACAATAGGGAAACTCATTTTCATTAGATATGTATTATCGGTTTTAAATGCTTATTATTTTGCATATAGACTTACTAAGCTTTATAGCTTACCCCTTCTCTTTTCCCTTCCCTATAGGTTCGTCAAACCAACCCGAGGTCTGGTGATCAAGTGGGATTCCACCAACACTATCAACAATCACTTGGTATTTTGAAATTGAACTTAGAAATTATGGCATGTATAGGTGGTTTAATGTTTTGGTTATATGTCATAGTTCTTTTGGATCCATTATTGTTAGCGATATTTTGGTATTTTGGCCATTTGAAATGAGCTATAAATGGTCAAGTTATATTTTGTTAAAGTGATGTAATATATTAGTGCAACTTGCTAAGTTTATGTGAAACAGGGAGTGGATGTGTATGCTTGATATGGTAGATAGAAGCTAGTTTGTGAATGACATAATGTGTATGTTTGGATGAGTTTTCATGCTATGTTGTGTAATGGCAAAATTGGTTGGTATTGATTTGTGTTTCAAGGTGGCAATTGGCTTGGAAAATAGCCTATAATTGTCCACACGGGTAGGCACACGGGCGTGTTGATAGGCTGTGTGTCCCATGTACCTAAATTTAAAAAAATTTAATTCCTAATAGTAAACACATGGGTAGAGACACGGCCGTGTGTCTTGACCGTGTGCTAGACACAGCCTAGCCCACAGGCGTGTGGCTTGGACGTGTGACAAAAATTTCGTGATGACATCAGAAATAAAATACCCAAGATTTTTCACACGGGCTAAGACACGGGCGTGTGCTCACCTGTGTGAAGGACACGGCCTAGGACACAGGCGTGTTCTTGGCCGTGTGAAAACTCCTGTAGGTTCAAATTGAAAAATAATTCCACATGGGCTTGTGCGACAACACGGCTTGTCCACACGGCGTGTCCCTATCCCATACGGGCGTGTGCCCTATTTTGAATAAAGTTTTTCTAAGTGTCTGAAATGTTTTGGTTTGGTCTTGTATCATAACCAACGTCTCTTTTGAGCCTTGTAGGCCCATAATAAGAATGTTATGAATAAGAATTAAAAAAGTTTTAAATTTTACATGAAAACTGTGTAAGAAGATCGAATGATTGTGTGAGTGCAAGTAAGGTAATGCCTTGTACCCTAATCCGATGACAGACGTAGGTGAGGGGTGTTACAACTTGGTTATTAGAGAAGTGATCACCGAAAATCCTTTTACAGAGTGACTGTAATATACAGCCAAACCCAGAAAACTTCTAACCTCCGATACATTTTTTAGCGACTTCCAATCAACTATTGCCAAGATCTTACTTGGATCAACTCGAATGCCATCTCTCGAAACAATATGGCCTAAAAATCCAAATTTATTGAGCCAAAACTCAATTTTACTAAATTTGGCATACAACTGTTTATCTCACAAAATTTGTAAAACTGTCCTCAAATGTTCGGCATGTTCATTTCCATCACGAGAATAAATTAAGATGTCATCTATGAATACCACCATAAACTTATCCAAGTATGGCCTAAAAATTTTGTTCATTAAGTCCATAAATACACCTAGGGCATTAGTTAAATTGAAAGGCATCACAAGAAACTCATAGTGTCCATACCTTGTTCTAAAAGTGGTTTTCGGAACATCAGACGCTTTCACTGTTAGTTGGTAGTATCTGGATTTCAGATCTATTTTTGAAAATATAGTTGCCCCTTTTAACTAATCAAATAGATCATCAATTCTTGGTAAGGGGTATTTGTTGTTTATTGTCACCATGTTGAGTTGCCTATAATCGATGCAAAGTCTCATCGATCCATCCTTTTTCTTCATAAACAATATGGGAGCACCCCAGTGTGAAAAACTAGGCCTCGCAAATCCTTTGTCTATCAACTCTTGTAGCTGCACTTTCAATTCCTTTAGTTTAATTGAAGCCATCCTATATGGGACTATAGATATCAGGGCAGTCCCCGGCAACAAGTCAATGGCAAACTCTATCTCTCTAATAGGAGGTATCCCCGGTAATTACTTTGGAAATACATCCAGGAATTCACAAACTACCGTACTAATTCCACTTTCAATTTGGACTCTTTCTTATTCAATACATATGCAAAATACGCCTCATAACCCTTTCTCAAGTACCTCTGAGCAGTCATTGACGAAATCAAAGTAGGCAATTCACTAGACTCATTTGTTTCAACTTGAAGGATTTCACCATTTTCACACTTCAATTTAATAACCTTATGTCTACAATTCACCTTAGCATCATGCATTGACAACCAATCTATAACATCCCGAAATAAAGCCTAAATGGAACAGTGGTTGTGAAACCACGAATACGAGATAGAAAAATTTATTCCGATTAATTTTTATAATTTACCAAGTGATTAGATGCATGTCTTAGAGTATCGATAGAAAATTTTATGAATTACATGTTTAATTTGCCTATTAGGGCTTGTTTGAAAAAGTTGATAAATATGAGTTCTAGATAGGAAAGGATAAAATTGAAGAGCATAGTTGAAGTAAAGGTCCTTAAATGGTAATTAGACCATTAGGTTTTCATGGAAAAAATGGACATACATAGATAAAAATTACTAAAGTTTTAATGAAGGGCATTTTAGTCATTTGCTAATTAAAAGATTAAAAAGGGAAAAAGATGGCAAAATGTTGTCCATCTTCTTCATTAGGCAAAAACTTCAAGAGGACACCATAGCTAGGGTTTCTTCAACTTCTCAAGCTCATAGTAAGTGCATCCAAGCCCCGTTTTTAATGTTCTTTTACTTTTTTTGAGTCTTGGTAACTTGATTTAGCTTATTCTAGCAATAATTTAACCTAGGGTTTATATTTGGAAAAATACCCATAGGTGAAATGTGTCTATTTTGATGTTTTATGGTAAAATATGAAGCTTGAAATTAGGTTAAACAACTTATGCTAAGCGATTTTAACCGAAAATGAGTAAAACAACATAATCGATAAAAATATCTAATGTTCATAAGTACATGTTAGAGTGAGAATTTGATGGCCATAGAAGGAAAATAATGATCAACATGTCCTAAAACATAAGAATTAGGGATAAAATTTAATTTCCGAGCTTCAGGGAAAAAGTGTAAATATCATAAAATTTAGGGGTAAAATTATAATTTTTCCAAAGTTAGAGTCAAGGACTGTTTTGATAAATGTGAGTATTAAATACGCTAAATTTGCTATTATAGATCAAGAAGAATGAAATTCGAGGTTAGACCGGGGGAAGAAAAAGGTTGAGGACTAGATCAAAATATTTGATCGTATTTTGTATCAAGGTAAGTTTGCGGTAAATAAATGCAATATTTTGTTATTTATATTTAAAACTGTTATTTTTCAGCATCTATATGTTTATTTTGCAAAGTTACTCATTGATGACTCAAGTAAGAATTAATGGTGAAATGATACTTAAAAGTCCCGGTTGAACATTAGAAATGTGTAGGATACAAATGGCATGACATTAGGGTTTAAGACCATGCCAAGGCATGGCATTGATAAGTTCTACAAGGCAAGTAAATCATGTAAGACCATGTCAAGACATGGCATTGATAAGCTATTATAAGGCAAAGATCCCATATAAGACCATGCCAAGGCATGGCAATGGTGAGTTCATAAGGCAAGGATACCATGTAAGACCATGTCAAGACATGGAAATGGTAAGTTTAAAAAGGAAAGGTACCCGTGTATCCTTAGTATTCCAAGTAGTTCAATGGGAAATTTAAAGAGTATACTCAAGGAAAGGTAAGATAAGTCCATATTCGAAAGGTTCAGGAAAGAGAATTCAAGACTTATGCATATTGAGCTTGAAGGTTAAAGTTATCTCGAGAATTCATTTAGAATGTTGTTATTTATTTACATTCAAACTTAGTAAGCTTTATGCTTACTCTTTTTTTTTCTTTCTTTTTATAGTATCGCCGAGCCAAGTCGAGGATTGTAAGGACATCGAGACCGTATCACACTATCAAAAGGCTATCTTGGTATCTTGTGATTCAAAACGTATTAAGTTCTAACATGTATAGGGACTTGGTCATTTTGTCTGAATGTCCCTATGATATGACTAAAGAATGGCATGTGAATACTTCATAATGATTAGCTATTGAAATGGCTAATTAAGAACATGTTTTAGTGTTATGTATGCCTAAATAATAGTTTACACAAAAAAAATTATGAGAGAGTAAAAGTTGGCCATGGAACAGTTTTTGGACAGTCGCGGTGATATGATTTTGAAAAATCACTACAAATTATGGAAATGAAATTAAATGGTGAATGATATATAGAATTAAATCAAATTGAGTCTATTTTCATAGGAAAAAAATAGAACAAGTAAAGGAAGTGTCTATTCTGAGTTATTTAAGTTCTTGTGAGACTGGTTCAGAATGATTTTGTGATCCCCTATTTTGAATTTTAAAAATCATTAAAAATTGTACAAAAAGAATTATTAGTCATAATTTATATGTCTCGATTCTTTAGTGAGTCTACTTTCATTAGAAACAAATAGAAGCATTATCAGAATTCTTTATATTAAGATAATTGATTTTTAGTGAAGAGAGGTCAGGTCTACTGGACTACGAAATAGGGGAGAATTTAATGATTAAACTGTATTAATTGGCCAAACAAAAAATTCTAGAAAAATTATGGTAAGAAGATATATGTGTCTAGTTTCAAGAAAAATTTACAGATTTAAATTTTCAGCCTTGTAACTTGAGTTATAATTAATTTAGTCACTGTTATGTGGGTGGACAGTTTTATTATGAATAGTGAAATAAATTGTTTTGATTTGTGTAATTAATTGGAAAATTTTTAAATGTTCTCTATTTGGTCCCGAACCATTTCAATTGCATGTTTTAGGGCCTCGAGGGCCCTTTTTATGGATATATTGGATGAATGTGAGCGAATTAATTTTAAAAGTAATTTTTTTATGCCCCAAACTAGTAAGATAAGTCTAGTAACACCTCTTGCTCGACTCGAACGATGGTCTCGGGTAAGGGGTGTTACATTTCTTGGTATCAAAGAAAGAGTTTAGTTAGTTCTCGAAATAAGTTTAGTCGATTCTTAAAATATTCAGTATGAGTATGTGTCTAGTTATACATGCCATACTTATATTTTGATAGTGTGACGACTCTTGACAATTTTAAAATGTTTTTCTTCTATAGTTATGGATCTCCAACGAGCTGGTGTTGATGATGTAGAGACTAACATGCCCGCTCCTGTAAAAGGGACGGTGCCACCAGATAGTGGTGAAAGGCCCATTACAGTTGGTCAGTGAGGAGGGGCTCGAGAAGCCTTCTTCCAAGCTATGAATGAATGGTTTGCCGAGTTCGTTTGTACGAATCCGGCCGTTAGACCTCCACCCACTCATGATCCTCAGACTACCCATATAGCTTCCCCAGTCACAGATACAGTTAGACGAGAGAAGCCACCAGTTGATAAAATTAGAAAATAAGAGGCCAAAGACTTTCGGGTTACTAAAGATGATGATGCAGAGAAAGCTAAATTTTGGCTCGAGAATACTATCAGAGTCTCTAATAAGTTATCCTGCACACCAGAAGAGTGCATGAAGTGTGTTGTATCACTTTTACGAGATTCGACCTACTATTGGTTGAAGACACTTGTGTCAGTAGTGCCAAAAGAACGGGTTACCCGGGATTTCTTTTAAGAGGAGTTCCATAAGAAATACATTAGTCAGAGGTTCATCAACCAAAAACGGAAAGATTTCCTTGAACTAAAGCAGGGTAAGATGACAGTGATTGAATATGAATGCGAATTTGTTAGACTCAACAATTATGCTCAAGAGTGTGTGTCAACAGAAGCTATTATGTGCAAGAGATTTGAAGATGGGCTCAATGATGATATTCAACTGTCAGTCAGCATTCTAGAAATAAAAGAGTTTGTCATTTTAGTTGAAAGAGCTTGTAAGGCAGAGGAGTTGTTGAAAGGAAAGGGTAAAGCTAAAATTTAGATGCAAGACACGAAGAAAAGACAGATGAGCAAGTCGTTTCAGTCTACATCCAAGAGGCCTAGAGAGTTCTCTACAAGATCTAATTTTTTAGCGGGGTATTCTAGCCAAAATAGAGGTAGAAGATTTACGTGTCAGAAAGCTCAGACCACTTCAATTGTGAGTGTTGGCAGTATTTAGCCTAATAGACCTGAGTGTCCTCAATCTGGTTGACGTCATCCAGGTCAAAGTCCAGCAACTGAGACTGGTTGTTTCCGATTTGGTGCACTGGATCATTTCATTCGGGAGTGTCCTGAGATGGTTAACAGAGAAGTAATACCGAGTGTAAGATTAGGTAATGCCCCCATTAGAGGAAGACCTCAGAGAAATTTGGGAATAGGGGTAGGTCAAGGTGCATCTAGAGATTCAGCTGTAACACCCTAAATTTGGGCCTAGAAGTATTGGGCCTTGGGCCTGGGTGCGGGTGTGAGATAGTTCGAAATAAAATTATTGATGTGTTTAATTCTGTTATGGAAGGTTATTAGTAATGGGTTAATGTGGTATTTTAGTGAACTGCGAAGGATTCATAGTGTGGGGAAAAATCTTGGGCTAATTTCTGGGATTCCGGGATTTTTGGGATATTTGGTGTAATGTTGAAATTTTGATATATGGATGTGTAATTCGTTTTTGGAGTGTGTTATTGGGCCTATGGAAGGCCCAAGTATTGGTTAAAAACCCGGAGAATTCTTGGATTTTTGGACTTAAGGAATAGAGGACTTGGAAAAGAGGAGTTGTAAGGAATTATGTGTGTAATAAGACACAAAAAAGGAATATGGTGTAGTGGCAAAGTAGCGCCACTTAGGGGACAAGGAAGCAAAGGGTCCAAGGTTCAAGTCTTGGCTCTTGCGATTTATTTTGGTTTTTCTTTTAAATAAATCTGGAAGCAAGTAGGTGAGCTTTAAAGTTAAATGTGTTGGACTTATGACACAAAGGAGCTTGTGTCCGAGTGGTGATGGCATGACAGGGTTACTGAGAGGACTTTGGTTCGAATCCCGTTGCACGCAAAGGTTGATTATTTTGCTAATGCTTTAATTTTGGGGGGATTGATGGAGAATCCCACATCGGAAAGCTAACATGAGAGTAGGTGAGGAGTTAGCTTTAAATAGAGCAAACCAGGAGGAGAGTAGGCACAACCTTCTTGGCTGATCCTGTGACAGCCCTAATCCGACGCTAGTCGGGAAGTGGTTCCGTAACCATTGAACCGAGCTATTATATTAATTAATTTCTAAAATTCCATATCAATTCGATGTGAAAATCTTTGTGTATGAAATTGATTTATATTTTGGTGCCGTTGAATGCATGATCTTTGCTATGGACTTGTGTGTAAGCTAGTAAAAACTTGGGTGATAATTTAGTAGGAGGCAAAAAGGGGTGCCATGCATAATATGTGGTCTTGCATGTCAATTTCCCCATAATGAATTTTAGTGGCCGACCAAGGTGATTTATTTTCACTATCATATGCATATTATATTTGGAAATAAAAATAAAAGATTAAAATAATGTTATGGTAAGGAAAGAAAAGAGAAATCTCTCCATTTTCTCTTCTTTACCGTGAATTGGGTGAAATAAGGGAGGAAGAAGAAAGTGATATTCGGCCATGGTAGCATCAAGTTGAGGTAAGTTATACATCATTTTTTTTGCTAAAAAATTTATGAAATCTAGTTTGTATATAGGCATGGGACATAGCCCATGTATTGATTTTTGGTTTTGTTACATATATATCTATATCCCATTCGGCCTTAGGAACTAAATATTAGAAGCTTTCAAGCTTTCAAGCTTTTGGATGATAAATTGCTTTATAGAGCCCTTGAGAGTTGTTCCAAGGTTAATCTTACTTGAATCCACGAAAACATGCTCAAATTATGTAAATGATACCTTGTGTGGTTATTAAATAAAAAGGGGAGAGGCATTCGGCTATGTCCATTTTCGCATGAAAGAGTTTGGCTTTGAATTAAGCTTCTTTTTAAAAATTGAAATAGTGAATGAGCTTGAAATCTTGAATTTGTGATTTATAATTTATTTTGAGGTATTTGTTGAATTAGCCGAATGGGAGTTTGATGAGAAACCTTGATTCATGGCATTTTATTTTGTATACCTTAACTATTAAGGTTGCTAGATCTGTTGTTAAAATAATGGATGGATCACTTTGTAAAAGTATTTGGCTATGTAGCAAAGCCTTTCATTATGGGAGTTGATTTATATATTAAATTCTTAGATGTGAATTTTAAGTATGCTCGAAAATAGTTTAATGGTAATGTCCATGCTTCGGGTTGTAATACCCAAGTATATATATATATGAGTTAAGTGCGAATGTAAAGTACTAGTTGATAGTAACTTGTGATGCGAAATAATGAAATTTATGCTATGTTTATTTAGTATGTGCCGAGTGAGATTTATTATAGATTAAAGAAGTTAAGCTAATTAAAATGTCATATTTAGCTCTTGATTCTTTCGGTCAAGGGGAGGGACAATTAAATTTTGATTAGTTTCAAATTGTTTATTCTAAGCTCAAGAGCAAAGAGGATCGAAATCGGATAAAGGAAAGGAGAAAGTAGTGGAGTAGCCGAACCATAACCATTTGAATATATCAAGGTAAGTTTTGAGTGTACTTCCTTTGTATATACCCGAATATGATAGGATACTTTTAAGTTGAAAGTATTATAACTAGTTCATTTCACTTGGATCAAAATACAAATATGGAATATGATGATATGAATTGAGTAGCCGAATGTGTACCGAAATTTAGGAAAAGTGTGATTAGCTTGTACATGAGAAACTTATATAGTAAATTCCGTAACACCGAATGGGTATAGAATTGAATGTCGTATGTATTTGGCAAATTGCTGGTGGAAAGAGGTTATATGCAGATGCCTTATTTATGCTGAATTTTTATTATGATTGTAAAGACGATATGTTTGGTACAACCTATGCGAATGTGAATAGATATTGCCTGGGAATTTAATTATTATAATTTCAGGCCCTAGTGCCTAGCAGGCTTTGTGCCGGTGATAATTTCAGGCCCTAGTGCCTAGCAGGCTTTGTGCCGATGATAATTTCAGGCCCGTGTGCCTAGCAGGCTTTGTGCCGGTGATAATTTCAGGCCCGTGTGCCTAGCAGGCTTAACGCCAGTGGTTTGAGTACGTATGAGACTGTAATAAAACCCTTGTAAAGTATGAACATTGTAATAAAAGGGTCAGGTATGTACCTTATACCTATGTACAGGAATTAAATTGAGATGTGCCTTAAGTGTTAAATTTGTTGGCTTTATGAACGAATGCTTTGTCTATGCATAGTATGGTATATACATGCGAGATAGTGAAGTTTTGTGATAATGGTAGATAAGGAAACGTGCTAGAAATAAAGTTAAATTTTCCCTCTTGTGTGAAGATGCATTCGGCCTAATAAGTGGACCTTTTTGGAATTGAGTTTTGTTCTATGATGTAGTAGGTAACTTAAGAATTGAATTATTTTAGATTACTCACAACTTTCTAAGCTCTTTGAAGCTTACTCTGTTCATATGTTCCCTTCTGCTTTTTAGATTGCGTTTGAAGCTACGGTTCAACGGGATTCAAGTCCAAGTCACCCTCACTATCGTCAAGAGATTTCTTTTTGGTACTCTCGAAGGTTTAAAACTTCCTTTTGCAAACAATGGCATGTATAGACTCAAATTTTCTACTTTGACTTTTCAATCCACTTGATGTATATATATATCCGAATAGCCATGCGAAAATGGCTTTTCAAGATGCTATATATTTATATGTGAATTAAAGCTTAGTAATGGTGAATGTGAATGAATGAGAAAACTATGACCAAATGATTAATGATGTTGAAGTAGTATGCGTTTGATATTTATTGTTTGGGAAAGCATGTATGGCTTGAATGAGAACAAGAAAATGGAATGCTAAAATTTTTGAGATTGAATATGACCATTAGTATGTGCATATGTTTGATTGGAGCTTAATCCAAAAATTAGTCATGTTGGAATTGGTAATATGAAATTAGAAGCATGAGTAGAGTGGTTTGAGCCTTGACTTGCATAAGTGGTTTTTATTCATGAAAGCACGAAATGTTCACTCAATGACATTCGGCACTACTAGTTTTAAGGTTTGGTTTGATAGCATTATAGGTTGCACTTTATTCGAGCATGATTTTTCGGCTAATACAAATTTCTAGTTGTATGCAATGTATTGAAGAATGATTGTAGGTAAAAGAATTGCCTTAAGTATTGGTATGTCTAGATGTCACGAACATATTTGTATAATCGGCCTAATTATGATTTGTTGAAAATGGCTAAGCTTGGTTATTTTTACCATAAAGAGATGTGGTGGTGTATGATCTTTAGATCGGTTCAGAATGTCGTGTAAAGCCTCTTCACCCTCTGGCGACGGGTACGGGTTTAGGGGTGTTACAATTTTATTGGTATCAGAGCCCGGTTTAATTCGTTCTCAGACTGACGTAGTATGTATGAATATAGCTATGCATGCCATTGTAAATAAATACGATAGTGTGGTGACTTCTGACTTTCAAAAGTGTGATTTTTTATAGAAATGAATCCCGATCCTAAACGAGCTGTAGCGGATGACGTGGAGAGTGTAGCGCCGGCTCCCGTGCAAGGGACTGCTCCTAATGACTCTCAACCGCATGCCAGTCATCAAAATGATGACACTAGACAAGCTTTCTATGCGATGATGAGTGAGTGGTTCACTCAGTTCATTCAAACAAATCCAGCTGCTCCGCAACCCCCACCCCTAAATACTCCTCTTTCGACATACGTAACTCCTCCTGTGACTGACCCTTTGAGATCGAGTAGGCCTCCGGTAGATAAAATTAGAAAATACGGGGCTGAAGAATTCCGGGCTACAGTCAGTGACGATGCTGAACGGGCCGAGTTTTGGCTCGATAACACAATTTGAGTTTTTGATGAATTATTGTGTTCGCCCGATGAATGCTTGAAGTGTGCTATATCTCTATTGCGTGATTCCGCTTACTATTGGTGGAATACACTGGTCTCTGTTGTGCCGAAGGAACGGGTCACCTGGGAATTCTTCCAAACCGAGTTCCAAAAAAAGTATATTAGTCAGAGATTCATTGATCAAAAACGGAAGGAGTTTCTTGAATTGAAACAGGGCCGAATGTCTATAACTGAGTATGAGAGAGAGTTCGTACGGCTCAGTCGGTATGCTCGTGAGTGTGTATCATCAGAGGCTATCATGTGTAAACGCTTTGAGGATGGTTTAAATGAAGATATCAAACTGTTGGTCGGCATTCTAGAAATCAAAGAGTTCGTAGTACTTGTTGAACGGGCTTGTAAAGCCGAAGAGCTCAGTATCGAAAAGAAAAAGGCTGAAGATGGAGTCAGAGAGTTCCGTAAAAGATCATCGGGAAAATCTTTTCAGCAATCTTCGAAGAAATTTCGAGAGGAGATGAGCAAATCTAAGATGAACTCGAGTTATTCCAGACGAGATCGGGATCGACCCCCATAAGTACACGAGCCACTTCAATTGCTAGTGTAGGCAATGACGGCGGGGATAGAATGGTTTGCAAGCATTGTGGGAAATGGCAGCCAGGGAGTTGCAGATTGTATGACCGCTCCTGTTTTAAATGCAGGGCTGCTGATCACTTCATAAAAGATTGTTTGAGGCATGTTGAACGCAATACTAATCCTAGTGAAAGGTCTGGTAGCACAGTAGTGTGTGGACGACCACAGAGACGGGGAGGTAATATTAGTGGCAGCCAGAGAGGGACTCGAGACACTGCAGTCAGATCCGAGGCTCGTGCACCTGCTCGAGCTTACGCCATCCGGGCCCGTGAGGAGGCTTCTTCCCCTGATGTTATTACTGGTATTTTTACCCTTCTTGACACTGCTGTTATAGCTCTGATTAATCCCAGTTCAACCCATTCTTATGTATGTGAGACTTTAGCATCTAGTAAGACTCTACCTGTTGAGTCTACTGAGTTCGTGATTCGAGTGTCAAACCCTCTGGGTCGGTGTGTGTTGGTTGATAAAGTGTGTAAGAGATGTCCCCTAATGTTTCGAGACTCTTGCTTTCCAGCTGATTTAATACTATTACCGTTTAATAAATTTAATATTATCCTCGGGATGGATTGGTTGACAGTGCATGACGCAGTAGTAAACTGCAAGCAGAAGGTTATTGATCTGCGATGCTCGGACAATAAAATAATTCGGATTGAGTCCTCCGATTTGAGCGGCTTGCCAGCTGTGATATCTTCGATACAAGCTCAGAAATATGTAAGGAAGGGATGTGAAGCATATCTCGCGTTTGTGATTAATAGTAAAGAGTTAAAAAAAGAGCTCAAGTCTGTGCCGGTTGTCTGTGAGTATCCGGAAGTATTTCCCGAGGAATTACCGAGATTACCACCTGACCGGGAGTTGGAGTTTGGTATTGAACTTCTACCTGGAACGACCCCGATTTCAATAGCTCCATATCGTATGGCCCCAACCGAGTTGAAAGAACTAAAGATTCAGCTGCAAGAGTTGACGGATAGAGGTTTCGCTCGACCAAGCTTTTCACCTTGGGGTGCGCCAGTCTTATTCGTGAAAAAGAAAGATGGAACGTTGAGAATGTGCATCGACTATCGACAATTAAATAAAGTGACGATAAAGAACAAGTACCTGTTACCACACATTGATGACTTGTTCGATCAACTAAAAGGAGCCTCAGTGTTTTCAAAGATAGATTTGAGATCGGGCTACTATCAGCTGCGAGTTCGAGATTCAGATGTGCCGAAAACGGCTTTCAGAACGAGATACAGTTACTATGAACTCTTAGTGATGCCGTTCGGGCTTACTAATGCCCCCGCGGTATTTATGGACCTTATGAATCGAATTTTCAAACAGTATCTGGATCGGTTCGTCGTTGTGTTTATTGACGATATTTTGATCTATTCATGGGATGAAACCGAGCATGCCGAGCACCTGAGATTAGTCTTACAGCTTTTGCGAGACAAGCAACTGTATGCAAAGTTTAGTAAATGCGAGTTCTGGTTAAGAGAAGTTAGCTTTTTGGGGCATGTAGTATCCGCATCAGGTATTCGGGTGGATCCGAGTAAAATTTCAGCTATTCTTGGCTGGAAGCCTCCGAGAAACGTTACTAAAGTTCGAAGCTTTTTGGGACTTGCCGGCTACTACCGACGATTTGTGAAAGGGTTCTCGATGATCGCAAAACCGTTGACAAAACTGCTACAAAAAGATGTCAAGTTCGAGTGGTCAGAAATGTGTCAGAAAAGTTTTGACCAGCTTAAAATTCTTTTGACGGAAGCTCCTGTATTGGTCCAGCCCGAGTCCGGTAAAGAGTATGTTGTTTTTAGTGACGCCTCTCAGAACGGTTTAGGTTGCATTTTAATGCAAGAAGGCCGGGTAGTCGCTTATGCCTCAAGGCAATTGAAACCTCATGAGAAGAACTATCTGACTCATGATCTTGAGCTTGCTGCTATCGTTTTTGCCTTAAAAATTTGGCGTCACTACTTGTTCGGAGAAAGGTGCCATGTCTTTTCCGATCATAAAAGTTTGAAGTATCTAATGACTCAAAAAGATCTGAATTTGAGACAAAGACGATGGTTAGAGTTACTAAAAGACTACGAGCTTGTCATTGATTACCATCCGGGCAAGGCCAATGTAGTTGCGGATGCCCTTAGTCGGAAATCCCTATTCACGTTGCGAGCCATGAACGTCCACTTATCAGTGTCTGCGGAAAATTCGTTGATAGCAGAGTTAAAGGCAGAACCAGTGTTGTTACAGCAGATATGTGAAGCTCAGAAAAATGATGACGACTTGACTACAAAACGTGCTGAGTGCATTTCAAATGTAGATTCGGACTTCCGGGTTGATGACAATGATTGCTTGAGGTTCAAAAACCGATTGTGTATTCTGACAAACTCAGAAATTATTCCGATGATTTTGGGAGAAGCTCATGTTAGTCGAATGTCGGTTCATCCAGGAAGCACAAAAATGTACAATAACCTGAAATCTCAGTAGTGGTGGCACGGTATGAAGCGAGACATCTCCAACTATGTCTCTAAATGCTTGATTTGTCAGCAAGTGAAAGCGGAGCATCAGGTACCTTCAGGATTACTTCAGCCGATTTTAATACCCGAATGGAAGTGGGATCGTATTACAATGGATTTTGTATCTGGTTTACCGCTAACCCCAAGCAAGAAAGACTCTATTTGGGTTATAGTTGACCGACTAACCAAGTCGGCTCACTTCATCCCTGTTCGTACTGACTTTTCGCTTGAGAAGCTAGCGGAATTGTACATTTCACAGATTGTGAAGTTGCACGGGGTACCTACTTCTATTGTTTCAGATAGAGATCCTAGGTTTACTTCGAGATTTTGGAAGAAATTACACGAAGCCTTAGGTACTAAACTACATTTTAGTACTGCTTTTCATCCACAAACCGACTGACAATCCGAACGAGTTATTCAAATACTCGAGGACATGTTGAGATGTTCCAATCTCGAGTTTAGCAGTACTTGGGAGAAATATTTGCCTTTGGTCGAATTTGCGTATAACAATAGTTTTCAATCGAGTATTCAAATGGCGCCCTACGAAGCTCTCTACAGTCGAAGATGCCGTACTCCTTTGTTTTGGACCGAGCTTAGTGAGAATAAGATTCTCGGGGTTGATTTAATCAAAGAGGCTGAGCAGAAAGTAAAGAAGATTCGTGACAATTTGAAAATAGCATCAGATCGTCAGAAATCGTACGCGGATTTGAAACGTAAAGATATCGAGTATCAGATTGGTGATAGGGTGTTCCTGAAAGTCTCGCCATGGAAAAAGATACTTCGATTTGGCCGTAAAGGAAAATTGAGTCCGAGATTCATCGGACCATTCGAGATATTAGAACGGATTGGGCCAGTTACTTATAAGCTAATTTTACCCCCTGAACTTGAGAAGATTCACAACGTTTTTCATGTATCGATGCTTCGTCGTTATAGATCCGATCCCTCGCATGTGATTAAACCGTCAGAAGTGGAAATTCAACCCGATTTGAGTTATGAAGAAGAACCAATTTGTATCTTAGCTCATGAGGTGAAAGAGTTACGAAATAAGAAAGTTTCGTTAGTAAAGGTACTGTGGCTCAAGCATGGAATTGAAGAAGCAACTTGGGAAACTGAAACATTAATGAGAGAACGTTACCCAAACCTATTCATTGGTAAGATTTTTAGGGACGAAAATTATTCTTTAGGGGGATAGTTGTGACAGCCCTAATCCGACCCTAGTCGGGAAGTGGTTTCGTAACCATTGAACCGAGCTATTATATTAATTAATTTTTAAAATTCCATATCAATTCGATGTGAAAATCTTTGTGTATGAAATTGATTTATATTTTGGTGCCGTTGAATGCATGATCTTTGCTATGGACTTGTGTGTAAGCTAGTAAAAACTTGGGTGATAATTTAATAGGAGGCAAAAAGGGGTGCCATGCATAATATGTGGTCTTGCATGTCAATTTCCCCATAATGAATTTTAGTGGCCGACCAAGTTGATTTATTTTCACTATCATATGCATATTATATTTGGAAATAAAAATAAAAGATTAAAATAATGTTATGGTAAGGAAAGAAAAGAGAAATCTCTCCATTTTCTCTTCTTTGCCGTGAATTGGGTGAAATAAGGGAGGAAGAAGAAAGTGATATTCGGCCATGGTAGCATCAAGTTGAGGTAAGTTATACATATTTTTTTTTTGCTTAAAAATTTATGAAATCTAGTTTGTAGATAGGCATGGGACATAGCCCATGTATTGATTTTTGGTTTTGTTACATATATATCTATATCCCATTCAGCCTTAGGAACTAAATATTAGAAGCTTTGAAGCTTTCAAGCTTTTGGATGATAAATTGCTTTATAGAGCCCTTGAGAGTTGTTCCAAGGTTAATCTTACTTGAATCCATGAAAACATGCTCAAATTATGCAAATGATACCTTGTGTGGTTATTAAATAAAAAGGGGAGAGGCATTTGGCTATGTCCATTTTCGCATGAAAGAGTTTAGCTTTGAATTAAGCTTCTTTTTAAAAATTGAAATAGTGAATGAGCTTGAAATCTTGAATTTGTGATTTATAATTTATTTTGAGGTATTTGTTGAATTAGCCAAATGGGAGTTTGATGAGAAACCTTGATTCATGGCATTTTATTTTGTATACCTTAACTATTAAGGTTGCTAGATCTTTTGTTAAAATAATGGATGGATCACTTTGTAAAAGTATTTGGCTATGTAGCAAAGCCTTTAATTATGGGAGTTGATTTATATATTAAATTCTTAGATGTGAATTTTAAGTATGCTCGAAAATAGTTTAATGGTAATGTCCATGCTTCGGGTTGTAATACCCAAGTATATATATATATGAGTTAAGTGCGAATGTGAAGTACTAGTTGATAGTAACTTGTGATGCGAAATAATGAAATTTATGCTATGTTTATTTAGTATGTGCCGAGTGAGATTTATTATAGATTAAAGAAGTTAAGCTAATTAAAATGTCATATTTAGCTCTTGATTCTTTCGGTCAAGGGGAGGGACAATTAAATTTTGATTAGTTTCAAATTGTTTATTCTAAGCTCAAGAGCAAAGAGGATCAAAATCGGATAAAGGAAAGGAGAAAGTAGTGGAGTAGCCGAACCACAACCGTTTGAATATATCAAGGTAAGTTTTGAGTGTACTTCCTTTGTATATACCCGAATATGATAGGATACTTTTAAGTTGAAAGTATTATAACTAGTTCATTTCACTTGGATCAAAATACAAATATGGAATATGATGATATGAATTGAGTAGCCGAATGTGTACCGAAATTTAGGAAAAGTATGATTAGCTTGTACATGAGAAACTTATATAGTAAATTCTGTAACACCGAATGGGTATAGAATTGAATGTCGTATGTGTTTGGCAAATTGCTGGTGGAAAGAGGTTATATGCGGATGCCTTATTTATGCTGAATTTTTATTATGATTGTAAAGATGATATGTTTGGTACAACCTATGTGAATGTGAATAGATATTGCCCGGGAATTTAATTATTATAATTTCAGGCCCTAGTGCCTAGTAGGCTTTGTGCCGGTGATAATTTCAGGCCCTAGTGCCTAGCAAGCTTTGTGCCGGTGATAATTTCAGGCCCTAGTGCCTAGCAGGCTTTGTGCCGGTGATAATTTCAGGCCCTAGTGCCTAGCAGGCTTTGTGCCGGTGATAATTTCAGGCCCGTGTGCCTAGCAGGCTTAACGCTGATGGTTTGAGTACGTGTGAGACTGTAATAAAACCCTTGTAAAGTATGAACATTGTATTAAAAGGGTCAAGTATGTACCTTATACCTATGTACAGGAATTAAATTGAGATGTGCCTTAAGTATTAAATTTGTTGGCTTTATGAACGAATGCTTTGTCTATGCATAGTATGGTATATACATGTGAGATAGTGAAGTTTTGTGATAATGGTAGATAAGGAAACGTGCTAGAAATAAAGTTAAATTTTCCCTCTTGTGTGAAGATGCATTCAGCCTAATAAGTGGACCTTTTTGGAATTGAGTTTTGTTCTATGATGTAGTAGGTAATTTAAGAATTGAATTATTTTAGATTACTCATAACTTACTAAGCTCTTTGAAGCTTACTCTGTTCATATGTTCCCTTCTGCTTTTTAGATTGCGTTTGAAGCTACGGTTCAACGGGATTCAAGTCCAAGTCACCCTCACTATCGTCAAGAGATTTCTTTTTGGTACTCTCGAAGGTTTAAAACTTCCTTTTGCAAACAGTGGCATGTATAGACTCAAATTTTCTACTTTGACTTTTCAATCCAATTGATGTATATATATATATCCGAATAGCCATGCAAAAATGGCTTTTCAAGATGCTATATATTTATATGTGAATTAAAGCTTAGTAATGGTGAATTTGAATGAATGAGAAAACTATGACCAAATGATTAATGATGTTGAAGTAGTATGCATTTGATATTTATTGTTTGGGAAAGCATGTATGGCTTGAATGAGAACAAGAAAATGGAATGCTAAAATTTTTGAGATTGAATATGACCATTAGTATGTGCATATGTTTGAATAGAGCTTAATCCAAAAATTAGTCATGTTGGAATTGGTAATATGAAATTAGAAGCATGAGTAGAGTTGGTTTGAGCCTTGACTTGCATAAGTGGTTTTTATTCATGAAAGCACGAAATGTTCACTCAATGACATTCAGCACTACTAGTTTTAAGGTTTGGTTTGATAGCATTATAGGTTGCACTTTGTTCGAGCATGATTTTTCGGCTAATACAAATTTCTAGTTGTATGCAATGTATTGAAGAATGATTGTAGGTAAATGAATTGCCTTAAGTATTGGTATGTCTAGATGTCACGAACATATTTGTATAATCGGCCTAATTATGATTTGTTGAAAATGGCTAAGCTTGGTTATTTTTACCATAAAGAGATGTGGTGGTGTATGATCTTTGGATCGGTTCAGAATGTCGTGTAAAGCCTATTCACCCTCTAGCGACGGGTACGGGTTTAGGGGTGTTACAGATCCCTTTCGCTTATGGCGTGCCCGTTTGGGTTGGGCATCGGCTAAGAGTGTTTGGAGCGCACATTAACTTCAGTCTCCTATCAGGTGTGTATTTCTCACTACTCTAGCGGTAGGACGGCTACTTCGGGTCGCGATGGGCCGAAAGGGGCCATGTGGGCCCAATGGGCTGACAGGCCCAATTGGATAAGTTGTTTGATTTTGTAGTAGATATTGGACTAGACTAGGTGAATCGCATATCTGTAGCTAGATTTGGGCTAAAAGGGCCACACGAGCATGTGGGCCCATTTGGGCTGAGAATGGGCCCTAGGCCCAATTTGCATTGTTTTATCTGTTTAGAATGCTTTAGTTTACCGAATTACTGAAATACCTTCGACTTGTAAAATTACCATTTTACCCCTGATTTGTAAAATTACAATTTTACCCCTGATTTGTAAAATTACCATTTTACCCCTAATTTGTAAAATTACCATTTTACCCATGATTTGTAAAATTACCATTTTACCCCAAATTTGAAAAATTATCGTTTTACCCTTGATTTGCGAAATTACCAAAAGACCCATTTAAGGTGGAATTACTGAAATATCCCTGTAGGGTAGAATTACCGAGATACCCCTGTGGGGTAAAATTACCATTTTGCCCCTAGGTGTTAAATGACTGTTTTGCCCTTTGTGGGTAAATGACTAACTTGTGTGATGATTGGGCTAGTTTGACCGTGGATATAAGTTGGTGATATGAATGACTTGACTGTGATCTATTCTTATTTTTGGGATTTGGAAAAGTTGAAATCCCTATGTGTTTAGGGAGGCTGTCGAAATAGTGCCTAAGGCTTTAAGGGGCTGTTACCAATTATTTTACTCTATGCTTGTAAGGGTTAAAGGCTGCTGACTAAGGGCTTGGATCAGTGGAGTGTTCGGATCCAGATTTGGATATCAACTTCAGCAAAGGTAAGGATTTAGGGCCTTGTTCATGGATGCCCGAATATGGTAAGAGTATGTTAAATTTAGTTATCATTGATTCGTGGTCTAATGTTTTAGTAATCGAATATAGGATTAAGTTGGAGCAGATATCATCATCGTCCATCGTAATCAGGTGTGTATCGAACCCTTCTTTAGTCTAATTCGGCAAAGGCCAAGTAACCGAAAAGTTGGTATTATGTGGGCTTGTGAGTATGCAAATGCTCACAAGATGATTGGAAATCCTGAGATCTGTAACCGTAAGTGGTAAGTTAGTTGAGTGTGCAATTTCGCGCACCTCAGTAAGTTGGGTCTCGATGGGCCAAACATGGGCTCACGGGCTTTCGGGCCCATATAGGTAAAAATAGGAAATAAATGTGTTCTATTAGACTGTAGTATCGGAACTGCTAAAACTGGTAGCTAGATAGGAAATTTGGGCTGAATGGGCTTAATTTGCTAAATAGACACTGTAGGGCCCATTAGGAGTTTTAGGGCCCAGTGACTGAAATTGTTAAAATCTGTTAATTGACTGCTAGGATGGAACTAAAGCTTATATGTGACTGTAACATGCATAAAACTCGTAATATTGGAACAAGTACTAAAATACCCCTAAGTATGGAAAATTACCATTTTACCCCTAAGTGTAAAATGACCTTTCTACCCCTAGGGTAAATTCTGTATGAAATGTATGATTTTCTATTTCTGCATGTCATATCTCATAACATATGTATATATCTGATGCATGTGATTCTGTATGTTAAATGTCATAGCATGTATGCTTGCTGCATGGGGTTTGGGTTTATGATGGAGGAAGCGTTCTGGCAGCCTCGCTGCAATCTGGTGGCCTCGCCACATATATATCTATTCTGGTGGCCTTGCCACATATATCTGTTCTGGTGGCCTTGCCACATATATCTGTTCTGGTGGCCTCGCCACAATATCTGTATCTGGTGACTCTGTCACAATATCTGGCAGCCTCGCTGCAAATTCTGTAGTGTGTAGCGGTTGGGTGGGTCGAGTAGCTTCCCCACATGGTGTTATGGTTGGTACGGGTGGTGTGTAATGGTTGGATGGGTTGAGTAGTCTCCCCACATGGATCATGGGCTTGCATTCATGCATTGTTATCATTAATACTGTTCTGTTATTGTAATGGGCTTATGGGCCGTACTGCTATCTGAAAAGGGCTAAGGCCCAATTTACTGTTATCTGAATAGGGTTTTGGCCCAGTATTTGACTGTGATAGGATAGGGCTTAGGCCCAATGGGCTTGAGTTAACTTGGGCTTTGGATGGGCTTCTGTACACACTGAGTTTTCCAAACTCACCCCTTTTTCCTTCCATCCTTGCAGGTGAGCCTTAGATTGGTGGACTTGGAGCTGGGAGGGATTCAGAGTGGCCACATGGACTGGACTGTTGGATTTCTAATTAAGTTACCTATTTGAATTTAGATTTAATTATTTATTTCTAGTTTTGGGTTGTAAAAAGGGCCTCTTTAATTATTTTTATTTTGGGTTTTTATTCTTTACTTATTTAAATTGGTTTTAGCTTACGTAGCATATTATTTAAATCGAGATGAAAATAAATGATTTTAAGACACAGTTTTTATAAAAGTTACTTGTTTTCAAAATAACACGATAACCAAGCAAAGCTTCTGCAATTTTAAATGTTCTCGTAAATAAATATTTCCAATAGTTAAAGTGTGGCAATGGTCGTGTGCATGTCTAGGAGTGGATCAAAGAAGAGCTTGGTACTTAAGCAGTCTATTCGACTCACCTCCTCTTTTCTGGAATCCTACCTGGTGCCCAGCTTCCATTCACTTTAAGTCATAACGAAAAAGGTCAAATTTTCTGATACTTAAACCGTTTTCAAAATAACATGTTTTATAAAGGTTACAAAGAGGTTACAAGTGTTCACAAATTTTCTATAAAATTACACAAAGTTTTTAACAATGTTTGAAAGGGGATGATTATTTAAATAAATCACGTTTTGGAAAGAAAATATAACACAAGTTAAGGTTTTATACAAGTTTAACGGTAAGAGGTTTTAAACATCAAGAAGGGTTTTCAATGAAAACACGGTTTTCGAAAAACACTTCAATGTGACACATCAGCCTTGGCCGTAACGTCTGGGCTGGGTTTAGGGTGTTACATCAGCAGCTAGACCAGATGTTAGAGCACCTGCAAAGACCTATTACGAATACATTTTCTCTTTATGATGTTAATGTTATTGCTTTGATTAATCCAAGTTCGACCCATTCCTTTGTTTGCATGAATTTGATGCCTAGTATGAACATGTCCGTAGAGTCTACGGGATTTGTAATTAAAGTATCGAATCCATTAGGTCAGTAAGTATTAGTAGACAAAGTATGTAAAAATTGCCCTTTGATGATTAGAGGTTACTATTTTCCAGTCGATCTCATGTTATTGCCATTTGATGAGTTTGATATAATTCTTGGTATAGATTGGTTGACTACGCATGACGTGATAGTGAATTGTGGAAAGAAATTCAATGAGTTGAAATGTGAAAATGGTGAAATTCTTCGTGTTAATTCAGATGAGTAAGATAATTCAATTGCCATGATTTCTGTTATGTCTGCTCAGAAAAGCTTGAGAAAAGGATATGAAGCTTATCTTGCATTCATGTTGAATACTAAAGATCTTGAGTTGAAAATTGAATCAGTGCCTATGGTATGTTAGTTTCCTGATGTGTTTCCGAAAGAACTAGCAGGTTTGCCTCCTACAAGAGAAGTTGAGCTTGGTATTGAGTTGGTTCCAGGTACAACACCCATTTCTATTGCTCCTTATAGAATGGTTCCAATGGAAGTGAAAGAATTGAAAGTTCAATTGCATGAATTAACAGATAAAAGCTTTGCAAGACCTAGTTGTTCACCATGGGGTGCACCAGTACTCTTTGTGAAAAAGAAAAATGGTTCGATAAGATTGTGCATAAATTATCGGCAGCTTAATAAGGTAACTATTAAGAACAAGTATCCACTACCTAGAATTGACGATTTGTTTGATTACTTGAAGGGAGCTACTGTGTTCTCCAAGATAGATTTGAGGTCCGGGTATTATCAGTTGCGAGTTGAAGAGTCAGATGTTCCAAAGACTACTTTCCGGACTAGGTATGGCCATTATGACTTCCTTGTGATGCAATTTGGCTTAACTAATGCTCCTTCCATTTTCATGGACTTAATGAACCGAATTTTCAAACCTTACTTGGATAAATTTGTAGTTGTGTTCATTGATGATATCTTGATTTATTCTCATGATGATACTGAGCTTTAAGAGAATTTGAGAACAGTTTTATAGATTTTGAGACATAATCAGCTTTTTACCAAGTTTAGCAAAAGTGAGTTCTGGTTATGGGAAGTCGATTTTCTTGGACATATAGTCTCAGGTGAAGGTGTTAGAGTTGATCCAAGCAAGATTTCAGCCATTGTTGATTGGAAGCCTTCTAGGAATGTATCAAAGGTCAGAAGTATTCTTGGTCTCACTGGTTATTATAGACGATCTGTAGAGGGATTTTCCATGATAGCTACCCCATTGGCAAGATTGCTACAAAAAGATATTAAGTTTGAATGGACTGAAAAGTGTCAGCAGAGTTTTGACAAGTTAAAGGCATTGTTGACTAAAGCTCCTGTCTTAGTACAACCAGAACTAGGTAAAGAGTTTGTGATTTACAGTGATGCGTCCTTGATTGGACTAGGCTGTGTACTTATGCAAGAAGGAAAGGTAATTGCTTATGCCTCTAGATAGCTAAAGCCACATGAGAAAAATTATCTGATACATGATTTAAAACTAGCTGACATTGTGTTTGCATTGAAAATTTAGAGATATCACTTGTATGGTGAGAAATGCCGAATATTTACTGATCATAAAAGTTTGAAATACTTGATGACTCAAAAATATTTGAACTTGAGGCATAGAAGATGGCTAGAGTTGATTAAAGATTATGAACTAGTGATCGATTATCACCCAGGTAAGGTAAACGTAGTTGCTGATGCTTTGAGTAGAAAATCTTTATTTGCATTAAGAGCTTTGAACACTAGTTTAACCTTATCAGATGATGGTTCTATCTTAGCTGAATTAAGAGCTAAGCCAATGTTTCTTGAAGAAATTTGTGAAGTTCAGAAAGATGACAATGAGTTGTAAGCCAAAAGAGCTCAGTGTGAGTCGGGTATAAAGTCAGACTTTCAGATCAGTTCTGATTGTTGTTTAATGTTCAAAAATAAGATATGTGTACCAAAGAATGATGAGCTTATTCGAAAGATCTTAGTGGAAGCACATAGCAGTTCCTTGTCTATTCATCCAGGTAGTACAAAGATGTATAATGATTTGAAGAAAATGTATTGGTGGGTAGGAATGAAGAGAGATATCTCAGACTTTGTTTCTAGATGCTTGATCTGTTAGCAGAAAAAAGTCGAACATCAAGTACCTTCAGGTTTATTGCATTCTGTGTTAGTTCCTGAGTGGAAATGGGATCGAGTTGCCATGGATTTTGTCACAGGATTACCGTTGACACTGAGAAAGAACGATACAGTATGGGCTGTAATTGCTAAGCTAACGAAGTCGGTGCATTTTTTCCAGTTCGTGTGGATTATTCACTTGACAAGTTGGCCGAGCTGTATATTTCAGAGATAGTCAGACTATATAAAGTACCATTATCGATTATTTTAGATAGGGACTCGAGATTCACTTCGCGGTTTTGGAAGAAGTTACATGAAGCTTTTGTGCACAAAGTTGAGTTTTAGTGCAACTTTCTATCCTCAGACCGACGATCAGTCAGAGAGAGTTATTCAGATACTTGAGGATATTCTCAGATGTTGTGTCTTAGAATTTCAAGGTAGTTGGGAGAAATTTTGCCATTGGTAGAGTTTGCCTATAATAATAGTTACCAGTCGAGTTTGAAGATGGAACCTTATGAAGTTTTGTATGGACGTAAATGCTGCACACCTTTGTATTGGACAGGGCTTAAAGAAAATTAGATTTACGGGGTTGATTTAGTTAAAGAAACTAAAGAGAAAGTGAAAGTTATCAGAGATTGCTTGAAAGCAGCTTCAAATAGATAGAAGTGTTATGCAGACTTGAAAAGAAAAGAGATTGAGTATCAAGTTGGTGACAAAGTGCTCTTGAAAGTATCTCCGTGGAAGAAAGTTTTTAGATTTGGCAAGAAAAGGAAACTAAGTCCACGTTTTATTGGACCGTTTGAGGTGACCGAAAGAGTTGGGCCACTAGCATATCGACTAGCTTTACTGCCAGAGTTAGAGAAGATTCATGATGTGTTCCATGTGTCCATCTTACTTCGTTACTGTTCTGATCCGTCACATGTGATTCAATAGACATAGGTTGAGATTCAGCAAGACATGACTTATGGTCAAGAACCAGTAAAGATTTTAGCTCGAGAGATCAAGCAACTAAGGAAAAAAAGCATTACACTTTTAAAAGTATTATGGGATAGGCATAGGGTAGACAAGGCTACATGACAGCCCGGAGAGGGTATGCGAAAACAATATCCAAATCTATTCACAGGTAAGATTTTTTAGGATGAAAATCCCTAAAGGGGGAGAAATGTAACATCTCGAAATAGGGCCTAAACAGAATAGTGGTTGCGAAACCACGAATCTAAGATAGAAAATTTTATTCCGATTAATTTTTATAATTTACCAAGTGATTAGATGCATGTGTCAGAGTATCGATGGAAAATTTTATGAATTACATGTTTAATTCGCCTATTAGGGCTTGTTTGAAAAAGTTGATAAATAAGAGTTCTAGATAGGAAAAGATTAAATTGAAGAGCATAATTAAAGTAGAGGTCCTTAAATGGTAATTAGACCATGAGGTTTTCATGGACAAAAATGGACATACATAGATAAAAATAACTAAAGTTTTAATGAAGGGCATTTTAGTCATTTGGTAATTAAAAGATGAAAAAGGGAAAAAAGATGACAAAATGTTGTCCATCTTCTTAATTAGGTCGAAACTTCAAGGCGACACCATAGCTAGGGTTTCTTCAACTTCTCAAGCTCATAGTAAGTGCATCCAAGCCCGATTTTTAATGTTCTTTACGTTTTCAGAGTCTCGGTAACTTGATTTAGCTTATTTTAGTAATAACTTAACCTAGGGTTTATATTTGGAAATATACCCATAGGTCAAATGTGTCTATTTTTATGTTTTATGGTAGAATATAAAGCTTTAAATTATGTTAAACAACTTGTGCTAAGTGATTTTAACCGAAAACAAGTAAAATGACAAAATCAGTAAAAATACCTAATGTTCATAAGTACATGTTAGAGTGAGAATTTGATGGACATAGATGGAAATTAATGATCAGCATGTCCTAAAACATAAGAATTAGGGATAAAGTTTAATTTCTGAGCTTTGGGGCAAAAGTGTAAATATGTAAAAGTTTTGAGGCAAAATCATAATTTTACCAAAGTTAGAGTAAGGATTGTTTTGATAAATGTGAGTATTAAATAAGCTAAATTTGCTATTATAGATCAAGAAGAATGAAGTTCAGCGTTAGACTAGGGAAAGAAAAAGGTTGAGGACTAAATCAAAATATTTAATCGTATTTTGTATCGAGGTAAGTTTGTGGTAAATAAATGCAATGTTTTTCTATTTATATTTAATACTATTATTTTTCAGTATCTATATGTTTATTTTGCAAATTTACTCATTGATGACTCAAGTAAGAATTGATGGTGAAATGATACTTAAAAGTCTCGGTTGAACCTTAGGAATGTGTCGGATACAAATGTCATGACATTAGGGTTTAAGGATACCAAGTCAGACCATGCCAAGGCATGGCATTGGTAAGTTCTACAAGGCAAGGAAATCATGTAAGACCATGTCAAGACATGGCATTGATAAGCTACTATAAGGCAAAAATCCCATGTAAGACCATACCAAGGCATGGCAATGGTGAGTTCATAAGGCAAGGATATCATATAAGACCATGTCAAGACATGGCAATGGTAAGTTTAAAAAGGAAAGGTACCCATGTATCCTTAGTATTCCAAGTGGTTCAACGGGAAATTTAAAGAGTATACTCAAGGAAAGGTAAGATAAGTCCATATTCCAAAGGTTCAGGTAAGAGAATTCAAGACTTATGCATACTGAGCTTGAAGGTTTAAGTTATCTTGAAAATTCATTTAGAATGTTATTTATTTACATGCACACTTACTAAACTTTATGCTTACTCAATTTATTTTCTTTCTCTTTATAGTATTGCCAAGCCAACTCGGGGATCATAAGGACGTCAGAGATCGTATCACACTATTAAAGGGCTATCTTGGTATTTTGTGATTCGAAACGTTTCAAGTTATGGCATGTATATGGACTTGGCCATTTTGTATGTATGTCCTTATGATATGACTAAAGAATGGCATGTGAATACTTGATAATGATTAGCTATTGAAATGGCTAATTAAGAGCATGTTTTGGTTTTATGTATGCCTAAATGATAGTTTATACAAAGAAATTATGAGTTAGTAAAAGCTGGCCATGGAACAGTTTGGGGTAGTAGCAGTAACATGAATTTGAAAAATTACTAAAAATTGTAGGAATGGAATTAAATGGTGAATGATATATAAAATTAAAGCATATTGAGTCTATTTTCATAGAAAAGAAAAAGAACAAGTAAAGGAAGTCTATATTTAGAGTTATTTAAATTCTTGTGAGACTAGTTCAGAATGATTTCGTAATCCCCTATTTTGAATTTTAAAAATCATTAAAAATTATACAAAAATAATTATGATTCATAATTTATATTTATAGATTTCTTAATGAGTCTATTTTCTTTAGAAATAAACATAAACATTATTTGAATTCTGTATAATGAGATAATTGATTTTTAGTGAAGAGAGGTCAGGCCCACTGGACTACGTAATAGGGGAGAATTTAATGAATAAACTGTATTAATTGGCCAAACCAAAAATTCTGGAAAAATTATGGTAAGAGGATATATGTCTCTAGTTTCAAGGAAAATTTATGGATTTAAATTTTAAGAATCGTAACTCGAATTATAATTAATTTAGTAACTCTTATTTAGGTGGACAATTTTATTATGAATAGTGAAATAAATTGTTTTGATTTGTATAATTAGTCGGAAAATTTTTAATGTTCTCGGTTTGGTCTCGAATCTTTTCAATTTCATGTTTTAGGGCCTCGAGGGCCCTTTTTAGGGATATATTGGATGAATGTGAGCGAATTAATTTTAAAAGTAAATTTTTTATGCCTCGCACTAGTAAGATAAGTCTGGTAACGCCTCATGCTTGACTCCGATGATGGTCTTGAGTAAGGGGTGTTACATTTATTGGTATCAGAGTAAGAGTTAATCGATTCTTAGAATATTCATCATGAGTAAGAGTCTAGCTATACAGGCCATTCTTATAAGAGTCTAGCTATACAGGCCATTCTTATATTTTGATAGTGTGACGACTCCTGACGATTTTAAAATGTTTTTCTTTTATAGTTATGGATTTCGAACAAGCTGGTGTAGATGATGTAGAGAGTAACGTGCCCGCTCCCGCAAAAAGGATAGTGCCAGCAGATAGTAGTGAAAGGCCCGTTACAGTTAGTCAGGGATGAGGGGCTCGAGAAGCCTTCTTCCAAGCTATGAATGAATGGTTTGCCAAGTTCGTGTTGAATACTAAAGATCGAAAGTTGAAAATTGAATCAGTGCTTATGGTATGTGAGTTTCCTGATGTGTTTTCGGAAGAACTAGTAGGTTTGCCTCTTATCAGAGAAGTCGAGATTGGTATTGAGTTGGTTCCGGGTACAACACCCATTTCTATTGCTCCTTATAGAATGGCTCCAATAGAAGTGAAAGAATTGAAAGTTCAGTTGCATGAATTAACAGATAAAGGCTTTGTAAGACCTAGTTTTTCACCATGGGGTACACCAGTACTCTTTGTGAAAAAGAAAGATGGTTCAATGAGATTGTGCATAGATTATTGGCAGCTTAACAAGGTAAATATTAAGAACAAGTATCCACTACCTAAAATTGACAATTTGTTTGATCAATTGAAGGGAGCTACTATGTTCCAAGATTGGTTTGAGATCCGAGTATTATCAGTTGCGAATTAAAGAGTCAGATGTTTCAAAGACTACTTTTCGGACTAGATATGGCTATTCTGAGTTCCTTGTGATGCCATTTGGCTTAACTAATGCTCCTGCCATTTTCATGGACTTAATGAACTGAATTTTCAAACCTTACTTGGATAAATTTGTAGTTGTGTTCATTGATGATATCTTGATTTATTCTCATGATGAGACTGAGCTTTAAGAGAATTTGAGAACAGTTTCATAGATGTTCAGACATAATCAGCTTTTTGCCAAGTTTAGTAAAAGTGAGTTCTGGTTGCAGGAAGTCAATTTTCTTGGACATATAGTCTCAGGTGAAGGTGTTAGAGTTGATCCAAGCAAGATTTCAGCCATTGTTGATTGGAAGCCTTCTAGGAATGTATCAAAGGTCAGAATTATTCTTGGTCTCACTAGTTATTATAGACAATTTGTAGAGGGATTTTCCATGATAGCTACCCCATTGACAAGATTGCTACAAAAAGATGTTAAGTTTGAATGGACTGAAAAGTGTCAGCAGAGTTTTGACAAGTTAAAGGCATTGTTGACTAAAGCTTCTGTCTTAGTACAACCAGAACTAGGTAAAGAGTTTGTGATTTACAGTGATGCATCCTTGATTGGACTAGGCTGTGTACTTATGCAGGAAGGAAAGGTAATTGCTTATGCCTCTAGATAGCTAAAGCCACATGAGAAAAATTATCTGATACATGATTTAAAACTAGTTGACATTGTATTTGCGTTGAAAATCTAGAGATATCACTTGTATGGTGAGAAATGCCGAATATTTACTGATCATAAAAGTTTGAAATACTTGATGACTCAAAAATATTTGAACTTGAGGCATAGAAGATGGCTAGAGTTGATTAAAGATTATGAACTAGTGATTGATTATCACCTGGGTAAGGCAAACGTAGTTGCTGATACTTTGAGTAGAAAGTCTTTATTTGCATTAAGAACTTTGAAACTAGTTTAACCTTATCTGCTGATGGTTCTATCTTAGCCTAATTAAGAGCTAAGCCAATGTTTCTTGAAGAAATTTGTAAAGTTCAGAAAGATGACAGTGAGTTGCAAGCCAAAAGAGCTTAGTGTGTGTCAGGTATAGAGTCAGATTTTTAGATCAGTTCTGACAGTTGTTTAATATTCAGAAATCGAATATGTGTACCAAAGAATGATGAGCTTATTCGAAAGAACTTACAGGAAACACATAGTAGTTCATTGTCTATTCATCTAGGTAGTACAAAGATGTATAATAATTTGAAGAAAATGTATTGGTGGGTTGGAATGAAGAGAGATATCTCAGACTTTGTTTCTAGATGCTTGATCTGTTAGCAGGTAAAAGACGAACATCAGGTACCTTCAGGTTTATTGCCGTCTGTGTTAGTTCCTGAGTGGAAATGGGATTGAATTGCCGTGGATTTTGAGACAGGATTGTCGTTGACACCGAGAAAGAACGATGTAGTATGTGTAGACCTGGGATCAATCAGGGCAACAATATTAACATCATAAAGAGAAAATGTACTAGTGATTACGTCAGGGGATGACACTTCTTCCCGGGCATGAATGGCATACGTTCTTCCAGGCGCTCTAGCCCCCGATCTTATAGTTGAATCTCTGACTATGCCTCTGCTACTAGCTCCATCTTTCACATTTCTTACAGGTCTCCCTCTAGCCTCAGTCTAGCACTCTGATTAGTTTCCTTCGCCACCATTTTAGGACAATCCTTGATAAAGTGATCTTGGAAGCCACATTTGAAGCAAGCTCTGGTGATCATCCAACACTCACCGGGATGTCTCCTACCACAGTGTTGACATGCAGGGTTACATGGCTTAACATTGCCAACACTAGCTATAGAAGTGGTTTGAGCCTTAGATCTAGTATTTTGTCTCCCACGAGTTCTACTTGGATTTCCGGCTGAAATGGTCGAACGGTTTTGCATATTCCTTAATTTCTTTGACGAAGGCTGAAAAGACTTACTCATTGATCTCTTTTTCATATCTCTAACACTTGAGTCAGTTTTTCTCTTTTCCTTAAATAATTTCTCTGCTTTGCAAGCTCGGTCTACTAACACAACAATTTCCTTTAGTTCCAAAATCCCCACATACAATTTGATGTTTTCATTTAGGCCATCCTTAAATCTTTTACACATGATTTATTTTGTAGAAACACATTCTCAAGCGTACTTACTGAGTCAAACAAATTCCCGCTCATACTCGAACACTGTCATTTAGCCCTACTTCAATTCTAAAAATTCCTTTCACTTTTGATCAATAAAGCATTGACTTATATACTTCTTTTGGAACTCCACCTAGAAGAAGTCACAAGTGACTCTTACTTTAGGCACTATCGAGATTAGCGTTTTCCACCACTAATACAACGAGTCTTTCAGAAGTGATATGTTACACTTTAAACACTCCTCGAGTGTACAAGAGAGCTCATCAAATACCCAGATAGTGTTTTCGAGCCAAAATTCTACCCTATCGGGGTCATCATTAACACTAGCTCTAAATTCCTTAGCCCCATACTTATGAAGCTTGTCAATAGGAGGCTTACTCAATCTCATCATTTCCACACCTTGTGGAGCTATTGGAATCAGTTGAGGGATGGGAGGAGGTGGGGGAGGTTCAGCATTTAGATTCGCCCGAATGAACTCCGTGTACCATTCATTCATCATGTAGAAGAAGGCTTCCCGAGCCTCTCTTCTCTAACTAGATTTGATATTACTACTATCAGGTGGCGTGGTCCATTGAGCAGGAATCGGTGCATTACTTCCTGCGTCGTCAGCCACAGCTAGGTCGAGATCCATTTACAATATGAAAACACAATTTAAAAGATTAGGAACCATCACACTATCAAAATCCACATTTATGGCATGTATAGCTAGACTTTTACACTTGCTACGTTAGCCCGAGAACCGACTAAACCACGGCTCTGATACCACTAAATGTAACACCCCTAACTGATATTCATCACCGAATTAGGGTACGAGGCATTACTGTACTTACACTCACACAATCATTCGATTTCGATACATGATTACCACATAAATTTAAAAACTTTTTCATTCATATTCATAACATTACCACATAAATTTAAAAAGTTTTTCATTCCTATTCATAACATTCTTATTATGGGCCTATGAGGCCCCTAAGATACATTATGTATGAACTGGAACCAAAACAAAACTTTTTAGGCACTTAGAAAAATTTTACTCAAAACAGGGCACACGATAGTGTGGCGCAGGGACATGCCAGTGTAGGTAGGCCGTGTGGTCACACACGCCTATATCCCCAGCCCGTGTGGAATTTATTTTTTAATTCGAACCTACAGGGGTTTTCATAAGGCCGTGCACACGCCCGTGTCTCTACCTGTCTGTAAAAACCTATGTATTCTGTTTCTAACGTCAGCATGCAATTTATGTCACATGGCCAAGCCACACGCCGGTGGGCTAAGCCATGTCCGTCACACGGTCGAGACACACAGTCGTGTCTCCACCTGTGTGTTTACTACTGGGCATTTAATTTTCATAAATTTAGATACAGGGGACACACGGCCTACTAGCATGCCCTTGGGCATGACCGTGTGTCACACACGGCCTAGACACACACCCGTATGTCTACCCGTACGGATATATATAGGCTATTTTCCAAGCCAATTGCCACCTAGAAACACAAGCAAATACACACCACTTTTGCCAATACACAGCATTGCATAATAACTCATTCAAACATCCACAATATGACATTCATATACTAATTACTATCTACCATCAACAAGCTTACACATCCACACACATTCCACATAAACTATGCAAGCTTGCACTTTAATAGATTATGTCACTTTGGCAAAATATGACTTAACCATATATGGCTCATTTCAAATGGCCAAATACCAAATCATCATTAAAAATATTGGACCCAAAAGAACTATGACATATAACCAAAATATTAGACCACCTATACATGCCATAATTTCAAAGTTCAATTTCAAAATACCAAAAAGGTTGTTGATAGTGTTGATGGAATCTCGTTGATTATCGAACCTCGGATTAGCTTGATGAACCTATAAGGGAAGGGAAAAGAAAAGGGCTAAGCTATAAAGCCTAGTAAGTCTATATGCAAATAATGGGCATTTAAAACTTAAAATACAAATCTAATAAAAATAACTTTTCTCTATTATCACTTTTGTGAGTATAAGATCATCACTTACTCATATGGCCTTACCACATGATTCAATACACACATTAAGCACTTAGCACACATGATATATTTCACGCAACCTGCACATACACATTCTTGACACACGGTCAAATCTTTTTACATTTTATCACAATATTGTTATATCAATTTGATACCCGTTGAACCATGCAAAATTCTAAAGGATACTCGGAATAAGATGCACAAAAGTGCCACACATACTGTAGTTGAAGCTACCACTTTTCACATATCACATAATGCTCATCATTGAGCTATTCACGGGCCTGCTCACACAAGTTGACGTAGGGTCGAAGCTACATAGTGCTGCTCACACAAGCAGCCAGGTATCGCAACAAATACAGGATTAACTGGTAGTCGAACTAAACTAGCACCCGGAATCACATATACTATCGATCACTTATACAATGGGTTCCTAGTGGCATGTCACTCGTATCCTAGTTGATTCATAGGCTTCAATCAGGGTTTTCCACACTTATTGATTTTATCAATATATACAAATTTACAGTTCATAACAATATTACAAATATTAAAAATAATAAATCATAATATTAATATAACTCATTATTTGCACATAAACTTACTTCGATAATAAACGCTATTCTTTACGGTTTAGTCCGAGACCTTGCTTTTTCCCCGATCAAGGTCGTTTTCTCATCGTTCTTGATCTATAACATCAAATTTAACTTATTTAATACACACATTACTCAATTTAACACAAAATTATCCTATGGTAAAATTTACCATTTTACCCTTAACTTTGTCAATTTTTACATTTTAGTCTGATATCGCGTGATATGAAGTAATAAAATTTATAAAGACTTGATTTCACCAAAACTAACTAATATCACGACGTTGAGGCAAGCGCACCTGTCAAACAGTAGTATAGTTGAGTGACAAGACCGAGTTATCGTACCCAAGGGAACCAAAAGTACTAGTACTTCTTTTCTATTATCTAGCCTAAGAAATAAAAGAGGGTTGTTTAAACTAATTCTAAATCTAACTAAGAAAGCGTAAAAAGTAAATTGGGAAAACTTTTTGGGAAAAGCAAATTAATATGGACAATACTCAAGGGAGAATCCACCTAGACTTCACTTGTTATTATTTTCTTAAACTATATGATTTCTTTACTTGACTTGATCCGTAAAGATCCCTAATTTATGCTAAACCCTCCATTGAGGTGAAGAGCAACTAGGCCTAAGTTGTTAATTAAAGTTCCCTTATTAATTAACTCCCTAGATTGCATTAATTCGATCTATGGCTCCCCATATTAGGTTTGACCCTAATCCGGCAGATTTATGTCGCCCTATGTCTAGGGTTGCATGCAACTCCGCTTAATTATGGTAGATCTACTCTTATCATAGAGACTTTTGCTCCTCTGCTCTAAGCACATCTAATTCTTGAAATAATACCTAGGATTATTAAATCAAGAATGAAGAATGCATAATTAAGAACAGTTCAAGTATTAATCAAATAAATCAAGAATAAATAACAAGATCTGTCTTAGGTTTCATCCCCCTCAAGTATTTGAGAGGTTTAGTTCATAATGAAGAAAGAAAACATCTCAGAAGATATAAAATAGCAAGACATAAAAGAAACCAAAAACCCCTGCGGGAATTTAGGGAGATCATCTATGTTGCTGCAGAATTCTGGCTTCCGAGATGAATTAATCGGCTTCTCCTTTGGAGTAATCTCTTGCTTCTCCCCTTTGTGTGGCAGAAAAGCGAGAAGAAAAATGTATCTCTAGACGTCCTTTACCTCTGCCTCATGAGGTCTTTATATAGAGAGCTTGTGGGGAGCCTTTCTTAGCCTCTAAGCATCCCAATTTGAGTAAAATTCTCCTTCCTCACGACTAGAACACGCCCATATGCCACTCCCGTGTGACTTCAATAGAGGCCGGTGATATTCTGTTTATGGGGCACGACCGTGTGGCCTGGCCGTGCTTGTCAAGAATGGGCTATGTGATCTTTATGTTACACGACCGTGTGCACGGCCGTGCGGTAAATCCTTGGGTCGTGCGTTAAGCTATTTTTGGCCCATTTTCCTCATTTTTGGTCTATTTCTGGTTCTTTTCTCTTCCCATGCTCTTTTGAGTATAAGATATGAAAAAGAAAGGTTAAGAGCACCAATTCTCACTAAATCATTAATAATTCATCCAAAATATAGGTAAAATATGAGGTAAAAATATGTATAATTTAGCGTTTATCAAATACCGCCACACTTAAGCCTTTGCTTGTCCTCAAGCAAAATCTCAATCCCTAATAAGAATCATTGTTCTCAACCTATAACCTTTATCAATAATGTTTCAAACTAATCCACAGGTAATCATACAATGAAAAATTCAATCAGAAGAACATTAAAGATTCAATCAATTTAAGTTGGGAATTTTGTCATTGAAAACATAAGTTTCTTCCTTCTTTCTAAATAGTTATCTTTCCATCTTAATTAACAGGAGTTGACTTCCTCACTAAAGGTTCACTCTATCCACTCAAAGTGTTTAGGGTTCAAAATTTAAGCACTCTCTAGTCAACCTGGAAAGTTATTACCATAAGCTTGCAAAAAAATCAAATCTCCACCACTATAGTTTGATATGATACATCGATCAAAAGGTCTTTTTATGGTTGTAACGGGGCTTGGTTAGGGGTGTTGTCACAGGCTGCAAAAAGAGGGTTAGAACCGAGATTGAACTGAAAATTATCTAGCTGGAAAAATCTCTATTCACTGGAACATATTTTCAAAGCTTAATAAAGTCATTTTGGTGGCTTTAAGAGAGAAATATGCAAAAACTTAATTTGAACTATTATACATTACAACTAAATTTGACTGTGTATACACATTTTTTTTAAGAACAGTTCACGTGATACAATGAATTAGTAAAGATTTACATATGGAAAAGAGAATAAAGCTTAAATAAATTCAACTCAAATCTCGATAAAAATAGGGATCAAAAGTAATTGAATGGGAAATTTAACAAAAATGGGTTATTGGTTAATAATTAGAGGGTGAGTCAAGGAAAAGGTTGTTAGGCTCAATGGGGTTTACTAGGGGTTAGATTATGGAGGTAGGCTTTTGTGGAGTGAGTGGGTTAAGTCCTAGGTGCCTTTATCATCTCGGTATATCAAATCAATGATGTGGTCTTGACATGTATAGTCAAAGCAAGTTCTAGAATAACAATTCAGTGTTGACTCACTCAAAGCAATATAACAGTGAGCACGAAAGAATGTATGCTCAAAAAGGCTCAAGATCTCACCAGAATTATGGCTTTTGATGTCAATCCTGCGAATTTCAAATCTCAAGATAGTACTTAAAATTAGGGAAGATAACTTATGCAAAAATGCGGTTCTCAAAAATTTCAACTTATCATGCTTGATTCTTTAATGTTTTAAAGTTTGAATAATCAAAGTACAAGCACCTATATCTTAATTCTCAACATATCAATAAAAATCATAAATCAATCAGAATTAATTCCTAATAGGAAACTGAGAAAAATGTAGAGAACAATGCATGAAGTACAAATTCAGGGGTTTTCATGAAAGATATACTGAATTAAAGTGCGTTCCCCCCCCCACACCTAAGATGTACATTGCCCTCAATGTACAAAGATATATATCTAGCAATAAAAGCATAATATCAAAAGAAAGGGAGAGAATTAAAAACTCCCTGAATTTAGGATGAATTGTGAGATAGGAAGAGCCAGTAGGTGTGGCACTTTGTTCCCATTTTCGTAGAGATTTGAACTGTGAGGCTCCTTTGAAATGTGAATGGATTTAGTAGTCGTGGGGAGTTTTGAGTCAATGGAATTTACTTCCGTGGGATTAGCCGTAAAATAAAATAAGTAAGTAAAATAAAATACTAAAATGTAAAAAGGAAATAGAATAAACTATACTGGAAAGAAAAACAAAGTTAGAATAAAAAAATAAGAGGAAAAAAAAGAAAACTAAATATTAGTGGGTAAGTCTGAAAGTTAAGAAAAAGAAAATAAAGAAAAATAAAAGTAGAAATAAAAAGAACATAAAAAGAAGAGGAACTAGTCCTCGGATGGATCACGTGGCGGCGGTGTGATGTTCAGGTGCTGACATATCTGCGCGAGAGTGGCGTCGATGTAATAGAAGCGCTGAAAACATTGTTGCTCAAATCGATCCAGGCGCTCGGATCGGCAGGCTCATCCTCTACTGGCGGTGGCAGTGGGACATCATCAGCAACGTCCTCTGGGTCCTCACCTTCCTGGACAAGGCGGAAGTGAAAGTGGCCGCCACCTGGCCGTCGCTCTACCATCCTCATTGAGAGCATGCTCTGGATGCCCTGGGAGGACATCTGGCCAAGTAAGGTGTACGAGGATGTCTAGGCTGCGGTGTCGAATAGGCCGAAGTAACAGCCTAGTCTCGTGATGTACGGGCCCATGGAAATGACGCCTCTCCAGTGCCTCTCAGTCTGGTGCTGCATGGCCAACGCTATGAAGTAGGCAAGGTCGATGGGGTGGCCATTGGCCATACACCAGAGGAAATAGACGTCGTGAGTGTTGACGATGCCTGTACTCTCCCGTCTACCTGTTAAGGTGTGAGCAAGGAGGGCGTGAATATACCTGAGAGAAGGAAGGAGGGCGGTCGCCTTGCTGACGTTGGGGTTATAAACTTGCCGTCCTGGGGTGATCACGTTCCAGCATTCGAGGGGCCGGATGTGGATGTGACGAGAGAGGGTGGGGAAGTTTTCTTCTACCATGAAGTGCTCGATATAGAGACCGAGAGCTGTGCCAAACTCTAGGACACTTAGTTGTCGTACAAGACATCTTAATCAAAATTAGACCGTGCCGGGATCGTTGAATCTGTTCATGACGGTCTGGAGGTGAAATGTGGAGCAGAACTCGAGAGTGAGTTCTAGGTAGGTGGGCTTCACAATCCTAAAGAACTGGTCCCATGGGTCAGTGGCTAGCAGGGCTCGGACATCATCCACCAGGTTGATTTGCGCGAGGGCCTCCCAGTCAATGCATCGGCCCATCGAGATAGTGCGTGCTCGGAGTAACTGGTAGCGTTCCTCTTGGGAGTCCTGCAGAAATATGAGGAACGGGTGGTATGTCTCAGAGGTGGGCCTTGATGAAGAACTTATGGGTCCCTTTCGTTTTTTGAAAGCGGGGACAGCAGCTTTTCTGGCACGCGAAGATGACATAGTATCTGAAATAACAAAACACGAGCATTAGTTCTAAAAATTAAGATTAGAAATAATTTAAAATTAATATTTTTCCTAAAATAACAAATGAGAAGTAAACTGAATAGTAAAATCTAATCATATTAAAAACTTATAACAAAGAAAACTAGGAATTATAGGTATATATAGTGATTTTTATGAAAAAATGGCATGCAAATATGTGTCCAACTGGCAAAATAAAATGGAATCTAAATGGCAAGCAAAAATAAAATTAAGTGGCATGTAATCCTAATTGATTCTATATTATTCTAGAGTATTCATTCTATATTTCCTAATTCCATGCTTAAATCAACAATTAGACTAAAGTAAAAATAAATGAAAACTTAAAGAAGTGAAATAAAACAAAATAAATTAGAAAAATGAGAAAATAGAACCAATTATAAGTTTGCACGGTCGTGGGGGGCTGTTACACGGGCGTGGGGAGGATGAAATCTGGTATGGTGGTGTTTGAAGGGTTGTGGCGGCGTTTGTGGTGGTTTAGGGAGGAGTTTGGGTGAGAAATGTTAGGGTTTGAGTGAAAATGAGAGTGAAAAATGCCTCCTATTTATACATTTTGGGTCACACGGGCATGTCACATGCCCGTGTGAGTCATGTTCAGCCTGTGTTTTTCGAAAATCAGAGGTTTTAGTGCGCCATGTCCCGATGAGCACACCTGTGTGGTTGATTTGCACGGCCGTGTGCGATCAGGTCTTCGTTACTCACACAGTCGTGTGATGGTATACACGGCCGTGTGCGATCATGTTCGTGTATCACACGGTCGTGTGATATGTGCCACGGGTGTGTGAAATTTGGCAGTGTCTTCCACGGGCTAGGGACACGGGCATGGGGATTTGTGCAAGCCCGTGTTAATACTGTAGGGTTGCCACGGCCATGCCGCACAGCTGTGGGGGAGGTGTTGATATCCCGTGTGGAATTCGTAAGGTCGCCACGGCCATATCGCACGGCCGTGGGGATTTATTGATGGCCCATGTTTTGGGGAAATTTTGCTCTGTTTGTACACGGTCTGGGTGCACGACCGTGCCCCTGTTTCTAGTGTGCACACGGCCTAAGGCACGCCCGTGTGCCTGGCCGTGTGGTCCTAATTTTCTGCATTCAAAAAGTTAGTTTACGCATGAAAAAATACTAAAAAATTTTAAAGAAAAGAAAGTTACTAAGTTAGTGCTCGGGTTGCCTCCCGAGAAGCGCTTATTTAGAGTCTAAGCTCCACTTTACCTGGATGTGTCAAGAAGGGGTGTGATGGAGCCGAAGCTCCTCCCTGTTTTTTGCAAAATTCTCACCTCTATAATGTTTAAGCCTATGGTCGTTTACCTTGAACGTACCGTGGTTAGGGTGAGTTACCTCAATGGTGCCGTATGGAAAGACATTTAGAACAGTGAAAGGACCTGACCATCTTGACTTGAGTTTTCCAGGGAATAGTTTCAGCCTTGAGTTGTAGAGTAAGACGAGATCACCTGTTTTGAATTGCTTTGGTTGTTTCAGCCTTTTGTCATGGCGTCACTTCATGGCTTCCTTATATAGTCGCGAGTTCTTGTAAGCATTGAAGTGCCATTCATCAAGCTCATTCAACTACATTAATCTCTTTTCTCCTGCACTTTTAAAATCAAAGTTTAAAAACTTTATAGCCCAGAATGCTTTATGTTCAAGTTCAAATGGTAGATGACAGTTTTTTCCATAAACAAGCTTATAGGGAGATGTTCCTATGGGTGTTTTGAAAGCAGTTCTATAAGCCCATAATGCATCATCTAATTTTCTTGACCAGTCTTTCCTATTTGTTTCTGTTGTCTTCTCTAGGATACGTTTCAGCTCTCTATTTGCCACTTTAACTTGGCCACTGGTTTTTGGGTGGTAAGGGGTAGTTGTTCTATGGTGTACTCCATACCTTTTCAAAATCTTTTCAAATTGAGTATTGCAAAAATGTGTACCCCTGTCACTAATGATTACCCTAGGTGTTCCAAATCGAGAAAAAAGTTTTTTTAAGAAGTGTACTACCACCCTAGCATCATTTGTAGGTAGAGCTTGGGCTTCTACCCATTTCGACATGTAATCTACTGCTACTAGTATGTATTTATTCCCAAATGAATTAGGGAATGGGCCCATGAAATCAATACCCCATACGTCAAATATTTCACATGAAAGTATATAGTTCTGAGGTATTTCATTATGCTGAGAGATATTACCTGTTTGTTGGCATTTATCACAAGAGGTCACATACCTGTTGGCATCTCTGAAAAGTGTAGGCTAGTAAAAACCTGATTCGAGTACCTTATGAGCAGTTCTAGTTCCACTGTGATGTCCTCCTGTGGGTCCTGAGTGGCAGTGATTCAAAATTTGATATGTTTCTGTGTCATCAACGCATCTTCGTATAACCTAATCTGCACAAATTCGGAAAAGAAAAGGATCTTCCTAAAAGTAGTTTTTCACATCAGCGAAGAATCACTTTTTTTACAAATGGTTTAGCCCTTTTGGGGTTATGTTAGCCGCTAAATAATTCACAAAATCAGCAAACCAAGGAGGTGTCGTATCTGCTAAGGCTAAGAGTTGTTCCTCAGGGAACAAATCGTTCATCTTGTCTAGATATTGAGGCTGTGCGGTCTCTAGCCTTGAGAGGTGATCTGCTGCTAAGTTTTCGGCTCTTTTCTTGTCCTTTATTTCCAAATCAAATTCCTGTAACAATAGAATCCATCTTATCAATCGAGGTTTTGCATCAGTTTTAGTTAAGAGGTAGCGAAGTGCTGAATGATCAGTATAAACAATGACTTTTGACAATATTAAATAAGATCTAAATTTGTAAAATGCAAAAATAACAGCTAGCAATTCTTTCTCTATGGTCGTGTAATTTGCTTAAGCAGCTGTCAAGGTCCTACTTGCATAATAGATCGGCTGGAAGTGTTTGTCCCTTCGCTGTCCCAAAACTGCACCTACTGCAAAATCACTTGCATTGCACATTAGTTCAAAAGGTAGATTCCAATCAGGTGAAATCATAATCGGGGCGTTAACTAACTTTTCCTTGAGGTTGTTGAAAGATTCCAGACATTCTTGGTCAAAGTTGACGGGTATGTCTTTTTCTAATAATTTAGTTAAAGGCTTAGCTATTTTAGAAAAGTCTTTAATGAATCTTCAATAAAAACCGGCGTGTCCTAAAAAGCTTCTTATAGCCTTAACTGAATTAGGAGGAGGTAGTTTTTCAATAGTTTCAATTTTCGCTTTATCTACCTCTATCCCTTTGCTAGAAATTTTATGTCCTAAAACAATACCCTCTTGAACCATAAAATGGCATTTTTCCCAGTTTAGCACTAAATTTGTCTCTTCACATCTGATCAAAACATGTTCTAGATTATTAAGACAAAGTTGGAAAGAATTACCAAAAACTGAGAAATCATCCATAAATACCTCCATGATGTCTTCCACAAATTCATTGAAAATAGCTAGCATGCATCGCTGAAAAGTAGCAGGAGCGTTATATAAACCAAAAGGCATTCTATGATAAGCAAACGTACCGTATGGGCATGTGAATGTAGTTTTCTCCTGATCTTCTGGAGCTATCGGGATCTGGAAGTAACCAGAGAGGCCATCTAGGAAACAATAATACATATGACCTGATAATTTTTCCAACATTTGATCAATAAAAGGCAATGGGAAATGATCTTTTCGAGTGGCGTCGTTTAGCTTCCTGTAGTCAATGCAAACTCTCCATCATGTGACTGTTCTTGTAAGTATTAACTCTTCCTTGTCATTAGACACCACGGTCAATCCACCTTTCTTAGGAACAACCTGCACAGGGCTTACCCAAGAACTGTCAGAAATAAGATAGATAATACTTGCATCTAGAAGTTTAATTACCTCGACTTTTACAACTTCTTTCCTATTGGGATTCAATCGTCTCTGTGCTTGCACTGATGGTTTGAATTCGTCCTCCATTAAAATTTTGTAGGTGCAGAAAGAAGGATTAATTCCCTTGATATCTAAAATTTTCCAAGCTATTGCACGTCTGTGTTCTCTTAACACATGGAGTAGTTCCTCTTTCTCTGCATGGCTTAAATCAGATACAATAATGACTAGTAAAGTTGATTCTTCCCCTAAAAACGCATATTCTAAATGATCTGGTAGTTGTTTTAGTTCTAATTTAGGGGGTTCAGTAATGGAAGGTTTCTATCTCAATTCATCACTCATCTTTGAATTCTCATAACTTATGTGCCTAGCGATGATTTCATTAGAATCTAATTCTTTCCTTACTTCCTCGATTTCAGGGGTGGTTTCATCTTTCCCCCCACCTTGAACGAGACACAGTTCCAACGTGTCTATGAGAGAAAGTTCCTGGAGATTGTCTTGAACAAAATAATCAATAATATCAATAAAATAACATGAATCATCTTGTTCTTTAGAAAATCTCATGGCATCATAAATTTTAAAGACAACTTCTTCCTCACCAACTCTAAGTACTAATTTGCCATCCCCTACATCAATAACAGCTCTAGCAGTGGCTAAAAATGGTCGTCCCAAAATCAAAGGTACTTCAATATTGTCATCCATGTCAAGCACAACAAAATCAACAGGGAATATAAATTTATCTACCTTTACTAGCACATCTTCAATGATTCCCCTAGGATATTTAACAGATCTATCGGCTAATTGAATACTCATCCTAGTAGGCTTGGGTTCCCCGAGACCTAGTTGTTTGAACATTTTGTAAGGCATGAGATTAATGCTAGCACCTAAATCAACTAAAGCTTTATTAATAAGTAAACTACCAATCAGACAAGGGATAGTAAAACTCCCTGGATCTTTTAGTTTTGCTGGCAATTTATTTTGGAGAATAGCTGAGCATTCCTCGTTGAGTTCTACCGTGGCCAATTCTTCCAATTTCCTTTTATTTGTCAAAAGTTCTTTAAGGAACTTCGCATACTTCGGCATCTATGAAATTGCTTCAACAAAAGGTAAGTTAATGTGTAATTGTTTGAAAAGTTCAAGGAACTTACCGAATTGAGCGTCTGTATGGTCTTTCTTCAATTTTGTCGGATAGAGGATGCGCGGTTTGTATTCCTTGAGTGGCAGTGGAGTGTTATCCTCTAGTTCTACTGCCTTTTCTTCTGAAATTTCGGGGATAGTCTTCTTTTTGGGTTTGGCTAGGACCTTTCCATCTCTTAAAGTAATCGTCTTGACATGTTCTTTGGAATTTGGCTCAGTATTACTTGGTAATCCTCCCTGTGGTCTTTTTGAGATTAATTTTGCAAGTTGACCAATTTGGTTTTCAAGCCCTTGAATTGATGCTTGCTGATTTTTCAGTGCCGTTTCAGTGCTTTGAAAACGTGTCTCTGATGCGACCATAAATTTAGTAAACATCTCCTCAAGATTCAGCTTCTTCTCATGTTGCGGTGGTGGTTGCTGAAATCCTAGAGGAGGCTGTTGTCTTTGATTTCCTTGTCCTCCCCATGAAAATTTTGGGTGATTTCTCCAACCTGCATTATAAGTATTACTATAAGGGTTATTTTGAGATCTAGAATTGTTACCCATATAGTTGGCTTGTTCTATTTCCATGCTGTGTCCATAAGATGCGAAATCTGGATTAAATGTGTTTCCTTGAGTCGTGTCGCATTGCATCACTGATTGTGCCTGTGTAAAACTAACAAATTTATCAAACTTTTTATTCAAGAGTTCTACTTGGTTAGTAAGCATGGCGACAGCATCAATATTATAAACTCCTGTAGCTTTTGTTGGCTTTGTCCTCATGACTTGCCACTGATAATTATTCAATGACATCTCTTCAATAAATTCATAAGCTGCTTCAGGTGTTTTATTATTGATCGTCCCTCCTGCGGCTGCATCGATCATTTGTCTAGTTGACGGGTTTAAACCGTTGTGGAAGGTTTGAACTTGTAGCCACAAAGGTAGACCATGATGAGGGCACCTCCTCAAAAGATCTTTGTATCTCTCCCATGCATCGTATAGTGTTTCTAAATCCATCTACACAAAAGAAGAAATATCGTTTCGTAATTTGGCTATTTTAGCTGGAGGAAAATATTTGAGTAAAAACTTTTCGGTCATCTGCTCCCATGTGGTAATTAAGCCTCGTGGTAAAGAATTTAACCACTGTTTGGCTTTATTTCTCAAAAAGAATGGAAATATCCTCAATCAAATGGCATCATCAGCAGAAACGCCATTTATTTTGAAGGAATCACAAAGTTCCAAAAAATTGGCTATGTGAGAGTTCGGATCTTCGTCCTGTAAACCATCAAATTGCACCAATTGTTGTATCATCTAAATAGTGTTAGGCTTTAACTCAAAATTATTAGCAGCAATAGTTGGTCTAAGAATGCTAGTTTGGGTACCAGCCAAACTAGGTTTTGCATAATCATACATAGTGCGAGGAGCTTCTTCTTGATTTGTTGGCGGCACGACTATTACGGGAGGTGGTGGAACATTCTGATTTGGTTCCATCTCGTCTGTAGGTTCTGGCTCTTGCTCAGGTTCTTGTTCTGGATAATGTAGACTGCGTCTAATTTCCCTGCTATTTTTGCGAACTGTCGCTTCTAGATCTTCGTCGAAAAGTAGTGGTCCTGTTGGGTTGTTTCTAGTCATAAACTAAAAATACCTAGAAGAAAGAAAACTCAAAAGAAAAGAAAAATAAAACTGAAAATAAATAAAAACTGAAAATAAAAATAAAAGAAAAATAAATAAATATATATATTAATGGCTAAAGTAATAGAAATCGAGCTTTTGTAATATTTTAATTCCCCGGCAACGGCGCCAAAAACTTGATATCGCGTGATATGAAGTAATAAAATTTATAAAGACTTGATTTCACCAAAACTAACTAATATTACGACGTTGAGGCAAGCGCACCTGTCGAACAGTAGTATAGTTGAGTGGCAAGACCGAGTTATCGTACCCAAGGGAACCAAAAGTACTAGTACTAACTTCTTTTCTATTATCTAGCATAAGAAATAAAAGAGGGTTGTTTAAACTAATTCTAAATCTAACTAAGAAAGCGTAAAAAGTAAATTGGGAAAACTTTTTGGGAAAAGCAAATTAATATGGACAATACTCAAGGGAGAATCCACCTAGACTTCACTTGTTATTATTTTCTTGAACTATATGATTTCTTTACTTGACTTGATCCGTAGAGATCCCTAATTTATGCTAAACCCTCCGTCGAGGTGAAGAGCAACTAGGCCTAAGTTGTTAATTAAAGTTCCCTTATTAATTAACTCCCTAGGTTGCATTAATTCGATCTCTGGCTCCCCATATTAGGTTTGACCCTAATCCGATAGATTTATGTCGCCCTATGTCTAGGGTTACATGTAACTCCACTTAATTATGGTAGATCTACTCTTATCACAGGGACTTTTGCTTCTCTGCTCTAAGCACATCTAATTCTTGAAATAATACCTAGGATTATTAAATCAAGAATGAAGAACGCATAATTAAGAACAATTCAAGTATTTATCAAATAAATCAAGAATAAATAACAAGATTTGTCTTAGGTTTCATCCCCCTCAAGTATTTGAGAGGTTTAGTTCATAATGAAGAAAGAAAACATCTCAGAAGATATAAAATAGCAAGACAAAAAGAAACCAAAAACCCCTGCAAGAATTTAGGGAGATCCTCTATGTTGCTGCAGAATTTTGGCTTCCGAGATGAATTAATCGGCTTCTCCTTTGGAGTAATCCCTTGCTTCTCCCCTCTGTGTGGCAGAAAAGCGAGAAGAAAAATGTATCTTTAGACGTCCTTTGCCTCTGCCTCATGAGGTCTTTATATAGAGAGCTTGTGAGGAGCCTTTCTTAGCCTCTAAGCATCCCAATTTGAGTGAAATTCCCCTTCCTCACGATTGGAACACGCCTGTGTGCCATGCCCGTGTGACTTCGACAGAGGCCATGTGATATTCTGTTTATGGGGCACGGCCGTGTGGCCTGGCCGTGCTTGTCGAGAATGGGCCGTGTGATCTTTATGTTACACGGCCGTGTGCCACGGCCGTGCGGTAAATCCTTGGGCCGTGCATTAAGCTATTTTTGGCCCATTTTCCTCATTTTTGGTCCATTTTTGGTTCTTTTATCTTCCCCATGCTCTTCTGAGTATAAGATATGAAAAAGAAAGGTTAAGAGCACCAATTCTCACTAAATCATTAATAATTCATCCAAAATATAGGCAAAATATGAGGTAAAAATATGTATAATTTAGCGTTTATCATAGTCCCTAGGCTAGTAAAATAAAATGTATCCATTTTTCTAAATTCCCAAGCCTAGCCGACTCTATTTCTCTCTTATAGTAGCCCAAATTTTTTAATATTTAACACATTATGCACATGTTCTACAACTTTTACAATTTATTCCTTTAATGTATTCTCATGAAAAATCACCTAGTAGAAGTTGTTTACTACACATCAAACTTTCATTTTCTACCATTAAACATCCAAATGCTTTCGTGTCACACATGGGTAAATTTTTAAACATGAACCCTAGCTTAAAATAGTGGTAGAAATAGCTAGGTCAAGTTACGAGAATTTCAAAAATATGAAAAACATGAAAAACGGGGCTAAATTTACTTACTTGTGAGCTTGAAAAGTGAAACAAAACCCTAGCTATGGAGTTAGCAAATTTTGGCAGCCCCTTGAAGAAGATGGACAAAAGTTTTATTCTTTTTCCCTTTTTATTTCATTAATTTACCTAATGACCAAAATTCCCTTAATGGCCTTCTTTGAAAATTTTTCCTTGCATTGGTATTTTTGTCTATTATGCCATAAAATGGTCTAATTACTAAATAAGGACCTCTAATTTATGTATTCATTTCAATTAAACACTAAATACTTCTAGAACTCACATTTTGAAATTTTTGCAATTTAGTCCTATAACTTAATCGGGCACTTTATCAATGAAATTTATTTACTAAATTTTCACTCATGCAATCAATCTACATTAGGCCCAAAAAAACTTTATCAAAATAAATTGTTCTACGCCGAATTTGTGGTCCCAAAACCACCATTCCATTTAGGCCCTGTTCTAATGTATGGCATGTAATGCCTTTACCTGTTCCAATCATCGAGTCTGAGTATGGAGTGTCACAATTGAACCGGTTTGGTCTAACATCAAACTTTAATAAAAAATTGCCAAAAGACTTTATTACTTTATTAATAATATTTCTTACAACAAAAACCTTAAATCAAACATAATTTGACTACCTTGAAAATAAAAATTCTAAGAAAACTATTTAATTACAACATATCTAACCCCGAGGCAAAACCTTTAAAGGTGCCCCTTTTATGTGCATGATGTCTTATTGATGATGTTCCTTGATTTTACAAGGTCTAGCTTGGCCCCACCTCAAGTTCCTTATTTACCCAATGAGTCCTGCAAAGATAGGCCAAAAATCATGTAAGTTCAAAAGAAGTTAATGAGTTTCTTTTCTAATATATATATATAACTAAGCCCCTATCTCATTGAAGTATTAACTAAAACGGAAACAGACATGCTAACTCCCTATGTTACCTAGACATTTGTGATTTATTTCGACTAGTGGACTCTGATATGACTTTCGCAATTCTTTATTGGCGGATAGATAGCTAAACGATCATTAACTGGTCGAGGTTATGACCAGTTGACTTGTTTGGTGATTCCTAAATGTTTCGTCATACTTGCGATTTCTTACTTTTCACCTTGCACATTTTACCTTATTTCCCTTTTCCACACATTTCTTGTCATGAACAACCATTACCTTTACGCTGACTCGTAAACGCATAATTTTGTAACTTTGCGAGTTGTTTCCCACATCATCTTCCTTGAATGTAAGTTGGAAACACAAAAATTTATATACTTTTTCATGCCCCTTTTGACATAAAATCATGCTATTCCTGTTAAATTCTTGTCGAAAAATAATTAAATATTATAAAATAATTAAATTGTGTTAAAAATAAGAACATGATGAATTTTAATTAATTTTATAGTTAATTTTGATTAAATTTGGTTATTTTTGAAAGAATTGCACAAAAGGCGAAAAAATGGCCCGACAGACACTGCGAGAAGAACAAAATCGAGAAGCAATTTGGAGTATCGAGGCGAACTAATTTCCAGCCCAAGATAGCCCAGAAATGTGTATTAATTCATAATTAAGTTAATTTTAATTTATTCCCTATTTAATTTGGGTTAAATAAATTAATTTTAATTACTTATGGAGAAAGGGCCCAGTTGAACCGCACTGGTCGAATCGAATGGAGTGAGCCGAACCAGCCACTAATTGCGCTGACCAGAGCCGTCCATAGACTGACCCAAATCAGCATTTTAGCTGATTAAATATGCTTGCAAAAAGGCCCTTGAAGAGCCTCCAATTTGTATTCAAACCCCACCTTTATTTTAGGCTTTGCAGATTTGCCCCAGCCTATTTTTAGCAAGGTTGAAAGCTTCAACCTTGCCATGTGTGTGGCCGGCCATAGGGGGGCTCTTTGGCTGCTGGAATTTGCTATTTTTAGCAGCCACAATCAGCTATAAAAGCCACCCCTTGCTGATCATTTCAATCATCCCTCATTCACTCTCATTCTCTCATTCATTCTTCTCCTCTCCACTCTCTTTTCTCTCCATTTTCCATCCCATTTTCCTATAGTCTTTTGTCGATTTCTCCTCTTGGAAAAGAGGTATTTTCCCAGCCATTTTGGATAGCAAGCAAGTGTTCGTAGAAGCCTTGACCGGTGAGGACAACGGAGATGAAGAACGGAGCAATCAGTCAAGCCACGGAGAAACACCTGATTTGCCTTCTTGTTCCCTATCTTTTTAATTTATGTTGTTTTAATGATGAACATATCTATGAATATTATTGTTGTTGAAATGGTTATTTTAATCAATTTAGCTTGAATTTTATTCGTGTTGGGTTCATTATATTTTGCCTACTTGAATTATTAAAATAGTGTTTATGCTGTTATAGGCCTCAGTAAAAATGCTTGATTAAGTAAAATCATGCCTAAGTTATTCTTGCATTAAATTTGTTAGATAACTAATGAATTAATTGTTTAAACGGATTGAAATTACAGTTAATGGACACAGTGCTTAATCAATGCATGTTTAATTCTTCTAAGGTAGTTGAAAATTAAATTAGCATTGTATTTGGCAATACATATGCCTTGCATAACTTGCAAGATTGTTGTGATTAAATTGTTTCAAGGTATGGCTACCTTGTTACTTCACATAATCTTTTATATGTTTATTAAATTAAGTTAATTTTTTGAATTGACATGGGAACATGCAAGAGATTAATTGAATTTAATAAATATGTATGAGCAGTAGTTAGCAGTTTTTTCGAGTTGCCATGAATTTATTCGTAACAGCATAAGCATGAATTTAATAATTCTAAGTTAAAAGGATGTAATTAATCCAACACAATTATATCATCTTGATTAAATCTTTTTGAAATCGTGCATTAGAACTCTTTTATTTTATTTAAATTGTTTACTTAGTTTTAATATCTTAGTTTATAAATCAACTTTTCAAACCAAAATTATTTTCCTCACCAAAGTGTTTTTAAATTAAATTCATAAATATTTCTTTTTATAGTCCCTGTGGGTACGATAACTCGACATTTACTTGTCACTTTATTACTTGTTACGACTATGTACACTTGCACATTTTTACCGTTCCATAAGTCTAATTGTACGATCTGTCCTTAATAGAACTCTTATTACATGGTTCCCTTTAGAGGATTCTCTTAGCTCATAATAGTCCTGGTGTATTTACTGACATTCTACTCCTAAGGCCACTAGTAAAGACCCATGCCACACTAACAGACATAACTTTATTTCATCTTTTCTACTTCTACCCTACACTCAGGTTGAAATGTTGTTTCGATTATTCCCTTGTAATCTGCCGTATTTGTGATACCTTACTTTTAAGGTGCAACATGATCATTTGTAGTGGACCATTTTGGCCTACAATATCCAACAAACTGTTATCTGAGTGATCATTCTAGTTTATGATCTCCCTTATATGATGGCTCCCTACGAAACTAACTCTATGGTAGGTATTCTCACAATAGATTCTCCTCAAAGAGGAACAGTCTTGACAGACATAATTGTCACTTGGATAATGCTTATTACTACCTCTTTCTATCAATAGGTTCCAACTAACCCCTCTTTATAGATTAAACTATCCAAAGTACATACAATTGTACCTCCCCATATAAACTATAGCTTCAACAAAGCTTTATACTGAGAGTGAATCTCTCATTACTTTTCCAAGGCCTCCTTTAACATGTAGTGTTTCTTTGAGCACTTTCTAGTGGTTCTTAATGGCAGATCTGTATCTGTGATCCTCGGATAAATCCTCTTTCATTGGCATATATAAAAGGTATTGTTGTCAGTCATTCTCGCTTTGCTCCTAGTTGACATCTTTGCTCACAACTTTCTTTTCCACAAAATTTTTTATTTTGGGGGAACTCATGTTCTCCAAAAATCTAGTTTCATCATCAAAATTAAACAAAAATCTAGTTTCATCATCAAAATTAAACATGTAACACCCCAAACCTGGCCCAGACGTTACGGCTAAGTCTGGTGTGTCACATCAACGATGAATTAACCATGTTTCTTAGTTATTACAATTAGGGTGAGTTTTGCAAAACCGTACTTGAAGTTTGGAAAGAAAATCCAGGTTTAATTTGTGTCTGTCCTATCCACTACCGGTTTAAAATTTGTCTTCTTATCAGATCTTGTTCGTTGATTTGTTATCCATTTGTTACGAGTGCTTTGTTTTTAAAACGTTGATTAATTTTTAGGAAAAACCCGTGTAGCCTTAATCTACCCATTTAAATCAAACTGCAAGTAAAGGATTTAAAACCCCAATTAAAATTCATTAAGAGCGGCCTTATTGCAAACCCAAAACCAGAATGAAAAATAATTAAAAATAAATAAGAAAATAAGTAACTTAATTAAAACCAATAATGCTATCCACGTGGCCACTGTGAATCCTACCAGCTCCAAGTCCAACAATCTAGGGCTCACCTACACAGATGAAAAGAAGGGGTGAGTTTGGAAACTCAGTGTGCAAAGAACGCCCAAACAGAGCCCAAATCAGCTCAAGCTTACTGGGCCTAAGCCCTATCCAGTTCAGTAAATACTAGGCCGAAGCCCTATTCAGTGATTAGTTAATACTGGGTCGAAGCCCTACTCAGTAAATAGTGGGGCCCATAGGCCCATTACAGTAACAAATCAGTAATGATGCATGTATGCCCAAACCCAGCCTAAATCCAGCTGCTACACCCCACTCGTACTAGCCGTACACACCATGTGGGGAATAACTCAACCCACCCAGCCCTACAATCCACAATCGCAGCATAGCTGCTTAGATATGTGGCCGAGCCACTAACAGTAAAACCGAGGCAAAGCCCTTTTCAGTAATACGAGGCAAAGCCCCTTTTCAGTAACGTGGCAAAGCCACTTGCACTTCCTCCATCAATAATCCCAATCCCATGCAACAGTTTAAACATGTCATGGCATACAGTGAACAGAAACAGTAAGGCGTGCATTTCAGTCAAATTTAGCCCTAGGGGTATAACGGTCATTTTGCACCTCGAGGTAAAACAGTAATTTCTCACCCATAAGGGGTATTTCAGTAATTATACCAGTTTTTAGGGTTTTATGCATATTTCAGTGATTAGCAATCCAATTTCCACCTTAACAGTATTTCTAGCCCATTTATCAATTTTAAAGCTATTAGGCCCTAAAACCCCTAATGGGCCCTACAGTGTCACAGAGCTATATTGGCCCGTTTAGCCCAAATTTTGTGAATGTCTTAACAATATAACCCTACAGTATACCAGAACACGCTTACCGCTTATTTTTACCCATATGCCTGTAAGCCTATTCGGCCCAATTTTAGCCCATCAAGGCCCAAATATACCAAGTGCACGAAATCATGCACTCACCAACTTTACCGATTCCGGTTATGGATCTTACTACTTCCAACCAACCCACGAGTGCTCACACGCTTGCAAGCCCACGAAATGCCGTAATTTTGACATTTCGACTTTTCAGCTTTTGTCGATTTAGTCTACTAGAGGGTGTTCGTTTACACACCTGATTTGCGACAAACACTAAGGAGATCTCCCACGGGTATCCTACAATCGGTCACTTAATAAATTAGGCATACGAATTAACGATAACTAATGTAATCTTGCTTACCATATTCGGCCAACCTTCTTTTTAAGGCCTTAGAACACTTACCTCTGCCGAAAACAGTGACTAGATCTAGATCTGGTTGTTCCAATTGTCCAAGCCTCCCATATTCCTCGTTTGATCACCTTTCATCCACCCTAGCACATAACAGATCGAATGATAAGATCTACAGAGCCTTCAGCCCCAATCTACAGTCACCGTACATAGGGGTTTTTGGCTTTTCCTTAAATCTCGAAATAATGAATAGAGAAAAGATCTAAGCACTTACCGAAGGTTCACTAACCAGAATGCTTTCAATCCCGTATCTAACTCAGATCTGACGTAGATCTAGCCTTTAAACACGAGCAGAGAGTGAGAATGAAAGATCTAAGGGTTCGGTTTCCAATTCACTATGAGGATGGTGATTTCAGCTTTTATGGATATCGATCAAGAAGAAATCAGCTACTAGGGTGAATGTTTCAGGTTTGAAAGGAGATCACTAGAGTAAGGGTAAGGTTCGGCTCTTGCAAGACTTGAAGGGAAAGAAGAAATAGTTTTGATCAATGAGGTGTTCGACAATGGTGGATTTGGTTTCGGCTCTTTAGGTAATCGACAAGAAGAGTGGAGAAAAGAGATTGCTTCAATCGACTTTGGCTTGAGAAGAAGATAGGAAAGAAAGAAGTGGGTTCAGCTTCTATGGAAATTAAAGAGAACGAAGATGGAAGTAAAGAAGAGAGGAGAAGAGAAGTGTAGATTCGGTTATGGAAAAATTGGCACAAAGAGAGTATAGAGGCTTAGGTTTCGGTTTCTAGCAAAAAGGAGGAGAAGAAAAAGAACCCTAAGGCACTATACCCTAATTCGGCAAGACAGAAGAGAGGCCAATACAAATCCCGAAAGGTTCTACACCAAGCATTCAGCACACACTAACTCCACTTGCCGAAATTGAAACTTCAAAACCCAATACTGAATTTGCTTCCAAGACTCCCACAATCGGCCACCACCAACTTCCATTCAAGTTTCCTAAAATCTCTCCCCCTTATCCTATTTGATCAAATCCCATGAACAACTCAAACTCTCTTCAGTAGAGTTCCACTTGAGTTCCATCACATGACCATCACATGCAACAAAAATAAAAATACCATACTGCTTACCTTGTGACTTGAACCCTGGCACTTGCACTCATCCACACGCCACTTTTTAAGGAACTAAGTGGCACCACATTGCCACTTTACCAATGGCTCACTTATGTCTTAGTTTACTTACTTTTTCTTAAAAGCCCACATAACCAAGACCTCTTCTTTTTAAATCAAAAATTTGATATTTTTGCCTTGTTTTATCTTAGGCTTGGGCCTTCTATAGGCCTACTAACACACTTAAGACATAAATTCCATATTTTAACAACAAAATTTCAAAATTTCACCAATATTGCAAAAATCTCGAAAAAGCCTGAAAATTGAGGCGTTACAACTCTACCATCTTAAAGAAATTTCAGCCTCGAAATTTACCTGATACAAGTAGGTGAGGGTATTGTTAACATATCGCCTCTTCTGCCTCCCAAGTAGCCTCTTCTCTGCCATGATTGCGCCAAAGCACTTTTACCAAAGGAACTGACTTCCTCCTCAACACTTTAACCTCTCGATCCAAAATTTGCACAGGCTCTTCTTCAAAAGTCAAATCAGTCTTTACCTCAATATCTTCCACATGTACGACATGCGATGGATCCGATCGATATTGTCTTAGCATGGACACATGAAAGACGTCATGAATACGGTCCAGCTCTGGTAGTAACTCCAGCTGATAAGCTACTGGCCCTATCCGTTTGAGAACCCGATAAGGCCCTATAAATCATGGACTCAACTTGCCCTTCTTACCAAACCCCAAGATCTTCTTCCAAGGTGAAACCTTCAAGAAGACCATATCCCCTACTGAAAACTCAATTTCCTTATGCTTTAAGTCAACATATGATTTCTGTCTATCCGATGCCTCCCTTAATCGATCCTTGATCAACTTGACCTTCTTCTGAGTATCTGCCACTAACTCTGGTCAAAGAACCTGTCGTTCTCCCAATTCTATCCAACACGTAGGCGTATGACACCTTCGCCCATAAAGTGCCTCATATGGAGCCATCTGAATACTTGCCTGATAACTGTTGTTATAGGCAAAGTCCGCCAATGGCAAGTAGTCCTCCCAACTACCTCAAAAGTCGATAGCACAACCCCTAAGCGTGTCCTCTAGAACCTGTATAACCCTTTCTGACTGTCCATCCGTCTGAGGGTGAAAAGCAGTACTAAAATCCAATCGCGTAACCAACACCTCATGCAACTTCTACCAGAATCGAGATGTAAACCTAGGATCCTGATCAGAAATTATCGAAACTGGTACCCCATATAGTCACACTATCTCTGCCACATACAGTTTGGCCAACTTCTGAAGTAAGTAATCTGTTTTGACAGGTATGAAATGGGTAGATTTCATTAACCTATCCACAATTACCCATACAAAGTCCTTCTTGGAGGGTGTCAACGGTAGCCCACTCACAAAATCCATGGTTACCCTCTCCCATTTCCAAAGTGGAATCTTCACTGGCCGCAACAGTCTAGAAGGCAGTTGATGCTCAGCCTTTACTTGCTGGCGTGTCAAACATTTTCCCGCGAATTCAGTTACTTCTCGCTTAAGTCCAGGCCACCAGTATAACTCTCTCAAGTCTCGATACAGCTTATTCCCTCTAGGATGCATGGCACAAGGTCCACCATGAGCCTCTTTCAGAATTGACTGCCTCAAGTCAGAGTCCTTCGGAATGTAAAATCTTCCACGAAAGCACAGAACTCCATCATTATTCAGTCTAAAATCTGAATTCTTCTCATTCTCGGCTTGTTGAAACCGAGGAACTAACGACTCATCCTCTAACTACTTCTCTTTAATCTGCTCAGTCCAAGATGGTCTTACTTGCAACTCCGCTAACTAGCTTCCATCGTCAAATAGACTCAAACGAGCAAACATCACTCTCAACTTAGCTACAACCCTTCGGCTCAGTGCGTCAGCCACCACATTTGCCTTGCCTGGGTGATACTCAATCGAACAGACGTAATCCTTAAGCAACTCTATCCATCTTTGTTACCTAAGATTCATCTCCTTCTGAGTCAACAAATACTTGAGACTCTTATGATCTGTGTATGTAATACACTTTTCTCCATACAGATAGTGTCTCCAAATTTTTAACGCGAAAATCACCACTGCCAACTCTAAATCATGCGTAGGGTAATTTGCTTCGTGAGGCTTAAGCTGTCGCGAAGCATAAGCAACCATCTTACCCTCTTGCATCAGTACACAGCCTAACCCCACATGCGATGCATCACTATACACGGTGAAATCCTTCCCAGACTCTAGCTGAATCAACACTGGCGCCTCAGTCAATACCTTCTTCAACTTACCAAAGGCTTCTTGCTATTTCTCAGTCCATACAAAAGATACTCCTTTCCTCAATAATTTTTTCAACGGTGCAATAATCAGAGAGAATCCTTCTACAAATCTTCTGTAATACCCAGCTAATCCTAGAAAACTCCAAATTTCTAATACTGACTTCGGCGGCTTCCAATCCAGAACCGCCTCAATTTTTTGAAGATCCACCCTAATCCCCTTAGCAGAGACAACATGACCCAGAAATGTCACTTCTCGCAACTAAAATTCACACTTACTGAATTTTGCATAGAGTTGCTTCTCTCTCAACACTTGCAGAGCAATACAGAGATGCTCATCATGCTTCTCCTCAGTTTCTGAATACACCAAAATATCGTCGGTAAAGACGACTATGAACCGATCCAAGTACAATTGGAATACTCAATTCATCAAATCCATGAAAGCTGTAGGTGCATTCGTCAGTCCAAGCGGCATAACCAGAACCTCGTAATGACTATACCGAGTTCTGAATGATGTCTTATAAATATCCACTTCCTTGACCCTTAACTGATGGTATGCAGACCGAAGATCGATCTTGGAAAATATCAAAGCTCCTTTAAGCTAGTCAAACAGATCGTCAGTCCTTAGCAGAGGATACTTATTCTTTATTGTTAGTTTGTTCAACTGGCGATAATCGATGCACGTACACATCGTCCCATCCTTCTCCTTCACGAACAGTACTGGTGCTCCCCATGGAGACACACTCAGTCTAATAAAACCTCTATCCAAAAACTCTTGGATTTGTGCTTTCAGTTTCACTAACTCCTTTAGTGTCATCCTATAGGGTGCGATGGACACTGGAGCTGTTCCAGGTAGCAAATCAATTCCAAACTTGACTTCTCGGTTCGGAGGTAATCCACGAAGCTCTTAAGGAAAGACATCTTGAAACTCCTTAACAGTTTTAACTGTCTCCATAGTCACATCCTCAGTCTCCGTCTGACTTACAAAGGCCAAGTATGCCTCACAACCCTTACGAATCAGCTTCTCAGCCCTTAAGGCTGAAACAACATTGAACAAGTAGTCCCTTCGCTCCCCAATAACCATCACCTCCTCATCCTCAGTAGTCCTCAACACCATCCTCTTAGCCATACAATCCAGAGTCGCCTTATGCTTAGTTAACCAGTCTATTGCCAAGATAAGATCAAACTCTCTGAATAGTAACTCCATTAAGTCCCCACAGAAAATCCTACCTTGAGTCTCTAAAGGCACCTCCCTAAATAGTTTACCTACCCTAACTGAGTGACCCAGGGGACTTATTACAGTTACTCCACTCACAGCTTCCTCAGAGTGCACACCCAACGACCCAGATATATCACATGCAACATACGAATGAGTAGAACCCACATCTATCAAAGCAGTGAATGGCATGCTAGAGATAAAAAACGTACCGATCATAACATCAGGTGCGTCACCCTCTTCTAGGCGACGAGCAGCATACACCAATACTGGCTGATGAGCCTCTGCATTTCCAGCACCTCTACCAGGTGCTTCATGTCCACGACCATTTCCATTGCCGCCTCTACCTTGACCATGGCCTTTCAGCGGTTGCGGTCCACCCTGCACTGGTTAAGCAACCCTCTGTTTAGCAGCTTGAGTCTGAGCTGGTTTTAGAGGATAGTCCTTGATCCTATGTTCTTTGGACCCACATCAGAGACATGCCCCAGTACACTTCCAGCATTCTCCCAGATGCACTCTACCACAGTCCCCACAAGCCTATGGTCTAACTGTATTTACCGAAACTGCTCGGACCGATTCCTCCACTCTAGCTCTCTTGGCATTCAGGCTTGCGACACCAGAGGGTCCAGAATCCCTCCTAAATCAATTTCGGTCCTTATCACGGTTCTGTCATTCAGTTTGCTTCACCTCCTCGGCTATCTTAGCCTTCTCCACCAATACAGCAAAGTCACGCTCCTTCTGTGGAGCTATCAGCACCCTAAGCTCATCCCTGAGGCCATTCTCAAAACGAACGCTACGCTCGTACTCAGTAACTACTATACCGCTGGCATACCGACTCAACCTCAGAAATTCCACCTCATATTTAGCAACAGACTTATTGCCCTGGGTCAGGTTCAGAAATTCTTTCCTACGAGCATCCACATAGCTTGCTCCGACGTACTTTCCCTTGAAAGCCGTCCTAAATAGTTCCCAGGTTACCCGCTCAGCTGGGGTACTCTCCTTCACAGTGATTCACCACTGATATGCCCCGTCCGTAGCAGTGACACCACTCCTTTCAATTTTTGCGCCACCGAGCAATCCAGGTCGTCCATAATTCTTTTCGTAGCTTCCAGCCAAGACTCAGCCACACTTGGGGCTACTCCAGATATGCCCCTGAAGACCTACGCTCCGTTAGCCAGAAGTCGCTCAAATATAGATCCCCTATTCACAGTTCTAGTGCTCGACCCAACGACCCTCTCTAAAACCCTTAGCATGGCATGGGACATAGCGTCGTCCCCTGCAGCCCGATCATACGATCCAGTCTAAGTCGCTAGCAGAGCTTGCACCTCGTCAGCTGGCATATGTCCGGAGGACGAAGATCCAGCTTGCACACTACCTCGGCCACGTCCACGCCTCATCCACGAGCAACCCTCGTACTCATATCGTCTTATCTAATTACAAATTTTATGACATTAGTTTAATATTTCAGTTGTTTATTACAAAATGTCTTATGTACAGATAGAGTTTCAGAGTTTATTTTTGCGAATTCGTAGGCTAGGTACAGTCTCAGTCTTCTAAGGTTTAGTTTCCCTACAGTCTCAGTTTTATAGTTTTCAGTACTACCCTATCTGCAGTATCATAATAGGGTCTTAGTGCTATCTACAGTACAGTACAGTATGAGAGAGGAATACTTACAGACTTGGTGCCGGGGATTCAGTGTGCCACTCCTGAAAAACCAGGTTTTAGAACGCCCAGAAAACTTAAACTCTTAAAAATAAAACCTTAAAACATGTATTCCTTGAAGAAAACGAGTCTGAAAAGGGTTTTCCTTAAGAATTTCCAAAACTATTTTCAAAATACCCTCCTTGGGCCTTGATTTAAAATTTTTTGAAAACTTTTTAGACCCGATGCACAGCCGAGTTGTTGTAACTAGGCTCTGATACCACTAAATGTAACACCCCAACTCGGTCCAAACGTTACGGCCAAGTCTGGTGTGTCACATCAACGATGGATTAACCATGTTTCTTAGTTATTACAATTAGGGTGAGTTTTGCAAAACCGTACTTGAAGTTTGGAAAGAAAATCCAAGTTTAATTTATGTTTGTCCTATCCACTACCGGTTTAAAATTCGTCTTACTATCAGATCTTGTTCGTTGATTTGTTATCCATTTGTTATGAGTGCTTTTTTCTAAAACGTTGATTAATTCTTAGGAAAAACCCGTGCAGCCTTAATCTACCCATTTAAATCAAATTGTAAGTAAAGGATTTTATTACAAACCCAAAACCAGAATAAAAAATAATTAATTATAAATAAAAAAATAAGTAACTTAATTAAAACTAATAATGCTGTCCACATGGCCACTCTGAATCCCACCAGCTCCAAGTCCACCAATCTAGGGCTAACCTGCACAGATGAAAGGAATGGGTGAGTTTGGAAACTCAGTGTGCAAAGAACGCCCAACCAGAGCCCAAATCAGCTCAAGCTTACTGGGCCTAAGCCCTGTCCAGTTTAGTAAATATTGGGCCGAAGCCCTATTCAGTAATCAGTTAATACTGGGCTGAAGCCCTACTCAGTAAACAGTGCGACCCATAGGCCCATTACAGTAACAAATCAGTAATGATAAATGGATGCCCAAACCCAGCCTAAATTCAGCCGTTACACTCCACTCGTACCAGCCCTACACACCATGTGGGGAATAACTCAACCCCCCCAGCCCTATACTCCACAGTCGCAGCATAGCTACTCAGATATGTGGCCAAGCTACTAACAGTAAAACTGAGGCAAAGCCCCTTTCAGTAATACGAGGCAAAGCCCCTTTTCTGTAACATGGCAAAGCCACTTGCAGTTCCTCCATCAATAAACCCAGTCCCATGCAATAGTTTAAACATGTCATGGCATACAGTGAACAGAAACAGTAAAGCATGCATTTCAGTCAGATTTATCCCTAGAGGTATAACAGTCATTTTGCACCTAGGGTAAAATAGTAATTTCTCACCCACAAGGGATATTTCAGTAAATATACCAGTTTTTAGGGTTTTATGCATATTTCAGTGATTAACAGCCCAATTTCCACCTTAACAGTATTTCTAGCCCATTTATCCATTTTAAAGCTATCGGACCCTAAAACCCCTAATGGGCCCTACAGTGTCACTTAGCTATATTGGCCCGTTTAGCCCAAATTTTATGAATGTCTTAACAGTTTAACCCTACAGTATACCAGAACACGCTTACCGCTTATTTTTACCCATATGGGCCCATAAGCCCAGTGGGCCCAATTTCAGCCCATCGAGGCCCAAATGTACCAACTGCACGAAACCGTACACTCACCAGCTTTACCGATTCTGGTTATGGATCTTACTGCTTCCAATCAACCCACGAGCGCTCGCACATTCGCAAGCCCATGAAATGCAGAAATTTTGGCATTTCGACTTTTCAATTTTTACCGATTTAGTCTACAAGAGGGTGTTCGTTTACACACCTGATTTCTGATGAACGCTAACGAGATCTCCCACGGTATCCTACAATTGGTCACTTAACAAATTAGGCTTATGAATTAATGATAACTAATGTAATCTTGCGTACCATATTCGGCCAACCTCCTTTTTAAGGCCTTATGTAACATCCTAAACCCGGCCTGGACGTTACGCCCGGATCTGGAAGGTCACATATTTTAAAGTTGGATACCGTTTCAAATTATTATAAGTAAGTTAGGGTCCCGTTGATCACAAGTTTGTTTAGTTTGAAAACTCTCTTTTAGTTTAGTTAGAAATCATTTTTCTTAAGTTTAGAAATCGTTATGAAAATCAAGTTACCAAGTTGGGTTATGAAAATAAAAGAATTTTAGGACGTGGTTTTTCCTTCAAAACATTTGTCATCAATTTTAGAAGCCCAGTTTGATTAATTAACTGGTTTCATGCCTTTGCCGTTCAAATAAGTAAATAATCAAAATAAAAGTTAAAACCCCATAATGGCCTTATTACAAAATTAAACCAAATATAGAAACGAAAATAGAAATGCAAATAGTGGAAGTTTAACTAGTGTAGAAACAAGTAGAAAACATGTGGCCACCTCGAGTCCGTCACGACTCCAAATCCATTAAGTCTGGAGGTTACCTGCACATGTTAAAAATTAAAGAGTGAGTTTGTGGAAACTTTATGTGCAACTCCCTATCAGAACAGAATCGGCCGAAGCCCCAAACAGAAATAGATCGGGCCTAGGCCCATAACAATACAGAATATATACAGAATATGCAAAACCCAACCCAGCCAGCCATCACACCACCAGTACCAACCAACACACCACGTAGGGGATAACTCAACCCACCCAGCCCATACACCAATGTGCAGCAAAGCTGCTAATGATAGAATATTGTGGCAGAGCCACCAGAAATAGAATAAGTGGCTAGGCCACTGTAGCAGAATATGTGGTAGAGCCACTATAACAGAACTTCCTCCTTAATCACAATCCCAACCCCATGCAGATTAACAGAGCAGAATATACATATATGACATGCTTACAAAAAAACAAAAGTAGAATTAATGATGCACAGTTAATAACCTATCCTACAGGGGTATCACAGTCCTTTTCAGGACTAATTTCAGTCCTCTTTATCAGAATTAAGGCCTTACGCTAAAATATAACCTCTTGGTAGATCCTACAGTGAACCTAGCAATTTGTGGTTCATTAATTTGGTCAAAAGTGATTTTGGGCCCTAACACTCCTATTGAGCCCGCTCGAGCACACTCATCCCGGTGGCCCGTTTTGCCTGATTTTACATTTAGAATTTTAGATTTTACTAATTCATCCTTTAATAAGCACGTACCAGATATTTTACTCTTACGGGCCCATAGGCCCACTAACCCCTTTCAGCCCATCCGGGCCCAACTCAGCCTAAGTGTGCAGATTTGTACCCAAAGGTCTTTACGAACTAGAAATCGACTTTTAGTGGGTTCAGAATGGCCCAATAGCACTCGCATGCCTATGGCCTTCGTTATGCCGGCATTTCGGCATTTTGGCTTTTGCCGACCTACGCTACAAGGGGTGTAGTTACACACCTGATTACGAGTCGAATCGAACCACTTGCGAAACATATTAACTCCAACAACCAAAACTCAACCATCCACATATTAGATACCCTACCAAACCCCTAACACATTCATCCAACACCCCCAAATTAACATCAACACTTACCTTGGCTGACGACCGATCACTAAACTTATACTGCTTCTACAAGACTAGCAGTCTACCACTCCTTGTGAACCCGATCTCTGTACCACGCCTAGAATAGTGGAGTAGTCAAGAAAAGAAGAAGTTCCAAACAGTTACTAAAGAAAGGTTCAAAGGTCGATTACCATCAAGGAAAGAAGATGATTGGCTTCCATAAAAGATATTCGAAAAGGGAGAGAAGTGAGTACTTACCTAGATCCAACCTCTGATGATGAAATAACACTTGATATCTAGGGTATTCGGCTATGGTTACATCAACAAAACACCCTATGCTAATATGGCATCGAATGAAGAACCGGGAGGAGAAAAAGTAAGCAATTGGTTAATGATAGAACGAATGAAGAGTAAAGAAGAAGAGATGGTCTTCATAATATAATCGGTCAAGCAAGAATAGAGAGAAGAAAAAGGGAGTAGAGAATTGAATTCGGCAATGGAGTTATTGGTTCGTTTCAAAGGCTGGATATGAGTAAGAGAAGAGTTTTAGGTTTCGATTAAAGCACTAGAAGGTAGACATGTACCATTCGGTAAAATGAACTTCACCACAAGGAAGAGGGAATTGAGAAGACAGGATTCAACAATGCAAAGGAGTAGTGGAGGAGAGAATGAGAAATGAGAATTCAGGTTTAGAAGAAGTGACAAAGAGTAAAATGATAGTTATGACAGAAAGGGGTTTCGGCTTTTGAGGCATTCGGCCAAAGTGAAGATTTTGGCACAATAGGTCAATTCAATAGCTAGCAAAGAGAAGAAAGGTTTCAGCAACCTACCTACCCCAAAGCCGAAAATGTAGAACCCCCAAAAACCCACATCAACACTCACTTCCAACTCAAATTTAGCCACACCTCTTTGAAATTCAATTCCCACAATCCACTCCTAGTTTTACTCCTTGACATACTCAACTCTCAAATTTGAATTCAATTTAAATTCCCCATGACCAAGTTCTCTATTATCCAGTCTTAACCACCTCCAGAGTTTGAACTCAACTGAACCACCTGCCGCCCATATTCAGCAAAATAAAATCCTTTGATTACAAAGGATTTGAACCCAAGATCCACTTGTCCATGACGCCACCTTATGCCCACATGTAGTGCCACAGCCATCTTGCTACAAGCCTCTTTGTGTCATAAAAATTCCAACAACTACACATAAGCCCTAAGAATCAACACCCATACACCCTTAAGCCCAAAATCAAATTTTTGCTAAAGGCTTGACTTAACCCCGGGCCTTCCTAAGGCCCTCCAAACCCGCTCAAATCTGTAATTTAACATAACCAAACATGCAATTAAGAATTCAAATAAAAACATCAAAACCCTAAAATTTGGGGCGTTACACCTTAGAACACTTACCTCTGCCGAAAACAGTGGCTAGATCTAGATCTAGTCGTTCCAATTGTCCAAGCCTCCCATATTCCTCGTTTGATCACCTTTAATCCATCCTAGCACATAACAGATTGAATGATAAGATCTATAGAGCCTTCAGCCCCAATCGACATTCACCCTACAAAGGGGTTTTCAGCTTTTCCTTAAATCCCAAAATAATGAATAGAGAAAAGATCTGAGCACTTACCGAAGGTTCACTAACCAGAATGCTTCCAATCCTGTATCTAACTCAGATCTGATGCAGATCTAGCCTCTAAACATGACCAGAGAGTGAGAATGAAAGATCTAAGGGTTCGGTTTCCAATTCACTATGAGTATGGTGATTTCGGCTTTTATGGAAATCAGTCAAGAAGAAATTGGCTACTAAGGTGAATATTTTGGGCTTGAAAGGAGATCACTAGAGACAAGGCTAAGATTCGGCTCTTGCAAGACTTGAATGGAAAGAATAAATAGTTTTGATCAATGAGGTGTTTGAGAATGGTGGATTTGGTTTCGGCTCTTTAGGTAATTGACAGGAAGAGTGGAGAAAAGAGATTGCTTTAATCAAATTTGGCTTGAAAGGAAGATAGGAAAGAAGGATGTGGGTTCGGCTTCTATGAAAGTTAAAAAGAAAGGGGATAGAAGTAAAGAAGAGAGGAGAAGAGAAGTGTAGATTTGGTTATGGAAAAATCGGTAGAAAGAGAGTATGGAGGCTTAGGTTTCAGTTTATAGCAAAAAGGAAGAGAAGAAAAAGAACCCTAAGGCACTATACCCTAATTTGGCAAGACAGAAGAAAGGCCAAAACAAATCCCGAAAGGTTCTACACCAAGCATTCGGCACACACTAACTCCACTTGTCGAAATTGAAACTTCAAAACCCAATGCCGAATTTGCTTCCAAGACTCCCACAATCGGCCACCACCAACTTCCATTCAAATTTCCTAAAATCTCTCCCCCTTATCCTATATGATCAAATCCCATGAACAACTCAAACTCTCTTCAGCAGAGTTCCACTTGACTTCCACCACATGACCATCACATGCAACAAAAATAAAAATACCATACTACTTACCTTGTGACTTGAACCCTGGCCCTTGCACTCATCCACACGCCACTTTTTAAGGAACTAAGTGGTGCCACATTGCCACTTTACCAAGGGCTCACTTGTGTCTTAATTTACTTACTTTTTCTTAAAAGCCCACATAATCAAGACCCCTTCTCTTTAAATCTAACATTTGATATTTTTGTAGGGTTTTATCTTAGGCTTGGGCCTTCTAAAGGACCACTAACACACTTAAAACATAAATTCCATATTTTAACAACAAAATTTCAAAATTTCACCAATATCGCAAAAATCCCAAAAAATCCTAAAAATTGGGGCGTTACAAAACATACTTGCAACATCCAAGTGAGGGATAACTCTTCTTTTGCCAAACTAATCAACCAAAACTTTTTTTTCAATATGGAAACACAATAAGTAGAACATAAAGACAAGTGAAATTAAAAGAGCTCATCCCAATACAGGCATAAAATTAAGATTTTGCACAGTGAAAACATTTTAATTAATTCCCTTAAAGCAACAAATATTTTAAAAATTATATACAAATTCTCTACGTATTCAACAAAAACTAACTTCCACATCATTGATATGCAAGACTAATAAATGGTCTTGCTTGTTGCTTCACCCAAAAAATGATGAAAAATATGACACAAAAATGTTAACATATTAAACTCTTAGAGATGAAAGAAGTGAAATAACTTTAACTAAAAAAATTAGAGAAAAACAAAGAATCAAAGGCCATTACTTGTCGTAAATAAGGAGGCTCAATTGGAAGAAGATGAAGATGGAAAATGAATGCTTGATTTGTCATCAATTAAGGTGCTAATTTCTAGGGTTCACTTTGGGGAAAAATGTTGAGGAAGAAATTATTTGGTGTGAAAGTGAAAATGATGTAGATGAAAGCTAGAATATTTTGGGCTAAAAAGGGAAAAGTTCTATTACAAGTGGTTTTGAATAGCTAATTCAGACCTCAAGCCATTGAATTGTTATTGCAGGCCATACTATAACAGAGGTTGATTCCATTTAGCCTATAATAGACTATTACCTTAAACCGAACAATTATTTATGTGGGCCCATTAAATAGAGCCAGAATGCATAAGCTATTCCATCCAACCAAACATGCTATTAGGAGCTTATCAGTCCCATTTCTTATCTATGCTCTTGACTTAATCTCCAAGGATATTACTTTATGAAGAGCTCTCTTATCTTTTTCTTCTTCAACTTCAGATGACGGAGAGAACAAAACAAGGTTGAGAAGAATTCTCCCCAGGAATTCATTTCCTTACTATTTATAGCCCTTCATACTTGATTATCAACCCTATAATAATCATACATTGGTAATCATTTTGTCCCCCACTAAGGAACCATTTGGTCTTAATCCAACCGAGCCAGAATTGGAATTAAACTATGTCCAAATCAACCACTAAATTTGTCCTAATTTTTAGTAGAATCAGCTAACTTACAACTTTTTTCAATTTAACCACCAATTATTTCCAAATTTTGGGCTTAAGGGAAACCGAGTGTGACCAAGCATGTTAGTTTGTTAGTTTGAGTCTAACCTCTTAATGTTTGATGGTATTCCTAGGTTCTCTCGAACTTACCTAATATCTTCTTTTTATTTTCAAGTCATAAGTTGAACATGGTAGTAGTAATGGAACAGCCAAATTAGCGGCTCATTTGTGAGCCCTCTTGATCTTCTCTGTGTGACATGTATATGTTGGGGGTATTAGGACGATTGTTAGATGCCACTAATTGGAAATCATGAAACTGTATTTTGAAATAATATTTTGTATTTTTGAATTTTTATTTATAGCCTTGCTGGTTTATTACTGAACATAGTTTACAGTGTTATCAATTTAAATTGCGTTGAGTTCTTAACTTATTGCTTGAGCAGTAACTCGATAGGAAAACTCTATATGAGTTTATGGTTATCCTCTAAGTTTTTGCCATAAGCTATTTACTTGCATCTTAAATCTTTAAAAGTAGCATAAAACTTTTTTTACTTCTCTTTCAACCTCATACATTTTCAAAATAATAGGTCACCACACTAGTAAGCAGGCACATGCCAATCTGGAAAGTTGATTTTTATCAAGGTATAATCTTTCAACGGTCTGACTCGTGATGCTCCATAACTAGATCCGAAGAATCGGGTCAAAATCTTAAGCATGCAACTACAGCTACTAATTCAATCGTAAGCACCAAAACCTCTCCGATAACGATGCCAACAACTTGATTGTGTCTTAATGTGCGTGCACTGAGATAGAAAAATAATGCAATTAAATATATAAAAGTATGGTGTACTGCAACTATATAGGGAAAATTGTAATATAGTTTCATTACAACGAAATACAAAAGTATTCCAAGGATCGTACTCAAGATAAAATTGAATAAAACAGTCATAAAGAACATGCGAACCTACATCTAAAATCTACTTCCCTAATTTCTATACTACGGCTAATTATAAATTAAAAGTGAAGAATTTACTATGAATAAAAAAGGGATCTAATTGTAAAAAGGCAAAATTGAAAAAAATACCCTCAACGTTTAAGGGTTTTTCTTTTTATGCCCTTAACTTTTTTATTTTTTGATTGACACCCTTAATGTTATGATTTTTTCAAAAATTAGCCCAACTTTAAAGGTAAACGTTAGTTGACTATCAATCAAACTGATGGTCAGCAAAGTAGCTTATGTGGCATGCCACATAAACATGATGTCATTACTTTGTGTCATTTTATTTCCATTCTTTCTTCTTCTTTCTTTCTTTCTTCTTTATTGTTTCTGCATCAGATGGAAACCAATAAAATAAATCCAACAAACTATCTCATGTAGCCTCTCACAAATCCGTTCTCTAGAAATCCACCCATCAACAATCTTACTACATTGTGAACTCCATTGCTAGCGAAGCTTACTACATTAACTAGTACATGAACGGCTTAATTCGTCTTCCTTATCACATATCTACCCATAGGAAACTAAATAAAAACTCTATGCAAACTCCATTAACTCCTCTATTGCCACCAAAAATTCTAGAGTTTGAAATCTTATCTTTCTTAATGGGGGAGAAAGAGGCATCGCCGGAGCCCACTGAGGCTAACCCACCAACTGAAGACATGGATATTGAAAACTTTGACACCACTTCCTAGAACCCTAATGCTAGAGATGATGCCAATGGCGAGAACAAATCAAAGGGCGAGAGAGAGGAAGATGACGAAGAAACCAATGACGTTTCCAAAAAGCAAAAACTAGAAAAGTGTAACACCCCTCACCCAAGTCCAATGCTGGAACTGAGTACGAGGCATTACCGAACTTATGAACATACGATCACTCAATCCCGACTAACAATTTCCACAAAGATTTAAAACTTTTTCAATCTTATTCAGAACATTCTTATTATGGGCTTAGGAGGCCCAAAAGACTCATTGGGTATGATCTAGAACCAAACCGGAACTTTTAAATCACTTAGAAAAATTCTACTTAAAATAGGGCACATGCCCCTGTGGGACAGGGACACATCTATGTGGGAAGACCGTGTGGTCGCACACGCCCATGTCCCTAGCCCGTGCAGAATTAATTTTCATTTTGAACCTATAGGGGTTTTCACACAGTCGAGCACACACTCGTGTTTCTAGCCCTTGTCCTTCACACGGCCTCAACACGCCAGTGTCCTCACCCCGTGTGAAAAACTGGGGTATTCTGTTTATGACGTCATTGTCAAATTTTCGTCACACGGCCAAGCCACACGTTCATGGCTAGGCCGTGTCAATCACATGGTCAGGATACACGGTCGTGTCTCCAACCCTTGTGTTTACTACAAAATGTTTAATTTCCATGATTTCAGGTGTAGGGGATATATGGCCTATCAACATGCCCATGAGATAACACACGGCCGAGACACATGCCCTTGTGTCCACCTGTGTGGACAATTATAGGCTATTTTCCAAGCCAATTGCCACCCTAAAACACAAACCAATTTTGCCATTACACAATATATCACGAAAACACATCCAAACAACCACATTTTAGCATCTACACACTTCATTTTACCAACCACACATAAACATACACATCCGTGGACATTATACACCTACAATGAATTTATAGCATAAGAGATTACAACACTTTAATATAACATAACCATTATGGCTCATCTCAAATGGCCAAAGTAGCAAAATAACTCTACCAACAAATGGACCCAAAAGAACCTTCTCATATAACTAAAATCAATGGACCACTTATACATGCCATAATTTCAAGGTTCAAAATCAAAATACCAAAACGGTCGTTGATAGTGTTGATGGAATCCCGTCGATCACCGAACCTCAGACTAGCTTGATGAACCTATAAAGGAAGGGAAAGACGAAGAGGTAAGCTATAAAGCTTAGTAAGTCTATATGTAAAAGAAATGAGCATTTAAACTAAAAGGACATAGATAATGGAAAATAAGTTTTCCAATCATACAATTAAGGTTGGGAATTATCACTTACTCATGTGATCTTACCACATGATTCATTACATACATTAAGCACTTAGCATGTGATGCCTCGAATTTTGGGCCTAAAAGTATTAGGCCTTGAGTTTTGGATCGGTTAAAAGGCGGCTTAAATAATTCAAATGTGTGATTTTGGAGTGTTTGGAGGGTACTATGAAGTCCCGAGTTCAAGTTAGGTCATAGGAAGAATTTTGATTTTTAGCATTAGTGGAACCCTGATCTTAAGTGATATGACTCTTAAATAAATCAAGGTAAAATAAGGCACAAAAAGGAGTGTGGTGTAGTGGCAAAGTGGCACTACTTAGGTGACAAGGAAGTGACGCCATAAAGGAAGCAAGGGGGTCCAAGGTTCAAGTCTTGGCTCTTGCAATTTATTTTGGTTTTTCTTTTAAATAAATGTAGAAGCGAGTAGGCAGGTTTTAAAGTTAAATGTGTTGGGCTTATGACACAAAGGAGCTTGTGTCCTAGTGGTGGTGGCGTGACATGGTTATTGAGAGGACTATGGTTTGAATCCCTTTACACGCAAAAGTTGATTTTTTGCTAATGCTTTAGTTTTGGGGGATTGATGGAGAATCCCACATCGGGAAGCTAACATGAGAATAGGTGAGGAGCTGGCTTTACATAGAGAAAACCATGAGGAGAGTGGGCATACCTTTCTTGGCTTATCCCTTTCACGTTGTGGTGTGTTCGTTTGGGTTAGGCGTTGGATCATTCGTTGATTTGTATGCCGTTGGGTCACGGTGGTGGTGACCGTAGTTGATCGACACACCCCCTGGGGAGTCAAGGGTGCGATTATTGTTGGCTTCTGGGCATAGCAGCGTTCAGAGCGCGGATTAACTTCAAATACCTATCAAGTGTGTACTTGACCCTACTCTAGCTATGGAACAGCAAATGCCGGAATGCCGAAATAGGCCATGTGGGCCCAATGGGCCTGTGGGCCCAATTGGGCAAATTGTATGATTGTGTAGTAACTATTGGACTAGACTAGGTGAATCCCATATCTGTGGCTAGTTTTGGGCTAAAGGGCCACACGAGCGTGTGGGCCCACCTGGGCCGAGAATGGGCCTTAGGCCCATTCACAACGTTATTTCTGTTTAGAATACTTGAGTCGCTCGAGGCGACTGTAGACTTTCTGAGGGATTGATAAAATTACTGAAATACTCTTATAGGGTAGAATTACTATAATACCCCCGATTTGTAAAATTACCGAATTACCCTCGATTTGTAAAATTATAGAAATACCCCTGATTTGCAAAATTACAGAATTACCCCTGTTTTGTAAAAGTACTATTTTACCCCTAATTTGTAAAATTATCATTTTACCCCTATTTTCTAAAATTACCATTTTAGCCCTGATTTGTAAAATTATCATTTTACCCTTGATTTGTAAAGTTACCATTTTACCCCTGATTTGTAAAGTTATCGTTTTACCCCTGATTTGTAAAGTTACCATTTTACCTTGATTTGTAAAATTATCGTTTTACCCTCAGTTTGCAAATTACAGAAATACCCTAGCTTACAAATTATAGAAATACCCTAAATTTCAAAATTACCGAAATACCCTTAATTTAAAAAATTACCAAAATACCCCTAGTTTGTGAAATTATCGAAATACCTCTAGTTTGTGAAATTACTGAAATACCCCTGGGTTACAAAATTATCGAATAGCCCTGTAGGGTAGAATTACCGAAATACCCCTTTAGGGTAGAATTATTGAAATACCCCTGTAGGGTAGAATTACCAAAATACCCCTATAGGGTAGAATTTCCGAAATACCCCTTTAGGGTAAAATTATCGAAATACCCCTGTAGGGTAGAATTATCGAAATGCCCTTGTAGGGTAAAATTATCGAGATACCCCTGTGGGATAAAATTACCATTTTGCCCCTAAGGTGTTAAATGACTGTTTTGCCCTTATGGGCAAGTGACGGACTTGGACGTGTGTTTGATGGATTTGATTTGTTTGTATGACAGTGTGTGAATAACGGTTATGAAGCTTATTTAGCTTATGTGATAGATTCGAAAGTGACTGATAAGAAAATCGAATCAGTGCCTGTTGTTTGTGAGCTCCCTGATGTATTTCCTGAAGAACTTCCAAGATTACCTCCTGTTCGAGAAGTCAAATTTGGCATTGAATTGATGCTGGGGACTACTCCAATTTTGATAACACTTTATAGAATGGCACCAACAGAATTAAAAGAGTTAAAATCTTAGTTGCAAGAGTTGACAAATAGAGGATTTGTGTAACAGCTCAAATTAGGGCCTAAACGGAATGGTGGTTTAAGGACCACGAATTTGACATAGAAAAATTAAGTGCTCGATTGAGTGATAAGACTAAATTGCAAAAATTTCAAAATATGAGTTCTAGAAGCATTTAGTGTGTAATTGAATTGCATTCATAAATTAGAGGTCCTTATTAAGCAATTAGACCATTTTATGGTAGGTGGACAAAAATGCCCTTGGAAGGAAAAATTTACAAAGAAGTCCATTAAGGGCATTTTGGTCATTTGGGTATTAAATGAAATTAAATGGGAAAAATAAGCCAAAAATGTGTCCATCTTCTTTAAGGGGCTACCGAATTTTGTGTTCTCCATAGCTAGGGTTTTGTTTCACTTTTCAAGCTCACAAGTAAGTAAATTTAGCCTCGTTTTTCATGTTCTTCGTATTTTTGAGATCCTCGTACCTTAACCTAGTTTTCTATACCACTATTTTAAGCTAGGGTTCATGTTCAAAAATTTACCCATGTATGTCATGAAAGCATTTTGATGTCTATTGGTAGGAAATGAAAGTTTAATGTGTAGTAAACAACTTTTACCAAGTGATTTTTCATGGAAATGTATTTAGGGACTAAAATGCAAAATTTGTAAAATATGTGCATGATTGTGAAACATTGAAATTTGTGGGCTATTATAAGAGAGAAATATGGTCGGCTAGGCTTGGGAATGTTGAAAAATAGATACATTTCATTTTTCGAGCCTAGGGACTAAAGTGTAAAAATTAACAAAGTTAAGGGTAAAATGGTCAAAATCACCATAGGATGATTTTGTGCACAATTGATTGGTGTATGTATTGAATGAGTTAAATTAGATTTATAAATAAAAAATGACGCAAAATCAACCTTGACCGTGGAAAAGGCAAGGTATCGGGCTAAATCGAAAAAATTCAAATTTTTGTACCGAGGTAAGTCCTATTTGTAATTCATGAGTTAATTTAGTTAATTTGATTAATTGTTTTAATTGTTGAAATCTAAAATTTTATAATAAGATTGCTATTATGTGTTTTGATGAAATTGATAAGTAATGAAAAACCCTGATTGAGCCAAAGGAATCATTAGGATACGCATGACATGTCACTGGGAAACTATCGACTGTTATCAATTGTTGATGTGATTCCGGGTGCTGGTCTAGTTTGACTACCATTGGCTAGGTAATCTTACATTTGTTGCGGATACCTGTTAGCTTGTGTGAGTAGCATTGAGTAGTATTGACTACGCCATCAGCTTGTGTGAGCAGACCCGAGAAGAGCTCATTATTGAGCCCTATTTTGATAAGTGGTAGCTTCGGCTACATCATGTGCGGTATTTTGTGCCTAATTCCGTGTATCCTTTAGCATTCCATATGGTTCATTAGGTTATCCAAATTGATATGATACAATGTGATTGAATGTGAAAAGATTTAACCATGTGCTTAAGAATGTGTATTTGTAGGTTATATGAGAAATATGTTGTGTGCTAAGTGCCTAATGTGTGTATTAATGAATGTGGTAAGATTATATGAGTAAGTGATAATACCAATAGCCTAATGTCGATGTCTTTGTATATGAATTATTAGTTTATATGCTCATTAATTACATATAGGCTTACTAAGCTTTATAGCTTACTGTAACACCTCTTACCCGTGTTCAATGCCAGAACAGGCTACGAGGCATCACTGGATTTTTACACTTACAAATACACAAAACTGGCTATAAAATTTCTTTGAATTTAGAATCTAATCACATTCTTATCATATATACATTAATTTATTTATTAACATGCAAGCATACTCGTTCATGTATTGTATCATTATGACTCATAACATAGCTACTTTTAGTCATATCACATGGTCTTATACAACAATAAAATTTTCATTAATTTAGGCCAACATTCTAGGCCAACTCAGTAACATATATACATATATTCAAGTCCTTATACATGCCATAAACTTATAAATATTTCGAAATCTTTTAACACTAACCTCAGCCTGATAGTGTGATAGTATCTCCGGCAACCTCTAACTCGAGCTAGCATCTGAAACTCTATAAGAAAAAGGAAGGGAAGGGAGTAAGCATTATAGCTTAGTAAGTAAATATGTAAATAATAATCAATTTATTACAAGCTTTTATAAAACTTCATAACATGTTCTCATAATAGTATAATTATAAAACATAGTCCCACCATTTACTTAAGCCCTTTTCAAGTTGTTTACTCAAGTAATAGTCACTAAATTATTTTTATCTAGAGCTACAGAAATCAAAATTAAGATCCATTAATTTTCTCAGAAACTAGACTCATATATCTTTTTACCATAAAAATTTTAGAATTTTTTGTTTGGCTAATTAGTAAAGTTTATTCATTGAAGTCTCCCCTATTTCGTGATTCAGCAGTTCTGACCACTCTTCACTAAAATTTAATTATCTTTTGCTACAGAATTCAAATGAGGTTCTCATTTCTTTCTTCTAATATACTCATTAAAAAGTCTTACCATATAAATTATGCTCCATAATTATTTTTATACAATTTTTTTATGATTTTTCCAAGTCAGAACAGGGGATCATGAAATCATTCTAAATCAGTCTCACAAAAATATAAATATCTCAAAATACAAAATTCCTTTGCTTGCTCTGTTTCTTTTATATGAAAATAGACTCAACAAGATTTAATTGCATACCTCACTCAACCTCAAATTCAATTCCCACCATTTTTAGTAATTTTTTTTCAAAGTCACCCCACTATTGCTGTACAAACTGTTTTATCCTAAATTTTACCTTTCACTAAAATTCCTTATCATCAACTTGCAAAATAACACTTTTCCATATTTATCTTATCAAAGTTCAATCACTTATCTAACTCATGGTTGAAAACCCATATATTCATATCACGGTATTTATTTCCATATTTTTCACATAAATTTCCTTTTAACAAACTTGTTTCTCCCGTTGAACACTTTAGAATGTAACAATATCCGGTGGTTTTAGCCTATAACTCCACCCTCTGTAATTGATGCCCAACTCCGTGGTATACGCACATAGCACCAAACTATTGGGCTAACATATGTATTCGTGGCGTACGCATTGAACGCCACTTTTCGAATCGACATGTATGACCGTGGCATATCCACTTAGTACCACGTTATATATATAACCGTGGCACGTCCACTTAGCACCACGTTACACGTATAATCGTGGTATATACACTTAACACCATGTTTTTCCATTGAACACAACAGAATGAAATAGTAACAAATGTTCGATGGCCTGCACGTAGTACCACCTTTGTGTCTGATGTTAATTGGTGAACATAGTAGCCTGCACTTAGTACTACACATGTGACCAATTTCATCTCTTACACATAGTGGCCTACACATAGTACTACACATGTGTTCCCACCACAAATCATTTGTATCTTTTCTATTCCATGAGTTCAATCGGAAAATATACAATTTACTAATTCAGTCATTTTCATTATAATTTTGTAATGTTTATCAAATAACCATCCAATATCCAACTTCATCTTACATCATATAACAAAATATTGAAACATAAATAATAACAATGTATTATTTACATATCAACTTACCTCAATACAAAGGATGATAAATTTGCAATCTAGTCCACAACTTTTTCTTTTCCCCGATTCGAGTCGATTCCACGTCTTTCTCGATAATCGAGCTTGGAAGCTTGAAAAACCCTAGCCATGGTTTCTCCATGCTATATTCGACCTTGAGGAAGAAGATGAGCAAAAATTGGCTTTTAATTTGATTTTTAATTCATTTAATCACTAAATGACAAAAATTCCCCTACCTTAAAAATATTTTTTTTACCCATTTCATGTCCATTTTTGTCTAATAAATTAACCAATGGTCTAATTACCATTTAAGGACCTCCAATTTAAAATTTCATAACAATTGGACACCTTTAACATGTATAACACAACTTTTGTACTTTTTACAATTTAGTCCTTTTGACTAAATTGAGTGCCCAAACATCGAAATTTTCGTATGAAATTTTTACAAAATAATTTCATAAAAATTTAAACCATAAAAATATAAATAAAACACATTTCAATTAAACACCTTTACCTTCTAGAATGCACATTTTACTACTTTTGCAATTTAGTCCAATTTATCAAATTGGACACACAAACAATAAAATTTTGTAACAAAATTTTCACAAAATATTGCAAACATAAAATAAATTTTAAAACTCAATTGGAATAAATATTTTGACCTCTGCGACTATCTGACTAGATAGTTAATATGGTGGGCTAAGGCACAACTGATACTAATTCTGGAAAGGGCTTAGGGCCAACCTGTATCTATTTCAAATTCTTGCTACTGTACTGATTGAGCCATATTACTGTAAAGTTACATATGGGTTAAGTTGATTATAGGCTATATGCTTGACTATCATCTGACGGTAAAAGGCCGCTTTGCATATGTCAATTGGTTCCATGTAGTTCGATTCTGCTTCGCAATTGATCCTGAACTGTTCTAAAGCCTTTACATTTCTATTTTGTTCTGTTTTTCATAGTTTTATTGGTTTAGATCTCACACTGAGCTCGAGTAGCTCACCCTCTCTTCTGTTTCCTCTTTTTAGTTATAGTTTTGGATTCTGGATGTTGGACTCAGTACGCGAAGGTCTTGGATAGGCTTAGAAGATTTAAATTATAATTTTCATTTTCTTTTTTATTTTTTATTCGATTTAAGTTGAATTGTAAGGGTTTATAATGCTGTGGCACCGTTTCTGATTTATGTCGTTACTTGTATATTTTAAACGGGTTTTACATTGAGTTTTATTTTAAATTTCGTACTGGTTAGATATCAAACAATTTTGAATGATTTTGGTTCACGGAGATAAAATGTTTTTTTTAAATGTTCCTATGATCACTTCGGTGATCAATGTAGCATTCCGAATTCGGTCTAGACTTCTAGGCTGAGTTGGGGGTGTTACATTTAGTGGTATCAGAGCTAGGTTTGTAAAAAATTAGCCTATGTTTTATACGTGGACATGTGCGCAAATACTTGATTTTGGAAAACATTTGAAAAATTGTACCACAGAAAATTGAAATGATTTGAATTTTGTAAATGATTTACGGAAATGAACTGTTTGAGCTTCCAGTACTAGTCAAGGTAGAAATTTGAAACTGTGAAACTTCAAAATTTAGATTTTGTAGTTATTCTGTATTGCTTTTTGGAAATGTAGATTTCCTAAGTTAGCGACAGTATTGATATGGATTCTGAAGGTAAGTAGGATCGAGAGGAGATGCCTACTTCTCCAAAATGTGTGATTGTTTAGGAGGAGGAAGTCAATGCAATTCCGCCAACTGCATTTGAGGGAAGTGCTAGAGGGAGTGTTTGAGGCTAGAATAGAAGAGATTAGTGAGACGTTTCAAGCTAGGTGCACTGATTATGGAAAAAAAAGAGATCACAGTTCTCTGAGGTTAGAGCCTTGTTCTGTGAAGCGTGTTAGGACGCATCTAACTGATAGTAAAGGTGGTACTGGTAGTGGCACGAGCGTACCATCTTTTGAGCACTGGAAGAGGCGCCATGCGACACGATTGCTAGAGGAAGTATGGAGCGTGTCTCAAATGTGGGTCTAATGAGCATCGGGTTTGAGATTGTCCTCAACGAGTTTGAGCCAAGAATGGGTAAGTATGTTTGGATGTGTTTATTTTAGCATTGAAATTGTGTGACAATTGCCTGTCTGCTTCAGTGGTTAAGTGTTCTGTAACACCCTAAATTTGGGCCTAGAAGAATTGGGCTTTGAGTTTAGGTTCGGATAAAAGAAAACCTGAATAAATTGAGAAGTTTTAAATATTATTATTTAAAGAAAAAATTGAATTAAATTATCATTAGAAAATTTTTTTTACTGTATTTATTATTACTAATGTTTTAGAATTTTATGAAAATTATAATTATTATTATGAGATAAAATTATTATTATTACGTAAAAAATATTACTGTATTATTGATATTTGAATTTTTTATAAAAAACATTTTATAAAATTATTATTTTTGTTATTATTATTATTATTATTATTATTATTATATGAAATTATTGTTGTTAATTTAGTGTTTAAATTAAATTACTACTGATTTATAGTGCGGGTATGAAATGGGCAAAAATAAAATTTTGCTTCTTTAGGAAGTCTGGGCTTAAGGCTTTATAAATAAATTGGGCAAAGGTTGAGCATAAAGGAAAGCTTGGCCCAGTGGTTAGGGCACTAAGCAGTAGGTTGGAGGGCTGGAGTTCGACTCCCAGCGTGCGCAAATGGTATGTTATATTTTTAAGTGAAGGGGGTTGCGTTAAAATACCTTATAAGGAGTTGCTAGTGGAATATGCCACAAAAATGCTTGTGGCGCAGCGGCAGCGGTGCGTTAAGAGACCCAGGGTGGCACGGGTTCAAGTCCAAGCGCATGAATGTCCTGTTTTATTTTTTAAAACGGACCCAGGACGTCAGCAGGTAAGGTTTAAAGGTAAACGCGACGCTATTATATCAAGGAAGAAGGCCCGTCCCAATGGTCAGCAGTGTGCTGGGCATCTTGGAGGTCCCGTGTTCGAGCAGCGTTACACGCAAAAGGGTGCTCCTTTTTTTTGGGCACGCATGGAAGGAGCCGTGCAGGACTGAAGGACCCGTAGCAGCGAGCCGTGCGGGATTGAAGCTCCTAGCAGCGTGCGGTGCAAGCGATGGAAAAGGCTGCTGACCGGTGGGGAGTTTGACTTTCATTCAAACTTTGTGGTTAGCTTAAAATAGGTGATAAACATTAGCCGGTTTTTTTGTCTTTCAATCGGTTTATCTTTTTCTCTTTATTTTATTTTTTTCTATCTTTTAGCTCATCTTCTCTTCGCCAACTCTTTTACGCATATTTTTTTGATTTATTTCTTTATTTTTTCAAGGCCGAAACCACTTGCTCCTTAGGTTGTTTTCTTCTTCTTTTACTTTTCTCTTCTATTTTTCATCAAAGCCAAACCTTCTCCCCTGTTTCTATTCTTTTTTCCTTTTTGATTTTCTATTAATTAGAGCCGATTATGGGGTCCCTTTTCTTATAATTAAAATTTACATCCATTTTTGATCCATTCGAATATTTCTTCTCCCTCTTTACTTATAAATTCTAGAGGCTAAAACCAATTCACCATAGCCGATTACCATAGTAAACAAGATCACTTCTTCTCACCTCATCTATCGAAAAGCTGAAATTATTAAATCTATTCTTTACTCGTATTTTGGGGATTAGATCTACAACAGATCTAGAAAGGTGGCACTTGGGAACATTTTTAGCAAATAGATCTTTGGTAAGTAACTGAACTCCTTCTCATTCGTTATTTTAGGAATTAAGAGAAGCCGAAATCCCTATGTACTTAGGGAGATGGTCGACTTGGCTAGAGACTAATCTTATTTTGGTAATCGGTTTTGTGTGTTAAGGGGTGATCAACAAGGAGCGTTGGATTAAGGGCATTGGCACATTAGATCTGGATCTAGTAGATCTACATCGACAAAGGTAAGAACCTTAGGGCCATTATGGATGGTGGCCGAATATGTAAGAAAGGATAATAGAGAGTTTTCGATTTGGTTTAAATATTAGCGTGATCTAATGTATTAACGGTTGATTATAGGAGAAATCGTGTAGGAGATCCCGTCAAAGAATATCGCAAATCAGGTGTGTAACGAACCCTCTTTAGTAGCTTAACTCGGTATATGCTGAAAAGCTGAAATGCCAAAAATTCGGCATTTTGAGAACTCGTGAGTATGCGAATGCTCATAGGTTAGTTAGATACGCTAGGTTCGATGATCGGGATCATTAGAATAGGTAAGGGTACGTTTTCGTGCATCACGATAAGTTGGGCCTCGAGGCGCTGAAATTGGGCCCAATGGGCTTTCGGGCCCATTTGGTTAAATTTGGTAGGGAATGGATTCTGAATAAATTGCACATTAAGATAGTTAATATCACTGTGGAATATAGGCTAAATGGGCTTAAATGACTAAATCGGATACGTGGGGCCCATTAGGGGTGTTTGGGGCCAATAACTCGGTTTTGCTAAAATGAGCTAGAATCGCTGTTTGAACACATGGAATTGTTGATAATTGATAATGAGCATGTAAACCCTAATAATTGATAAAATAACGAAATCACCCTTATAATATGAAAATGACTATTTTGCCCCTAGGTGAAAATGACCATTATACCCCTAGGGTTATGTTATGATTAAGATGCATGTGATACTATTTTTATACATAATATGACATGATATGCACATGATATGCCCTGATATAGTCATATATGCATGGGTTGGGTTTTATATGAATGGAGAAAGTGCTAAAGGGCTTTGCCCCAATTTACCGAAAAGGGCTTTGCCCCAATTATCAAAAAAGGGCTCTGCCCCAATGAGGCTAGGCCTCCAGTTATATGATAAAGCAGCTATGCTGCCAGTGGAGAGCAGCGGTTGGGTGGGTTGAGTAGTTCTCCCCATATGGTGTGTTGGTTGGTACGGGTGGAGAGTAGCAGTTGGGTGGGTCGATAGTTTCCCCACAGTAATATGGGTTGCATACATGCATTGATATTATATGTGATATTGAAATGGGCCTATGGGCCATACCACCTACAGAATAAGGCTTCGGCCCAGTGAGTTATATATATGAAAAAGGGCTAAGGTCCAGTAACCGATATATGAAAAGGCTTCGGCCCAGTGACAGATGAGATTGAATCAAGGCTTAGGCCCAGTATGCTTGTGTTGATGTGGGCTCTGAAAAGGGCTTTGTTGCACACTGAGTTTCCAAACTCACCCTTTTTCCTTCCATCCTTACAGGTGAGCCTTTGATTGGTGGACTTGGAGCTGGGAGGGATTTAGAGTGGCCACAAAGACCGCATTTCTGGTTTTCAGTTAATTAGTTCAATGTTTTATTTGATCGCTTTATTTTCAATTTGGGTTTGTAATAAGGCCTTTTTAATTATTTTTAATTGGTTTATAGCTTAGGATGATATTATTTAAATCGTTTCGAAATTGGTTAGCTCTAGGGCACGTTTTTACAAAAGTTACTTATTTTCAAAATATCACGATAACCGAACGAAGCTTCCGCAACGTAAACATTTCATAAATGAATATCTTAAATAAAATTAAACTTAATTTGTTGATCATGGACAAGTCATTAGCTTAAAGTGTGGCAATAGATGTGTGCATGTTTAGGATTGGATCTAGGAAGAGCTTGGTACTTAAGCAGTCTAAATGACTCACCTCCTCTTCTCTTAAATCCTACCTGGTGCGTAGTATCCATTCACTTTAAACCATAACAAAGAAGGTTTGATTTTTCGATACTTAACTTTTTTTTAAATAACATGTTTTCCGCAACTACAAAGATTTACTAGTTTCAAAATTTCCCTTAAGATTTTACACGGTTGTTTACAATGTTTTGATTATTACAATGAACCACGTTTTGGAAAAATAAAGCTAAGGTTTTATACAAGTTTAGCAGTAAAAGTTTCTAAACATTAAGAAGGGTTTTCAATGAAAACATGGTTTCCGAAAAACACTTCAATGTGGCACACTAGACTTAGCCGTAACGTCTAGGCTGGGTTTGGGGTGTTACATATTCTGGGTGTGTCTGAGAGGTCTCAAGTTCAAGTTTAGTGTGGTAGTGTTTAGGAATTAAAGTGTGTAGTAGGAGCATAGTGGTGTAGTCTATAATTTGTGACTGTCCTGTTAGTTGGAAATTTTGAGGACAAAATTTCTTTAAGGAGGGGTGAATTATAACGTTCCAAATTTTGGGCCTAGAAGTATTAGATCTTGAGCATAGGGGCAGTGAGGAGTCGCACATATGTAGTGGGTTGTGCAATTTAGTGATAGAATGGGCTTGCTTGTCTAGTGGTTAAGTGTTGTGTTAACATGCTGGTGGTCCTGTGTTTGAATCCCTACATGATCTAGGGATATATTTCGTGGACTTTTTTATTTATGTCATTTAGTTATAATTTTGTTATAATAATTATTTGATATTTTTGTTATGTTAAAAATTATTATTATTATTTTTATTTTTATTTTTATTTTTCTATTTGGGATATTTCTTCTCCTTCTCCTCTCGGTTCTTTTTATTTTTTCTTTTTCTTATTTCTTAAACGTTTTTAACTGTAGCTTCAGGAGTTCCTCTCCTCCACCGTTCTCTTCATTGTCAACTCAGGTGTGGGATTCTAATCTAGTTACTACTTTCTGTTCTTAAATTGATTGATATCTTGTAATGTGAATCCCTTTCCTACGGCCTTTCATAACTATGTAATAACCACGTCATTTTGAGTTTTTAATGTCGAAAGTGAAAGGAAAATGTTGTTTTTTGATATATGTTAATAAGGCAAGGGTTAGGGACTGTTACTGTGGCTTAAACGGTATTTTCGGGGCTGTTTCAGAGAGGTTTCGTGGCTGCCCCAACGGCCACACGGGCCTGTGCCAAAGGCACACAGCCGTGTGGATTTGGAAACTAGGGTTTTCGATTGATTTTAGGTGCCACACAGCCATAAGGTCGATTTGAGGATTTTATCATTTCTTACATAGCCATGTCCTCTAGGCACACAGGCGTGTGAATTTGGGAATTAAGGATTTAGAGTTTTGAAGTCACATGGCCGTGTGACTAATTTAGGAAATTAGGGTTTCCACACAGGCATGTGTATCGGGATACACGGCCGTGCCTGGGGGCCACACAAGCGTGTGAGACCTTCACACAGCCATGTCTACTCTTCTTCTTAAATTAGTGAAATTGGGCAGTGAGTTTCACGGCCTACTCACACTGTCATGCCTTTACACCACACGGGCGTGTGCCTCTGTCACATGGCCATGTGCTACCCATCACACAGGTGTTTGGATCCCCACATGACTTGGATTGATCCACAGAGCCGAAGCACACGAGCGTATGGCCCTAACTCACCAAATTTTGATTATAGGGCGATTTAAGTGCAATCGTGATTCTATGTGTCCAACCCTTAATAAGCTTACTGAGGGTTGACATGACTCTGCTCTGACTACGTTTTAAGTGTTACTCGTGCATTGGTTGTATGAAATGTTAGGTACCGAATCTAAGTGCATAAGTGTGCATGTTTCTGTAATTGAATGATTGATTGTAAGTGACCGCTTCTAGATGATTGTTTGGAGTTGAATTCTGAATTGGTGCATCTGTATACATACATTTGCACACATGCATCTGCATACATACATCTCCATATAAAGTATTTTGGGTTGGGATGTTGAAAAGAAGGGAGATTTACGATTTGATAGTTTATCTGCATACTGAAGTCCCAATACCCAGAGGGTCATGGAAGATTTGACTGTACTGCTGATTTCTACACTGCACTGTACTGTACAGCACATACGTCAATGTTGCTACGTATTATTGACTGATCTAGCAGTTTTACTACAACTTATCGGTATAGTGGATTACCACATTGCATTATATGGCCTGTACATTAGCTACGCTACATACTATTATCTGATCTAGCAGTTCCTACTGCACGTCTGTACCGCGATTTACCGCATTTCACTATATAGCTTATAAGCTAGCTTTACTATATATGTGACTGGAAACCTATCTACATACTGATAGCCTAATTCCCAGAGGGTTGAGGGCAGTCCCAATTCCCTGGGGGTTGAGCACAATGCTGATGATCATCGTTGTCAGGCAACCCGGGATGACATCCTATGGAGTATAATGTTGGATGGGCTTTTTGAGGTCCTACTTGAAATGTAGGGATGGGTGGGTTGATTAAATCCCCACAAGAAGTGTAGGGGTGGACGAAGATGGTGTGTTAGATGGATGGGTGTGTTATGTTATAACTCATTTGCACTAATATGCATCTGATTGTATTTGTGTGACTGAATGTGACTGTACTACTTAGTTGAAATTTTTGAATGATATATTTGACTGAACGTGATACTGTATTTGGATGTGATTGACTGATCGACTGAAAGGCACTCATGCCTAGGAGAACCTTGTAGACTTGACTACGACTGTCTGACTAGATAGTTAATGTGGTGGGCTAAGGCCCAACTAAGACTGATTTTGGAAAGGGCTTAGGGCCAACCTGTAACTATTTCAAATTTTTTCTACTGTGACTAATTGGGCCATATGACTGTAAAGTTACATATGGATTAAGTTGATTATAGGCATATATGCTTGACTGTCATCTGACGGTAAGGGTTGCTTTGCATATGTCGACCGATTCTGTGTAGTTTGGTTTTGCTTCGCCACTGAACCTGAACTGTTCTAAAGCTTTTATGTTTCTATTCTATTTTGTTTTTCATAGTTTTACTGGTTTGGATCTCACACTGAGCTCGAGTAGCTCACCCTCTCTTCTGTTTCCCCTTTTCAGGTATAATTCTTGATTCTAGACTCTAAACTCAGTACGCGGAGGTCTCAGACAAGCTTAGAGGATTTAAATTATAAGTTTCATTTTTGTTTTTATTTGTTATTCGATTTAAGTTGAACTGTAAGGGTTTATAATGCTGTGGCACCATTTCTGATTTATGTCGATACTCTTATATTTAAACAGGTTTTACATTGAGTTTTATTTTAAATTTTGTACTGGTTAGATATCAAACGATTTTGAATGATTTTGGTTTACAGAGATAAAATGTTTTTGTAAAATCTTCCTACGATCACTTCGGTGATCAATGTAGCATTCCGAATTCGGTCTAAACTTTTATACCAGGTTGGGGGTGTTACACCTGGAACTTAATTTTTTTCAAATATTCGAAGGTTACTCGGCCTAAATAGTCCACATGGCCATATGTCTCACACGGCCTAGACACAGGCATAGGAGAAGCGCAGGAGATCACACACGGCTAGAGGTGTGCATGGGCCGGGCTGGGCCAGGTTTGGGCTGGGCTCAGACAAAATTTTAGGCCCGTTTTCTAGGCCCGAGCCCTACCCGGCCTGAAATATAGACCTAAAATTTTATCCAAGCCTGGCCCGAAATAAAATTGTTAAGCCCGAGCCCAGCCCGGCCCGGCCCATATTAAATTTTTTTAGCTTATTTCATCAAATAAAAAAATTTAAAATTTAATAAATCAAATACATTTAAAAACATAAAAACAAATCCTAAAATAAGAAATAAATAAAAAATGAGACAAACAATTCTTAACACAATACACAAATTAAAAATATAATAAAAAGTGGTTATATTAAAATTAAAAATAAAATGTAAATATAATTAAAAATAAATATATATATTTAGTATATAATTCGGGCCGGGCCCGGGCAAAAAAAAGTTTACCCAAGCCCGGCCCATTTTCTAAACAGGCCTCTTTTTTTGCCCAAACCCATATTTCAGGCCTATAATTTTACCCGAACCCTCCCATTTTTGGGTGGGCCTTCAGGCCGAGCCGAGTAGCCTAGTCCATGCACATCTCTACACACGGCTATATGACACAACCGTGTGAAGACTACGTTGGTATGTTTAATTGCACACAAGCTGGTAAAGTGCCATACGGGCATGTGACATGGGCGTGTGGCCCAACACGGGCCTCACACGACTGTGTCACCCTTTTAACCTCAAATCTGCCCTTCTCTTTTACTTTTATCTTTTCCAAATCTCCCCAAAAACCCTAACTGTCGTCCTACCTTCTTCACCCTTTTCGGCCACCTTCGTCATCCCTCCTACACTCTCTCATCCCGTATTTCGCTCGCCCTCCTCCCTCCTCTACCCAAGTTTCCTCACCTATGCTCGAGCCCCACACCCCACACCCCACCCCCACCCTCCCCTTCACCCTCGCCATCGCACCACCACCTACGCCCTCTCCCCCTTTCTCCCTTTCTTCTCGGACATACACCCCGACCCCCACAACCGTCCCATTCGCGTCCCTCTCCAACCCGTGTCCAACTCCCTTTGACTGCCCACCCACGCTAGTCGACCGACATGCGTACGACCACCATCACTATCGATTTCCCCTTTTCCCCATTTTCTTTGTTTATTTTATTTATTTATTTTTATTTTATTTTAGTTACTTCTCCTCTTGTCATTCTCTTTGCTTATTATTTTATTTTAGTTTCTTTTATTTTAATATCTTTATTATTTTTATTGTTATTATTTTTTTCAATTTCCTACTTCTGATTTTGTTTTATTCTATTAGTTTAGTCTTATTCTTTTGATTAGTTTTCTTTCTATTTGACTTCTTATTATTAGTAGCTTTATTTTATATTATCCCTTTTATCTTCGTTTTGCTTATTCTGTTTTGTACCTTTATTTTTGTTCTTATTCATGTTCTTATTCCTTTTATTATTATTTTAACAGTGTTTTTATTATAATTCTTATTTTATTCTTGGTTGCTTTGATTTTCTTATCTTTATTATCATTATCTTATTATTCTTATTTGTTATTATTCTTCTTATGATTATTATTTGCCTTTTGGGTTTTCATTCTTTAACTGCTTGGATTTTGATTTGTCAGCCCTATGTTTGCATATTTAATGATTTTTTTTATCAGTTTTCTAATATTGCATTCTTTTATTTTCAGGTACATCATGACAAACACACAGAGCAAGTCCAGGGTCGCAATCCCCGCTTCGAAAAAGCGGAAGACACTTGGCACAACCTCCTCCTCGAGCACCTCTACCAAATCCTGCCACCCTTTTATCTGATTTTTAACGGGTCCTCAGGAGGACTAATTTTAGCTACTTCGACTACGACCACTCGGCCTAGGCCGATGTATTGATTAGGCTGCTTTGGCGCATGTCCAATTAGCTGATATGTACACACCATTATTGCCACAACCCTGTGGGATTGATTTTTCTCTATTATCGAGCCTACATACACAGAGCTTACTTTGAAGTTCTACTCTACATTTGCTCTTTAGCATGTGATGACGACTCATGATGAGCCGGGCACCATCACTTTCTAACTTGGTGGACAGGTAAGCCATATGAGTGTTTCTGAGTTCAGTGCTGCTTTGGGACTATACATTGAGGAGTTTATGAGTGTCGAGAACTTCCTTCGCCTACATTGGTACATCCACTACTCGCCATCTAGTTGTTGGGTAGATCTTACGGTGAGTACGACACCTTATGACGCAAGTCGCTCGAAGGCGACTTCCCTTCCTCCAACCTTATGGTATATTCATCCTCTCTTAGCTCATACATTGACTGGTAGGAGGGAGAACACTAGAGTCGTCAGTACCACCGATGCATATTTTCTATTGAGTATGGCCACAGGGCATATTTTTTATTTAGCCTACTTCATCGCCCTCGCCTTTCACCATCAGACAAACCAAAATAGGAAGGGCCCTATCTGTTTAGGCCCTTATGTGACTTGACTAGCTCAAAAGTTTGGTTTCCTTGACATACTAGAGCAACCCTCTACACTAACACTCATCAACTAAATGTCTCCATAGAGGATATTGAGCATGACCCATATGAGGATGATCGAGCGACTTCGTGGAGTGGATCCTCCTTAGTACCGATTATTGCATTCTAACTCTCAGAATAAACCCGAGGACTTCACTGATGATGTCCCTTTCCATCACGAGGACCCACCTTATCCTCCACCTTTGAGTCACCGTCCTGTTTCTTCTGCTGCTACATTTGAGGAACTCTTTGAGTGGTTCACTCATTTCGAGCAACACTGCTTTTAGAGGTTAGATACTATTGACATGACATTGCAGCAGATCTGTCATCACCTTCACGTCTCTTCTTCGGCAATGGCAACTCACCCTATTGATGCCTTCGAGGATGAGGATCATTGATTTTATTTGTTTTCTTTTAATTTAATTTAATTTAATGTATATGTTTTTCTATTTTTAGTTGTTTTGTTTTATTTTTATTTTCTTGTACTTCTTTTAATTATTATCTTTTGAACTATATTTTTATGGTTGTTTCTACTCGAGATATAACCCCTTAATTTTCTTCTCTATTTGTGATTATTTTCTTATTAGTTTGCTCGAAACCATGCACTACATCTAGATTTGTCTACAATTTCGCTTTTCACCATTCCGGTAATTTCATCCAATATTCAGGGTAGTTTTAGTTTTCTCCCTCTCTTATGATATTCTATTTATATTGTGATTATATATGTTTGTACATTGATGACAATGTACATCTTAAGTGTGGGGAGGTTATTTATATAATTATTAGAAAATCCCTAAATTATGTCTTGTATTTAAGTAATTTTCTCATACTTCCATTAGAATGAATTTTTCTTGAATTGGAATTTTTTTTTGATATGTTTTAGATTAATTTGCCGATAATTATGTATTGGTTTATTTAAATTTGAAGACATGAGAGAATCAAGCGTGATAAGCTTTTTTTTTTTTTTGAAATTAAAAAGTTTAGATTGTTTCCCAAAATTGAAGTATTACCTTGAAGTTTGAGATTTGCAAGTTTGACATCAAAAACCATAATTTTTTGTGAGATTTTGAGCCTTTAGAGCATACATTTATCTTGCTCATTTTATTATTGGTTATATGTAACAGCCCGATTTAGGGGCTAGACAGAATAGTGATTTTGGAATCACTTCCCGAGGTTTATGAAAACTTATTTTACTGTTAATTTATGTGTTGTAGTATTTTTTTTAAGTATGCATGAAAATTTCTGTCAATTAATTTATGTGATTGGAGGCTTAATGGCGAAAAAGGACTAAATCGCATAAAAAGAAAAAGTTGCAAACTCCCAGTAAATTGAGTAAAATAGTTAGAGAATTAAAATTTGGGGGTTTTAAAGAGCAAATTAGTCCTCCAATAAGTGGTGGCCAGCCATAGTGTCAAGAAAAATTAGAAATGTCAAAAATGTAGGTGGTGTTAGGTGACTTAATTTGACTAGGTTTCTAATAAAATAAAACAAAAAGGTTTTGTTCCTATTCACCTTCTTCTCTACCAAAAATTTCAGCAAAATTGGGGCTTTTGAAAGCTTAAAAAACTCAGCCACCTATATCTCATTCAAGTAAGTGATTTTAATGGTTTCTTTTGATGATTTTTGTACTTTTAGGACCCTTGTAGCATGGGTTATCAAATGAGGGGACTATTTTGTAAAATGGCTAAGAGTTTAGAATTTTTCCATGAGAACACATGTATGGTTTGCTGAGTTTTTATGGAAGAAAATGAGTTATAGTTGAGTAATTAACAACTTTTGTGAAAGAATGTTGTTTATGAAAAACACCCAAAAAGGGGCAATATGTAGAGATTTCTAAATAGATGATATTAGTTGAAATAATGGTAATTTGGAGTTGTTACAAGAGGGATAAATGTTCTATTAGGATTGGTCAATAAGGAAATTCGATAAAAATCAATTTTTGAGCTTAGGGGTAAAACGGTCATTTCGCACAAGTTTAGGGGCAAAATGGTCATTTTGCCAATTTGTGAATTTTGAAATGCTTAGATTTATTTGGTGATTAAATTAGCAAATCTTTATTTATTATAGATCAAGAACAATGAAATCCAGACTTAGATCGGGGGAAGGCCAAGCTAGCGGAGTAAATCCGATCAAATTACCATATTTTGTATACCGAGGTAAGTGGGGTGTAAATATTACAATTTACCTATTGCTTATTCAATTATATATTTATATTACATGAGATATTGATTGTATCAATGGAATGAAAATGAATTGTTATAGTGGTAATTTCCCGGTAGAACTGTTGGGATAGATTGGATAATTGGGCTGAGAGACTCAGGAAGATGAGTTTAATGCCATTGTAAGCCCATGTTGAGAGCATGGCATTTGCGATAAGTTTAATGCCATTGTAAGCCCATGTCAAAAGCATGGCATTGGCGATGAGATGAGTGCCAGCATAAGACCATGTTGAGGATGTGGCATCAGCGCTCAACCCACATTTGAGGCCATTGAGTATCCTCTTCTATTCCACTAAGATCCATGGGAAAGGATTTTATAGTTGAGCATGTATATATAAATATGTCTAAAGGAAGTATTGACCTTGTTATGAGTGGTACAGTTACTTATGTATATATTATGTATAAGATAAGAGCTGTCCATACTTTGTATGAATAGTAAGGAAAATTTGATGAGTAAATTATGTTCATAGTCATTCACGTTGTGTAAGGATTTTAAGAATGTTAATTTATGATACACAGTTGTTAATATTTGCATACTACTTACTAAGCTTTATACTTACCCCCTCTCCTTTCCGTTTTTCCTTGTAGTGTCGCCTAAGTAATTCGAGGATCTAAATCAAAGGTGTGTTCTCGACATGTATAATTGAAGCAAGTTCTAGAAAAACAAATCAAATTGACACACTTATAAACAATAACAAAATGGGCAAGAAAAATATATGCTCTAAAGCTCAAAATCTCACAAAAAATCATAGTTTTTGATGTCAATCTTGCAAATCTCAAACTTCAAGATAAAACTTCAATTTAGGGAAACAACCTAAAAATTTTTAATTTCTAAAAAATAAATTATCATGCTTGATTCTCTCATGTCTTAAAGTTTAAATCAACCAATACACAAATATCTACAAATTAATCCAAAACACATCAACAAAAATCTCTAATTGACAAAAATTCATTCTAATGGAAGTATGAGAAAATTACTTAAATACAAGACATAATTCAGAGATTTTCTAATAATTATATAAATAGCCTCCCCACACTTCAGATGTACATTGTCTTCAATGTACAAACAGATGTAATCACAGTATAAGCAGAATATCATAAGAGAGGGAGAAAACTGAAACTGCCCTGAATATTGGATGAAATTGTCAGAATGGTGAAAAGCGAAATTATAGGCAAATCTAAATGTAGTACATGATTCCGAGCAAACTAATAAGAAAACAAACACAAATAGTGAAGAAGATTAAGAGGGTATAACTCAATTAGAAACCACAAAAATAAAAATAAAAATAAAAACATAGTTCGAAATATAAAAAAATGAAATAAGTCTAAGAAGATAAAAATAAACCAACTAAAAAAATTAAAAATAAAGATAAAAATAAAATAAAAATGAAAATGAAAAGAAATAAACTCAATGAAAAAAATACTAAAAATATTAGAAATATAACTAAATAGCATAAATAAATTTAAAAAATTTAAAATCTGAGCATAAGAATAATAAAACGAATAAAATAAAAAATAAGAAAACAGATCAGTAAAATAAAAATAAATAATATAACAAATAATAATAAAGGACTAAATAAATAAAAACAAAATAAAATAAAGAAAATAAAGAAAATGGTGAAAGGGGAAGACCGACGGAAGACAGTGGCTGGAGTTACGACAGGGAATTGTGCGTGGGAGGCGGTGTTGTGCTTGGGTGGGGGCAGGGTTGGTTGACTATGCGGAGAAGGGAGAAGAGATGGGCGATGGGGAAAAGGGGGTGGCTTGTTTAGGAAAAATACAAAATGAGGAAGAAATTTTAGAGTTTAGGCCACACGGCTGTGTGGGGTGTTTTCAGCCCGTGTGCGATTGAAAAAATAAGCCCAATCTTCACATAGCCTCGGACACGCCCATGTGTCTAGGCCATATGGTACACACGGCCGTGTGCCAGGTCTTCTGTATTTTCCTTCACTTCTCCCATGCCTATGTGAGATCCCACACGCCTATGTGGCTCGGTCGTGTGTGATCTCCTTCGCTTTTCCCACACCCATGTCAGATTCTACATGCCCGTGTGGCTCAGCTGTGTCTCTCACATGGTCATGTCTCTTGCTTGTGTAACTCTCTAACTTGGAATAAAATTGAAGAAAAATAGCTCCAGGATTTACACAGCCTAGGACACACCCGTGTGTCCAGGTCGTGTGTGCCATACACCTGTGTGTCTAGGTCGTGTGTGCCACACGGCTGTGTGGACCATTTTAAGCCATGTAAACGTCGAATTTCTGAAAATTTAAGTCCCAGTATCCACACGGCCAAGGACACGCCTGTGTGTCTAGGCCATATGGGTTACATGGCCATGTTGCTAAGTCGTGTAACTTACTATCGAACCCCTTATTGTGCACACAGCCGAGGACACACCCGTGTGTCTAGGTTGTGTGGGTCAAAAAACACATTTTTTTAAAGATTTTAAATTAGCATGCAATGGAATTAAAAGAATTATTAAAAGTTAAACATTTGGTCACTCGACTTACCTTATGCACGCGCGGTCACAGTGGTTCGTGGAGCTGAAGCTCCTCTTTCTCGTTATCAATTCTATTATCAAAATAAGGTTTAAGTGGAGTACTATTTACTTCAAATGTGCCAAATTTAGAATGAGTTACCTCTAGTGTACCATATGGGAAGACATTCAGTACCATAAAAGGGTTTGATCCATTTGCATCAAGCTCTGAAGTGGTAATTCATGGATCCGTTTTATCTAACAATACCTTGTCCCCAACCTTAAATTGGTTTGTTCCACCCACACGCTCATCATGGCATCACTTTGGCTCTTTATCATGTTTTTTCGATTTCTCAATGACATGTGTTTGTCATTCGTTTAGTTTATCAATTTGTAACATTCATTCTTCATAAATCATTTTGTTTCTGTCGTATTGATTCGAGGGGTTTCCTACAAAGAAGGTTGAGCCACGTGGTCACTAACATTAACAGAAGATTTAAAATCATCTCGATCACTAGATGTTCTAATAGAAGGTTTAAAATCATCGACTCATTACCTACATGAAGTACTAACTCGCCTGTACCGACATCAATTATATTTCTAGCAGTTGCTAAAATAGGGTGACCTAAGATTAAGGGTACCTACTACCCTCATCCATGTCTAACGCAACAAAATCAACAAGGAATATGAATTTATCTATTTTAACAAGCACATCCTCAATAACACCCCTAGGATATCTAATGGTTCTATCCGCTAATTGAATACTCATCCTAGTTTGTTTGGGTTTCCCAAGGCCTAGTTGTTTAAACATTTTGTAGGGCGTGACATTAATATTAGCCCTGAAATCAGCCAAAGCATTATCAATATTCAAACTACCAATTAAACAAAGAATAGTAAAACTCTTTGGATTTTTTAGTTTGTTGGGTAGTTTATTTTGCAATATGGCTAAGCAAACTACATTTAGCTCCACAGTCGACGAATCATCTAACTTCCTTTTGTTTGTCATAAGCTCTTTTAAGAATTTGACATAATTGGGCATCTACGAAAGAGCTTCAACAAGTAGTAAGTTAATATGTCATTTTTTAAGAGTTTAAGGAATTTACCAAATTGTTCGTTCATGTGATCTCTCTTCGTCGCATTAGGATATGGAACCCGAGGTTTGTATTCATTAACAATTGATTTTTGCTCTTTTTGGCTTACCTTAACCTGTAACACCCCTAACCCGTATCCGCCGCCGGAATAGGGTTATGAGGTATTACTTGACTGAACAAAAATTTTAAATGATCAAAGATACATACCAAACATAAATTCAATTATGCATCAAATATCAAGTAATGTTCTATTTTAATTTATTCATAGCCGAATATACTATCTTACTATCATAATTAATTCGATGCAAACATATCTCATTGATTTACCATAAGAGCTTTTCTCAAATTTCAAAAGTGACTTATTAACAATAGCATATCTTAATATCTTAGTAACAAAACCAGCTACTATCAAATTATAATATACACTTATGACTATTGAAACTTATAGCACTTCAGTCAACTATACTTCAATAAGATGATTCTCTTTTACCTACTTAACCACTTGACATATTTATCAAAATAACAAGCCATATAAATCATCAAACCATACATTCATAAATAGTGAATGAGCAAGCCATTTTCACATGGCTTAAATATATACATGATCAAAATATCACTTGTTTCAAAACGAAGAGTTAAGCCTATACATGCCATCTTTCAAAGTTATAGACTTTTAAAAGTACCAAAAACAGTAACGATAGTGTGGATGACTCTGAACCTGAATCCCCGAACACGTAGCTTTCAAACAAGATCTATAAAACAGAGTAGCAAAGACACTCGAAGTAAGATAATTAGCTTAGTACGTTTTAAGTAAACAAAACAACTTAACTTAATTAAACACATCAATCACACATACTTTATCTAAGTGTAACATCAATTGGGTCGAATATACATGGCCACATCGAACACGTCTCCATTGAAATTTCATTTGTTTAAAGTTCGAAGTCACATAATCATGTCACTAAAACTTTCAAAGTCATTCTATAATTCAACTGAATAGAATGAATTTAAGGCACCATATTCACATAAAATTTCAATGATCATATTCAAGGATATAACATGTACTTTCAAGTATTTAATTTCACAATAATCGAATACATATTTATATATGTATATATGTGCAATCACATCTCAATTACTTTCCATTTCACCTCCGTAATTCAATTCACATTATCTTTATATACATGTAAAATTATACGTACCTTAACGATTTAAAACTATTGAATGTGTTCAGATACCGTATAGCACAAGCTTTTTAGCTTTAAACTTTTATTATTTCACTGGCATTTAGCCTGCTGGGTATAACCCGAACTTATCACCGGCACAAGGCCTGCTGGATATTTAAGTCCGAAACTCAATCACCGGCATTCACACCTACTAGGCTCGTGGCCCGAAACATATTCACCAGCTAAAAGCTGGCTTAGCCAAAGGCCCGAATAACAATTCGAATATCAATTTCACAAAATCATCATCAAAATCACATCACATACTTATTTATTTTGCATAGGGCAACCACAAAGGTCAATTTTGACCTCGTTCGAATATGAACACATAATGTCTATCACCTTATCGTTTCATATCTTCCAATTCGGTAATATATCATAATATCCATCACCTTTCAATTACAAAAGCATGACACGATTTACCTTCATTTTCTAAATTTCCATTCAGCCATATAAGCTTAGGGCAACTCACCATTAAATTCATTCTTGCCATTCGGCCATATACATATATCACAAAGAATACTTAATTCACATAATGTAACATAATATAATCTAATATAGTCTTTGCTTAATCACTTAAAACTTATCTTCGATGTTGTCAAGCTATTACGGATCGACTATTCAACTAATCTCGCTTTCCCCTTATCCGAACTTCGCTCTCTTTGATCTTGAGCTTTAATTAAACAAGCAAACTAATTCAATCATCTTATCAATTCATTATAAATCAAATACTATAAATTCCATACACATAAAGCCTACGGCACTTTCATCTTTGACTATTTAAACTCATGTCAAAATATACATTCGGTAACCATATGTATTTCAAAACAAATCAAATTATACTTATCGTTTGGCCACTTAAGCTTATTACAAATTTTCCTTTTCAAAATCATTTACTTGTAAGTCATATTCGAACACTCAATTACACATTAACATAGTCATTTCTTCCATTTAAAAGCCACCAACATGATCTATTCTTTCATCTTAAATTGCTAACAAATCAAACCTTATAATCATTTAAGCTCATTCGGTCATTATGAATAAACTTTTAACATCTAACACTCAAAATATTACCTAATTCAAACATGGCCAAATACATGCTTTGCCATAACTCAACAATTCACACCATCTATTAATTAAGATCACATTCGGTCTTTTAAACCCAAAAATCAAAGTTACATTACACTAAAATAATTCTTCACACAACACTTTAGCCGAATACTCCTATTTCTCATACCATCCCTCACTTTTCATTAATCTAGCAAATTAATCCCTTTTAACAATTTAATCAAATTATTAACTAGGAGGTTATTTAGCAATTATACATATATGTGCTAACAATTAGGCATTTAAACACTCAAATTATAATATTTTACCAATTAAGGCCGAATGCTACCATCACTAAGACATCAATAGCCGAATGCTCATTTCCATCACTTTAGGTCCATGTTCGGCAAACACACATACATATACTAAAAATTTTAGCATTTGTTTCCAACATTTTACAAGCTCAAACCTCATCTTTCTACCATTTCAATTTAAAAACATCAACACTCCATCCATGAAACACAAAACTTCCATGGTCGATTGTATCATCACATAACCTCTATCAAATAGCAAAAATTGAACCATGGGCTAAGTAGAATTCTAACTAACAACTTAAAATATACAAGAATTTCAAAGAATAATATCAAACATACCTCAATCAAGTTACAAGTATGGCCGAACTTCTTAGAATTTTTCTTTTCCTCTTTTACTTTGTGGTTTCGGCAAGGTGAGAAAGAATGAGCATCCCACTTTGTTTTTATCACCTTTTTCTTATTTTAAATTCATGTTTTCTTAATATAAAACAATTAAATTTTATATCATTAATATAAAAGACATATATATATTATGCACTATTCATCATCATTGTCGTCCACTAACTTAAAGATGGACTATTTGACATGCAAGTCCTCCATAATGTTAAACACATACTATTCAACTACTACAATTTTACCTATCACATTTTCAAGGTTTCTCAAACAAGTCCTTTTTAATAATTCCACATCCAAATGACAAAATCAAAACACGATATTTTCACACATGAAGTTTCACATACAATAAACATAGAATATAACATTTTAAAAAATTTCTAACTCAGTTTAATAGTTACGAAACCACTTCCCCATTAGGGTCAAATTAGGGCTGTCATAACTTCCCCCTTTTTAGGGATTTTTGTCCTCGAAAATCTTACCGATGAATAGGTTAGGATAACGTTCTTTCATTGAGTCCTCTATCTCCCAAGTCGCTTCTTCAACCCCGTGTTTTAGCCACAATATTTTTACTAGTGAGATTTTCTTATTTCGTAGTTCTTTTACTTCGTGAGCCAAAATTTGAACTGGTTCTTCCTCGTAACTCAAATTAGACTGAATCTTAATCTCTGACGGGCTAATCACATGTGAAGGATCGGATCTATACCGTCTAAGCATCGAAACATGAAATACATTATGAATCTTTTCGAGTTCGAGTGGCAAATTTAATCTGTAGGCAACTGGCCCAATTCGTTCTGAAATCTCATACGGTCCGATAAATCTTGGACTCAATTTGCCTTTTCGGCCAAATCTGAGCACCTTTTTCCATGGTGAAACTTTAAGAAACACTTTATCTCTGACTTGATACTCTATATCTTTCCGTTTCAAATCTGCATATGATTTCTGACGGTCGAACACTGCTTCAGACTTTCACGGATTACCTTTACTTTCTATTCGGCCTCTTTTATCAAATCGACCTCGTAAATCTTATTCTCACTAAGCTCGATCCAAAACAATGGTGTACGACATTTATGACGATACAAAGCCTCGTAGGGTGCCATCTTGATACTCGATTGAAAACTATTATTGTATGCAAATTCAACCGAAGGCAAGTATCGTTCCCACGAGCCACTAAACTCAAGGATGCAACATCTCAACATATCCTCGAGTATCTGAATAATTCGCTCGGATTGACCATCAGTCTGGGGATGAAAAGCGGTGCTAAAATGCAACTTAGTACCCAATGACTCTTGCAGTTTCTTCCAAATTCGTGATGTGAATCTCAGATCTCTATCCGACACAATAGAAGTAGGCACCCCGTGCAATCTCACAATCTGAGAAAAGTACAACTCAGCTAACTTATCGAGCGAATAATCGGTACGAATAGGGATAAAATGAGCTAACTTTGTCAATCTATCAAAAACAACCCAGATTGCATCTTTCTTACTCGACGTCAACGGTAAACCCGGTACAAAATCCATTGTAACACGCTCCCATTTCCACTTAGGTATCATAATCTGCTGAAGCAATCCCGAAGGCACTTGATGTTCCGCTTTCACTTGTTGACATATCAAACATTTCGAAACAAAATCAGAGATGTCTCGTTTCATACCGTGCAACTAATATTGATGTTTCAGATTATTATACATTTTCGTGCTACCTGGGTGAACTGACATTCGGCTACTATGAACTTTGTTCAAAATCATCGAGAGAATCTCAAAATTTCTCAGAACACACAGTCGATTTCTGAACCTCAAACAATCATCTTCATCAATCGAATACTCTGAATCCTCTTTCAAATCACATTGAGTCCGTTTAGCAATCAAATCAGTATCGATTTTCTGAGCTTTAGGGATTTGTTGCATCAATATTGGTCTTGCTTTTAATTTCGCTACTAACACATCATCAGCGGACATAGAAAATGTATATTCATTGCTCGAAGAGCAAATAGGGATTTTTTGTAACACCCCAGACCCGGCCCAGACGTTATGGCCATGTCTGGTGTGCTACATCACCTAGACTATGCTACGCCGTCCTATATACTAAGTCTGATGTTTGAGATTTTTGAAAAGTAATACTTGTTTTTCTTGAAATTCCCGATTTAATTATTATTCAACCTAATTTCTATCTCATTTGTTAATCGTTTCATTTTAGTCTTATTGTCCTCCTTAGTCTTCAGTAAAGTCAGGTTGGTTAATAAAATGTTTGTGTAATTTTGAAAACGGTGTAGGTTTGTGTTTGAAATAAAACGGTAGAGAAATCCCGAATAACAGTTATAGCGGCCTCATTACAACCCATATCAAAATAAAACCAATAAAAAGTAATTAAATAATAATAAAAAACCAACTATGATGAAAGTTCAGTCCTCGTGGCCACTCTGAATCCCTCCCAGCGTCCAAGTCACGATCTAGGGCTCACCTGCAAGGATGGAAAGAAAGGGTGAGTTTGGGAAAACTCAGTGTGTGCAGAACCCATCCAAAGCCCAAATTGGCTCAAGCCCATTGGGCCTAAACCTTAACCAGTCTCAGTCAGATACTGGGCCGAAGCCCTATTCAGGAAACAGTAATCTGGGCCAAGGCCCTATAACAGATACTGGGCTGAAGCCCTACCCAGATAACAGATTGGCCCATAGGCCCAGAACAGTACAGTGCAGTAATACAGTATAAATGCAAACCCAATTGGGGAGACTACTCAACCCACCAACCGCTACACACCACCCGTACCAGCCAACACACCATGTGGGGAATAACTCGACCCACCCAGCCCACACACCACAGTCGCAGCATGGCTGCTCAGTTAAACAGTATACGAGGCAAAGCCCCTTTCAGAAACAGTACGAGGCATAGCCCCTTTTCAGTAACGTGGCTGTGCCACTCACACTTCCTCCATTATCAAAACCCAACCCATGCAATAGATACATATCATGGCATGCAATAACAGTAACAGTCATGTCAAACAGTACAGTCAATTTTAGCCCTAGGGGTATAACGGAAATTTCTACCTAGGGGCAAAACAGTAATTTCTTACCCTAAGGGTATTTCAGTAATTTTGCTCTCATGTTACAGATTTTATGCTTATTACAGTATTTATTAATCACATAGTTGTCACAGAAGTCCGGTTAAGTCAGTTTTTCAGTCTTAGCATGCAAGCCCTAAAACCCCTAATGAGCCCTATTACGTCGATTGGCCCATTAGGCCCATTTAGTCCCAATTTCATAATCAGTTATCTTGTTTTAATTGTTTTCACGCCTACAGTTCATAATATCACCTTTAAACCCACTTTTACTCACATGGACCCAAATCGCCCATTGGGCCCATATTTGGCCCACCGAGGCCCAACTTACCATAATGTCCAAAATTTAGCAGTCAACACGCCTAACAGTGCCGATTCCAAAACTAACCTTCTCCTACTAACTTGAAAACGTTCGCACGCTCACAAGCTCTCGAAATACCGAAACTTCGACATTTCGGCTTTTCGGCTTTTGCCGATTTGCGCATTGAAGGGCGTTCGAAACACACACCTGTTTTGCAGTTTCTCCTACGAGATCTCCTATGCGTTAATCCCTACAACCCAATACTTAATTGATTAGACCATATTAACACTTAATCTGAATTGAAAACTTACCCAAAGCCTTACTTACACATTCGGCCAACACCTCCAATGGGCTTAATGTTCTTACCTTGCCGATTTAGATCCCTTTAGATCTAGATCTGATGTTCCAATGTCTTCAACTCCTTGTTTGATCACCTTCTTCTCTAAGTAACACACAAAAAGAACAAAGAAAACACCACTTGATTTACCAAAAGTCCAAAACGACAAAATCCTTAACTTTAGGGACTTTCGGCTTTTCCAAATATGAAATATTGAACAGATCTGAAGTATTAAACACTTACCAATGATTTCCCTTTAGTTCCTATGCAGATCTGATGTAAATCTGACCCTTAAACGTCAGTAGAAACCTTATCTCTGAGATTTGCAATTTCGGCTATCTCCCTACAACTATGGTGATTTCAGCTTTTCAACAAGAGAAGCGGATGGCGTTTTGGGTGTAGATTTTGGGTGATGGTGTCGACAATGGTGTGATTCAAGGGAGTGTAGTAATCGGCCACAACAGGTGAAAGGAATAGGGGTGATTTGGCTTACAAGAAATCGGCAAGAAAGGAAGCAGTTTTCGGGATTTCTGGCACTTTGAGCAATCGGTTATGGTTGATTTTAAGAGGAATGAAAGCAAAAGAAAGAGTGGATCTGTGCAAGGTGGGTATTCGGCTAGGGAAGAGATCAAAGGGGAAGAAGAAAAATGAAAAAAAACAATGGTAGAGGTGGAGAGGAAGAATTCGGCTATGAGCTTTCCATGGAGGCAACTTTGGCTTTTCTGACAGTAGAACAGAGAAAAAATTCCTAAGGTGGCTAACCCTAATTGTCATGACAGAAAAAAGAAAATGATATAACCCTAGTAGTCCCTCTAAAGCAATCGGCCCAAGTCCCTAAAGCCCCCTTGCCGAAATTCACTTAAGTTAGGCACATGCCCGGCACATGCTTAAAAATTAAAAAGAACTCTATGCTTACCTTGTAACTCGAACCCTTGTCCTTGAATATCCACTTAGGCGCCACTTTTCTAGGAGCTTAGTGGCTCCACCTTGCCACTTTACCAAGAGCTCACTTGTGACATATTTTACACGGTTTTTCTTAAAAGCCCACTTAACCAAGTCCCCTTTCACTTGAAAATCCAACTTAATATTTTACCGGGTTTTAACTTAAACTTGGGCCTTCTATAGGCCCACCAACACATGTACATACATTATCAACCTTTAGAACACCAAAATTTTAAGAATTTCACTAAAATTCACCAAACCCGAAAAATCCCGAAAATCAGGGCGTTACAACTCTACCCCCTTAAAGAAATTTCAGCCTCGAAATTTACCTGATCCAAATAACTGAGGGTATTGTTGACGCATCGCTTCCTCTGGCTCCCAAGAACTTTACGTTCCCCTAAATCTGTCCAACAAGTAGGAGTACGACATCTCCGCCCATAAAGTGCCTCATATGGAGCCATCTGAATGCTTGCTTGATAGCTGTTGTTGTATGCAAACTCTGCCAACGGTAAATAATCTTTCCAACTACCACGAAAGTCGATAACACATCCTCTTAACATGTCTTCCAACACTTGAATGACCCTTTCAGACTGACCATCTGTCTGAGGGTGAAATGCAGTACTAAAGTCCAAACGCGTACCCAATGCCTCGTACAGCTTCTTCCAAAATCGAAAAGTAAATCTAGGGTCTCGATCAGAAATTATCGAAACTGGCACCCCATGCAAACGCACTATCTCTGCTGCATACAACTTGGCTAACTTCTGAAGTGAGTAATCAGTTCTAACCGGTATAAAATGAGCATACTTCGTTAATCTATCCACAACTACCCAAACAGAGTCTTTCTTTGAAGGTGTCAAAGGCAATCCACTTACAAAATCCATCGTTACTCTTTCCCATTTCCACTGCGGAATCCTCACTGGCTGCAACAATCCAGAAGGTAACTGGTTTTCAGCTTTAACCTGCTGACACGTCAAACATTTCCTCACGAAATCAGTCACCTCTCGCTTAAGTCCAGGCCACCAATACACCTCTCGCAAATCCCTATACAACTTATTATTGCCAGGGTGCATCGCATAGGCTCTACCATGAGCCTCACTCAATAACAACTTCCTTAAGTCGGAGTCCTTAGGAATACAAATTCTTCCTCGAAAGCAAAGGACTCCATCAGAATTCCGTCCAAAATCATCACTCTTACCTTCCTTGACTTGCTGAAATCGAGGAGTCAACGAATCATCCTTCCATTACAACTCTTTAATCTTCTCAGTCCAAGTCGGTCTCACTTGCAGTTCTGCTAGCAAACTCCCATCATCATACAAACTCAAACGAGCGAACATCGCCTTTAACTCAGTAACAGTTCTTCGGCTCAGTGCATCAGCCACTACATTAGCTTTGCCAGGGTGATACTCAATCGAACAATCATAGTCCTTAAGCAACTCTATCCATCTCCGTTGCCTAAGGTTCAACTCTTTCTGAGTTAACAGATACTTGAGACTTTTATGGTCAGTGTATATAATACACTTTTCTCCATAAAGGTAGTGTCTCCAGATTTTCAACACAAATATCACTGCCGCCAATTCCAAATCATGCGTAGGGTAGTTCGCCTCGTGAGGCTTAAGCTGCCGCGAAGCATAAGCAACCACCTTACCCTCTTGCATCAGTACACAACCCAATCCCACATGCGAAGCATCACTATAAACCGTAAAGTCTTTCCCAGATTCTGGCTGAATCAGTACTGGCGCCTCAGTCAACACCTTTTTCAGCTTCTCAAAAGCTTCTTGCTGTTTCTCAGTCCATACAAATGCTACTCCCTTCCTTAACAATTTCGTCAGTGGTGCCGCGATTAATGAAAATCCCTCAACAAATCTTCTATAATAACCTGCTAGGCCCAGAAAACTGCGAATTTCTGAAACTGATCTTGGAGACTTCCAATCCAGAACTGCCTCAATTTTTCGAGGATCTACCCTAATCCCCTCAGCAGAAACAACATGACCTAGAAAAGTCACTTTGCGAAGCCAAAATTCGCACTTACTAAATTTCGCATACAGTTGCCTTTCCCTCAATACTTGCAGAACGATTCGAAGATGCTTGTCATGCTTCTCCTCTGTTTCCGAATACACCAATATATCATCAATAAAGACGACCACGAAACGATCCAAGTACGGCTGAAATACTCGGTTCATTAAATCCATAAAAGCTGCCGGTGCATTCGTCAATCCAAAGGGCATAACCAAAAACTCGTAGTGACCATAACGAGTTCTGAATGCGGTCTTATGCACGTCCACCTCCTTTACCCTTAATTGATGGTATCCAGATCGAAGGTCAATTTTGGAAAACACTGAAGCTCCTTTAAGCTGGTCAAACAGATCGTCAATTCTCGGCAAAGGATACTTATTCTTGATCGTCAGTTTGTTCAACTGGCGATAATCAATGCACATACGCATCGTCCCATCCTTCTTTTTCACAAACAGCACCGGTGCTCCCCACGGAGACACACTCGGTCTAATGAAACCCCTATCGGGCAACTCTTGAATCTGGGCTTTCAATTCCACTAGCTCCTTTGGTGCCATTCTGTAGGGCGCAATAGACACTGGAGCCGTTCCAGGCAACAGATCGATCCCAAATTCAACTTCGCGGTTAGGAGGTAAACCAGGAAGCTCCTCAGGAAAAACGTCTTGAAACTCATTAACAGTCCTCACTGTCTCTACTGTCACCCCTTCGGGTTCAGTTTGACTTATGAACGCCAAGTATGCTTCACAACCTTTACGCATCAATCTTTCAGCCCTTAAGGCAGAGACCACATTAGACAAATAGTCCCTACGTTCACCAATAATCATCACCTCCTCACCTTCAATTGTTCTCAGTACCATCCTTTTGGCCGCGCAATCCAGTGTTACCTTGTGCTTGGTTAACCAGTCCATACCCAAAATCAAATCGAAATCACCAAAAGGTAGCTCCATTAAATCTCCCGTAAAGATCCTACCTTAAGTCTCTAAAGGCACTTCCCTAAATAGTTTGTCTACTGTAACAGAGTGACCTAAAGGACTAACTACTGTGACACCCCTCACAGTCTCCTCAGAATGCACACCCAATAACCTAGAAATCTTACAAGCAACATATGAATGTGTTGAACCCACGTCAATCAAAGCAGTGTATGGTATACTAGATATCAAGAACGTACCAGTTATAACATCAGGGGCATCACCCTCCTCGCGGCGACGAGCAGCATACACCAAGGCTAGCTGACGAGCCTCAGCATTACCAACACCCCTTCCAGGTGCTCCACGACCACGTCCATTACCATTGCCTCCTCTACCTTGACCACGGCCCCTTGGCGGTGGCGGTCCTCCTCGCACAGGCTGAGCAACCCTCTGATCAACAGCTTGAGCCTGAGCTGGCTTCTGTGGACAGTCTTTGACTTGATGATCCTTTGACCCACAACGAAAACAAGCTCCAATGCGTTTCCAACATTCTCCTCGATGAACTCTGCCACAGTCTCCACAAGCTTGCGGTCTAACAACATTCACTGGCACAGCTCGCACTGGTTCCTCCACTCTTGCTTTCTTAAAGTTTCTGCTCGCAGCACTAGTCGATCCAGAATCTCTCTTGAAGCGATTACGATCTCTATCGCGGTTCTGACGCTCATCTCGCTTCACTTCCTCAGCTATCTTAGCCTTCTCCACTAGTGCAGCAAAGTCACGCTCTCTCTGTGGCGCTATCAACACTCTCAGCTCATCTCTGAGGCCATCCTCAAAACGAACACTGCGTTCATATTCCGTGGAAACAATACCGCTAGCATACCGACTTAATCGCAGAAATTCCGCCTCATATTCAGCCACAGTCTTACTACCCTGGGTCAGGTTTAGAAATTCCTTCCTTCGTGCGTCCACATAACTAGCCCCAACATATTTCACCTTGAAAGACTGCTTAAACAATTCCCAGGTTACCCTCTCAGCTGGGGTACCCTCTCTCACGGTGATCTACCATTGATACGCCTCGTCCCTCAGCAACGATACCGCTCCTTTCAGTTTCTGCTCCACTGAGCAATCCAAGTCATCCATAATTCGCTCTGTGGCTTCTAACCAATACTCAGCCACGTTCGGGGCCACTCCAGATATGCCCCTAAAAACTTCCGCTCCATTGGCTCGAAGTCGCTCAGAAATGGACCCCCTATTCACCGGCCCAACATTAGCTCCAGCCACCCTTTCCAGAACTCTCAGCATGGCCTGGGACAGAGCGTCGTCCCCTGCGGCCCGATCGTACGGCCCATTTTCCTCAACCAGTGGTCGTGCCTCTCCTGCTGGCCTATGCTCAGAAGACGACAATCCAGCTTGAGCACTAACTCGGCCTCGTCCACGGCCTCGTCCACGAGTAGCCCTTGTACTCATATCGATTATCTGATTTACAAAGTTTTATGACATTAGCTCAATGTTTCAGTTTTTTTATTACGGAATATCTTATGAACAAGTAGAATTTCAGAGTTGTTCTCGCGCAACGTAGTCTAATTACTGTCTCAGTTTCCTAGGGTTTAGTTTACCCTACCGTCTCAGTGCTACAGCCTTAATACTACCTCATCCATAGTATTCTATCTAAGGCTCAGTGCTATCTATAGTTTTATTATCAGTACAGTACAGAATTTAAGGCAGAACATACTTACAACTTGGAGCTGGGGATTCAGTGTGCCACTCTCCGGTTTAGTAGTTCAAATACTTTGAGGCCTAAAAAAAACAATGTTTAAAAACTACAAGTTTGTTTAAAACCAAAAGAAAATTTTCAAAAAATTCGATTTTCCAAAGATACCCTTCTGGACTTTTAGATTTTTGAAACCCCTTTGTTTTTGGACCCGATCCACAGCCGAGTTGTTGCAACTTGGCTCTGATATCACTAAATGTAACACCCCAGACCCGGGCCAGACGTTATGGCCATGTCTGGTGTGCCACATCACCTAGACTATGCTACGCCGTCCTATATACTAAGTCTAATGTTTGAGATTTTTGAAAAGTAATACTTGTTTTTCTTGAAATTCCCGATTTAATTATTATTAAACCTAATTTCTATCTCATTTGTTAATCGTTTCATTTTAGTTTTATTGTCCTCCTTAGTCTTCAGTAAAGTCAGGTTGGTTAATAAAATGTTTGTGTAATTTTGAAAATGGTGTAGGTTTGTGTTTGAAATAAAACGGTAGAGAAATCCCGAATAACAGTTATAGCGGCCTCATTACAACCCATATCAAAATAAAACCAATAAAAGGTAATTAAATAATAAAAAAAACCAACTATGATGAAAGTTCAGTCCTCGTGGCCACTCTGAATCCCTCCCAGCGTCCAAGTCACGATCTAGGGCTCACCTGCAAGGATGGAAAGAAAGGGTGAGTTTGGGAAAACTCAGTGTGTGCAGAACCCATCCAAAGCCCAAATTGGCTCAAGCCCACTGGGCCTAAACCCTAACCAGTCTCAGTCAGATACTGGGCCGAAGCCCTATTCAGGAAACAGTAATCTGGGCCAAGGCCCTATAACAGATACTGGGCTGAAGCCCTACCCAGATAACAGATTGGCCCATAGGCCCAGAACAGTACAGTGCAGTAATACAGTATAAATGCAAACCCAATTGGGGAGACTACTCAACCCACCAACCGCTACACACCATCCGTACCAGCCAACACACCATGTGGGGAATAACTCGACCCACCCAGCCCACACACCACAGTCGCAGCATGGCTGCTCAGTTAAACAGTATACGAGGCAATGCCCCTTTCAGAAACAGTACGAGGCATAGCCCCTTTTCAGTAACGTGGCTGTGCCACTCACACTTCCTCTATTATCAAAACCCAACCCATGCAATAGATACATATCATGGCATGCAATAACAGTAACAGTCATGTCAAACAGTACAGTCAATTTTAGCCCTAGGGGTATAACGGAAATTTCTACCTAGGGGCAAAACAGTAATTTCTTACCCTAAGGGTATTTCAGTAATTTTGCTCTCATGTTACAGATTTTATGCTTATTACAGTATTTATTAATCACATAGTTGTCACAGAAGTCCGGTTAAGTCAGTTTTTCAGTCTTAGCATGCAAGCCCTAAAACCCCTAATGAGCCCTATTACGTCGATTGGCCCATTAGGCCCATTTAGTCCCAATTTCATAATCAGTTATCTTGTTTTAACTGTTTTCACGCCTACAGTTCATAATATCACCTTTAAACCCACTTTTACTCACATGGACCCAAATCGCCCATTGGGCCCATATTTGGCCCACTAAGGCCCAACTTACCATAATGTCTAAAATTTAGCGGTCAACACGCCTAACAGTGTCGATTCCAAAACTAACCTTCTTCTACTAACTTGAGAACGTTCGCACGCTCACAAGCTCTCGAAATACCGAAACTTCGGCATTTCGGCTTTTCGGTTTTTGCCGATTTGCGCATTGAAGGGCGTTCGAAACACACACCTGTTTTGCAGTTTCTCCTACGAGATCTCCTATGCGTTAATCCCTACAACCCAATACTTAATTGATTAGACCATATTAACACTTAATCTGAATTGAAAACTTACCCAAAGCCTTACTTACACATTCGGCCAACACCTCCAATGGCCTTAATGTTCTTACCTTGCCGATTTAGATCCCTTTAGATCTAGATCTGATGTTCCAATGTCTTCAACTTCTTGTTTGATCACCTTCTTCTCTAACTAACACATAAAAAGAACAAAGAAAACACCACTTGATTTACCAAAAGTCCAAAACGACAAAATCCTTAACTTTAGGGACTTTCGGCTTTTCCAAATATGAAATATTGAACAGATCTGAAGTATTAAACACTTACCAACGATTTCCCTTCAGTTCCTATGCAGATCTGATGTAAATCTGACCCTTAAACGTTAGTAGAAACCTTATCTCTGAGATTTGCAATTTCGGCTATCTCCCTACAACTATGGTGATTTTGGCTTTTCAACAAGAGAAGAGGATGGCGTTTTGGGTGTAGATTTTGGGTGATGGTGTCGACAATGGTGTGATTCAAGGGAGTGTAGTAATCGGCCACAACAGGTGAAAGGAATAGGGGTGATTCGGCTTACAAGAACTCGGCAAGAAAGGAAGCAATTTTCGGGATTTCTGGCACTTTGAGCAATCGGTTATGGTTGATTTTAAGAGGAATGAAAGCAAAAGAAAGAGTGGATCTGTGCAAGGTGGGTAGTCGGCTAGGGAAGAGATCAAAGGGGAAGAAGAAAAATGAAAAAAAAACAATGGTAGAGGTGGAGAGGAAGAATTCGGCTATGAGCTTTCCATGAAGGCAACTTTGGCTTTTCTGACAGTAGAACAGAGAAAAAATTCCTAAGGTGGCTAACCCTAATTGTCATGACAGAAAAAAGAAAATGATATAACCCTAGTAGTCCCTCTAAAGCAATCGGCCCAAGTCCCTAGAGCCCCCTTGCCGAAATTCACTTAAGTTAGGCACATGCCCGGCACATGCTTAAAAATTAAAAAGAACTCTATGCTTACCTTGTAACTCAAACCCTTGTCCTTGAATATCCACTTAGGCGCCACTTTTCTAGGAGCTTAGTGGCTCCACCTTGCCACTTTACCAAGAGCTCACTTGTGACATATTTTACACGGTTTTTCTTAAAAGCCCACTTAACCAAGTCCCCTTTCACTTGAAAATCCAACTTAATATTTTACCGGGTTTTAACTTAAACTTGGGCCTTCTATAGGCCCACCAACACATGCACATACATTATCAACCTTTAGAACACCAAAATTTTAAGAATTTCACTAAAATTCACCAAACCCGAAAAATCCCGAAAATCAGGGCGTTACATTTTTAACTTAAGGTATTAGCAACCACGTTAGCTTTTCCCGGCTGATAGTCGATGACAAGCTCGTAATCTTTCAATAATTCTAACCACCGACGTTGTCTCAAATTCAAGTCTTTCTAAGTCATTAAATATTTGAGGCTTTTATGATAGGAATAAACATGGCATTTCTCTCCAAACAAGTAGTGACGCCAAATTTTTAGAGCAAAAATAATAGCAGCTAATTCGAGATCATGAGTCGGATAGTTTCGCTCATGAGGTTTTAATTGTCTCGAAGCATATGCAACAACTCTACCTTCTTGCATCAAAACATAGCCCAAACCATTCAGAGATGCATCACTATAGATCACAAATTCTTTACCCGATTCTGGCTGAACTAACACGAGAGCTTCAGTCAAAAGAGCTTTCAACTGATCAAAACTTTTCTGACACTTTTTTGACCACTCAGATTTGACATCTTTCTGAAGCAACTTTGTCGATGGTGTTGCTATCATCGAGAAGCCTTTCACGAATCGTCTATAATACCCGGCAAGTCCCAAAAAGCTCCAAACTTTTGAAACATTCCTAGGAGATTTCCAATCAAGTATAGCTGAAATTTTATTCGGATCAACCCGAATACCTGATGCGGAGACAACATGTCCCAAAAAGCTAACTTCACGTAACCAGAATGCACATTTACTGAACTTCGCGTAAAGTTGTTTGTCTCGCAAAATCTGTAACACCAATCTCAAATGTTCAGCATGCTCAGTTTCATCGCGTGAATAGATTAAAATGTCATCTATAAACACGACTACGAATCAATCCAAATATTGTCTGAAAATCTGATTCATTAAATTCATGAAAACCGCAGGGGCATTAGTGAGCCCAAACGGCATTACCAAAAACTCGTAGTGTCTGTACCTTGTTCTGAAAGTAGTTTTAGGCACATCAGAGTCTTTAACTCGCAACTGATAATAGCCGGATCTCAAGTCTATCTTCAAAAATACTGAAGCTGTAACACCTCTATCCCGTAACCATCGCTGGAATAGGACGAGGCGTTACCGAAAATCAGAAAATAGATCAGAACAAAAAAAAATTTGTTTTGTTTTTTTTTTTAACATTCTCTTGAATAAGAGATCATTTATTTGTATAAATGCTAGACACAACCAAGGATCGAATTTAAAACTTATAGAAGTAAACATCCAAAAGGTGTCATATTCATATGGCATATATACAATAGTCAGAATTTCATTCTACTTATGACCTATCCTATACATGCCATAAGCTAAGTCCGTAGCACATTGTTACCAAAACAGTAGATAGAGTGGCGAAATGCTGACGATCCCCGAGCTGGTAGTAAGAGCCAACAATCTATAAAACAGAGAAACATAGCAACCGAAGTAAGCTTTTATAAGCTTAGTAAGTCTTAAGCAATTTACACAATTGAACTCAATTAAAACCAAATATTGAAATCACATATAACATTTCAATCTATTCACGATACAATACCATTTAATCAAATATGAACATTCACATATATGCACTTATAACATTTTATTCACATGTGTATGCTTCTTTCATTCATGGTAACATGTTTGATATATCATCATTCGATACATAACCACGATCCACTTCTAAGGTTCATATACAGTTCATATATATTATAATCATACACTTACGAACACAGTTACCATCTCACATTTCTCATATAATTTATTTGATTATAGTCACCTGTCATTAATCACGTCTCATTTTCATATGGACCATATAACATCCGATCAAGTTTTATCAATGTTTACAACAAAATCACAAATTTACTACAAGCTGTCTTCCTAAGCAATAGTCACTAAATTATTTATAACTGGGGCTACAAAACTCCAAATCAAGTGCTATTAATTTTCTCTGAAAATAGACTCACATATTTTCTATCCATAAAATTTTCAGAATTTTTGGTTTGGCCAATCAATACCAGATTTTTCTTGAAGTTTCCCCTGTTTCACTGTTTGACTATTCTAACCACTCTTCACTTCAAATCAAATTTCTCATTGTACAGAATTCAAAATACGTTCTTGTTTATTTCATTAGAAACTGGACTTAATATAGGAGTCTAACCATATAAATTTTATATTATAACCATTTTTGTACAATTTATAATGATTTTCTAAAGACAGAATAGGGGATCTCGAAGTCATTTTGACTTTGTCCATGCCACTTCAAATATCTCATTATCGGAAATTCTTTTGCTTATACGGTTTCTTTTATAAGAAACTAGACTCAATAAGATTTAATCACATTATTTATTCAGCCCCTAACTCAACTCCCACAATTTATGGTGATTTTCCAAAAATCACATTATTGCTGCTGTCCCAAGCAGATTTATTACAAATTTACTCTTTCACACATTCTTTGCATTCATATTATTTAATCATGTATATCACCAATCAATTTCATATAACTTCTTACCATGACCGAATATACATTTTCAAAAAAAACCTCTCATATCATGCCACATTTGCTCACATGTACATAATTTCAAAAAAATTAAACTTACATTCGACCAAAAACCTTAATACCATTTAACATGAATATTCTCTCATGCCATGTTTAACCGAAAGTTGCCTCATATTTGTATATACATCAATTCATAATCAAATTTCATGCTATACAGTTTGCTTAATCACAACCGAATATGCAACTATAATTCAATCACATTTTATCCTTCTTCATAGTCTCATGGTAAAAGAATCATATACGTACATTGTTACGAGCTAACAAAATTACAGCTCATACTTAGCTTTTCCGCTTGTATAGACTTAGGCATAAATACGAAGTCTCGAGTTATTCACTCGGCATATTAATAATCACTAAGTATCACATTGATACGACTTTCACCGGCACAATGCCTGCTAGGCTTATAGCCCAAGAATGATCACCAGCTTTTAGCTTGCTAGGCAACACTTGCCCGAATACACTTATAGCTTGAAGTTCAATTTTTCTCTATCATTTGGATACTTACTTTCAAACTTTCATACCATTCGAATCTATATATATATATAAAAGCTTAACATCATTTTATCATAGTACATATACATTTCTTATACATCTCAAGTAATACCATTCGGCCTCACACATAATAACATTTCACTTCATTTTGTAATAATTCTATCGACTAATTAACATATTATCATTTATTCCATTCACTATCACATTCGTCATTGTACACATGTAGAAAAATAAGGATTATTTTTTTATCATATTATACCACATTAATAACCGAGTATATCACATGTTTAATCACTTAAAACTTACCTCAAAAGTTGTCAACGATTATATATATACTGCTATTCGATTGCTTTCTCCTTCCCTTTATCCAAATGTGGCTCCTTTAGTTCTTGAGCTTCAATTGAATAAATATTTAACTTATTAAAACTCAACTACTTAAGCATTATATCGTAAACATAATAGGTTTTCACACATATAAGACTTAGCAATAGCCATGTATAATATAGTTCATCTTTGACCCCTTTCTATTTAGCTCAATTTAAATCATTCATATCATCAATCATATTCAGCACTTTCTTCTAAAATTTTAACCAACATTACTTGAAATCAAAATGCAAACAATTTCATATATAAAACATACGGCATTTTACTTCCATCAATTTATATACATGTAAATACATTACCATTTCACTCTTACAACCACACATTCAGCTCTTCAATCTCCAAAAGCAATTTACCTTAAATCTTAACTCCATGAACAACAAACCAAATATACATTTATCAAGGAAAACATTTAGGCCGACTGCATTCATTATACTCTTAGCACAACATGCCATACACTTAAATTCAATAGATCAAATATACTAAATCATAATATACTTAACATCCCTTAACCTTACTGCAATGTTGTTTATACTCAATATGCCAAAATAAAAAGTCACATAACAGCTCATTCAAAGCCGAATATTAGCAACACCAAAAATTTATTTAACTTGGCCTTCAACTCAAAATGTATCTCATCACTTAACGCATATATACATAAGTACTATCATAATATGTTTACTACTCAATCAAATTAACAATTTAACCAAATTCCAATACCAAAACCACATTCGGCACAAGGGAATTTTATTTCCATCTTAACACTAATGCATTTCACAACTGCTATATAAATTCACAATCAGCAGCTATATTCACCTGAACATATTAGTCAATTATCAAGTTCCAGATCTACTTCAAACCATTTTTCTACTAAAGACATCCAGCAACCCTTCTTTACGTATACAAGCCTTAAAAGTATAATTTAACAATTTATTACCCATTTCTCAATTACTCACATGGCAACCATTCAATTTTCCAGCACTTTAATACTCAACCTCTGCTCAATTCACTACTTAAATTCAGTTTTAGTTAACACACATATAAGTACTATCAATTATACATTAACCACACCTAGCTCAAATTCCACAGTTTAAGCTTAAAATTTTCCATTCACGTGGATTTTAATATCATAGGATCCATCAAGTTTTATACATTAAAATTCTATCATCAAATACACATCTTTACCATTTCTTATCATGACCGTATGCCCACTAGCCAACACTCCACAAATTAACTCATGAGCTTAAAGTGGAATCAAGAGAGGAACTCAAATACATGAATTTTTAACTAAACTAACATTAACTCACCTTGAATTTTTGACCCTCGAATAGCCAAACAACAAGGCTTTCTTCTTTCTATGGTTTTGGCATAGATGAGAAAAACAAAGAAAAATCTTGTTCTATCCCCCTTTTTCATATATTAAAATCATATAATATATTATAACATAGTCCAAGTGTATAATTTAGTATTACATAATGCATTTAATGTTTCAAACCTACTCCCACTACCGTGAATCACAATTGAAATGGCTTATTTTCCATTTAAATCCTTATAATTATAGAAACATGTCACTTTAGCATTTTTCATTTTAGCACACATATAATTTAATTGTTGTAATTTAGCCCTTTCTTAACAATAAAACATCTAAACTCATAAATTTCAAATTCAAACTTTTACATATCTAAGCATGCACATTTAAAACACCGTGAAATAATAATTAAAAAAATTTTTTGACTCTGTTTCGTGGTTCTGAAACCACTTTTCGACTAGGGTCAAACTAGGGCAGTCACATAAGCTCCCTTTAGTTGATCGAATAAATCATCAATTCGCGGCAACGGATATTTATTCTTTATTGTGACTTTATTAAGTTGACGATAATCGATGCACATTCTCATGGTTCCATCTTTCTTTTTCACAAACAGCACTGGTGCACCCCAAGAAGAGAAACTTGGTCGAGCGAAACCTCTATCTGTCAATTCTTGCAACTGAGATTTCAATTCTTTTAGTTCAGTCGGTGCTATATTGTACGGAGCTATCGAAATCGGAGTCGTTCTAGGTACTAACTCTATACCAAACTCTACCTCTTGAATAGGTGGCAAACTAGGTAATTCTTCGGGAAATACATCCTGGTATTCACAAACCACAGGTACAGTTTCAAGATTTCTTTCTGACACTTTACTATCCAGTACATATGCGAGATAGGCTTCACATCCCTTTTTCATATACTTCTGAGCCAACATCGAAGATATCACTGTCGGTAATCCATTCAAATCAGTAGACTCAACTCGAATTAGTTCACCGCTCGGACATCGCAAGTCAATTGTTTTTGTTTTACAATCCACTACAGCATCGTGCATGTAACGCCCTAAATTTTGGGTCTTTCTAGAGGTTAATGTTCATCTGTTAAAATGTTTAAATTTTGGTATTTGGATGTGTAATGCATGTTTGGAGGGTGTTAATGGGCCTATGGAAGGCCCATGTGTTGGTTGGAAGCTCGGTAGAATTTTGTATTTTTAACTTAGGAGATAGGGGTCTCTTGAAGATAGGTGTTATAAGAAAATAATTGTGAAATAAGACACAAAACAAGTCCTGGTAAAGTGGCAAGGGAGGCGCCACTAAGCTCCTTAAAAAGTGGTGCCTAAGTGAGCTTGGAGGTCCAAGGTTCAAGCTCCAGAGTTGGCAAAGATGGCGTTTTATTTTTGAGCTTGAGCCGGTAGGAGTTTGAAGCAGATTTAAACTCTGTTTTTGGAGGAGTTTGAATCGAAAAATGAGCAAATCTAGGAGGAGGTTGAGGGAGTTTGAATTTTGAAAGATGGTGGCTGGCTAGAGGACTCTTGCGAAAGGCAAATTCGGCTTTGTGCTTAGGTAGCATTTTTGACAATTAGGTTCCTGAGAGTGCCGATTCTCTTAAGGTTCTTTTAGAGTGACTTTTGCCGATTTCTTTAGGTGGTAAGGCACCCTTCTTTTGTTGATTTGTACTTAGCAATAGGCTTCTTATTTTATCACCCTGTTTTTTCATTTACTGCCTTAGGAGCCGAATTCCATTACTTCTAAACACTTATTTGACCGAAGCTCAACCTTGCAAAGCCAATTGTCACTCTTCTTCTCTAACCATCATCTTTTATCTTCCTTCCCTCATTCTATTTTCTTTCGACAACCGTACCTCTTCCGTTTTCACCCACACATATTTCTTCATCATTGTAAACCGAATGACTATCCTCCATTGCTGATTCTCCTATTGACCGAAACCCCTATGCACTTTGTCAGTTTTCGTTAGTATCATACCTTTCTTCTCCTTCTTCTTCTTCTATTGCTATCTTCCATAACCGAACCCACTTTGCTTGTATCCCCTCTCTTCTCCTCTTCAGAAACCAACCGAATAGATACTTGTTGTGGCCGAATCTCAGTTGTCCTTAATAAGCCGAAACCTTCACATTTTGTAGCGTTCAAGGCTGAATCTTTAGACCAAACCTATCTTGCTTAGGGGCCTGTGGAAGGGAATATTTTGGTGCGAGATTATACTTCTACCTAGGACTCTCTTTGAACCGATTAGCACTCTGGTAAGTACTCAATCTAGTTTTCGATTAATCTCTAATTAAAGTTTAAGTTGAAGCCCTTATGAGGGTGGTTATCGTGGGACTAAGGCAGATGTGGTCTCTTGCTTTGATGTTATTGTGTTAGCGTAAACAAAGGGGCACTTCGCGAGGATTTGAAGGTTGGTTCGGCAAAGCACAAATACCTAGTCTATATTTCAGTAAAGAAGGGTAAGGTTAATGACTTAGGCCATGTTGGCCAATTTTGGTAAGGGATTTATGGTTTAGCGATTTTCGATTATATGTCTAACATTAAGGTGATTAACGATAGGTTTTCATTCGTGGATTTCGTCAATGATTCCGACAGTTAACAGATGTGTAACTAATCCCAACTGTTAGACTAAAGTGGTAAAAGCCGAAAAGGGCGTAACGTTACCGACATCTGGTGTAAGTGATCGAAAACGCATTCGTTTGATATTTGAGAGTAACCATTTACTCTATTGGGCTTAACTATGAATTCAGTACCGGAAGAATTGCAGAAGGTGTAATTCTGAATGTTTTGGTAAGTTGGGCTTCAATGGGCCAAAGATGGGCCCAATGGGCTTCCGAGCCCAAATCGGTAAAATGACTATTATAGGCTTTCTGGCGACATGGTTAATGGTAACATGGTTAAGTTGGTAAACTAGACCTAAAAACTAGACTTAACGGGCTTGAGACGATATTGGACTTAGTAAGGCCCATTAGGGGTTTTAAGCTAAAAAGGGTAGAACTGGAAACTTAGCCTAAATGGGCTTCTGTGGTTATTTAGGGACTGTCAATTTATTGAACTTGCATAAAATTAAAGGAAAATATGTTAAAGGACTGAAATACCCTTGAATGTGCAAAATTACCAAAATACCCCTAGGTGTAAAAAGACTATTATACCCCTAGGGACAATTCTGTATGAAATGTATAATTTTATGTATCTGCATGAGTTACCCTTTAATATGAACATATCTGATGCATGAGATGCTATATGTTGCATGCTAGTATGTATATATATGTTGCATGGGGTATGGGTTTTATGATGGAGGAAGCGTTCTGGCAGCCTCGCTGCAATCTGGTGGCCTCGCCACATATATATATATCTGTTCTGGCAGCCTCGCTGCGATCTGGTGGCTTCGCCACGTATATAAATCTATTCTGGTGGCCTCGCCACAATATCTGTATCTGGTGACCTCGTCACAATATCTAGCAGCCTCACTGCAAATATCTGTGGTGTGTAGCGGTTGGGTGGGTCGAGTAGTCTCCCCACATGGTGTAAGGCTGGTACGGGGGTGTTATGGATAGATCTGGGTTGGGTTTTCTGTTTGCATATTATTTCTGATCTGTATCTGTTATGGGCCTATGGGCTTAACCTGATTTCTGTAATGGGCAAGGCCCAACTAATCTGATTCTGAGGCTTGATCTGTTTTGGCCTATGGTTGAGATTATGTTACACACTGAGTTGTCAAACTCACCCCCCTTTTATTTCATCTCTGCAGGTAACCCTCAACCATAGTGGGCTTGGAGCTGCGAGAGATTCGGAGTGGCCACAACATATGCAAATTCGGTTCTTGTTTCACTTTAAGTATTTTCATTATGCTATTTTGGGTTTAATTTGTAATAAGGCCGCTATTTAAATTTCTTTATTAGTTTTATATTCTTTTATGGTTTAATTCATATTTTATCGAGACTGCTAGTTATAGGCTGCGCGGGTTTTTCAAACTACTAAAAAGGTTTTCAAAATTCAACAAATTCAAATAGGGATAACCTAAGGGCTTATCAAAATGATTTTTCATAATCTTGCTGTTCTAGTAAAATATCATCTAAGTCACGACAAGCAAAAAGATCATAAGTTTAGTTGTAGGATCATGTGACACACCAGATCTGGTCATAACGTCTAGACTGGGTTTGGGGTGTTACATTTAGTGGTATCAGAGCTAAGTTGCAACAACTCGGCTGTGGATCGGGTCTAAAAATGGGAGTTTTCAAACAATCAAAACAAAGATTTTCAAAAGATCATGTTTTTAACAATTGTTTTCAAAATTAATTGGAACTTGTTTTGATGAACTTCTTTTGTATATAAATGATTTACTTTCAAAGAATAAATTAAGTTTCCTATGAAATTTTTCTAAAGAGTGGCACACCGAATCTCCGGCCCAAGCCTGTAAGTTTCTGAACTTTTCTGATTGTTTCTGAAATTCTGATTATATGCCTGACTAAGACTCTATTATGATACTTTAGCTAGGGTATTATTGAAACTATAGAGACTCTGATAGGTGGACTGAGACTGTAGCTAGGCTACCGCGGAAGAAGATAACCTCTGAAATGCTACTTATTCATAAGACATCTGTAATAAACACTGAAATATTAATCTGACTCATAAAATTTCTAAAACAGAAAATACGAAATGAGTACGCGAGCAGCTCGTGGTAGAGGCCGTGGACAGGGCCGAGGTAGTGCACGAGCTGAAACTTCAACTTCGGGTCATGCGCCAGCAGCTCATATACCGATACCACCGGCAACAGAGGTGGAGTCCCATGATTGAGGTATTGGGGACGACGCCCTATCACAAGCGATGCTTCGAGTTCTGGAAAGGGTTGCTAGGGCAAGTACTGGTAATGGATTTCGGGGATCCATTTCTGAGGGACTCCGAGCTAATGGGGTGGAATTCTTTAGGGGCATATCTGGTGTAGCCCCGAATGTGGCCGAGTATTGGTTGGAGGCCACAGAGCGGATTATGGACAATCTGGATTGCTCTATGGAGCAAAAGCTGAAAGGAGCCGTGTCGTTGCTTAGAGATGAAGCTTATCAGTGGTGGCTCACGGTAAGAGATGGAACTTCAGATGGTGAGGTAACATGGGAGCTGTTTAAGAAAGCCTTTAAAGGAAAATATGTTGGGGCTAGCTATGTGGACACCCGTAGGAAAGAATTCTTGAATTTGGTTCAGGGAAGTAGGACAGTATCTGAGTACGAGGCTGAATTTCTGAGGCTGAGCCGATATGCTTCTGGGATAGTTGCTACTGAATATGAGCGTAGCGTACGTTTCGAGGATGGTCTGAGAGATGAACTAAGGGTACTGATTGCTCCGCAGAGGGAGCGTAACTTTGCTGCTTTGGTTGAGAAAGCTAAGATAGCTGAGGAAGTAAAGCGTACCGAGAGACAGAATCGCGAAAAGGATAAAAACCGCTTCCGGAGGGATTCTGGACCATCAGGTGGGGCTAATAGGAATGTTAAGAGAGCAAGAGTGGCAGAACCAGTGCGAGCGGTGCCAATGAATGCTGTCAGACCGCAGGGTTGTAGGAATTGTGGTAAGATACATATGGGCGAGTGTCGGAAAAGTTCTGGAGCCTATTTTCGATGTGGGTCGATAGAGCATAGGATTAGGAATTGTCCCCAGGAACCAGATCAGGATCAAGTTAGGGATCAGAAGGTTGTCCAGCCAGTGAGGGGTAGACCCCCAGCTCCGAGGGGTCGTGGACAAGGTAGAGGCAGAAATGGTAATGGTCGAAGACGAGGAGCACCTGGCAGGGGTGCTGGTTTTGCTGAGGCTCGTCAGCCAGCGCTAGTTTATGCAGCTCGTCGCCGAGAGGAGGGTGATGCTCCTGACGTCATAACCGGTACGTTTTTGATTTCTAGTATGCCATACACTGCATTGATAGATGTTGGATCTACCCATTCTTATGTTGCATGCGCTATATCTGGGTCGCTGGGTGTGCGTTCTGAGGAGACAGTGAGTGGGGTATCTGTATTAAGTCCTTTGGTTCACTCGGTTAGGGTAGACAAACTGTATAGAGACGTGCCTATAGAGACTCAAGGAAAAATCTTTTCTGGAGACTTGATGGAGCTACTTTCGGAGAATTTGATCTCATCTTGGGAATGGATTGGCTTGTTAAGCATAGGGCTACTTTGGATTGTGCTGCAAAACGAATGAGGCTAAAGACTGCAGAGGATGAGGAAGTTATGGTGATAGGTGAATGTAGAGATTATTTGTCCAATATGGTGTCAGCATTAAGAGCTGAGAAGCGGATTCGTAAAGGATGTGTGGCTTATTTGGCATTCGTAGGTCAAGTAGAAACTGAGGAACTAACTGTGGATCAAGTTAGAACCGTTAAGGATTTTCAAGATGTTTTTCCCGAAGAGCTTCCAGGGCTACCTCCGAATCGAGAGGTTGAGTTTGGGATCAACTTGTTGCATGGTACGGCACCAGTGTCTATTGCACCGTATAGGATGGCACCAAAGGAGTTGGTGGAGTTGAAAGTACAGATTCAAGAACTGTTGGATAAAGGCTTCATTAGGCCAAGTGTGTCTCCGTGGGGAGCACTAGTGCTGTTCGTAAAGAAGAAAGATGGGTCAATGCGAATGTGCATCGATTATCGGCAGTTGAACAAACTGATGATTAAGAATAAGTACCCGTTGCCAATAATCGATGATCTGTTTAACCAGCTTAGAGGAGCTTCAGTATTCTCCAAGATTGACCTTCGATCTGGGTACCATCAGTTAAGGGTAAAAGAGGTGGATATACACAAGACAGCATTCAGAACTCGCTATGGTCACTATGAATTCTTGGTTATGCCATTTGGGCTGACCAATGTACCTGCAGCATTTATGGATCTGATGAATCGAGTGTTCCAGCCATACTTGGATCGATTTGTGGTCGTCTTTATCGATGGTATTCTGGTTTATTCTGAATCCGAGGGGAAACATGATGAGCATCTCCGTGTTGTGCTGCAAGTGTTAAGGGAAAAGGAGCTTTATGCGAAATTTAGTAAGTGTGAGTTCTGGTTGAGGTAACCTTCTTGGGCCATGTTGTATCTGCTGAGGGGATAAAGGTAGACCCTTGAAAGATTGAAGCAATTCTGGAGTGGAAACCACCGAGGTCAGTGGCAGAAATTCGAAGTTTTCTGGGTTTAGCTGGATACTATAGAAGGTTTGTAGAAGGATTTTCTGTGATGGCAGCGCCATTGACAAAACTCGTAAGGAAAGGAGTGCCATTTATTTGGACCGAGCAGCAGCAAGAAGCTTTTGAGAAACTAAAGAAGGTTCTGACCGAGGCACCTGTACTGATTCAACCAGAGTCTAGAAAAGATTTTACCGTGTACAGTGATGCATCACATGTTGGGTTGGGCTGTGTGTTGATGCAAGAGGGTAAAGTGGTTGCTTATGCATCGCGATAGCTTAAACCTCATGAAGTGAACTACCCTACCCATGATCTGGAGTTGGCAGCAGTAATCTTTGCACTTAAGATTTGGAGGCATTATCTGTATGGAGAAAGGTGTATTATATACACAGATCATAAGAGTCTTAAGTACTTGCTAACTCAGAAGGAGCTGAATCTGAGGCAACGGAGATGGATTGAGTTGCTTAAGGATTATGATTGTGCAATTGAGTATCATCTAGGCAAAGCTAATGTGGTGGCTGATGCCCTAAGTCGTAGTACTGTGTCTGATCTGAGAGCGATGTTTGCTCGTTTGAGTCTGTATGATGATGGCAGTCTATTAGTGGAACTGCAAGTAAGGCCAACCTGGGTGGATGAGATTAAGGAAAAGCAGTCGAGGGATGAGTCTCTGGTTTCTCGATTTCAGCAGGTTAAGGATGGGAATACCTCTGAGTTTGGACTTAACAGTGAAGGAGTTCTATGTTTTCGCGGTAGAGTCTGTGTTCCTAAGGATTTCAAATTGAGGCAAGAAATTCTGAATGAAGCTCATAAAGGGTTGTGTGCTATGCACCCTGGAGGTAATAAGATGTATCATGACTTGAAGGAGTTGTATTGGTGGCCTGGACTGAAGCGAGAGGTAACAGAATTTGTAGGGAAATGTCTGACTTGTCAGCAAGTGAAAGCTGAACATCAGTTACCTTCTGGACTTCTGCAACTAGTGAAGGTACCACTCTGGAAGTGGGAAAGGGTGACCATGGATTTTGTAAGTGGGTTGCCCTTAACGCCGTCAAAGAAGGACTCGATTTGGGTGATTGTGGATAGGTTGACTAAATCTGCTCATTTCATCCCTGTACGTACTGATTATTCGCTTCAGAAGTTAGCCAAGTTGTATGTGGCAGAGATTGTGCGACTGCATGGGGTGCCAATGTCTATTATCTCTGATCGAGATCCTAGATTCACATCTCGGTTCTGGCAAAAGTTGCATGAGGCATTGGGAACGCAGCTGAATTTTAGCACAGCCTTCCATCCTCAGACTGATGGTCAGTCAGAAAGGGTTATTCAGATTCTGGACGATATGTTGAGAGGATGTGTTATCGATTTTCGAGGCAGTTGGGAGGATTATCTACCCTTAGCAGAGTTTGCGTATAATAACAGTTATCAGGCTAGCATTCGTATGGCACCTTATGAAGCACTGTATGGGCGTAAGTGTCGTTCACCTAGTTGTTGGACCGAATTAGGCGAGCGGCAAGTTCTTGGACCTGAGTTGGTAGCAGAGACTGAAGAGAAGGTCAAAATAATAAGGGATCGGTTAAAAGAGGCATCTGATCGACAGAAGTCTTACGCGGATTTGAAGCGTAAGGAGATTGAGTACTCAGTGGGTGACATGGTCTTCTTGAAAGTTTCGCATTGGAAGAAGATACTAAGATTTGGTAAGAAAGGCAAGCTAAGTCTGCGGTTTATTGGGCCTTATCGGGTCCTTAAGTGAATAGGTCCGGTGGCGTATCAGTTGGAATTACCTCCAGAGTTAAATAGAATCCATGATGTGTTTCACGTATCCATGTTAAGATGATATCGTTCTGACCCTACCCATATTCTACCAGTTGTAGAAGTGGAAGTACAGCCTGATTTGACTTTTGAGGAAGAGCCTGTGCAGATTCTAGAACGAGACATAAAGGTTCTAAGAAGAAAATCAGTCCCATTGGTAAAGGTACTTTGGCATAATCATGGCAGAGAGGAAGCTACTTGGGAACCAGAGGAGGCAATACGTCAGCAATATCACCATTTGTTTGGATAAGGTAAATTTTGAGGACGAAATTTCTTTAAGGAGGATAGAGTTGTAACGCCCTAAATTTCGGGTCTTTCTAGAGGTTAATGTTCATCTATTAAAATGTTTAAATTTTGGTATTTGGATGTGTAATGCATGTTTGGAGGGTGTTAATGGGCCTATGGAAGGCCCCTGTGTTGGTTAGAAGCTCGGCAGAATTTTGTATTTTTAACTTAGGAGATAGGGGTCTCTTGAAGATAGGTGTTATAAGAAAATAATTGTGAAATAAGACACAAAACAAGTCCTGGTAAAGTGGCAAGGGAGGCGCCACTAAGCTCCTTAAAAAGTGGCACCTAAGTGAGCTTGGAGGTCCAAGGTTCAAGCTCCAGAGTTGGCAAAGATGGCATTTTATTTTTGAGCTTGAGCAGGTAGGAGTTTGAAGCAGATTTAAACTCTGTTTTTGGAGGAGTTTGAATCGATCAATGAGCAAATCTAGGAGGAGGTTGAGGGAGTTTGAATTTTGAAAGATGGTGGCCGGCTAGAGGACTCTTGAGGAAGGCAAATTCGGCTTTGTGCTTAGGTAGCATTTTGGACAATTAGGTTCCTAAGAGTGCCAATTCTCTTAAGGTTCTTTTAGAGTGACTTTTGCCGATTTCTTTAGGTGGTAAGGCACCCTTCTTTTGTCGATTTGTACTTAGCAATAGGCTTCTTATTTTATCACCCTGTTTTTTCATTTACTGCCTTAGGAGCCGAATTCCATTACTTCTAAACCCCTAGTGCTGCACACTTATTTGACCGAAGCTCAACCTTGCAAAGCCGATTGTCACTCTTCTTCTCTAACCTTCATCTTTTATCTTCCTTCCCTCATTCTATTTTCTTTCGACAACCGTACCTCTTCCTTTTTCACCCACACATATTTCTTCATCATTGTAAACCGAAAGACTATCCTCCATTGCCGATTCTCCTATTGACCGAAACCCCTATGCACTTTGTCGGTTTTCGTTAGTATCATACCTTTCTTCTCCTTCTTCTTCTTCTATTGCTATCTTCCATAATCGAACCACTTTGCTTGTATCCCCTCCCTTCTTCTCTTCAGAAACCAACCAAATAGTTACTTGTTGTGGCCGAATCTCAGTTGTCCTTAATAAGCCGAAACCTTCACATTTTGTAGCGTTCAAGGCCGAATCTTTAGACCAAACCTATCTTGCTTAGGGGCCTGTGGAAGGGAATATTTTGGTGCGAGATTATACTTCTACCTAGGACTCTCTTTGAACTGATTAGCACTCTGGTAAGTACTCAATCTAGTTTTCGATTAATCTCTAATTAAAGTTTAAGTTGAAGCCCTTATGAGGGTGGTTATCGTGGGACTAAGGCAGATGTGGTCTCTTGCTTTGATGTTATTGTGTTAGCGTAAACAAAGGGGCACTTCGCGAGGATTTGAAGGTTGGTTCGGCAAAGCACAAATACCTAGTCTATATTTCGACAAAAAAGGGTAAGATTAATGACTTAGGCCATGTTGGACGATTTTGGTAAGGGATTTATGGTTTAGCGATTTTCGATTATATGTCTAACATTAAGGTGATTAACGATAGGTTTTCATTCGTGGATTCCGTCAACGATTCCGACAGTTAACAGGTGTGTAACTAATCCCAACTGTTAGACTAAAGTGGTAAAAGCCGAAAAGGGCGTAACGTTATTGACATCTGGTGTAAGTGACCGAAAACGCATTCGTTTGATATTTGAGAGTAACCATTTACTCCATTGGGCTTAACTATGAATTCAGTGCCGGAAGAATTGCAGAAGGTGCAATTCTGAATGTTTTGGTAAGTTGGGCTTCAATGGGCCAAAGATGGGCCCAATGGGCTTCCGAGCCCAAATCGGTAAAATGACTATTATAGGCTTTCTGGCGACGTGGTTAATGGTAACATGGTTAAGTTGGTAAACTAGACCTAAAAACTAGACTTAACGGGCTTGAGACGATATTGGACTTAGTAAGGCCCATTAGGGGTTTTAAGCTAAAAAGGGTAGAACTGGAAACTTAGCCTAAATGGGCTTCTGTGGTTATTTAGGGACTGTCAATTTATTGAACTTGCATAAAATTAAAGGAAAATATGTTAAAGGACTGAAATACCCTTGAATGTGAAAAATTACCAAAATACCCCTAGGTGTAAAAAGACTATTATACCCCTAGGGACAATTCTGTGTGAAATGTATAATTTTATGTATCTGCATGAGTTACCCTTTAATATGAACATATCTGATGCATGAGATGCTATATGTTGCATGCTAGTATGTATATATATGTTGCATGGGGTATGGGTTTTATGATGGAGGAAGCGTTCTGGCAGCCTCGCTGCAATCTGGTGGCCTCGCCACATATATATATCTGTTCTGGCAGCCTCGCTGCGATCTGGTGGCTTCGCCACGTATATACATCTGTTCTGGTGGCCTCGCCACAATATCTGTATCTGGTGACCTCGTCACAATATCTGGCAGCCTCGCTGCAAATTATATCTGGCAGCCTCGCTGCAAATATCTGTGGTGTGTAGCGGTTGGGTGGGTCGAGTAGTCTCCCCACATGGTGTAAGGCTGGTACGGGGGTGTTATGGATGGATCTGGGTTGGGTTTTCTGTTTGCATATTATTTCTGATCTGTATCTATTATGGGCCTATGGGCTTAACCTGATTTCTGTAATGGGCAAGGCCCAACTAATCTGATTCTGAGGCTTGATCTGTTTTGGCCTATGGTTGAGGTTATGTTACACACTGAGTTGTCAAACTCACCCCCCTTTTATTTCATCTCTGCAGGTAACCCTCAACCATAGTGGGCTTGGAGCTGCGAGAGATTTGGAGTGGCCACAACATCTGCAAATTCGGTTCTTGTTTCACTTTAAGTATTTTCATTATGCTATTTTGGGTTTAATTTGTAATAAGGCCGCTATTTAAATTTCTTTATTGGTTTTATATTCTTTTATGGTTTAATTCATATTTTATCGAGACTGCTAGTTATAGGCTGCGCGGGTTTTTCAAACTACTAAAAAAGTTTTCAAAATTCAACAAATTCAAATAGGGATAACCTAAGGGCTTATCAAAATGATTTTTCATAATCTTGCTGTTCTAGTAAAATATCATCTAAGTCACGACAAGCAAAAAGATCATAAGTTTAGTTTTAGGATCATGTGACACACCAGATCTGGTCATAACGTCTAGATCGGGTTTGGGGTGTTACAGTGCACGGTTAACCAATCCATACCGAGGATAATATCGAACTCGTCAAATGGCAATAGCATCAAATCAGCCCAAAAATAAGAATTACGAATCATTAGGGGACAATTCTTGCACACTTTGTCTACTAACACACACCGGCCTAAAGGGTTTGACACTCGAATCACAAATTCAGTAGACTCAACAGGTAGAGTCTTACTGGATGCCAATGTTTCACACACATAGGAATGAATCAAACTGGGGTCAATCAAAGCAATAACATCAGTATCAAAAAGAGTGAAAGTACTGGTAATAACATCTGGAGAAGAAGCCTCCTCGCGAGCGTGTATAGCATAAGCTCTGACAAGTGCACGAGCCTCAAATCGAACAGTAGTGTCTTTGGTCCCTCTCTGACTGCTGCTAGCATTACCCACATGTCAAGGTGGTCTACCTAGTGCTGCAGTGTTACTAGGTCTCTCACTCGAATCAGTGTTCCGCTCAACTAATTTCAGACAATCTCGAATAAAATGATCGGCTGACCCACACTTGAAACAGGAGCGGTCATGCAATCTGCAGCTCCTCGAATGCCATTTACCACAATGCTTGCACTCGGATCTGTTCTGACGATCATTGCCAACACTAGCAACAGAGGTAGCTCGTGTACTCACAGGAGGTCGGTCGCGATCTCGTCTAGAAAATCCCAAAGTAGCCTTGGATCAGCCTGATTCATCTCGAAACTTCTTCGAGGACTGTTGAATTTTTTTCCCCGAAGATCTTTTACGAAACTCTCTAGTTCTAGCTTCGGCTTTTCTTTTCTCAATTCCGAGCTCTTAAGCTTTACAAGCTCGCTCAACAAATACCACGAATTCTTTAATCTCAAAAATGCCTACTAGTAATTTGATGTCTTCATTCAACCCATCCTCGAAGCGTTTACACATGATAGCTTCAGAAGAGATACACTCACGGGCATATCTACTGAGTCTCACAAATTCTCTTTCATATTCGGTAACTGTCATTCAAACCTGTTTAAGCTCAAGAAACTCTTTGTGCTTTTGATCGATGAATCTTTGACTGATATACTTTTTACGGAACTCCGTCAGAAAGAATTCCCAAGTAACCCGCTCTCTCGGAACAACTGAAACTAAGGTATTCCACCAGTGATAGGTAGCATCACGAAGCAAAGACACAGCACACTTCAAACACTCGTCAGGGGTACACGATAATTCATCAAAGACACGTATAGTATTGTCAAGCCAGAATTTCGCTCTCTCCGCATCATCGCTAACAGTGGCTCTGAACTCTTCAGCCCCATATTTTCTAATTTTATCAACCGGGGGCTTACTCGATCTCAACATATCGGAAACAGGAGGCACTACAGGTGTCGGAAGCGGAGTATTCGGGGGTGGGGGTTGTGGAACAGCCAGATTAGTTTGTATAAATTGAGTGAACCAATCACTCATCATAGCATAGAAGGCTAGTTTCGCCTCCTTGTCTCGGTTACTCACATTCGGCTGAGAGTCATTCAGCGATGTCCCTTACGTGAGAGCAGGCGCTACGCTCTCAACATCGTCGGCTACAACTCGATCGGGATTGGGATCCATTTACTATACGAAAAAACACATTTCAACTGTCAAAAGTCATCACACTATCGTATTAACACAATTGGCATGTATAGCTAGACTCACACACGTTATGTTAGTCCTAGAATCGACCAAACCGTAGCTTTAATACTAATAAAATGTAACACCCCTAACTCGTATCCGCCACCGGAATAGGGTTATGAGGTATTACTTTATTGAACAAAACTTTTAAATGATCAAAGATACATACCAAACATAAATTCAATTAGGCATCAAATATCAAGTAGTGTTCTATTTTAATTTATTCATAGCCGAATATACTATCTTACTATCATAATTAATTCGATGCAAACATATCTCATTGATTTACCATAAGAGCTTTTCTCAAATTTCAAAAGTGACTTATTAACAATAGCATATCGAATATCTTAGTAACAAAACCAACTACTATCAAATTATAATATACACTTATGACTATTGAAACTTATAGCACTTTATTCAACCATACTTGAATAAGATGATTCTCTTTTACCTACTTAACCACTTGACATATTTATCAAAATAACAAGCCACATAAACCATCAAACCATACATTCATAAATAGTGAATGAGCAAGCCATTTTCGCATGGCTTAAATATATACATGATCAAAATATCACTTGTTTCAAAACGAAGAGTTAAGCCTATACGTGCCATCTTTCAAAATTATAGACTTTTAAAAGTACCAAAAACAGTGACGATAGTGTGGATGACTCTGAACCTGAATCCCCGAACACGTAGCTTTCAAACGAGATCTATAAAACAGAGTAGCAAAGACACTCGAAGTAAGATAATTAGCTTAGTAAGTTTTAAGTAAACAAAACAACTTAACTTAATTAAACACATAAATCACACATACTTTATCTAAGTGTAACATCAATTGGGTCGAATATACATGGCCACATCGAACACATTTCCATTGACATTTCATTTGTTTAAAGTTCGAAGTCACATAATCATGCCACTAAACTTTCAAAGTCATTCTATAATTCAAGTTAATAGAATGAATCTAAGGCACCATATTCACATAAAATTTCAATGATCATATTCAAGGATATAACATGTACTTTCAAGTATTTAATTTCACAATAACCGAATACATATTTATATATGTATATATGCGCAATCACATCTCAATTACTTTCCATTTCACCTTCGTAATTCAATTCAAATTATCTTCATATACATGTAAAATTATACGTACCTTAACGATTTAAAACTATTGAATGAGTTCAGGTATCGTATAGCACAAGCTTCTTAGCTTTAAACTTTTATTATTTCACTGGCATTTAGCCTGCTGGGTATAACCTGAACTTATCACTGGCACAAGGCCTGCTGGACATTTAAGTCTGAAACTCAATCATCAGCATTCACACCTACTAGGCTCGTGGCCTGAAACATATTCACCAGCTAAAAGCTTCCTGAGCCAAAGCCCGAATAACAATTCGAATATCAATTTCACAAAATCATCATCAAAATCGCATCATGTACTTATTTATTTTGCATAGAGCAACCACAAAGGTCGATTTTGACCTTGTTCGAATATGAACACATAATGTTTATCACCTTATCATTTCATATCTTCCAATTCGGTAATATATCATAATATCCATCACCTTTCAATTACAAAAGCATGACACGATTTACCTTCATTTTCTAAATTTCCATTTGGCCATATAAGCTTAGGGCAACTCACCATTAAATTCATTCTTGCCATTCGGCCATATACATATATCACAAAGAATACTTAATTCACATAATGTAACATAATATAATCTAATATAGTCTTTGCTTAATCACTTAAAACTTACCTTCGATGTTGTCAAGGTATTACGGATCGACTATTCAACTAATCTCGCTTTCCCCTTATCCGAACTTGGCTCTCTTTGATCTTGAGCTTTAATTAAACAAGCAAACTAATTCAATCATCTTATCAATTCATTATAAATCAAATACTATAAATTCCATACACATAAAGCCTACGGCACTTTCATCTTTGACTATTTAAAATCATGTCAAAATATACATTCGATAACCATATGTATTTCAAAACAAATTAAATTATACTTATCGTTTGGTCACTTAAGCTTATTACGAATTTTCCTTTTCAAAATCATTTACTCGTAAGTCATATTCGAACACTCAATTACACATTAACACAGTCATTTCTTCCATTTAAAAACCACCAACATGATCTATTCTTTCATCTTAAATTGCTAACAAATCAAACCTTATAATCATTTAAGCTCATTCGGTCATTATGAATAAACTTTTAACATCTAACACTCAAAATATTACCTAATTCAAACATGGTCGAATACATGCTTTGCCATAACTCAACAATTCACAGTATCTATTAATTAAGATCACATTCGGTCTTTTAAACCCAAAAATCAAAGTTACATTACACTAAAATAATTCTTCACACAACACCTTAGCCGAATACTCCTATTTCTCATACCATCCCTCACTTTTCATTAATCTAGCAAATTAATCCCTTTTAACAATTTAATCAAATTATTAACTAGGATGTTATTCGGCAATTATACATATATGTGCCATCAATTAGGCATTTAAACACTCAAATTATAATATTTTACAAATTAAGGCCGAATGCTACCATCACTAAGACATCAATAGCCGAATGCTCATTTCCATCACTTTAGGTCCATGTTCGGCAAACACACATACATATACTAAAAATTTTAGCATTTGTTTCCAACATTTTACAAGCTTAAACCTCATCTTTCTACAATTTCAATTTAAAAACATCAACACTCCATCCATGAAACACAAAACTTCCATGGCCGATTGTATCATCACATAACCTCCATCAAATAGCAAAAATTGAACCATGGGCTAGGCATAATTCGAACTAACAACTTAATATATACAAGAATTTCAAAGAATAATATCAAACATACCTCAATCAAGTTACAAGTATGGCTGAACTTCTTAGAATTTTTCTTTTCCTCTTTTACTTTATGGTCTCGGCAATGTGAGAAATAATGAGCATCCCGCTTTGTTTTTATCACCTTTTTCTTATTTTAAATTCATGTTTTCTTAATATAAAACAATTAAATTTTATATCATTAATATAAAAGACATATATATATATATATTATGCACTATTCATCATCATTGTCGTCCACTAACTTAAAGATGGACTATTTGACATGCAAGTCCTCCATAATGTTAATCACATACTATTCGGCTACTACAATTTTACCTATCACATTTTCAAGGTTTCTCAAACAAGTCCTTTTTAATAATTCCACATCAAAATGACAAAATCAAAACACGATATTTTCACACATGAAGTTTCACATACAATAAACATAGAATATAACATTTTAAAAAATTTCTAACTCGGTTTAATGGTTACGAAACCACTTTCCCGATTAGGGTCAAATTAGGGCTGTCACACAACCTTATCGTTATTTACCACAATTTCTTACCTTGTTTCTGGTTTAGATTCAACTAACCCTTTTTCATCTTGCACAATAATTGCATAAAGCTACTCGCTTGGGTTAGTTTCGGTATTGTTAGGCAAACTACCTTGTGGTCTTTCTAAGATTAACTTAGGAAGTTGACATATTTGGTTCTCAAGCCCTTGAATTAATGCTTGTTGATTCTTCAATGCTACCTTGGTGTTTTGAAAGTGGGTTTCTGACTCCAAGATAAACTTCGTTATCATCTTCTTGAGGTTCGACTTTTTCTCTTACTAGTAAGGTTGTTGTTGGAAGCCTAGAGGGCTTGTGCTCTTTGATTTCCTTGACTACCCCAAGAGAAATTGGGATGGTTCCTCCAACCCACATTATAGTGGTTACTATAAGGGTTATTTTGAGGCCCTAAATTATTACCCATATATTTGATTTGTTCGTTATCTGTGCTAGGAGCTAAGGGCAAACATTCTAGTTTGTTCATTTGACTTCCATTTGTATCGCATTGCATCATTGGCTGTACCTACGTAGAAACATATAAACCATCAATTTTCTTATTTAATTGTTCTACCTGATTTGATAACATGGTGATTACATCTAAGTTGAAAACACCGGCTGCTTTCATCAGATTTGTCCTCATGACTTGCCACTGATAATTATTCAATGCCATCTCCTCAATAAATTCATAACTTACTCCGTGTATTTTATTGTTAAGTGTTCCTCCAGCTGTTGCATCAATTAACTTACTCGTTGAAAGGTTCAAATCATTGTAGAAGGTTTGAACTTGTAGCCATAGAGGTAACCCATGTTAAGGGCACTATCTCAATAAGTCCTTATACCTCTTCCATATATCATATAACATTTTTAAATTAATCTGCATGAAGGAAGAGATATCATTTCTCAACTTGGTTGTCTTAGCCGCTGGAAAGTACTTTAGAAGGAACTTCTTGGTCATTTGAACCTATGTGGTAATGGAACCTCATGGTAAAGAGTTCAACCATTGTTTAGCTTTGTTCTTCAATGAGAAAGGAAATAACCATAAGCGAATGGTATCGTTAATGACACCATTAATCTTGAAAGTATCACAGATTTCCAGAAAATTGGCTAAATGAGTATTTGGATCTTAGTCTTACAAACCATCGAACTGAACAAACTGTTGTCTCATCTGAATTGTATTTGGTTTTAGTTCGAAATTATTTGCAGCAATGGTGGGTCACACAATACTCGAGTCAACCCCAGTCAAAATGGGCTTGGCATAATCGTACATAGTACAAGGAACAGGATTTGGATTTGCAAGATTTGCAACAACTGCAGGAGGTAGCTTATTATTCTAATTATCACCCATCTTCTAAGTAATAATAAGATCTTCTTATTCGTCTACTATATTTTATTGACTTTTCCTTACTCATCTACGATTTCTACAAGCAGTATTTTCAATTTCACTATCAAATAACAATGGTCCCGACAGGTTTCTTCTTGTCATAAACTAAAAGAACCTGCCTGAAGCAAATAAAAGAAAATAAATTTGAATGTAAAATTAAAAAAATAAAATAAAAATAAATGGCTAAATTAATAAAAATCAAGTGTTCCTAATATTTTAGTACTTAGCAACAACGCTAAACAATTGATGGTCACAAAACTAACTATAAATATGACAAAGGCAAGTACACCTATCGAACAATAGTATAGCTATGGTGAGTAGAGAATAACATATCCACGAGGACTAAAAGTACTAGTAATTACCTTTTTCTTATTAGTTAGCCGACAAATTGGAGTGATTGTGTTTTAATCTACGATTTACTAAACTAATTTAACTAAGAACACAATAGAGAATGAAATAGGAAAATAATCGAAGATAACCAAAGAGATAGGTAATACCTAGGAAAGAATCCACCTAGCCTTCACCTATTATTATAAATCTGAATTAAATGATTTATTCATTTGTTACTTGATCCGTAAGAATCCCTAAATTATGTTAATATCTCTTTTGCAAGTAAGAACAACTGACTCTAGGTTGATTAATTGAAATCTCTTTCTAATTAAAACCCTTATAGTTGCATTAACTCGACCGATAGATTCCTCTATTAGATTTGACTCTAATCCGGTAGATTTATGTCATCTTACTTCTAGGATTGCATGCAACTCCACTCAATTATGCTAGATCTACGCCTAAACAAGGCCTTTTTGTAACACCCCTAACCCATATCCGTCGCCGGAATAGGGTTATAAGGTATTACTGATCAATCACATCAATTAAACATTTATTCATTAAACAATAAGCAATTATAATCCAATATCATTCATACATATACACATTGTCCCTTATATAGGTCTATGAAACTTTAAACATACTTTAAAGAAGGTTCGGGACTAAGCCAGTCATATACAAAAACTTTGAGAAACTAAGAAAATTTTCATGCATACAGGGGTCACACGCCCTTGTGGGAAGGTCGTATGGTCATACACGCCCACGTCCCAAGCCTGTGTGAATTTATTTTTCATTTCAAACCTACAAGGGTTTCCACACGGCCGAGCACACGCCCGTGTCTTTGCACGTGTATAAAAACCTGGGCATTCTGTTTATGAAGTCAGCACACATTTTAAATCACACGGCAATGGCACACGCCCGTGTGTTATGTAACACCCCTAAACCCGTTCCGATCACCGGAGGGTTAAGAGGCATTGCACGACCCTCATGAATCGATTCGATGATCAAAGACAACTACTACTCATGCTTCTAAGTTCGTATTACCTAATCCAGTCTAACGAAATTTTCACACAGGTTTCATTCAATCTATATGGACTTACCGATTGGTCACATTTAATTCCACATTTCAGCCTTCGTTTATCGCGATATCATACAATTCATTCGACTCTCAATACTTAGACATCGATATATATATATATAAACAATACTTCAAACATATTTACAAATGTGTGACTTAGTTGCCATTCCATATTACGCAACCAAATTTAAAACCATGGACATGGATTTAAGACATTCGGTTAAGCCATTTTCGCATGGCTGACTTAATTACAACTTCAAAATCAAGCTCGTTTAACAACCACATGTCAAGTCTATACATGCCATTTTCAAGGTTTAGTTACAAAATACCGAAGGATGTTTTGATAGCGTGGATGACTTCAGCCCTGAAATTCCCGAGACCGTAGCTAACGAACGAGATCTACAAAACAGAGAGTTAAAGCAACAAAGTAAGCAAACATATGCTTAGTAAGTTTTTAAACCATAGTAATGATAATACAATCAGAGATTTACACAGGGCACCTTTAATTGTTTACCAAGGTCTAACCTTAACTGAATGCAGCTAATGTTAAAATTTACCTTTACTAACCATATATATATATATATATCAATCATCGTTCTTTAACTAAATTTCGAATCATATGGATAGTTTCTTCATCCCAAGACAAGCTCAATCAATAGGCCAATATATTAAATTAAGTTACAAAGCTAAGTCTTTCTTGGGTTTAACGAGAAGAAAAGAATCATACACATCAAATTCCATATGCTTCAAGTCATAGTATAACCTTATACTTAAATTAATCTTAACACAATCCCAATACAATAATAAAACATCATGCCTTCATACCATTCTGAACAAAGGTCAGATACTATATCACTTGGTTGGCATAGCATAATTTATATAGAAGTACGTTTGAAATCTGAATATACTACATACCTGGCTAATTTAGATTAAGAGCTCAATTCTTACAGTTAGTAAAACCTGAATTTTTGTAGATCCAGCATGACTGCCTTCAGGCCTAGCCCGGGTTATAAGGTCCTAGCCTTAAGGCTCTTCGGGACTTGGCCCGGTTGTCTCACTGGCACGAATGCCCTTCAGGACTTATCCTGGATACAACTCTAGCATATATGCCCTTCGGGACTTGACCCGGATTAAACACTGACCTTTAGGCCCTTCGGGAGTCAACCCGGATTAAAGAACTAAAACACATACATTCGGATCTATCATGTATATTTTTAATTCCGAACGACATTCATTTGCCTCGTTTAACAAGCTAATGCACAGTATGACATTATTTCCCAGCATATTCAGTTTGTAGATATATAATTTATCCACATATTGAATTGATTTCAAAAACCTTCCTAAGTCTAGTAAACTTTCGGCTACTTGGCCGTTTTCGACAAATCTGAATCGACCATAAATCATGTTAAATTAGAACATGAGCTAAGCTACGGCAAATAAACTTACCTTGTAACTTTTCGATTAATTACGGGGCGACTATTCTGTCACTTTGGCTTTCCCCTTATCCGAAGTTGTTCCTCGATGCTCTTGAGCTAAAGGTACAAAATTTAAATCGTCAAAATCTCATTATAAAAGTTTATGGCCGATTGTTCCTTAAAATTAACAATTCACTCACATATGTCTATGTTATATATATTAATACATAAGCATAAAACCTTCACAAAATTTTAGTCATGTTTACAAATGTCTTAAAACACGAAAATTTCCTATTCCTTTCACTAAGACATCATTCGGCTAAGTGCACATACTTGTTCTAATGTTTTAACTTCTAAATTTTCAACTAAACCAATACATTCATACCAAGGCCGATTATGAGTGAGTATATATATATGTATATATATATTCTTTTATCCACAAACCCTCTTAGCCGAAAGTCCCATAGATTTCTATCTTTCACTTTTAACCAAAAATTTCTAAGCTACATCTAAATTTCTAGCCGTTCACTTATCAAAAGAGCTTCCAAAAACATTTCCTCAAGAAAATAGACCTCAACCGAACATTCCTTAGCAAATTGAATCATAAAAACATCATTTCCCTTCATTTGAACACATAACTCAAAACACACGGTTAATAGCCTCATTTGACACATTAAACACTCATTCAACCATTTATAATATCAAACTTCAAATTTATCAATAACATCAATGCATTTCCCCCATTGCCGAATGCAACACTCACTAAATTTTTCAAAGAAATCAACCGTATGGGCCATGACAATAATGTATTGAGCAACTAAATTCCATAAACAATTTATCAAAAACCAAAATAAATTTACCTTGATTCAAACTAGAACTATAGCCAAATGCCTTAGCCCTTTTTCCCCCTCTCACTTTCGGCAATTGAAGAACAAGAAAGAAAATAAATTTTGCCTTGTTCTTTTCACCATTTTCTTTATCATTAAAATTGACATTATTTTTTTATCCACCAATCAAATGTCTCTTAATATAAGAAAATGTAAAAATTAAAGCTTTAAAAGCTTGCATGGCCGGCCACTAAAAGGATATTGGTGATTTTGACATGCAAGGCCAAGTATTTTAAAGCCATGCAATATTCGGTCCTCCCAATTCAACCTATATCATTTCCAAATTTTATCACTAAAGTCCTACTCACTAATTAACCATAAAATCAAAAATTTTACGGCACCAAAATTTGTACACACTATTAACCACAAAGAAATTTCATGTATAATAATATTTTCGAGGTTCTCTGACTCGGTTTAACGGTTTCAAAATCATTTTCCCGATTAAGGCTAAATTTGGGGTTGTCACATGTTAGGCCTTGTAACGAATCGAATTTCCTAAATTTTCATGCAAAAATCACATACCTTACACACATGGCCGTGTGGCTGTCCGTGTGGACATAAGTTAGGCTATTTACCAAGCCCTTTACCACCCAAAAACACATGCAAACTCATACCCTTCCATCATCACTCAACATGATATTATTAAACATCCACATAGCTTCAATTAAAACATAAATTCTTTAATCAATAACACATTCTTCACATACCACACTTTGTATATTTAAGAATCACACACAATTGCCAATCAAAACATACAAATGCGAAATTCATCAATAAACTCATTTTTATGCATATATTAAAACCCATATTGACCAATTTCAAATAGCCTTATACAAAATGATCATTTGACTAATATGAGCCAACATCATAGGCTCAACCAAATATGACACATATACAAAATAGCCAAGTCCCTATACATGCCATAATTCAATGTAAATTTCAATATACCAAAAAGTGTTGATAGTGTGGATGATCCTCCGACAGTCTCTGTATCCTGAGCTAGCTTGGCTACACTATGAAATAAGGGAAGAGAGAAAAGAGTAAGCTTTAAGCTTAGTAAGTCTATATGTAAACAATAGACATCACACCACATATTTAACATTCAAGAACATAACATACTAAGCATGAACAATTCAAATTCTTGGAGTTGCACTTACTCATTTCACCTTACCCAAGTTCACACACATATCATAAATAGTGCTCACGAATACATGTACTTATAGGCGTGCATTATCACTACTTTGTCACATGAAATTCCACTTAGTAAATTTTCCCAATGAATACTTCGAAATAATAACAGATGCAAGGTGGTTCGCACATAGCCCACCAATGATAACAAATACATGGTGGTTCGCACATAGCCCACCAATAATCATAGATACACGGTGGTTCGCACATAGCCCACTAATAATCATAGATGCACGGTGGTTCGCACATAGCCTACTAATGACCATAGCTACATGAGGTTCATCCATATCCTTATTCTATTTCAAAGGTTCATCTGGGAATTTCCTTACTTTTCAACATTTTAGCAGATATCAATAATATTCACTCATATTTCACCTAAGGTATCAACATGTAAAATCCTAAATAAAAAGGATGTATCATTTACATATAAACTTACCACGGTAAAAAATATGACAATTTACAATTTAGTTTGAAACTTTTCCTTTGCCTCGGTCAAGGTCGATTCCATGTTCTTCTTGATCTATAATGACACATTTAGCTTATTTAATTCACACATTATTCAAATTAGTCCAAAATCATCCTATAGCAAAATTTATAATTTGGCCCCTAACTTTTACAATTTTTACACTTTAATCTCTAGGCTCGTAAAATGAAATGTGTTCATTTTTCACACACCTAAGCCTGGCTGATTCATATTCTCTCTTATAGCAGCCCACAATTTCCACTAAATCACATTCTCTACACTTATTTTACAACATTTATAAATAGGTCCTTTTTATCCATTTTCACTAAAAATCATCAAGTAAGAGTTGTCTATCACACTTCAAACTTTCATATTCTACCACTAGACATCAAAACACATGTATGTCATCCATGGGTAAAATTTTAAACACAAACCCTAGCTCAAAGTAGTGGTAGAAATAGCTAAATTAATCTACGAGGATTTCAAAAATACGAATAACATCAAAAACGGGGCTAAGAGGTATTACAATCAAGCTTGAAATATGAAAGAAACCCTAGCTATGGCTTATTGAAGAATTCGGCCAAGGAGGATGAAGATGGACATAAATTTGACCTTATTTTCCCTCTTATTTCTTTTATTAATCAAATGACCAAAATGCCTTTCATTAACCCCTTTTGATATTTTATCCTTCCTTAGGCATTTTTGTCCAAACTAAAATAAAATTATCTAATTACCAAATAAGGACTTCCAATTTAAAAACCCATTTCAGTCAAGTATCTTTATGAATTAAAACACACATTCTTCACCTATTGCAATTTAGTCCAAATTGGACATCCAATCAATAAAATTTCTCAACCAAAATTTTACACAAACATTCAACCACTCAATAAACATTAAAACTCAATCTGAATAATTATTTTAACCTCAGATTCATGGTTTCAAAACCACTGTTCTGTTTAGGCCTATACTCGGGTTGTTACACACACACACGTGTGTCTAGCCCTTCTGCCTATTCGAAATGGCCTCACACGCCCGTGTCCAAGCCGTGTGCTTGGCCGTGCCAAATCTGTAGGGTACACTAACTTAAGCCACACGGCCATGCACACGCTCGTGTGTGAGGCCGTGTGGTACATATTGACTTAGTTTGAATTGCAACATCAGGGGACACACTGCCGTGTACTAAGGCCATGTGTCATACATGGTCGAGCCACACACCTGTGTGCTCAACCATGCGATGAAAATAGGCTAGTTACAAGCCACATTTCTTACCCAAATTTGCACACCTACAACAAGATCAAATAATACTATTTCCATACACAAATATGCATATAGAACTTCCACAAATTATCACATTATAAGCCATTTCAATATGATAACCACCATACTCAACATTTACCATAATTCATCTATTAGAACATAACATTTGCCTAACCAAAAACATACCCAAATCATCATCTATATTAACCTTACTTCATATATTTCATATACCAAAACATCATACTTTATTAGCCCAATTAGCAACCATTTACTAAACCAAAATCAAGCATATTTCAAGTTAATACACAACACAAACAAGTAGCCATTTGAGCAACTTTCACCATTATCAAGCATACCAAATATACCATATCACAAGGCAATAAATATATCACATAACTCATACCATTTGCACCATATCACATAGCCACAATCACATATCAACTTATAAATGAACCAACTTATAAGACCATCTATATATCAAACCTTACATTATTAACTAGCCAAATCTCATGGCTAATACATTTCAAACATATAGGCATCAATTGCCAAAATTACTTATACACTTTATAAACCAAGTAGCCTATACATGACATATAACCAAATCACAAAATATATAAATATCAAAATTAACTGCCGGATAGTGTGATGTAATCTCCGTTGACTTCCAACCCGAGCGAATTTTTGAAACACTATAAAACATAGAAAAATAACACAAAGTAAGCTATAAAGCTTAGTAAGCTCATATGATATTAAACTTATCTTATGGAATAAACACATATTAAATATTTACATATACTATAATGTAACTAATTTATTCTCATCTTTATAACATGAATCCAATCACATAATGTAACACCCCAACCCGTATCCATCATTGGAATAGGGCTACGAGGTATTACCGGAGTTTATAGAACTTTTTTTTTTTCATGTCAAGGCTTTATTCATTAAGTCATTCGAAATTTTATCGTCATACAATTAATATTATTATTAAAGTATACGAATCTATAATCATAGATGCATATATTCATCAATAAATTCCATGTACAAATATCATCATCTTATATTTCCATATATCCAGTATCACTGTCATTTTTTTCATGTACTTCAGGAATATATGTACAAATCTTTTTATATGCATATTTCCTTTTCCGGTCAGGATTCTTACCTACTGAATTTATCGGAATATCAATAGTTAAAATCATATAATATACTTAAAATATGCAAATCCGTAATCCATCAATTCACATTTACCCTTTTTAGCTATGTGTTTACCATCTTCTATATTTATCCCGTTGAATTTCTCGAAATTTCGATGGATATCCAATAGTACACTCCTGGTGTACAATCTCATTAACCGTCAATTCATACAGGAGTACACTTTTAGTGTACAATTCCGGGTCCATCAATTCATATGCATGTGTTGCCATGGTATCTTTCAACCATGGTCTTATTCATTGCCATGGTATCTTTCAACCATGGTCTTATTCATTTTCTCAATTTGTGGCCATGGTATCTTTCAACCATGGTCTTACACATTTCATTTCAGTAAGCACACTCTCGCGAACCTCACTCTCCTGCGAACCTCAATTCTTGGCACACTTCCGTGAACCTCAGCTCCCATGTATTCTTCGGAAGGGCCTATACACATGTATTCTTCGGGAGAGCCACCAGCACACTCCCGCGAACCTCATTTCCCATATATTCTTCGGGAGGGCTGATATTAGGATTACCCTTTCAGGCTGAATCCTTTTTCTGTATTCTTTGGGAGGGCTATATCAGGATGGGATCACCCATCTGGGCTAGATCCCCTTTTACCATCAATTCCTTTTCAGAGATCCATCAAAATCCATTCCATTCAACCGGGATTTACTTTCTTTTTATATCGGGTATTATCAATATTTCATCAATTATTATGCATTGATAATTTTTTTTCATCACATAACCACATATTTCAAGTATTTAAAAATACAATTTAAGTTACACGAACTTACCTCGTTGCTTGTCCGTGTTTATAAATTCATTAATCCAATATCTTTTCTCTTTTCACGTTCAAGTCTCGCATTTGAGTCGTTGGGATCTTTATAAATAAATTTCACCATTGTTTTCATTCATTCCATATTCTAATACATTCAATTAATGCTCTAGGCAAAATTACCATTTGGCCCCCAAACTTTTAATTAATTATGATTTACCCTTAGACTCAGAAAAATAAATTCTTGCAATTTAATCTTTATTTCCAGCTGTTATCATCATCCATATTAATAACATTCCATAAATTCTATAAAATATCAAAATTTTCCATAATTTCAACACTTTTCAATTTAATCCTTAAAACATGTTTTCCCTCGATCTTGAACTAAATTAACAATTTTCATTTAAAATTTTCAATTTAAATAATAAAATAATCCATTTCATGTAATTTGATCATTTCTAACATTTTTACAAAATTACCCATAAAGTTTTACTTTTATTCGATTTAGTCCTTGGGCTTAAAACATACAAATTAGTCATGCTAACTGATTATTCATACATATTTTCCTCCTCCTCCTCTCCATTCCACATCCTTAATTTATATAATATGCTTGTAAGTAACATTATCAATAATTTTACTATTTACTTATATGTGAACATTCAAGCTGTCCACCTGCGTCATAGTCACTAAATTATTTATATCTTGAGCTACAGAAATCAAAATTAAGATCCGTTAATTTTACCTGAAACTAGACTCACATATCTTGTTACCATAAAATTTTTAGAATTTTTGGCTTAGCCAATAAGTACAGTTTATTCTTTAAAGTTACCCCTATTCTGCTGTATAACTGTTCCGACCTTTCTTCATTAAAATTTAATTATCTCCTCGTACAGGACTCAGATGATGTTCCCACTTATTTCTCTTGAAAATAGACTCATTAAAGATTCTAACCATATAACTTATGTCCCATAATTATTTTTATACAATTTTTAATGATTTTTCCAAATCAGAATAGAGGATCCCGAAATCATTCTGAACCAGTCTCACAAAAATATAAAAATCTCAGAATACAGAATTCATTTACTTGTTTTGTTTCTTTTATATGAAAATAGACTCAACAAGCTTTAATTCCATATCTTATTCAACTCCTAATTCAGTTTCTACCATTTTTGGTGATTTTTCAAATTTAGCTTACTGCTGCTGTCCAAAACTGTTTTAGTGCAAGATATTAATTACTAAGTTTATATCACCCTTATTTTCTTTCTCTACACCATTTCCCATCACTTTATCTTATTTTCTCTTCACTACCATATCAAGAACATAGAATCATATATAAGAAAACTCTACATTAACATCAGTTACATGCTTTTTCAATAATATTAAACTTAAAAATATATGGAAATCTTGATGTTCTTACCTTGTTTTATTGTTTCCAAACTTTAACTTCATTTTCTCTCTCCTCCAGCTTCTATTGCTTGAATCCAACTTGATATTCTAGCTCCTCATAGTCCCCTTAACATTTTTCTCCTTCGGTAGCTATGGAAATTCTTTTGATTTCTAGGTGAAAATGGTGAATTTTTGGTGGAAGGACCAAATTGTAAAGAAAGTAAAACTTTCTTTCTCTCTTCCTCTCACGTTGGTGCATGGAAATGGTGGGTTTCTTCTCTTCTTTTTTTTCCACACACACACACATATATATACTAAATAAAATAATAAAATAATAAAATATCTTATTAAAATATTAATAAAGTAATATTTATCTTATTAAATAATTATAAAATATCATCACACCATCATTACCTTCTAGATTTCTCTCTCCTTCTAATTGACCATTTTGCCCTTCATGATCTTTTAAAATTCCATCCTTGAGTCATCACCTAATTTGATAAAATTGTGATTTAGTCCCTCATAATTCTTTCTCCTATTCAATTTGGTCCTAATTCATCTATTTTCCTTAGTTTCTAGATTATTCCATCCTTAAAATATTTGCACTATTGGTCCTTCAACTTTTCCATATTTACACTTTAACCCCTTAGATTTTAAGTATTTACTCTTGGGCCACAAAACTTTTCTCACTTTTACGATTTAGTCCTTTCTTGGATTAATACATCATAATCACTTCCTACATAGATTTTGTTGATAGAGCTCAAAATTTCTCTTTTTATTTCTTTATTTCACTATATCAATGATAGAAATTTTCGGGATATTACATTTCTCTCCCCCTTAAATATATTTCGTCCTCGAAATTTCATTTTTTTTTCATTTTTTTTTGATCATGGACTTCATTATCTCTATAATTCTATGGTTCCTTTCTGCATATACTTATCTAGTTTATCATTTATATCTATTCTCTATATTTAATACATGTAATATATTTCAAAATTCACTATTCATCAGTCACTCGTAATTCACTAATAATCTTTATCATATACTTCATATATCACTTTTATATATTTAGTAATTTAGTCATCAGCACAATATTTCTTGTAGCAATCATATTTTTCTTTTAATAACACAAACAATAGAACAATCATTATCGTCATGTATCATAAAATATTTATCCATACTTTTATGGGTTCCGATTCATCATGCTCAATTCTTTTTTTTCTTTTACTCATATTCTTAAGTATTGCTTTCAGTATTATCAGAATTAACTCGGTTGGGAAAGCATCTTTATAAGTTTCATCAGAGTCGGGAGGTACTATATTATCACAGTTATATAATGGCATGTCTTTCTGAACTTCACATATGCTATATTCGGTCCGAGAACCGACTAAACCGTAGCTCTGATACCACTAATGTAACACCCCAACCCGTATCCATCATTGCAATAGGGTCACGAGGTATTGCCGGAGTTTATAGAACTTTTTTTTTCCATGTCAGGGCTTTATTCATTAAGTCATTCGAAATTTTATCGTCATACAATTAATATTATTATTAAAGTATACGAATCTATAATCATAGATGCATATATTCATCAATAAATTTCATGTACAAATATCATCATCTTATATTTCCATATATCCAGTATCACTGTCATTTTTTTCATGTACTTCAGGAATATATGTACAAATCTTTTTATATGCATATTTCCTTTTCTGGTCAGGATTCTTACCTACTGAATTTATCGGAATATCGATAGTTAAAATCATATAGTATACTTAAAATATGTAAATCCGTAATCCATCAATTCACATTTACCCTTTTTAGCTATGTGTTTACCATCTTCTATATTTATCCCGTTGAATTTCTCAGAATTTCGATGGATATCCAATAGTACACTCCTGGTGTACAATCTCATTAACCGTCAATTCATACAGGAGTACACTTTTAGTGTACAATTCTGGGTCCGTCAATTCATATGCATGTGTTGCCATGGTATCTTTCAACCATGGTCTTATTCATTGCCATGGTATCTTTCAACCATGGTCTTATTCATTTTCTCAATTTGTTGCCATGGTATCTTTCAACCATGGTCTTACACATTTCATTTCAGTAAGCACACTCCCGCGAACCCCACTCTCCCGTGAACCTCAATTCTTGGCACACTTCCGCGAACCTCAGCTCCCATGTATTCTTCGGAAGGGCCTATACACATGTATTCTTCGGGAGAGCCACCAGCACACTCCCGCGAACCTCATTTCCCATATATTCTTTGGGAGGGCTGATATTAGGATTACCCTTTCGGGCTTAATCCTTTTTCTTGTATTCTTCGGGAGGGCTATATCAGGATGGGATCACCCGTCTGGGCTAGATCCCCTTTTACCGTCAATTCCTTTTCAGAGATCCATCGAAATCCATTCCATTCAACCGGGATTTACTTTCTTTTTATATCGGGTATTATCAATATTTCATCAATTATTATGCATTGATAATTTTTTTTTCATCACATAACCACATATTTCAAGTATTTAAAAATACAATTTAAGTTACACGAACTTACCTCGTTGCTTGTCCGTGTTTATAAATTCATTAATCCAATATCTTTTCTCTTTTCACGTTCAAGTCTCGCATTTGAGTCGTTGGGATCTTTATAAATAAATTTCACCATTGTTTTCATTCATTCCATATTCTAATACATTCAATTAATGCTCTAGGCAAAATTACCATTTGGCCCCCAAACTTTTAATTAATTATGATTTTACCCTTAGACTCAGAAAAATAAATTCTTGCAATTTAATCTTTATTTCCAGTTGTTATCATCATACATATTAATAACATTCCATAAATTCTATAAAATATCAAAATTTTCCATAATTTCAACACTTTTCAATTTAATCCTTAAAACATGTTTTCCCCCGATCTTGAACTAAATTAACAATTGTCATTTAAAATTTTCAATTTAAATAATAAAATAATCCATTTCATGTAATTTGATCATTTCTAACATTTTTACAAAATTACCCATAAAGTTTTACTTTTATTCGATTTAGTCCTTGGGCTTAAAACATACAAATTAGTCATGCTAACTGATTATTCATACATATTTTCCTCCTCCTCCTCTCCATTCCACATCCTTAATTTATATAATATGCTTGTAAGTAACATTATCAATAATTTCACTATTTACTTATATGTGAACATTCAAGCTGTCCACCTGCGTCATAGTCACTAAATTATTTATATCTTGAGCTACAGAAATCAAAATTAAGATCCGTTAATTTTCCCTAAAACTAGGCTCACATATCTTCTTACCATAAAATTTTTAGAATTTTTGGATTAGCCAATAAGTACAGTTTATTCTTTAAAGTTACCCCTGTTCTGCTGTATAACTGTTCCGACCTTTCTTCATTAAAATTTAATTATCTCCTCGTACGGGACTCAGATGCTGTTCCCACTTATTTCTATTGAAAATAGACTCATTAAAGATTCTAACCATATAACTTATGTCCCATAATTATTTTTATACAATTTTTAATGATTTTTCCAAGTCAGAACAGAGGATCCCGAAATCATTCTGAGCCAGTCTCACAAAAATATAAATATCTCAGAATACAGAATTCATTTACTTGTTTTGTTTCTTTTATATGAAAATAGACTCAACAAGCTTTATTTCCATATCTTACTCAACTCCTAATTCAGTTTCTACCATTTTTGGTGATTTTTCAAATTTAGCTTACTGCTGCTGTCCAAAACTGTTTTAGTGCAAGATATTAATTACTAAGTTTATATCACCCTTATTTTCTTTCTCTACACCATTTCCCATCACATTATCTTATTTTCTCTTCACTACCATATCAAGAACATAGAATCATATATAAGAAAACTCTACATTAACATCAGTTACATGCTTTTTCAATAATATTAAACTTAAAAATATATGGAAATCTTGATGTTCTTACCTTGTTTTATTGTTTCCAAACTTTAACTTCATTTTCTCTCTCCTCCAGCTTCTATTTCTTGAATCCAACTTGATATTCTAGCTCCTCATAGTCTCCTTAACATTTTTCTCCTTCGGTAGCTATGGAAATTCTTTTGATTTCTAGGTGAAAATGGTGAATTTTTGGTGGAAGGACCAAATTGTAAAGAAAGTAAAACTTTCGTTCTTTCTCTCTTCCTCTCACGTTGGTGCATGGAAATGGTGGGTTTCTTCTCTTCTTTTTTTTCGACACACACACACATATATATACTAAATAAAATAATAAAATAATAAAATAATAAAATATCTTATTAAAATATTAATAAAGTAATATTTATCTTATTAAATAATTATAAAATATCATCACACCATCATTACCTTCTAGATTTCTCTCTCCTTCTAATTGACTATTTTGCCCTTCATGATCTTTTAAAATTCCATCCTTGAGTCATCACCTAATTTGATAAAATTGCGATTTAGTCCCTCATAATTCTTTCTCCTATTCAATTTGGTCCTAATTCATCCATTTTCCTTAGTTTCTAGATTATTCCATCCTTAAAATATTTGCACTATTGGTCCTTCAACTTTTCCATATTTACACTTTAACCCCTTAGATTTTAAGTATTTACTCTTGGGCCACAAAACTTTTCTACTTTTACGATTTAGTCCTTTCTTGGATTAATACATCATAATCACTTCCTACATAGATTTTGTTGATAGAGCTCAAAATTTCTCTTTTTATTTCTTTATTTCTTTATTTTACTGTATCAATAATAGAAATTTTCGGGATATTACACATAATTAACTAAAAGTTTCACAAGTTTGTTCATTTCTATGCGCATATGGGTCAAATATGTTCTTATAAATTCCTTCTCACTTACATATGCATAAATGAATATCATTATAACTTTGTTCAATTCAATATTCATCACATTTTCTTTAGTCAAATGAATCACGTGTAATATCATCAAATAACAATAATTCGCTCTCTGTGTGCCTTACATGTTAACAGTTAAAACATCTATAACTTACATCTCATATATTATTCAATTTATACCTCGTTATAGCCAATTAAACATAATTTGAAATAAAAACATACTTATATACATATCTTTCTCATTTCATATACATGTTACGATATAAACTTACAAAGTTACCTTCATTCGATTCACACATAGGTTCCGTACATACCCATATTACTTAATTCAATCGTGCTTTCATTCACGTCTTGACTATGCCTATTGAACCATTCGGAATAACTAAGGATACTCGAGAATTCCACATAGATCTTACAACGCCATATCCTAAATATGGTCTTACATGTATCTCATACTGATGCAAATAGCCCAGCTATGGTCTTACACGAAATCTCATATCGATGCCATGTCCCAGACATGGTCTTACACATAATATCATACCGATGACATATCCCAGATATGGTCTTACACATAATATCAGTATCCTTAATGTCATGACATTAGTATCCTATATTATTCCTAAGGTTCATACAGGACTTTCACTCGTCAATTCTCTATCGTTCATGTCTCGAAGGCTTATATATAATCATTTCAATTAAATTCAATGATAATAATGCATAAATAACATAATTCAATAACATTTATTATCATACGAACTTACCGCGTTTGCTGTATCAACAATTTAGGTCAACTAATCTGAAACTTTATTTTTTCGCGTTCTGGATCTAATTCTCGTTTTTCTCAATCTAGATAATAACAAAAATTATTTATTAATCATTAATTCACTCAATTTAGCACAATTTATACATTTTTGCAAAATTACACTTTTTCCCCAACTATTTCACATTTTTACAATTTAGTCCCTAGGCTCGTAAAACAAAATTTATTCAATTTCAACACAACCCAAGCCTAGCCGAATATTTTTCATATTTATAACAGCCCATAAATTTCACATATTCACACTTTTACCACACAATTTATCATATTTCTCAATTTAGTCCTTAATTGACATTTTTATCAAAAATCACTTTACAAAACTTGTAAATCTAACAACAATGATTTATTTTCCATCATTAACTAACAAAATACTCATGCATTCAAAAATGGCAACATTCAAATACTTTAACAGTTTTGAAATCGAAAGTATAGGCTAGCTAGATTACGAAGCAATGATCTCAAAAAAGTAGAAATCATTAATAATAGAGCTAAAATCATACCTAATTTAGCATTTGAAGCTTGTTTGAATGTAAAAGATGAACATGGATTCTTCTTTGCTTCATAATTGGTTTAGGAGGATGATGGAAATAAAAATATAGCTTTTGGTTTTATTAATTATAACCTTTATTAACTAATTACTTAATTAACCTTTAAAAACATTAGTAATTACATCATATGCCACTCCACTATCACCCACTAACTCATAAATGGGTTATTTATCACATAATGACCTTCACTTTAAACTTCTATTGCTATTAGACACTTTTAGCTTATAGAACACAACTTTCACACTTTACGCGATTTTGTCCTTTTTATCAAATTGAGCACTCAAACAATAAAAATTGGTTGCGAAAATTTCAGACAACTCTAATATCATACTGTAGACATTAAAACAATAATAAAATAATTTTTTTGGTGTTAGATTTATAGTCCCGAAACCACTGTTTCGATTTGACCCAAAAACGGGTTGTTACACTTTCGCTCCATTGAATTAACCACATTAAACATGAATTAATATCTCAAAAATATTAAAACAAGAAATAAGCATACATAATTAAGAACAAGAATCAAGTATTTATTGCGTAAAAAAATTAAATAATAGGATCCATATAGGTTTCATCTCTCCTAGGTATCTAGGGGATTAGTTCATAATCCTAAATGAAAACATCTCAAAGTCAGAAAAACAACAAGACATAAAGAAACTCAATAAAACTTCAAAAGAAATTAAAAGGAGATCTTCAATCTTGATGGAGATCCGCTTCCGAGTTGGCTCCGATGGTGTTCTTCGAGTGATTTCTTTGATCTTCTTTGATTGCTCCCATTATGTCTTCTTCTAATGGGTATTTATAAACTTTAGAATGCACAGAAACCCTAAAAATTGGGTTTTTCCGTGCATTTGGAAAGTGGGGTGCAAAACTGACACTGGCTAGCACATGGGTGTGTGTCCAGCCCGTGAGGCTCACCCGAGCATGTGCCTAGCCCGTGTGGAAATGCCTAGATCATGTGGATCCTAAAGATAGCTTTTTTTATTTGATTTTGGCTCGATTTTTGCTCCTTTTGCTCCTAAATGCTCTCTTAAGTATAGAAACATGAATTTAAAGGATTAGGAGAATCAAATTCACTAATTTGCATAATTAATCATCCAAAAATTCATTAAGAATGGGATTAAAATATGTTAGTTTTGTAGCTTATCAATAATTTATTGATTTGCCAACTAGATGTTTATAATACCTTCTTACAAGGCAACTTGAAGAATAAGATATCATGACCTATCCTTCAAGTTTCGTGAATCTCTATTAGCTTTGATGTCCCAAGCTTTTGATATAACAACATTTAAGAAAAATTTTATATGTATTATATTTCCTAAGTCATTTGGTGAAGAGGTGGTTGAAAATTTTATCAAACATTTTCAGAACATTATCAAAGACTTGCAATATACTTAAAAATATATTTTAAATTTGTTTTAATTTATCCAAATATTTTTAAGTTAATACCAAATTTTTTTTACGGTGTTTAAATTTTTTTTAAAGGACCTTGGTATGCAAGTCTTGAGACAGACAACTATATGTCTCGAGACGTGAAAACTTCAAAGAAAAAATCTCCTTCAAAAGTTGAATGTTAGAATTTACGTGAACTACTCAAATTGATTAGCTTGTTTAAATTTTATCTTTTATACATAAAAAAAAAATACTAAAGCATTAGTACAATAAAATTTAAATTAAATAAAAGTAAATAGTGAGAACAACCAATGACCAATTACTACTCTAGCATCTAAATATGAAAGAAAACGGTATGAACACTTGACTTCTAATCAAGCCATATCAAAAAACATTTTATATTGGGAAATAACACTAGTAAAAATTCAAATGTCATGGATACAAAGCTACATCATTTAGCGCTCATCCGCCATAATGGAGTATGCGAACTTGTGCATTGGATCTAACACCAACGGTCTTATTGTTAATAGAAATATATGAAATCTCATAAATTGTTAAATCCTCTAGATTAGGTGTAGGAAAAATAAGTTGATTTGGACTTGAGAAATTGAATCTATGTGAACTCGAATAATCAAGTCACTAATGACTTAAGAAAACACGAGTCCTTATAAACTTGGAAAAGCCTCCCTCAAGGGAAGAGCAAGGGACAAAGCCCCAAGAAAATTATTATTTTGAGTAACAAGGCATTCCAATGTTGAAAAAAAAGAGGGCAATTGCCAAATGAGAAGACTTTGTAGATAAGAAAAAAAAATGATGCGAGGATTTTAGTAAGGAAAAAGATGGGAAAGGAGGTTGGGGAAAGCCCCCAATCGACAATTGACCATTAGCGACCGAAGAAGAAGCCCCAAACTACCTTAAGGGGAGGAGAATGTCATATAAAAATAAGGGGGAATAGAGAAAGAAAAGAATGAAAGAGAGGGAAAAGGCTACCATCAAAAGGCTAGGGTTATAGTTGCTACCCCACATGTTTAGGGCTTGGAATGTTTCACTACTTGAGCTTGAGGGAAGGGGATAACTTTTTTTTTCAATCTCATTCTTTTTTTTAATTGAAGACCAATTTATTGTTTAATAATAATATAAAAATAAATAGTAAAAATATCTTTTTAATTTGAAAAATAATTATTTTTCATTTAAATCATTATTATGTCCTATAAAAGTTACAATTTCACTTAATGATAAAATATTTAAAAGATTAGTATTTAGTATGTTGATAGTGTTTTTAACTCCATAAAAAAAGTTAAAAGGGAAATAATTTGATACACAACTTGTGGAGTTTTTAAACTAACCGTTTTACCATATAATTTCCTTTATTTAAAACACCTTGGAGATGTTCAAAGTTCTTCATGGTATTGTGATATACCATAGTTAATGCTACCCTTAAATGGCATGTAATACATAATCATGGTAAGATTCTAATAGAATGTGATTTCTAAGATTTTGATTTCTATGAAAGTAACATTACAACGTTTGGTAAACTGGAATATGAACTAGAATCTTGAGAAAGTTATATCAATGTGTTTGGTTCACTAAGCACTTTACAACGAATGTGATGGTAAATTTCAAAATTGCCCCTCATCAAATAGAGTTGCTCATGGGTCGGGCTTATGCAAGGTATTTAGACCACTTTTCAGCCCGGGCCTGACCTGAAAAATAGGCTTACTTTTTTACCCAAGCCCGACCCAATTTAAGAAAAGTAAACCCAAGCCCAACCATTTTTTACTTTTTAAGTTTACTTTTTATTTAAAATTATTTTTTAAAAAAATATAATATAAAATGCACTAAAAATGCTAAAATAAAAATTTTCTAACACATTACAAATACATTAAAAAGTAGGGTAAACTACCAAAATAGTCATTGTTGTTTGCCTCAGGTTACATTTTAGTCACTTATGTTTGAAATGTTATGTTTTAGTCACTTACGTTATCGTGTTGTAACATTTTAGTCACTGAGTTGTTAATTGTCGTTAACTGTGTGACAGTAAGCTGACGTGGCACATTAAATCATCATTTCAAACGAAAATTTTTAGTTAAATTATATAATTGGTCCTTATATGTTTTCGCTTTGAACAATTTAATTTTTTTTCTTTTACGTTCTTTTAACTTTACTTTTTTTTTCTTATTTTCCACTCTCTTTGTCAGGAAATCTAAACAGAAAGATTAACTTATTAGTAAAAAAAGATTACTGAGATAAATATGAGGGTGAATAGTTTTTTCTTTAAAAAAAAAAGGAAAGATGATGACGAGTGTAGTGCTAGAGAAAAATATTGATCGTCACCAGCTTCTTTTTGGCAAATGCCTTTAGTCCCCTAAGCGCCTCCCTTCTGTGGAAACGCTAGTTGGTTTTATTTTATGATCTCCATTTTTTTTACATTGGTTGTATTGTTTTATCAACTTTTTTTTTTTAATTTGTTTCAAGCAAAGAAAAGAAAACAGAGCAAGTGAAGATCATTGAGACACCAACAATATCAAGAGAAATAACCATGAGGTCGAGTAATAGTGCCACTGAACTATCTTCGACACCATAACTTTCCATGCCTATTGGTAATCAAAGCAAGTCGCCTCTCCCCCTTCCCGTGTTTGAGTACAAAGAAGGTAGCATGAGGTCGCCATGGAAATTCTTCAAGGAAGCTCCAAGGCTCTCTTTAGATAATAGAGCCATCGTTGATGCCAAAGGAAGCCTTAAGCCTCGAGAGATTCGTACGAATGCCTCCATATTATCTGCGAACCAATGCAAAGATGAGGTGGACAATAACGATAAACAATGGCTGTCACCAAGCATAATTGCAAGTCTCATGGGACTGGAACTGTTACCGAAGTCGAATCCTGAACTGAACGAAAAAGCTCAAAACGAAAAAAATATAGGGAGCAATTGTATAATTTAACCTAAATTTTTCATTTAAAATGATGAATTAATGTTCCACGTCAACTTACCGTTACACTGTTAACGACAATTAACAATTCAGTGAATAAAATGTTACAACACGATAAAATAAATGATTAAAACATAACATTTCAAAAATAAGTGACTAAAATGTAAACTGAGGCAAACAAAAGTGACTATTTTGATAGTTTACCTTAAAAAGTATTTATATTAAAAAACACAAATAAATATAATAAATATTTTATGGTATTAAATATAATTTTTTAAAATTTATATTTCCAGTTGGCTTATTTAGTTCGGTAAGTTTTTTTTAGGTCTTGGACAATGATTTTAATTGTTATTGGATTAGTGATTTAATATAAATATAAATATAAATATATAATCATTATTTAACATATATAACTAATATAATATTGGTTTATAACATAATATTCGGGCTGGGCTAACGCAGAAAAATCTTGCCCAAGGCTCAACCCATATAGAAAAACAGGTCTTAAATTTTACCCATAAGTCCAATTTTTGGACATCGTATTTTGTTCAAACCCTCTCATTTTTCAAATGAACCTTTGAGTTAGGCAGGTGGCCCAACCCAAGAGTAAGTTTACCATCAAATAAAATACAAATTTAATTATTTTTAATATTTTCAATGATATTTATTATTAACAAAAGTTACCTTATTATTAACAAACAAGTAATTTAATATATTTATTTTAAATAAAAATAATTTATTTATTTACCTTATTAATATAGTACTAAATTGAAAATGTGATTTAAATATTTCATATGTATTGAATTAGAATATAATTTAAAAAAATTAATTCAATAGTATTTAAAATAAATTAAAATTTTTTATTATTTTGTGACAAACAAGTATTGCATAATATAAATAAATAATTAATTAATTTTGTCTCAAAGATAAATTTTAACTTTTAACTACACCAGAAAAATTACTTTCGCAACAATATTAAAAGGAATGCTTAAAATATAATTTGTTTTTTTAATGTGGTACCAATGTTATTTTTTATTCAATATAATATCTATATTTGATAAAAGTTATACATTTTAGTATATAAAAGTAATTGTGCTAAGTTTTTTAGTATTTAATTCGAGTTTTAATATTGATTTACTGAAAATTCATAATTAAACTAATAATATTAGCAATTATTTTCATCAAATAAACCCTAAAACTCAAATTAAATCAAATTCATTAGATTATATTTAACAATTAAAACACAAAATTAAACAAATTTACAGTTAACACTAATTTTTTTTCTATTAATATAATCATGACAAACTCAAACCTAATAATATTAGCAATTAACTTTCATGAAATCAACTCAAAAATTTGAATTAAATACTAGAAAGTTAACACTATTATTTTTAAGTATCAAAATATATAACTTTTGTGAAATACAAATATTATATTAAAAAAACACAAATATCATATTAAAAAAATTAAATTCCGAATACCAAAATATGGATTAAACCAAAAAGAAATCATGAAAAAGTAACTCTGAAATAAAATTACATTAATAGTTTTTAACACATCAAATGCAATCCCCCTCCCACCAATTAATTCAAAAAAGTATTTGCCTTCAATTATACTCAGAAAAATGATTGTGTGAAATAATATGTTAATGCTATATCAATAATTTATTTTAAAATTTAAAATTTTAATTTTAAAAAATATTAATATAACATTAGATTATTAAAAAGAAAAATGACGGTAATATCCTTGTTTGATACCATCTTTCCCCATTATACCTAACCCCCTTCCTCCGGTTAGAAGCGAGGCGGATAGCTTAAGCTGCTCGCCTCATGCATATTTGAAACCACTGCGGAAGGGAGAAAGTTATTGAAACTTAATTTGAAACAAACATGAATTTTTAAAATCTAATAAAAGGAAACGTCAAACTTAAATGTATTTTATATCTGCTCTTTGCAAACCAAAAACCAAAGAGAGAGAAGCTGAGAAGAAACAACCTTGAGTTGATAAACAGAACAAAATCCTTTTCCTAAACCTCTACGGCTACGCCTCCGTTAACACTCCTTTCTTCCTGCCAAAACCCTTTTTTAACTTCCATATTTCCTCTTTCCATATATAAAAAGAAATTTTTTTTTTTTTTTTTTGTGCATTAAAGGCTCACCCTCCCCCACTCTGGTTTTCTTTTTTCCCATTGACTCCTGCTCTTCTCTCTCATCTCTCTTTATAACTCCCAACTCATCCTCCAAAGATTTTTCTCAGCAAACAAAAAGAAAGTGAGAAAACAGAGCTTTACAGAGTAGAAAGAACAGGGATTTCTTTGTTTCTTTTCCAGCCCTCCTCCATTATCCTTTTCCTTGTTTTCTTTTCGGGTCCTCTCTTCTTTTTCCCCATATCCTTGTTTTTTCTCGGGATTGTCCAAACATGGGTTCTTCTGAACTCCATCAGAATGATGCAAACTGTGTTTGGGTTGATGGGCCTATCATTGTAGGTGCAGGGCCATCGGGTCTAGCAACATCAGCTTGCCTTACTCAGCACGGTGTCCCTTCTCTTATTCTTGAGAAAAGCGACTACTTAGCTTCTCTATGGCAACTTCGAACCTATGATCGTCTCAAACTCCATCTCCCCAAACAGTTTTGTGAATTGCCACTCCTTGGTTTCCCTCACAATTTCCCCAAGTACCCAAACAAGGACCAGTTCATCTCTTACTTGGAATCCTACGCTGGACACTTCTCAATCCAACCTAGGTTCAATCAAGCGGTGCAAAGCGCAGATTACGATCACATTTTGGGGTTCTGGAGGGTTAAAACTCAAGACTCTGAATACATTTCAAGGTGGCTTATTGCAGCTACTGGTGAAAATGCTGAGCCTGTAATACCAGACATTCCTGGGATTAACAAGTTCAACGGTTCTGTCGTTCATACCAGTTCGTATAAGTCGGGTTCTGAGTTTAAAAACCAAAGGGTTTTGGTCATTGGATGCGGCAACTCCGGCATGGAGGTCAGCTTAGACCTTTGCCGGTACAATGCAATCCCTCATATGGTTGTTAGAAACACGGTAACTTCATCTAATTCTATATCGGACTTCCTTAACTTCAATGTAAATCATAGTTAAAAACGTACTCTATATTGTTTAGATGTTTGATTTTTTTCGGTTTTGCAGGTGCATGTATTGCCAAGGGAGATGTTTGGTTTCTCGACATTTGGAATAGCCATGGCGCTTATCAAATGGTTCCCATTATGGCTAGTAGATAAGTTCCTGTTGCTGGTAGCAAACTTCATCTTAGGCAACACTGACCAATTAGGTCTCCGGCGACCAAAAACTGGTCCAATTGAGCTCAAGAATGTCACGGGAAAGACACCGGTGCTCGATGTTGGTGCACTATCACAGATAAAATCTGGGGAAATTAAGGTAAATAGACCCATGTTCGATCAATCACATCTTGTTCCAACATATATATGTTTAGTTGATTTTGTTAGGTATTTCAGGTGATGGAAGGTGTGAAAGAGATAACAGGAAATGGAGCTAAGTTTATGGATGGACAAGAAAAGGAGATTGATTCTATAATCTTGGCAACTGGGTACAAAAGCAATGTGCCAACTTGGCTCAAGGTAATAGCAATGAGTTGTTGCATTTTGTTTAGTTTTTAGTTCTATCTTATTGTGTATCACACATCACTTTCTGCCTTGGACACATGTATTTAGCCCACAAGCCAACAAATCTCTTCTTTTCTCCCTGCAGGGGAGAAAGAAGGAAGCCTTTTTTTTTTCCGTGAAAGAAAACATATTTTATGTGTTCAAACTTCAAATGTGTTAAATATTTGTTTATTAGGGTTTACCGGAAATTAAATTCTCTGTGATGCGTAACTGTCATCAAATATAGTGTTGCTTTTTAGGATTCATTAGCCTAAACCAAGAAGAAAATGGGTTTTTGTTACGATATTTTGACAGATTTTTCACCGTTTCTTTTGGCACCAAACATTGATTAAAAGAGTTGATTTTATTAGTGGCAGTAAATTTTTTCCCTTTTTGGAAATATAGGGATGTGATTTTTTCAACAAAGACGGCATGCCAAAAACGCCGTTTCCTAACGGATGGAAAGCAGAGAAGGGATTGTACACAGTTGGGTTTACAAGAAGAGGGCTCCTAGGAACGGCTTCTGACGCCGTTAAAATTGCTAGGGACATTGCTCAACAATGGAGGCCAAACAACAGCTGTAGTAATTCTCATGTTATCCTGCTCAAAGAAACATGATTCTAAAACAAAATAATAATAAATACAAAAATACTTCTAAGTTCGATTTTACCAGAGGTTAGGCTTTTCGGTTTTCTTTTTAGAATATTGTAAATGCACCAATTTGGTGACAAAGGAGTTTTGCATCCATTTACCTCTTATGATGAGGTAAGTTAACTTTGTACAAAATAATTTCATAAATAGAATCTACTTTCAAAATTTATTCAACAAATTTGTTTTGAAATTGTGTTAGATTTGTTATTTTGGTACCCATAATGGTATGGGATAGATAGAACAAAAGAAAGAGTTGCATTCCCTTCTGGAAAATTGGTCATAAAACATTTTCTAATCAAGCTTCATAAAGAAATCTTTCAGATTGGAGGCCAAAATTATATGAAACGAACTGACAGCGTGTTTAGTTAGCATGAATAGTGAATCCATTCACACATAATCTAGTGATGAATACATTGAATCACTCACTCAACAAAACCTACATTTATTTTTATTATATTGAATCACTCATTCATATTAGGTGAAAAAATTATATGGAAAGAACTAACAGTGTGTTTGGTTACCATGAATAGTAAATTCATTCGCATATGATTTAGTGATGAATACATTGAACCATTCATTCAACAAAATATACATTTACCTTTATTTTAACTTTTTCTCGTAAGTGTTATGAGTAAATTTTGAGAAAATTAACAAAAGAATCTAAGAGGTTGAAATTATGTAAATCCAAAATTTTGAGAAGGAAAGGACACCTATTGGTGGCGAGGCACGATGGTTGGTAAGGTGCTGCAGGATGGCCATTGACCATTTTCTGAAAAAAGATGATTGAATAGTCATCTTATTTTACGAGAGAGAAAGAAATAGTGAAATGAAAATTGAAAAAAAAAAACATTTTATGCCAATAAAGAATCGTTAATATATTAAAATTATTATCAGTATCTTATTATTATACAGTAGATGTCTATTATTATAAGAATTTTAATGTACTTTTTGACTATAATATCTATTAAAAGAATCTTATTTCATTTATATGTATCATGTCTATAAATATAGATTTTAAAGAAATATTGTAAAAATTATTATTGATGAATAAAAGACACACTTTTATTTATTCTTCTAATTCCCCTATTTTTATTCTATTTATTTTTTATTTTATAACATGATATTAGTAAAATACTCAATTTCTTTTTCTAAAACCTAGTATAAATGTTTTAATCCTTCTTCCTTAACCAATCGACCACGTAGTTATTATTATTTTGTGTCAAGAAATATATAAAACCGATCCCCACTGTAGAAGAAAAGAAATTAAAAAATCACAAGTAAAGGATTCAATCTTGTACCTTCTAATATCTATGAAAATTCATTTATTTGAGGATCAAAGATCAAATTTCATCCTCGAGGTGTTAGACACAAAATGAGAAGATTTGCAAGAAGTTTTTTTAAAAAATATTTTCTCTTGATTAACTTTAATTATAATTCATGATTAACTATGATTGATTTGATTAACTTGTTTTATTTCTATCTTTTTTAGGATGGTGAAAGATTTTATGTCACCATCGATTTTGATTCTTTATCTTGGATTTATTGAGTAAAATTTTGATTGGTAAAAAGTCTATTTTTAACATATGACTGTAATTATTATTTTATTTGTTCTAAATATGATCAAAATTATGAGTTAGATTATTAAATATTGATTGGTTCATAAGGTTTATTAATGAACCTTCGTAGTATATTATTTTCAAATGATTATCTAATGTTGTATAATATTTGAAAAAAAATGTCATATAGTAATCATGGTAGTCGATATTGTAAAGGTACATGTAGCACTCCTAACCCGTATCTGTCGCCGAAACAGGGTTACGAAGCATTATCGGAGTTTTCAAATCAAACAGACATAAATTTCAAACTTTTCAGATCATATCAATAAACACATTAAAACCAATTCAAAACATACATATTGTCCCTTAAGTGAGCCCTGGAGGCCCTAAATACTCGTCATAAATTTCAAACTTTTCAGATCATATCAATAAACACATTAAAACCAATTCAAAATATACATATTGTCCCTTAAGCGAGCCCTTGAGGCCCTAAATACTCGTTAGAAAGAAGTCGAGACTAAATCGGAAACTCAGAGAATTTTTCAAAAAACAATGAAAATTTTCAACACTGCAATGGCACACGGCCAAGAGACATGCCCGTGTCTCAGGCTGTCTGGCATTCAAAGTAAGGACACATAGCTGTGTCCCAACTCGTGCCGTGCCCGTGTAACTCGCTGACTTAGGTCACACGACCAAGCCACACGCCCGTATGCCAGGCTGTGTACCCTTCGAAATAACCTACACGTCTGTGTGCCAGGTTATGTAACAGCCTAACTTGCAACCCTTTGAAAGCTACAGATGACACACGGCCGTGTCATCTGGCTGTGTGTCACACAGGGCTGAGACATATGCTTGTGTCTCTATCTGTGTGGACGAAAATAGGTCATTTTACAAGCCATTTTTCTCACCCAACGTGTCATGAACCTACAACCAAAATTTCACATAAGTACAAGCCATAACAAGGACCAAATTCAAGCATAATCAAGCTATAAATTTAATGTATACAAACATACAACCAATATGCCCATGGGGCACCTCATGTAATAGCCCAATTCTGAGTTTGATCGGAACGAGTGGTTTCGGGACCACTTAACCGAGTTAAAATATTATTGTTATTATTATTTTAAATAGTTTTACAAGATGATAGAATTACTTTACAAAAGTTTAGTAAAGAAATTTTACCGTTTAAATAGCTAATTCGGTAAAAAGGAATAAATCGCATAAAGCAATAAATATGAGTTCTATTTCATAAGTGGCTTAAATGATCATGGCTTTATTATTAGAAGGCCTTAAATTGATATTAGACCATTACTTTAGTTAATGGACAATAATGGATATCCATTGCATGATTTTTTTATTGTTTAAACAAGGTTAAATTTGGAAAATGCTTAATAAGTTATTATTAATTAAAACAAAACATAAAATAGTTTTATTTTCCACCATTTCCACCGAATCTTGAAGCTTAGAAAGCCAAATAAAGGCATTTTCATTCGGCAAGCTTAAATCTATCAATTAAAGGTATGTTTTGCTTCGGTTTTTAATGATTTTTATGTTTCTGAGCTCGTTGTAGCTCAGTATAGCTGACCCGTACCCCAATTTCTAAAATTGGTGATGTTTCTGAAAAATGCCATTGTTGAATATATATGTATTTTGATGTTTCTTGATTGATTATTGGTGGTTGCTTAGTGATATACAAGTTTTATAAAGCGATTTTTGATAAAATTGAGCTTTAAGGATTAAATTGAAAAAGATAGAATTTTTGTGGTTAGAAATGTGAATAAATGAAACATATGTGTTTGTATGATAAGCATGAATATTCGGCTATGGTGGTTTTTGATGGAAAATGTATAATTTGTCATTTTGTGTATAAAGGACTAAATTGCAAAATAGTTAAAAATATAGGGGTAAATATGTAATGTAACACCCCTTACCTGAGACCATCGCCGGAGTCGAGCACAAGGCGTTACCAGACTTACCTTACTAGTTCAGGGCATAAAAATTTACTTTTAAAATTAATTCGCTCACATTCATCCAATATATCCCTAAAAAGGGCCCTCGAGGCCCTAAAACATGCAATTGAAATGGTTCGGGACCAAATCGTGAACATTAAAAATTTTTTGATTACTTAAACAAATCAAAACAATTTATTACACTATTCATAATAAAACTGTCCACCTGCGTAATAGTCACTAAATTAATTATAACTCGAGTTACAAAATTCAAAATTTAAATCCGTAAATTTTCCTTGAAAGTAAACTCATATATCTTCTTACCATAATTTTTTCAGAATTTTTGATTTGACTAATTAATACATTTTATTCATTAAATTCTCTCCTATTGTGCAGTCCAGTGGACCTGACCTCTCTTCACTAAAAATCAATTATCTCATTATACAAAATTCAGATAATGTTTCTATATATTTCTAATGAAAATAGACTCACTAAGGAATCTATACATATAAATTATGACTCATAATTCTTTTTGTACAATTTTTAGTGAAATTCTAAAATCGAAACAGGGGATCACGAAGTCACCCTAAACTAGTTTCACAAAAATTTAAATATCTCAGAATACAGACTTTCTTTGCTTGCTCTGTTTCTTTCCTATGAAAATAGACTCAATAAGCTTTAATTTTATATCTCATTCACCATTTAATTCCATTCCTAAAATTTTTAATGATTTTTCAAAATCACGTCACTGCTGCTGTCCTAAAACTATTCCATGGCCTACTTTTACTCTTTCATAATTTCTTTGCATTAAACCTCATTTAGGCATACATAACACCAAGACATGTTCTTAACTAGCCATTTCAATAGCTAATCATTATCAAGTATCCACATGCCATTCTTTAGTCATATTATAAGGACATACACACAAAATAGTCAAGTCCCTATACAAGTCACAACTTAAAACGTTTCGAATCACAAAATACCAAATAGCCCTTTGATAGTGTGATACGATCTCCGACGTCCTTACAATCCCCAAGTTGGCTTGGCGATATTATAAAAAGAGAGAAAAGAAAGGGAGTAAGCATATAGCTCAGTAAGTTTGCATATAAATAAATAACAACATTCTAAATGAATTTTCTCATTCCTGTCTTATCAAAACCACTATAACCTTTAAACTTAAAATGCATAAGTCTTGAATCTTTACCTGAACCTTTCAGACATGAACTTATCTTACCTTTCCTTTGGTATACTCTTTGAATTTCCCCTTGAACCACTTGGAATACTAAGGATAGACGGTTACCTTTCCTTTTTAAACTTACCATTGTCATGTCTTGACATGGTTTTACGTGGTCTCCTTGCCTTATGAACTCACCATTGCCATGCCTTAGCATGGTCTTACATGGGATCTTTGCCTTATAGTAGCTTATCAATGCCATGTCTTGACATGGTCTTACATGATTTCCTTGCCTTATAAAACTTACCAATGGCATGCCTTGGCATGGTCTTACTTGGTATCCTTAAACCCTAATGTCATAACATTTGTATCCTACACATTCCTAGTGTTCAACCGAGACTTTTAAGTATCATTTCTTCGTCAATTCTTGCTTGAGTCATCAATGAGTAAATTCAAAAAATAAACATATAGATGCTGGAAAATAATAGTATTAAATATAAATAACAGAACATTGCATTTATTTATTGTAAACTTACCTCGATACAAAATACGATCAAATATTTTGATTTAGTCCTCAATCTTTTTCTTTCCCTGATCTAACCCTGAATTTCATTCTTCTTGATCTATAATAGCAAATTTAGCTTATTTAATACTCACATTTATCAAAACCATCCTTAACTCTAACTTTGGAAAAAGTACGATTTTGCCCCTAAACTTTTGCATATTTACAATTTTTCCCCAAAGCTCGGAAATTAAATTTTATCTCTAATTCTTATGTTTTATGACATGTTGGTTATTTTTTTTTTACTATGGCCATCAAATTCTCACTCTAACATGTACTTATGAACATTAGGTTTTTTACCGATTATGTCATTTTACTTGTTTTCACTTAAAATCACTTAGCTCAAGTCGTTTAACATAATTTCAAGCTTCATATTCTACCATAAAACATCAAAATAAACACATTTTACGTATGAGTATTTTTCCAAATATGAACCCTAGGTTAAATTATTGCTAGAATAAGCTAAATCAAGTTATCGGGACTCCAAAAATGCAAAGAACATTAAAAACGGGGCTTGAAATCACTTACTATGGAGCTTGGAAGTTGAAGAAACCCTAGCTATGGAGAACCCTTGAAGTTTCGGCCTTATGGAGAAGATGGATAACATTTTGCCATCTTTTTCCCTTTTTAATCTTTTAATTACCAAATGACTAAAATGCCCTTCATTAAAACTTTAGTTATTTTTATCTATGTATGTCCATTTTTGTCCATGAAAACCTAATTGTCTAATTACTATTTAAGGACCTCTACTTCAATTATTCTCTTCAATTTAATCCTTTCCTATCTAGAACTCATATTTATCAACTTTTTTAAACAAGCCCTAATAGGCAAATTAAACATGTAATTCATAAAATTTTCTATCGATACTCTAACACATGTATCTAATCACTCAGTAAATTATAAAAATTAATCGGAATAAAATTTTCTATCTTGGATTCGTGGTTTTGTAACCACTGTTCCGTTTAGGCCTTATTTCGGGATGTTACATGTAACTTGCCAAATTTACATGTTGTTGGACTAAATTAAATGTGTTAGTGAATAACTGAATTAAATTTGAATTAATTTAGATCAAGATAAACAAATTCCGAAACTTGATCGGGGGAAATGAAAGGTAGACAAGTAGATATCGAGTTTACGAGCTAAATTAAGGTAAGTTCGTATAATTAGAATCGAACTTGTATTATATTTATAATTGCTAATTTTAATGTTATATGAATGTATAATGAATTATGAAATCAAATTGCCTAATGAATATATGTTAAGTTTCATATTGTGTAAATGTATTTATGAAATAATGAATTGGAAATGCCTTTTGGTTAAATGTTCAATTTGATTACCGAGTCCCATTTGAACTATAGAAAGTTGTAGGATACAAGTGACATGTCACTAGGGCTATACGTTGGTTGAGCTCCTGCATTTGTTGTGGACTCACCGCAGCTCATGAGCTTACATGTTCAGCCTTCGGGCTTACCATTCAGCCTTTGGGCTTACATGTTCAGCCTTTAGGCTAACTATTATCGGCTCAGGAGGAGCATACCGTACATGGCTCGAAAGAGCATACATGATGAATTAATGGATTTACAGGTTTACATATATACAATGTGTATGTATCACTCGAGTATCCCTCGATGTTTCCAAAGGTTCAACGGGTAATATACCGATATGAAAATAAGAAAATACATGTTATGAAGATACAAAATGTACATGGTATGTATATATGTTGTATGAATTACATGGACTACATGAATAATATGTTACAAATATATGATTACATAGTATATGTTACATGGTTTACAAGGATTATGTGGTACAAGAGTATAAATGCTATATGCTGACTTGGTAAATAAAGTATATGAGTTATAAGTATTGAAATGTACATGAATGTTATATGATTGGTTTCATCCCTTATATGGATGGATATATGATTGTTTTATATGACTAACATGTGGTTGAATATTTTGATTAGGCAATATGAGCATATGAGTTAGTTATTATTGCTTAAATTGCTTATTTATTCTTGGTAAGTTTGTTTCTATATTATATGGGCTTACAAAACTTTTAAAGTTTACTCTATTTATTTTTCTCGTGTTTTATAGATTTGGAAGCTAGCTTGATTCTGGACAAAGTCAGAGATTGTCATCACACTATCCGGACAGCTTTTGGTACTTTGGAACCTTGTAAATGATGTAAATTATGGCATGTATAGGCTAGTTTATAAGTTGATGTTTATGGCTATTTATGTGTTAATGAATATGGTATGTTTTGGTATTTGTTCAAGCTATGAGATATGGCTTGAAATGATAATGGTTAGCTTATTGTGAATGCATTATATGTTATGTCTTTTGTATGGTAATTTGAATGAGTGGTACATGTTATATATGATGTCTAAATGCGATTATTTGATATATTTTATTGGGATTGAATTGGTAAGTTGAAATAGGTATGGAATTGGTTCATTTGGTACATGTTGGATGATGCAAATTGGTATGAAATGTAGTTGATTATGAATTGGTATAATGTGATTGTTTTGGCTGAATTGGTTACTCAATTGGTAAATGAATTGTTACATAATGATGCTTGTAGGTACATGAGCAAATGGGGTGTGAAAATGGCTTGTACCAAGCTTATTTCGTGCCACACGGCCAGAGCACACGGGCGTGTGTCTCGATCGTGTGACCCCTATTTTGTTGCTTGTTAAGTCAGTATTATACACAGGCTGGACACACGGGCATGTCTGGTACTCGTGTAACCAAGGCAGGATGCCACATGGCCAAGACACATAGGCGTGTCTTATGGCCGTGGGTACAAGTCAGTATGTATGCCCTATTTTCACAAGGCCTGGACACATGGGCGTGTCGGCTGCCGTGTGAGGCACACGACCGTGTGACCCTATTTTGAAAATTTTCTTAAGTTTCCTCATATCTTTTATATGTTATCAAATTAGTCTCTGTTGTATGATTGAAGTTTTTTATGTCTGTTTTAAGCATGTTATATTTATATATGATTGATTTTGCTGAAATGGGTTAATGTTTGATAAAAGTTGTACTATTCCGTTCTGAGTTACAAGTCCGGTAATGGCCCTTACCTATTCCGACGACGGTTACGAGATAGGGGTGTTACACCTCAAACTCAACATTTAATCTTGTATAAATACAATCTCAATTTGACTAAAATGTTCAACTAAACTTGAACTAATTTTAGACCAATAACCAACCATTGAGTCCACCTACTAAACATACTAATTGGTACCAAAATTTCCATTCAACAATTAGCACTAAAACATATATATTTCATATAAAACAATGTACCAATTCATCACATTTCCAACACATCACAAGACATTTATAGCTTCCGTTTTAGGCTACCATTTCATCCTTAATCATCTAAGCATCATGATCAAAGGTAACAACCAATTTAAGACTAAATATTTACATAACAAACTAAGTTCACATTAACACACAAAATCCTAATTACAAGCCAACCATATGGCAACTTCAACAACCAAAAATCCTATACATATCATTATAACTGAACTTAAAAAATCCATAGGTACCGATATAGCTGATGGATAGTGTGATGGATCCTTGTCTAGCATCAAACCCGATTGAGCTTCTGATAATCTGTAAAGTAAGAGAAAGACAATCAAATAAGCAATGAATGCTCAGTAAGCTCGCATAAACTTTAAACATAACATTTCATTTCAAATATGAACTTTATATGTCATGAATAAACCTATATCAATGCTTTAAGATCTACCAATCTTTATAAATATCGTCTCACAAATGAATAGGTTCATTAACAACCCGAACACGTTCCATTTATAACACAATAATGTCTCATACGTTGAATTACATAATCATCTATTTTTTTTAAATAGTAATCCATTTCATTTACTTACTTACCATTTCAGTTACCTATTTTCAATTGTTTCATTTGTATAACACACAAGACATGAGCATAAACATCAATTATAACCACAAACTAGTGCATTTAAGTACGACTCTTTTAAAATCAACTATATAATAAACCATTTCATAAGAAATTAAATACTTTGATTCTTACCACCCTTTCATGCATCTAAGCATCTTTCCATTTGCTCACATACCATTCCAATGCATTTCTTTAAAACTAACATAATACAATCCAACTAATAGCTCGGCACAAGCCTAAGCACATTAACAACACATGTTATCTCATTTAAACATGATTTATATGAATTTGACATGAATAACTATTATACTTAAACATGATTCAATTGGATTTATAATTCTTCATAACATATCATGTGTAACACCCCTTACCTGTGTCCAATGCCGGGACAGGGTTCGAGGTGTTACTGGACTTAAACACAAGTAAACATACCACACTGAGTTATAAATTTGCTTCAAATTTAGAACTTTTCATACATACACGTAGCATCCCTATTATGGGCCTGCGAGGCCCAAAACATGCTTTGGAAACGTATCAGGACTAAACCAAGAACTTCTAAAACTTTTTCAACACTTAGAAAAATTTCATGTTTTGGAGAGTCACATTCCCGTGTAGTTCAGGACACGCTCGTCTCCTCAACCCGTGTAACTCTCTGTTTATGACATCATCAACAATTTAGGGGCAGACGGTCAAGTCACACGCTTGTGTGCTAGGCCATGTGGCGAATTTAATTTTCACATTTAAGGTGCAGACTTTACACGACCTGGGCATGCCCATATCCTGTGGCCATGTCCTTTACACGACTGAGACACACGGCCGTGTCTCTGCCCGTGTGTTTACTACTGGGCATTCTATTTCTCAAAACTAATGTGCAGGGGACACACGACCTATCAACACGCCTATGGGGCTGATCGTGTGTCACACACGGCCTAGACACATGCCCGTGTGGACAATATATAGGCTACTTACCAAGCCAATTGGCACCCTAAAACACAAAAACACATCTGTCCATCCAACAAAACTTATCATGACATTAATCAAGCATTTAAACCTCCACAATCAAGGCATCCACTCATCATCCATATACCACAATCACCATGCATGAACATTACACAATTATCAACTCAATCATGCATTCAACCACATTCATGATAGACATCATTACATAACCATACCAAAAATCAATATTTGCCAATTTTAAGTGGCCTTATACAAAATGACCATTACACCAATATAAGCCTACATATTAGGCCAAAATAACTATAACGCATAAACAAAATAATCAAGTCCCTTTACATGCCATGTTTTCAAGATGTTAAAATTATCAATACCCCAAAATAAATCCTTGATAGTGTAATGTGATGCTTCGACCATTCCTGATCCCCGAGCTAGCTTGGTAACACTATAGGATAAAGAAAAGATAAGAGGGGTAAGCTATATAGCTTAGTAAGTTTATATGCAAATAATAAACATCTTATTTATAACTTAATCATGCATATTCCATAATGGAAGTTGGTATAAACATTACTAAGCTCTCATAACCATTTCTTACCTAACCATAACCTTACCATAAGAGCATTACAACACGTCACTCTTTAACTCATCATTATTCTTCCATCCAATAGTCATGTGGACTTCGTACGTACTTGTATCACTTACCTTAAATGTACTTTTGCTCTCGTTTAAACCGAGCCCGTTAAACCATTCGAAATCATCAAGGATACTTGGGGGTTAGACATGGATCATACAATGCCATATCCCAGATATGGTCTTACATGTATCTAATATCGATGCCAATAGCTCAACTATGATCTTACACAATAACTCATATCAAAGCCATGTCCTAGACATGGTCTTACACGAAATCTCGTATCGACGCCATGTCCTAGACATGGTCTTACACGTACTACCATACCGATGCCATATCCTAGATATGGTCTTACACAGAATCTCATATCACATGCCGATGCCATATCCTAGATATGGTCTTACACAGAATCACATGTCGATAACCTCAATGCTATGACCCTTGTATCTTGTAATGTTCCTAGGGTTCGTATTGGACTTCCACACTTACTGAATTATTATTGATCTCGTTCATACAATTAACTCATCCACATGGCCAATTATACAGTTCAAGAAATAATTAAACATTTAAACATAATATAATGGTGCATTATTTACACATAAACTTACCTCGATACAAATACGACTATTTTGTGATTTAGTTCACTACCTTGTCCTTCCCTCGGTCAAGGTCAATTCCTCATCTTTCTTGATCTATAATGACACATTTAGCTCATTTATTACTCAAATTATTCAATTTGACCCAAAAATTATATTAAGGCAAATTTATAATTTTGCCTCTAACTTCTCACTTATTTACACTTTAGCCCCTAGTCTCGAAAAATGAAATGTACTCATTTTCTTTGTTACCCAAGCCTAGCCGAACTATTTTCATACTCATACTAACACATATTTTTCATTTAATCACACTTCTTACACACATTTTTACAACTTTTACAAAAAGGTCCTTTTATGCAATTCCATCAACAATCACTTAGTAAAAGTTGTTAAACACACATCAAACTTTCATATTCTTCCATTAAACATCAAAAGACATGCATGTCACATATGGGTAAATTTTGAACTTGAAACCTAGCTTAAATTAATGATAGAAATAGCTAGATCGGTTGATTACGACTTTAAAAATGTAATGAGCATTAAAAACGGGGTTAGGGTGCACTTACTATCAAGCTTGAAAGTTGAAGAAACCTTAGCTATGGCTCCCTTTTGAATTTTGGCCAAGGTAGGAGGAGGATGAGCACAATTTTGACTTAATTTTCCCTTTTTATTCTTTTATTAACCAAATGACCAAAATGCCCTTAAGGCCTTTCTTTGAAATTTTTACCCTTCCATGTCCATTTTTGTCCATTATGATATATAATGGTCTAATTACTAAATAAGGACCTCTAATATACAAATTCATTTCAATTAAACCCCCAATACTTCTAGAACACATATTTTGCTTTTTTTGCAATTTAGCCTTACTAGTCAAATCAGACCCTTTATCGATAAAATTTCTTAATGATATTTTTACACATGCATTCAATCATACTATAAGCTTTAAAAATTTATCGCAATAAATTTTTCTATTTTAGATTTGTGGTCCCAAAACTACTATTTTGATTTGGCCCTAAATCGAGCTGTTACATCATGTTTTCCATTTAACACTATTTTAGTAAGTTTCATGCACACATGTTGTAACACCCCAAACCCGGTCTAGAAGTTAGGCCCAAATTTGACGTGTTACATTGAAGTGTTTTTCGAAAACCAAGTTTTCATTGAAAACCCTTCTTATTTAAAAACTTAAGTCTCGGTTTGCATTGGTTACTTCCAAAACATGGTTCATTGAAAAGTAATTTACTTTTAAAACCTTAATTACTGTCATAAGTGAAAACCAAGTAAGTTTGCAGAAGCTTTATAGAATTTCATAGTTTGCGAAAACATGTTGATTTGAAAACAGTTTACGTTTCTGAGAAAATTGAGTTCTACATAGAGCAGATAATAAACGCAATAAACAAATCCTAACTTTAAAATCTAGAAATTATAAAAGGCTTTATTACAAACCAAACTCAAAATAAAGTACTTGAGAGTAAATAGTCCAAAACAGAAATCATAAGCAGTGTGTAGCCTTCTTCGAGTCCTTCGCAGCCCCGATCCGTTTAAGGCTGAGAATTACCTGAAAGGTTAATAAACAGGGTGAGTTTGCGAAAACTCAGTATGTAATCCCCTTATTAGAGGACTGTAAACAAAAACAGAAATAGAATCAATTTGGGCTGGAGCCCTTTAACAGAATCAGGTGGGCCTAAGCCCTATTCAATATTGGTGGCCTTTGGGCCTTAGCCTATAGTGGCCTTAGTTGGGCCTGAGCCCATGTCACAAATATAGCAGAATCATATGCATAATTCAAGATGTATGCTTTCCCATCCCATCCAACCTTGCACTTCCCCTTCCAACCCTACACTACCTGCGAGGAATAAATCACTTGCGTCATCCCTACACTTACAATGTTAGCACCGGTTGCGGCACTAACTTAATCGTTGCAGTAGAGCTGCTTGGTGGCTTAAAAGCCTTCAGTAGCAGTATTATAATTGGCACAAAGCCATAGGTAACTGTAATAGGATTAGCACATAGCCATCAATTAGGGTAATATAACCGGCACAAAGCCTATGATATCGGCACAAGCCTTCGATATTGGCACAAAGCCCATAATTATGGCACACAGCCCTCGGTAACATTATCGGTGCAGCATAGCTGCTCGGTAGCTAAAAAGCCTTCGGTGGCTAAAAAGCCTTTGTTAGATCCACAGTCATTAATCTACCGTGCGACCCTTATATACACTTCCTCCAATCATAATCCAACCCATATACAACATATAATCTCATGAATGCATCATAATACACATATGACATACAAATCCTACATATATCACATAGGGGCATTTTAGTCATTTTGCCCTTAGGCATATCGGACATCATTTCATCGTGGGCCCAGGTACACATTCTGGTCCATTAACAAATTCATAATTATCCAGAGCATTTTAAGTTACTACTGTGAAAGTTACAAATTTACTGGGCCGAAAAGCCCGTTACATAGCCCAATATGGGCCCATACATTAATATGTATATCACATAGCATGCTTACGAAAGACAGTCACATTCATAGCTTAAAACAATTTCAAAACAATTACCTACCCTCGAGGGCATAATCGTAATTCTAATCTATAGGGGTATTTCGGTAATTTTACCCTACAAGGGTATTTCGACAATTCTAACCTACAAGGGTATTTTGGTAATCTTACACTATAAGGGTATTTTAGTAATTTCACAATTCAGGGGTATTTTGGTAATTTTACAATCCAGGGGTATTTTAGTAATTTTCCATAAATTAGAGGCATTTTGGTAATTTTACAAATTAGGGGTATTTTACTAATTTCGTAATTCGAGGGTATTTCAGTAATTTTACAAATCAGAGGTATTTTTGTAATTTTGCAATTCGAGGGTATTTTGGTAATTTCACAAATCAGGGGTATTTCGGTAATTTTGCAAAACGGGGGTATTTCTGTAATTTTGTAAACTAGGGATATTTTGGTAATTTTGCAAACTGAGGGTATTTCAGTAATTTTGCAAACTGAGTGTATTTCGATAATTTTGCAAATCGGGGATATTTTGGTAATTTTGCAAATCAAGGGTATTTTTCTGATTTCTTAACACTATAGGTCTAATTACGCACCTTGGCCCGTCAATAAGTCCTCATTGGCTAAAGTGAACAGATACTATGCACCAGGTAGGATTCTACAGAAGAGGAGGTGAGTTATTAAGACCGCTTAAGTACCAAGCTCTCTCTAGATCCAATCCTAGACATGCATATACCCATTGCCACACTTCAACCCTATGACTTGTCCACAGTCACACTTAATTGATTAATTAAGTTTTATGTCTGCTTAAACAATTATTAGATACTAGCCCAAAAGTCCATTAAAAAACCCTAACGAGTCCACATACATTCATATAGCCCATCAGGCCCAATCGCTTTTATATGGCCCATTAGGCCCAAATCTATTCCAAGCCATACAACCCACTTAATCAGCTTGTCATTTATTACCAATCTACCAATTTTTACTTATCTGGATCCACGAGCCCAACGGGCCCATTTGGCCCATTCCGGCCTATCAAACAAGGGTTAGAAGTACACATCTGATAGGAATCTGAAGTTTATCTGCGCTCCAAACACTGCTATACCCACAAGCCTACAGTAATCACACCCTTGACTCCCAAGGAATGTGTTGATCAACTTCGGTCACCACCACCATGACCCAATGGCATACAGATCAACGAATGATCCAACGCCTAACCCAATGAACACGCTACAAAATGAAAGGGGTAAGCCAAGAAAAGGTATGCCTACTCTCCTCATGGTTTTCTCTATTTAAAGCCAACTCCTCACCTATTCTCATGCTAGCTTCCCGATGTGGGATTCTCCATCAATCCCCCAAAACTAAAGCATTAGCAAAATAATCAACCTTTGCGTGTAAAGGGATTCGAACCATAGTCCTCTCAATAACCATGTCACGCCACCACCACTAGGACACAAGCTCTTTTGTGTCATAAGTCCAACACATTTAACTTTAAAGCCCGCCTACTCGCTTCTAGATTTATTTAAAAGAAAAACCAAAATAAATTGCAAGAGCCAAGACTTGAACCTTGGACCCCCTTGCTTCCTTTATGGCGTCACTTCCCTGTCCCTTAAGTGGCGCCACTTTGCCACTACTCCACACTCCTTTTTGTGCCTTATTTTATCCTGATTTATTTAAGAGTCATACCACTTAAGATCAGGGTTCCACTGAGACTAAAAATCAAAAATTTTCCTGTGGCCTAACTTGAACCCGGGACTTTATAGTACCCTCAAAACACTCCAAAATCACACATTTGAATTATTTAAGCCGCCTTTTAATCGATCCAAAACTCAAGGCCCAATACTTCTAGGCCCAAAATTTGGGGCGTTACATATGTCTTGGTTCATATTGAACATTTACCATAATCACAAGCTAGTGATTAAACACATAACTTAATAATATCATCACATGGTAAGATATGATACATAAATATAGTATCACTAAATCATACCTTTCATAATCATGAATAATGATATTTTGATCAATGGTACATCATACCTTTCTATATTTATCGTAGTGAAGTCATGAATCCTTACAGAAGCTCGTACGAAGTGTGCTAAACAATGGTTGTAACCATTCCTTTTCATATTCGATGGTCGAAACCATACCTTTTCATTCATCAATGGTCGTCACCATCCCTTTTCATAGCTGATAGTCGTTACCATCCCTTTCATAATCGATAGCCGAAGCTATCCCTTTTTACATTTGATAGCCGAAGTTATACCTTTTCCTAGTCGATGGTCGTCACCATCCTTTTTCATAGTTGATGGTTGTCACCATCCCTTTTCATAATCGATAGCCAAAGCTATCCCTTTTTATATTTGATAGTCGAAGTTATCCTTTTTCATTATCTGAAGGTTGTCGATACGTCGTTGGATTTTCTATCGAGACATGATATGATAATATAACATAATAGCATTTAAAACAACAATTTAAAATGCTATTTAAATATACAAACTTACCTGGCTAAATTGTAGAAATACCAAAGTTTAGGGGCATTTTGGTAATTCTTTATTTTCTCAATTTTTCATTAGATCTTGATCTAAATTAATAACTTCATTCAATTTATCAATTCAAGCAGTAAAAAAATGTATTTCATGCAATTTGGTTATTTTTGTCATTTTTAAAAAATTACCCCTAAAGTTTTACTTTTATTCAATTTAGTCCCTGACCCAAAACATGGAAATTAACCAGTTTTTCCCAAAAATGAACTTAGCCGAATGTTCATGGAATAAAAAATAGCCCATTTGTATAACAATTTAACATTAAATCATTATACTTTTATTAATTTAACAATTTAGCCCCCTAATCAGTAAATTCATCAAAAATCACTTAATAAAATAGTTTTAAATATCAATCAACATTCTAAATTCATCATTTAACATCTAGAATCACAAGGTTCAACAATGGAAATATTCAAAATCTTTAACAGTTTCAAAATCGAAGGTACGAGCTAGCTAGACCTAGTTGCAATTATCTCAAAAACATAAAAATTATTAGAAATGTGGCTAAAATGGACTTACATGCATACATGGAAGCTTGGCCAAAGCTTCAAGGTATATCCATGGCTTCATTTGGTTGAAAAATTAAAGAAAAAGGAAGATGACAACCATTATTTTACTTATGTTTTGTTTAATTTAATTAATTTATCAAATTACCTTTAACCTTAGTTAATGATTAAATAAAACACCAAAGTCATGTCCATAATTGTCCACCACATAAATATATGGCATAATTACCATCAAAGGAAGGTTTAATTTCACAATTGGTCCTTCAATTAAATTAAATTCTAACTAAATAAACTTATTTACAATTTAATCCTAAACTAATTAGGACTAAAAGAACAATTAATCCACAAGCTAATGGATTCAATGATAACACCACTGCTTGGAAAATTTGACCATGGTTTTATTACCATTTAAGTCTCTTTTCCTTTATTCAATTAACCATTTAATCACCCAAATCAAACAGTGATCAAATTTACCCAAATCAAATAGTGATCAAATTTCACTTCTTTTATGATTTAGTCCTTTTTAATTAATTAACTATCGAAACGTTAAAGTTTTTCAACGAAACTTTAATACCACCTTAATGACTCACCGTAAATATTCTTGATTTATAGAAACAAGGTCCCGGTACCTCATTTTCTAAAACCACTTGACCTTAGTGTCTTACCACTTGAGCTAAATAAATCATTTATAAAACATAAACTATCAATAAAAAATCTTTTAAAAACTATATTTGACTTGTAAATATTAAATAATAATAGTTATGAACTTACTCATCGGATTTGGTGGCCCTGAAATCACTATTTTTGACACCATTGAAAAATGGGTTGTAATAATACTGGCCGTATCGCCCAGTACATACCGTTCTAGTCCTAAATTGGTACAAATAGTCCATGTTCCGTCTGAATGAAAATTTCAATGTGCTTCGATCATTTCAGGGTGTTTCAACCCCTTTTTTGTCAATATTAGCTTGTACTTGTAGAGCATGTCTCGCATTTTCAAACACTTTGTAGGCATTCATCGTAGTCAATATCGTGACGCTGAATACATGTAACACTCCTAACTCGTATCTGTCACTGGAATGGAGTTACGGGGCATAACCAGACCAATGCACAACTTCTAAACAATTACAAATGTACACATATAATATTCATTTATAAATAAAACATATAACTAATTATTTATGAAGCATTTAACGTCAATCGAAACACAAATAAATTTTTTTCTTTTTTTTATATACCTATAGTCATATAATTCATATCGTGCACTAAATTATATTTACATTCTAATAAACATGTTTCAACGTCACATTGGATATACAAAAAAAAAAAAAATCAAACACTTACTTACTCAAATAAGTCATATCACAAAGTTTTATAATCATTATCATATACGGCTTGAACATTAGTACGAGATGGTTATTATAATTCCTTACGTACTGATCCTTATGCACATTTACCCACTATTTTTTTGCACCATTCAAAACATAATCATAAGCATACCATGCTATTCAATCAAACTTCTATTCAATTAACTTCTCGCATATAATTTCACACTCGATTTAAGCTTTACTTGTTTAACTAAAAATCAGCCAATAATCTGTTCAATAATAAATACGTCTTATGAGCATATATCTAAGTATTTAACTTAAACATCCAATTTATCAGATCAAACCTTACTTATTTTCTTATTACAAGTTTTAAATGTATACAATAACGCATCCAAGTTTACAAGACTTAATTCCCATGGAAAAATCTACCATAACGTCCAACATATACGTGAATAAAATTCTATGTTTTATCTATTTGGCTAGCAATCATATTAACAAAAGAGTAAAAATATTTACCACTCAAAATCAACTCAAAACTTTCCATTTCAAAGCATATGAAACATGATCACTACTATACGGCATCCTTATGCAATTATACACACTGAATTATAATTAACACATACTTACAATTTTAAAATCTTATAATACATAATCGGTTATATATATATAACAAGCTATTGAAAATTTATACCATTCTCTTATTAATTTAAACAACCAAACCATGCATTAATAATTAATAAAGCATTTTTTGAATTCGGGTTAGTCATAACCAATTGACCTACTTTTATCTTATGAACGAATCTATAATACATTATTACATAATTTCAAACCAACTCATTTTACAATTTACACATTACAAGAATAAGACATTAACCATGATTAGACATATAATTAAAACTTGAGTATATCATGCCATATAATAACCATACTTTAACAAGCTTATATTATGAATGGACTTAGCTAACAACTTGAAATGCAAAATTACAAGACAAATTATACCTCCAAATCAAAATCAATAATAATAAGCCATCATCGAAACACATGCATTAACCATATTTATTTTACTTGAGACGTATTATAGCGATCCACAAATGCATATCATACCATGTTTCAAGCTTACCACTATGAGCTAATGATAAACACTCATATCATTACTCCATGTCGAAATCATGTAGCTAAACATCACATTCATCTATACCATGAAATAAACTTCCAATTAAAGTTTAGACCATGATGAAACACATACGGGCATCGACATCTTAATCAAGCCATAATCATGAACAAACATAATAACTTTAAACATTATTAGATTAAATCAAACCCTTAAACCCTCTTCAAGATATTTCACCTGAATATAACAAACATTCAATTCGACAAATATATCATGACTAACTTACCTTGATTCCGAATCATATAGCCAAATATAATCAAATCACCAAACCCAAGCCAAACATAATCATCATTAAATTTAAGCATAAGAACCGAGCTTAACTAAGTCATAAGACATTTTTGCATGGCCTTTATACATAACCCAAGTCCATTATTTCAAAACACATCTAGCCTATACATGCCATTGTTCCAAAATGTAACTTTATAAAATATGGAAGGTGGTCAATAGTGTGATAAGATTTTTTGAGGATTCCCGAGCTTGTAACTTTAATTCAAAATCTATAAAACAGAGTAAATATAGAAACATAGAGTAAGCTATCATAGCTTAGTAAGTCATAAGAAAATAAAAACTTAATAATATAGTCAACTCTTTAAATTTAAACTAAGCCAATTTACTATATTAATGCCATATTTAATCGCAACTTATACACTCCATAAACCACATTTTTTTAACATAACTATCACTTTGGCTGAATACCTATAAGGTTAAATTTTACAATTTTTCATCCAACCTTCAACGCCAAATATCAATACACATTCAAATATACTTCCACTCATTTACACAAGCTCACAAAACAAGATTTAACTTCATATACAAACATCACTTATTTGGCTAAATACACAAGATCATATATAACATCACATATGTTTATTACCTATATGGCCGAATATGCCTGATCTCACTTATGCACATAGTGAAGAATCATTTCATTTATATTCAAATCATTTAGTCATAAAGTCGAATACACATACTCATCTCACATATTTTTTTGTTTCTATCATACATGATTTAACATAAATATTCAAAGTGCTTACTTACCTTATCTCCCATAGGTAATAAGTTAGTTCGTACCTGGCCATTTAGCTTGTTTTACTTACTCAAACATAACTTATCCTTGCCCGATGAACCATTCGAAATTGGATAGGACACTCGGATAATCACACATATATCGTACAATGCCAACATCCTAGACGTGGTCTTACATGTAATCATATATCGATCCCACTGTCCCAAACAGGGTCTTACTCGCACACATATATCGGAGTCACATATTGATGCCATGGTCTTACTCGCACACATAAATCGGAATCCTATGTCATGACATATGTATCCTAGCTATTCCTAAGGTTCATATGGGGACGTCGTAACTCGGTCGAAACGAATTCAGAAATATAGTAGCCAAGGTTATTCACATTCGACTATTGCATATATAAATTTACATATTTCAATTCAAAATATATTATTCACATTTAATTAAAATAATTAAGTACGTTTATTTGCTTATAAACTTACCTCGGACGATGAAAAATAAAACGGGACGACTAGTCGATAACTTTCGTTTTTCCCCGATCCAAATCTGATTTCTTTGGTTTTTGATCTAAACATATTCAAATTAAGCCCATTCAACATATTTTCATTCAATTTAGTCCAAAAACACATAAATGGGCAAATTATCATTTTACCCCTAGCATTTACACTTTTTACAATTTAGTCCCTATGTACAAAACACAAAATAGGCAAAATTTGACAACACCCATTTTAGGCCGAATGCTCCTAATGTCCATACAAGTCCATAAATTTCATTTATTTTACATTTTAGTCCCTCAATTTTTTTAATTTTGCAATTAAGTCCTAATTACTCAAAATCATCAAAAACTCCTATACAAAATATGTTAATGTAAAACATATCTTTCATATTTCATCATCAAACAACAAAAATCACAAGCTCTCAACAATGGCATAACTCAAAACATTCACCAAAATAAAAAATTCAAGCATGGGTTTACTAGTACTCGAAGTAACAATCTCAAAAACGTAAAAATTATCAAAAACCGACTAAAAATGAACCTTGAATCGAGCTTGGAAGGATGGCCGAACCTTAAGCTTCTTTATTTCTTTTCTTTTTAATTTGTTATTTCGGAAAAAACATGATAATATGAAACCATGTTCTAATTTTTTTATGTTTTATTATTGCATGACATTTCATAATTTACCTATTTAGTCTTTGAAATAAAATTATAAAATCATGCACAATAAGGGCACTACCGTCCATATCACTTTTATATGATTTATCAATTTATGCTTTATTATATATATATATATATATATTAATATATGTTTTACTATTATAACTTAATAAAATAATATAAAAAACTATATAATATAAGCCCACTACTGTCCCACTAATATAAGAATGGGTTATTTACCACTTAAAGGCTTTCATTTATAAAGCCAATAGCAATTTGTCCCTTTACACATTAAACTACCAAATTTTATTTTTGTGCGATTAAGCCCTTTTATTTAATTGGACACCTAGACGACAAAATTAAATCATGAAAATTTCACGGATATAAATTCACACATAATAAACACATAAAATAATTTAAAAATATTTTTTCAACTCAGATTTGTGGTCCCGAAACCACCGTTTCGATTAGGGCCTAATTCGGGCTGTTACAAGACAGATACAAACTCTTGCAAAATAGAGGTCATGTCCCGATAAGAAAGCATGTGATGTCATAACGATGTAATGATGAAGTTGTAAAGAGGAAGCATGTGAAGTCATGACAACACGACAGAGACGTCCCGACAAGGAAGCATGTGATGTCGTAATGACGTGACGTGTTCCTTAAGTAATGCAGCTGTGTTTTGACAATCAAACAAGACTCTTTCTCCCAATCGAACTCTATTTACTCCAAAGATATTCTAGTCATATTAGATGTAACACCCCTTACCCATAACTGATGCTGGAATAGGGTATGAGGTATTACCATAGTGAAACTCATGTAAATCTTTGACTTAAACTAAGGAAAATGTGTCCCAATTAAAACTTTTCCACATTATGTCCTATAAGCCTTCTTATGGGCTACGAGGCCTAAATCAGTGTTCAGGACTAACCCGAGACCATTTCCTTCACTTAAGAGAATTTCTTTAAAAACTAGCAAAAACAGGGCACACGCCCGTGTGAGAAGGCCACACGCCCGTGTGGTCTCTAAACATGGCCATGCTAATGGCCCGTGTGCCCCGCATGGCCTAAGCATGCTAGGGACACGCCCGTGTCCAATACCTGTGTGGATTTAATTTCTAACATCAAGCTACAGGGGTTTTCACACGGCTTGGCGCACGCTCATGGGCCTAGCCCGTGTCCCTCACACGGCCTTGACACACTCTTGTCCTGGCTTGTGTGCAAAAACTTGGGTATTTTGTTTCTAACATCATCATTCACACGGTTGTGGCACATGCCCGTGTGCTGGCCGGTCCTCCACACGGTTGAGACACATGGCCATGTCTCATGCCCATGGACTATACTGATAGCATTTAATTCTATCCATGCAGGGTGTAAGGGACACATGGTCGAGCCATATGCCTGTGTGCAGCCTGTGTGTCTCACATGACCTAGGCACACGCCCGTGTACCTACCCGTATGGGCAATATAGGGCTATTTACCAAGCCCTTAGCCACCCTGAAACACATGCAAATATAACCAAAACTTTAGACAACATATCATAGTACCAATAATCATCTAAATGCCCTAAATAGGCATTTATACAACTTCCAATTCATGTCCAAAATGCATGCATAAACTATTAAACAATCTTGCACAATTTCTATGTGAATCCATCCCATTTCATTAACCAACTTGAATGATTTTAGGCTAATTCCAAAGGCCATTTACAAAATGAAACTTATAAGTATAAATGGCCAACACATTTGGCTAACTAGCATGAATTGTGCAACAAAATAACTAAAGACCTATACATGCCATATTCAAAATGACTATCATAACTATACCAAAATGAAGGACTAGATAGTGCGACTTCGAGCTCTGACTAACAACGATCCCTGAGCTAATAAGTCAAATCTACATGGAATGGAAAATTGAGGGAGTTAGCACAAAATTGTTTAGTAAGTTGCATGAAATAAATATAGCAATCATAAACAATGAAATATAAGTAAACTTATAGGCTTTTTATACTTCATCTAATATCTTACTCAAGCTTGTAACTTTCTTGTTTGTGAGACTTACTCATCAATGTGACTTACTCATTTCTGAGACTTACTTAATCTCGTAACTTGCTCGTTCTCATGGAACACTTAGTCTCATACTTTACGTTATCATTTTCTCATAACTATATTCAAGTGAACCTGTAAAACTCATCATAGACTTTAGTCTTTATCAATAATTAATTCAATTTGAATACTTTCTCTTTTAATATACTTAGAATGTCGAAGAATAACCGTAATGCCATTCTCTTGCCAGGATGTCAAGGCCATATCTCAGATATGGTCTTACATGGGATCTCCAACTGATGCCGAAGCCATGTCTTAGATATGGTCTTACACAGGATCTCATAGGATGCCGATGCCATGTCCTAGACATGGTCTTATAGGGATCCCTCTTAGATGCCCATGCCATGTCATAGACATGGTCAGGGGATCTATGTCTCATTTTGGTGCCGATGCCATGTCCCAGACATGGTCTTATACGGGACCACGTATCGATGCCAATGCCATGTCCTAGACATGGTCTTATATGGGATCTCAGTTCGATGCCGACGCCATGTCCCAGACATGGTCTTGTACGGGACCTACAATCCTTTGATATGGCAACGGTATCCTTCATATACTTTAACAATTACTTAGAATTTCTCTTTTATTCCATAGTCATTTCTTGTACGTTTTATGACAAGATTTCATAAAATTAACATAGAATATATAGAAAATTCATCATGATCATTTTCATAATATTTGATGGTAAATTATTACATACAACTTACCTTGGGTCCCCAAAATGTGACAAACGCTCGGTTTAGTCCACCACTTTTCCCTTTCCCCAATTTTAATTCGGGCTTCGGGTTTCTTGATCTATAATGGATAAAATTCAATAATTAACCATAAAATTTAGAATAACGACCCTAAATTCACAATTTGGCAATTTGACCATTTTGCCCCTAGATTTTGGCAAAATGACTATTTTGCCCTTATTCTCGAAAATTGATTTTTATCAAATTTCCTCATTTCTTATGCCTATCTAAGCCCTTTCATACATATGGTAACTTCAAATAACCATTATTCAAGCATCTACCAAAACAACTTATTCACTTGCAAATAAGTCCTATTTAGGTGTTGTCTATGAACACCCATTTCAAAAAATTGTTTATCAAGCATCCTAAATTCATTATCTTTCATGAAACTCCAATAAATGGCATCTACTAATCTATAGAAAAGCCTTAAACTTCAAACCAAAATTCTTAATACACCCTTCAATAAGAAGCTTATGCCATGAGGGTCTTAAATATATAAAAATTTTAAAGAGAAGCCATGGAAATCACTTACTATCAAGAGGAATAGCTTGAATAAAATTTTTTCATTCAAAAACTCCCAAGAGATGATATTTTTGGTGCAAAAGGAGAAGGAGAATGAAGAAGATGAAGGCCTAGGCAATAGGTTACTATTTTTATGACTTGAGTCACCTAATGCCCATACCTTTTTTACTTTTCTTACCTAATTACTTCCTATGGCCGACCAAGCTAGAAAGAAGGGGTATATTTTCCCAATAAAACCCTCAAAATTAATTTCTCTAATCAATTCACTTAAAATTACTAATACATCTCAACTTTAGCTTTTTATGCAATTTAGTCCTTTCTTGTGATTAAGCCTTGAATTGCGTAAATTAACTTACCAAAATTTTCCCACATTTTCATAAAAATATTGTAACACATAAAATAATACTAAATAATTTTCTCTAATACTTTTTCACACTTATACCTTCTAGATTTCATATTTTTGCAATTTAGCCCTTGCAAACAAATTGGCCCTAAACTCATAAAATTTCCTTCATGGTATTTTCTCACTAACATGCAATCATATCATAAAATTAAGAAAAACCATAAAATGTACTCTTATGCCTCGGATTTATGGTCTCAAAACCACTATTTCGACTAAGCCCTAATTTGGGTTGTTACATTAGACCTCTAATCTTAGTCTATTTAATGGGCCATTATAACCCTAATAGAAGAGAGGGAAAAAAGAATAAGAGAACTTTGTATTCGAGAGAGGTTCGTGTTTTTGGGATTAGGATTTGCACATCAAGATCAATTTCTTCTCCATCTTGTACTCTCATTTATTTTGCTCATTAGTGAAAAGTTGTAGCCTTTTTTGCCCATGGTTTTTATTCTCTTGGTCATATAGATCAGAAGAGTTTTTCCATGTAAACATATGTGTTTGATCTTCTCTACTCTTTCTATTCGTTGTTTATTCGGTTGATTCCCAACAAACTTGTATCGAAGCTTATTTAAGGTTCCACAATTGACTCATTTAGGGATGGAGATGATGAAATTTGATATCGAGAAGTTCTATAGGATCACAAATTTTAGTTTGTGGCAAGTTCGGATGATTGCAATCTTAGTTTAGAAAGACTTAGAGAAGGTCGTTACTGGTCAAAAGCATAAAAATTTAGGTCAGTCAGAATGGGATGAGCTTGATGAAAAAGGCTCTATCTATAATTCAGTTGTGCCTCACAAATAATGTGTTGTAAGATGTGCTTATGGAGAAAATGGCATCTGCCTTATAGAGCAAGTTAGAATCCCTTTATATGGCAAAGTCTCTAGCTAATCGATTAGTGTTGAAATAATGTTTGTACACGTTCCATATGGCCGAAGGTACGTCCATTAGGGCTCACATTAGTGGATTTATTACTCTCTTGAATAACCTAAAAAATGTTGAGGTTAATATAAATGATAAATATCATGCTATGCTATTATTATGTTCTCTACCTCCTTTGTATAAGACTCTTAGGGAGATACTGATTTACGATAGAGATAAGCTCTTGTTTGAGGATATGAAGGGTAACTTGTTGAGCAAGGAAAATATCAATAACGAGTTGGGTTCAAGTAGTAAGTCCAATGGGCAAGCCTCAAATTTGGTTGTTAGAGGCAGGAAACAATCTAAGGATTCAGGTCTGGCAGGTCTAGGTTAAAATCAAAGTAAAAGAATTAAGATAAGACATGTGACTACTGTAAGAATTTAGGTTACATTAAAGTAGAATGTTGTAAGCTACAAAATAAAAATAGGAGGGCTGTCGAAAATGACGAGAAAGGGAAACAGAAGGTTGAGGTAGTTGATGTTAATATGGCTGATGATAAGGGTGATGATCTGTTACTGGTGTTTACAACTGAAAGGTTTAAGCTTGCATTCGAGTGGATCCTAGATTCAGAGTGTTCTTACTATATGTGTCCCAACAAGGACTGGTTCTCCACATATAGTCCAATTAAAGGTGGAGTTGTGATTTTGAGGAATAATTTACCTTGCAAAATAATAGGTTATTGGCACTGTTTAGATCAAGATACACGAAGAGATTATTAGGACATTATCAAATGTCAGACATGTGCCTAATTTGAAGAAGAATCTCATCTCCTTGGGAATTTTAGACTCAAATGGTTATAGAATCATCATTGAGGCAAATAACATTAAGGTATCTTATAAATCTCTCATTTTGATGAAAGGTCAGAACACCGATAGTCTATATATTCTGTAGGGTTCAATAGTGACTGGTGCAACAATAATTTCCTCGTCTATTTTAGAGTTGAACTTGACTCGATTGTGGCATATACAACTCAGTCATATGAGCGAGAAAGGTATGACTGTCTTTAGTAAGAGAGGACTTCCCCATGGTGTAGGATTTGGAAAATTAGATTTCTTCGAACACTACGTTCACGGGAAATAGACACGAGTCATCTTCAATTCTGTAGTACAAAGGATGGAAGACACCTTTGACTAAATTCATTCAGATTTATGGGGTCCAACTCAAGTCACCTCCAAAAGAGGTAGCAAATATCTCCTGACCTTTATTGATGACCACTTTAAAAAGGTTGGGGTTTATTTCCTAAAGCATAAGAATGAAGTCTTTGGGATATTTAAACAATTGAAGACTTTACTAAAGAAGCAAACTAGAAAGTAGGTAAAGTGATTGAGGATTAATAGTGGACTTGAGCTTTGTGCAGTTGAGTTTATTAACTATTGCAAAAAAGAAGGAATTGATCAACATTGCATTGTTGTCGATACCCAACAGTGGCATGGCATCACAAAAAGGATGAGCAAAACTTTACTTGAGAGAGTTTGGTGCATACTTCTCAACATAGGTTTAGGAAATCAGTTTTGGGTAGAAGTTGTCAACCTAGCATGTTATTTGGTGAACCGGTCACCATATTGCACATTTGATGAAAAGATTCCTAAAGAGCTATGGTTAGGTAACCCTCCAAATTACTCTAATCTCAGAGTATTTAGTTGCCCTGGTTATGCACCTATTAGTGAAATAAAGCTTGAACCTAGGGCTGTGAAATGTATATTTCTTGGTTTCACTACTGGTGTAAAGGGTTTTAAATTATGCCGCCTTGAAACTAAGAAAACCATGGTTAGTAAAGATGTTACCTTTGATGAAACCCTGATGCTTCGCTCGAGAAAAGAGTTACTTGTTCTTTTTGACACAACAAAGCAAAGTGTTTCAAGCAAGGTGGAGTGTGATATTCATTATAAGGAGGCCTATGACATCACAATGATGTAACGATTTCTTTACGAGAGAGAGACAAAATAATGGCAATATCACGATGAGGAAATTCGAGATGTCATGGTGAAATTCTCACTTATGTGAGGCTAAAGTTTCTTCAGAACAATAGGAGGTTACTAAAGTCACTTCAAATCAGTTAGAGGCTCTATTTGATTTACTAGCATCTCCTACATATCAACTATGAAATTATCAACTAGCTTACGATAGGGAGAGACCAGAAACCAGATCACTTTAGAGGTTCTGTCACACTCAATTTTCAATAGAATCCTAAATATAAAGTAGAGTTGGGAGTTAATTGAATTATATAGTAAGTTACTGGGTCCTATTTGAAAACTTGGAAACATTGGTGGTGGTTTGGCAACTAGATAAGTTCTAATTTTGGTTCGATTAAGTTGGAACAGACTTATTCCTTATTGGGAAACGAAATGATTAGTGATAAATGGTTGTTTTGGACTATGGAGACTGTGCAAATGGGGTATATATATATGTGTGTATGAGAAAAAAATTCTTCTCAGTTTTGTTTACAAATATTTTGTGGCAATGATCGTGGGATTTGAAGTTTGGAAGTAGAAAATCCTAAGAATTTTAAGCCTTTCTATCTTTTCGTATTTGTGGATTGATGAAAGGGGAGTAAGGATTTCTGAAAATTTTGGGAAGCCTTTGAATGATGCTAAATTATGGGTTTTAAGGTTTGAATATTTTGGTTTAACCAACATAGGGTTGTCATGCTTACTTCTAGGATGGAAGAGGCTCTGGCATTGGGATAAGCTAAGCTAGTGGGAACGAAAGTTTAAGGTGAGATTTTATGCTCTACCTTTAGGTGGCTAATAATGTTGAGATGCTTGAATGATTTGTGTCTGTGTCTACTATGAATTTGTCTGAACTGAATGTTATGTATGAAAATGTGTTTGGATATACTGTGTATGGATAATACTATGGATGTAATAGCTCGAATTAAAGCCCAAACGGAATGGTGGTTTTGGGACCACAAATCCGACATAGAAAAATTTATTTCGATAAAGTTTTAAGGTCTATTGTGTGATTGATTGCATAAGTGAAAATTTAGTAAATAAATTTCATCGATAGAAGGCCCGATTGAGTGATAGGACTAAATCGCAAAAAATTTCAAAATATGTGTTTTAGAAGCATTTAGCATGAAATTGAAATGAATTCATAGACTAGAGGTTCTTATTTAGCAATTAGACCATTTTATGGCATGATGGACAAAAATATCCATGGAAGGAAAAATTTTCAAAGAAGGTCATTAAGGGCATTTTGGTCAATTGGGTATTAAAAGAAATAAAAAAGGGAAAATAAGGACAAAAATGTGTCCATCTTCCCCAAGTGTTGGCCGAAACTTGCAAGGGTTCCATAGATAGGGTTTTTCAACATTTCAAGCTCAAAGTAAGTGAATCCTAGTCCCGTTTTTCATATTCTTCATATTTTTGAAATCCTCGTAACTTGACCTAGCTATTTCTACCACTATTTTAAGCTAGGGTTCATGTTTAAAAATTTACCCATGTGTGACATGAGAGCATTTTGACGATTATTAGTAGAAAATGAAAGTTTGATGTGTAGTAAAAAAACTTTTGCTAGGTGATTTTTCATGAAAATACAATTAGGGACTAAAATGCAAAAGTTCTAAAACATGTGCATAAATTGTGAAATGTGGAGAAATGTGGGTTGTTATAAGAGATAAATAGGGTCAATTAGGCTTGGGAATGTAGAAAAATAGATACATTTCATTTTACGAGCCTAGGGACTAAATTGTAAAAATTGACAAAGTTAGGAGTAAAATGGTAAAAATTACCATAGGATGATTTTGTGTCAAATGGAGTAATGTATGTATTGAATAAGTTCAATTTGATGTTATAGATTAAGAATGACGTGAAATCGACATTGACTGAGGGAAAGGCAAGATATCAAACTAAATCATAAAGATTAGCTTTTTGCACCGAGGTAAGTTTTATATGCAAATAATGAGTTATTATAATTATTTTGTTTAATTACCTTAATTATTTGAAATCTAAAATTTTATAACAAATTATTGAATATGTGTTTTGATAAATCGATAAGTGAAGAAAAACTCCGATTGAACCTTAGGAATCATTTAGGATACGAGTGATATGTCACTAGGAAACTATTGATTGTGATCAATTGTCTGTGTGATTTCGTGTAACGCCCCAAAAATAGGGGGTAGAATTTTGTGAATGTTTTGATAAACTGCGTGTTTGGCATGTTGGCTTGATGGTTTGGGTGTGTTTGGGGGTTCTTAGGAAGCCAGGGTTCAAGTTGGAGCTTTGGCAAAATTTTTAATTTTTTCCTTGAGTGAACATGGATGTTAGCCTATAGGACTTAAGTTTAGTTATTACTATTTCTTGACACAAAGAAGCTTGTGGTGGAGTGGCAAAGTGGCGCCACATGAGATGCAGAGAGGTGGCGTCACATGGTTGGCAATGAGGTCCAGGGTTCAAGTCTCATTACGTGTAAAAGGATATTATTTTGCTAGTTTGGGATGGCAAGTGGTGGACTTGGTTGCAAACTCTATCAGAATGGTTGAAGACCTGGTAAGAGATGACTTAGTCTTGAGAATTTGAATTCGAATTCAAATTGGGAAGTTGAGTGAATTAAGGAGCAAATCGGGGGATTCAAGGTGGGTGTTGTGTTAGCTGAATTAGGTTGTTGGATGAGGAAAAATTATGCATTTGGGGAGTGTAGGAGTCAAGTTAGAGTAGAGCTTTTCTCTCCAATTTTGTTTTCGGTGATGTTTGTTCCTCTACTTTGATTTTGTAGGCATTGATTAGTGGTCGATTTCGCAGGAGGTGATTGGTTGCTAGTGTTGTTGAAGCGATTTAGGCCTAGTAGTTAGTCTTCAGCCAAGGTAAGTGTTTGGTGTTTCTTTTTGAGATGTTGGCCGAATATGATATGGATTTGATAGTTATGGTTAACAAAACCAGATTGTATGATTAATTGTTGTTTGGGCGATTGTAGGTCGATTGTTCGTGTGTTATTCGACTCGATTCATAACCAGGTGTGTAACCGTATGCCTTGTCTTGACAATCGGCTGAAAAGCCGAAAATGTGTGTGTTGTTTACCCTGCTTGACCATAGATCGACAAAAGGCCGAAAAGTCAAAATACTGGCGAATGATGCCACACGAACGTGCGATCGCACGTGTGGTGAACTGAGCCCACGAATCGTGGGAATTAGACTGTAGTGGCCAATTCGAGCACTCTCGTGGTCGAGGCCTGTTCTGGGGCCACGTTGGGCCCTGTGGGCCCACTGGGCCTGTGGGCCCCACAGAGAATACACTCGTATATTGTGGTTAATGTTAGACTGAGCCGTGTAGTCTATGTGGCTAGGGTTGTTTTGGGCTAAATGGGTCGTGTAGGCCCAACGGGCTTGTGGGCCCACACGGATAAAATGTATGTGATGTGATAAGTGACTAATTTGGGCTGTGTTGTTCACATAGCTGTATTTGTTTCTGGGCTAAATGGGCCACACGAGAGTGTGGGCCCACTTGGGCTGAGTAATGGGCCTAAGACCTAATTACCTCGTTTTGTCTGTTTAAGTTACAGAAGTCGCTCGAGGCAACAGTAGACCTTCGTTTGGGTCGTTAAGACCCTGATTTGTAAAATTACTGAAATACCCCTGATTTTTAAAATTACTAAAATACCCCGAATTTGCAAAATTACTAAAATACCCCTAATATACAAAATTATCGAAATACCCCTGATCTGTAAAATTACCGAAATACCCCTAATTTGTAAAATTATCGAAGTACCCCTGATTTACAAAATTATCGAAATACCTCTGCTTTGCAAAATTATCAAAATACCCCTATTTTGCAAAATTACTGAAATACCCCTAATTTGCAAAATTACTGAAATACCCCTAATTTGTAAAATTACCGAAATACCCCTGATTTGTAAAATTACCGAAATACCCCTGATTTACAAAACTACTAAAATATCCCTAAATTGCAAAATTACTGAAATACTCTTAATTTGCAAAATTATCGAAATACCCCTAAATTACAAAATTATCGAAATACCCTTGATTTGTAAAATTACCAAAATATCCCTGGTTTGCAAAATTACCGAAATACCCTTGTAGGGTAGAATTACTGAAATACCCTTGTAGGGTAGAATTACCGAAATGCTCCTATAGGGTAGAATTACGAAATACGTAGTAGGGTAAAATGACCATTTTGCTCCTAGGGTGTAAAATGACTGTTTTGCCCTTGTGGGCAAGTGATTGACTTGGACTGTGTATTTGACTGATTTGACTGTGATCGTATGACTGTGATTGATTGTTGTGACTGTGATTTATATGATTGTGTATTTGCATGATGTTTCACATACATGACATGTTGCATGGGGTTGTTTGTGGAGGAAATTCTATGCTAGTGGCCTTGCCACGTATTTCTGTTATTAGTGGCTTCGCCACGTATTCTGATTCTGGTGGCTATGTGTAGCGCCCTGATTTTCGGGATTTTTCGAGTTTTGTGAATTTTAGTGAAATTTTAAAATTTTGGTGTTCTGAAGGTTGAAAATGTATGTACATGTGTTAGTGGGCCTTTAGAAGGCCCAAGCTTAAGTTAAAACCGGGTAAAATATTAAGTTGGATTTTCAAGTGAAAGGGGACTTGGTTAAGTGGGCCTTTAAGAAAAATCGTGTAAAATATGTCACAAAGGGAGCCTTGGTAGAGTGGCAAGGTGGCGCCACTAAGCTCCTAAAAAAGTGGCGCCTAAGTGGGTATTCAAGGACAAGGGTTAGAGTTATAGGGTAAGCGTAGTGTTCTTTTTAATTTTTAAGCATGTGCCGGGCATGTGCCTAACTTAAGTGAATTTCGGCAAGGGCTTTTAGGGACTTGGGCCGATTACTCAAGTGTGATATTAGGGTTATATCTTTTTCTAATTTCTGTCATAAGAATTAGGGTTAGCCACCTTAGGAATTAATCTTCTCTTTTACTGTCAGAAAAGCCAAAACTTGCCTCTCTACAAAGCTTCTAACCGATTTCTTCTTCTTCACCTCTATCATTATTTTTTTTTTCGCTTTTCTTTTTCCTCTTTGATCTCTTCCCTAGCCGAATACCCTCCTTACTCAGATCCACTCTTTCTTTTGCTTTCATCCCTCTCAAAATCAACCACAGCCGATTGCTCAAAGTGCCAGAAATCCTGAAAACTGCTTTCTTTTGCCGAATCTTTCTAAGCCAAATTACCCCTGTTCCTTTCACCTGTTGTGGCCGATTACTACATCCCCTTGAGCCACATCATTGTCGACACCATTACTCAAACTCATAGCCCAAATCACCATCTTCTTCTCTAGTTGAAAAGTCGAAATCACCATAGTTTTAGGGAGATAGCCGAATTTGCAAATCTCAGAGATAAGGGTTCTACTAACATTTAAGGGTCAGATTTACATCAGATCTGCATAGAAATCGAAGAGAAATCGTTGGTAAGTGCTTAATACCTCAGATCTGTACATTATTTCATGTTTTGGAGAAGCCGAAAGTCCCTAAAGTTAGGGGGATTGTCGATTTGGACTTTTAGTAATTCAAAGTGGTATTTTTATGCTTTTTGAGTGATAGTTAGCGAGGAAGGTGATCAAGCAAGGAGTTGAAGGCATCGTTATCACCAGATCTAGATCTAGTGCACCTAAATCGTCAGAGGTAAGTTTTCATGGCCATTAAGGGTGTGGCCGAATGTGGTAAGGGATTGTGGTTTTGGTTTTTCGTAGATCTATTGATTAATCGAGTAGATATTGGGTTGTAGGAACTGTCGCATAGGAGATCTCGTCAGTGGAACTGCAAAACAGGTGTGTGTTTCGAACACCCTTCAATGCTCAAATCGGCAAAAGCCGAAAAGCCGAAATGCCAAAATTTCAGCATTTCGAGAGCTTGTGAGCGTGTGAACGCTCTCAAGTTGGTAGGAGAAGGATGGTTTTGGAATCGGCACTGTCAGGCAGGCTGACCGCGGAATTTTGGGCGCTATGGTAAGTTGGGCCTCGGTGGGCCGAATATGGGCCCAATGGGCAATTTGGGCCCAGTTGGGTAAAAATAGGTCTAAAGGCAATAATATGGATTACAGGCATAAAAGCCGTTAAAACAAGATAATGGATTGGAAATTAAGGCTTAAATGGGCCTAATGGGCTAAAATGGCATGGTAGAGCCCATTAGGGGTTTTAGGGCCTAAGTGCTAAAACTGATAAACTGAATTAAATGAGTTTCTGTAATAACCACTGTAATAGTAGAGGCTGTAATAATAAAAACTGTAACAAGAGAACAAAATTACTGAAATACCCTTAGGGTAAGAAATTACTGATTTACCCTTAAGTATAAAATTACCATTATACCCCTAGGGCTAAAATCAACTGTACTGCTTGATATGACTGTTACTGTTACTGCATACCATGATATGTATCTGTTGCATGGGTTGGGTTTTATAATGGAGGAAGTGTGAGTGGCACTGCCACGTTACTGAAAGGGGCTATGCCTCGTACTGTTACTGAAAGGGGCTTTGCCTCGTATACTGTTTATCTGAGCAGCCATGCTGCGACTGTGGTGTGTGGGCTGGGTGTGTCGAGTTATTCCCCACATGGTGTGTTGGCTGGTACGGGTGGTGTGTAGCGGTTGGTGGGTTGAGTAGTCTCCCCAATTGGGTTGCATTCATACTGTTATACTGTACTATACTGTTATGGGCCTATGGGCCAAACTGTTATCTGAATAGGGCTTCGGCCCAGTATCTGTTATAGGGCTTTGGCCCAGTATCTGTAATCTGAATAAGGCTTCGGCCCAGTATCTGACTGAGACTGGTTAGGGCTCAGGCCCAGTGGGCTCGAGCTAATGTGGGCTTTGGATGGGTTCTGCACACACTGAGTTTTCCCAAACTCACCCTTCTCTTTCCATCCTTGCAGGTGAGCCCTAGATCGTGACTTGGTTGCTGGGAGGGATTCAGAGTGGCCACGAAGACTGAACTCGTATTTTAATTGGTTTATTAATTTAATTACTTTAACTATTGGTTTTATTTTGTTATGGGTTGTAATAAGGCCACTATATCTATTTTTATTTGGGACTTTCAACTATTTTATTTCATCCACAATTATACATTGTTTTCGAAAATTAAACAAATGTTTTCTTAACCGACCTGTTATTACAAGAGACGAAGTAAGATAATAAGGTTAAAGTGAATCGCTTAACAAATGAATTAGAGATTAAGTTGAATAGTTACTAAAACGGGAATTTCCAAAAAAAAAGTCAAGCATTGCTTTTCAAAACTCACCATCGGTCTTAGTAAATAGGGCGGCGTAGGATAGTCTAGGTGATGTAGCATACCGGACATAGCCATAATGTCTGGGCCGGGTTCAGGGTGTTACACTATGCCACGTATTCTATTATTAGTAGCCATACTGCTTATTGGTGTGCGGGTTGGGTGGGTTGAGTTATTCCCCACAGATGTGTAGAGTTGGTACGGGTGGCATTATGGTTGGATTGTGGTGGGATCCATAATCACACTACTGCATATCTGTGTTATACTGTTACTGATTTTATTTTGGGCTTAGACCCACTTGATTCTAATTCTGATCCTGAATCTAATCTTGATAATGTTTCTAATTCCAGAATGGGCTAAGGTCTATCTGGTACTGTCTGTTTTAATGGGCTAAGACCCAATTATTACTGAAACTACAGTAGGGCTGGGGCCCAGACTTTTAATTCTTTTATATGTATGACTGCTCGTTCTCTATAGTAGGGGTTTACACACTGAGTTTTCTTAAAACTCACCCCGTTTATTAACTGTGCAGGTAATCTCTAGCTTTAGGAGGATCGGTGCTGCGAAGGACTTGGAGAAGGCCACACACACACTGCTAATGTTTTTAGTTTTGGTTAGTTAGATTCAAGTATTTTTGTTTGGGTTGTAATAAGGCCTTTTTAACTTTTGGACTCGAATTTGGGATTTTACGGTACTTAGTTTTATATATGCTAGTTGTAGGACACAATTTTCAAAATCGATAACTGTTTTCATAAACATTATGATTCTGCAACATTTTCGAATGTTTCTGCAACACTATTTTTAAACATCATGTTTTCCCAAATTGTTTATTTTAAATTAGGCTTCTGCAAGAGATAAGGTTTTAAAGGTAATAATGTTTTACAAGAGAATGTCTTTTAATAAACCACGTTTTAAAAATAGGCAAGCGCAAATCGAGAGTTTACACCAGTTCAAAATGGCAATAAGATTTAAATAAGAATGGTTTTTCAATGAAACAAGGTTTTTGAAAAACACTTCAATGTGACACGCCAGATTCGGGCCTAACTTCTAGGCTGGGTTTAGGGTGTTACATTTCGGGTGCTGGTTTAGTTCGACTACTAGTGGCTAGGTAATCCTGCATTTGTTGCGGATACCTGTCAGCTTGTGTGAGCAGCACTGAGTATTTTTTACTATACCATCAACTTGTGTGAGCAGACCCGTTAATAGCTCATTTCTGAGCCCTCATGTGGTATGTGTTAAGTGGTAGCCTCGGTTACAAATCAGTGGTAGCTTTAGCTACATTATCTGTGGCACTTGGTGCCTTATTCCGAGTATCCTTTAGCATTCCACGTGCTTCAATGGGTTATTTTAATCGACATGATAAAATGTGATTGTGTGTGAAAAGATTTGACCGTGTGTTAAGAATATGTATGTGCAGGTTATATGAAAAATATCATGTGTGCAAAGTGCTTAATGTATGTATTGAAATATGTGGTAAGACTATATGAGTAAGTGATAATCTCAAACTTAATGTGATCATAGTGAAGCTTATTTCCTTTTGATATGAATTTCTGGTTTTAATGCTCATTAATTTTGCATATAAGCTTGCTAAGCTTTATAGCTTACCCTTTTCTTTTCCCTTCCCTTATAGGTATGTCACGCTAACCCAAGGTCCAGTGATCAAGTTGGGATTCCATCAACACTATTAACAACCATTTGGTATTTGGTTAGTAAACTTGAAATTATGGCATGTATAGATGGTCCAATGTTTTGAGGTATATGTCATTGTCCTTTGGGTCCAATGTTGTTAGTATTGATTTGGTAATTGCCCATTTAAAATGAGCCATGAATAGTTAAGTTATATTTTGCCAAAATGATGTAACCTATTAAAGTGCAAGCTTGCATAGTTTATGTGGAATGTGTGTGGATGTGTATGCTTGTTGATGATAGATAAAGTTAGTGTGTGAATGACATAATGTGCATGTTAGTATGAGTTTGCATGCTATGTTGTGTAATGGAAAAAATTGGTTGGTATTGATTTGTGTATCAGGGTGGCAATTGGATTGGAAAGTAGCCTATAATTGTACACACAGGTAGACATACGGGCGTGTGTCTAGGCTGTGTGTGACACATGGCTAGCCTCATGGGCGTGTTGATAGGCTGGGTGTCCCCTACACCTGAAATTATGAAAATTAAATGCCCAGTAGTAAACACACAGGTAGAGCACGGGCGTGTGGCTTGGTCATGTGACGAAAACTTCGTGATGACATCATAAACATAATACCCAGGATTTTTCACAAGCACTAAGACACGGGCGTGTGCCTGGTCGCTTGAAGGACATGACCTAGGACACGGGCGTGTGCTCAGCCGTGTGAAAACCTCTGTAGGTTTGAATTGCAAAATAATTCTGCATGGGCTAGGGACATGGGCTTGTGTGACCACACGGCCTGCCCACACAAGCGTGTCCCTGTCCCACACGGGCGTGTGCCCTATTTTGAGTAAAATTTTTCTAAGTGTCCGAAAAGCTCCAAATTGGTTTTAGATGGTACTCACATCTCCTTTGGGCCTCGTAGGCCCATAATAAGAATATTTTGGATAAGAATGAAAAATTTTTAAATTTTTCATGAAAATTTTATATCATAATCGAATGTTTGTGTGAGTGTGAGTACAATAACACCTCGAACCCTAATCCGACAATAGATATGGGTGAGGGGTGTTACAAGGAGATTACGTGTAAGTGTTAGTAGGATCATTTGTTGTCGAATGATTGTGAATTAGTGTTCTAGTTAATAGAGTATTGTATGTTTGTAATTTGCAATGACTTGTGTGAAATGCATGGTTATTATATGTGGAGTATGGAGGAAATCAATTTGATAGGGTAGATAGAGATAGGGAAAACTGGCGTAATGGAGGAATGTGTAACACCCCTATCCCGTAACCGTCGCTGGAATAGGTAAAGGGGCATTACCGAACCTAGAACTTAGTTCAGAATTATATTTAAGCAAACATTTAATAGATGTCATCTCATTTTAGTGATTAACATTCATTCATGCTCAAAACATGCTTAATTTAAGAATACAAAGTACGTTACATGTATTCAGGACTGATTTGATAACATATGAAAAAGGTAAGAAAACTTTGAAAATTTTTCGAATAAGGGTCACACGCTCGTGTGAACAAGCCATGTGCCTCACACAGGTACCTGACACGCCCATGTGTCCAGGCCGTGTGAAAGTAGCGCATACCTACTGACTTGTCCACATGGCCACCAGACAGGCCCGTGTGCTTGGCCATGTGAAAATTTAGGAGTATACTAACTTGGCCACACGGCTAACCACACGTCTGTGTGTCGGCCTGTGTGCCATACACGACCAATAGACACGCCTGTTTGTCTATGCCGTGTCACTCACTAACTTGTTTTAATTATGGTGCAGGGGTCACACGGTGGAGTCACACGCCCGTGTGCTCAGGCTATGTGGCACGAAAATAGGCTTGGTTTAAGCTATTTTTCACACAAAATTTGCATGTACCTATAAGCATTAAAGTAGTGCCAAAACCATATTCAAATAGGCAACCAAAATGGCCAAAACAATGCACATTTGAACCATTTCATAATCAACCAAAACAACGCCATTTATGCCACAAAACATATACCAAATGAATACATTTCATATACCCTATCATATCTATATGTAATCTATAACTCTTCCATTTAAACTTACCATACCATTCAACCCAACATCTTCCATGCCAAAACATATCAATACTCAAATATCATTCAACACATTTAGCACATTAAAAACATATCATATAAAGCATTCATACCAAACCAACCATTACTAACTCAAGCCATATCACCTAGCTTGGTCAAGTGCCAAAATTCATACAGAATTCATTATCACAAGTGGTCATATAATTCAATCTATAAACTAGCCTATACATGCCATAATTACATTTTTCCATAGGTTCCAAAAGTACCGTAAGATCGCCTGGATAGTGTGATAGCAAATCTCTGACCTTGTCCGAATTGAGCAAGCTAGCGAACCTCTATAAAACACAGAAAATAAATGGAGTAAGCATTAAGCTTAGTAAGCCTGTATAATATAGAATTAAACTTACCAATATGACATTAAGCATTAAAACAATTTAAAACCAACCCATTTGCCCAAAATGCCTATTCACAACATTCATTCAGAAGTTAGTCACTTGACAACAACATATTCATCCATTCACAAGGATGAAACAAAGCACATATTGTTCATATAACATCCATTACATCTTTCATTTCATCTATACATCCCTTATAAATCATGTCATCTTCCATCTCTATAATTCATATAAACCATGTATCAATTCATCCATATAAATCATATATTTCATGTAACTCATATAACATATATTTTATATAACTCATGTTGGAAAAATGCCCGTTGAACCTAATGAATTATCGAGGGATACTCGGGTGAGACACACTAAGTGTATAAATCGATAATCCATCAATTCATCATCATTTCCGTTCTTTCAAGCCATGATCGATAAGCTCCTACTGAAAGCTCTATCATGCTGAATGGTAAACTCCGTAGAGTTGAAACAGTAAGCTCATACGAGCTGTGGTGAGTCCACAACAAATGTAGGAGCTCAACAAAAATGGTAACCCTAGTGACATGTCACTCGTATCCTATGACTTTCAACAATTCAAACAGGACTCGGTATCTAGCTAAAACATATAAACCAATAGGAAATTTGAACCAACATTTCATTTATACAATTATACAATATTCAATTTAGCAATTCCAAATTTATAAATAAGTACGATTCTGATTATACGAACTTACCTTGTATTTGCTCGATTACCCGTTGTCTATTTTTCTACCTTTTGTTTCCCCCGATCTAATTTCGGTAATTGTTTATCTTGATCTAAATATTAACAAATTAAGTATTTTTAGTAACCAATCAATTCAATTTAATCCATAATTCGCATATTTGGTAAATTACACATTTGCCCCTATACTTTTGACTATTTTGCAATTTAGTCTTTTTCACACAAAATGGCAAATTTATGCAATTTACCCTTAACCCATGTATAGCTGAATTTCATACTATATAATTGCAGCCCATATTTTCATTTTATTCACATTTCTAACCACAACATTATACAATTTCACAATTTAACCCCTTTTTAACATTTTTGTCAAAAATCACTTAACAAAACTTGTATATCTATCATTAAACATTAATAATCTACCATTAATCATCTAAACAACCAAGCATTCAATAATGGCCTCTTCAAAATCTATAATAGTTTCGAAAATGAAGGTACGGGCTAGTAAGATTAAGCTGGCACGAGCTCAAAAACATAAAAATCATTAAAACTGGGCCAAAACTATACCTTAATAAAAAAAATTGCTTTGGCTAAACTTAAGCCCTAAAATGGCTATCCTTTGGTGTTCAAAATCAGTTGAAGAAGATGAATGCACTCAAAATATGGTTTTGTTTTATTAATTATAACATATTAACTATTTTATTAAAATACCCTTATATTAAACATTAAAATTTCCACTTATTTAAGTCCATTACCATCCATATGTGCTATTAATGGGAAAAATCCAATTTAAGGACTTTTCAATTGAAATTCTATAGCTATTAAACCTTTTTTGCTAATAGAATTCAAATTTTATGCTTTACGTGATTTAGTCCTTTTTACTGAATTAAGCATTCAATCGATAAAATTTCTTAACGAAATTTTTATACTATCATTCTATCATGCTATAAAACTGATTAGAATAACAAAAAAAATATTTTGACTCGGTTAAGTGGTCCCAAAACCACTATTCTGATGTGACTCAAAAACGGATTGTTACAGAATGAGTGGACTAAAATAGGTATTTAAGGGAGTTTGGCGACATAATGGAATGGTTATCTACTGGTTCTATAGAATGACATTGTGATGATGGTCTATTGATTTTATAGAGTGACATCATGATAATGATTATTGATTGATCATTTGAGATGACATTGTGTAAATGGTATATAGGTCCTTTAGGGTGACACCTTGGAAGAGGATTACTGATTCTTCGAAATGAAAAGTCCATAGGTAGACATAACATGAACCAATGGTGAACAGGAACAATCTATGGTGGAGCGGAGTCTGCCAGTATGACGAGCAGGAATTTTATCAATACATAGTTAGGGAGGTTGCAATATGACTCGCATGGCGAGTAGGTTGACAAGATGAACATGGTGCAACTTAGACCGCGAGCATATGTGAAATAAATGGGTATTTCCTTCAGAGAAGTTACAAATAAGTATTTGGCATTAAGGGTCGGCTAGAGTTGGCGTGTAAACCATCAATTTCAATGAGGTAGCTAAATGGTTCTTGCAAAACCCTAGTTCTGGCAAATGTAAAGTTTTATGTGTACAGTAGTAAACAGTTTGTCTAGCATGTTATTATTCGCCCAAATGATCATTTTGGCTTATACGTGTAGGCATATAGTAATCGCCACATAAGTTAGTAAGAATTTTATTTCATGATATTCTACTATATTAAGAAGACGTTTGTGTTAAGAGATAAAAGAGAAATATGGAATGAGTATTTGCCAAAGGCACGGTACGCCTGATTTTTCTAGAATATTGTGCTAGTTATGCTTTAAGTAACTTGGTTAGAAATCAATGAGTTTTCCAAGTTCGATAATTATGAATTTAAGGTATTTATTAATAGTTATCTTGGAAACTGTAGGCCATTAAGAAGGCAAGTACTGAAACATTTGACACTTGTTAAATTCTACTTAGTAAGTTAAGTTATATTTATATGTTAGAGATGAGTTCTGACAAAGAGGCTTCTTCTTTCTTCTTCCTCCTCCTTAAGAGGTATTTACTGAAACTCTCATTAAGTCTGGATGTGCCTTACATTGATAATCTAGAAGCTATAGTCCATTTATGATCAGTGGTTATTTCACATCAGGTAAGTATTTCAATTTTGCATGTTAAATTCTGATTGAGTGAGTCTGTATATGGTAATTGAACAGTAAGCTATAGGAATAAAGTTTCTGCATGAGATTGTCAACAATTGATATGATAAGAAATTTGCATGAATAAGAGTAGTAATAATGAAATTATGTTTCTAAGAAATGGTTGTTGCTGGTTTGTGATGGATATTTGGATTCGGAGCTTTGAACTGCAGTAGGTGAGAATCATGTGAGTTTATACACTAACTCTTGCATGTATACTATTCATATCGAAGTATGTTTATAGAAAATTGATCGAACTATGAATCTGAAACCATGGAATGTATAGAATAAATATGATATATACGCGACTATATGAATGATTACTAAAGAAAATCTATGAATGTATGAATGGTTGCTGAGGTTATTACGTACATTTGATATGGAGTCTAATAAGTTCAACTATGTGATAAGTGGTGTTTGAGTATTATGCTGTTGAAGTATGGTTGTATATTTCTAGAATGTATGCTATGGGATTTGTGTTCTATTGGGTGTATGTTAGTGAAGTAAATGTTGAACTTAAATTGTGTTAGTTCTTGAAGAGTCTATCAAAGGAGTTTATGACTGTTCATCATGATGGTGTCTGGTGGAGTTCACCGAGACAGAAAACATGAAATTTGATATGAAATCTAAAGGAAAAGTCTATGGCCATGGCACCATTTGCAAAGGAACTAATGAATGGTGATTTCTCGATGGGGTTTTCTGTGTGTTCCAAGATGATGATGGGCAAACCTCACGTAATGTGAGTTTAGAAAAATTCATATCATAAACACGACAGCTAAGAATGTCTTTGTGATGTATTTTGAAAGGAATACCTTTGTGGCAAATTCTGAATTGAACGCATTGGTGGCATACTCTATATGATTGCCTATGTGGCATGTTCTATTGGGCCTATGTGACGTAAATTGTCCAAGATGTGTGGTAAGATATTAATCTAAATGTCTATCTCTATTGTTATATATGAGTAAATTCTTTTAGTTCTATAATAAGTAAGACTAAGATATTGTATCAATATGTTCTGGGCTAAGAGAAAATACGTTTCAAGGGTTTCAGTGAAAAGAAATGTGTATCCGTACGTTTAGAAGGGTATTTGTCATTATGATCTCCAAGTATGGAAAGTGAGTGGTATTGTACCTTCTTCTAAAATTATTCTAAATCTGAGTTAATGCTAACTTGAATTATGGGATTCTGATATAGCATAATGTGGAGTGCAATTGAATGGTCTACATAATAATTTATTAGTATGAATACATGGTACTGAATTAGGAGTTGCTTGAGTTTGAATTAATGGTATTAAATTTTGTTGAAGTATTTGACAAACATATATGAGTATCTGTGTAACACCCTAAACCCAGCCTAGAAGTTAGGCCCGAATCTAGCGTGCCACATTGAAGTGTTTTTCGAAAACCATGTTCTCATTGAAACCCTTCTTGATATTTAGAAACTTGAGTAAAATCCTAATTATGTTTGTTTATCTTTAAAACGTGGTACATTGAACAATTAATTACTTTGCAAACCCTTTTTAGTTACGGAGGCTAATTTAAAAAAAAAAGAAACTGATTCACGAAAACTTCATGTTTAAAGATTAAGTCGCGAAATCATTTCGAAAATGCTGTAGAAACATTGTGTTGTTTTAAAAATAGTTAACATTGTTGGAAAACAGTGATTTACTTCTACAGATATAAATCAAAATAAATAAAAACCCAAATAAAAGTAAATTAAAATCCCAATGGCCTTATTACAAAATTTTAAAACCAAAACGAAATCTAAACCATAAATAAAGTCCAAGACGTAATAAGAAAATAGTCGTGTGGTCGTCTAGCACCGATCCTGCTAAAGGTAGGGATCACCTGTACAATTAACAAGTGGGGTGAGTTTATGAAAACTCAGTGTGTAATCCCCTTACGAGAGAAACAATCAATATACAGAGATATAAATAGAAACAGTCTGCGCTAGAGCCCTTCAATAGTAACAACACAGTCCAATTCACAGCAAATATGGGCCAAAGCCTGCTACAAAATCATTTTGGGTGACAGCCCAAAACAGAATCAATTGGGCCTGGCCCAAACAAAAAACAAAATAGGTAACAGTTTGGGGCCTAAGCCCATTACAAAATCAGTAACAAAATCAGGTGGGCCTAAGCCCAAAACAGAATGAGTAACAGGATCAGGTGGGCCAAAGCCCAAAACAGAATCAGTAACAGGATGTGTATGCAATCCCAACCAAGTCTAACCATCACACCACCCTACCAGCCAACACACCATGTGGTGAATAGCTCGACCCACCCAACCCGCACACCAAAACGCAACCATGCTGCTAATAACAGATACTGTGGTAGAGCCACTGGAATCAGATTACGTGACGAAGCCACTATTAACAGAAATACATGGCAAGACACTAGTATAGAACTTCTTCCAAAACAAGCCTAACCCCATGCAGAAATATCGTGTATGCCATGCTCAATCATCACACGTGTATGCATAATGGCCATGCTCGGTAACAGTCATTCACCCACTGTCAATCAGTTAAAACACAGACATACAATTGCAGTTAAATTAGTTAAAACATAGTCATACAATCACAGTCGAATCAGTTAAAACACAGTCATACAATTACAGTCGAATTGGTTGAATTCAAAGTCCAAGTCCATCACTTATCCACAAGGGCAAAACTATCATAACAGTCATAGCCCTAGTCAATTATTTACCCTCAAGGGCAAAATAGTCATTTTTCACCTTAGGGGCAAAACGATCATTTCACCCTACAAAGGTATTCTAGTAACCCTACCTTACAGGGGTATTTCAGAAATTTTACAATCTAGGGGTATTTCGGTAATTTTACAGATCGAGGGCATTGTTGTGATTTTACAAATTAGGGGACTTTTATTAATTTTACAAATCGTGGGTATTTTCATAATTTTGTAAACCGGGAGTATTTCTGTCATTTTGCAAACCAGAGGTATTTCTATAATTTTGCAAACTAGGGTCTTAACGACCCAACCAAAGGTCCCTCGTCGCCTCGAGTGACTTTTGTAACCCAAATAGACAAAACAGCGTAATTGTCCCTTAGGCCCCTTACTCGGCCCAAGTGGGCCCATACTCTCATATGGCCCATTTAGCCCAGAAACAAATACAACTATGTGAACAACACAACCCAAATTAGTCACATATCACATCACATACATACATATTATCCGTGTGGGCCCACAAGCCCATTGGGCCCACAAGCCCATTGGGCCCACACGGTTAGCCCAAAACAACTCTAGCCACGCGGACTATACGGCTCAGTCAAACATTTACCACAACATACAAATTTATTCCGCCTGGGGCCCACAAACCCATTAGGCCCACACGGCCAAACATGGCCTAAAATAACCCAAGACCACAAAAGTGCTCGTGATGGCCTCTATAGTTTAATGCCCATGATTCGTGGGCTCGGTTCACCACACATGCGATCACACGCTCGTGTGGCATCACCTGCCAGTATTTCAGCTTTTCAGCATATGCCGGCCAAAATCAGTACTGTGTGAAACACACACACTTTATAGTCTCTAAGCCGATCCACAGAAATAGGGTATTCGGATACACCCCTTCGGCTCTTCAGCCGATTAACAACAGGGCACATGGTACACACCTTTTGTAGAATTAAGCGAGGAACCTCCAAACACCAACCTTAACCCAAGTGTGTGACAGCCCTATTTTGACCCTAGTCGGAAGGTGGTTTCGGGATCACAAAACCAAGTTGAAAAATTTTCTAAATGCTTATTTCTATGTCCATTTTATGTGTTGACCCATGTGTGAAAATTTTTGTGCTTTGAATTAGTCAATTGGATGTGAATTACACTTAAAAGGACTTAGTTGTGAAACTTTGAAAGTATGCTAGGTAAAAGTGTGATGACCAATTAATAGTATGGCTTAAAGACATGACTTTGCATGTCAAATTGCCCAAAAATAATTTGTGACAGCCTTAAAATGCCCCTAGTCGGAATGTGGTTTCGGGACCACAAAACCGAGGCATAAAATATATTTAATATTCATTTTGATGCCTATGATACGTGTTAATTTGTGTGTGACATGTCTGATGTGTCAATTTAGAGTTATAAAATTTAATTTCACTAAAAGTGACTTAGTAGTGAACTTTGAAAATGTGCTAGACAAATGTGTGAAGACTAGTTAATGCATGCATGCAAAATAAGGGATTTGCATGTCAAATTACCCACTTTTATGATAGTGGAGGGTAATGATGACCTAGTTTGTCATTTTGTGCTTTGTTTGTTGCTAATTAATATTAATTGAATTAATAAATTAGTTGTCATAAAAATTGAATTAATAAAGAGTAAATAAAACAAGTGAATAAAATAAGGTTGAAGTGATAATAGCAAGGCTATTTTCTTCTTCTTCTTGCCGTGAGTAGAGAAAGAAAATAAGAAACCCTTGAGTTAGGGCATTCGGCAAAGTGAAGCACAAACAAGGTAAGATTCATGAAATTTTTCTTTGAATGTTGTGATTTTGAGATGAAAACCAAGCTCCTAACATGACTCTTGTGAAAGTTTTTGAGTTTATATCACTCTCCATATTCGGCCATATGAGAAGAAGTGGGAAAATCTTGTCTAATTTGAAGTTTGTGTAAATAAATAGAGTTTGGATGTTGTTTGAGCTAGATAGAGGTTTACTTATGAGGATTTGTGAATAGATTAAATCGGTTTGTATGTTTAGCTTCCTACTTCTAAATTCCGAATCTAAGTTGTGAGATTTGTGATTTTGAATTTAGTACTAAGAGTCTTACTTAACCATGATAGAAATTTTGTTTTGGCTATTGACTTGGAGGTTCGGCCATGAACTTGAAAAAAAAAAAAAGTAATGCTAGTAATTTTGGATGAGGGTGCCGAATGTGTTTTTGATTAATAAGTGAAATTGAGCTTGTTAAATGCACATTTGTGAATTGATTGTTAATAGGGATCAATTAAAGAGCTTGAATGTGCCATGATTTGCCGAATGTGAAGATTTAAAATAGCTATGAAGTAATTGAGTTCTTAAGTTGTAAAATTTGAAGGTTGAGGTGGTGATTTATATGATAGATAGCATTCGGCTAGTGTATCTTTGTGCCAAAGATTTCCAATTTTGGACTTAAGCATTTAGTTGTAAATTTGTTAAATGAACTAAGGTAAATGAAGATGCTAAATGCATTTTGTGTATATGCATACATTCGGCTAACTTGGTGACATTGATTTGATTGGCAACTTTAAAAATTTCTATTAGGGAATATATGTGCATGATTAATAAAATGATTTGAGTGACATAACTTACAAAGGTGAATATTCGGCCATGGGAAGATGCAAGAGGGGTTGATGTTTGATGTTTCAATTGTTATAATGCATGTTTGTGCAATGGCCGAATGTGCCTTTGATGTTGCTTTTGGATGTTTTGGGTGTTAAATTGATAAGTGGTTTGGTTTGTGTTGTATGGAGAAATCTGATTGTGGATGGGATAAATATGAATTATATATATATATATAAATTAAGGTCAATGACTACTCTAAATGGTGCCTTAGGAAATGATATGTTTTAAGTATGTGCATGAGAACACTAAAGAGTGAATTTGGTATAAAATTCTGCTTGGTACAGCAGCAGTAACGTGTTTTGGAAAAATCACCATAAATTGTGAAAGTTGAATTAGAGGCTGAATAAATTGTGTAATTGAAGCTTAGTGAGTCTAGTTTCTTATAAAAGAAACCTTGCAAGCAAAGGAATTCCCGATAAATAGATTTTTAGAGTAGAGTGAGACAGTATCAGATTTACTTCGAAGTCCCCTGCTCTGTTTTTGGAAAATCACTATAAATTGTATAAAAATTGTTATGAGACCACATTTATATGCTTAGACTCCTTAATGAGTCTAGTTTCAAATGAAATAGGTGAGAACATATTTGGAACTCTGTGCAAGGAGAAATTCGGTTCGTAGTATAGAGTGGTCAGTTTAATCAAACAGTGAATTAGGGGAAATTTAAGAAAATTCTGGTATTGATTGGCCAAACCAAAAATTATGAAAATTTTTTGGATTAAAGATAAATGAGTCTACCTTCATGAAAAATTTACAGCACGACATTTGGAGTTTCGTAGCTCCAGTTATGAGTAAATTATTGAATGCTGCTCAGAAAATCAGCTTGTTGTGACTTATGATATGTATGTGGAATGCTCCAATGTGCATGTGTGTTTGCAATGAGAAGAATATGCATGTATGATTTGATTATGAGTGAAAATGATTCATTGAGGTGCTTGAATAAGGATTAATAGAATTAAATGTTTTATTTAGCTCAAGAGCATAGAGGGACGAGTTCGGATAAAGGGAAGGCTAAAGTGGTCGAATAGCCAACTCGTAATTCCTCGTGAAAGTTCAAGGTAAGTTTTGAGTAATCGAATTTGGTATTTAAGTTAAAATGCCATGACATACATGCTGATATTTGAATGATGTCCCATTGAGAAAGACACCTTATTCATGTTTGCTATATAGCTGAATGGCTCATAGAGAAAAAGGACCGAAATTGGGATTTGAAATGCATTGCTTATGTATGTTTGATCATTGGGCCGAAAGCCTAGAAAAGAAGAGTATATGTGTATAAATTTTGAATTATATGTACATTTATGATATAAAGTCGAGAAGCATGTTATATGTTGTATGCACATGAATTGATTGAATTGCAAGTGAAATCTGGCTATGTGAAATTTGGCTACATGCGAATATATGTATGTGTATGAGAATTCGTGATGCGAATCCGGGAATTAAGTCTCGCTGACTATATGTGGGGACTATGTCCGGGTTAAGACCCGAAGGCTATATGCAGAGATGATGTCCGGGTTAAAAACCCGAAGGCTATATGCGGAGATTATGTCCGGGGAAAAGACCCGATGGCTATGTATAGAATTTACCCGAGATAAAGATCTCGATGATGATGCGAGTAAAGCCTAAGACTAATGGTCTTCAGGGTAATGATCGCTAATGAATTGCGCTGAAAGTGTTAAATTATACAGGTATGTACCTTTGGCTTATATGCTAGCTGGATTTTGAACCGAATATTAAGGTCGTTATGTGAAAGTTGTGCATATTTGTGTATTAATGCTTAGTGTTTTATGCATATTGTGGTTGATGTTGAAGAGCAAATAATGATTAGATAAGGATAAGATGGTTAGAATTTGAGTAATCAAATAAATATGTGAAATCGGCATTTATACATAAGTGAGTATGACATTTAATCAGTGGCCTTTGACATTACTTATTCTATGTTAGAAAGAAATACATGAAATGCTTGATAATGTTAAATGGTGGTGAACATTCGGCTTAGGTAAGAAGTTGGAACAAATTGCATAGGAGCAGGTCTGATCATTGTTCAAAATGTCATGAGATTAAGTATCCTTTAGATGATATGCGTACACATGTATATTCAGCTCTAGTAGATAAGGACATGCATTTGGCTAAGGCTTGATACTATTACCACATGAATAGTATTGGTTATTTGACAAGTATAATGGATTTAAATTATATTCGATATGCAGGCTCATATGTTTCGGTTTTTATGAGTGTTGATATCGGATTGAATTGATAGATGTATATGTATTTATATATATATAGGTTAATACCTTTATTTTTAAACTATTATCCACAAGTAATCAAATTGGATTTTATGCGTATAGAGTTTCTTTGAATTTTGTGTTTGTTTTATAACGCCTCATAACTCTCCCGCGACGGATACGAGTTAGGGGTGTTACAAAGTGTGCGACTTGGTTCGCTTAAATATCAACCGAGAAAAGCCTACACCTTTTTCCTGCCGACTACTGGACTCACAGTAGAAGATTCCCTTAATCAACAAACACTTGATCCAAGACTTGAATCGATATACAAAGTCCAAGGAATTACAAAAGAATGGATTGATATTCAGCCAATACTATAAAAAAAAAAACCATATCCTTACCTTACAATATTCGGCCAAGATCATCTTGAAGAACAAATTAGAAACATGCGGAGATCAAGGTAGTCGAAGCTCCACCGATTGACATGGACCAACATCCAAAAAGGTTTGGAAAACAAAGCAAGATTAATGATCCTCAACAAATATCAAAACAAAACAAAGAACAGGAGAGAGGGAAAAAGGTGGTATAATACTCGGCTTACCCCCAAAAAAGCAGGAAGAGTCAGCCTCCAATCAACCAGAATAAAAAGAATAAAATGTTAAAAGAAACGCAAGGGGGGTTCAGCTATTGAAGGACAAATCAATAGGATGATGAAGAAGAAAAGTATTGCAATCCATTTAAGTTGGGAGAGGGGAAAGAAAAGGTTTGGCTACAAAGAGAGCCGAATGATCAAAAGAGAATGAAAAGAAGGTTGATTAGGCAAATAGCACGAAAAGGTCGAAAAGAGAACTCACCAGAGAGTGATTCGGCAAAGATTTGAAATAGAAAAGAAAGGAAGAGGCTTGGGAAAACAACACAAAGCTCTGGTATTTAACACTAAGGTTTCGACATAAAGAATACTCAACTCTCGAAAGGTCACGAGAGGTAACTTGCGAAAATGGCACTAGAAAGAAAAATAAACCCGAGAGAATAGAGGAAGAATTCGACACCAACTCCTATACAAATTGCCGAAATGCACCATAATGCATCCCTAGCCGAAATTTGCATAGACAACTCCCTCCCAATCGTCTCCAACTTCCCCCATTCAAATTCCATGAAAAACTCCACCGATTCTCCTTGATTCACTCCAGCGCCCCACTCAAATTTGATTCAACAATCATGACCAATTCAAACTCCCCATTTTACCAAGTCTCAATAACCTTTCAGAATTTGAACCCAACTCAACTATTTACCATCCCCATGTAGCAAAATAATTGCATTTTGCTTCCAAGGGGGTTCGAACCCTTGCTCTCTCACATGCTAAAACATGCCGCAACCACTAGGCCATAAGCTCATTTGTGTCACATTTAATCCTCAACTAAATATAAAGTCTACTTCTAATCTCCAAGGGTTTACTTAGGAGCCAAAATAATAATTTTGCAAATGCCAGAACCTAAACTCCAGACCACATGCACACACCTAATGCCACCTTGCCACTAAACCATTTTTTTCCTTGTGTCATATTTTAACCAAAAATATTTATAAGGTCTTCAAGCTAACGCCAAGGTCCACCTAAGGGAAAATTGAAAATTTTTGCTAGAGCCCTAGTTTAAACCCAGGACTTCTCAGACATCCCCAAACACTCCAAATCACTTAAACAACACACCAAACATGTAATTGTGATATTCTCAAGCACAATTAAACTCTAAATTCTCTGACACACAAAGCCCATTTCTTCTAGGCCTAAAATCTTGGGCGTTACAACTCTACCCTTCTTAAAGAAATTTCATCCCCGAAATTTCCAACTAATGAGATAGTCGTGTAACATCTATCCCACTACGCTACCACTGTGTACTCTGATCCAAATAACTTAATCACATATCCAAAACAACTGCCTATCAGAGCAGACAGATTACAATTTCGAAATCCAAGATATCCCATTTAAACAAAACACACAGAATAAATACAAACTCTAATTTTAAGTACAGCAATATAGTCTAATATCTAAGAAATCACAACATTTCAATCTACTGCTTTCAAATGAAAACAAAAAACAGTTTCAAATTACGGATTCGGCGCCAGAGACTCGATGTGCCACACTTTTCAGAAGAAATTTCAAACATATCACATATTTGAAAATAACTTTTTGAAATTCAAATTTTGAAAACCCAGTCCACAGTCGAGTTTTGTAACCTGGCTCTGATACCACTAAATATAACACCCTAAATTCGGCCTAGAAGTTCGGCTCGAATCTAGCGTGCCACATTGAAGTGTTTTTCGAAAATCATGTTCTCATTGAAACCTTTCTTGATATTAAAGAACTTGAGTAAAATCCTAGTTACGTTTGTTTATCTTTAAAACGTGGTACATTGAACAATTAATTACTTTGTAAACCTTTTTTAGTTGCGAAAGATAATTTAAAAAAAGAGAAATCGATTCACGAAAACTTGATGTTTAAAGATTAAGTCGCGAAATTATTTTGAAAATGCTGCGAAAATGTTGTGTTGTTTTAAAAACAATTAACATTTTTGGAAAACCGTGATTTACTTCTACAGATATAAATCAAAATAAAATAAATATAAACCCAAATAATAGAAAATTAAAATCCCAATGGCCTTATTACAAAATTTTAAAACCAAAACGGAATCTAAACAATAAATAAAGTCCAAGACATAATAAGAAAACAGTCGTGTGGCCGTTTGGCACTGATCCTGCTAAAGCTAAGGATCACCTGCAAAATTAACAAACGGGGTGAGTTTATGAAAACTCAGTGTGTAATCCCCTTACTAGAGAAACAGTCAGTATACAAAAATAGAAACAGAAATAGTCTGGGTCGAAGCCCTTCAACAGTAACAGTACAATCCAATTCAGAGCAAACGTGGGGCCAAAGCCCGCTACAAAATCATTTTGGGTCACAGCCCATAACAGAATCAATTGGGCTTAGCCCAAACCAATAACAAAATAAGTAACAGTCTGGGCCTAAGCCCATTACAAAATCAGTAACAGAAACAAGTGGGCCTAAGCCCAAAACAGAATGAGTAATAGGATCAGGTGGGCCTAAGCCCAAAATAGAACCAATAATAGGATGTGTATGCAATCCCAACCTAGTCCAACCATCACACCACCCGTACCAGCCAACATACCATGTTGGGAATAGCTCGACCCACCCAACCCGCACACCAAAATGCAACCATGCGGCTAAAGCAGATAATATGGTAGAGCCATTAGAATCAAATTACGTGGTGAAGCCACTATTAACAGAAATACGTGGCAAGCCACTAGTATAGAACTTCCTCCAAAACAAGCCCAACCCCAAGCAAAAATATAGTGTATGTCATGCTCAATCATCACACGTGTATGCATAATGGCCATGCTCAATAACAGTCATTCACCCACCATCAATCAGTTAAAACACAGACATACAATCACAATCGAATTAGTTAAAACACAGTTATACAATCATAGTCGAATCAGTTAAAACATAGTCATACAATTACGTCCGTCACTTGCCCACAAGGGAAAAACCGTCATAGCAGTCGTAGCCCTAGTCAGTCATTTACCCGTAGGGGCAAAATAGTCATTTTACACCTTAGGGGAAAAACGGTCATTTCACCTTGCAAGGGTATTCCAGTAACCCTACCCTACAAGGGTATTTTAGAAATTTTACAATCCAAGGGTACTTCGATAATTTCACAGATCGAGGGCATTTTGGTGATTTTACAAATCGAGGGTATTTCAGTAATTTTACAAATCGAGGGTATTTACGTAAATTTATAAACCGAAGGTATTTCTGTAATTTTGCAAACCAGGGGTATTTTTGTAATTTTACAAATCGGGGTCTTAACGACCCAACTGAAGGTCCCTTGTCACCTTGAGTGACTTTTGTACCTCAAACAGACAAAACAGGGTAATTGGGCCTAAGGCCCATTCCTTGGCCCAAGTGGGCCTACACTCTCGTATGGCCCATTTAGCCTAGAAACAAATAAGGCTATGCGAACAACACAACCCAAATTAGTCACTTATCACATCACATACATATTATCCGTGTGGGCCTACAAGCCCGTTGGGCCCATACGGCCCATTTAGCCCAAAACTACTCTAGCCACGTGGACTATACGGCTCAGCCAAACATTTACACAACATACAAATTTATTTTGTATGGGGCACACAAGCCCATTGGGCCCACACAGCCCAACGTGGCCCAGAACAGCCTAAGACCACGAGAGTGCTTGTGATGGCCTCTACAATCTAATACCCACGATTCGTGGGCTCGGTTCACCACACATGCGATCGTACGCTGGTGTGGCATCACTTGCCGGTATTTCAGCTTTTTGGCATATGCCGGCCTAAAATTAGTACTGTGTGAAATACACACACTTTATCGGCTCGAAGTCGATCCACAAAAACAAGGTATTCGGATACAACCCTTTGGCTCTTCAACCGATCAACAATAGGGCACAATGTATACACCTTTTATGGAATCGAGTGAGGAATCTCCAAACACCAACCCTTAACCCAAGTGTGCGACCTGGTTCACTTAAATATCAACCGAGAAAAGCCTATACCTTTTTCCTGCCAACTGCTGCACTCACCATATAAGATTCCCTTAATCAACAAACACTTGATCCAAGACTTGAATCGATATACAAAGTCCAAGGAATTACAAAAGAATGGATTGATAGTCGACCAATACTATCAAAATAAACCATATCCTTACCTCAAAATATTTGGCCAATATCAACTTGAAGAGCAAATCGGAAACGTGCAGAGAATAAGGCATTCGAAGCTCCAACGATTGACATGGACCAACATCCAAAAAGGTTTGGAAAACAAAGCAAGATTAATGATCCTCAACCAATATAGAAACAAGACAAAGAATAGGAGAGAGGGAGAAAGGTGGTATAATACTCGGCTTACCCAAAAGAAAGCAGGAAGAGTTGCCTTCCAGTCAACTAGAATAAAAAGAACAAAATGTTAAAAGAAATGCAAGGGGTGCTCAGCTATTGAAAAAACAAATCAATAGGATGATGACAAAGAAAAGTATTACATTTCGTTTAAGTTAGGAGAAGGGAAAGAAAAGGTTTGGCTACAAAGAGAGCCGAATGATCAAAGGAGAATGAAAAGAAGGTTGATTCAGCAAATAGCAAGAAAAGGTAGAAAAGAGAACTCATCAGAGAGTGACTCGGTAAAAATTTGAAATAGAAAAGAAAGGAAGAGGCTTGGGAAAACAACATAAAGCTCTGGTATTTGACACTAATGTTTCGGCACAAAGAATACTCAACTCTCGAAAGGTCATGAGAGGTAACTTACGAAAACAACTCTAGAAAGAAAAATAAACCCGAGAAAATAGAGGAAGAATTCGGCACCAACACCTATACAAATTACCAAAATGCACCATAGTGCACCCCTAGCTGAAATTTACATAGACAACTCCCCCGCAATTAGCTTGAACTTCCCCCATTCAAATTCCATGAAAAACTCCATTAGCTCTCCTTGATCCACTCCAACTCACCACTCAAATTTGATTCAACAATCATGACTAATTCAAACTCCCCCTTTTACCAAGTCTCCAACGACCTTCTAGAATTTGAACCCAACTCAACCACTTACCACCCCCATGTAGCAAAATAATTGCATTTTACTTGCAAGGGGATTCGAACCCTTGCTCTCTCGCATGCTAAATCACGCCACTACCACTAGGCCGTCAGTTCATTTGTGTCACATTTTATCCTCAATTAAATATAATGTCTACTTCTAATCTCCAAGGGTTCACTTAGGAGCCAAAATAATAATTTTGCAAATGCCAGGACTTGAACCCCAGACCACATGCACACCCTTAACGCCACCTTGCCACTAGACACTTGCTTCATTGTGTCATATTTTAACCAAAAATATTTATAAGGTGTTCAAGCTAACGGCAAGGTCCACCTACGGGTAAGTTGAAAATTTTTGCCAGAGCCCTAGTTTAAACCTAGGACTTCTCAGACATCCCCAAACACTCTAAATCACTTAAACAACACAGCAAACATGCAATTGTGATATTCTCAAGCACAATTAAACTCTAATTTCTCTGACAAACGAAGCCCATTTCTTCTAAGCCTAAAATCTGAGGTGTTACAATCTACTCGTGATAAATGTTAGTGAACAACTATTTGAAATAAGAATATGGGTTAAGGCATGGATTGTGGGAAGTGTTTTCTGAGAGTATATTCCGTTAAGAAAGTAGTATGAGATAAGAGATTTTGAAATGAGTGGAAGGATTCCTTAGTTAATTAGATATAAGGAACCAAGTATAATGAGGGAATGATAACTAGGTATATAGGGGTGATAAGACTATATGGTATTAGCTGAAGTAAATGATGTAAACTAATAGTTGACTCGTAGTAGTTTGTACAATGAAAAGCATCCATCAAGATATGGTTAATGAGCTCACTAAGTACTCTTGTAGTTACAAGATCTATTATTTCTTTTTAGGTATTTGAGAAGAGTGTTTGCCTTGCAGGACAATGCCAGGGTGCGCCAAGTTGGTGAAGTGGCTTATTATGCATACGGTGGAATTCTGGTGTATTCTGGGAATACACCCTTTCGAGTCTATTTGTGATAAACTTCTATTGTGTAAGGATTTGTATTAAGATTTATGTAACAAACTATTGTAAGATACTTCCCTTGTTTTCCTATAATAAGGTTTTCAATTGAAATGTCATGGAACATGTTTTAAAGAAGTAAAAAGTTGTAAATTGTTTTTGTTAAATGGTAAAGTTTTGTGTGGTAACACTCGAGATCCAAATCAGGTGAATTGGGTTGGGTCTAGGGCATTACAATTCTTTAGGTTTAAATTCTAAGTGTCTTGGGTAAAGAAGTCTTTAGAAAAATGGGGCAAGTTAACTAAGAACTCTTGAAAAAGGAATTCTACTAAAGGTTTATCTTAGGAAGGAGAGTATGTCAGGAATTTACAAAAGAAGCAGATTGTTAGGGTCACAAATTAGGTCCCCAGTAAAAGGGTTTTCTTTTAAAGGGTGATTTATTTATAGTTTATGTTATAAGAAGTGAATTGCTAAGGGGAATCCAATCACTCCATACTAAGTATAGTATGGAATAAAGAGTTCAAGTTAAGGATATGCATTTATGGCGTGATCCCTACTAAATCTAATAGTAGACACATTCTATATATATAGTTCCAAATATAGTCGTATTTAATGAGTCAAACCAGGAAAGGTAAGATGGAACCTTGAGTTGTAGATGAATAGGGTCAAGTCCCAGAAGAAATAATTAGTTGGAAGACCACAATTATGGCTAAAATAGCAAATATGTTCGCCAAATATATGCCCAAAGTGATCAAGTTAAGGAACACATGGTGTTGGCCATGTTAGCAAAACCATTAAATCTTCTAAAAAGACTAGGGAGTTTTGATTATGTAATTTTATCTTTATTGCCAAAAAATTTAGAGTCTATTATTTCTAACATTGTATAGAATCTCACTAAGTTCCTCTAAACTTATGCGTGTACTACCTTGTATGTAGGGACAAGGGTGACTCAAAAGTTGTATGATTCTAGGCTTGTTGATGCCATAAGTTTATCATGTATATAGAGGGCCATCTGTAGAGGCTACACCTCTGGGAAAAATTTAATTGAGTATAACTACAATTAGAGCACTATGTGTTAAGCTAATATAATAAATTAATTTTACATAATAAGGTAAAATAATTGTAAGGACTGAATACTTGTATGGTTTAAAATGTAATTGAAATTTAAATGTTGAATTTCTTATTATTTATAGAAGTCATGTAAGGGTTAATTGGTATTAATAGATGTATAATTTAGTTTTGATTAAATCTGTAACATGATAGTGATCGTTAAGTTATCTAGGTTATTAGTGACACTCGATACCCAGATTTGGTGATTGGATCGGGCATAGGGTGTTACAATTTTATGGTATCAGAGCTTTAATTTAGCTGATCCTTTAAACATGAAAAGTTATGAAATAACCCCTATATGTATTTTATATTAGACTTGGCTTAGTTCTTTAAGTTATTATAAGATTAATATATGGAATGAGAATAAGTGCAGGTTGGCAGATCATTTCAAGTTGGTGGTAAATTCAATAGGGAATAAAAGACAGAAAGATGAGTGCGGTAGAAATAAGGGACAAGGGAATAGAGACAAAAAGTTCTTTGAAAGAAGATAATAACAAATAAAAGATAATAACAGATCGTCCCTAGTCTGCGGATCAAAAGTCCTCTTTACATCTTCCTCACCTTTATTGTTGGCTTCATCTATAGAGGCCGGAGTAGATGGTTCAAGTTTTGGTGAAAAAAAAGTTTGTTAGATTCTTTTCACTTCTTTTAGAAATCTTCCCATTCAGTACTAGAAGGATTCATTCCATTGAAGCCCAGATCAACGTTGGTGAACTGGTGCATGAAACTGAAGTTCACTTGGCTCACATCAAAAGGCTCAATGGCGAATTAGGCTTGTAGAATATGGTTGGATCTCAACTTGGGAATATAATCTGTAATTCCCGTTGTGGTTTCTACCTTATATCATTCTAGGGCTTTATTGTTTTCCTTTTGCACCCTCTTTGGGTCTATTAGATGTTGCTCCTCCAAAGAATTCATTTGGCCCTCCGACTGGTGTATCGTCTCCTCAAAATTGAGTTTCAAGGAATTGTACTTAGTCTCCCAACTAGAGACAAAGTCAGTGAACTTTTGGTTCTAGCGGGTTATGACCTCATGTATATGATAAAGCTTGGCCAGTTATTGGTCTTAAAAAGTTAGGACCATTTCTAGTTAAGCCATTTAGATTCACTTCCACTACAAAATTTACAGAGGGCCCAACCAAGCGAACCACACTCTTCCACCATTATTTGAAGGGAGTCCACCAACTCTAACAGTGATGGCTAGCGAGCTTCAGAAGAGGAAAGGAAGGCACAGCCTTTCAGTTCTTGGGGCGACCCCTTTTCCATCTCTGGCTAATATCAAGTGGAGAGAAGGGATACTGACCTTTGTTCAAGAGGTCTTTCCATGGGAAGAACTTTAATGCTCCCTAGAAAAAGAGTGAATTGGCTTGGAGCTAGTAGGAATGGACAGTGGAGTAGAGTGGGTACTACTCGGAATAGGCTCTTTAGGTGGACATTGGGCAAGGGGAGATAAATCCACCAGAGTGGTGGACTTTGGCTGTGCCTTGGGATGAGAAGGGAGAGCTGGCAGAGTAACTTCCCTTTCGTAGATGTCTAGCTTCTAACATTGCCTATGACAGACCAATCTGTTGCCATTACTCTCCGTAATGCTTTGAGAGCCTCCTTCACCCTTAACCTTTTTTGGTTGCTACCACCCACTTGCACCCTTGCATCTGCTGTTGCATTGGCTGCTTATGCACTCTCCATTAAGGCATCCACATCCATACTGCTCGAGGTTTGTGATGGGGTGGATGATTGAGTAGAACTTGCAATAATAAAATTAGGGTCAGCCATACGAGGAACCAAACCTCTACTAAAGTACTCATCAATGACAAATTTTGGCAAGGTAGACTATCATCACTTCCATAGTTTGCATACGGTGTAAAATAAATATGGGGACTCACCCTTTCTCCCTACTAACACTGCAACCAGGTCATCAATGGCATTGTAGGGCCATGCCTTTTCAGCAAAATGTGCAACTTGTGGACTAGATCCATTGGCAATATCAGCGGGCTTATAGCCATTAGGGCTTTGATTCTCTATAAAAAATAAATGTTTCTAACGGTGATAAGTGTAACACCCCTCACCCGGTCCGATCGCCAGGCCTGAGCTATAGGGTTCTACCATAATTAACACAGATCTCCACTATCCACCCATATTTCAATTTCATTTATACTTGATTTCTTAATTCTACAACATAATTTTATCAACCAATCATCAAATCACATATGTGACAACATAATTCAGCACCAACTGAATTAAATTGCACAATTATAATGACATATCATATATTCAAATCTATTCAGTTTAGTCCTTATCACAACCAACTAATTCAAATCGATTTAATTCAGTTCGTTCAATCATTTCAAGCTTACCTATAACAGCTCGAATTAGGGCCTAGTCTGAAGAGTGGTTTTGAGACCACAAATTTGGAGTAGGAAAGTATATATTATTATTATTATTAAGTTATGACATGATTGCATGATAGTGATAAATTTCATGAAGGAATTTTTATGAAAAGTGATTAATTTGTCCTTTAGGACTAGATTACAAAAATTGCAAAACATGAGTTTCTAGAAGGTTAACTATGAAATAGCATGAGAAAAATTAGTGGAGGTCCTTATTTAGCAAATAGACCAATTTTTAGCATAATGGACAAAAATGCCCATGGAAGGAAAAAATATCAAAGAAAGACCATAAGGGCATTTTGGTCATTTGGTAAAGTTAAGTAATAAAAAAGGAAAAGGAAAGCAAAAATCTTGTCCATCTTCTCCAAGGGGTGCCGAAAATTTAAACCTCCATAGCTAGGGTTTTATTTCAACTTTTCAAACTTCAAGTAAGTGCAATTTGGTCCCGTTTTCAATTTTCTTCGTATTTTTGAAATCAATGTAACATGATTAAGCTATTTCTACCACTAATTTGATCTAGGGTTTATATTAAAAAATATACCCATGCAAGACATGCAAGTAAATTGATGCCTAGTGGTAGAAAATGAGAGTTTAAAGTGTAGAAAACATCTTTCTCTAAGTGATTTTCATGAAAAACCCTAATAGGGACTAAATTGCAAAGGTGATAAAAATGTGTAGAAAAACTGAGAATTGATAAAAATAGGGGCTGATATGGGAATATAAAAGGTTTGGCTAGGCTTGGATAGTCAAGAAATTAAGTGCATTTCATTTTACGAGTCGAGGGACCATTTTGCAAATATGTAAAAGTTTAGGGGCAAAATTATAAAATTTTCCAAAGGGTAAATTATGGGCTATTTAGCTAATGTGATTATTAAACGAGCTTAATTTGTCATTTTAGATCAAGAAACACGAAGCCTGGACTGAAACCGGGGAAAAAGTAAGATAGTGGACTAAATCGAACATTTACCCTCGTTTTAGACCTGAGGTAAGTTGTATGTCATAATCTAGCCCTATATTTTATAAAAGTTCTAATGTAATGATTTTCTATGAATCCACGAAATTTCATAAGGTCTATTGTTAAGTCAATGCATGAGCTATGTACAATTTCATGAAATCTAATTATATGAATTTTTACTAAAGATGATGAAAATATGAAAGGACAATTTCATGCAAGTATTAAAAGATATGAAGGAAACCGTAGCCGTGTCATGAGCATTGTAGGTCCCATATAAGACCATGCCTAGGACATGGCATCGGCACCGAACAGGGATCCCATGTAAGACCACGTTTGGAACATGGCATTGGCATTCACATGAGGTCCCGTATAAGACCATGTCTGGGACATAGCTTCGGCACCGAGATGAGACATGGATCTCCTGTAAGACCATGTCTGGGACATGGCATGTGCATCCTAGATGAGATCTCGTATAAGACCATGTCTGGGACATGGCATCGGTATCAGAGTACGATCTCGTGTAAGACCGTGTCTGGGACATGGCATCGACATCGATATGAGGTCCTGTGTAAGACCATATCTGGGATATGGCTTCAGCTTTGACTTATGATCCCATGTAAGACCATGTCTGGGACATGGCATTGGCATCATGTCATGAGATTGACTTACGGGTATCCTTCGGTATTTTAAAATAATTTTTAGAGGAGAAAGTATCCAAGTTGATTAGTTTCATGAGAAAGACTAAAGTTTCATGATGACTGTTATAGGTGCATATGAGTAAGTTACGAGATAATGAGAATGTAAGTCATGAGATGAAGTAAGCCATGAAAATAAGTGAGCTATGATAATAAGTAAGCCATAAGAATGAGTAAGCCATGGAAATGAGTAAGTTATGAGAATGAGCAAGAAACTATATGAGCTTTATAATATTTTATTTAGATGATGTTTCATGATCTTTGTTGCTATTTTAATCATGCAACTTACTAAGCATATCTGTGCTTACTCCCTTTCTTTTCCCTCTTCCATGTAGATTGCCGAATCAGCTCAGGGATCGATCAAAGTCGGAGCTTGAAGTCACACTATCAAGTCGTTCATTTTGGTATAGTATAGTTAGTTATTTGATGTATGGCATGTATAGAAAGTTTAATTGCTTTGATATGTGTTATTTTGAGCAGCCAAATGTGTTGTCTGTTGTTATCACTTAAGTCAAGTTGTAATGGCCTTTGAAATTGGCTAATGTTGTCTAAGTTATATTTTATACAATGAGGATGAAATTCATGATATTCATGGTGACATGTGAGTGCCTCAATGATGAATGTTTTTAATGTATGTTATACCTTGATTTGTGAGTTTGAAGCTGGTATGAGTTGGATGTGTTTTAGGGTGGCAAAAAGGCTTGGAAAATAGCCTATAATTGTCTACATGGATGGGTACACGAGCGTGTGCCTAGGCTGTGTATGACATATAGTCGGCCCCCATGGTCATGTTAGTAGACCGTTTGTCCCCTGCATCCTAAGTAGGTAAGTCAGAATTGCACACGGACTGAGGATACGAGAATGTGCCTTAGCCGTGTGAACCCTTGATGTTTATAGTGTTTAAGTTAGAGTGCTCTATGGGTTATAGACACGGATGTGTCTAGGCCGTGTGAGGGACACGGGCGTGTGCCCAAATCGTGTCCAAACCTGTAGGTTTGAAATAAGAAATAAATTAAGCACGAGCGAGAGACATAGGCGTGTGTGACCACATGGCCAGCCCACACGGGCGTGTCCCACCTCATACGGGCATGTGGCCCTGTTTCAAGCAAAATTTTTCAAAGAATTCTAAAGTTCCCGAATTAGTCCAAACCACTTCCGATGTATGTTTCTGACCTCGTAGGGTCGTAATAAAGTTAGCAAGAGTTCATTTGAAAAAGTCTTAAATTAGAGTGAAAAGTAAGGTTCAATTTTGGTGTTTTCAAGCATGCTCAAGTACAGTAACACCTCGTACCTCGTCCCGGTGTCGGACTCAGGTAAGGAGTGTTACATTACCTTATATTATTACCATGCAATGTAATAGCTCGATTTAGACCTTAGTCAGAATAGTGGTTTTGGGACCATAAATCTGAGTCAAAAAAATATTTTAATATTATTTTTTGTGTTTTTAGTATGAAATTAAGCATGTGTGAAAGTTTCGTATGAAAATTTGATCGTTTGTGTGCTCAATTAGAAAAAAGGACTAAATTGCATAAAAGATAAAAGTGGCATTCTATATGTTTAATGTGTTAAATTGCTTTGGCTTTTGAATATGATGGCCTTGAATGGTAATTAAACCATTTGAATCTTTAGTGGACTAATATGGACATTAAATGAATGTTTTAAATGCTTTTATGTTAAGGTTAAAAATGGTATTTGATTATTTTGTTAATATTAATTATAATAAAACAAAAAGGTGGCTATTTTCTCATCTTTTTCTACCAATTATTGAAAGAAAAGAAAAGGGTTTTATCCTTTCTTTCATTCGGCCATCAACAAGGCTTAATTGACGTATGATTTTTTATCCGTTTTCGATAATTTCTACGTTTTTAAGATCGTTTCTATGTGTTCTAGCTAGCCTATGTCATGATTTTTGGAATTGTTGATGTTTTCATGAGCTGATGTTGATGAATATGTGAGATTTGTGTTGAGAAATTATAAAATATTAAAGCTTAATGATAGATAAATATGTTTTGTATTGGGATTTTTGATGAATTTGAGTATTATGGACTAATTTATGAAAATAAGAAATTGAAGGGCTAAATGTGAAATAAATAAAAGATATGGGCTTATATGAATTGTATGAATATCCGATCAAGCATGAATATAAGGAAATTATGTGTATTTTGTGTATTTGTGAATTAGGGACTAAAATGTCAAAGTATGAAAATATGAGGGCCAATTTGTAAAAAGGTAAATTTATATGTCTATGAATTGAGTTGAATGATTTGGTGAATAAATGAGTTAAATTTGAATGTGTATAGATCAAGAACCAAAGAAAACGAAATTAGATTAGGGGAAATCGAAAGTCGTTGAATGGTCATTCATTTCCGTTTGTTTCCGTAAGAGGTAAGTCTATATGCAAATAAATGTGTTAAATTGATTTAGCTATGCTTATGATATTGTAATGTGATGAATGACTATGGATTATGAATATGTGAAATTGAAAAGGTTTTGATATTATGACGATGTCTGAAAAGCCCTGTACGAACCATAGGAATAGTTAGGATACGTATGTCATGACATAGGATTCCGATATGTGATATCGTGTAAGACTATGTCTGGGACATTAGCATTGATTTGAGACTGATCTGTAAGTGTAACACCCCAAACCTGGCCTAGACGTTATGGTCGAATTTGGCGATATCACATTGAAGTGTTTTTCGAAAAACATAATCCCATTGAAAAACTTGTTTTATATTAAAACCTTTTTATGATCTTAATGAAAATTTAGTGTATCTCGTTCATTGATAAAACTCAAGTCGCTTTAGCGGAATGTTGATCATATTAAATTGTTATTATATTATAAAACAATGTTTGTTTCAAAAACTTTTAGAATATGTTACGTAGACGTGGTGTTTGGAAAAGCATTTATCTTTTCAAAATCCGCATCCTACTACTATTCGATATGAATCAAAATAAATAAAACCCCAAATTAAAATTTAAAAACTTAAAGAGGCCTTATTACAAAACAAATACCCCAAATTTAAATTTCTTGTAAATAAAAAAGGCAAATATGGAAGCACGTGCGGTTGTGTGGCCACTTTCGAGTCCCACTCTGCGCCGACCTGCCTAAACCTAGGGATTATCTGCACAGATAAACAGATGGGTGAGTTTACAAAAACTTAGTGTGTAATCCCCTTACAACAAATAGTCAATCATATAGTAAGCAAATACAGTCTAGGCCTAAGCCCGTATCAGTAATAGTTCAGTTCCATTTAGGCCTTAGCCCATTACACTACCAGTATCAATGTGGGCCTTGGCCCATTTCAATGTCAATAACAATACAGATATGCAATCAGAAATCCTACCCAACCAGCCTCTACACTCCACTCTGTCCAGCCCTACACACCATGTGAGGATAAAATCAACCATCCATCCCTACACTTCAAAAGAGTACCCGTTGTAGTGCTAAATAGTATATACAGCTAAGCTGCCAGTACAGTACACTTCCTCCAATCATAAAAATCCCATCCCCATGCAACATATCACACATGTATGCAACATATATATATATATATATCGCGGCATGCTCAAATACAATCATATATAACATAAGAGCATAACAGTCATTTTATCTCATAGGCATAACAGTCGTTTTATCAGTTTGGGGTCTTGGTATACTTACCGATCCATCAGTAGGTCCACAGTCGTCTCGGGCGACTATGCAACATTAGTAGTCAAATAATAAAAATGGGCCCAAGGCCCATTAGGCAGCTCATGTGGGCCCACACGCCCATGTAGCCCACAAAGCTCAGAAATGACCTTGGCGGTGTGAACTACACAACCTAGCCCAATATTTCCCACACATCCGTGTGGTTTATTCGTGTGGGTCCCACAAGCCTGTTGGGCCCACACGGCGCATTTCGACCCAACATGGCCCAAAACGGCCTAAGCCCATGAAATTGCTCATGATGGCCTCTACAATCAAATGCCCATATTTTTGCGTTCGGATTGCCACATGAATGAGTGCACGCTCGTGTAATGTTGACGGTAACTTATTTCGGCTTTTGTCAATTTATAATTAGAGTAGTGTTTACGCACATTGTTGCGAAAAACCACGAAAATCCACGAGCACCAACCTAAATTGTAATGCCCTAAAAATCTAAGACTTTAATTTTTGTATGTTATGGCATAATTGATTGTCTGCCTCAACGGCTAAGTGATTAAGGAGTGTTTGGGAGTCTCTGAGAAGCCCCAGGTTCAAGCCTTAGCTTATGCAAAATTTTTATTTTTAAGTGAATAAACCCTTGCATCTAGATATGAGGTTCTTAAATATTTTTGGTTAAATTATGGCATAAAAAGACTAGAGGACCAGTGGCCAGGGGTTTGTAGAGTGTATCTAAGTTCTAAGGTTCAAGTGGTGGCGCATGAAAAAGGGAAATATTTATTTTACTGCCTAGTTGTATGGGTAGTAGAGTTGGACCGAAACTTTACAAAGTGGAGTTTGAATAAGTCATATGTAGAGAGAATCAAGGGATGTGGATAGTGGTTGCTATGGATATTGTGGAGTGAATTTGGAAGAAAAACAAGGGATGCGAGGTTGAAGGTGGTGGTGTCGTATTGGGAAATCAAAGCACCTTGGAATCGATTTTGGTAGGAGTTTGGATTTCATTCTTTTCCTTTCATTTTTCAGTAGCTGAGTGAAAGTGGGAGGATTCTTTTCTTTACAGTTTTTGCCATTATTTGTGTTGTGAATATTCTTTGCCAATTTTTGACTTTGGAGTGCCGAAAGTAGTCCTTACTCGGCTCTCCATTTTAGTAACTTGTGTTTATCGAATTGACCATTTGGATTGACTTTTACTGTCGATTACATCTCTCTCTCTTTTTCTCAACCTTTACCAATTTGTTCTGTCCTCTCACCTCTTTTACTTTTCATTTTCTAGGCTGAACACAACTTCTCTCCTTTCCCATAATTCTTTTTCCTTTTAGTTTCTCTCATAGCCGATTCTTCCTTCTCTCTTCTTTACTTTTTCTTTGGCCTATAGTCTTGATCCTGTTATCGATTTCTGTCTTCTTCTTCTTGGATCAATTTTCAGTTTGAAGGTGGCTTTAACAATCGGTGAGTTACTAGATTACTTATTGTTCTCTCTGTTCCTTCAACATATTCAAATATTTTTTTTCTAAAACGAATGCTCTTTTTTTTGTGTTCTCTTGTAGCCGATTCTCTTCCCCTTCCTATCCTTAGTAGTGCCCATTCAGTTCATAGAACTTCACAAGGAGTGGAAGGGTTTACAAGGGTTATGAAAGCAATCAAACCTTTCTCTCATCTCGTGATCAAAGGTAAGTACAAGGGCTAGCTTTCTAAAGGATGATCCGAATTCTTGCTGTTATTTTGTAAGTTAACATTGGGGGATTTAAGCCACATCTATTAATGATCCTGTCTAATAAGATCCACTATTAATGCAAATAATCGGCGAGGAACGTGTGATCGATTTTAGCCAGTACTCTAAGAGGGATAAGCCATATTTCATTCAGTCAAGGTTGGTAGTGATTATCGAATTGGGATTAAGTGTTTGTAAACTCTAGCGATTGAAAGACTGACGGTATGCCTGGAATGAATGTAGGTTGGGTACTTGTGGATCTTAGCACTTAATCGCAAACAGGTGTGTACTCACACTGTTTAACCGTAGGACGGCAAAAGCCAAAAAGCCAGAAATATGGCAATGGATTCCACACGAGCGTGCGAACGCACATGTGGTAATTCGAGCCCATGAAACATGGGTGCATAACTGTAGAGTCTATCGTGAATGATCTCATGGGTTTTGGCCATTTGGGCCACGTTAGGCCGAAATGGGCTGTGTGGGCCTAATGGGATCGTGGCCCCACATGGGCTAATTTCACGAATAAGTGCGAAATGTTGGACCTGATTGTGTCGTTGACATGGATGAGGTCATTTCTGGGCTTAGTGGGCCGCACAATTGTTTGGGCCCACATGGGCCAGATAATGGGCTTTGGCCCATACACACTATTTCGACTGTTAAGGTGAAATGACTATTTTACCCCTGTAGGTAAAAATGACTGATTTGCGGTATGATATGTATGACTGTATTGAGCATGACATTTTGCATACACATATGATATTATGACATGACACATTGCATGAGGACAAGTTTATATATCAAGAGGAAGTGTACTGTACTGTTAAGGTCATACGAGTCGTTCAAGTTGACTGTGGACCCACTGTAGGCCTTAAGCCGTATATATTACTAGCAATTTTGCTGCAATACTATTAGTGTCGCAACCAGTGCTAACGTTGGTGTGATTGGTTGGGTAGGTCGATTATATCCCCACATGGTGTGATTGGCGGGACGGAGAAGTGTGTTTGGTTGGATTGGGTGGGTTTATCTGATTGCATTACTGTACTGTTACTGTCATTATATTGGGCTAAGGCCACACTGATACAGTCACTGTAATGGGCTCAGGCCAAGACTATTATTGTATATATTTTGATAAGGGATTACACACTGTGTTTTCGTAAACTCATCCTTCTGTTTATCTATACAGGTAATCCCCAACCATAGAAGGATTTGTGCTGTGAGGGACTTAGAGGTGGCACGCGACTGCGTGTATTTTATATTTGGTTCATATTTACTATTAATTTCATTTTGGGTAATTTTTATGTAATAAGGCCTCTTTTGGATTTTATTTTTAATTTGGTTTTATTACTCTACTTTACAACTGCTAGTATTAGAACTCGGTTTCTTTTAAAAACGATTAACGTTTTTACAAAATAAGCGCAAATACGCAACTGTTTTAAAAGTAAAGCTTCTGCTATAAACGAGACTTTTAAGTTTTAATAACATTTTAAAGAAATTAATTTTCGATAATAACACAAGGTTTTAAATCATATTTTAATGCACACAAAAAGGTTTCCAACGACAACGAGTTTTACGTTTCACACTCCAATGTGACACCGCCAGATTTGACCATAACGTTTGGGCCGAGTTTGGGGTGTTTCATTTAAAGGTATCAGAGCCAGGTTGTAGAAGCTTAATTTAAATTTATTAATTTATGAAAACACGATGTTTGAGTATTGAGTTGTGAAACCCCTTTGAAAGTGTTGCAAAAACTTGTCGATTTTGAAAACAATTATTCTTTTGGAAAACTGCGTCCTAAAGCTAGCAGGTATAAAACTTAAAATCGTAAAATCCCAAATTAAAGTCCAAAAGTTAAGAGGCCTTGTTACAAAACAGAAATCCAAATAAAAATACTTAAAATCCAACTATTATAAAATAAGAGCAGAAGTGTGGGCCATCATTGAGCTCCTTGCAGCGCCAAACAGCCTAATGTTGGGGATCACCTGTACAGTTAGTCAGAAGGGTGAGTTTACGTAAACTCAGTGTGTAATCCCTTATAACACAGACAGTCAGATATGCAGTATGCAGAAACAAAATGGGCCTAAGCCCATTACAAAAACAGTGTCAGGTGGGCCTTAGCCCAATGCAATAACAATGATAGGTGCAAAATGTATATAGAAAATCTAGCCCAATCTCACCAATACACCACCTGTACCAACCAACACACCATGTGGGGATTAAATCGACCCACCCAGCCAACACACCAAGCTTAGCACCAGTTGCGGCACTAAGTCAACAGGATGGCTTAAAGCCATAAACAGAATAGCACAGAGCCATGATCAGGATGGCTCAGGGCCATAAGCATCGTAGCGAAGCTGCCAGCAGACAGGATGGCTAAAAGCCATAAGCAAGAAGGCTATAGGCCTTAATTAGGATGGCATTAAGCCATGATACTTCCTCCGTCCATAAAACCAAACCCCATGCAAATGTCATGTCATAATATCATATGTGAATGCAGGATGTCATGCTTAGTATCAATCATATAAATATCATACATACATCAATCAACCTACCACTCAGGTTGTAATAGTCATTTAAGCAGTCAAGGGTAAAATGGTAATTTTTACCCCTCAGGGGTATTTTGGTCATTTTTCTAAGTTTGGTGTTTTGGTACCTATTATGACCTCCAAGAAGGTCTATCCTCGCCACGAGTGACTCAGATAATCTATATGGCCAAGTTAGTGTATATGGGCCCAAAAATCCTTAATGGGCCCAAGTGGGCCCACACACCCGTGCGACCCATACAGTCTAGATTCACATACAGCATCGCAAGCCTCATAATCCAATCTATCAGTAGTCACTTATCGTGTATTTCACCGACACGGGCTGACAAGCCCATTGGGCCCATTTCGGCCCTACAAGGCCCATATCGACTGAAGTGCGCATAAATGCGTGTAATGGTCTCTACAGTTTAATGTCCATGTTTTACGGGCTCGGTTCACCCCACTTGCGTTTGCACGCTGGTGAGGCCTGGAATGTTGACTTTTCGGTATTTTAGCTTTTCGGCTTCTGCCGATTTACATAGAGGTGGGGTGTGATTACACACCTTTATCGCCTTTGACAGTAACAGATTGATACGACTGCACACCTTTATCGTAGTTCGCACAATGCCCCACGAACATCGAACCTACATTTATCAACGTTTTTGGTTAATAACAACATCTAATACTAATGTCAGAACCCAAAGAGAATGATATTGCTGCACACCTTCACCCAAGTATGCTATCTAATCTATCTATGTTGATACTCAAAGGATGTCAATACCCCTTTCCGATCGATATGCTGCATTAACCAAGAGAATCTATTAACTTGAAGCGAACAAGCAGGAGGCTTACTCAGCTATCCATATATTTAAATGAACCTAACATCGAAGGCAAAGGAAAGATCATTTGGGCAAAATAAGTCCACTTACCAAACTACTGATTGAAAGCCAACAAGAAGATTGGAATGATTACGATCACTTGATAATCCCCTCTTCCAAAGAAAAAGAATGACTAAACCTGATCCACACAAGAGAAGGAAGATAATTGACAGAAACTCACAAAATGAAGTAGGGATTATCTATTAAGAAGCTATTCGACAGAAAAGGGATTCGGTCAAAAGAACAAGAGAAGGAGGAAGCAGGGTTCAGCCAATAATGGGAAGATTATTAAGGGTAGAAGAGATGTTGAGAAAAAGAAATGCTAGGATTGGCTAAGTCAAGTTCGACCCACACCAAAAGGAAAACAAATCAGCTATGGTAGAGAGTATGAAAGACAGGTTTGGTTTCGACAATTGCAAAAACAAAGAGGAGAGAAAAAGGATGACTAATATTCAGCTGAATGAAAAGAAATAAAAGCATAATATGGCAAAGAGAGATGAAGGAGAATCATCTCACCAACAAAGAGAACAAAAAGCACAAGAGGTCACTCCCAAACAAATTCGACAATACAAAAGAATGGAGAGAAAAGAGATTTTGGTTTTGGTACCTAAATTGCTCAAATAGAACATTGCTCAACACCAGCCGAATTATGTAAAGAAATTCGGCCAAAAAAAAAAACACTAAAATGAGAACCCCTAGCTGAAACCACCCATTCTAAATACCCAATTCGGCTAGCACTTCTAATTCCCCTAGAATTCCATGATAATCTCCACACACTGCTCTACCAGCCATCTATGATTCACTCCAACATCTCAATTTGAATTTAATTCAAATTCTTAAGACCAAGTCAAACCTTCATCTCTTACCAAGTCTCCAGCCAACTTCAAATGTTTGAATCCAAATCCACCTCTTACTATCCCCATGCAGGACCATAATACATTTCGCTTGCAAGGGGATTTGAACCCTTGCCCACACTCATTCTCATCACGCCACAAGCCAATCCAACACCAGCTTATTTGTGTCTTAAACTACCCATATTAAAACATAAAGCCTACTCATTATCCTCCATATCTCTTAAAGAGCAAAAAAATTAAAATTTTGACAAAGGCCAAACTTGAACCCAGGCTTCCGACAAACCCCCCAAACACACCCAAATCATCAAGCCAACATGCCAAACATGCTCTTATATTAAATCACGCAAAAATTACAACCCTTATATTTTAGGGCGTTACACTTAATGCTGAGGCTAGGGAGGCACCAGCTTCACGGATAACTAAGACGTGGTCATATGATCTAACGGCTAGGGATGACGCATTGTCCTAAGCTATGCTTCAAATTCTGGAAAGGGTTATTAGTCCCAATATTGGTACTAGGGGCCATGGGTCAGTTATGGAACGACTCCGGTCGAATGGAGCTGAGATCTTTAGGGGTATTGCTGGAGTAGCCCCTAATGTGGCTGAATATTGGTTGGAGGCCAAAGAGAGAATAATAGATGACCTTGACTGCACCCCTAAGCAGAAATTAAAAGGTACAGTGTCGTTACTGCGAGACAAAGCCTATCAGTGGTGGCTTACCATGAAGGAGTGCACTCAGCCTGACCGGTTAACTTGGGAATTCTTTAAGTCTGCATTTCAAGGAAAGTATGTGGGTGCTAGCTACGTGGATGCCCGGAGAATAGAATTCCTAAACTTGACTCATGGGGATAGATCTATGGCTGAGTACGAGGCAGAATTTCTACGAGTTAGCCGCTATGAGGGATGGTGGCAATAGAATATGAGCATTGTTTTCATTTCGAGGATGGCCTCAGGGATAGTTGACGGGTACTGATAGCTCCGTAGAGGGAGCTAGAATTTGCTAAGCTAGTAGAAAAGGCGAAGATCGTCGAGGATGTAAAACGCACTGAGTGCTAGAACTGGGAAAAGGAAAGAGGCAGAAATAAGAGGGATCCAGAGCCTGCAAGTTCTTATGGTAGGCCCAAGAAAAAGGCCAGAGTTGATGAGCTAGTCCGAGTTGGGGCCTCTATTACTGTTACTGGGTTACAGCCTTATGCAGATTATAGGAGACGCCATTAGGACGAGTGCTGGAAAAAGAGTGGGGCGTGTTTTAGGTGCAGATCATTGGAGCACCAAGTCAAAAATTATCCACGGAGACCTGTGTTGATGCAAGCTATGGTTCAGGGTGCTATTCAGCCATCGAGAGGTGTTCAGAAGCCACTGAGAGGCTGGGGTGAGGACAGGGGTGGTAATGGTATGGCTCATGGACGTCCATCACCAGGCAGAGGTGCTGGTCATGCTGAGGTAAGGCAGCCAACTTTGGTTTATAGTGCTCATCACCGAGAGGATGGAGATGCCCGAGATTTGATTACTGGTACATTCTTTATTCATAATGTACCTTATACTACACTGGTTAACATTGGGTCTACACATTCGTACATTTCATGCACTGTGTCTGGAACTTTGGGTATGTCGTGTAAAATTACTATTAGTGAAATGACTGTAATAAGTCCATTGGGGTTGTCAGTAAGGGTAGATAAACTATTCAGAGATGTGCCTTTAGAGGTTCAAGGAGATACTTTTGTAGAGAATTTAATGGAACTACCTTTTGGTGAATTTGATCTAATCTTGGGAATGGATTGGCTGGTAAAACATCGGGCAAGTTTGGATTGTGCTGCGAAACGCAGGTACTGAAAACTACAGAGGATGGGAGGTAGTTGTGATTGGGGAGTGTCGGGATTACTTGTCAAATGTGATTTCTGCACTAAGGGTCATGAAGTTGGTTCGTAAAGTTGTGAGGTGTATTTAGCCTACATCAATATTTCAGATTCTGAGGGTTCTTCTGTTAAGGATTTGAAAACAGTTAAAGATTTTCTTGATATTTTTCTTGATGAGCTACCTGGATTACCTCCCAACCGTGAAGTTGAATTTGGGATTGAGCTTCTACTTGGTACAGCTTCGGTGTCCATTGGCCCTTATGGAATGGCACCAAAGGAGCTTGACGAACATAAAGCTCAAATTTAGAAGTTACTGGACCGAGGATTCATTCGACCTAGTGTGTCTCCATAGGGAGCACTAGCGTTATTTGTGAAAAAGAAGGATGGATCCATGCGTATGTGCATCGACTATCGGCAATTAAACAAACTGACCATCAAGAATAAGTACCCTTTGTCTAGGATGAACGATCTTTTTGATCAGTTACGAGGAGTGTCGATTTTCTCCAAAATTGATCTCTGTTTTGGGTACCATCAACTGAGAGTTAAAGAGACTGATGTCTACAAAACAACGTTTAGGACTCGTTATGCTCACTGCGAGTTCCTAGTGATGCCGTTTGGGCTAATGAATGCACCGGCAGCCTTTATGGATTTGATGAACTGAATGTTCTAGCCCTATCTAGATCGGTTTGTAGTGGTATTTATGGATGACATCTTGGTATATTCGAGAACCTAAGATGAACATGATGCACATCTCCGAATTGTTCTACAGATTCTGAGGGAGAAACGTAAATAACTTAAATCAAGCGAATAACAACATACTGAAACGTAGAACTAAGAATGGTAGAATGGTAGATAGAAGTAATCGGCCTACAAAAGCACACCCTAAACCCGAGGCATGAGATGGTACAATCACACCCCTAGTAGTATCGGTAGAGAAAAGAAGATCTTAGAGGGAAAAATTATTTCGACAGAAAGAAAAGAAAGGGAAAAAAGACAATCGTGAACCCAAACAGAGATAGGGGCTACAGCAAGGTTCGTCCATAAGTCAAGGATTTGACAACCCAAAAGGAAACCAAGTTACCTTAATCGAATGTAGAGAGAGATTCGGTTACAAGAGAATTCGGCTCGCAATGTAGGAGGGAAACTCAAAGAAAGCCGAAAAAGTAGAGAGGGAGAAGAGACAAGGGGTATTTGACCAATGCACAAAAGGAGATGGTGACAACTTAGAACTGATAGAGAGAGCTAGCAAAGATTTGGCAAAGGGTTATGGAGAGAAGAGGAAAAAAGTATTCAGACCAATAGAGATGATTGAGAGAGGGAAGGGAAGAAGCAAAATTGAAATAGTGAACAAGGGAGAAAGCCAATATGAGAAGTAGAGAGAAAAGGCAACAAAAGCTAATTTTCGGCACCAAAGGCATAAAGAACCAAAACACAAAAGGGAATAAGCATACAAAATCAAAAATTTGAGAGAATAGTAAATGAGCCAAAAACTTCTATATACCTACTATGCAATTTCGGCACAACTCTACTACACTTCAAATTCCACATTTTTCCTCCCTTAAATCTTTCTTAAAGTCCCTCCTCAAATCTCTCCAACCGACCACACCTCCCCTCAACTACTCAATTTGAATTCCCCTCGACCCCTTCAGTGTTTCAATCAACCCACAACACCTCCATGGCACAGTAGCAAAATAAATACTCCTCTGCGCCCCATAGGACTTGAACCTCAGTCCTCAAGCAACCACCACACGCCACCTATCCTTTAGACTAGCAGGCTCTTTCAGTCATGCTTTACCCACAATAAATTTAAAAGCCTACTGACTAAAGGAAAGGGTTTATTCAAGTAATACAAAATTTTGCTGAAACCAAGGCTTGAACTCAAGACTTCACTTACACTCCCAGAATAGATAACCACTGAAGCAGACAAATTATTGTGTAACAGAACATACAAAAATAATTACTCAAATTTCTGGGGTGTTATAGTAAGACTATGTATGGGACATCGATATCGTATATGATTTCATTTAAGACACTGCCTAGGACAGTAGCATCAGTATTTGATTACATGTAAGACCACATCTAGAGCGTTGGCATTGTACCGACTTTTCGAGCTATCCGAGTATCCTTATTAATTCCAAACGGTTCAATAGGCATTCCGAGAAACACATGGTTATGTGAATGTGTATCCGACTCAGGTCGTTTGAAATATATACAATGTATGAGAATGAAAAGTAAGTATATGTGCAATTGAAGATATGTGATATAAGTATGAGAAAATATGTTAAATGTGCAAGTGAATTGGGAATATGTAAAATGTATTTGAACCATAAGGTTTGTGAATGTATATGGCTATGGTTTACATGTATAATATGGTGTATATTTACTTTGATGATAAGTTTATTTGTATATGGCTAACAAAGCTTTAAAAGCTTACTTTGTGTGTTTTCCATCGTCTTATAGATTATCGAAGCTACCTAAAGATCGGGAATCGTCAAGGATCATTGCCACACTATCAAACTATATTTTGGTACTTTTTGGAAATGTATATACTAAAGTATGGCATGTATAGGCTAGGACTAATGTGATATGTTTTGAGATGTGCATATCATTGCCATGTGATATGGCTTGATAATGAATGTGAATATAGTTTGAATTTCGTATATAATATGTGAAGCATAAATGGTATGTTTGATGTGTTTTAATATGGCCTAATGAAATAGTCAATTTGATATGTTCCTTGTTGAATATTTGGTATTTTTTTGGCATGAGATTTATGTGGTAAACGGAGATGTTGATCATGTAATAAATGAATGAGTTTGGTATGAGATTTTGATATGTTTTGGTATGGATAATGAGCATGAAATTGGTTGAGGATATTATGGTTTGAATGATGCATATTTTGGAGTTGAAATTGGCTGAAAATGAGGCATAAATGTTGCTTATTTGATGCTTGTAAGGAGGACCCAAAATGGGTGGCAACATGACCTTGTAAATAGCCTAGTTTTGCCCACATGGGCAGGGACACGGGCGTGTGTCTCTGCCATGTTGCTCGAGGTCCAATTCGAATTGAGCTTGGGCAGACCACACAGACGTGTGGCAGGCCGTGTGGCCAAGTCAGTATACCCTCCAACTTTGACATGACCAAGCACAAGGCCTAGACACGGGCATGTGATTCCATTTTGAATAGCTACATAGGCTGGCCACACAAGCGTGCGACTGGCCGTGTGAGCAAGTTAGTAACCTCCATAATTTTCACACAGCCTGGCACATGGGTGTGTCTTGTGGCCTTGTGGACAAGTCAGTATGTATGCCCTGTTTTACCATGGCTTGACACACGGGCATGTCTAATGCCGTGTGAGGCACACAACCTGCCCACATAGGCGTGTGACCTCTGTAGCTTTGAAAAATGTTAAGTTTTGAAAAAAATTCGTATGTGTTCTGTTTAGTCCCGACCATTTTCTAAAGCATGCTTAAGGTCTCATAGACCTTCTAAAGGGACAAAATGATTATGAATTGCTATGATATGATGATACATGTGGATAATATATGAAAATGATTTGTAAAGGTTCTAATATGTCTGGTAATGCCTCTTAGCCCTAGTCCAGTGATGGATACAGGTTAGGGGTGTTACATTCAACGTAGTTTAAAATTTCAACAATTGAAAAGGTTCGGGTTATAGAGATACAAATCATAAACTTTGAGCTATTTGTCGATGGCTTTATCTTTTATGTTTCGTTTTGAGGAATTTGGATCGATTTTAGCTAAGATTTACATAATTACACCAAATCATCAGTGCACAATCATTTTCACATTCAATTGCTAATTTATGTGACATTTACATTTTATTCAATTTAAGTCCCTAAAATCGAGACTAACATAACTTTCAAATTAAGCCTCAAATTTTTATATCAATTTCACTCTAGGACCAATTTAACTTCCTATTTTTTATTTCTACCTCAAAATTTGAAATTACTGCATTTTAGTCCCTATTTAACAAAACTATTAACGGACTTTACAATTTGATCTTTTTTCAACTCTAAAATTAAAATCTATCAAATTAACCCCTAAACCTTCAACTATTCATCAATGGTAACATTCTCAATCTTTAACAGTACCGAAAAATACTATATGGGTTAGTGAGTTTAAGCTCTCGGGATTTAGAAAATATTACAAGAAAATGACTAAATTACAGTAATTAATTTTGGAACTGAATTAAAATTTTTAAGGCTTGAACATTCTCCTTTCACCTTTTCTTATATCGGTTTGCATGCTTTAAAAAAGAAAAAGATGTTTGTTTCTTCATTAAATTCCACTATCTATATTTTAAATTATTTTAATCATAACTTTTTTAATTATAATTTTATAACCTTTTCTTCAATTAAAATTTAAGTCACTATCCACAATTAGTGTAGTAGTGGGATAATTGCCTTCTAAGTCTGATGAACCGTAAAAGTAACATATTTTTAAGCCATGCTTGGTATATTTTTGGATGATTTACCTTATACTTTAATGAATTTGATGCTCGTAATCCTTTACTTTCATGTTTTATACTTAGGTGAGTATAGGAAAGTGAAAAGAGCAAGAAACAGGCCAAAAACGGATAAAATGGGCTAAAATCAACATTCAACACGGCCTAGGCATTTCCATACGGGTTTACCACACCCCCGTGTGTCAAGCGCCATGTTGACTTCAAATCTACTCAGAATTGCACACGGCTTGAGCCGTCGCACACGGGTAGACCACACGCCCGTGTCCCTGTCGAGACTTGTTTTAATTTCACTCGGAAAAGGCTAATTTTTAGGTATTTTGGGCACTAGATACCATATGAAAGGATTAAAGGGACACACAAAGCAGAAATTAGATAATTACTCGAAGAAAGCTGTTGGATTCATCTTAGAAGCAGAAATCTCCTTCAAGATTAAAGGTCTCCCTTTAATTTCCTCGAAGTTTTGGGGTTTCTTTATGTTTTGTTATTTTCCAAATTTTGAGACGTTTTCCTTTGTGATCATGAACTAAATAGCCTAGATACCTAAGAGGGATGAAACCTGTAACGCCACAAAATCTCAAACCTTCATTTTTGTGATTTTGGATGTGGAATATGTGACTGATTTTCTAGTTAGGTAATTTTTTTTAGTATTGGAGAGCCTCCATGAAGTTCTAAATCTGAACTTAGAAGTAGGGAAAAATTTAGTTAAGTACTAAAAGAACCCTGACATCGAGCAGTATAGATTTTAAATAAATGGGGTATAAATTAGACACAAATGAGCTTGTGGTGCAGTGGCAAAGTAGTGCCACTTAGGGAGCTATAGGTGGCGTCATTAGCAGGTAAGGGGAAGAGATTAAGGGGAAGAGGTGGAGCTGAATAGGTAATTTGGGGAGAGTAATTTCGGCTATAAAAGTGCTATGCCGAATTCTACTGGCATTTTCAGCATTCTCTTCAATTAGGTTTCAATTTTGTTTGAGCAACTAGGTAGCATTTGATTTCTTTTGTGGCTTATTTGTTTTTAGAGCTGAATATAGTATCTACCCTTTCGGGTTTTAGCCATTCAAAACACTTTTCTCTTAAATTATTTAGAAGCCGAAATCCCTTTTTCTTCCTTCATTGAGTGTCGACTTTTTCTTCTTCTTCTTCCTATTTTGTCTCAATTTCTTTGATTTAAATTCTCAATCCCTCACTCCAACGACTGTCGACCCTGCTGTGAACCAAGTATTCCTTTATCTTCTTTTTTAACTTCCCTTTTCAAATGGCTCTAGGCTATAGCCGAATTATTCTTTCTTCACTAGGTCGAACCCCTTCTTCATTCTTTCTAAATCAATTTCTGTATGGGATTGATATCAGATCTCTGTTCTCCAGATCTCTGCTGAATCTTTTTGTAGGCATTTTGGGTTTTAGATCTAAGAAACAATCACGGTTGGTGATTAAGAAAGGGCTATTAGGGCTTAAAACACAAGGTAAGGCTAGTGGTAAGATTTCGATTTTTGGTAAAGATATTTGTTAAGCATATGATTAATTGAAGAGTGATATTGATTGTAGGTTCGTAGCTAAGGAGATCGTAGCACGTTTTGTTATCAGGTGTGTACAAACACTTCACACACACAAATAGACCGGTAAATCCCGGAATGTTGAAAAGCTGAAATGCCGAAAAGCCAAAGGTTTGGCTACGATAGTCTTGCGAGTGCGTGAACACTCGTATGAGGGTAATCGATACAATACCAGAGACCCCATGAGCGATCCCATGGACTTGGGTCACGTTTTGGCTAACTGGGCCAGAATGGGCCAAATGGGACGACGGGCTCGTGGGCCCAAATAAGCAAAAATTGGTAAATTGTTAATAAGCGACGAGCTGATTAAGTTTGTTGTATGGCTTGGAATAGATTTGGGCCTGATGGGCAATATAAATGTGACTGGGCCTAGTAGGCCATATAAATGTGATCGGGCCTAATGGGTTATATGAATGTATGAGGACTCGTTAGGGCTATGTAATGGACTTTTAGGCCTAATATCTAATAATTGCTTAAGCAGACATAAAACTTAATTAACCAATTAAGTGTAACTGTGGACAAGTCATAAGGTTAAAGTGTGGCAATGGGTATATGCATGTCTAGGATTGGATCTAGGGAGAGCTTGGCACTTAAGCGGTCTTAATGACTCACCTCCTCTTCTCTGGAATCCTACCTGGCGCATAGTATCTGTTCACTTTAGGCAACGAGAACTTGTTGATGAGATAAGGTACATAATTGGACCCATGGTGTTAGGAAATTACTGAAATACCCCTATATGTTCAAATTACAGAAATGCCCTTGCAGGGTAGAATTACTGAAATACCCCTGTAGGGCAGAATTACTGAAATACCCCTATAGGGCAGAATCATTGAGATACCCTTGACCTACAAAATTAAAGAAAAACCCTTAGTTGGCAAATTACCAAAATACCTCTATGTGCCATGAGTATAACTTATGCATGCTATATGTTATCTGTTGCATTCATGTGTTACTATATTGCATATGGGTCGGGATTATGATTGGAGCAAGTGTATATAAGGGTCACACAGTCACTTGACGACTATGGATCCACCACTAGCCTTTTAGCCACCGAAGGCTTTATAGCCACCGTAGGCTTTTTAGCCACTGAGCAGCTATGCTGCATCGATTAGTGGTACTGCCACTGGTGCCACATCGGGTGTTAAAGATGGGTGGGTCGAGTATCTCTCCACAAAGGTGTTGGTTGGAAGGGGGTGTACAGGCTGGATGGGGTATATAAGCATTGCATACATGTGTTTTGATCAGATAATGAAATGGGCTTTGGCCTAGTTAAATTTGATATGTGAAACTTAACATGGGCTCGGGCCCTACTGAGGCTACTGTGGGCTAAGGCCCAAAGGCCACCATAATTGAGTTGGGCTCAGGCCCAAAATGATTTGTTTATTGCATGTTGTATTGTTTGACGAGGGTTATACACACTGAGTTTTTGAAAGCTCACCCTTCTCTTTTATTGTTGTCTTAAGTGATCCTCAATAGGCGGTTTGACGGAGGGAGGGACTCGGAGGTGGCCAACTCTTAAGATGTTTTGGACTTAGTTTTAATACAATTTTCAGTATTTTAAATTATTTTGATTGGGATGTAATAAGGCCTATCTTGCAGATATTATTTCAGATTGGCATGATTGGTATTATGATTTATGCTTTAGAGGCAGAACATGGTTCACTTTTGAAAATTAAATTAAGCTTCCGCACCGGAAAAAGATTTTACAGAGTAATTAATAACGTTTTTGTAGGATAAACTTTTTAATTAACCACATTTTAACAAACACAATTTTTAGTTTGCAACAAGTTTTTTTTAGAAGGGTTTCCGATGAAAACATGGTTTTCAAAAAACACTTCAATGTGACACACTAAGTTCAGCCGTAACGTCTGGGTTGGGTTTGAGGTGTTACATTTAGTGGTATCAAAGCCCAGTTGCAAAACTCGACTGTGAAATCGACCTTAGATTTTGGGTTAAAATTGCTTTTAAATTTAATTAGAAAGTTTTGAAGGATTTCGATGAGTTCCGACGTCGAACCAAGTAAAGATTCAGAAGAACTGAAACTGTAGAGGGTTCACGACTGCGAAAACAACTCTTCACTTACTACTTTCATGAAAAATCAGTTTAATTACTAGAATTAACTAAAATTTCATAAAATTTCTAACTCAGTTAATACGTGGATAGATGATGAGTGCTAGGAGAGGTGCAAGAGGCCGTGATAGAGGCCGTGGAAGTGTTAGGTCTGAGTTATCGGCATCGGGCCATATGCCTAATGTTGCAGCAGAAGAGGCTCCGGCCTCACCCATGGCTGAGACGGGGCCGTATGATCAAGCCGCTGGGGACAATGCATTGTTACAGGCCATGCTGAGAATTTTGGAAAGGTTCGCTGAGCCCAATAATGTGTAGGAAATCGTGGGTCGATTTTAGAGCGACTTCGATCCAATGGAGCTGAGATCTTTAAGGGTATTGCTGGTGTGGCTCCCAACGTGGCTGAATACTGGTTGGAGGCCACTAAAAGGATAATGGATGATTGGGACTACATGCCCGAGCAAAAGTTAAAAAGGGCGATATCGCTTCTCAGGGAGGAAGCCTACCCGTGGTGGCTAACAGTGAAAGAGGGCACCCAACCAGAGCGGATCACTTGGGATTTCTTCAAATCTGCATTTCAGGGGAAGTACGTGGGTGCAAGCTATGTGGATGCGCAAAGGAAGGAGTTCTTGAACTTGTCGCAAGGAAACAAGTCAGTGGCTGAATATGAGGTGGAATTTCTACGCCCGAGTCGATATGCAAAGGTGATGGTGGCAACGAATTATGAGTGTTGCGTGAGGTTTGAGGACGGTGTCAGGGATAGTCTTAGGGTATTGATAGCTCTACAGAGGGAGGTAGATTTTGGAGCTCTAATGGAAAAGGCGAAGATAGCAGAGGAGGTAAAGCGCACTGAAAGCTTAAATTGGGAAAAATAAAAGGGTAGGAACAAGAGGGATGCCGACCCTTCCGGTGCTGGACAGAGGCCTAAGACTAGGGCCAGAGTGAATGGGCCGGTTAGAGCGGGACCCCTTGTTGCTAATCTAAGGGTGCAAATTTGTGCTACTTGCGAAAAAGGGTCATTCGGGTGAGTGCTGGAGAAGGACAGAAGCTTGTCTGGCCTGTGGATCTTTAGAGCTTAAGATTAAGGAATGTCCTAGGAGACCGGATCTGGGTCAAGCGGTGGAAAGAGGTAATGTGTAGCCACGAAGAGGTGGTTAACAGCCGCCAAGGGGCTAGGTTCAGGTCAGGGGCGGTAATGGTAATGGACGCAATTATGGAGCACCAGGCGGAGGTGCAGGTCATGCTGAGGCGAGGCAGCCTGTAACACCCCCACGTCCGAGACCGTCGCCGGAGTCGAGCTTGAGGTGTTACCGAACATAATTTATCATTTAAACAACTTTACATCATTTATTTTGACTTTCGGAATAAGCAGTTTTTTTTTGCATCATGGTCGCTAAAAAAATCATATCTCGAGTTACAAAACTCGAAATCAATATCTGTAAATTTTCCTTGAATCTAGACTCACATATCTATCTAATAACTTTTTTATAAAATTTTTGGTTGGGCCAATTAGTACAGTTTATTAGTTAAAGTTACCCCTGTTTCAGGACTTGACTACACTGACCTCTACTTACTACGAACCACTTTTCTCCATGTACAAAATTAAAATAACTATACCGTTTATTTCTATTAAAATTAGATTAAATAAGGATTCTGAGCATATAAATTACACCTCCTAATTATTTTTTTACAATTTATAGTGAATTTTCAAATTTGGAACAAGGGATCCAGAAATTGCTCTGGCCCTATTTCACTAAAACTCAGATATCTTATAAGATATAACTCTTTTACCTATTTGGCTTTTTCCATTTGAAAGTATACACAATAAGCTTAAATTTCATAGTTAATTCTTCACCTAATTCGTTTTCTACTATTTTTGGTGATTTTTCAAACTCATGTCGTTGTTGCTGTAGTGTTCTGTTTTATGGCAAGTTTCATCTTTTTATGAATTCTCATGAACTATATAACATATTAAACTCACAAGGCATCCAACATTATCTAGGCTAGCCATACCAATTACTAAGCATTATCAAGCATTTTCTCAACCAAACCACAACCATATCACAAGATTATTTACACAAAACAAGTATATTGCTATAAATGCCATGCATCAAAACATACAAACCAATATACCAATTCTTCCTCGGATAGTGTGAGCGTTTCTTCGACCTTCCCGATATCCAAGTTGGCTCGCTAAAAACTACAATGAATGAAAAGGAGGGAGTAAGCATAAATGCTTAGTAAGTTCACATGCAAATAACAAGTAACATAACAAAGCATTTATATCAACAACAATAGCATGATATCACCAAGATACAAACCACATTTCTAGCTATCGTGTATCATCTTACCACCTTATTTCTGTTATATCAAGTTTCAACCCGAGGGTTAAGTACATACCTGTCCAAATTGTCCATTTCACAACACTTACCAAAATATCATTTTCATCTTGAGTATTCTTCCATTCCGCTAGAATTTTACCCGTTGAACACATCGGAATATAATTCGGATACACGGATCATTTGCACATAAGTGCCACATATGTAATCAATCAATCATGTAACCCGCCCATAAGCGAACTCGGACTCAACTCAACGAGCTCGAGCGTTCGCATCCATAAGTGAACTCGGACTCAACTCAACGAGCTCGGATGCCTAGTTACATCTCACGAACTCGGACTCAACTCAACGAGTTCGGACATTTGCATCCATAAGTGAACTCGGACTCAACTCAACGAGTTCAGATGCCCAACCATCCTAGTGACATGTCACTTGTAGCCTAATCTATTCCCAAGGTTCAAACGGGATTTTCCTCAATCACATATCCTTGCCGTCTTCCACAGAATGCCGAAACCAATACTCGGTAGCAATTTATATTTAACAAGTAGCACACATAATTTGCATATTATTCGATAATAACCACAAAGCATATATTTCATGATAAAATCAGCATATCATATAAATAACATCAATTAGCTTAAAAATAACGATTATGTTACATTATTTACACATGAACTTACCTCGGTACAAAATATAGCAATTTTGCAATTTAGTCCAAAATCTTTTCTTTTCCTCGATCAAGGTTGATTCCATGTCTTTCTTGATCTAAAATAACACATTTAGCTTATTTAATACTCTCATTATCAAAATAGTCCTAAATTCAAATTTTGACAAAATTACAATTTTGCCCCTAAACTTTTGCATATTTACACTTTCACCCCAAAGTTCGGAAATTAAATTTTATCACAAATTCTTATGTTTTAGGACATGCTGATCATTTATTTACCATTAGCAAGCTCAAATTCCCACTAAAACACATACTTATGAACAATATGTACTTTTACCGATTAAGCTGTTTTACTCGTTTTTACTTAAAACTGAGTAGCACAAGTTGTTTAACATAATTTAAAACCTCATATTCTATCATAAAACATCAAAATACACAAATTTCACCTATGGGTATTTTTCCAAATATGAACCCTAACTTAAATTATTGCTAACATAAGCTTTATCGAGTTACCGGGACTACGAAAACGTAAAGAACATTAAAAACGGGGCTTGGAATCACTTACTATGAAGCTTGGAAGCTTGAAACAAACCCTAGCTATGGAGAACCCTTGAAATTTCGTGGTAATGAAGAAGATGATCAATTTTGTGTTATTTTTCCCTTTTTATTTCATGTTAATATCCAAAAGACCAAAATGCCCCTCCTTACTAAACTTTCAAAAATTCCATCCATGTCCAAATTTTGTCCATGAACTTAAAATTGGTCAAATTGCTATTTAAGACCTCCTAATTAATATTCCAAAGCAATTTCATACTAGAAACTTCTAGAATGCAAGTTTTGCAACTTATTCGATTTAGTCCCTAATTTCAAATTAAGCACTTTACGCTTAGAATTTCTTCACGAAATTTTCACACCATCATAAAATCATATCATAAACATCAAAATAATTATAAAATAATTATTTCTACCTCGGATTTGTGGTCACAAAACCACTATTTCGATTAGGCCCTAATTCGGGATATTACACAGCCAGTCTTGGTCTATGTTGCTCGTTGTCGAGAAGATGGGGTTGCCCCAAATATGATAACGGGTATGTTCTTTATTCACGAGCTACCTTACACTGCATTAATTGATATTAGATCGACTCATTCATATGTTGCATGCAATATGACTGAACCTTTGGGTGATATGTTTGAAATTACTACAAATGATATTACTATGTTAAGTCCATTAGTGCAGTCGGTGGGAGTCAATAAGTTGTTTAGGGATGTACCCTTAGTAGTCCAAGAGGTTACCTTTTTAGCAGATTTGATGGAACTGCCTTTTGGCGAGTTTTATTTAATCCTGGGTATGGATTGGCTAGTAAAGCACCGAGCAACTCTGGATTATACTGCAAAACGAGTGGTGTTAAGAACTACGAAGGATGAGGAAGTAGTGGTAATTGGTGAACGCAGGAATTATTTGTCGAATGTAATTTCAGTATTAAGGGCTGAGAAGTTGGTACATAAGGGTTGCGAAGCCTATTTGGCTTATGTAAGTGATACAGAGGCTAAGAGTCCTACTATAAAGGAGTTGAGAATAGTTTAGGAGTTCCCTGATGTTTTTCCCGATAAGTTGCCTGGGTTACCACCCAGCAGAGAGGTGGAATTTGAAATCGACTTGTTACCTGGTACGGCTCTGGTGTCCATCGCCCCTTATCGGAAAGCACCGAAGGAGTTGGTAGAACTTAAGGCATAGATTTAGGAATTATTGGACCTAGGATTTATCCGGCCATGCGTGTCTCCATGGGGAGGACCGATATTATTCGTAAAGAAGAAGGATGGGTCTATGTGAATGTGCATCGACTACCAGTAGTTAAACAAGCTAACCATTAAGAACAAGTACCCTCTGCTAAGAATTGATGATCTTTTTGATCAGTTTAGGGGAGCCTCGATTTTCTCAAAAATTGATTTGCGTTCGGGGTATCACCAACTAAGAGTTAAGGAGGCGGATGTTTATAAGACAGTTTTTAGAACTCGTTATAGGCACTACGAGTTCCTAGAGATGCCGTTTGGACTAACAAATACGCCTGCCGCTTTTATGGACCTCATGAACTGGGTTTTCCAACCCTACCTGGATCGGTTCTTGGTGGTCTTTATAGACGATATCTTAGTGTACTCAAGAAGTGAAGATGAGCATGATGCGCACTTAAGGGTTGTGTTACAGATTCTAAGGGAGAAGCAGCTGTATGCCAAATTCAGCAAGTGCGAATTTTGTCTAAAGGAAGTTAATTTTCCAAGGCATATGGTGTCAGCTGAGGGGATTAGGGTGGATACTCAGAGGATTGAAGTGGTGTTAGATTAGAAGCCACCTAAGTCGGTGTTTGAGATTCAAAGCTTTCTAGGCCTGGCAGGGTACTATAGGCGTTTTGTTGAGGGTTTCTCATTAATTGCTGCACCTTTAACTAAATTGTTGTGGAAAGGGGTACCGTTTGTTTGGACGAACAAGTAACAAGAGAGTTTTGAGAAGCTCAAAAAGGTTGTAACTGAAGCCCCTATATTGATTCAGCCAGAGCCTGGAAAAGAGTTTACGATTTATAATGATGCATTGCATGTGGGCTTGGGTTGTGTATTGATGCTGGAGGGAAAGGTGGTTGCATATACGTGATGACAACTTAAGACTCGCGAAGTGCATTACCCCACCCATGACTTGGAATTAGCTATAGTGGTTTTTGCGCTAAAAATATGGAGGCATTATTTGTATAGGGAAAGATGCATAATTTACACAGATCTTAAGAGCTTGATGTACCTCCTTACCCAAAAAGAGCTAAACCTCAGGCAGCACAGGTGGGTAGAATTATTGAAGGATTATGATTTTATGTTCGAGTACCACCCTGGTAAAGCAATGTGGTAACTGACGCATTGAGTCGTAGGGCTATGTTGGACTTGAGGGCTAGCTCACCCGTTTAAGCTTGTTTGATGATGGTAGTTTGTTAGCTGAGCTTCAAGTAAAGCTATTGTGGGTTGAACAGATAAAAAGTAAGTAGTTATTGGATCAGACCTTGGGTCCTTGTTTCAAACAAGTAGAGAATGGAGAAACGCATGACTTTAGAATGAATAGTAAAAGGGTGCTGTGTTTTTGAGGGTGAATGTGTATACCAAAGGATGATGAACAAAGGCAGTCTATTCTTTGGGAAGCGCATAGTAGTCCCTATGCTATGCATCCTGGCGAAAGAAGATGTATTGAAACTTGCGTGAACATTACTGGTGGCTAGGACTTAAGCGCGAGGTGCTAGAGTTTGTAAGTAAATGTTTGATATGTTAGCAGGTGAAGGCGGAGCACCAGTTGCCTTCAGGATTGCTTTAGCCAGTAAAGATTCCACTTTGGAAGTGGGAAAAGGTTACTATGGACTTTGTTAGTGGGCTACCCTTGACGCCTGCTAAGAAAGACTCGATATGGGTTATAGTGGATTGGTTAACTAAGTCTGCCCATTTTGTACCAGTCTGTATCGATTATTCACTGCAGAAGTTGGCTAGATTGTATATGGCTGAGATTGTAAGATTGCATGGGGTGCCAGTTTCCATAATATCTGATAGGGATCCACATTTCACGTCCCAGTTTTGGAAGAAGCTGCACGAGGCGCTGGGTACTAAATTGAACTTCAGTACGGCATTTCACCCTCAAACTGATGGTTAGTTGGAAAGAGTGATCCAAGTTTTGGAGGATATGTTGAGGGGATGTGTAATGGAGTTTTGAGGTAGTTGGGAGGACTATTTGTCGTTAGACAAATTTGCGTACAATAATAGTTATCAAGCAAGTATTGGGATGGTACCGTATGAAGCACTGTATAGGCGGAGGTGTCGTACTCCAACATGTTAGACAGAATTGGGTGAACGGTGAGTTTTGGGACCTGAGTTAGTAGCAGATATTGAGGATAAGGTAAAGTTGATTTAGGATCAGTTGAAGGAGGCCTCGGATAGGCAGAAATCGTACGCTAACCTTAGGCATTGAGAGATTGAATATGCGGTGGGGGACTGGGTTTTTCTGAAGGTCTCTCCATGGAAGAAGGTGTTAAGGTTTGGTCAAAAGGGAAAGCTGAGCCTTAGGTTCATTAGGCCATATCCTGTTTTGAAATGAGTTGGGCCGGTTGCTTATCAGCTGGAATTACCTTCTAAATTGGGTCAGATCCACGATGTGTTTCATGTTTCCATGCTAAGGTGTTATCGCTCGGATCCTTCACATGTGGTGTCGGTCGAGGAGATCGAGGTTAAGTCGGACTTGACGTTTGAGTAAGAGCTAGAGCAGATTATTGATCAAGATGTTAAGGTGCTGATAAGAAAATCCATTCATTTAGTAAAGGTGCTTTGGCATAACCACAATGCTGAGGAGGCTACATGGGAATCGGAGGAAGCGATACGACGTTAGTATCCACAACTATTTTGGTCAGGTAATTTTGAGGACGAAATTTCTTTTAGGGCGTAGAGTTGTAACGCCCCAAAAATCCCGAACCTTCATTTTTGTGATTTTGTATGTGGAATGTGTGACTGGTTTTCTAGTTAGGTAATTTTTTTAGTGTTGGAGAGCCTCCAAGAAGTTCTAAATCTGAACTTAGAAGTAGCGAAAATTTTAGTTTAAGTACTAAAAGAACCCTGACATCGAGTAGTATGGCTTTTAAATAGGTGGGGTAGAAATTAGACACAAATGAGCTTATGGTGCAGTGGCAAAGTAGCGCCACTTAGGGAGCTGTAGGTGGTGTCATTAGCAGGTAAGGGATCCCAGGAGAAGTCATAAGGTTAAAGTGTGGCAATGGGTATATGCATGTCTAAGATTGGATCTAGGGAGAGCTTGGAACTTAAGCAGTCCTAATGACTCAGCTCCTCTTCTCTGGAATCCTACCTGGTGCATAGTATTCGTTCACTTTAGCCAACGAGGACTTGTTGACGGGACAAGGTACGTAATTAGACCCATGGTGTTAAAAAATGTAACACCCCAAACCCAGCCTAGACGTTACGACCAGATCTGGTGTGTCACACGATCCTAAAACTAAGTTTACGAACCTTTTTGTCTTGTCGTGTCCTAAGTGAGTTTTGAATCAAAGAAGTAAGTTTGCTGAAACCAGTTTATTAATCTTTTAAGTTATCCATGTTATACACTCGTTGAGTTTTGAAAACGTTCCTTAAATTTTGAAACCAGCGCAGCCTAAACTAACGATTCCATAAAACGTAATTTAATCATCAAAGAAAATTAAACCAAATAAAAACTTAGATAGCGGCCTTATTACAAAATAAAACCCAAAAATAAGATAATAGTAAAATACTTAATCAAACTGAAAACCAGTTTTATTGCAGATGCTGTGGCCACTCCGAATCTCTCGCAGCTCCAAGCCCACTATGGTTGAGGGTTACCTGCAGAGATTAAATAAAAGGGGGGGAGTTTGACAACTCAGTGTGCAACATTACCTCAACCATAGGCCAAAACAGATCAAGCCTCAGAATCAGATTAGTTGGGCCTTGGCCCATTACAGAAATCAGGTTACGCCCATAGGCCCATAACAGATACAGATCAGATATAATATGCAAACAGAAAACCCAACCCAGATCCATCCATAACACCCCGGTACCAGCCTTACACCATGTGGGGAGACTACTCGACCCACCCAACCGCTACACACCACAGATAATTGCAGCGAGGCTGCCAGATATAATTTGCAGCGAGGCTGCCAGATATTGTGACGAGGTCACCAGATCAGATATTGTGGCGAGGCCACCAGATTGCAGCGAGGCTGCCAGATAATAATGTGACAAAGTCACCAGATTGCAGCGAGGCTGCCAGATAATAATATGACAAAGTCACCAGATTGCAGCAAGGCTGCCAGATAATAATGTGACAAAGTCACCAGATTGCAGCGAGGCTGCCAGAACGCTTCCTCCGTCATAAACCCATACCCCATGCAACAGATGTTACCATACCAGCATGCAACATATAGCATCTCATGTATCAGATATATTCATAATAGAGATTACTCATGCACATACATAAAATAATTCATTTCATACAGAATTGACCCTAGGGGTATAATAGTCTTTTTTACACTTAGGGGTATTTTGGTCCTTTTTCATATTTAAGGGTATTTTAGTCCTTTATCAAGTTTTCAGAGTTTTTATGCACGTTCGGTTAATTATTAGTCCTTAAGTAACCACGGAAGTCCATTTAAGCCCAAATTGCCAGTTTTACCCTTTTAACTTAAAACCCCCTAATGGGCCTTACTAAGTCCGTTGTCATCTCAAGCCTGTTAAATCTAACTTTTAGGTTTAGTTTACCAACTTAACCATCTTTTATTGTTCATGTTACCAGAAAGTCTTAAACGGTCATTTTCCAACGTGGGCTCGGAAGCCCATTGGGCCCACCTTGGCCCATCGAAGCCCAACTTACCAAAACGCTCGAAATTGCACCTTCTGCAATTTCGCCACCGTCAATTTCCAATGTGACCACAATAGAGTATTCGGCTACTCTTAGATCCCTCCAAGACTGATTTTTGGTCATTTTCGATCGGTCACTTTAGCACAGTTTTTGGTTATTACGGCCTTTAGCCATCCTAGTCTATGATGGAGATACGTTACACACCTGATACTGTTGAAACCGTTTGAAGAAATCCACGTACGAAGAACCTACAATTGAACGCTAACTTTCAGTCTAATTAATCTATAACCAAAAAGCCATCAACCCTTACCATAATCGGCCTACGTGGCCTAAGCATCGAAATCTTACCCTTCTTTGCCGAAATATAGCCTAGGTATTTGTGCTTTGCCGAACCAACCTTCAAATCCTTGCGAAGTGCCCCTTTGTTTACGCTAACACAATAACATCAAAGCAAGAGACCACCTCTGCCTTAGTCCCACAATAACCACCCTCATAAGGGCTTCAACTTAAACTTTAATTAGGGATTAATCGAAAACTAGATTGAGTACTTACCAGAGTGCTTAATCGGTTCAAAGAGAGTCCTAGGTAGAAGTATAATCTCGCACCAAAATATTCCCTTCCACAGGCCCCTAAGCAAGATAGGTTTGGTCTAACGATTCGACCCTGAACGCTACAAAATGTGAAGATTTCGGCTTAATAAGGACAACTGAGATTCGGCCACAACAAGTATCTATTCAGTAGGTTTCTGAAGAGAAGAAGGGAGGGGATACAAGCAAAGTGAGTTCGGTTATGGAAGATAGCAATAGAAGAAGAAGAAGAAAGGTATGATACTAACGAAAACCGACAAAGTGCATAGGGGTTTCGGTCAATAGGAGAATCGGCAATGGAGGGTAGTCTTTCGGTTTACAATGGTGAAGAAATAAGTGTGAGTGAAAAAGGAAGAGGTACGGTTGTCGAAAGAAAAATAGGATGAAGAGAAGAAGATAGGAGACGAAAGTTAGAGAAGAAAAGTGACAATCGGCTTTTGGTAAATGCTTTCGGTATGAAGTATAGAGGCTAGCGTTTTTGGTCTCTCACAAAAATGAAATAGAGAGAAACCTAGTGATTCCCTACCTTAATTCGGCAACTAAGGAAAGTGAGTGATCACAATCCCGATTGTACTAAGAGAATTCGGCAAGCACCCTTCACCAAACCAAGTTTCCCACAATCTAACCCCTAACCAATTGCCTAGCTAGAGACCTTCAACCGACCACCTCCTTCAAAATTCAAAAGTTCCACAAACTCCTCCTTGATTTGCTCCCTTGACCGATTCAAATTCCTCCAAAGAAGAGTTCAATTCAGCTTCAAATTCTTACCTGCTCAAGCTCAAAAATAAAACGCCATCTTTGCCAACTCTGGAACTTGGACCTTGGACCTCCAAGCTCCTTTAGGCGCCACCTTTTAAGGAGACTAGTGGCGTCTCCCTTGCCACTTTGCCACTGATCCATTTGTGTCTTATTTCGCACAGAATTTCTTAAGACCCTTACTTTCAATGGTCCCCCTATCTTCTAAGTCAAAAATACAAAATTTTGCCGAGCTTCTAACCAACACACAAGCCTTCCATAGGCCCATTATCATACTCCAAACATGCATTACACACCCAAATACTAACATTTAAACATTTTATCAGATAAGGACCAATCTAAGAAAAACCCGAAAATTAGGGCGTTACAACTCTACCCTCCTTAAAGAAATTTCGTCCCCGAAATTTACCTTATCCAAACAAATGAGGATATTGCTGACGCATTGCCTCCTCTGGTTCCCAAGTAGCTTCCTCTCTGCCATGATTACGCCAAAGTACCTTTACCAATGGAACTAATTTTCTTCTTAGAACCTTCACGTCTCGATCTAGAATCTGCACCGGCTCTTCTTCAAAAGTCAAGTCAGGCTGTACCTCCACTTCTGCAACTGGTAGAATATGAGTAGGGTCAGAACGATATCGTCTTAACATGGATACATGGAACACATCATGGATTCTATTTAACTCCGAAGGTAATTCCAACTGATACGCCACTGGACCTATTCGCTTAAGAACCCGATAAGGTCCAATAAACCGCGGACTTAGCTTGCCTTTCTTACCAAATCTTAATATCTTCTTCCAAGGCGAAACTTTCAGGAAAACCATATCACCTACTGAATACTCAATCTCTTTACGCTTCAAATCTGTATAAGACTTTTGTCGATCAGATGCCTCTTTCAAACGGTCCCTTATCACCTTGACCTTCTCTTCAGTCTCTGCTACCAATTCAGGTCCAAGAACTTGCCGCTCGCCCAATTCAGTCCAACAACTAGGTGAACGACACTTACGCCCATACAGTGCCTCATAAGGTGCCATACGGATACTAGCCTGATAGCTGTTATTATACGCAAACTCTGCCAACGGTAGATAATCCTCCCAACTGCCTCGAAAGTTGATAACACAACCCCTTAACATATCTTCCAGAATCTGAATAACCCTTTCTGACTGACCATCCGTCTGGGGATGGAAGGCTGTGCTAAAATTCAGTCTCGTTCCCAATGCCTCATGCAACTTTTGCCAGAACTGAGATGTGAATCTAGGATCTCGATTAGAAATGATAGACACTAGCACCCCATGCAGTCGCACAATCTCTGCCACATACAACTTGGCTAACTTCTGAAGCAAATAATCAGTACGTACAGGGATGAAATGAGCAGATTTAGTCAACCTGTCTACAATCACCCAAATCGAGTCCTTCTTTGATGGCGTTAAGGGCAACCCACTTACGAAATCCATGGTCACCCTTTCCCACTTCCAGAGTGGTACCTTCACTGTTAAGTCCAAACTCAGAAGTATTCCCATCTTTAACCTACTGAAATCGAGAAACCAGAGACTCATCCTTCAACTGCTTTTCCTTAATCTCATCCATCCAGGTCGGTCTTACTTGCAATTCTGCTAACAAACTACCATCATCATACAGACTCAAACGAGCAAACATAGCTCTCAGATCAGATACAGTTCTACGACTTAGGGCATCAGCCACCACATTAGCTTTGCCTGGATGATACTCAATCACACAATCATAATCCTTAAGCAACTCAATCCATCTCCGTTGCCTAAGATTTAGCTCCTTCTGAGTCAACAAGTACTTAAGACTCTTATGGTCTGTGTATATAATACACCTTTCTCCATACAGATAATGTCGCCAGATTTTAAGTGCGAAGATTACTGCTGCCAACTCCAAATCATGGGTAGGATAATTCACTTCATGAGGTTTAAGCTGTCGCGATGCATAAGCAACCACTTTACCCTCTTGCATCAACATGCAACCTAACCCAACATGCGATGCATCACTGTACACGGTAAAATCTTTTCCAGACTCTGGTTGAATCAGTACAGGTGCCTCAGTCAGAACCTTCTTTAGTTTCTCAAAAGCTTCTTGCTACTGCTCGGTCCAAATATATGGTACTCCCTTCCTTACGAGTTTTGTCAATGGCGCTGCCATCACAGAAAATCCTTCTACAAACCTTCTATAGTATCCAGCTAAACCCAGAAAACTTCGACTTTCTGCCACTGACCTCGGTGGTCTCCACTCCAGAATTGCTTCAATCTTTCGAGGGTCCACCTTAATACCCTCAGCTGATACAACATGCCCCAAGAAGGTTACTTCTCTTAACCAGAACTTACACTTACTAAATTTCGCATAAAGCTCCTTTTCCCTTAACACTTGCAGCACAATACAAAGATGCTCATCATGTTTCTCTTCAGATTCAGAATAGACCAAAATATCGTCAATAAAGACGACCACGAATCGATCCAAGTATGGCTGGAACACTCGATTCATCAGATCCATGAAAGCTGCAGGTGCATTGGTCAGCCCAAATGGCATAACCAAGAATTCATAGTGACCATAGCGAGTTCTGAATGCCATCTTGTGTATATCCACCTCTTTCACCCTTAATTGATGGTACCCAGATCGAAGGTCAATCTTAGAGAATACTGAAGCTCCTCTAAGCTGGTCGAATAGATCATCAATTCTTGGCAACGGGTACTTATTCTTAATCGTCAGCTTGTTCAACTGCCGATAATCGATGCACATTCGCATTGACCCATCTTTCTTCTTTACGAACAGCACTGGTGCTCCCCACGGAGACACACTTGGCCTAATGAAACCTCTATCCAACAGTTCTTGAATCTGCGCTTTCAACTCCACCAACTCCTTTGGTGCCATCCTATACGGTGCAATAGACACTGGTGCCGTACCAGGCAACAAATCAATCCCAAACTCGACCTCTCGATTCGGAGGTAAACCTGGAAGCTCCTCTGGAAAAACATCTTGAAAATCTTTAACGGTTCTAACTTGATCCACCGTTAGTTCCTCAGTTCCTACTTGACCCACGAATGCCAAATAAGCCGCACATCCTTTACGAATCCACTTTTCAGCTCTTAATGCTAACACCACATTGGACAAATAATCTCTACGTTCACCTATCACCATAACTTCCTCATCCTCTGCAGTCTTTAGCCTCATTCGTTTTGCAGCACAATCCAAAGTAGCCCTATGCTTTACAAGCCAATCCATTCCCAAGATGAGATCAAATTCTCCGAAAGGTAGCTCCATCAAGTCTCCAGAAAAGATTTTTCCTTGAGTCTCTATAGGTACATCTCTATACAGTTTGTCTACCCTAACCGAGTGACCCAAAGGACTTAATACAGATACCCCGCTCACTGTCTCCTCAGAACGCACTCCCAGCGACCTAGACATGGCACACGCAACATAAGAATGGGTAGATCCAACATCTATCAACGCAGTGTATGGCATACTAGAAATCAAAAACGTACCAGTTATGACGTCAGGAGCATCACCCTCCTCTCGGCGACGAGCTGCATAAACTAGCGCTGGCTGACGGGCCTCAGCGAAACCAGCACCCCTGCCAGGTGCTCCTCGTCCTCGACCATTACCATTTCCGCCTCTACCTTGTCCACGACCCCTCGGAGCTGGTGGTCTACCCCTCACTGGTTGAGCAACCCTCTGAGCCATAACCTGTCCTTGATCCGGTTCTTCGGGACAGTCTTTAATCCTATGCTCCATCGACCCACATCGAAAACAGGCTCTAGAACCTTTCCGACACTCGCCCATATGTATCTTACCACAACTCCTACAACCCTGTGGCCTGACAGCATTCATTGGCACCGCTCGCACTAGTTCTGCTACTCTTGCTCTCTTAACATTCTTATTAGCCCCTCCTGATGGTCCAGAATCCCTCCGGAAGTGGTTTCTATCTTTTTCGCGATTCTGCCTCTCGGTACGCTTCACTTCCTTAGCTATCTTAGCTTTCTCCACCAAAGCAGCAAAGTTACGCTCCCTCTGTGGAGCAATCAGTACCCTTATCTCATCTCTCAGACCATCCTCGAAACGTACGCTACGCTCATATTCGGTAGCAACTATCCCAGAAGCATATCGGCTCAGCCTCAGAAATTCAGCCTCGTACTCAGATACTGTCCTACTTCCCTGAACCAAATTTAAGAACTCCTTCCTACGGGCGTCCACATAGCTAGCCCCAACATATTTTCCTTTAAAGGCTTTCTTAAACAGCTCCCATGTTACCTCACCATCTGAAGTTCCATCTCTTACTGTGAGCCACCATTGATAAGCTTCATCTCTCAGCAACGACACGGCTCCTTTCAGCTTTTGCTCCATAGAGTAATCCAGATCATCCATAATCCGCTCTGTGGCCTCCAACCAGTACTCAGCCACATTCGGGGCTACACCAGACACGCCCCTAAAGAATTTTGCCCCATTAGCTCGGAGTCGCTCAGAAATGGATCCCCGAAATCCATTACCAGTATTTGCCCCAGCAACCCTTTCCAGAACTCGAAGCATTGCTTGCGATAGGGCGTCGTCCCCTACACCCCTATCATGAGATTTCACCTCTGTTGCCGGTGGTATCGGCATATCAGCTGCTGGCGCATGCCCTGAAGATGAAGTCTCAGCTCGTGCACTACCTCGGCCACGTCCACGGCCTCTACCACGAGCTGCTCGCGTACTCATTTCGTACTTTCTGTTTTAGAAATTTTATGAGTCAGATTAATATTTCAGTGTTTATTACAGATGTCTTATGAATAAATAGAGTTTCAGAGTTTATCTTCTTTCGCGGTAGCCTAGCTACAGTCTCAGTTTACCTATCAGAGTCTTTACAGTTTCAGTAATACCCTAGCTAAAGTATCATAATAGAGTCTTTAGTCAGGCATATAATCAGAATTTTCAGAAACATCAGAAAAGTTTAGAAAACTTACAGGCTTGGGCCGGAGATTCGGTGTGCCACTCTTTAAAAAGATTACTTAGGAAAACCTGATTTATTCTTTGAAAATAATTCATTTATATACAAAAGAAGTTCATCAAAACAGGTTCCAATAAATTTTGAAAACAATTGTTGAAAACATGACCTTTCAAAAATCTTTGTTCTGATTGTTTGAAAACTTCCATTTTTAGACCCAATCCACAGCCGAGTTGTTGCAACTTAGCTCTGATACCACTAAATGTAACACCCCAAACCCAGCCTAGACGTTACGACCAGATCTGGTGTGTCACACGATCCTAAAACTAAGTTTACGAACCTTTTTATCTTGTCGTGTCCTAAGTGAGTTTTGAATCAAAGAAGTAAGTTTGCTGAAACCAGTTTATTAATCTTTTAAGTTATCCATGTTATACACTCGTTGAGTTTTGAAAACGTTCTTTAAATTTTGAAACCAGCGCAGCCTAAACTAGCAATTCCATAAAACGTAATTTAATCATCAAAGAAAATTAAACCAAATAAAAACTTAGATAGCGGCCTTATTACAAAATAAAACCCAAAAATAAGATAATAGTAAAATACTTAATCAAACTGAAAACCAGTTTTATTGCAGATGCTGTGGCCACTCCGAATCTCTCGCAGCTCCAAGCCCACTATGGTTGAGGGTTACCTGCAGAGATTAAATAAAAGGGGGGTGAGTTTGACAACTCAGTGTGCAACATTACCTCAACCATAGGCCAAAACAGATCAAGCCTCAGAATCAGATTAGTTGGGCCTTGGCCCATTACGGAAATCAGGTTAAGCCCATAGGCCCAAAACAGATACAGATCAGATATAATATGCAAACAGAAAACCTAACCCAGATCCATCCATAACACCCCCGTACCAGCCTTACACCATGTGGGGAGACTACTCGACCCACCCAACCGCTACACACCACAGATAATTGCAGCGAGGCTGCCAGATATAATTTGCAGCGAGGCTGCCAGATATTGTGACGAGGTCACCAGATCAGATATTGTGGCGAGGCCACCAGATTGCAGCGAGGCTGCCAGATAATAATGTGACAAAGTCACCAGATTGCAGCGAGGCTGCCAGATAATAATGTGACAAAGTCACCAGATTGCAGCGAGGCTGCCAGATAATAATGTGACAAAGTCACCAGATTGCAGCGAGGCTGCCAGAACGCTTCCTCCGTCATAAACCCATACCCCATGCAACAGATGTAACCATACCAGCATGCAACATATAGCATCTCATGTATCAGATATATTCATAATAGAGATTACTCATGCACATACATAAAATAATTCATTTCATACAGAATTGACCCTAGGGGTATAATAGTCTTTTTTACACTTAGGGGTATTTTGGTCCTTTTTCATATTTAAGGGTATTTTAGTCCTTTATCAAGTTTTCAGAGTTTTTATGCACGTTCGGTTAATTATTAGTCCTTAAGTAACCACGGAAGTCCATTTAAGCCCAAATTGCCAATTTTACCCTTTTAACTTAAAACCCCCTAATGGGCCTTACTAAGTCCGTTGTCATCTCAAGCCTGTTAAATCTAACTTTTAGGTTTAGTTTACCAACTTAACCATCTTTTATTGTTCATGTTACCAGAAAGTCTTAAACGGTCATTTTCCAACGTGGGCTCGGAAGCCCATTGGGCCCACCTTGGCCCATCGAAGCCCAACTTACCAAAACGCTCGAAATTGCACCTTCTGCAATTTCGCCACCGTCAATTTCCAATGTGACCACAATAGAGTATTCGGCTACTCTTAGATCCCTCCAAGACTGATTTTCGGTCATTTTCGATCGGTCACTTTAGCACAGTTTTTGGTTATTACGGCCTTTAGCCATCCTAGTCTATGATGGAGATACGTTACACACCTGATACTGTTGAAACCGTTTGAAGAAATCCACGTACGAAGAACCTACAATTGAACGCTAACTTTCAGTCTAATTAATCTATAACCAAAAAGCCATCAACCCTTACCATAATCGGCCTACGTGGCCTAAGCATCGAAATCTTACCCTTCTTTGCCGAAATATAGCCTAGGTATTTGTGCTTTGCCGAACCAACCTTCAAATCCTTGTGAAGTGCCCCTTTGTTTACGCTAACACAATAACATCAAAGCAAGAGACCACCTCTGCCTTAGTCCCACAATAACCACCCTCATAAGGGCTTCAACTTAAACTTTAATTAGGGATTAATTGAAAACTAGATTGAGTACTTACCAGAGTGCTTAATCGGTTCAAAGAGAGTCCTAGGTAGAAGTATAATCTCGCACCAAAATATTCCCTTCCACAGGCCCCTAAGCAAGATAGGTTTGGTCTAACGATTCGACCCTGAACGCTACAAAATGTGAAGATTTCGGCTTAATAAGGACAACTGAGATTCGGCCACAACAAGTATCTATTCGGTAGGTTTCTGAAGAGAAGAAGGGAGGGGATACAAGCAAAGTGAGTTCGGTTATGGAAGATAGCAATAGAAGAAGAAGAAGAAAGGTATGATACTAATGAAAACCGACAAAGTGCATAGGGGTTTCGGTCAATAGGAGAATCGGCAATGGAGGGTAGTCTTTCAGTTTACAATGGTGAAGAAATAAGTGTGAGTGAAAAAGGAAGAGGTACGGTTGTCGAAAGAAAAATAAGATGAAGAGAAGAAGATAGGAGACGAAAGTTAGAGAAGAAAAGTGACAATCGGCTTTTGGTAAATGCTTTCGGTATGAAGTATAGAGGCTAGCGTTCTTGGTCTCTCACAAAAATGAAATAGAGAGAAACCTAGTGATTCCCTACCTTAATTCGGCAACTAAGGAAAGTGAGTGATCACAATCCCGATTGTACTAAGAGAATTCGGCAAGCACCCTTCACCAAACCAAGTTTCCCACAATCTAACCCCTAACCGATTGCCTAGCTAGAGACCTTCAACCGACCACCTCCTTCAAAATTCAAAAGTTCCACAAACTCCTCCTTGATTTGCTCCCTTGACTGATTCAAATTCCTTCAAAGAAGAGTTCAATTCAGCTTCAAATTCTTACCTGCTCAAGCTCAAAAATAAAACGCCATCTTTGCCAACTCTGGAACTTGAACCTTGGACCTCCAAGCTCCTTTAGGCGCCACCTTTTAAAGGGACTAGTGGCGTCTCCCTTGCCACTTTGCCACTGATCCATTTGTGTCTTATTTCGCACACAATTTCTTAAGACCCTTACTTTCAATGGTCCCCCTATCTTCTAAGTCAAAAATACAAAATTTTGCCGAGCTTCTAACCAACACACGGGCCTTCCATAGGCCCATTATCATACTCCAAACATGCATTACACACCCAAATACTAACATTTAAACATTTTATCAGATAAGGACCAATCTAAGAAAAACCCGAAAATTATGGCGTTATAAGAAATTACTGAAATACCCTTGTAGGGTAGAATTACTGAAATACTGTAACACTCCAAACCCGGCCTAGACGTTATGGTAAAGTCTGGTGTGTCACATCACCTACCACTAACCATGTTACCTGGTTACTAAGTTTAGGGTGAGCTTTGGGAAAACTGATATTTGAGTTATAGGAGAAATTCCTGGTTAATAGATGAACGTCTTATCCACTACCAGTTATTAAAAGATATATAAAACTTAACTTGTTACTCGATTGAATCGCGTGACTGATTTTGAAAACGTTGATTAATTTTGAGAAAACCTCGCGCAGCCATATTCAAAATAATTATGGTATAGTAAGAATAAGTAAATAAAAACCCAAAATAAAAATAATTAGAGCGGCTTTATTACAAACCCAAATTGAAAATAAAATGATTGACGTGAGTAATAAAATAAATAATTTGTTTAAACAAGAAAATGCAGTCTTCGTGGCCACTCTGAATCCTTCTCAGCTCCAAGTCCACTAATCTAGGGCTCACCTGCATGGATGGAGAAAAAAAGGTGAGTTTGGAAACTCAGTGTGCAAAGAAGCCCATCCAAAGCCTAAATCAGCTCAAGCCCACGGGCCTAAGCCCTAACCTGTCACAGTAATAACTGGGCCGAAGCCCTATTTAGTATTCAGTAAACTGGGCCTTAGCCCTTTTCAGATAACAGAACGACCCATAGGCCCATTACGGTAACAGATCAGTAAATATGCATGTATGCCCAAACTCAGCCTAAATCCAGCCGCTACACTCGACCCGTACCAACCATAAGCACACCTTGTGGGGAAGCTACTCGACCCACCAACCGCTACACACCACAGATGCAGCATCGCTGCTCAGATAAGGTTGCCAAGCCACTAACAGAAATACGAGGCAAGACCTCTTTTAGAAAACAGAATGGGCAAAGCCCTTTTCAAATATCAATACGAGCCAAAGCTTCTTTCAGAAAACGTGGCAATGCCACTTGTACTTCCCCCATCAACAATCCCAGTCCCATACAATAGATAATCATGACATGGCATATAATGAACAGAAACAGAAAACATATATTTCAGTCAAATTTAGCCCTAAGGGTATAACGATAATTTTGCACCTAGGGGTAAAACTGTAATTTCTCGTCCCTAAGGGTATTTCAGTAATTTTATCAGTTTTTAGGGTTTTTATACATATTTCAGTCTCTAAAAATCTAACTTTCGTCTCAGTAGTTATTTACATCATGTTAACAGTTTTCAGTTATTGGGCCCTACAGTGTCATTTAGCTACTTAAGCCCATTGAGCCCAAATTCTAAGTCTAACTTAACAGTCCTAACCAACGAAATATCAGAACACACTTACCGCTTGCTTTTTCCCCAAATGGACCCCTAAGCCCATTAGGCCCAATTTTAGCCCATCGAGGCCCAAATTTATCGAAGTGCACAAGATGCGCACTTAACCATCTTACCACTTGCGATTATAGATCTAATGAATTCCAACTGACTTATGAGCATTTGCATGCTCACAAGCCCACAAAATGTTGGAATTTTAGCATTTCGGCTTTTGCCAATTTGAACTGCAAGAGGGTGTTCGATACACACCTGATTTGCAATTATACCGATGAGATCTCCTATGCGATTTCTCCTACAATCGATCACTTAACGAATTAGATAACAAATACATGAAAACCAATGTGGAAATCACTTACCACATTCGGCCAACATCCCTAAGGCCCCAAACTACATACCTTTGTCGATTTAAATCTACAAGATCTAGATCTAAATCTAGATCACTTCCACGACTTTCGCCTTTATTGCTACTTGCCAATTTTCCTTCTTGTGACTAAAACACAAAAAACCACACAATGTAAAACTAGCATTACTCTTTACCAAGATCAACAGCCTCCCTAAAATATTTAGGGACTTTTAGCTTTTCTTAAATCCCAAAATAATGAATGGAAGGGTTTCTGAATACTTACCAAGAGATCTACTTGTTGAAGAACGCTTCCAAATGCCTTTCTATCCCAGATTCTTTGTAAATCTAACCCCAATCACAAGTAGACAGTAGATCTAAATGATTTCAACTTTTAGATCTATCCTAGAATATGGCTATTGTGGTTTAAAAGAAGAATAGGTGAAGAGAAGTTCACAAGTGAAGAAAAAATCGATAGAGGAATAGATGAGAGATTAGAGGTTTGGTTTTTGTGATAACTAAAGTGAAAGAAGATGAGAGAAAAGAAGAGAAGAAGAGAGAATGATAGATTCAGCTTTTGGAAAAAAATAGAGAAAAATAAGATGATGGTTCGGTTCTTTGAACAAATCGGCACAAGAATTAAACTTTTCGGGATTTTGGTTTTTAAATACCAAGAATAGGGGAAAAGAAATAATGAAAAAAAACCTAATAAAAAGAAAAACAACCCATAAAAACTAAAATAACTTTCATAGCTATTTCGGCACTTAATGCCTATAGCCGAATTGATACCCACGGCACAATGCCCTTTTCACACTCAAATTCCATGATTTGCTCCTTGATTTTAGCTACAAATGGATTTGGATTTCATCCAAATCCCTTCACTGATTAGCAGCCATCTTATCCACCGGTTGACCGCTTCAGCATGCTACTAGGAGAGTTTCAACCAGACTCTAACTGTTTCCCCATGCACGCAGTAAAAAGGAGTCCATTGCGCGCACAACAGCTTGAACCCCAGACCTCTAGGTACCCTCCAATGCTGCTAGCCACTGCACCGTAGCTTCTTCTTTACTATAATATGGTTCCAGTTAAATATAAGGCTTACCTGCTTCCATCACGGCAATTTAAAAATAAATGCCAAAATTTCACCTTCCCATGAGATCGAACCCACGTACTCTCGGCCATCCTAGCACGCTGCCGCCACTGCGCCACAGGCGCTCTTTGTGCTAAATTATGTTCGCAACTCCTTTTAACCCCTATTTAATGCAACAAGTTTATTTAAAAAAAAACAAAACATCACACGCGCGCCGTGCCTTGAACCCAGCACCTCTCCCATCTTCCTAGCGCCCCTTGCCACTGGACCAAACACTCCCTTGTGGCATACTCCGTTCGTAACCTCTTTTATGACCTATTTTAGCGTGACTAGACTACTAAAAAAAAGCATTTTGTGCACGCTGGGAATCGAACCTGTTTCCCTCCTCCTGCTTCCTAGCGTGCTTAGCCACTGGGCCAATTACTTCCTTGTGCCTAATCTTAGCCCAGCTTGATTATAAGGCCTATTGCCCAGATTCCCTAAGGAAGCAAAAATTATTTTTTTTTTGCTAGAGTCTTGGATCAAACCCAAGACTTTTCCTGCACTATAAATCCTTCTTAATTTATTTAATTACAAAAATAAACGTGAAATTAATAATAATAATAATATTATTATTTTAATAATTAAAACATCTAAATTATTCAGGCCATTTTCTACCCAAACCCAGACTCAAAGCCCAATACTTTCTGGCCTAGATTCAGGGTGTTACAAATACCCCTGTAGATAGAATTACTGAAATACCCCTGTAGGGTAGAATTACTGAAATACCCTTATAGGGTAGAATTACTAAAATACCCCTGTAGGGCAGAATTATTGAAATACCCCTGTAGGGCAAAATTTGTGAGATACCCTTGGCCTACAAAATTACAGAAAAACCCTTAGTTGGCAAAATCCCAAAATACCTCTATGTGCCATGAGTATGGCATATGCATGCTATATGTTATCTGTTGCATTCATGTGTTATTATATTGCATATGGGCCGGGATTATGATTGGAGGAAGTGTATATAAGGGTCGCACAGTAGCTTGACGACTGTGGATCCAGCACAGGCTATTTAGCCACTGCCAGCTTTTTAGCCACCGAGCAGCTCTGCTGCACCGATTAGTGGTGCCGCCACTGGTGCCACACCGGGTGTTAAGGATGGGTGGGTCGAGTATCTCCCCACAAGAGTGTTGGTTGGAATGGGGTGTACAGGATGCATGGGGTATATAAGCATTGCATACATGTGTTTTGATCAGATAATAAAATGGGCTTTGGCCTAGTTAATGTGATATGTGAAACTTAACATGGGCTCGGGCCCTATCAAGGCTACTGTGGGCTAAGGCCCAAAGGCCACCATAATTGAGTTGGGCTTAGGCCCAAAACGATTTGTTTATTGCATGGTGCACTATTTGACGAGGGTCGTACACATTAAGCTTTCGAAAACTCACCCCTCTCTTTTATTTTTTTCTCAGGTGATCCTCAATAGGCGGTTCGACGGATTGAGGGACTCGAAGATGGCCAACTCGCAATATGTTTTGGACCTAGTTGTAATACAATTTTCAGTATTTTAAATTATTTTGATTGGGATGTAATAAGGCCTATCCTGTATATATTATTTCAAATTGGCATGATTGGTATTATGATTTATGCTTTAAAGGCAGAACATGGTTCACTTTTAAAAATTAAATTAAGCTTCAGCACCGAAAAAAGATTTTACGGAGTAATTAATAATTTTTTTAGTGATTAGCTTTTTATTTAACTACATTTTAACAAACACAAGTTTTAGTTGGCAACAAGTTTTTTTTAGAAGGGTTTCCAATGAAAACATGGTTTTCGAAAAATACTTCAATGTGACAAGCCAAGTTCGGCTGTAACGTCTGGGTCGGGTTTGGAGTGTTAAATAACCTAAGATGAATCTTATTATTTTTTGAATTATATGACAAATATTTGATTTGTTCTTAATTATGTGTTCTTGATCTTGTTTTAATATTTCAGGATATTAATTCAAGTGTTGGTGTGTTTATTCAATGGAGCAAAAGTCCCTGTTTAAGAGTAGATCCAACATAATTAAGCAGAGTTGATTGCAATCCTAGAGATAGGACGATAAAAATCTGCCGAATTAGAGTTAAATCTAATAGGGAAATCTATAGATCAAGTTAATGCAACAATAATAGTTTTAATTAGAAAGAAATTTCAATTAATCAACCTAGAGTTAGTTGTTTTTAGTCTCGAAAGAGATAAGAGCATAAATTAGGGAGTGAATAAATCGTCTAATTCAGAGTTGAATAATAAGTGAAGTCTAGGTGAAATCTTCCTTAGGTATTGTCGTTATAAATCGGTTGTCATAAAAGTATTTTCTCAATTTACTCTCTGTCGCATTCTTAGTTTAGTTAGTTTTTTGTTTAAAACAAATCCCCTTAATCTTTAGGCTAGATAATAAAAAGATAGTTAATACTAGTACTTTTAGTCCTCGTGGATATGATATTCCAGTCTTGCCATAGTTATACTACTGTTCGATAGGTGCGCTTGCCTTTATCGTGATCATAGTTACTTTTAGGATCACCATCAAAGTCTCATATCCCAGATCTAATTAAAGATTCCTTAACCATTGAAATTTTTTCATTTTTACAAATTAGTCACTGTACCATAATTAAACACTAATTCGCTAAAATACTTTACTGATATTCAATTCAATTGTAATATAACTCTATAAATATTTAATAAAAATATTAGACCAAATAACCATTGACTTTAGAATCAATACACTTATACCTTGTCTAACTTTTCAAACAAACAAAATTATTAGACCGAACTTTAGTATAATAATATAATACCCTCGTAAATATTAATAAATAGTATTCACTGAGTCTATCATCAAAAAATAAAATTAGAAGTTTTTCTTTATTTCTTTTCGGATTCCAATTGTAATCGGAGTTATGTTTGCAACAGTTACAGTAAACCTCACTTCCATGCACAACTTGATATCAAAATGGATTTATTTTCATATTCCCTTTTTTATTTTATTTATTATTTTGTATGTTAAATATGAGTTTAGGGATTATTACATCTAAATCCATGAGTAGCTAATTTCCTTAGGGAGATAAACAAACGTATGTGTGTGTAACACCCCACACCCACATCCATCACCGAATTAGGGTTTGAGGCGTTACTGTACTCACACTTACACGAACATTCGATTACGATATAAAATTTTAACAAAAAATTTAAAACTTTTTCATTATTATCCAAAACATTCTTATTATGGCAGGACAAGGACACGCCTATGTGGGCAGGCTGTATGGTCACACATGCCCATGTCCCAGGCCCTGCAGAATTATTTTTCAATTCAAACCTATAGGGGTTTTCACACGGCTGAACACATGTCCGTGTCCTAGGTCGTGTCCTTCACATAGCCGGGCATACATCCGTGTCTTAGCCCATGTGAAAAGTCTTGGGTATTTTGTTTATGACGTCACTACGAAGTTTTCGTCACACAGCCAAGTCACACGCTTGTGGTCTAGGCCATGTCAAGCACACGGTCAAGGCAACGATCGTGTTTCCGCCCGTTTCATTACTACTGGGCATTTAATTGTCATAATTTCAGGTGCAGGGGACACTCGACCTATCAACATGCCCATGGGGCTGGCCGTGTGTGACACACGCCCGTGTGTCTACCCGTTTGGACAATTATAAGCTATTTTCCAAGCCAATTGCCACTTTGATACAAAATCAATACCAACAAATTTTTGCCATTACACAACATAGCATGAAAACTCATGCTAACATGCACATTATGTCATTCACACACTAACTTTATCTATCATCAACAAGTATACACATTTAAAAAATATTTAAAAAATTATTTTCTATGCTTATTATATGTTAATTTATATGTGTTAAATTTTTGTGTTTAAATTTTAACGTTTGTGTGCTCAATTTGATTAAAGGACTTAATCGAGTGAAAGTTGAAAGTTGATTGCTACTTGTAAAAATGCCTATTTATTTTGATTAATTAAAGGTGAGGTCCTTATGATGAAATAAATCCAAATACATGATAGTGGAAGACATGGTTTGGCAATTTGGTAATTAGAAATAATTTTAATGGATGGTTAGGTAATTTATGTATTAAATGAATATTAATAAAAAACAAAAGCATAAAATAAAGCCATTGTTCATCCATACTTGCCGAAATGGAAAGAAAAGAAAAGAAAAAGTCTAAGCTAGTGTTCGGCTATTGTTTCCTTTGATTAAAATTGGCAAAAAGTGGAATTTAGATCTGGATCGAGGAAAGTCAAAAATTGTCGAATAGTCGTTCCGGTCCATTCGTGTCCGTACGAGGTAAGTCTATAAGCAATTAAACATCGTAAATTTTGAATGTAAATTAGTTTAATATGTTGTTTTGAAATTTATAAACTTATATTTGAGATAGCCGAATATGAGTATGCATGGAAATAGTGTATTGGAGACTAATTCGACTGAGTTATGATATTTGAAAGTCCGTATGAACTTTATGGAATAGTTAGAATTTTCTATATATGAATATGGTATAAGATGACTTTGTAACATTGATGTTTGGGCTTTAAGCCTAGCAAGCCTTGTGCTGGTGAGATAAATCAGGCTTTGTGCCTAGCAGGCTTTATGCCGGTGTATTAAATCAGGCTTTGAGCCTAGCAGGCCTTATGCCGGTGTGAGATACAGGCTTGTGCTTAGCAGGCTTATTGCTTGTGAATTATTATAAGCTTTATGCCTAGCAGACTTTATACCGATATGGCATTGATATGTGATTATATGTAAGACCACGTTTGGGATGTTGGCATTATACGAGCTTTCTGAGTTATTCGAGTATCCTTATTGATTCTGAATGGTTTAACCGGCATATCGAGAAATAAATGAGTATATAAATATGCATCTGATTCAGGTATGTTACAATGTTTGTGAAATTGAATAGTGAAGGTGAATATGATTATGATCTATGTGAAAATGAGATGTGGTTAATAGTGAATAAACTATGATTAAATGAATTATAAGACGAAATGTGAAATATATGACATTGAATGATATGAATGTATACAAATGAATGATGTGTTATATATGTTCGTTATATAAATTGTGGTCTTACGTTTTGAGTATGAGAATTAGGAAATGAGAAACATAGTTTGGAGAAATGGGTAGTATATGTGTAAAGATGATATGTAATTTATAAGTAAATGAAATGTGAATATGTGCTATATATATGAACTTGAAATGTAGCCAAATGATTAAAATATAATTGAAGTGGTTAGTGAACCATGACATGTTTTGGTTAGTCATGTAATAATTATGCGCAAATTTGAATTATATAATTAAGGTAACGGATGTGATTCGAATTTGAAAATATGGGATATATATTTATTGATATATAAGATAAGAGTAGTTATTTAATGTGGTATATGAATTTACGAGTGTAATGAATTTATATGTGATGAGATTAGTTAAGTTCAGCTTAGTGATATTAATTTATAAATATTATTGAAATGAATTATTTGCTTATGGCTTACTAAGCTTTTAAAGCTTACTTTGTATGTTTTTCCTATGTTTATAGAGTTTAAGAGATTTGCTCGAGTTGGAAGTCATGGGAGACCTCATCACACTATATAGTTTTTGCTTCGGTAATGAATGTTTTGAAATTTTGTTATGTGGCATGTATAGGCTTGTTTTATATATATTTGGTTTTGAAATTTGTATATATATTTAAAGCCATGCGAAATGGCTTGCTTATTATGCTTAAGGTTGGTTTATATGTTCCTAATTAAAATGTTTGATAAACTTGGTTTTGGGTAATTTGGTATTGGTAATTTTAAGATGTATATGTGGATGGTTTGGCTATGGTTATGCATAGTTAAAACTATATGCGAACTGGCATTAAATGGTAGTTGCTTATGTTCGAACATGGAAGAAGTTTATTGATATGTTTATTACATGGTATATAAATTTGTGTTTTGGATATATGTATATGTTTGGTTAATGACTTATTCTTGTGAAGTATAAACCTGTCACATGAGATGGTTATAATCAACTTTGTAATTCGGCACTTGCACATATATAAATATTTTTGTACATGTTGTATTGATATGAGTTAAATATTATTTCAAGGGATATATATATAGATGGTGGTGTTTGGTTATGTGTTTCGGTTATGGAGTAAATGGTCGATATGTATTGTGTTATATTATGTAATGTATAAGTTAGTAAAATGCATGTCATTTATATGTGGTGTATTGGTATGTGTTTAAGGTTTAAAATAATGTTATGTATGCCTATTGAACTCATTAGTTATTTGAAAATCAATGAATATGTACAAGTAAATTTTTGTTAGCCAAATAGTTAAGGGATGAATATGGTTTTTCTGTCGGTTTCCAATGGTACTTTATTTGGATGCCTTGGTTAATTTATTTGAGTGGTTTACTTAGTTAAGTTGATGATATATTTGACATATGTTAAATGGATTATATCTTAAATGTATGAGTGATATTTAAATGTTTTATTTATACATACAAATTTTATAATGGATTATATTATTTATATGAAATGAAATTATGTATGTGTGTTTGTGTTAAAGTATACATATATGTTTGGTATGTGAAATGAAACATACTTGGTTATGAGTTTAAAAATTGATTTCCATGATTATTTCGTTATATTGATTGATTAAATTAAATAATAAATATATATATATAAATTATAGAATTAAAGATGCTAGTTTGGTTAAAAATTTTACTAGATGATTTACTTTGAAATGAAAGTCTGTTCTAAGTTGTATTATGATTGGTAATGCCTCGTAATCCTATTTCGGTGACGGATACAAGTTAGGGGTGTTACACACATCCACACACATTCCACATAAACTATGCAAGCTTGCACTTTAATCGATTACATCATTTTGGCAAAATATAACTTAACTATTTATGGCTCATTTCAAATGGCCAATTACCAAATCAATACTAACAACATTGGACCCAAAGGACAATGACATATAGCTCAAAACATTGGACCATCTATAAATGCCATAATTTCAAGTTTACTAGCAAAATACCAAATGGTTGTTGATAGTGTTGATGGAATCCCAACTTGATCACCGGACCTCGAGTTAGCATGACGAACCTATAAGGGAAGGGAACTTATATGCAAAATTAATGAGCATTAAAACCAGAAATTCAAATCAAAAGGAAATAAGCTTCACTATTGTAACACACAAACCCAACCCAACCGTTATGGCCGAATCCGGCAGTGTCACATTGAGGGTGTTTCGTAAAACTTCGATGGTTGGAAAACTTCGAGATCATTTGATCAAAACGTTATTAAACCGAGATTTTAAACATGTTTCTATTTTAAAAACCACACACTTTTATTTATTAGCTTTTTAAAACATATGTAATCCGAAAAGTTAAGCTAGGCTCAAATTCTTTTAAGCATTAAGAATTGGTTGTAAACCTTACATAGTTATCGAAAACCTTTATTACTTTAAAAGCGTTATTAGACTTTCATATTCGTTTATAGCAGAAGCAATTCTTTGAAAATGTTTATGTACTTGCATTAGATTTGAAAAATGTCATTTTCTTTTAAACATGAGAGTTAAAACTAGAGGTTAAGCAATTCAAACATAATAAAATCCCAAAATTAAAAATAAAAACCACGGAAGGCCTTATTACAATAAAAACCCAAATGAAAGAAGCGTAATTAAAGCAAAGTAATTTAAAGTACTTAAAAACCATTTATCCATAGTGTGGCCACCTCCGAATCCTCCGTTACGTTGAACCGTCACATCACTAGTGGTTACCTGAAAATTAAATTGAGGGGTGAGTTTACGAAAACTAAGTGTGTAACCCCATCAATCACATAACATGCATCAAATCAATCTGGGCCTAAGCCCATATTAGACTATATGGAAATTGGGCCTAAGCCCACTGCGGCCTCGGTTGGGCCTTAGCCTATATTAATATTCAAATTAGAATATGCAATGCGTGCAACCCAACCAACCCTGCACTCCATCTTCTGTCCAACCCTACACTCCTGTGGGGATTAAATCGACCTACCCATCCCTACACTCCAATGTGGCACTGGTTACGGCACTAACCAAAATCGCAGCAAAGCTGCCAATCACATAATTGGCTCAAGGCCATCGGTGGGTCCATAGTTGTCTAATGCGACCCTTGCGACCCTAACATATCAATTACTTCCTCCAATCAATGAACCCATCGCCATGCATTATAACAGCACATATGAATGCAAACATAAAATTAAAAGGCATGCAAAAACAATCACATATCACATGGGGGTATTTTAGTCATTTTGCCCTTCAGGGGCTTAACGATCATTTCGCAATTCAGGGTCTGGGTATACATACCGACCTGTCCGTAGGCCCACGATCGTTTCGTACGACTCATGCACCCTTTTTCAATCAAAATGTTCAATTGGGACCAAAGCCCATTACATAGCCCAAGTGAGGCCCACATGCTCATTTGGCCCATTAAGCCCAAAATCAACCTTAGCCATGTAAACGACATAGCCAGGTCCAATATTTCCACATATCCATGACAAAGACCTGTGTGGGGCCCATGAGCCTGTTGGGTCCATACGGCCCACTTCGGCGCATAATCGCCTCAAGCCCATGGTCGCTCATGGTGGCCTCTACCAACGCATCGGATTTTCCACACGTGCGTTCGCACGCTCGTGTCGCAACCATTGCTGAACTTTCGAATTTTCGACATTTTGGCATTTTAGCATTTCGTTGTTCTATGATCTATTAGTGTGAGAACACACCTTGTTTACGAAAGCTCGTTACGAATCCATAGCATCGCACCTACAACATACAAGGCTAACAGTTAGTCACTCAATCAATACCGTTACCCTCTTTTCCAAACAAAAGCCAAAGCTACACTAATACTTGCCTCAATTGATCAAGCTTTGTTAACTCCTCCCCAATCGTTAGCGAAGATTAAACCTCCTGACTAAATGTGTGTTACAAGCACTCAATTAAGAAGATTGCAAGAACATGTGGTTAAACCCACATTGATAGTTTACAGAGCCATGAATAATATTCGGCCTACAACCATACCAAGGCATGTACACTTACTTTGATCAAGACTATGAGTAGCATGTCGATTGCTTCAAGTTGCTTGCCCTTCTATCAAACCTTGAGAAAACCTAGGTACCAACCAATATTAGACTAAGAGAAGAGAGGGGAGATTCACTAGAAGGAAAAGAATAATACCAGTAATAAAACCAATTGAAAGAAGTCACTAATACTTACACTCGATCTTGGCAAAAAGAGGAGCAGAAAACACAACCTAATGATAGGAGGAAAGAATTGGGAACAGATTCGACAAAAGTTGATAGAGAGAGAGCAAGGAGTATTCGACTTTTGCACACCTTGTGATCAAAAGGAGATGGCATTGTGGACATAGGGAAATCAGCTCAAAAGAAGATAGTTGAGAGAAAAGGGAAATGAAGAGGAGCAATCGGTCAAAACTTGAAAAGAATAGAGGAGAGTAAATGAGAGGGGGTTTCAGCAATGATTGGTGCAGAAAAGGAAAAAAAAGAAAGGAATGAACTAGAGAGTGTGACTTAGCACTTTAGCAGAGATGAATCGAAACCAAAAAGAAAGGACAGACAGATGTGCACGAATGGTCAATTCCCAAAATAAGTTTGGCACAACAGAAAGAAGAGAATAAAACAAAAGTGCAAATACCCAAAACAGAAGCTAATACCCCAGTTTACAATACCAAAATTCAGCACTCACATTCAAAATACCAAGCTGAATTCCCACTCCCCACTAACCAAATTTGGCACCAACTTTTTCCCATCCGAACTCCATTTTTCCTCTCCTAAAATCTCTCTATAATCCCTTCCTCAATTTTCTCCACAATCCACTCCAATACCGATTCAAACTTCCTTTATCAGTGTTCGATTCCAACTCCAACACTTGCTCAGCAAATGAGTAAAATAAATACTCATTTGAGCAGGTAGTGAATCGAACCTAGTCCCCCCTTAGACGGGGAACACGCCACCTACCACTGAGCCTTAGGCTCTATTTGAGTCAAGTTTTACCCACCAAAATTTAAGAAGCATTCCACCTAGAGTTAGGGTTCCCCTAATGCTTAAAAACAAAATTTGACATATGTTAAGGCTTAAACCTAGGACTTCATAGAGACCCCCAAACACTCCAAAATCACTAACCCAGCAGTGCTAACATGCATTTAAAGCCATAACACAAAAATTAAAAGCTTAAAATTTTAGGGCGTTAGAACTATGATCAAATTAAGTTTGAGATTATCACTTACTCATTTAGTCTTACCACATATTTCAATACATACATTAAGCACTTAGCACACATGATATTTTTCATATAACCTGCACATACACATTCTTAATACACGGTCAAATATTTTCACACACAATCACATTTTATCATGTCGATTCAAATAACCAGTTGAACCACATGAGATGCTAAAGGATACTCGAAATAAGGCACAAAGTACCACACATAATGTAGCTAAAGCTACCAATAATTTGTAGCCAAGGCTACCACTTAACACATATCACATGAGGGCTGAGTTGAGCTATTCACGAGTTTACTCACACAAGTTGATGATATAGTCGAAACTACTCAGTGCTGCTCACACAAGCTGACAGGTATTCACAACAAATGTAGGATTACCTAACCACTGGTAGTTGAACTAAACCAGCACCCAAAATCACACAGACAATCGACCACAATCAATGGTTTCCTAGTGACATGTCACTCGTATCCTAAATGATTCTTAAGGTTCAACCAGAGCTTTTCTTCACTTATCGGTTTATCAAAACACATATTCAATAATTTGTTATAAAATTTCAACTTTCAAATAATTAAGGTAATTAAACATAATAATTGTAATAACTCCTTATTTGCATATAAAACTTACCTCGGTGCAAAATGCTAATCTTTACGATTTAGTTCGATACCTTGCCTTTCCCTCGGTCAAGGTCGATTTCGCATCGTTATTGGTCTATAACATCGAATTTAACTTATTCAATACATACATTACTCCATTTGACATAAAATCATCCTATGGTAATTTTTACCATTTTACCCTTAATTGTGTTAATTTGTACAATTTAGTCCCTAGGCTCGTAAAATGAAATGTATATATTTTTCTACATTCCTAAGCCTAGCCTACCCTATTTCTCTCTTATAGCAGCCCACATTTCTCCACATTTCACAATTTATGCACATGTTTTACAACTTTTGCATTTTAGTCCCTAAATGCATTTTCATGAAAAATCACCTAGCAAAAGTTGTTTACTACACATCAAACTTTCATTTTCTACCAATACTCACCAAAATGCTCTCATGTCACTCATGGGTAAAGTTTTAAACATGAACCCTAGCTTAAAATAGTGGTAGAAATAGCTAGGTCAAGTTACGAGGATTTCAAAAATACGAAGAACATGAAAAATGGGGCTAAGAGTCACTTACTTTGAGCTTGAAAAGTTGAAAAACCCTAGCTATGGAACCCTTGCAAGTGTTAGCCAACACTTGGGGAAGATGGACACATTTTTGGCCTTATTTTCCCTTTTTATTTCTTCTAATACCCAATTAACTAAAATGCCATTAATGGCCTTCTTTGAAAATTTTTCCTTCCATGGGTATTTTTGTCCATCATGCCATAAAATGGTCTAATTGCTAAATAAGGGCTTCTCGTCTATGAATTCATTTCAATTTCACACTAAATCCTTCTAGAACACATATTTTGAAATTTTTGCAATTTAGTTCTATCACTCAATCGGGCCTTCTATCGATAAAATTTATTTACTAAATTTTCACTTATGCAATCAATCACACAATAGACCTTAAACTTTGTCAAAATAATTTTTTTGTGCCAAATTCGTGGTCTCGAAACCACCATTCCATTTAGGCCCTAATTTGGGCTGTTACAAATCTCCCACCCTTAAGGGATTTTCGTCTCCGAAAATCTTACCAGAAAAGAGATGTGGGTATTGCTTCCGCATGGTTTCCTTCGATTCCCACATAGCCTCTTCTACTATGTGCTTTTGGCATAACCCTTTTACTAAAGCCACACTTTTGTTTCTTAGCTATTTCACTTCTTGAGCTAAGATCTTGATTAGCTCTTCACTATAGGTCATATCTGGTTTAATTTCCACTTCGGTCAGTGAAATCAGATGTAACAGATCAAAATGATATCGCCGTAGCATCGATACATGAAATACATCGTGGATCTTTTCTAACTCCATCGATAAAGCTAACCAATAAGCCACTGGTCTGATTCTTTCTACAATTTCATACAGTCCGATGAATCGCGTTCTCAATTTGCCTTTCCAACCAAATCTAAAAATCTTTTTCCATAGAGATGCTTTTAGAAATATTTTATCAATCACTTGAAACTCAATCTCTTTTCTCTTCAAATCTGCATAAGACTTTTGCCTGTCTGAAGCAGCTTTCAAACAATCACGGATTATCTTTACCTTCTCTTCAGTTTCTTTAATCAAATCAACCCCATAAATTTTCTTTTCACAAATCTCAGACAAATACAATGGAGTCTGACATTTGTGGCCATACAATGCCTCATACAGTGCCATCTTGATGCTCTATTAGAAACTATTGTTGTAAGCAAATTCAACCAAAGGTAAATATTTTTCCTAACTACCTTCAAATTCGAGAACACAGCAGCGGAGCATATCTTTGAGGATCTGAGTCACTCGCTCAGATTGACCCTCTATTTGTGGGTGAAAGACGGTATTAAAATTCAACTTGGTACCCACGGTTTCTTGCAACATTTTCCAAAACCTCGAGGTAAACCTCGGATCTCTGTCTGAAATGATAGAAATCGGTACTCCATGCAATCTCACAATTTTGGCAATATACAATTTGACCAACTTATCAAGTGAGAAATCCATACATATCAGAATGAAATAAGCTGATTTCATCAATCGGTCAACAATAACCCAAATGCCATCTTTCTTTCTCGGGGTTAAAAGCAAACCCGTAACGAAATCTATAGTGATTCGGTCCCATTTCCACTTGGGAACCATTATTGGCTAAAGCAAACCGGAAGGTACCTGATGTTCGGCTTTCACCTACTAGCAAACCAAACATTTTGATACAAACTCAGAGACATCCCTTTTCATACCGGGCCACCAATACAATTTCGTCAAATCGTTATACATTTTTGCACTGCTCAGGTGGACAGATAAACAACCATTATGAGCTTCATATAGGATCTTCCAAATTAACTCGGCATCTTTTGGCACACATACTCTATCCCTAAACATCAAAAGTCATTCGAACCAATCTAAAAATCTGTCTCATTATCCTTTTGACATTGAGCCCTTTTTGCTTGTAACTCACTATCATCTTTCTGAGCTTCACAAATTTGTTAAATAAATGATGGCCTAGCTCTCAACTCAGCTAAAATTGAACCATCATTAGATAGGGTCAATCTTGTATTCAAGGCTCTCAAAGCAAATAGTGATTTTCTACTCAATGCATCAGCCACCACATTCACCTTCCCTGGATGCTAATCGATCACTAACTCATAGTCTTTCAACAACTCAAGCCATCTCTGTTGTAACGCCTTGAAAATTTTAAGTCTTTAATTCTTGTGTGTTGTGACACAAATTGATTGTCTTCTTTAACGGTTAAGTGATTTTGGAGTGTTAGGAGTGTCTGAGAAGTCTTGGGTTCAAGCTATAGCTTGGGCAAAAAAAATTGTTTTTATTGAGTAAACCTCTAGCTTCGGGCCAATAGGCTAATAATTAAATATGGGAAAACCATGACATAAAATGAGTCTGTGGTCCAGTGGTAGGTGGCGTGTTATCCAAGCAAAAGGGTTAAGGTTCGAATCCTAGGAAAAACAGTGGGATGTTTTTTACTGCTCGTGCATGCCAGTGTTAGAGTTTGACTGAAATATTGCTAAAGGGAGTTTGAATTGGTCATGGAGAAAATGTAAGAGGAAATTAGGGAGAGGATATGGGGATTTGGGGAGTGTGTTATGGAGAGATAATGGGAGAAAATTAAGGGCTGGGAAGTTAGGGGAAGAGTTGGAGCCAAATTGGGAGGGTAAAGGCAATTTGATTTTGGTTGTGAGTGTTTTGGGGGGTTAGTGTCGATTTGGGGTTTCAGTTTTCTCTTCATATGGGGTTTTAGCCAATTTTTCCTTGTGATTTTTGCTGTTGTTCTGAATATTGCTAGATTTACTCTTTCAGTTTTGCCTTTCTTTCAATTCCCAATTAGTGACTCCCTTTCTGCTCTCTTTTCTTTTTCTTAATATTTGCTCCTCTTCTCAATTTTGTTTACTAGGCCGAATACCTTTTCTTTTCTTCTCTCAACTCATTTGAAATCCTTTTTCTTTTCTTTTCCTCAACCGATTCTTCTTTTAGCCGAATAGTGTTGATCCTCTACCTTTTTCTTTCCTTTTTAGTTTTCTCTCCTAGCTGAAGCTCTCTTCTTTCTTCTCTCATTTTCTCTGTCGGCTTTTAATTCTTGTTTCTACTGATCGATTTCTACCTTCTTTGCCCTCTCTGTTTAATTTCATTTCGGTAGTAATTCTTTGTAATCAGTGAGTTACTTGTTTTCTCTATTCTTTTTGTATGTTCAAATATGTTCTCTCTATGTTTTTTCTGAATGCTCCTTCTTCGTATGTTCTCTGGTTACGATTCTTGTCCCTTCCTCGCGATGTGATGTTTATTGGGTTTCTAGGTGTTCCCGAGGAGTGAAGGAGTGCAAGAGAGACTGAAGCCGTTGAAACCCTATAACGCCCCAGATTTTAGGCCTGGAAGAATTGGGCCTCGGGCTTAGGTGCGTTTAGAATTTTTGAGAGTAAGACAACGGCATGAAATTACAAGTTAGAATTGTTGGGTTAGTGTTTTTGGAATATTTGGAGGATTCTATGAAATCTCAGGTTTAGGGAAGACCATAGAGAAAATTTTAATTTTTGCCTTAGTGGAGTCCTAGTTTCAGGTATTAGGCCTCTTAAGCAAATTAAAGGGAAAATAGGACACAAGTGGGCCTGTGGCTCAGTGGCAAGGTGGTGCCACTTGGGGAGCTATAAGGTGGCATTATTATTAGGGTAAGAGGTCCAAGGTTCGAGGCTTAAGAGTGGTGAATTTTAGGACTTTATTTCTGCTCATGGAAGGAAGGTGGTTGCGCTAGAATGGACTCTAGGAGGGAGTGTTCAGGAGAGAATTTTAAGGCATGGATAATATAGAGAAAATAGGAGATAGAGAGAGGGGAGGTGATGGTGCCGAATGGGACTTTAGGGGAGGCTAGAATCGACTTGCGGCCTATTTAAGAGGGTGCCGAATGCTCATAAGGGTTCTTTGGTTTTGCTGAATTCATTCTATTATCAACCTCTCTTCTCCCTTTCATTTTCTTTTACCGAAATTCCATTGAGTTCTTTTTGCTCTCAAAAGCCGAATATCACCCTTGATTCCTTGAAAGTTGAATACCATCTCTAAAAGCCGAATACTCATATCCCTTTGTCGATTTCTTCCTTAAATCTCTTAAAAGTCGAATTGTAACACCCTAGAGCCCTGTCCGTCGCCGGAATAGGGTTTCGAGGTATTACATAACTAACACAACTTACCGAGGTTCATAGGTACATACCAGACATAGATTCGGTTGAACATCAAATTACGATTAGTGATCAACTTAAATTTCCATATCATAACAAACCAACTTTCAAATGATTCAACTATGCAACCATATCACATTTGTTTACTATGGAAGCACTATCAAGTTCCAAGGTGACTACTTACCAAATAGTATAATCGGATTTCTTTAGATAGTAAGCAAATCCTATTCATTTCATATAATACATTCACTACTATTGAAAGCTCATGTTACCCCATTCAATTGAACAAAGTTACTATATTTCTTATGCTTACTTCATCATTTACTTATGCATCAAAGTAACATGCCACAAAATTTCATCAAAACATATACTTAAACTTAAAGATTAAGCAAGCCATTTTTGCATGGCTAGAATATTTACAACTCAAAATGAAATTTGATTCAAAAGGAGGGAGATTAGCCTATACATGCCATTGATCCAAAATAACTATCAAATGTACCAAAATAACGACGATAGTGTAGGTGATTAAAGCTTCAATCCCTGAGTCCGTAGCTTCCAAATGAGATCTATAAAACAGAGGAAATGAAGTAAACGGAGTAAGCATTATAAGGCTTAGTAAGTTTTAAGCAATGACAATAGATAAAAATCAAATTATAAGATGGTTGTTCGCATTTTTGTTTCACTCTTCTTTTGGGTATACCACCCCTTAGCCGAATATACACATTCTCATCACATACAATAGGCAAATAAATTTTCACTTGAAAGTGAGCTCATGTAAACATAGATGTATTGCAACATTTTCACATAACCTTTCACATTGACCTGATGCCATATAATCATAGAAAAAGTCTCATTGTTTACTCACGTATGCATCACATAACGACCTTATGATTTAGTCCAAATCAAGCTTACATATAAACTCAGAGTACATACCTGTTTAACTTATCGCATTGAGCGTATTTACTAGCAATTCTTACTGTGAAGTCTTTTAGTCTTAGACTTTACTCGGATCATCTGCGAGACCTTTAGCTCGGATGAAATCTCCACACAAAGCTAGCAGATCTTGATCCGAACATAATCTCCGCACATAGCCATCGGGTATTTACCCGGACATAATCTCCGCACCTAGCCATCGGGTCTTTACCCGGACATAATCTCCGCACATAGCCATCGGGTCTTTAAGCCTGGATTCACATCACAAGGTTTCATGCATATTTATTCACATGTTACCACTTTTCACGTAGCAAAATCACATTATAATTCAATCAACTCATTCACATATAGACATATAACATGCTCCTTGACTTTATGTCGTAAATATCATTCGAATCTAATACATGTATACTTTTTTTACTAAACTTTCAGCTCAATAAGCAAACACTCATAAGCATATATCTCCAATCTCTTTCTTTGTTATTTCTCTATTAGCCATTCGACTACATAACATGTATAAAGTTTCTTTCTCAAATAACCTTATTGTGGTAAGGGCAATAGAACATCATTCATCTATCATACATGTATATCATGTCATTTTACATTAAGTATCAAATTCAATTACTCAAAACTTACTTCGAACTTTTCTGAGCAACAATGAGTCGGCTATTCAACCACTTTAGCTTTCCCTTTATCCGAACTTGTCCCTTTATGCTCTTGAGCTAATTAAATAATTCAATTTTATTAATCCTTATTCAAATATCTCACTTGATCATTTCACTTACAATCAAAATTAGAAACCCATATACTCCCTTTATCAAAAGCACACATTCGGCCAAACACAAAAACCTATTTAAAAATTAATTTGTACTAAGACCTTCACTTTATCAAATAATCAACCTTCGGCTATCCATCACACTTTAAGTGCACACAAGCATGAATACTCGTAAATATTATAGAAAACACATATATGTCATTCAAACCCTCATTTCATACTTAATAATTAAGTACGTTAGACTTTTGTGCATGCATAATCTAATAATTAAACATTTAGTCCATTTTGCCAAACCCTCATAAGGCTCAATGCCGAATGCTATCATGCATTAAAGCAACCATCTCAACCATCTACATAACATGGCCGAATAAGGACTTTACTAAGGTTAGCCCCTCTTTGCCCTTCAATTAAGGTATGCCCAATTAAAACAACTCATTTGGCTTAGAATAAGGTATTATAACCAACTTTTAAGACATAATTATCACGAATGCATTTAGCTAACTCATTCCTTAACTCTAAGCTCATAGGAGTACAATTTCAAGATACATTCTTGTCACCTTCATCAACTACTACTTATCACTCAAGTTGGCCGAATGTAGACTTCTATAAAAGTATGCATGAAATTTACACTTCATTTAGCTTATACTAACTCATTTAACCGAATTTTAAATACTCATTAAAGCCACTTCTATCATCAATTTACAAGTTCAACTTATCACTCTCACATTAGTCCATATTCGGCTAACATAAAATTACATATCAACAATTTAATGCATGGGCCATGTCGAGGAAGTAGCAATAAACTCAATTTCCATATATTTTCTAATTCATTGGTTCGAAAATTTCAAACTATGAATAACTTATCTTATTCATTATCCAATAGGTCATTTGGCAAAACTCACAATTTAATCTCATGTATGTATATCACCATAACGCTCACATTGCTCATATAATAATTTCATACTCCCCTATACATAACTTAACCTAATAGCCGAATATACAAATGTCTGATTGAAAAGTTATTTAATCATGTTTTCTAACACACTTAAATCAAATGGTCATGAGGTAGTCCTTGTACACATTCGGCCTTTAATTCAATAATCTAATTAACAATTTTTGCAAGTTTTAAACACATAACCGAATGTCCAATTCTCAATCACAAACCAAGGTCTTAACATGGCTAAGTAACCAACTAAACAACTTATTCAATTTAACACAAGAATACATTTTGCCGAATGTTACCTAACATTTTAAATCACACCTTCAACCATCTAAATTTACAACACATACACAATTCATTAACCAAAAATCTCCATTATCCAAATTAACAAGAATTCCAACTAATGGTCGTCTATGGACACCTAGTCCCAAGCTCACATTTTCACCCATTCCAAGCTTAATTTGTCAATTAAGTAAGTAATACTAATATTAAACATATTTTGACAATTTATATTAAATTGCCGATTAAACTCATGCTCCTAATGCATACATTCAAATATCTCTTTCACAAGTTACAAAAGCTATGCTCCAACCCCCAATTCCATTCGGCAAGCACAAAAATAAAATCAATAAAATTTCAATCCATTGACCCAAAGTACCCTTTAAGAATCGAGAATTAGAAGTAGGAAGGCTAGACATACAAACCGACCCTACCCATTCATGAACAAACATCTATCTAGCTTAAACAACCTCCACATTCCTTTATCTTACATAAGCATCAAAGAAAACATGAATTTCTTACCCACACTCTCATGGCCGAATACCATTCATTGACCAAAAATCAAGAATTCAACATGGGCTTAACTAAGGATTGCATATAGCTCCTAATTACACCAAAATCAACAAGAAATAGCATGAAAAATCACCTTGAATTGAAAGGCCTAAGTAGCCAAATGCCTTAGCTTCTCATTTCTCTAGTTTCGGCCAAGGGTGAAGAACAAAAGAATGCCTTGTTATTTTCACCTCAAACATGTTTTATTCATTTATTTTATTAACTTTTACTATTTCTATTTTATGAAACCATTTTTCTTTAATAAAAACAAATATTATTATCATTATTTACTAACATACAAAGCACAAAATGACAAAACAAAGTCATCATTTCTGTCCACTCACATTAAAAGGGGAAATTTGACATGCAACTCCACTATTTTGCATGCATGCATCAACTAGCCATCACACATTTCCCCATCATACTTTCAAAGTTTACTACTAAGTCCTTTTTAGTGAAATTCACATTTATAACTCTAAATTAAAATATCAAAAATTTCACACATGAATTAACACATATTATAGGCATCAAAATGAATATTAACTTATTTTTATGCCTCGATTTTGTGGTCCCGAGACCACATTCCGACTAGGGTCATTTTAAGGCTGTCACACGAATACCCACATTCCCTTGCCGATTTCTTTTACTTTCCTTCGTCACAAATGTATTTTTGTTTTTTACAACCCTTAATAAAGTTGTTAAAGCTAGTTGCACACTCAGTAGATATCTAGGCCACAAGATTAGAGACTAGTTTCGGTAAGTGTTTAGTTAACCGTTTTCTGTGCATTTTGATAAAAGCCGAAGGGCTATCTAATTTTGCTCTTGTCGTTAACCCTGTTTTAACAATGAGTAGGGTTCTAAGATTCCAAGCGTGGAAAAGATCTCTAGCAAGTGGTAAGTGTACTCATTTTTAATTTCGGTTTCATAGGTGGCCGAATATAAGTGTGGTTGGTAGGGGTGACTCATGTGGAATACGAGTCACTTGATGTTGATAATATGTGTGTATTGGTGCAGATCTAAGGATATTCAGGAATAATAGCTAAGGAGAGGCTATGGTGGCACACGGTAAGGTTACGATAAGGCTTCGGGATTTAGGAAAGTTGTAGTTTAAGCATGGAATTGATTCGAGGTTGGTTTTGATTATAGGTTGAGGCTGAGGATAGTGTAGCGTGGGTCGTCAACCAGGTGTGTACATACATTGCACACACGACCAATCGGCAAAAGCCGAAATCACAGAATCCCAAAATGCTAGAATACTGAAAAGCTGAAAAGGGTGGCGCCGACAATCACACGAGTGTGCGAGCACTCGTGTAGAGATACTGATACGATTATTGAGGCTTAGAGAGCGATCTTATGGTCTCAGGCCACTGTTTGGCCAACCGGGCCAGACAAGACTAAATGGGCCTGCCGAGACTATGGGCCCAAATTGGTAAAAGTTGTTATGTGAAAATTGAATGATGTATTGAAGTGGATGGATGATTTGATTATGATCGGGCCTAATGGGATACATAAACACAATTGGGCTTAAAGGGCTATATGGACATAATTGGGCTTAGTGGGCCTTATGGGATTGTAGAAATGCATGCTTGGGTTTTAATGGACTATAGGCCTAGTTCTGATGAATTCTCGAACTTGCATAAGACTTGATTAAATAATTAAACATGTCCGTGGACAACTTGCTAGGCTAAGGTGTGGCAATGGATGTGTACATGTCTAGGATTGGATCTATGAAGAGCTTGGTACTTAAGCGGTCCGAGTGACCCACCTCCTCTTCTCTTGAATCCTACCTGGTGCATAGTGTCCGTTCACTTCAGCCGCGAGGACTTGTTGATGGGCCAAAATCCATAATTAAAAGCTGTACCATTAGGAAATTACGAAAATACCCCTCTAAGGTAGAATTACGAAAATACCCTTGTAGGGTAGAAATTACCAAAATACCCCTGGGTAGTGAAATGGCTAAAATACCCCTATGTGTTATGAGTATGACTAGTGTATGTTGTATGTGACGATGATGCATTCATGAGATATTATGTTATACGTGGGCTGGGTTTTGATTGGAGGAAGTGTATATGAGGGTCGTACAGTCGCTTGACGACTGTGGATCCAACGAAGGCTTCTGAGCCACGAGCAACTCTACTGCAATGCTAAGTAGTGCCGCAACCAGTGCTACAATAAAGGCTTATGAACCACGAGCAGCTCTGCTTCAATGACGAGTGGTGCCGTGACCGGTGTCACAACGGGTGTATAAGGATGGGTCGGTCGAGTATCTCCCCACAAGAGTGTAGGGTTGGAAAGGGGTGTACAGGGTTGGTTATAGGTAACTTCATATGGCACGAACATCTTGATATTTGAATGTGGGTCGGGCCCAACCGAGGCTATCATGGGCTAAGGCCTAGAGGCCACCGATATTGCGTAGGGCTTAGGCCCAATGTGTTAATGAGCATATTGATTTGATTGCCAAGGGTCGTACACACTGAGTTTCAAAACTCACACCCTTTAATTTAATGTTTCAGGTGACCCTCAGTAGACGGCTCGACGTGGGAAAGGACTCGGAGATGGCTACACTGCAAGCTTCTTAGAAGTTTTAAATAGTTTTTGAATTACTTTATTTTAATTACTTGTTCCTTTTTCAATGGGTTGTAATAAGGCCTTGTGTCTCCGATTTGACTTTTCATTTGGGTTTATTATTGCTACAACTATTGGATCATCAAACTTACATTTTTTTTAAAGTTAATCACGGTTTTCTAAGTGATCTTAATATGTGAATGTTTTCTTAGAACATGGGCTTTCATCTTAACTTAACAAATTACAAGGATTTTGATTTTCTAAGTCACAAGTTTAAGTTTTATGTAACACCCTTATCCCGTAACCGTCGCCGGAATAGGACGGGCCGTCACCCAAGACTAGAAACCGGATCAGAACGGTAAAATTTTGAACATTTTCCTAAACAAAGATCATTCTACTCATTGTCCACCCTATACATGCCATAAGATAAGACCAAACAAAGCACATGATTACCGTGATAGTAGGTAGTGTGACGAGGAGCTGACGATCCTCGAACTGATAGTCAGAATCCACAATCTACAAAACAAAGACACAAAACAAACAGAGTAAGCTTTCACAAGCTTAGTAAGTCTTAAGAAAAATATTAATCGTGTATCTGAGTACGGTCTCATTTGACCGAATGTACCTAACCAAAATTTCTCGTGACTTGATTTATGCATATATATATATATTTTTGACATTGAGTTTTAAGTCACAACTGGTTTCGTTCGACATCATTGATCATTCATTTCTTCTATTCAATGAATTTGATCTAGAACTTCCTCTCAAACTATAAGTTACAATAACAGCATCACTAACCAATACATATATACTTTCACAATGTAACCAAGACGGACTAAGATTCGCATATGCATTACTTTATATGTTTTTGATTCAAACAAGCAAAAACATATTACTTTAACCATGTGTTATTTCAATATTTGTAATCGCGTAGTCATATAACCCTTTCATGATTTATTCCTAAAACACACTCTTCATCAACCGAAGTTGGATGCACATGGTAAATACATATCACACATATGCACTAAATCTTAGTACACTTATAATCTCCATAGTTACCACTTACTTTAATCTAGATCTTTCAATAATCCCAATCACTTGCTAATACGTATTCATCTTATGCACCTACATCAATGTCTTCGAATATTTCAATATAACAAGTATAAATTTTAACATATAGGTACACAAAGGAACATGCATAACCCTTATCACACATACTTAAATTTGGCGGATTGTAATCCTTACTTTGTCTTTGGACATAAGTCTTTAAACAACTTATCCTTAGACTATAAGGTCTTTTCGGCCGATTACGCACTAATACATAAGGTAATTTCGGCACATACACTTCATTATACAAGCATACCATTACCGAAATAGAACATTCACATTTTTATGTAAATTTCATACCTCAATCGAATAGGCTCATATAATCTTTCTGAGATATTAACATATATCTACTTGAACTGAAATACGTATTCTATGGATTAGCCACATACTTTCATACAACCTTCTGAAATAGTCGGGAATAGTATCATTTAACAATAATCGTAACTTAAGCAGAATCCAATTTACAACTTGCATACGGTATGTACCTGATAAATTTAGGGTGATGAACTCATTAATTAAGATTATTACGACAGAAATCGCGCATTTTCCCGCATTAAAGCCTTCGGGCCCCACCCGGATATGTCACTGGCACAAATGCCCTTCTGGACCCAGCCCAGGTACAATACTGGCACAAAGGCCCTTCGGACTAAGTCTGGATACAACACTGGCACAAAGGTCCTTCGGACTAAGTCCGGATACAACACTGGCACAAAGGCCCTTCGGACTAAGTCCGGATACAACACTAGCACAAAGGCCCTTCTGGACTAGGCCCGGATATAACACATCATTCAATTTTTTGGTTCAAAAGTCACACATGACATCACATATCCAATTCACCACTCTAGCTTAAATCATAGTAACCATTCGGCTATGAGCCATATATTCGGATATATATGTATATCATACAATTAGATACTAACATCATTTGATTTAACACAACATCATGAATCTAAATCACTTTTCTTTCATTTCATCTTTTGCACTTATAAATCAATGGTTGCGCATATCATCTCACTCACATTCATTTCACGCTGATCATTTAATCATGAAAACATATCACAAGCTTGCCTCCATATTTTAATTGCAATTAGCGATATCACTTATGAATAACTTACTTATAATTTGTAATAGTCATTTGGTACTATATACATTTAACTCATTGGAGTCATAATTTATTATATATGTACTTAGCACAACATACTAATCCTTATCTTAAATTCAAATTCTCACATGTAACAAGCACATCAATAGATGATTTCTTTCATTCAATTACACTCATGCACATATAGTTCATCCATTTATCAAAGGCCATTCGGCTACACAACATTTCATTAACATATCACTTAATTACCTTAGGACATATGTGTAAACACAATAAAAATCTTGGTTTTTAAGTAGCCAAATGTCAAGAACCTTTTCCCCCTTGTTTCATTTAGTTTCGGCCCACAAGATGAGAACATGCAAAACTTTATATCTTTCCATTTCATGAATGCAGCTAGCGGCAATATACTCATATAGTTTAGCTTATTTCTCATTCTAGTATACCCATCCACATTATGCATGTATATAAGTACACTACAAGGAAATGTCAATTTCTCTTAACAAAGCATAATTCATTCACGAATAACTGAAGTTTTATACTTAAAACTTACCTCAACTAATATCGAACAAACATAACGACTATTCAATCAATTTCTTTTTCCCTTGATCCGAGTTTGTTCATCTTTGCTCTTGAACTTATTCAAAACAAATAGATTTATTTAATTACTTAACCGAGATCATTTACTATATAATCACTTATCAAATAGGCAATTTAATTTGATACAGGTATATCATATAGTTAAGGTACAAATGACCTTAATAACTAATTATTTAAACACTATATATATATATATTTAATAAATTCTACTTGTATGGTTATTTATAAATTACTTGCCAAATCACAAGTTGATCAAAACCATTTCAATTGACTTCATTTATAACAAACAAATCAATATGGTCACCTATGCCAAACAATGACCGAACCATTTAATCATGCTCATGGCCGATCCTATCTTGCTCTAATCAAGGTTATAATCCATTTTAAAATTTCTAGCCTTTCATGCACTCATCTCTACTATTAATTAAGTAATGCTTAATGTCACCAACTTAATAGCATACACACCCTCACATGCATAAAAGTTATCCACACCTCCTATAGCTCATTCGGCATTTAAAATTAACCTTACTCAAGCTTCATATAAATTTTTCTTGACCGGATATAAAATGAATTTAAAAAAAAATGCAATCAATCAAAACTTTAACATGTTCATAGCTCTTTTAACAAAATTTCGTTCATGTTTCTATCACCACATAATTATGTGCTTTTTAAAAACTTTCATATTACACCATTTCAATTAACCACTACTTATTCTTCAAAACATCAATTACATTATGAATAATGCCTAAACATTTATATCCGAATTTGTCAGCACATAGGGCCTTTGACCGAATGTCATTAAACTCAAGCCACAATAATATTATTCCTTAAAACACCTTCAAAAACCACATTCGGCACCTTCCTTGAACAATTTAACAAATCTCAAATTAACTTACAAGCACATATATATATATATATATATATATATAAAACATATAAAGCATTAAACATTTTTCATCATGAATCTAGAACACGACCGAATGCTTAAATTTAAATTCGGCAATCACAAAATCAAATACTAAAACCTTAACTTTCAAGCCAAAACAACTAGCAAACTCAACACATCCAACATAAAGTTCCATACCAATGACATTAAAACATCTACCAAGAACTTCAACCTCCATGGCCGAATATCAATCTTCCAAAATAACAAAAATTTGAACCATGAAATAGGTAGAATTCAAACTAGCCATTCAAATTATGCATGAATTTCCAAGAGTAGCATTACACATACCTTATTCTAGCAATTTCCTTAGCCAAAAATTTTAACAACAATTTTCTTCTTTCTCTTTTCTAGCTACAGTAATGGAGGAACAAGGATGAACTAACTTTGGTTTCTCCTCCCTCTAACACATATTTTATTTCCCTTATTCTTTTATTCATCTTTAATTCATTTAATTCATTATAAATTTAATAATAAAAAAAATAAAAATGTGAATTGGTGGAAGGCAACTTGTCATGGCCGGCCACTCAAATAAATAGGTCAAATTGACATGCAACTCCACCATTTCACTTGCATGCACTTATTAGTCATCACACATTTACCTAGCATACTTTCAAAGTTCACAACTAAGCCCTTTTAAGTTAAATTCATATTCATATGACTAAATTAATACCTCAAAGATTTCACACATGGATTGACACTTACAATAAACATAAAAATGAGCATTTAGAAAATTTTTTGACTCAGTTTTGTGGTTCCGAAACCACCATTCTGACTAGGGTAAAAACCGGGTTGTTACATTTTAACCAAGCAACTATGCCACTGAACATAATTTTAACTAAACACAGTCGTTTTGAAACAACCTCTTTGATGTGACACCGCTAGATTCAACCATAACGTCTGGGCCGAGTCTGGGGTGTTACAAACCCTTTCACTCATCATTCAATCAGGGTAAGTACGTTACCTTACTCTCTTAGGGTGTGGGCCGAATACTTTCTATGATTCTGTAAGTTAATCTTTGCGGTTTGAAGCCACAGGTATGATTAATACTATCTAATAAGATCCACTGCTAATGTAGATTGTCGTCAAAGGGATCGTAATCAACTTTCGTCAGTGGTATAAGTGGGTTAAGCCACATTAATCAATTGAGGCAAGTATTAAATCATTTTGGATAGTGGTGATGGAAGGGATTGTCTAAATCCTGTTGTTAAATGATTGATGGTGTAACGTGGTTGATTTAGGTTGGTAATTCTCGTGGATCTTAGCACGTTCTCATAAACAGGTGTGTATTCACACTGTTTTAACTAAAAATCAACAATAGTCGAAAAACCAGAAAATATAACCTTTGATGCCACATGGGTGTACGATCACTCGTGTGGTAATCCGAGCGCCTGAACATGGGCGTTTAACTATAGAGGCCACCATGAGCGATCTCATGGGCTTAGACTGTTTTGGGCCTAGTTAGGCCGAAATGGGCCAGGTGGGCCCAATAGGCTTGCGGTCCTTACACGAATAATGTAACGCCCTAAAATTCTAGTCTTTCTTGAATTATTGTTCATCTAGTAAAATGTTTGAACTCTAGTGTTTGGTTGTGAAATTCGTGTTTTGAGAATGTTATTGGGCCTATGGAAAGCCCAAGTGTTGGTTAAAAACTCGGGAAAATTTTTTTAAATTTTTCATTAGGGAGATAGGGGACTTTTGGAAGTAGGGGTCTTAAATAAATTTGGCTAAAATGAAGCACAAGGGAGCTCCTGGTAAAATGGTTGTGTGACGCCACTTAGGAGCTACAAAAGTGGCGCCTAAATGAATGGGAAGGCCAAGGTTCAAGTCCCAGGTTATGCAAGGAAGGCGTTATTTTTATGCAAGGAGCAGGCAGGAATTTGAAGCAGAATAAAACTCTACTTGAGGAGTGTTTGAATCGGTCATGAGAGGATATTGTGGAGTGAATCAAGGAGCGGATTAAGCTGTTTTTGAATTTGAAGTAAGGTGGCCGGCCAAGAGGACTCTTTGTGGTACATTTTCGGCAATTAGGTGCTAGAAGTGCCGATTTCTCCCTTAGGTCTTCTTGTGTCCTTATGCCGATTTTTATCTTAGGTTAGTGAATCCTTTTCTTTTGTTCGTTTGACATAGCATATTAGGTTCGTTTTGCCATTTTGTTCTTCTTTTTGTTCTAGTAGCCGAACCCTAATACACCCCATTGCCAAATCCTCTTTTCTTTTCATTTGTCGAACATAGATCTTCCAAAACACCATCTTGTGCCGTTCTTCTTCTGTTAAACCGATTGCTCATTTCTTTCCCTCTCAAATCTCTTTTCTTATTTTCTTCTTTTCCATTTTCTTCTTCTATCATCCATATATCTTCTTCTGACGTTATTCTTTGGTTGATAGTCACAAAAAGCCGAAAGCAAACACTTCATTGCCGATTATCCCCTTGACCGAAACCTTGTGGTTCTATTGCCGATTTATCATCAGTCACATAACTCCCTTCTTTCTCTCCTTTTGTCGACATCTCCCATAACTCCTTAGTCGAATCTTCTTGTGTTAAACCTCATTTACTTCTTCAAAGAGAGAAACCGAAACCTCCATACCCTGTGGTGCTCAAAGCCGAACGTTAGATCATCTTTTATCTCTTCTCGTAGTTGCAAGGGGAATCGTTGTATATCGAGGCTAGGTTGGTAAGTATTCGGGAACTTGTCTTTGTTAGATGATCACGTTTTAAGTATAAAGCCGAAACCCCTTTAGGGAAGGCTATCGTTTGGACTAAGGCATTGTGGCCTCTTGTTTTGGTGTTGTGTTAGGGTGAGCAAGAGGACTTTTTGCAAGGACTTGAAGGTTGGCACGGTTGGGCTCATAGACTTAGTCTATTTTTTCGACAAAAAGGTAAAGGCTTTTAGGGACTTCAGTCATGTTAGCCGATTATAGTAATGAGATTTTGGTTTAATGGTTGAAGATTATTAAACTAACATTAAGGTGATTAACGATAGGTTTTTGTTCGTGGATTTCGTCAACTGTTTCAACGGTTAACAGGTGTGTAACTTATCCCAACTGTTAGACTAAAATGGTAAAAGCCGAAAAGGGCGTAGCATTACCGACATCTGGTGTAAGTGACCGAAAATGCATTCGTATGATATGTGAGAGTAACCATTTACTCCATTAGGCTTAACTATGAATTCAGTGCAGGAAGAATTGCAGAAGGTGCAATTCTGAACGTTTTGGTAAGTTGGGCTGCAATGGGCCAAAGATGGGCCCAATGGGCTTCCGAGCCCAAATCGGTAAAATGACTATTAAAGGCTTTCTGGCGACGTGGTTAATGATAACATGGATAAGTTGGTAAGCTAGACCTAAAAACTAGACTTAACGAGCTTGAGATAATAATGGACTTAGTAAGGCCTATTAGGGGTTTTAAGCTAAAAAGGGTAAAATTGGAAACTTAGCCTAAATGGACTTCTGTGGTTATTTAGGGACTGTTAATTTATTGAACCTGTATAAAATTAAAGGAAAATATGTTAAAGGACTGAAATACCCTTGAATGTGCAAAATTACCAAAATACCCCTAGGTGTAAAAAGACTATTATACCCCTAAGGTCAATTCTATATGAAATGTATGATGTTATGTATCTGCATGAGTTAATTATTAATATGAATATATTTGACGCATGAGATGCTATATGTTGCATGCTAGTATGATTATCGGTTGCATGGGGTATGGGTTAATGATGGAGGAAGCGTTCTGGCAGCCTCGCTGCAATCTGGTGGCCTCGCCATAATATCTGTATCTGGTGACCTCGTCACAATATCTGGCAGCCTCGCTGCAAATATATCTGGCAGCCTTGCTGTAAATGTTATCTGGCAGTCTCACTGCAAATTATATCTGGCAGCCTCGCTGCAAATATCTGTGGTGTGTAGCGGTTGGGTGGGTCGAGTAGTCTCCCCACATGGTGTAAGGCTGGTACGGGGGTGTTATGGATGGATCTGGGTTGGGTTTTCTATTTGCATATTATTTTTGATCTGTATCTGCTATGGGCCTATGGGCTTAACCTGATTTCTGTAATGGGCCAAGGCCCAATTAATCTGATTCTGAGGTTTGATCTGTTTTGGCCTATGGTTGAGATTATGTTACACACTGAGTTGTCAAACTCACCCTCCTTTTTTTCATCTCTGTAGGTAATCCTCAACCATAGTGGGCTTGGAGCTGCGAGAGATTCGAAGTGGCCACAACATTTGCAAGTTCGGGTTTTCATATTATTTTTAGTATTTTATTTTGCTATTATTTTTGGGTTTTAATTGTAATAAGGCCGCTGTTTAAATTTTCTTTATGGGTTTTATTTTCTTTGATGGTTTAAATCGTATTTGGTCGAAACTGCTAGTATAGGCTGCGCCGGTTTTCAAATTCTTAAGAACGTTTTCACCACTCAACAAGGTTAAAATTTGGACAACTTAAAAGAGTAACAAACTGACGTTTTCACAAGCTTACTGTTTTACTGAAAATCACACTTAATTCACAACAGACAAAAGGCCGTAAACTTAGTTTTAGGTTCATGTGACACACCAGATCTGGTCATAATGTCTAGACCGGGTTTAGGGTGTTACATTTAGTGGTATCAAAGCCAGGTTGCAACAACTCGGCCGTGGAACGGGTCTAGAAATGAAGGTTTTCAAACAATCAAAATGAAGATTTTCAAAAGATCATGATTTTTTTTCAAAAAAAAAATATTTGGAACTAGTTTTGATGAACTTCTTTTCAAGCATAAATGATTTATTTTCAAAGAAAACAAAAAGTTATTAAGTTTTTCTATGAAATCTTTCGAAAGAGTGGCACAACGAATCTCCGGCCCAAGCCTGTAAGTTCTCTAAACTTTTCTGATTATCTCTGAAAACTCTGATTGCATGCCTGACTAAAGACTTTATTATGACACTTTAGCTAAGGGTATTACGGAAACTGTAGAGACTCTAATAGGTAGACTGAGACTGTAGCTAGGCTACCGCGAAAGAAGATAAACTCTGAAACTCTATTTATTCATAAGACATCTGTAATAAACATTGAAATATTAATCTGACTCATAAAATTTCTAAACAGAAAGTATGAAATGAGTACACGAGCAGCTCGTGGTAGGGGCCGTGGACGTGGCCGAGGTAGTTCACGAGCTGAATCTTCTTCTTCGGGTCATGCGCCAGCAGCTGATGCACCGGTACCACCAGCGACAGAGGTGGAATCTCATGATAGGGGTGTAGGGGATGATGCCCTATCACAAGCGATGCTACAAGTTTTGGAAAGGGTTGCTGGGGCGAGTACTGGTAATGGATTTCGTGGTGCGATATCTGAGCGACTCCGAGCTAATGGAGCAGAATTCTTTAGGGGTGTGTCTGGAGTAGCCCCAAATGTGGCCGAGTATTGGCTGGAGGCCACGGAGCGAATCATGGATGATCTGGACTGCTCTGTGGAGCAGAAGCTAAAGGGAGCTGTATCGTTGCTGAGGGATGAAGCCTATCAGTGGTGGCTCACAGTAAGAGATGGGACTGCAGCTGGTGAGGTAACATGGGAGCTGTTTAAGACAGCCTTTAAAGGGAAATATGTTGGAGCTCGCTATGTGGACGCCCGTCGGAAGGAATTTTTGAATTTGGTTCAGGGAGGTAGATCAGTATCTGAGTACGAGGCTGAGTTTTTAAGGTTAAGTCGATATGCTTCTGGGATAGTTGCTACTGAATATGAGCGTAGTGTGCGCTTCGAGGATGGTTTGAGGGACGAGCTAAGGGTGCTGATTGCTCCACAGAGGGAGCGTAATTTTGCTGCTTTAGTTGAGAAAGCTAAGATTGCTGAGGAAGTAAAGCGTACCGAGAGGCAGAACCGTGAGAAGGATCGGAACCGCTTCCGGAAGGATTCTGGACCATCAGGTGGGTATAATAGGAATGTTAAGAAGGCAAGAGTGGTAGAACCAGTGCGAGCAGTGCCAATGAATGCTGTCAGACCACAGAGTTGTAGGAATTGTGGAAAGGTCCATTTGGGCGAGTGTCGAAAACGTACTGGAGCCTGTTTTCGATGTGGGTCGATGGAGCATAGGATTAAGGATTGTCCTCAGGAACCAAATCAGAATCAAGTTAGAGATCAGAGGGTTGCTCAGCCAGTGAGAGGGGGACCACCAGCTCCAATAGGTCGTGGGCAAGGTAGAGGTGGAAATGGACGAGGACGAGGAGCACCTGGCAGGGGTGCTGGTTTTGCTGAGGCTCGTCAGCCGGCATTAGTCTATGCAGCTCGTCGCCGAGAGGAGGGTGAGGCTCCTGATGTTATAACTGGTACGTTCTTAATTTCTGGTATGCCATACACTGCGTTGATAGATGTTGGATCTACCCATTCTTATGTTGCATGTGCCATATCTGGGTCGCTGGGAGTGCGTTCTGAGGAGACAGTGAGTGGGGTAACTGTGCTAAGTCCTTTGGGTCACTCGATTAGGGTAGACAAACTGTATAGAGATGTACCTATAGAGACTCAAGGAAAAATCTTTTCTGGAGACTTGATGGAGCTACCTTTCGGAGAATTTGATCTCATCTTGGGAATGGATTGGCTTGTAATGCATAGGGCTACTTTGGATTGTGCTACGAAACGAATGAGGCTAAAGACTGCCAAGGATGAGGAAGTTTTGGTGATAGGTGAACGTAGAGATTATTTGTCCAATGTGGTGTCAGCATTAAGAGCTGAGAAGTGGATTCGTAAAGGATGTGCGGCTTATTTGGCATTCGTGGGTCAAGTAGGAACTGAGGAACTAACTGTGGATCAAGTTAGAACTGTTAAAGATTTTCAAGATGTTTTTCCAGAGGAGCTTCCAGGTTTACCTCCGAATCGAGAGGTTGAGTTTGGGATCGACTTGTTGCCTGGTACGGCACCGGTGTCCATTGCACCGTACAGGATGGCACCAAAGGAGTTGGTGGAGTTAAAAGCGCAGATTCAAGAACTGTTGGATAGAGGTTTCATTAGGCCAAGTGTGTCTCTGTGGGGAGCACCAGTGCTTTTCGTTAAAAAGAAAGATGGGTCAATGCGGATGTGCATTGATTATCGGCAGTTGAACAAGCTGACGATCAAGAATAAGTACTCGTTGCCTAGAATCGATGATCTGTTCGATCAGCTTAGAGGAGCTTCAGTATTTTCCAAGATTGACCTTCGATCTGGGTACCATCAATTAAGGGTGAAGGAGGTGGATATTCACAATACAGCATTCAAAACTCGTTATGGTCACTATGAGTTCTTGGTTATGCCATTTGGGCTGACCAATGCACCTGCAGCTTTCATGGATCTGATGAATCGAGTGTTCCAGCTATACTTGGATCGATTTGTGGTCGTCTTTATCGACGATATTTTGGTCTATTCTGAATCTAAAGAGAAACATGATGAGCATCTCCGTGTTGTGCTGCAAGTGTTAAGGGAAAAGGAGCTTTATGCGAAATTTAGTAAGTGTGAGTTCTGGTTAAGGGAAGTGACGTTCTTGGGGCATGTTGTTTCTGCTGAGGGTATTAAGGTGGACCCTCGAAAGATTGAAGCGATTCTGGAATGGAAACCACCGAGGTCTGTGGTCGAAATTCAGAGTTTTCTGGGTTTAGCTGGATACTACAGAACGTTTGTAGAAGGATTTTCTATGATGGCAGCACCATTAACGAAACTCATAAGGAAAGGCGTACCATTTGTCTGGACCCAGCAGCAGCAAGAAGCTTTTGAGAAGCTAAAGAAGGTTCTGACCGAGGCACCTGTGCTGATTCAACCAGAGTCTGGAAAAGATTTTACCGTGTACAGTGATGCATCGCATGTTGGGTTGGGCTGTGTGTTGATGCAAGAGGGTAAGGTGGTTGCTTATGCATCGCGACAGCTTAAACCTCATGAAGTGAACTATCCTACCCATGATCTGGAGTTGGCAGCAGTAATCTTCGCACTTAAAATCTGGCGACATTATCTGTATGGAGAAAGGTGTATTATATACACAGACCATAAAAGTCTTAAGTACTTGTTGACTCAGAAGGAGCTGAATCTTAGGCAACGGAGATGGATAGAGTTGTTTAAGGATTATGATTGTGCGATTGAGTATCATCCAGGCAAAGCTAATGTGGTGGCTGATGCCCTAAGTCGTAGAACTATATCTGACCTGAGAGCTATGTTTGCTCGTTTGAGTCTGTATGACGATGGTAGTTTGTTAGCAGAATTGCAAGTAAGACCGACCTGGGTGGATGAGATTAAGGAAAAGCAGTTGAGGGATGAGTCTCTGGTTTCTTGATTTCAGCAGGTTAAATATGGGAATACTTCTGAGTTTGGACTTAACAATGAAGGAATTCTATGTTGTCGCGGTAGAATCTGTGTTCCGAATGATTTTCAGTTGAGGCAAGCAATTCTGAATGAAGCTCATAAAGGGTTGTGTGCTATGCACCCTGGAGGTAATAAGATGTATCATGACTTAAAGGAGTTGTATTGGTGGCCTGGACTGAAGCGAGAAGTAACAGAATTTGTGAGGAAATGTCTGACTTGTCAGCAGGTGAAAGCTGAGCATCAGTTACCTTCTGAACTTCTGCAACCAGTGAAGGTACCACTCTGGAAGTGGGAAAGGGTGACCATGGATTTTGTAAGTGGATTGCCCTTAACGCCATCAAAGAAGGACTCGATTTGGGTGATTGTAGACAGGTTGACTAAATCTGCTCATTTCATCCCTGTACGTACTGATTATTCGCTTCAGAAGTTAGCCAAGTTGTATGTGGCAGAGATTGTGCGACTGCATGGGGTGCCAGTGTCTATCATTTCTGATCGAGATCCTAGATTCACATCTCGGTTCTGGCAAAAGTTGCATGAGGCATTGGGAACGCGACTGAACTTTAGCACGGCTTTCCATCCTCAAACTGATGGTCAGTCAGAAAGGGTTATTCAGATTCTGGAAGATATGTTAAGGGGTTGTGTTATCGACTTTCGAGGCAATTGGGAGGATTATCTACCGTTGGCAGAGTTTGCGTATAATAACAACTTTCAGGCTAGTATCCGTATGGCACCTTATGAGGCACTGTATGGGCGTAAGTGTCGTTCACCTAGTTGTTGGACCGAATTGGGCGAGCGGCAAGTTCTTGGACCTGAATTGGTAGCAGAGACTGAGGAGAAGGTCAAGGTGATAAGGGACCGTTTGAAAGAGGCATCTGATCGACAAAAGTCTTATGCAGATTTGAAGCGTAAAGAGATTGAGTATTCAGTAGGTGATATGGTTTTTCTGAAAGTTTCGCCCTGGAAGAAGATACTAAGATTTGGTAAGAAAGGCAAGCTAAGTCCGAGGTTTATTGGGCCTTATCGGGTTCTTAAGCGAGTAGGTCCGGTGGCGTATCAGTTGGAATTACCGCCAAAGTTACACAGAATCCATGATGTGTTTCACGTATCCATGTTAAGACGATATCGTTCTGACCCTACCCATATTCTACCAGTTGCAGAGGTGGAAGTACAGCCTGACTTGACTTTCGAGGAAGAGCCAGTGCAGATTCTGGATCGAGACGTAAAAGTCCTAAGAAGGAAATCAGTCCCATTGGTAAAGGTACTTTGGCGTAATCATGGCAGAGAGGAAGCTACTTGGGAACCAGAGGAGGCAATGCGTCAGCAATATCCCCATTTGTTTGGATAAGGTAAATTTCGAGGACGAAATTTCTTTAAGGAGGGTAGAGTTGTAACGCCCTAAAATTCTGGTCTTTCTTGAATTATTGTTCATCTAGTAAAATGTTTGAACTCTGGTGTTTGGTTGTGAAATTCGTGTTTTGAGAATGTTATTGGGCCTATGGAAGGCCCAAGTGTTGGTTAAAAACTCGGGAAAATTTTTTTAAATTTTTCACTAGGGAGATAGGGGACTTTTGGAAGTAGGGGTCTTAAATAAATTTGGCTAAAATGAAGCACAAGGGAGCTCCTGGTAAAATGGTTGTGTGACGCCACTTAGGAGCTACAAAAGTGGCGCCTAAATGAATGGGAAGGCCAAGGTTCAAGTCCCAGGTTATGCAAGGAAGGCGTTATTTTTATGCAAGGAGCAGGCAGGAATTTGAAGCAGAATAAAACTCTACTTGAGGAGTGTTTGAATCGGTCATGAGAGGATATTGTGGAGTGAATCAAGGAGCGGATTAAGCTGTTTTTGAATTTGAAGTAAGGTGGCCGGCCAAGAGGACTCTTTGTGGTACATTTTCGGCAATTAGGTGCTAGAAGTGCCGATTTCTCCCTTAGGTCTTCTTGTGTCCTTATGCCGATTTTTATCTTAGGTTAGTGAATCCTTTTCTTTTGTTCGTTTGACATAGCATATTAGGTTCGTTTTGCCATTTTGTTCTTCTTTTTGTTCTAGTAGCCGAACCCTAATACACCCCATTGCCAAATCCTCTTTTCTTTTCATTTGCCGAACATAGATCTTCCAAAACACCATCTTGTGCCGTTCTTCTTCTGTTAAACCGATTGCTCATTTCTTTCCCTCTCAAATCTCTTTTCTTATTTTCTTCTTTTCCATTTTCTTCTTCTATCATCCATATATCTTCTTCTGAAGTTATTCTCTGGTTGATAGTCACAAAAAGCCGAAAGCAAACACTTCATTGCCGATTATCCCCTTGACTGAAACCTTGTGGTTCTATTGCCGATTTATCATCAGTCACATAACTCCCTTCTTTCTCTCCTTTTTTCAACATCTCCCATAACTCCTTAGTCGAATCTTCTTGTGTTAAACCTCATTTACTTCTTCAAAGAGAGAAACCGAAACCTCCATACCCTGTGGTGCTCAAAGCTGAACGTTAGATCATCTTTTATCTCTTCCCGTAGTTGCAAGGGGAATCGTTGTATATCGAGGCTAAGTTGGTAAGTATTCGGGAACTTGTCTTTGTTAGATGATCACGTTTTAAGTATAAAGCCGAAACCCCTTTAGGGAAGGCTATCGTTTGGACTAAGGCATTGTGGCCTCTTGTTTTGGTGTTGTGTTAGGGTGAGCAAGAGGACTTTTTGCAAGGACTTGAAGGTTGGCACGGTTGGGCTCATAGACTTAGTCTATTTTTTCGACAAAAAGGTAAAGGCTTTTAGGGACTTCAGTCATGTTAGCCGATTATAGTAATGAGATTTTGGTTTAATGGTTGAAGATTATTAAACTAACATTAAGGTGATTAACGATAGGTTTTTGTTCGTGGATTTCGTCAACTGTTTCAACGGTTAACAGGTGTGTAACTTATCCCAACTGTTAGACTAAAATGGTAAAAGCCGAAAAGGGCGTAGCATTACCGACATCTGGTGTAAGTGACCGAAAATGCATTCGTATGATATGTGAGAGTAACCATTTACTCCATTAGGCTTAACTATGAATTCAGTGCAGGAAGAATTGCAGAAGGTGCAATTCTGAACGTTTTGGTAAGTTGGGCTGCAATGGGCCAAAGATGGGCCCAATAGGCTTCCGAGCCCAAATCGGTAAAATGACTATTAAAGGCTTTCTGGCGACGTGGTTAATGATAACATGGATAAGTTGGTAAGCTAGACCTAAAAACTAGACTTAACGAGCTTGAGATAATAATGGACTTAGTAAGGCCCATTAGGGGTTTTAAGCTAAAAAGGGTAAAACTGGAAACTTAGCCTAAATGGACTTCTGTGGTTATTTAGGGACTGTTAATTTATTGAACCTGTATAAAATTAAAGGAAAATATGTTAAAGGACTGAAATACCCTTGAATGTGCAAAATTACCAAAATACCCCTAGGTGTAAAAAGACTATTATACCCCTAGGGTCAATTCTATATGAAATGTATGATGTTATGTATCTGCATGAGTTAATTATTAATATGAATATATTTGACGCATGAGATGCTATATGTTGCATGCTAGTATGATTATCTGTTGCATGGGGTATGGGTTAATGATGGAGGAAGCGTTCTGGCAGCCTCGCTGCAATCTGGTGGCCTCGCCACAATATCTGTATCTGGTGACCTCGTCACAATATCTGGCAGCCTCGCTGCAAATATATCTGGCAGCCTCGCTGCAAATGTTATCTGGCAGTCTCACTGCAAATTATATCTGGCAGCCTCGCTGCAAATATCTGTGGTGTGTAGCGGTTGGGTGGGTCGAGTAGTCTCCCCACATGGTGTAAGGCTGGTACGGGGGTGTTATGGATGGATCTGGGTTGGGTTTTCTGTTTGCATATTATTTCTGATCTGTATCTGCTATGGGCCTATGGGCTTAACCTTATTTCTGTAATGGGCCAAGGCCCAATTAATCTGATTCTGAGGTTTGATCTGTTTTGGCCTATGGTTGAGATTATGTTACACACTGAGTTGTCAAACTCACCCCCCTTTTTTTCATCTCTGTAGGTAATCCTCAACCATAGTGGGCTTGGAGCTGCGAGAGATTCGAAGTGGCCACAACATTTGCAAGTTTGGGTTTTCATATTATTTTTAGTATTTTATTTTGCTATTATTTTTGGGTTTTAATTGTAATAAGGCCGCTGTTTAAATTTTCTTTATGGGTTTTATTTTCTTTGATGGTTTAAATCGTATTTGGTCGAAACTGCTAGTATAGGCTGCGCGGGTTTTCAAATTCTTAAGAACGTTTTCACCACTCAACAAGGTTAAAATTTAGACAACTTAAAAGAGTAACAAACTGACGTTTTCACAAGCTTACTGTTTTACTGAAAATCACACTTAATTCACAACAGACAAAAGGCCGTAAACTTAGTTTTAGGTTCATGTGACACACCAGATCTGGTCATAATGTCTAGACCGGGTTTAGGGTGTTACAGATAAAACAACAGATGTGTGGGAAATATTGGACCTGGCTGTAACGTTCACACGACCAAGGTCATTTCTGGGCTTAGTGGGCCATATGGACATGTGGGCCCATATGGGCTGCATAATGGGCCTTAGGCCCATATACACTATTTTGACTATTAAGGTTGCACTAGTCACCCGAGACAACTGTGGACCTTCTGAGGTTGATAAAAGTGATTGTTTTACCCCTGTAAGATAAAAAAATGACTAATTTGTCTTATGATACGTATGACTGTAATTGAGCATGACGTTTTGCATACACGTATGATATTATGACACAACACATTACATGGGGACGGGTTATTATATTTGGAGGAAGTGTACTATACTGATAAGGTCGCACGGGTTGCCCAAGACGATTGTGGACATACTAATGGCTTTAAGCCATTCTTATTACTGGCAGTGCTGCTTCAATACCGTTTAGTGCCACAATTGGTGCTAATCTTGTTGTGTCTGGCTGGGTGGGTCGATTTTATCCCCACATGGTGTGATTGGCGGGACGGAGTGGTGTGTCTGGCTGGATTGGGTGGGATTTTTGATTACTTTACTACACTGCTACTGTTACTGTAATGGACTAAGGCACATATTAATAATGTTACTGTAATGGGCTCAGGCCCGGACTGTTACTGTTTACTATATGTTTGACTGTTTGATAAGGGATTACACACTGAGTTTTTGTAAACTCACCCTTCTGTTTATCTGTACAGGTAATCCAGAGCCATAGTCAGATTGGTGCCGTGAGGGACTCGAAGGTGGCTATACGACTGCATCTATTTTATATTTGAATCTTATTTACTATTAATTTCGATTTGGGTAGTTTTTATGTAATAAGGCTTCTTTTGGATTTTATTTTTAATTTGGTTTTATTACTCTGCTTTACAACTACTAGCATTAAAACTCGATTTTTTCAAAAAAAGGAATAACTTTTTTACAAAACAAATACAAATACATAACTATTTTAAAAGTAAAGCTTCCGCTATAAACGAGACTTTAAAGTTTTAATAACATTTTAAAGAAAGTAATTTTTGATAATAACGCAAGGTTTTTAAATCATATTTTAATACGCACAAAGAGGTTTCCAACAACAATGAGTTTTACATTTCACACTCTAATGTGACATCGTCAGATTTGGCCATAACGTCTAAGCCAGGTTTGGGATGCTACATTTGTTGTTGTAAGTTCAAATCTTTTTGTGACATCAAGTATTTCAAGCTTTTGTGGTCGATAAAGATATGAAATTTTTCACAAAATAAAATATTCGTGTGAATAGATTTACTAAGTTTATATCAATCATTAAAAGGACTTTATTATATGATGTTTCCCACTATTTCAAAATTAATAACCCTCATATATTAATTTCAGAAAGTCTTTCTTGAAAGAATTTCTAGTGGGTCAAGGATCCATATTTCACCTCCTCTTAAGTCAGCTTTGGCTTTATTCTCAAGATTATGGTTATTTAGGTAAGCAACACTTACTAATTACATCATATGTAACTCCTACAATTTGGTGAACAACTCTTGTTCTAATCATCTTATGATATATCCAAATTACTTGCCTCTAGGTTTCTACTCCTATTAGAGTAACCTAGTTAAGTCATTAACTAGTTTTTAACCAGCGAATATCACTTGTTTATTCTTTGCGTTTAACCAATATAAATACTAGTACTTCGCTTTGGCAAAACCTACATAGTATTGATCGAGGCCTTAACGAGGGCATAAATTGGAAGGCCATGTTGACTTAATATTTTAATAGAGGGATTTTATTAGAACGTTACATCTCACCAATTATGGTCTACTTTAGTCCATTTAATCTTTTAATTGATCTCATCAATTAATGGGGTTTATTATTACCAAATTTGCATGCTTTAGACATCCATAGCATCTCATACATGAATAAGTAAAGCAATAAATAAGTGCAATAATTATAGCCCATAAACTATGGTGGTTCAACCCAAGCCAATGGGAGAACCAATAGGGAACCTAAAGGTGTAAGTCGTTTCACAAGCTGTCGATCCACACTAGTCGGCCCATCTTTCTTCTCGTTTAGTCTCCGCAGCAATTTTTACAAATTACAAAATTTAGAAACTCGTTTTACATACGAGGGAGTAAGATGAGAAGAGAAATACAAGAGAATAGTAGTAAGGCATGACACGCAGGCCGTATTTATAAAATTACAACCTTTTATCAAATAGGTCATCGGGTTATAACTATGCATTTCAAACACCGTGCATTTCAAAAATAGCATGTACCATTCAACATTTTGTTAAGTGACATATTAAAATATCCTTTCAACCCTTTTATGGCCCATTAAGTTTTATTTATTACAAAACATACTGGAAGATGATGGGGATCTAAAGGCAGTTAGAGGGAGCGGGCTGAAGGCCCGCGACCGGAACCGCCTGAGCCCCATCCCCGGGGGTGCGGGAGCGGAGCCCCTGCGGTACGAATCGCATACCCCAGTCAAATGAAACCTCACGATTTGATAACTTTTATCAACAGAATCGTGTTTTCAGGATTTTAATCCTTGAGGTTTCATATCAGAACAACTCTTGTTCCACTGGCCAGTAAACTCTTACTGGAAATTGTAAAAATCACCGCTACATCATAACAGACTTGTTAATGTTTACAGTAATAACATAAAACCGAATAGGCCATAACACCATGATTAACATTTAATCACTTATCAAAAGGAACAGTTATCAGATTTCGCTTAAACGATTTAAACAGGAAAAGCATAATAAAATTAAAACATGTATCTCATACAATTGCATCACCCAAGTATTGAAACCCGAGTTCGTATTACACAAGTGGCTCTGATACCACTGAAGGAACGCCGGTGCCTCCAAGGCGCAGCGGAAAATTAGAATAATAAAATTTTTCTGGCGATCCATACCATGGATCCATGTGTAAGGAACGAACCGGGGTGATAAAGGTTTCGAAATTACGGAAACTTCAATCTGAGTAGACAGCGACGCCAAGGCAACAAGAATCCTAAAGCACTATCGAACCAAGCCACAACTTTACCGATGTCGGCCTCTACGTAGTCCACCCAATTGACAACAAACGGTAATATCCCAGAAAACTATTTTCAGAGATTATATTGTTTTGACGGCTGCTAGACCCTTTAACATAGTTTCGGGATTGCTTATATATTAGCTCTTTAGGGTTTTTACCTTTGCTATATATAACTCTGTATTAATTGGTATATATTCATAACGAATATTTATTGCCATATATAATCCGAATCATAATAGTCATCATTAAAATAAATAAAATAATGTTTAACTGAAAATTATAATTACGTTAATTATAATAAAAATTTCGGTAAACTATATTTATTTAAATTTATATACATATGAACCAAATTCATATATTAGAAAAATTATGTTCTGATTATGTGTACAACATCCTTGTACATATAGTATGTTCAATAGTTTGATTGCCCAATTAAATTAATTCTATAATTAATTTAATTCATGTGACAACCAGACACAATACCAACTATGTTTTACTCCGTTCATTTCAATTGTAGGGTGTGACCCTATAGGTTCTTGTAACGTTAGGAGTAATATTAGAACTATTCCAATGTTACAAACAATAAGTGGCATCTAGCAATGCATCATTGCTACCTAAGTTACAAGAAGTCATGATTCGACATAACCTTTTGTGATTAACTTTTCATGCATTAATCCTTAAGTCCTATATCTTTGGAATGGACACAAGTCATGGAATAGTCACACTTGCATAGTCCATCCCATGTTTCTTGATACCTTGAGTAGACTATGATATACAAATAAGTATGACATCTCATATCAACTTATTTGAGCATGGCCATGCATTTCTAGTCTCACTCAATTAAGTGGCCTGAGATATTACTCCTATTATGTAGGAGGGACTTATCCTATATTGATCAACCATATCCCTCTACATAGATTGTGGAATATCCAACATTAGTCTTAATAGAACAACCAATTACGGTCTTCGTTTGACTATATCAAAATATACAACTCACGATGTTGGAATGATGATGATCTCAAGTATGAGGGTCATATACATATTAATCACTATGAGTAATATTGTGACAATTACATAATAATCCAATAAACATACTCACAGCGGGTCAGTCCAGTATGTTGTTCTCTAACACACATATTCATGCATTGATTCTGATACTCCATATCAATGACAACTCTTTATCATCAATCAACTACATGTTAGTCTTAATGCATTATTATTGTCCTAGCTAACAATAATACTTGACTAAGGATCTTTTAAGAATAATCATATTATTCTTAGGACATTATTATAAAACAGTTTATTTATGCACACAGAAATGAAACTGAAATAATAATGGCAAAGCCTTATATTAATAAACATGAAAAATCAAGTATGTTATCACAACTATCTCATGATTGATCTTTGCGCATACTCTTACATGCTACATTTGTTGTTGTAAGTTCAAATCTTTTTGTGACATCAAGTATTTCAAGCTTTTGTGGTTGATAAAGATACGAAATTTTTCACAAAATAAATAATGTCACCAAATCTCCAAGGCAAAGATAATAGCGGCTAGCTCCAAATCATTTGTCGGGTAGTTCCTCTCATGTGGCTTCAATTGTCTTGAGGCATATGCTACCACTTTATCTTCTTGCATCAATACACATCCAAGGCCATTTAGAGATGCATCACTGTAAATCACAAAGTCCTTCCCGGACTCAGGTTGCACTAACACTGGCGCTTCAGTCCTTTAATTTCTCAAAACTTTGCTGACACTTCTCTGTCCACTCAAACTTAACGTCTTTTTGCAACATCTTGGTCATTAGAGAAGCAATCATCGAAAATCCCTTTACAAAACATCGGTAGTATCCAGCCAAACCCAGAAAGCTTCTAACTTCTTATACATTTTTTGGCGGCTTCCAGTTCACTATTACCGAGATCTTACTCTGATCAACTGGAATGCTATCACTTGAAAAAATGTGGCACAAAAATCCAGCTTCACTAAGCCAAAGCTCACTTTTACTAGATTTTGCATATAACTGCTTATCTCACAAAATTTGTAAAATTGTTCTCAAATGTTCCGCATGCTCATTTCTATCATAAGAATAAATCAAGATGTCATCTATGACTACCACCACAAACTTATCCAATTACGGTTTAAAAATTTGGTTCACTAAATCCATAAATACCGTCAGGGCGTTAGTCAGACCGAAAGGCATTACGAGAAACTCATAGTGTTCGTACCTTGTTCTGAAATTAGTTTTCGGCACATCGGACTCTTTCACCCGTAAATGGTAGTACTCGGATCTCAAATCTATTTTGGAGAACACTGTAGCTCCTCTCATCTGGTCAAATAAATCGTTGATCATTGGAAAGGTATACTTGTTCTTTATTGTCACCTTGTTGGAGCTGCCTATAATCCATACAAAGTCTTATCGATCCATTCTTTTTCTTCACAAACAATACAAGAGCACCCTATGGAGAAAAACTAGGTCTCGCAAATCCTTTTTCTATGCATTCTTAGTTTAGTTTTAGAATTAGTTTAGTTTCATAAAAATCCCCTTTTTATTTCTAGGTTAAATAATAGAAAGAAAGTTAGTACTAGTACCTTTGGTTCCCTTGGGTACGATATCTCGGTCTTGCTACTAAACTATACTACTGTTCGATAGCTGCGTTTGCCTTAAAATCGTGATATTAGTTAGTTTTTGGTGTGATCATTATTATAAATTTTATTACTTCATATTGTAAATATCAAGTTTTTGGCACCGTTGCCGGGTAACTAAAATATTAGGAACACTGTATTTTTATTACTTTAGACATATTTATTTTTATTTATTTTTAGCTTATTTTTATTTTTATTTTACTAAAATTTTCTTTTCCTCTAGGTATCTCTAGTTTATGACTAGAAGAAACCCAATAGGATCATTGCTTTTTGAAGAAAATTTAGAAGCCACAGTTCGCAGAAATCGTAAAGAAATCAGACGAAGCCTTCATTATCCAGAACAAGGACAAGAACAAGAGCTAGATCCCACAGAAGATATGGAAGCAAATCAAGACAATCTACCACCTCCCTTGATAGCCGCAGAATCGGTGAACCAAAATGATGCTCCTCGTACTATGTATGATTATGCTAAACTGAATTTGGCTGGTACTTAATCTAGTATTATTAGACTTGCTATTGCTGCAAACAATTTTGAATTAAAGCCTAACACTATTCAGATGATTCAGTAATTTGTCCAGTTTGATGGTTTACAAGATGAGGATCCCAATTCACATTTAGCTAATTTTTTGGAATTCTGTGATACCTTTAAAATCAATGGTGTTTCTGATGATGCCATTTGCCTCTGACTATTTCCTTTTACTTTAAGGAATAAAGCTAAACAATGGTTAAATTCTCTACCACAAGGCTCAATCACTACATGGGAACAGATGACCGAAAAATTTTTACCTAAGTATTTTCCTCCAGCTAAAACGACTAAATTGTGGAATGATATCTATTCTTTTGTGCAGATGGATTTAGAGACACTTTATGATGCCTGGGAGAGATACAAATGATCGATGCAGCCGCCAGAGGAACAATCAACAATAAAACACCCGAAGCAGCCTATGAGTTTATAGAAGAGATGCCACTGAATAATTATCAATGGCAAGTTATGAGGACAAAGCCGACAAAAGCTGCAGGAGTTTTTAACATTGATGTCGTCACCATGCTTTCTAATCCGGTAGAACTTTTAAGTAAAAAGATTGATAATTTCGTTGGTTCTACGCAGGCACATCCAGTGATGCAGTGTGACGCAATTCAGGGAAACATGTACAATCCAAATTATTCCTCTTATGGACATGGCATGGAAACCGAGCAAGCCAACTATATGGGTAACAATTCTAGACCTCAAAATAACCCATATAGTAATGCTTACAATGCAGGTTGGCGGAACCACCCCAATTTTTCATGGGGAGGACAAGGAAATCAAAGATAACCACCTCCTCCGGGGATTTCAATAGCCACCTCCACAACAAGAGAAAAAGCTGAACGTTGAAGAGATGTTCACCAAATTTATGCCCGCATCAGAAACTCGTTTCCAAAACACCAAAATGACACTAAAGAACCAGCAAGCATCCATTCAAGGGCTTGAAAATCAAATTGGTCAACTCGGAAAGATGATATCTAATAGACCACAAGGTAGTTTGCCGAGTAATACTGAGTCAAACCCTAGAGAACATGTCAAAGCAATTACTCTACGAGATGGGAAAGTACTTACTGAACCAGAAAAGAAGCCTGTTTAAGAATCTAAAAAGGACAAGGTAGAGGAAGAAGAACCTAAGGAAAGAACTTCGGCAGCACTTAAAGAATATACACCACCCATACCATACCCAGCAAAGTTAAAGAAAGACTGCACAGATGCTTAGTTCGGTAAATTTCTTGAACTTTTTAAACAGCAACATATTAACTTACCTTTTGTTGAAGCAATTTCGCAGATGCCAAAGTACACAAAATTTCTAAAGGAGCTTCTCATAAACAAAAGGAAATTGGAAGAATTAGCTACAATGGAACTCAACGAGGAATGCTCAGCTATTCTCCCAAATAAACTGCTAACCAAACTAAAAGATCCAGGGAGTTTTACTATTCCTTGCTTAATTGGTAGTTTAATCATTGAAAAAGCCTTAGCTGATCTAGGTGCTAGTATTAATCTAATGCCCTACGAAATGTTCAAGCAACTAGGTCTAGGGGAACCAAAACCCACTAGGATGAGTATTCAATTAGCTAATAGATCTGTTAAATATCCTAGGGGAATCATTGAAGATGTGTTAGTAAAAGTAGATAAATTCATATTCCCTGTTGATTTTGTTGTGCTTGACATGGATGAAGATATTGAGGTACCTTTAATTTTAGGACGCCCATTCTTAGCTACTACTAGAGCTATTATCGACGTAGGGGATGGTAAATTAGTACTTAGGGTTGGTGAAGAAGAAGTTGTCTTTAAAATTTATGATGCTATGCGATTTTCTAGTGAACAGGATGATTCCTGTTATTTCATTGATGTTATTGATTATTTTGTTCAAGACAATTTATAGGAAATCACTCTTGAAGTCACGTTGGAACTATGTCTTGTTCAAGGTGGGGAGGAAAATGAAGCCACCACTAAAGTAAAAGAAGTAATGAAGGAGTTGAACTCTCATGAACTTGTCACGAGGCACATAAGTTATAAAGGTATTAAGTTAAAAGACGAACTGAGACAAAAACCCTCGATTGATGAACCTCCTAAATTAGAGCTAAAGCAATTGCCTGACCACTTAGAGTACTCATTTTTGGGAGATGATTCCACATTACCAGTGATTATCGCATTAGATTTGAACGGTGAAGAGAAAGAAGAATTACTTCAAGTGTTAAGAGAACACAAAAAGGCTATAGCTTGGAAGATTTCTAATATCAAAGGAATCAGCCCTTCTTTTTGCACCCATAAAATTTTAATGGAAGATGAATACAAGCCATCAGTGCAAACTCAGAGACGATTGAATCCCAACATGAAGGAAGTCGTAAAGGCCGAGGTAATTAAACTTTTAGACGCAGACATCATTTTTCGTATTTTTGACAGTTCTTGGGTAAGTCCTGTGTAGGTTGTTCCTAAGAAAGGAGGCATGACCATGACCGTGGTGCCTAATGAAAAAGAGGAATTAATTCCTACAAGAACAGTCACTGGATGGAAAGTCTGTATTGATTATAGGAAGTTGAATGATGCAACCAAGAAAGACCATTTTCCCTTACCTTTTATAGATCAGATGCTGGAAAGATTGTCAGGACATATGTATTATTGTTTCTTGGATGGCCTCTCTGGTTACTTCCAAATCCCGATAGCTCCAGAAGATCAGGAAAAGACGACATTCACATGTCCATACGGTACGTTTGCTTATCATAGAATGCCTTTTGGATTATGTAATGCTCCTGCTACTTTTCAGCGATGCATGATAGCCATCTTTGATGAACTCGTGGAAGACATCATGGAGGAATCTGACTTAGAGATAAAAGACAAGAGGGGAGCTAAAAATTTGGCAGCAAATCACCTTTCAAGGTTGGAAAATTCATACCCAGAAGACCCCGTTAAAATAAACGACTTATTCCCTAAAGAACAACTCCTAGCCATAACAGAGGTTGCAGTTCCTTAGTTTGCTGATTTTGCAAATTATTTAGTAGCTAACATAACCGTAAAAGGGTTGACCCATCAGCAAAACAAGCGATTCTTCACTGATGTGAAAAACTACTTTTAGGAAGATCCTTTCCTTTTTCGTATTTGTGCAGATCAAGTCATTCGAAGATGCGTTACTGAGATAGAAGCATATAAAATTCTAGATTACTGCCATTCGGGACCAACAAGAGGACACCACAGTGGAGCTAGAACTGCTCACAAAGTACTCGAATCAGGTTTTTACTGGCCCACCCTTTTCAAAGATGCCAACAGGTATGTAACCTCTTGTGATAAATGCCAGAGAATAGGTAATATCTCTTAGCATAATGAAATGCCTCAAAACTATATACTCTCATGTGAAATATTTGATGTGTGGGGTATTAATTTCATGGGTCCTTTCCCTACTTCGTTTGGGAATAAGTACATACTAGTAGTAGTAGATTACATGTCAAAATGGGTGGAAGCCCAAGCCTTACCTACTAATGATGCTAGAATGGTAGTACATTTTCTTAAAAAACTCTTCTCTCGATTCGGAGCACCTAGGATAATTATCAGTGATAGGGGTACTCATTTTTGCAATGCCCAATTTGACAAAGTTTTGAAAAGATATGGAGTGTACCATAGAACAACTACCCCTTATCATCCACAAACCAGTGGACAAGTTGAAGTAACAAGTAGAGAATTAAAACGCATCTTAGAGAAAACGGTAGAAACAAATAGGAAAGATTGGTCAAGAAAAGTAGATGATGCTTTATAGGCCTATAGAACCGCATTCAAAACTCCCATAGGAACATCCCCTTATAGACTTGTTTACGAAAAAAGTTGTCATCTGCCATTTGAACTTGAACATAATGCATTTTGGGCTATTAAATTTTTAAATCTTGATTTTAAGCTTGCAGGTGAGAAATGTTTAATGCAACTAAATGAGCTGGATGAATGGACTGTAACGCCTACGAAACTCACGATTATATAAGGAAGCCACAAAGCGACTACATGACAATCTTTTGAGACAACCCAAGTAGTTCAAAACTAGTGATCTTGTCTTGCTATGCAACTCAAGGCTTAAACTATTCACTGGATAACTTAAATCAAGATGGTCAGGCCCATTCACTGTTCGAACTGTCTTTCCATACGGCACAGTCGAGGTAACTCATCCAAACCACGGCACTTTCAAGGTAAACAGCCATCGACTTAAACATTATAAAGGTGAGAATTTTAATAATAATAGGGAGGAGCTTCAGCTCCACGAACTCTCTTTGTGATACATACAGGCAGAGTCGAGCTTAGACTCTAAATAAGTGCTTCTCGAGAGGTAAGCCGAGTACTAACTTAGTAAATCCTTCTATTTTAGAATTTAATAAATCGACTAACCCTTTTAAATGTAGGATTTTCGGACCACACGGCCATGCCCACGGGCGTGCCTAAGACCGTGTGGATACTACGAGTAGAGACACGACCGTACAATATGGCCATGTACAAGCAGGGTAAAATTTTTCTAGCACACGGGCTTTGACAAATTGCCACAATCGTGCGATGTGGCCGTGGCCAAAACTGCAAATTTAAACACGGGCGCGTGACACGCCCGTGCCCCCAAGCTGTGGTCGACACTGTCAATTCAGACACGAGCATGTGACTCCCTACACGGTCGTGTGAGAAGTGAACATCAAAGGACACGGCCGTGTGCCTCAACACGCCCTAGGTACACGGGCGTGTACCTCAAACCAGGCGCACCAAAATCCTCGATTTTTGAACCACACGGGCAAAACCCAAGTCACACGGGCGTGTGACATGCCCGTGTGACCCAAAAACCTATATAAACAAGCCACTACTCATCTTCTTCTTCATTTGAAACCCTAAAATCTTCCACCCAAAACCCATAGCAAGCCTTCCTACCGCCGCTGTCGGCCTCCAAAACTCCTCCACGACCATGCCGCCCGTAACATGACCGTGTTCCACCCTATTAGTCACCTATTCGGTTCCTTTTTCTTATTTTCTTCTTTAATTTCTAATGCCTTTATCTATTTTTATGTTAATAACATGTTTTATTTAGTTTTTACATTATTTTAGAGAATGAAATTCATTGATTTAGCATGAACAATCTAGAATACTATAGAGAATTTCATAATGCCATTTAGACTCTCATTTACTTGCCACTTTTTCTTATCTAGAATAGTATTCACTTAGTATAAATTAATACCCATGCCTCCATAATTTGATACCATGCTTAGGATAAGTAGAATGTATTACTTAGGTTAGTGAATCAACATTTCAATTCTTAATATGTTTTGTTTTGTTTAAGCATAAGAACGTATTAATATTCATAGTATCTTTTTAATTTAGTTTCAAATTTTAGGACTAATGCATATTGTTTTCCGTTTTATTTTAGTAATTATGTCTTCGTCGCGTGGAAAGAAAGCTGCCATCCCCGTCTCAAAGAACGAAAAGGGCCCGATGGTTTATCCTCCAGACCCACAGCTGAAACCCGCCATCCATTCATTCAATTCCCACAAAACTCCTAAGAGGAGTTATTTCAGATCCTATGAGCACGACCGCTAGGAGCTCGACGATGCATTGACTGGGCCGCCCTAGAGCAAGTCCAACTTTTTGACGTTGTTTCGGGCCCTACTATCCACCGACCCGTGGGAGCAATTCTTTAACATCATCGAGCCCACCTACCTTAAGCTAACATTAGAGTTCTGCTCTACTTTTCATTTACAGGTAGTGATGACAAACCACGATGACCCAAGCACCATTCAATTTCCCCTCGGTGGATTGGTGCGCCAGTTGAGCGTTCCCGAATTTGGTATTGCACTAGGGCTCTACACAGATGAGTTCATAGCTGACGAAGACTTTCCTACACTCCACCGCCACATCCACGTCTTCCCAGTCAACTGCTAGCGTGCCATCGTCCCTGAGCAGCCCACATATGACCCCAGTCGCTCCAAGGCGACCGCCCTCACCCCATCCTTGAGGTACCTTCACACCCTCCTCACACACACCTTGACGGTCAGACGCGGGAGCACCAGCGTCGTCAGCAGACACGATGCCTACTTTCTATGGAGCATGGCGAACGCGCATACCATCGGTCTCCCCTTTTTTATCGCCCATGCCATCCAGCACCAGACTGAGAGGCATCGTAGGGGTGTTATATCTATGGGCCCGTACATCACACGGTTGGCCCGCCACTTCGAGTTGCTCAACACCACGACCCAGACATCCTCCTACACTCTAATCAGCCAGATGTCCCCACAGGGCATCCAGACTATGCTACACATAAGGATGATCCAGCGCAGACCTGGGACTGACCCTCCACAGTACCATCTACTCCGAGAGGCCGAGGATCTAGAGGACATTACTGATGACGTCCCACCACCACCAGAGGAGGCCCCAGCTGAGCCACCACCCCCTCGCCGCCCAGTTCATGCGGCAGCTTTATATGCTAACATATCTGAGCACCTCACATGATTCGAGCAACAGTGCTTCCAACGCTTCGATCATATAGATGCTACTCTTCAGCAGATATGCCAGCACCTTCATATCGTACCACCTTCCCCACCTCGTGGACCATCTGAGGATTAGGATTTTCTATTCCTCTTATCTTTATTTTTAGTTTTTTCTTGATCTCTATTTTTACCTTCTCATAAACTTTAAGTTCCTTTCAAATTCGTAGATTTTTCTTTATCTTTATTTCGATCTTTATGTTTATTAAATATTTTAATTTAGTTTTCAAGTTTATAATTTTATCGGCCATTTCCTAACGAGTAACTGTTCTAATCTTCAAATATTTAAAACCCCTTAAGTGTTTTCGCAGTTTCAAAGGAGATCTCCAGATCATATCCATATGTAATGGGAAAACCCTGCCATAACTGCCAGCCCTTACAATTCCAACCAATTCATCCAATATTCAGGGAGTTTCATTTCTTTCCCTATCTTATGAGATTATGCTTCTATTGCTACTAATGTATCCTTGTACATTGAAGGCAATGTACATATTAAGTGTGGGGGGGGAACTTACTTTCAGTCATTTCATTCTCTTTGAAACCCCTAAAAATTTCTAAACTAACAATTTGCATTGGTCTCAAAAATTTCAATTCTCACTTTCACTCTTTGCATTATCTTCAATCTCCTATTAGGAATTAATTCTAATTGATTTATGATTTTTATTGATATATTGAGAATTAAGACATAGATGCTTATACCTTGATTATTCAAACTTCAAAACACTAGGGAATCGAGCATGATAAGTTGAAATTTTTAAGAATTTAAATTTTTCTAGGTTGTTTTCCCTAATTTTAAGTGTTATCTTGAGATACGAAATTCGCAGGATTGACATCAAAAGCCATAATTCTGGTGAGATTTTTGAGCCTTTTGAGCATACATTCTTTCGTGCTCACTTTTATTGTTGCTTTGATTGAGTCAATACTGATTTGTTATTCTAGAACTTGCTTCGATTATACATGTCGAGACACATCATTGATTTGATATACTGAGATGATAAAGGCACATAGGATTTAACCCACTTACTCCATAAAAGCCTACCTTCATAAATTAAACCCTAGTGAACCCCATTGAGCTTAGCAACTCATTCTTTGACTTACCTCTAATATCAACCTATAACCCATTTTTGTTGAATTACATTCAATTATTTTGATCCCTATTTTTGTCGACATTTAAGTTGAATTATTATCTAGCTTTTTTCTCTTTTCTAGGTTGTAAAGTTGTAATGATTCAAATTATTGTAATATTTGATTTGTTCTTAAAAAAAATGTGTGCATATACAATTAATTCAATTGTAATTCATATATTAGTTATAGTTTAATATTTTTGCATATTTCTATTATAAGCTATCAAACTCAGAACGATGTCATCATAAGGCTTAGCTCGAGGAATATGTTCTAGTGATAGAGATTTTTCTAGCTAGATGATTTTTCAATTCAATCTCGATTCTAACCCTCTTTTTTCAGCTTGTCACAACACCCCTAACCAAAGCCCCATTACAACCATTGAAAGACCTTTCGATCAATATGTCATATCAATCTATAATGGTGGAGATTTGATTTTCTTGCAAGCCTATAGTAATAACTTTTCAGGTTGACTAGAGAGTGCTTAATTCTTGAACCCTAAACACTTTGAGTGGATTGAGTGAATCTTTAGTGAGTATGTCAATTCTTATTGATTTTGATCGAGAGATAATTACTTAGGAGAAGGGAGAAAACCTATGCTTCTGCGATAAAATTCTCAACTTAGAGTGATTGAATCCTTAATGTTCTTCTGGTTGAATTTTCATTGTATGACTACTTGTGAATTAGTTTGAAACGTTATTGATAAAGATTGTGAGTTGAGAAGAATGATTCTTAATTGTGAGTTGAGATTTTGCTTAAGGACAAGCAAAGGCTTAAGTGTAGGGGTATTTCATAAACGGTAAATTATACATGTTTTTACCTCATGCTTAGCCTAATTTCTGGATGAATTAGCATTAAATGTGTGGAAATTGGTGCTCTTAATCCTTCTATTTCATGTTTTATGCCCAGGTGAGCATAGAGAAGTGAAAAGAATGAGAACGGGCCGAAAACGGAGAAATTAGGCCCAATTCAATAAACAACACGACCTGGGAGTTCCCCAAACGACCGTGCCACCTTAAAAGCTCAAACACGGCCCAACCCCGACTCACACGGTCATGCCACACCAAACAGACTCGAACACGGCCCATTGTCGAAGCCACACAGCCGTGGCACACTGGCGTGTCCCTATCGTGAGGATGTGCAATTCTACTCGAAAAAGGCTGCTTAGGGGATAAGAAAGACATTCCAAAGCTCTATATAAAGGCCCAAGGGGGCAACTACAAATGAGTACTTTTTCTCTCCTCAAAAGAGTGCTTTTCTCTCTTGGAAAGGAGGACAGAAGCAAGGAATTACTCCAAAGGAAGCCGATTGATCCATCTTAGAAGCCGGATTCTCCTTCAAGACTAAAGATCTCCCTTCAATTTCCTACAGGGTTTTTTGGGTTCTTTATGTTTTGTTATTTCTATTCTTCTGATATGTTTTCTTTTAAAAGTATGAACTAAATCCCCTAAATACTTGAGGGGGATGAAACCTAAGACAGATCTTGTTATTATTTTATCTTGAGTTATTTGATAAATACTTGATTTGTTCTTAATTATGTGTTCTTAATTCTTGTTTTAATATTCCTAGGTACTAATTCAAGTATTGATGTGCTTATTCAGATGAGCAAAAGTCCCTGTCTAATAATAGATTTGGCATAATTAAGCGGAGTTGCATGCAACCCTAGACATAGGGCGACATAAATCTACTGGATTAGGGTCAAACCTAATAAGGGAATCCATAGATCGAGTTAATGCAAGACTAGGGGTTTTAACTAGAAAGAGATTTCAGTTAATCAACCTAGGATTAGTTGTTCTTATCCTCGACGAAGGTATTAACATAAATTAGGGGTTTCTACGGATCAAGTCTAGTGAATAAATTATCTAGTTCAAGAATTGATAACAAGTGAAGTCTAGGTGGATTCTCCCTTGAGTATTGTCCAATCCAATTAATTTTTCATAAGAGTTTTTTCCAATTCACTTTTTGTGCATTCTTAGTTTAGTTTTAGAATTAGTTTAGTTTCATAAAAATCCCCTTTTTATTTCTAGGTTAAATAATAGAAAAAAAGTTAGTACTAGTACTTTTGGTTCCCTTGGGTGCGATATCTCGGTCTTGCCACTAAACTATACTACTGTTCGATAAGTGCACTTGGCTTAAAATCGTGATATTAGTTAGTTTCTGGTGTGATCATTATTATAAATTTTATTACTTCATATCGCGAATATCAAGGCTTCCACAGTTTTATTCCAGTTAAGTAACCAACAACAATAAATATGGCAACTACTTTCCTAGCAATTGGTTTAAAAGTATAATAAAAAAATTTACCAAGTTTTCTCATGCAATAAAATTAAATGGTTTCAACTTAATTATTGGTTTTCGTCAACAAAAAAATTTTTAGAAAGCTTTTTGACCGGATCTTTTGCTAATCTAAACTAATAGGTTTTAAACTTAGAAATGAACATTTTTTGACAAACCTAGTGTTAAACGACTCTTTGATGTGACACCCCAGATTTGGCCATAACGTCTCAGCCAGGTTGGGGTGTTACAAAAGGCCTATTATCCGGCCCAAGTGGGCCCACACGCTCGCATGGCCCATTTAGCCCAGATTTAGCCACGGCTATGCGAACTGCATAACCTAGTCCAATCTCTACCACATAATGTGGGCATTACCCGTGTGGGGCCCATGAGCCCATTAGGCCCATACGGCCCATAACGGTCTACGCCCATGAGCACACTCATGGTGGCCTTTACAGTCTTACGCCTACGTTCGTGGGCACGGGTTCACCACACAAGCATTCGCATGCCCATGTGACCTCAAAGCCCAATCCTTCGACTTTTCGGCTTTTCAGTTTTTAGCCATCTACAGACAAAACGGTGTTAGTACACACTCTTTCGGCTTTTCAACTGACTAACAGATACAAGGTAGCGCTATACACACCTCTTTACGAGACCACTCCAAGTTCTCCAACCTACAATCATTCTAAAGTATTCTGTTAAACATCCGACAAATGGGATACCAACCTTCTCAATACTTAACCCGAAACTGATCCACATACTTACCTTATTTGAATGAAAGCCCTTAATCCTCTTAAGATCACTGAACACATTTGATCACACATTTATGATGAATATCTGCTTAAGCACCAAATCTTATTAGACAGAACTAATTACGAGAATGAGGCTTAAAACCGAAAATACTAACCTACAGACATACAGGGCATATTTGGCCTATACCCAAAGGTAAGGTAACATATTACCTTATCAGAATGAAGAAAGAAGGGCTTTTGATTGCCTCTAGATCCCCTGCACTCCTTCACTCCACTGACACACCTAGAATCCAACAACGTCGCATTACTGAGACAGAACGAGTATTGTCAATAGAAGACATGAGAAGAAGAACTTTCGACCCCTAAAGAAAAGAGTAAGAGAGAACAAGTTTAATCAAAGAAGTGAATAATATAGATACCTACCAATTTCAGGAGCGTTTACAAAACTAGAATAGAGAGGAAAAGAAAGCAGAGAATTTGGTCACCATAGAAATAATCAAGAGAAAAGATTCAGTTCACAAGCTAATAGAATGCCGAAAGAAAAGAAGAAGAGAGGGAAGAAAATGTTGGGTTCGACTAGCAACAAGCAACCACTTGAATCAAAAGAAATGAGGAGAATATTCGGCCAACGTTGGGGGAAACATAAGGAAACAAATAAGGTATGAAGAAGATAGTGTATTTGGTCAAGGAAGAGAATTGAGAAAAAGAGAATTGAAAATTTGACCACAACAGTCCCAAAGTACACGAAAAAGGGAAAATGAATAACCAAAGAAGAAAAGAATCAGAAAATAAGAAATAGAGAAACCAATGCCGAAAATCAAATCAAAAGAGAGAAAAAGATCCCTAAAACTGACTCCCCTAGTATCATTAGATCAAATTCGGCACTAAGTGTGCCTATGACCGAATAGGCATCCCAAAGAATCCCACTCTGGTAACCACTACCACTCCTCAAACCTCTCCAGGATATCCTCCTTGATTCCCTCCCCATATCACTCCACAAATCATTCCAACCTCTCTTCTATTAGAATTTTACTGCAACACAACCACTTGCCTCCCATAGCATTAAAAATTTATCCCCTAATTGGACAAGCTAGGACTCGAACCCTAGTCTTCATGAACCAGCCTTGACACCACCTACCACTGAACTATAAGCTCAACTTGTGTCATAATTCCTCCATATTTCCTTTTAAAACCTACATGCAAACACCAAGGCTTACTTAAGAGAAAACCAAAATTTTGCAAAAGCCAGGGCTTGAACCCAAGACTTCGCCGACACTCCTCAGTGCACTTAACCACTGAAGCAAGCTTTCATTTATGACTCTATCTTGCACAACTACATACTTATATACAACCTCCTTACGGATCCATACTCAAGGCCCAATACTCAATACTTCTAGGCCCAAATTTGAGGCATTACATTAGCTACATGATGTTGCTCACATGTGCTGTGGAGAACCCACAACAAATGCAGGAACTCAGCCATCGATAGGACATTCAAGACCAGCACCCGAAACATGAAATCCCTAATGACGTGTCATTTGTATCCTAAGAATTCTTAAGGTTCAATCAGGACTCATTATCTATCAATTCGTCATAACATGGATACATTTATATGTAGATTCATTTATATGAAAATATCATAGCAAATAGTCAATTTAGCTAATATTAAAAGAAAATCATAGTTCATACGAACTTACCTCGATAACTAAAGTCGTAGAAGTAAAGTCGAATTAAATCAAAGCTTTAGCTTTTCCTCAATTTAAGTCTGGTTGTAGTTTATCTTCATCTAAATATATAATTTCACTCAATTAAGTACTTCTAGTATTCAATTTAATCCACAATTCATATTTATGAAAAATTACAAAATACCCCCAATACTTTAACTTTTCACAATTTAGTCCTTAAACTCATAACTTAAATATAACTCAATTTAGTCTAAATAAAACTTAACCAATGTTACAAGGGAACTTGAAACAATTCATTATTACCAAAATTTCACAACAAAACCCTTAGATTTACATTTTTAACAATTTAATCCCTATTTTCAATTTCATCAAAAATCACTTAACAAAACATGTTTATTTTACAACCAAGATTAATAATCTATCAAATAACTTCAAAACCTATTCAAAAATAACCATGACATCAACCTTTAACAGTTTTGTAAACTAACCCAAGAGTTAGCTAGATTAAGCTAAAACGAACTTAAAAATATAAAAATCAATAAAACTGGGGCACAAAATCATACCATGCAATGAAGAAATCAAAATCAAAACTCTCCCCCCTTCAATGGTGTATTCGGTCTAAGAAAAGAGGAAATGGGGAAGATAATATCTTTTTCTTAGTTTATTTTAGCTTTGTTTACCAATTTATTGTTTTACCCTTAATAAAAATAAATTTCAATAAAACCTATCCATATTTGTCCACTAACATTAAGGATGGTATAATTACTTTCTTAGTCTATAAATTTAAACTTTCATAGCCATTTGACCCCTTTAACTAATAGAACTCAACTTTTACACCTTTTATGATTTAGTCCTTTTTACTTAATTAACCATTTAAACATCAAAATTTCTGAATGAAACTTTAATACAACCCCAATACATTCCCCTAAACATTAAATAAATATTAAAATAATAAATCACTCGTTAGAATTGTGGTCCCCAAACCACAATTTCTGACACCACTGGAAACAGGCTGTTACATATTGCAATTTAGTCCTTAGGATAGTTAATTTAGAAATTAGTGTTAAAAATCTTTGTTTATGCTTTTCCGTACTATAGCAATTTGTGGGTAGCTAGCTAGACTCTTTTCTTACATGTATTTTTTAATAGAAATCATTAAATCATCGACTCCTTTGGGTTCAATCCTTGAAATACTTCAATGTTTCATTGTAACACTATAAATATTACAACTTACCTATACGCTTGCAGTAAAATCAAGCTTTAAAAATTATTGAATAAAATTCATTGTCTTAATGCACACGCACGCAGCTGGTCATGAATATATGTGAAATGCTATTGAATTGTATTGTGATTGTGAAAATGATTGAGATATGATACATGTACTAAATTGTAAAAAGGAAATGAATATTGATACCCTATTAACTAGTTGGGCTAAAGCGGATATAGTTGACATGCCGTAGGATTGATTTGTGTACAGGCTTTGTGCTTATATGCCAAGATGAATCTCGTGTGCCAAGATGCACTTTGTGTGCCAAAAATGCACTTCGTACGTCAGTATGCACTTTACGTGTCAATTTCCCTTACTCTAGTTTATTCAATGCTGCACTTCGGTGCCAGTTTGGTATGTTCATTGGACAATCTGAGTATCCATCTGAGCTCGAGTTAGTTTAATAGGGGTATCTTTAGAATGAATTGTAATTAATGCAAATTAAATATTGTAATCATATAGTTGAACGTGAAAATCAAATGAAATTGAGCCCTAGGGGCTGAAACGTAACGCCCCAAGCTCAATCTAATAAATGAAATCTGAATCTTGGGCATTATCGATCTTATATAATTAAAACTTAGTTCTACTTGTACAAATTTCAATTGAATAAAACTTATCAACTTTAACATATCTTTAATAAAATATGTAAGTATAAATAGTGAAGAAATCTTGGTAACACACGTTGAGAATTTTCTTACAACTACGACCAAATTCAGGCCTTAGCCTAACATAGCTATCCCGCCAAAAAGGTTCTATACAAATGTATAACCTCAGACTCGATTACGCAATCAAGGTCGCTTAATATGCACAATGCCCAATATGCCACTCCTTTAGCACAATCTTAGCGTCATCCCTCCAAGCTAAAACCCTAAAAAAACCCACCTGAAACATAACATACAAAGGTATGTTCGAAAGAACTTAGTGAGCCAAACATTTATTTACCTTAATCATACTTGCATGTTACATTCAATGTTTCAATTATCGTCTCCTCACCCTTATTCTTCATTTTGCCTTTAATGATTACTTCCTCAATTATTATTCTTATACTCATGTTCATTATCATACCTTACCCTAAGGCCCTCTTTCCATCTCTTCAGTGTCTTTAAGACCTTATCTACATTATTCAATCACTAAGCCACGACTCCATCAAGTTTCAAAAAAAGACCCATACATAGATGATGTATATTTCATTTTGAGCAAATCATGTTTACATTCATTTCTAGAAAACATTTTCATTACTTCACTGTAACTCTTTAATTCCTTATCTCTATACAAATCTTAATCATATTAAATACCTTACTGTTATACCTATGGATACGTCACGTACTTACTGGTCTTACTGTTCACATATAAAGAAAATGTAGGATACACTAATTACATAGGACAAAGTCTGTTACAAAAGTGTCCTTCATGGTTCATCATTAACATGCCTTCCAGATTACGCTACATGAGAAGCCAATCCTGTGTGCGCCATAAAAACCTTCTCTATAGAATTCGCCATAGAGGTTGTTTTTTCACAATCCGCCGCAAAGGCATTTCCTTCATATATTACTACTAGGACTTTAATTTAAAATATTTCCTTTCAAACCTTTTTTTTGCAGAGTCTGCCAAAAATTCCATTCTTTTAAAGTTCATTGTCCATTCTATTTCTTCCGTTCAAGGTCCACCACAAATGCGTTCCCTTCAGATGGTTGCCATGAGGCCCATTCTTTTAAAGAATGCCATGAAGGCTTTCATTTTAGATACACCACAAAGGCTTCCATTTCCAATATGCCACAAAAGCTTTCATTTCATAGATTGCCACAAAGACATCCATTTCATAGATTGCCACAAAGGCTTCCATTTTTTTGTGTGCTTACAATAAGGATTCGCCTAAACTTACATTTCATGAGGTTTGCCCCTCATCATCCTAGGTCATGCAGAAAATCCCATTAGGTAATAACCTTCCGTTAATTCTTTTCATATGATGTCATAGCCCACCAACTATGGTCTTACATGATATGGTGCCATGGCCATGGGCATATCCTTCAAAGAATATGTTTAAAGTCCTAGCAAACCCGTTTTAGACTCCACCGTAGTGAACAGACACAAACTAACTTAACATACCTTTCATGCATTAGGACCAAACATAACATACTACTCATCTTGCACATCTTAAACATGCTCTTACAGTCATATTTTCAACTCTAGATTTCTTATTACATACTCTACACTTGTTAGATTCTTACAAACTATACATGCAAATCTTATCCAATATTCATATATTGACATACTCATCATACCATTCTTTTCTAAACTCAACTCATGGTTCATACAATTCTTCATAGGAGTATCTAGAATAAACAAGTGTATACACACAGGAGTCAACTTTGTGACTAGTCTGATTCTCACCGATAGCAGTTTCAAACTTCATATTGAGACTTCCCTTGTAATATCAATAGCAACTACTACTACAGAACATGGAAACTCATCAGGATATAATCAAATACCCCTTTTACCATCATTTCTAGCACTAGAGATCCCCAAGCAGAGCCTTATATCATCCATCTTACAAGTCTACTAAGTTAACAGATTTATTCTTTCACAACATAATATGAAGGGTCAAAAATCTTACCTTTAGCTTAAGTAAAAGAACGAAATACTCTAAGTTCCTTTAGAGCTAGACAAAAATGCTTTTTAAAGAAAGAAAAAGAAACACCTCCTTTCCCAATACTGATTATCGAGATATACAACATTTGTCATTATAGAAACTTGACACGCGTCACAATCCTATTCAATCTATCGTACAAGTGATTTACAATGTTAGAGAAACGTGTATGAAAACCCAACATATATATAGTGATTTCATCATTCATTTGTAACCACCCTAGTTGAACATAACCAGTACTGTGACTAACCAAAGTTGGCGTACCATACTCTTCACCAATAGCCCGATTACCTTTCTATAATACATTACCAAGCTCCTTTCCTTAACAATTCACCCTTTCTATAACAATTCCTTGTAATAATCTAATGCCTGCTATGCACCCACTTTTACACACCAAGAACATTAGTTGGGCAGATAGCACCATGCCACTCAAAGTAGTACGCAGATAGCACCATGTACTAGATTTGGTGGAGTTGGTTTTTTTCATAAATATGTTCCAGCATTGTTTGAAAAACCTAAGTCCAAATGGTTACAGCTAACTTTTTCCACCCATTATAGAATTGACCCTTCCGTGCTGTCTGCTCTTAAAGCTTGGCCATACAACTCAAACAGTGAATTGGCGAACATTTTACTGGGGTAAATTAGAGAACTGCCATCATACTTTTATCTACCTCACCTAAGAAATTGGATAATTATATCTTCTAATCAAGCTAATTCTCTTGTTGCTGGTACAGGATCTTCATCACGTGACCCTCAAGATATAGATACCTCCTCAATTCTTGAGGGGACTCGTGGTCAAGAAAAGACCACTACTACACCACCACGAAAAATAGCAGCAAGGAAAATGGCCAAATCAACTAAGGTTACTCAAAAATCTAGAAGCAGCGAATGCCCACCCTTACTAAGGTATAAACCAATCAAGGAACGAGTTGCAACCATCAATTATTCTTTTTCAGTCCTAGTTCCTGCTGAGATTCCTTTAGTGCTTGAAGGTTCCACCCCTCATATAGGCTCTCTTAGACATATTCCTAATGCCATTATATTAGAGAATCTCTAAAAGACAAGCCCTCCAATTCAATCATATGTCCTTCCTCCTCTAGCACAAGAAGCAACCCTTATAGCATTAGGTAGTAACTTCCCTTAACACTGCCTTATTAAATCAGTACCCTCTCCCATGTGTCTCAGTTCTATTCTTCAACAACAACTAAGCTTGTTGCCTCAATAATTAATAGAGGCCTTCTCTTCTTATCTTGCATCCCATCCCTCAGAGGATCCTTTATCTTTCATGGCTCAAGTCTCAAAGATCTCGTCTCTCGAACATGGTCTTTGAGGCAGTGCTTTGAGAGATGCTAGTAGGCATTACAATCGTAGAATGAGATATTTGGGAAAATCTTTGAAATCCAATGAAAAGGCTTTGGCTGAACTCTATTAGAAATACCAAAACTTAAGTAGTTTGATTGCAAGGCTATCTACTCAGCTCATGTCTCTAAAGAACAAGTATTTGTTTGTTCAAACTAAAAATAATCAGCTGAAAGATAAGATCGACCACTTAAAGGATGAAAAATCTATCTTTGAGAAGAGGTCCAAAGATTAAGAGGGAAGGCATAAGGTAGAGTTGGAGAGGTTGCCCCAATCTCATGGGGAAACCTTTAAAAAGTATCAGAAGATACTCAAAAGAACATTGTCGAGGCTCTACCGGAGTGGAAATTGAACCTTATCCTACACGCCCAAATGGTCGTTAGTCCTCTGGGCCTTAGCAAGGTAGACTTCGATTGTCTAAAGGATATCTTTGTAGAATCTCTCAGCTTTGACGCTTACAATCCTGAAGGCAATGAGTGGGAGGCTTTCCAAAGAAAGTAGAAATAATCAGTTATCTTTTCTACCCCTACTATGCCCGTAGCTAAAGATAATAAAAGGGACTTAGAAAACGTGGAGCAAAACCCTAAAGGTCATTCCCAAACTGATGAGGTCTCTATTGGACCTGCCAACCAACCTATCAAATGAGGAAACTAAAATTTTCTTTTCTCTTGCCTCGTACTTTTCTTTTGTTGTCTTCCATTTTGGTACAACATCTTTATTATTAATGGAGTAATCATTTACCTTTCCTTGGTTTCTTTGTTCATCATTATCCCTTTTTCATTAAGCCATTACAAATGTATTAATCTCAAGGCAAGAAGAGTTTATCATACCTAAGGAACACTACTAAGCTCAGCGCATTATGCATATAGGGATTTTTAATCTATCATAATCTAAGAACAGACTAAACCTAGCCTCTGATTCCAAACTCAACTCGATAAACTGAATCCGAATCTTGGACAATACCAGTCTTATACAATTAAAACATAATTATACTTGTACAAATTACAATTGAATACAACTTATCAACTTTAAAATATCTTTAATAAAATAGAAGTATAAACAATGAACAAATCTTAATAACAAACATCAAGAATTTTGTTACAACTACGACCAATTTGAGGCATTAGCCTAATATAGCTATTGTGCAAAAAGGGTTTCTATAAAAATGTATCAACTCAGACTCGATCCCGTCATCAAGCTTGCTCTATATGTATAATTCCCAATACGCCACTACTTCGACATAGTCCTGGCATTGCCCCTCTAAGCTAAAACCCTAATAAAACCCATCTGAAACATAACACACAGAGGTAAGTTTGAAAGAACATAGTGAGCCAAACACTCTTGTACCTAAATCATACTTGCGTGTTACATTCAATGTTTCAATTATCGTCTCGTCACCCTTATTCATCATTTTCCCTTAAATGATTACTTCCTCTATTGTCATTCTTACACTCATGTTCATTTTCATACCTTACATTAAGGCCCTCTTTCCATCCCTTCAGTGTCTTTCAGACCTTACTTACATTCTTTAATCACTAAGCCATGACTCCATCGAGTTTTAAAAAGAGACCCATACATAGATTATCGATATTTTCTTTTGAGCATATCATGTTTACATTCATTTCCAGATTATATTTTCATTACTTTGCTTTATCTCTTTAATTCCCTATATCTATACAAATCTTAATCATATAAAATACCTTATTATTATACCCATGGATACGACTCGTACTTTTTAGTCTTAATGTTCGCATTTAAGGATAATATGGGATACGCTAATTACGTAGCACAAAGTCCGCCGCAAGAGCGTCATTCATGGTTTATCATTAGAAGCCCTTCAAGATTATGCCACAGGAGTAGCCCATCTTATGTGTGCCATAAAAACCTTCCTTGCAAAATTCTCCATAGAGGTTGTTTCTTCACAATCCACCACAAGGGCATTTGCTTCTTACATTGCTATTAATACTTCAATTTCTGAGATTGCCTTTCATATCGTTTCTGCAGAGTCTGTCAAAAATTTCAATTTTTTCAGAGTTCTTCATACATTCTATTTTTTTCATTCAGGGCCTGCCACAAAGGCGTTCCCATTAGATGGTTTCCATGGAGGCTTCCATTACGAATACGCCATAAAGGCTTCCCTTTTAGATACACCAAAAAGGCTTCAATTTCATAGATTGCCACAAAGACACCCATTTCATAGATTGCCACAAGGGCTTCCAATTTATTGTACATTAATGATAGGGATCGCCTAGACTCACATTTCATGAGGTTTGCCCCTTATCTTTCTAGGCCACATAGAGAACCCTGTTAGGTAATAACCTTCCTTTAATTCTTTCCATATGATGCATAGCCCACCAGCCATGGTCTTACATGATATAGTACCATGGCCATGGGATTTTCCATTAGAGAACTATTTAAAGACCAAACTGACCCTTTTTAGTGTCCACAGCAATAAACAGACACTGACTCACTTAATAGACATTTCATGTATTAGCACCAAATTTAACATACCTCTTATCTTACACATCTCAGACATGCTCTTACAGTCGTGTTTTCAACTCCAAATTTCGTATCACATACTCTACACTTATCAGATTCTTACAAACTATACATGTAAATCTTATCCAACATTCATATATCAACGTACTCATCATACCATTTTTTTCTAAACTCATTTTATGGTTCATATGATTCTTCACAAGAGTATCTATGTAATATCCCGAATTAGGGCCTAATCAGAATAGTTGTTTTGTGACCACAAATCTGAGATAAAAATAATTATTTTATAATTATTTTGAGGTTTATGATATGATTGCATGATTGTTTGAAAATTTCGTGAAGAAATTCTATTCATAAAGTGCTTAATTTGAAATTAGGGACTAAATTGAATAAGTTGCAAAACTTGCATTCCAGAAGCTTTTAGTATGAAATTGCTTTGGAATATTAACTAGGAGGTCTTAAATAGCAATTAACAAATTTCTAAAATTTTGGACAAAAATGGGCTTGTACATGAAAAATTACAAAGGCATTAAGGGCATTTTTGTCAAATGGTAAATATAGTCATTAAAAAGGGGAAAATAACACAAAAATAGACTTATCTTCTCCATAGGGCTGTCGAATTTTGCTTGTCACCATAGCTAGGGTTTTCAACATTTCAAGCCTTGATTGTAAGTGATGTACATGCCAATTTTTAATGTTCTTTTCGATTTTAAATTCTAAAAAGCATGTTTTATCATTTTTTAGCAATATTTTGAACTAGGATGCATGTATGAAAAATTACCCATGTGTGACATAATTGTATTTTGATGAATAATGAAGGAATATGATGGTTTGACGTGTGTTTAACAACTTTTACTTAGTAGTTTTATGTGAAAACACCTAAAAAGGGACTTAATTGTAAAAAGGGTAAAATTGATAGTAGAAATCTGATTTTTATGTGAAATAGGGGCTTTTATGGACACTAGGAAATTCGGCTATGCCTAGATGTCATGGGAAATGCATGTAACTCTTTGTACAAACCTAAGGACTCAATTGTAAATAATTGAAAAGTTAGGGGTAAAATGGTGATTTTTATTCAAGCTCATGTTAGGGGCTATTTTGATGAATGTTTATATTGAATAAATTAATTTGGCATTTTAGATTAAGAGAAACGAGATTTAAGTCGCGATCGAGGGAAAAATAAAGTTTACGAAGAATAGGTTCGATTTCTAACATTTTGTACTGCGGTAAGTTCATGTGTAAATGTGGTAACATAATTGTTATTTTAATTAATTTAATGTTATTTATATGATATGATGTTTGTTATCATGAGATATTATGCTTTGTGAATTATTATTTAGTAATATGCAAATTATGTGAGCTACTTGATAAATATGAAATGCTATCAAGTATCGGTTCCGACATTCCGAGGAAGACGACAAAAGTATGTGATTGAGGAAAATCCTGTTTGAACCTTGGGACTAGATTAGGGTACAAGTGACATGTCACTAGGATAGTTGAGTTCCGAGCTCGTTGAGTTGAGTCTGAGTTCACTTATGGATGCGGACGCCCGAGCTCGTTGAGTTGAGTTCAAGTTCACTTATGGATGCCAATGCCCAAGCTCATTGAGTTGAGTTCGAGTTCACTTATGGGCGGGTTACATGGTAGCTTGGCTAAATAAATTCCGCAGGCTATTGAGTTTGTCTAGCTATGGGTATGGTACTTATGTGCATGCAATCCGAGTATCCGAATTATATTCCAATGTGTTCAATGGGTGAATCTTAAGTGAATAAGGAGAATACTTAAAACGAATGTAACCTACCGCTAAGTGTGGTGAATGAGAAAATTTGACAAGTATGAGCTTAAACCCCCGGGTTGAGAACTTGGTATGGTGTGATGAAATCGTGGTAAGATAGTAAATACACTTGTAACATGAATGCCTTAGTGACAATTATGCAGTTGATGTTTTATGTTGGATTGTATGATTATGTTACTTGCTATTTGCATGTGAATTTACTAAGCATTTACGCTTACTCCCTTCTTTTCATTCTTTGTAGTTTTGACAAGCCAGCTCGAAACTTGGGAACAGTCGGAGGCCGGTTCACACTATCCGTAGACTATTTTGGTATAGTGGCTTGTGTATTTTGAGTATGGCATGTATAGCATTATAATCATTTTATGTATATGATCTCATGATATGGTTATTGAGTGGTAAGGAAATGCTCGGTAATGATTAGCCATTGGAATGGCCAATCAAGATTATATTTGGTGTTATGTATGTTTAATGTGTTACCTAAGCCATGGATATTCATAAAAAGGTGAAATTCGCTATAAATTAGTAACATACAGCAGCAATGATGTGAGTTTGAAAAATCACTAAAAATAGTAGAGACAAAATTAGATGGTGAATAAAATATGAAATTGAAGCTTATTGAATCTATTTTCATGTGGAAGAAACAAAACAGGTAAATGAGTTGTATTTTATCAAATATTTGACTTTTGGTGGAATAGGGTCAGAGCGATTTCTAAATCCCCTGTTCTGACTTTAGAAATTCATTGAAAATTGTAAAAAATAATTAGGAGTCATGCTTTATATGTACAGATTCCTTTTTGAGTCTACTTTTATGAGAAGCAAACGGCTTAGTCATTTAAATTTTTTACAGAGAGAAAAGTGATTCGTAGTGAATAGAGGTCAAAGTAGTCGAACACTGTAACAGGGGAATTTTTAACTAATAAACTGTACTAATTGGCCCAACCAAAAATTCTAGAAAAAATTAGTAAATAGATATATGAGTCTAGTTTCAGAGAAAATTTACGATTTTTAATTTTGAGTTTTGTAACTCGAGATATGACTATTTAGCGACTGTGACGCATATGAACAGTTTATTACGAAAGGTGAAGTTAATGGTTTGAAATTGTTTAAGTGATAAATTAAGTTTGTTAACACCTCAAGCTCGACTCCGGTGACGGTCTCGGGTAAGGGGGTTTACAGTTTAGAATAAACAAGTATACACACACATGAGTCAACTTTATGACTCACTTGATTCTCACCTATAATAGTTCCAAATTCTAGATCCAGACTTCCTTTATAATATTAGCAGCAACTATTACTATAGAACATGAAAACTCATCAGGATCTAATCAAATACTCCCCTTTTACCATCATTTCTAACACCAAAAATCCCCAAACAAAGACTTATATCATCCATCTTACAGATCTACCAAGTTAATAGATTTACTCTTTCACAACATAATATGGAGGGTCAAATATCTTACTTTGACATAGAGCATTCACAGGTAAAGATCAAAATCTAAAACTTAGCTTAAGTGAAAAAGGGAAATACTATAGGTTCATTTAGAGCTAGACAAAAATACTTCTTGAAGAATGATGAAGAAAAACTCCTTTTTTCCAATCATAATTATCTAGATATGCAACCTTTGTCCCTATGGAAACTTGACACGTGTCATAATCTTGCTGAATCTGTCATACAAGTTGTTTACAGCTGTAGAGAAACGTGTATGAAAACCCAACATATATATAGTAATTTCATTGTTCCTTTCTAATCACCCTATTAGAACGTAACCAGTACCGTGACTAACCAAATTGGAGTACCATACTCTTTAGTGATAACTTCATTACCTGAAATTCCATAATACATTACCAAGCTTCATTCCTTAACAATTCATCCTTTCTAAGACAATTCCTCATAATAATCCAATGCCTACTACGTGCCTACTTTTACACACCAAGAGCATCATTTGGACGGATAGTAATACCCCACTCAGATTACTACTTGATTTACTTGTCAATTTCAGAACCCGCTAAAACTAGGTGTTACACGAAATGAATACAAATGAGATAGTAGACTCTAGAAATGATTGAAATATGTAATATTATAAGTGGCATATCGAAAGAAGGACTTATAATTGAATGTTTTAACATTGGTAGGTTTGAGATGTGCTATTATAAGTAAAATGAAATCTCCACATATGTTGAATTGAATTAGGATAAATTGGTGCTTTTTTTAAATACATAATATGTTCAGATTGATAATACAAAGCTTGGTAACTCCAAATTGTATTGATATTTGCATATAGATATACACGTTTACTTTGGGATTGATTTGTTAATGATTATGTTATATACTTGAATTATAAATGTACCACTGAGCCTTATTGCTCAGCATAAAAGTTTATTTTCTCTATGCCCAGGTTCAGGTGATTCTTGAATCCCCAGGACTTAAAGCCAGCATCCAAACAATCATTACAACTCAACAAAATTTGTAAATTGTATTTCATTTTTGTAACACCCTAAAATTGGGCCTAGAAGAATTTGGTTTTGAGTCTGGGTTCGGATATTAGAACACCTGAATAATTGAGAAGTTTTAAATATTATGGTGAAAAAAAAATTTTATAAAATTATTGTTGTTAATTTGGTGTTTAAATAAATTATGAATGATTTTTAGTGCGGGGAAAGTCTTGGGTTCGACCCAAGAGTGTAGCGAAAAAATTAATTTTTGCTTCTTTAGGGGATCTGGGCATTAATGTTTATTAATTGGTTGGGCTAAAATTTGACATAAGAAGGAGCCTGGCCCAGTGGTTAAGCGTGTTAAGCAGGAGGAAGGAAGCAGGGGTTCGATTCACTGCTTGCGCAAATATGGGTTTTTATTTTAAAAAAACCAAGGGCTGCCGCAGGTAGGCCTTATTAATTGTTTGGGTTAATTCAAGTCATAAAAGGAAGCTCGGTCCGGTGGCAGAGGCGCTAGGAGGACGTAGGAGTGCCTAGGTTCGAGGGTCGGTGCACACAAAGGTTTGTTTTTATTTTAGAAGCCAGGGAAATAAGGTTTAAAAGAAGCTGCAATGAGAATATGCCAAAAGAGCGCCTGTGGCGTAGTGGTAGCAGTGTGCTAGAAGTTCCGAAGGGTCATGGGTTCGAGTCCAGGCGTAGGTAAGCTGTAGCTTTATTTTTTTAAAAAATGTGGGAACGTCAATAGGTATAGCTTAAAAATAAAGGGAACGGGAGTGGCGGGTTCGAGCAGTGTTGCGTGCAGGAGTAGCATTTTTTGCTGGGCACGCGTGGAAAGTACCGTGGGGGACTGGAGGACGCCTAGCAGTGAGTCGTGCGAGATTGAAGCTCCTAGCAGCGTGCGGTGCAAGCGGTGGATAAGGCTGCTAGGTGGCTGGGTGGAATTCAAATGCTAAATTCAAGGAGTTTGAATTTAGGAAGAATTTTTGTATCATTCGGCTATAGGTATTAAATGCCGAAGGGGCATTAGAAATTTTGGCATTATTTTTCTTGATTCGAATAGCCGATTTTGCTTCTCTAAGTTTTTATCTTCTTCTTTTCAATCAATTTTGCTTCTATTTTTTTTAGTTTTTGCTAGTCTCTTCTTTGCCCAATTCTTTCATTCTTGAATTTTTTCCTTTTGTTTTTCTTTTCTTAAATGGCCAAATTAACTCTTTCTTTTCTTCTCAAATCCCCATCGCATGGTTGATTACTCATTTGATTAAAACCATCTCTCCTTTCTTTTTTCTTTAAAACTTTCAAAAAGGCCAACCCACTAATCTCACATCTCTTCATCTACCGATTGTTTCTTCACTGGTGAACTTCTCGTCACCTATTTTTCTTTTAGATCGCAATAGCCATATTCTAGGATAGATCCAAAGCCGAAATTATAAACTCTGTCCTCTACTCATATTTTGGGGATTAGATCTACAACAGATCTGGAAAGGTGGTACTTGGGAACGTTTTTAGCAAATAAATCTTTGGTAAGTAATTAAACTCCTTCTCATTCGTTATTTTGGAAATTAAGAGAAGCTGAAATCCCTATGTACTTGGGGAGATGGTCGACTTGGCTAGAGACTAATCTTATCTTGGAAATCAGTTTTGTGTTTGTTAAGGGGTGATCTACAAGGAGCATTGGATTAAGGACTTTGGCACAGTTAGATCTGGATTTAATAGATCTAAGTCAATAAAGGTAAGTGTTTTAGGACCATTAAGGATATGGACCGAATGCGTATGTTGGGATTTTAGTGAGTATTCGATTTAGTTTTTAGACATTAATGTGATCTAAACAAATGTAGGATTGTTTTGGAGCAGATATCGTCATTTTCTTCGTCGCAATCAGGTGTGTATCGAACCCTTCTTTAGTCTAATTCGGCAAAGGCCAATTAACCGAAAAGTTGGTATTATGTAGGTTTGTGAGTGTGTGAATGCTCACAAGATGATTGGAAATCGTGGGATTTGTAACCGTAAGTGGTAAGTTAGTTGAGTGTGCAATTTCGTGCACTTCGGTAAGTGGGGCCTCGATGGGCCAAAAGTGGGCCCAATGGGCTTTTGGGCCAATTTAGGTAAAAATATGTAATAAGTATGTTCTGTTGGACTGTAGGATCGAAACTGCTAAAACTGGTAACTGGATATGAAACTTGAACTAAACGGGCTTAATTTGCTAATAGGCGCTATAGGGCCCATTAGGGGTTTTTGGGCCCATTGTCTGTAATCTCTTAAAATAGATTAATTAAGCTACTGAGATGAAAGTTAGACTAATACTGATTAAACTGTGCATGAAACCCTAGGAATTGGCAAAATTACGGAAACACCCTCATAGGTGAGAAATTACTGTTTTATTCCTAGGTGTAAAATGACCATTATACCCCTAAGGCTAAATTTGACTGAATTGCATGATCTACTATTTTTGGGTACTATATGCCATATCATGATATTTGTTGCATGGGATTTGGGATTTATTGATGGAGGAAGTGCAAGTGGCATTGCCACGTTTTCTGAAAGGGGCTATGCCTCGTACTGATTACTAAAAAGGGCTTTGCCCATACTATTTACTGAAAGAGGCCTTGCCTCGTATTACTGTTTGTGGCCACGATATCTGAGCAGCAATGCTGCGACTGTGGTGTGTGGGCTGGGTGGGTCGAGTTATTCCCCACATGGTGTGTTGGCTGGTACAGGTGGTGTGTAGCGGTTGGGTGGGTCGAGTAGTCTCCCCACATGATATGGGCTTGCATTCATGCTTATTATTTGTTCTATTTCGGTATTGGGCCTTTGGGCCGTACTATTCTCTGTACTATTTTCTTGAATAGGGCTTTGGCCTAGATTACTGTAACTGAATAGGGCTTCGGCCTAGATTACTGTAACTGAATAGGGCTTTGGCCTAGATACTATTGAGACTGATAAGGGTTTAGGCCCAATGGGCAGTTGACTGGGGCTTAGGATGGGCTTCTGTACACACTGAGTTTTCCAAACTCACCCTTTTTCCTTCCATCCTTGCAGGTGAGCCTTAGATTGGTGGACTTGGAGCTGGGAGGGATTCAGATTGGCCACATGGACTGGACTGATGATTTAAATTAAGTTAATTAATTCAATTTCATCTTAATTACTTTTATTTTGATTTTGGGTTTGTAATAAGGGCCTTTTTAATTATTTTTAATTTGTTTTTAGCTTAAGTATAGTGACGATTAAATCATTTTGAAATCGGTTAACTCTAAGGCACGTTTTTATAAAAGTTACTTGTTTTCAAAATATCACGATAACCGAGCAAAGCTTCCGCAATGTAAACATTTTCATAAATGAACATTTTAAATAAGCTTAAATTTAATTTATTGTTCGTGGACAATTCATAAGCTTAAAGTGTGGCAATGGATGTATGCATGTCTAGGAGTGGATCTAGCAAGAGCTTGGTACTTAAGCAGTCTGAATGACTCACCTCCTCTTGAATCCTACCTGGTGCATAGTATCCATTCACTTTAAGCTATAGCAGATAAGGACTGATTTTCTGATATTTAAACTATTTTTAAACTAACATGTTTCCGCAACTTCAAAGGTTTTCAAGCTTTCATAATTTTCCATATGATTTTACAAAGCCGTATATTTTAGTGATTTCTTTTTTAATATTATTATTTACTTTTTTTTTTCATTTTTCTTTTTTGTTTTTTGTTTTGAATATTCCGTTGTATTGATATTAATATACTATTTATAAATAATTGATATTAATATGCTATTTATAATGTAAATATCAACATACTATGTATAAATTCAATATTTATACTATTTTATTATTTTCATTTTATTATGAAAATAAGTAGTTTTATCTTTATATTGAAAGAAAAGTATTCTAAAATTCGATGCCTTCTTTAGGCTACAACAATCCCTATTTATAATGTAAAATTTAACTCTAATTCATTTACAATTTAAATCCGAATAATGTCTCGATAAGGATGTAATAATTGCTGACTTGATGGTTGCTTCCACGTAGTCTTTTTATTTTGTCGTTTTCTTGGTTGTTGTTTCCACATATCCTTGCATTAATGGTTGCTTCCATCATCTTGCATCATTGCTTCCATCATCCAGCATCATCATCTTGTCTTATTTGTTTAATGAGACATTTATGATGATATTTCCATCTTGGCAAGTCGCTGTCAATAATAAATGCTCCTTTTTTTTTATGTCATTTTTACATGTGTCTTGTCTTGTCTTTATCCTTCTTGGATATTTGTCAGATTCATTTCTTCTATCTCGTCCAGATGTAATGATTCCGGTGAGGGTGCTGGTGAATTCCAACCTTCCCACGTGTCCTTGATTTCCATCGCTAATGGATAATCATCAATTTCCATATCAGCTATCTTTTTTAGTAGCTGCACAGATTCTTCATCTCTTTCTTGATGAGGTCTTTCTGTGTTGTATGCCAGTATTCTTCTTCCATCCGTCCAGAGAACATAAGTATTGTGTTGAAGTGGATACTGAGCCTTGACCATTAAATCAATTCCGACTTGGACTTGATAATGAGAAAAATCATTATAACATATATAAATGATTTTTGACAGGTGTTCTTTGTCCTCATTTACTGATAAGAGGTTTGTTCCTCCAAACATTATTTTTATAATCCAGATCTGATATGGCTGATAAAATTTTTCTTGTTCAGCTATACCAATAAAACTACTTATTTCTATATGAAAATAATAAAAGAAAACCATATTAGAAAAACTTGATAATCTGGATTTTACAATAGCAGGAAAATCTTTTAATAAATCAAAAGAAAGATTTTGGACAATTATTTCTTTAACAAATCCCCATTCAATACTGGTTATATCAAACGGTTCATGATTAAGCCTAAATTTTATGGTAGGAAATTTTTCTCCTATATGATTTGTAAAAACATAGGCTTGTAGAAAATATTCAGCAAAAGCTTTTTTAAATTGAATTTGCTGGTTGCAAATTATACTGTTTATTTTTTTAAAGATTTCAACAGGTAAAATTCTTCTTGATTTGTTGAATAAACATCTTCTAAACATTTTATTTATACTGTTTATCCCATTATCAATAAAATATTGAAATATATCAAGAAGATTATTTATCTCCTTAATATCCATATATTCTATATAACATTCTTCCCAATCTCTATATAAAATAGATTTTAATAAAAGATCATGGGCTTTATTTATTTTAGTTGTTTTTTCAACTAAAAATTGAGAAAAATTAGTAAGAGCTCGTTTGAAATTTGCTCTTTGTTCTAAAATATGGGTTTTCCATATTTTGTTAATAAAATTATAATATTCCAGTGGTAATCCTGGATTATAAAAATCATTTACTTCAGAAAGCATTTGTTGTGATAAAAAGTTTTCTACTCCCTGAATAACTTCAGCATAACTGGCTTGAAATGTCGAGTTTAGATCTTGGGACCATTAGGATTGACTTACCCGTTTTGGTGTCAATGAAAACTGTGTTCCAATTGGTGATCTTGCCATTGGATATTGTACATAATATCCTTGATTAGGATAAAATGGTACTTGTGTAGGTATAGGAACAAATCCTTGATTGGATTTTGTTAACTTCCATTTGTTGGGTTTTTTATGGACTGTATTCCATTCTCCCATTAGAGGTTTCTTACCTCTATCCATAAGGCCTGCTAAAAAAATCAGCAAGAATATTTTCGTCACTTTTTATATATATTACTTCAAATTTAAAACTACATAAATCATTATACCATCGTATCCTTCTTGGTACTGTTTCCAGACTTTTATTAGTAAGGAATTGTTTGACAGCTTGATTATCGGTTTTAATAATAAAATATTCAGATGCTAGATATATCAAAAAAAATTTATTCCTTTTTTTATTACTAATAATTCTTTTTCATATATAACATAATTGATTTCATTTAGTTTAAATTTTCCTGAACTATATCCACAAATTAACTCTTGATTTTTTGTTTTTGCTTTTAATATACATCCCCAATGTTTATATGAAGCATCAGTTTCTAAAATTAGTTTATCACCTTGTTTAGGTAAATAAACCTTACGAATATAATTTATTTCTGCCTTATTTTCTTTACTGTTTCTAAGTCTTCTTTAGACCAGTCAAAAGGTTTTCCTTTTTTTAGTTTTTCATATAAGCTGACTAATTTTTTAGATAAATTAGGAAAGAAAGTTCTTCCATAATTAACTATTCCTATAAATTGCTGAAGCTGTTTTTGATCTTTAATATTTTCAGGAAATTCTTTTATTTTAATAATAATATGATCTTGTAATTGAAGACCATGTGCAGATAATCTTAATCCTAAGAATTCGATTTCAATTTTTTCTAATTCTATTTTCTTAGGACTTAATATTATTCCATGTTTTATGAATTCTCTAGAAATGATGTTTAGATGTTTTCTATGACTTTCTAGATTTTCAGAAAATGTTAAAATGTCATCTATATAAACAACACAATATTAAATATCTTGTTTAGTGTAGATCATTGGTTTTACCCTAATAATTTTTTTAGGATTTTCTAATTTTATTTCACAATATCTAGGGTTATTTTTCCATAACTTTAATGGTTCTTCACTAAAATTATTTTCCAATATTTTAAACAACCAATGATTTGTTTCATGTTGTTTAACTTGTTCTTTTCTTGATGGAGTAAAATCCCTATTACAAATAAATTTATGATTTTCTATTAATGGAACTTCTACATAAGTATTTTCTGTGGATAATATAATCATATTTTTATCAATAGAAAAAGGTAAATGTTGGTATATAAAATTATTATCTAATAATATATCTCCATGCATATCAAGGAAACATAATATTTTAGGAATTACAAATCTTAAATTATTTATGTAAATTGGTATATTCCTGGCCTTATAAGCAATTAAAGTTTCTTTACCATCTACTCTTACTGCCATTATTGGATTATTCATTAATTCCCATTTTTCTAATGGAATAGCATTTTTTCTACAACCTGTATCTAATAGAGCATGTAAAGAATATGTTTTATATTCTCTAAATTGAAAGGTAACTTCAATGTAAGTATAATATTTCTTTGGTTGATAGTTTGAAAATGTAATAATATTATTTTTTCCAAGTTTCATTTGTTGAATTATTATTGAATTTTTTGTCTTTTTATTCTAGTGTTTCTAGAATTTTTATGATCTATTTTTATCTCAGATTTTGCTATAATATCTTTTCGAGTCGTATTTTTGACCTGTTCATTATCTTTATTAAAAGATCTCAGATAATCATCTTTTTGAAGATCTGATTCTATTTTTCTTTTACCATAAGGTTCTTTTTTATCCTTTTTTTTAGGTTTCGGGATATAAGGATCTGTGTTGTCAGTATCTATAGGTTCTGGTATTTCTATATATTCATCCTCTTATGTTGAAGTATTTTCTTCATCAGAATTATAACTAGTAGCATTAATTTCTTCCGAAATTATAGAATTATTATCATCTAATTTAGTAGCATTATTAGAACTACTACTACTATATGTAATATCATTATTTAACATATAATAATAATTAAATATTTTAAACAAACCTTTATGTTTTTCATAAAGTTCTTCTATTAATTTTAAATATTCTACCCTTTCATATGGATCTTCTGTGGTAGAAAATTTATCCTTCCAATGTTCTATAAGTTCTTTATAACACTGGAAATCATATTTTTGTTGTTTTGAATATTCTCTTTTTTGTTTTTCTTTTTTAATACTATTATTAGTATCTGACTCGTCTGAAGAAGTTTGGTCTTCCTCAGATAAAGCTAGTATTATATTACTATTACCATAGTATAAAGGACATAAATCTATTTCTTGTTCATCACATTTATTAGTTAGAACATTATCTAATTTATTATTAATATCTGATAAAAGTTCTTTAGACTCGTTATTCAAGTCTAACTCCGTTACCCTACTCATATTTTCAACTTTATGTTCAATATTAGTAACCTTATTATATAACTTATTAAAATGTACAGAAGTTATATCCACAAGACTATTGGTACCTTTACTAAGAGCCGAAATATTATTTTCATTTTTAGGTTCAATATGCATAGTATGGTTACAAGTTTTATCTTTATATAAATAATCCATTTCTTCCATATTATTTATCTTTGGTACCTACAACCTTCTGTTATATTAGTATGTCTTTACCAAAAGCCTAAAACACGTCCTCCCTGGACTTCAACAGGCAACGAAGACACAAAAACAAATATATCGGTTTCAAGATAAATAACTATGAAATAAACAGAACTGTAAAATACAAAGAACTTATAAATAGAAACCCTACTCATATTTTCAACTCCGCATTAATAATAGTATTAATAATAGTATTAATAATTATAAATATTGTTCTTTATAATTTTATACTAATAATATTAATGTTTGGGTTTTTATATTTGGACAGATTTTGGAATCCCCTGTTTCGAATTTTGGAAAATCACTAAAATTTGTATAAAAATATTTATGGTGTGTAATTTATATGCTTAAAATCCTTGATGAGTCTATTTTCAAGAGAAAAAAAAAAACATTATTTGAAATCTGGAAAATTAGATAATTAATTTTTTGTGAAGAGAGGTCAGATATGCCAGATAGCGAAATAGAGGAAACTTTAATGAATAAACTGTACTAATTGGCTAAACCAAAAATTCTTGTGAGTCTAGCTTTAGGTAAAATTTTTGGATCTAAATCTAAAGTTTTATAGCTCAAGATATAATTAAATTAGTGACTATGACTCAGGAAGACAGCCTAGCTAAACATGAGTAAAAAGTGAAATCATGTGAAACATTGATCATAATATCTTAAGAATACTTTTGAGGAATGGAAACATCTTGCTACTTAAATTGCTTAATATTATATGCCAACTTACTAAGCTATAAAGCTTACACCCTCTTTTCCATTTCTCTTAGTGTTGTCTAGTTGGCTCAGGGTTGGAGATCGTTGGAGGCAGCATCATTCCGGTAAGATTTTCGGGGACGAAAATCCCTAAAGTGTGAAGAGTTGTGACATCCCGAATTAGGGCCTAGTCAGAATAGTGATTTCAAGACCACAAATCTGAAGTAGAAATAATTATTTTATAATTATTATAAGGTTCATGATATGTTTATATGCTTGTGTGAAAATTTCATGAAGAAATTTTATGTGAAAAGTGTTCAATTTGATTTTAGGGACTAAATTGAATACGTTGTAAAAGTTGAGTTCTAGGAGCTTTTAACTTGAAATTAAATTGGAATATTAATTACATGTCCTTAAATAGAAATTTGGCCAAATTCTAAAATTTTGGACAAAAATGGGCATGGAAGGATAAAATTACTAAAGGTTTTAATGAAAGGCATTTTGGTCATTTAGTAATTAAATGAATTAAAACAAAAAATAAAAGCCAAAAACCCTTATTCATCTTCTTGGTTGGTCGAATGTACCATGAACTCCATGGCTAGGGTTTGTTCAAGCTTTCCAAGCTCAATAGTAAGTGATTTTGACCCCTGTTTTTAATGTTCTTCGTATTTTTGAAATCCCCGTAACTTGCTTTAGCTATTTCTACCATTATTTTGAGCTAGGGTTTATGTTTAAAAATTTACCCATGTTGAATAATTGTGTATTTTGATGATTAATGGTCGATTATGCATGTCTATGGTTAGAGAAATGGTTTTTACTAAGTGATTTTTAGCGGAAACGTCCAAAAGGACTAAATTGTAAAAGTTATAAATTTTGTCATAAGACAGTGATTAAATGAGAATTGTGGATTTCCATAGTTATGAAAATGGTTCGGTTCAGTCCAAAATACAAGAAAATTGAATAAAAATTATTTTACAAGCCTAGGGGAAAAATGTAATTTTGACAAACTTTAGTGGCAAAATTGTAAAATTTTCAAAAAGTGTATTTTTTCGACTAATTTGAATAATGTGAATGTTAAATGAGTGCTATTTGATCTGTTAGATCAAGAAAATATGAAATTTGGGCTTAGATCGGGGAAGAACAAGGCTGTGGGCTAAGTCGACAAAATTAGCCACTTTTGCATTAGAGGTTGGTGTCATAATAAAAATGCAACGATGTTGTAGTTTATGTTTGAAATTTAAATTAGTATGTTAATTTGATTTTTGTTGAATTAAATGTTTAAAGTGCTATGTATATGAATTGAATTAAAAATATTTCTATGATACAAGATGTCATGGAATTGAATTGAAATCTTGTGTTCAAAGTGCTTGTCATGACTGTGGTTATTATGTGGAATTGTAAGTGGTTACCAGCATGAGATATCTGAATAAGTGTTTATTGACAAATTGCAACAAATGTGTAAAGTCCCAATTGAACCTTAGGAATCGTATAGGATACAAGTGACATGTCACTAGGAATCCATTGTACATGTGATTGATTGTATAAGTGATTCCGGGTGCTAGTCTCGTTCGACTACTAGTGGCTAGGTAATCTTGCATTTGTTACGGATACCTGTCAGCTTGTGTGAGCAGCACTGAGTAGCTTCGACTTGACCGGCAGCTTGTGTGAGCAGGCCCGTGAATAGCTAGATAGTGAGCATATTAGTGGTAGCTTCGGCTACATATCAGTGGTAGCTTCGGCTACAATATGTGTGGCACTTTTGTGTATCTTTCTAAGTATCCTTTAGAATTTTGCATGGTTCAATGAGTAGCGAAATGACATGATTAAGTGTAATAGAAAGTGATAATGACCATGTGTTGTGATGAATTAATGTATAAATGTGTTTCATGTCATGATGCATTTATATGTGTAAGTGTGAATATGAAATCTTATGAATAAGTGCAGGTATGAATGTGTGAATTATGACCAACATGCTCGTTATATGGTCGAACTTGGTAAGGTTGATAAGAGGTAAGTGCCACAATTAAAGCTACTATAATGAAAGCATAAAAGAGTTTGAGTGTATTTTCACATAAACAAAGTGTAGTAAGCAAAAGATTCTTAATTTGTGAGATATCTATATTGTTCTGAGACAGGGTCAAATGAATTTTGGAATCCCCTATTCAAAATTTGGAAAATTGATAAAAATTGTATAAAAATGTTTATGGTGTGTAATTTATATGCTGAAAATCCTTGATGAGTCTATTTTCAAGAGAAACAAACATAAACATTATCTGTAATCTGAATAATGAGATAATTAATTTTTAGTGAAGAGAGGTCAGATCTGTTGGATAGCAAAATAGAGGAAACTTTAATGAATAAACTGTACTAATTGGCTAAACCAAAAATTCTTAAAATTTTATGGTAAAAAGATATGTGAGTCTAGCTTTAGGGATAATTTTTGGATCTAAATTTGGAGTTCCATAGCGCTAGATATAATTAAATTAGTGACTATAACTCAAGAAGATAGCCTAGCTGAACATGAGTAAAAAGTGAAATCATGTAAAACATTGATCATAGTATCTTAAGAATACTTTTGAGGAATGGAAACATCTTGTTAATTAAATTTCTTATTATTATTATATGCCAACTTACTAAACTATAAAGCTTACACCCTCATTTCTATTTCTCTTAGTGTTGTCAGGTTGGCTCAGGGTTGGAGATCGTCGGAGGCAACATCACACTATCAATTTGTTAAGTTGGAATAAAGACGATATTTATTTGCTTACAAGTGAGTGGCATGTGTAGAGATTTAGTTATTGGTAATATGTATTCTTCTGAATTGGCCAAATATATTACCTTATGTTACTTCATAATAAGGCCACGAGAGGTGGCCTATAATGGTTATGGTTATGTAAGCCTATTTTATGCATGCATGTGGAAATGTTTTGATGTAGTTAGGTATATTCCATATGCTTGATGACAAAGTTAAGAATAATTAAGGGTATGATATTTTTCTATGCAATGTATGTGAGTGTAAAGAGTTAAGAGCTCAAAAAGGGGCTTGGAAAATATCCTAAGTGTTGGCCACACAGGCAGACACACGACCGTGTGTCTCAGCCGATTGGAGGACACGACCTAGCACAGGGTTGTGTGACTTGGCCGTGCCCTTAATGGTATGCTGACGTCATAAATAGAATGCCTGATGTTTTTAACACGAGCTGGGACACGGGCGTGTGTGACCACACGGCCTGCCCACACGAGCATGTCCTAAGTCACACGGGCGTATGACACTGTTTTGTTGAAAAAATTTTATAAGTATTCCAAAGAACCTGGTTTAGTCCCAAATCATTCTTAAAGTATGTTTTGGGCCTCATATGTACGTAATAGGGACAAAATGAGTTTAAATGAAAAGTTTTAAATTTTAATTGGAAATTGTAACTCGAAAATTGATCAATTGTGTGTATAAGTCCGGTAATGCCCCGTACCCTATTCCGGCGACAGATATGGGTTAGGGTTGTTACAGGTTAAGACATTGTCATTCCAGTTGTCAGCACCACTGTGTCTGGTGATGCAGGCACAACACCCATACAACACCCGAAGCAAATTTGGCTACTGTTAGTTCAATTCAAGTTAGTGACAACCCGACCAGTCCAATCTAGCCATCGGTTGGATCATCAGCCCAGTTTCACATACTAGGCCCAGTTTGACCAGATTTTGGGTATTGGTCTCAGTTTTGGGCTCCCGAACCCAATTTATGATCTCAAGTCTAATTTTTAAGTTCAATTACCTATTGGGTCAATTGTCTAACCTGAAAATTAATTTCCAAAAATATAATATTAATTCGATTAATTTAATTTTACTTGATCAAAATTAATTTTTCCAAAAATCACATAGATTTTTCAAATTAATTTTTCAAGAAAATTCTTTAATCAAATTCTCTAATTGAACAATTCTCACGACCACCTAATTTAATTCCACATTAAATAAATCAACTTAATTAAATAATTTTCAAAGTTGTAGAATTTTCTTTTGATTCAAATGTAGTCCGATAGAGCTTTTGTTGATCTAGCGAAGGGACCAATCTAACATATGCAATTAGGCTCCAGTGATTGCAATTATATTTAGAAGCATTGTTCCAATAATTCGCAATTACTGTAGCACCCCTTACCCAGGTTTAACGCCTTCCTGAGCACGAGGCATTACCAGGCAATATCACAATCATTCATACACCATCGAACCACAAAATTTCATTTCAATTTAAAACATATTTATAAAATATCATACAACCCTTAAAGTGGGCCTACGAAGCCCAAAACATGGTTTGGGAGTGGTCCAGGACCAGACCAGGAACTCAGAAAAATTTTGCAAAAATTTAACCTATTACACGGCACACGCCCGTGTGAGGCAAGGACACGCCCATGTTGGTAGGCCGTGTGGTCGGACATGCCCATGTCCCCAGCCCATGCTGAATTATTTTTCAATTCGAACCTAGAGGGATTTTCACACAGCTGAGCACACGCCCATGCCTTAGCCCATGTGAAAACTTTGGGGTATTCTGTTTATGACGTCATCACGAAAACTTCGTCACTCGGCCAAGCCACACGCCCGTGGGCTAGGCCGTGTCTTTCAGACTATCGAGACACACGGCCGTGTCTTCATCTCGTGTGTTTATTACAAAACATTAAATTTTCATAAATTCAGGTGCAGGCGACACACAGCTCATACACACGCCCATGAGGCTGGTTGTGTATCGCACATGGCCTAGACACACGCCCGTGAGTCTACTCGTGTGGATAATTATAGGCTATTTTCCAAGCCAATTGCCACCCTGAAAACAAGCACAACTTATATCATATTCCCACATGCACACCAACCAATTCAATGAAATTCCTCATAAAGATATATATATATATATATATATATAAACCAACAATATCATTTGCCATATCACATGGCATTAGCTACAAAATACTCACCAAAAGGCTTATGTCCACATGACAACCAACCCAAGGACACTTACAACACAAATATATCCCTATACATGCCATAGTTCAAAGGATTTCATTTCACTTTACCAAAAGAAAATGTTGATAGTGTGGGTGATCCTCTGACACGTCCCAATCCCGAGCTAGCTCAACTGAATCTATAAAACACGGGAAAAGAGCAAAGAGTAAGCTTTAGAAGCTTAGTAAGTCTATATGTAAATAATTAACATCATAGCAACATTTAGTAATAGTAAGAGTTGTATCTCACACACCAACTTACCACTCATTCTTACCAATACTAACATACAAACCATGCACATTATTTACATCTACTCAAGTTCACATGCACCCTTGTACCCACATATAATTCCCCACAATTTCCACTTGCTCATATAAATGTACTTGCACTTACACACCACACCACCATGCTACATCAAACTCTTTAAGCAGCTTTCCTGTTGAACCTTTTGGTTTAACCTTCGATACTCGGTGGTTTTCAGCACATAGCTCCACCATCACAATAATTCAACTCTCGTGTACACATGGTGAAGGTCGCTTTATCACCCATGCAACCTAGCCATTAAATTCTGTAGCTCTCATGTATACATGGTGAAGATCACTTTATCACTCATGTGACCTAGCTACTTATAACATAGCTCTCATGTCTACATGATGTACCCTATGTACCATACATGCGACCTAGCTATCTTTGATCCATAGCTCTGGTGCACACATGGTGAAGGTCGTTTTATTACCCATGTGACCTAGCTACTACATAAATCTCGTAGCCCTCTTGTACACATGGTGTCCTACCCTCGGAAGCACACATATGACCTAGCTACATAATATCTATATCTTTTCGGTTTCCCGAAGGTTCAACCGGGAATTCACCTTCCATAATTTTTAACATCAAATAAAATTATCCAACATCAACATTTCATAATATACGCTTAAAATTATTATCGTACAAATAAAATTTGACAATTTAATTAAATATAAACTTACCTCAACAATAAAAAGCGATACTTTGCAAATTAGTCTGAAACCTTACCCTTGCCTCGTCAAGGTCGATTCCTTGATCTTCTCGATCTATAATGAGATATTCAACTCGTTTAATACATACATTACTCAATTGGACACAAAATCATCCTATGGTAAATTTTACCATTTTACCCCTAACTTTGTCAATTTTTGCAACTTAGTCCCTAGGCTCGTAAATTGAAATGTATCTATTTTCTTGGTTACCCAAGCCTAGCTAAAACACAATAGCACTCAAAATAGCCCACATTTCTCATCAATTCATACTTTTACTACACAATTTATTAACTTTACAATTTGGTCCCTGTTAGGGACTTTCATGAAAAATCACCTAGCATACATGGTTTGTCACACCTTAGATTTTCATATTCCACCATTAGACATCAAAATACTTGCATGTCATTCATGGGTCAAATTTTAAACATCAACCCTAGCTTGAAATAATGGTAAAAATTGTTAGAGCAAGTTACGAGGATTTCAAAAATACAAAGAATATTAAAAATGGGGCTAGAAGTCACTTCCAATCAAGCTTGAAAGATGAAGGAAACCCTAGCTATGGCTTCACCCAATATTCAGCCCAGAAGAAGGAGTATGAACACATTTTGGCCTTATTTTTCCTTTTTTTATTTCTTTTATTAACTAATGAACAAAATGCCCTTCATTAAAAACCTTTAGTATTCCACCCTTCCTTGAGCATTTTTTTCCAAACAAGGTTAAAATGGTTTAATTACCATATAAGGACCTCTAATTTAAAATCTCAATTCAATTAAGTACCTTAATGGATTAAAACCCATATTTTTCACCTATTGCAATTTAGTCCAATTTATCAAATTGGACATGCAAATAATAAAATTCATACACCAAAATTTCACGCAATTATTTAAACACCCAATAAACATCAAAACTCAATCGGAAAAATATTTTAAACCTCAGAATCATGGTTTCGAAACCACTATTCCATTTAACCCCTAATTCAGGTTGTTACAACTCTCCCCCTTTAGATATTTTCGCCCCTAAAAATCTTACCGGTAAATAGGTTCAGGTACTGTTCCCTCATAGCTTCTTCCGACTCCCACGTAGACTCTTCCACACCATGCTTATGCCACAACACTTTTGTCAAGGCTATACTCTTGGTTCTTAACTGTTTAACCTCTCGAGCCATCATCTTAATCGTCTCTTCCTCGTAGGTCATATCTAGCTGAATCTCAATATCCGCAGGAGAGATCATATGTGAGGGATCCAAACGGTACCGTTGTAACATCGACACATGAAACACATTATGTATCTTTTCCAACAACAATGGTAGGATTAAACGATATGCCACTGGACCTATCCTTTTTGAAATCTCGTACGGCTCGATAAATCTTGGACTCAATTTGCCCTTCCAGCCAAATCTCAATATTTTCTTCCAGGTGATACTTTTAAAAAGACTTTATCACCAACTTGAAATTCAATCTCATTTCTTTTCAAACCAGCATAGGACTTTTTCCGGTCAGAAGCAGCTTTCAAACAATCTCGACTTATCTTCACTTTTTTCCTTTTTCTCTTTCACCAAATCAACACCATGTATTTGCTTTTCACTTAACTCAGTCCAATATAAGGGAGTTCTACACTTTTGGCCATACAACACTTCATACAGTGCCATCTGAATGCTAGATTGATAACTATCATTGTAAGAAAATTCCACCAAAGGTAGGTACTTTTCCCAACTTCCCTCAAACTCTAGAACACAACACCGAAACATATCTTTGAGAACTTGAATTACCCTCTCGGATTGGCCATCAGTCTGCGGGTGAAATGCAGTACTAAAATTCAATTTTGTGCCTAATGCCTCTTGCGACTTCTTCCAAAATCTTGAGCTAAACCTCAGATCTTTATTCGAGATGATAGACATAGGTACTCCATGTCAACAACATATATTTCGACCAATTTATCAAGTGAGTAATCAACACGTACCGATATAAAGTGTGTTGACTTCGTCAATCTATCCACAATAACTCACACCACATCTTTCTTTTTCAGTGTCAAAGGTAGCCCTGTCACAAAATCTGTAGTAATCCTATCTTGTGACAGCCCTAATGTGGCCCTAATCAGGAAAGTGGTTTCAGAACCACTAAACCAAGTCAAAAAAATTTTAAAATATTATTTTATATGTTTTTATTTTGTGAATTATCATGTGTGAAAATTTGGTGCTTTAATTTTTGCCACTTGAATGTTGAATTATTAGTTAATGGTCCAATTACATAAAAGAGAAATTAGTGGGACTTTGAGTAAATGCCAAATTGTGGTTGAAACTTATTGTTGGGGGACTTGCATGTCAAATGGACCATTTTTTTTATATAGTGGACGGCAATGATGATGGATGATTGGCATTATATGTATTTTATATTAGTGAAATAAAAATTTAATGGTTTTATAATAAAAGAAATGGGGTGATAAAAACAAAGTCATGCTTGTAATAGTAAAAGGAGAAAGTCATGCTCATTTCTCTTGTTCTTCTTGCCGAATTTATCAAAGAAAAGAAACAAAAAGAACATGAGGCATTCGGCTATTTAAGGGTCCAATTAAGGTATGTTTTCAAGTGATTTCTTTGTTATTTTGTGAAATTAAGGTATGTTATAAATTTTTGAGTTTGTGATAAAGCTTGTATTCGGTCATGTTGAAAATGTGTTAAAATTTGGGTGTTTTATGTTTTAAAATGAAAATGATAGAAAGATGAGTAGGAAGCTAGTTAAATTGATATATATAAGTCCTTGTGATATATGGAAATTTGACTAATGTGGTATATGAATAAATTGCACTTGGCCATTTTGATTAAATGAGAAATTTGTGCTTAGTTTTGAAAATTTTATAACTAAATTGTTAATATGTGATTATATGATGGCCGAATGAGTGAATTGTTAATGTATGATTAAGTTGAATCCTTGTTTAAGGGGTACAAATTGAAGTTGTCGTATATGTGCTAATTAGTTGATAATTTGATGTTTGTGTAATGAGTGAATGTTAGATGGACTTTATGATGTTAAATTCATGTGATTTTTAAGTTGAAGCTTGGTAATTTTGTTAGAGATGAATTCTAGACCTATATGACATTCGGTCATTTATGTTAGGTGCAAATGCAATGGTGTTTTGATGTTTTAGCATGGAACTAGTGGTAAATGAGTTCTAGACTTGTTAAATTTTGATAATAATGGTTTTTGGATAAGAGGCATTCGGCAATGGAGGTTAAATTACAAAAACCTCATGCTAATTAATGGACGTAAAATTTTGATTCTAAAAATTAACTTACCTATGACCAAATGTGATAAATTTGTCAAGAAATAATTTAATTTGGTTGTGCTTTAAAGTGAATTGAAATGAGGTTAGCCGAATGTGTTTATTGGTGTGTAAAATTAGAAATGTGTAGTTAAAATTGATAGTATGTGTTATATGGATTGCCGTATATGTGATAGTAGGAAAGGAAATTTGTTTTGTTTAAATTAAATATGTTCTTGTTAAATTTAGCTTTGAATTGATGAAATTAATTAGTAAATAGCAATCGACAAATTGTGTTTATGTGAATATAGATACCGAATGTGGACTTAAGCAATTAATTAAGTAATTTGTTGATTATTAAGGTGATTAAACTAGTTTTAATTTGTTGAATTAAGCTTAAGAGCATAGAGAGCCAAATTTGGATAAAGGGAAAGCTAAAGTAATTGAATAGCTGATCCATAACTGTTTGAAATTATCCGAGGTAAGTTCTTAAGTGTTTAATTTAATTTTATATGCTTGTCGATTAAATGAAAATAGCTAATAGGATGTTGTTTTATTTAACTTATGCCGAATGGGAATGAAATAATACTATAAACCAAAGGAGGCTAGTATAGCTAAATTGAGTTGGCTATGGAAATATGACATGTTACATGAGCATTATGATCAATGTACTATGCCGTATGAGTGATGAAAGAAGTTTCACTATTTGTGATTATTCGAACCTAAGAGAAACCATGTTTGGATGTGATATTACTACAAATTATGTGTGATTGCCGAATGTAATTGAGGTATGAAATTCAAATGTAATGTCTTATATCAAATGTGTACTTTATTCAAATGATGAAAGCCTTTGTACAAATGTATATGTGTTTCGACCATAAGTGAAGTTGAAAAATAAGTTGTGAAAGTATGGAAGACTATGTGAATTGATTTTTGAAATGTGACATTCGGGCTTTGAGCCTAGCAGGCGTAATGCCGGTGAAATGATTTCGGGCCCTGAGCCTAGCAGGCGTAATGCCAGTGAAGCAAATTCGGACTTAAAAAGTCCAGCAGGCTCTGAGCCAGTGACAAAACTCGAGTTTTATACCTAGCAGGCCAAGTGTCAGTGAATTACTAAAAGTAGATGACAATGAAATCCTGTGCGAAAATGGTAAATTGAATTCGTATTATACACTAAGTTGTTCAGGTATGTGATTCTTACTTATTTATGTGAGAATGTTTCGAATTGGATTATGACTATGTTCATCTGTGAACATTCGGTTCATGTGAAATTATTCATGGATATATATATGTGAATTCGAGCATGGATGAATGTTGTAAAGGTGGATATGACATTGTGTTTTAGTTCATTTCGGGTGAATTGAAGTTGACATTGAAATTTTATAATGTTCTTGTCTATATGAACTTGAAGTCAATTGAATGACATGTTATAAGTACATATATGTTATAATGAATATTCGGCCAGATAATGGTATACTCTGATCATGTTATAATGCGAATTTGGATAATTGTTTATTAAGTGCAAATTTATTTTACGATGTGAGTACATATGTGAATAAGGTTTTCAAGTGACTTAATTGTTTAAAATACTTAAGACTTACTAAGCTTAATTGCTTACTGTGAATATTCGTGTTCTTTTCTATTTTATAGATCTTGGTTGATCGCTACGAACTCTGGAATCTGTTCTGAAGTTGTCCACACTATCGCCACTATTTTGGTACTTATTAAAGTCTATATTTTGAAAGTTGGCATGTATAGGCTTAACTCCCTTTTGAAACAAATGATATTTTGAAATTGTATATATTCTAGCCATGTGAAAATGGCTTGCGTAATTGCCAAGTATGAATGTATGGTTTGATGAATTTTATGTGGCTTGTCATTTTGATAAGTATGTGAATGGTGAAGTAGGTAAAAAGGAGTATTATATTCATGTATAGTTGAATGAAGTAACATAAGTTTTCAATAGTAATAAATGTGTAATGTGACTCGATAGTGATTTGCCTTGCTATTAAGAAATTCGATTACGCTTTTGGTAAGTTGGTATATTCGATTATAGACAAAACTAAAGTAGGTTACTATTTGATATTTGATATACAATTGAATCTATGTTTGGTATGTATCTATGAACATCTAGAAACTTTGTTAGTTAGTTAATACCTTGTGACCTTATTTCGGCAACAGATGAAGGTTATAGGGTGTTACATATCCCACTTCCATTTGGGAACCATTACTGGTTGAAGTAAACCCAAAGGTACTTGATGTTCAGCCTTCACCTGTTGGCATATCAGACACCTTGTCATAATTTCTAAAATGTCTTTTTTCATGCTCGGCCACCAATACAGTTTCTTCAAGTCGTTATACATTTTAGTACTACCGGGATGTACAGATAAACAACCATTGTGTGCCTCATGTAAAATTTTCCCAATCAACTCATCATCTCTAGGTACACAAATTCTATCACGAAACATCAAACAATCATTGGGATCCACTCGAAAATCAGGGTTACCACCTGTCTCGCACTGAACCCTTTTGGCTTGTAATTCGTTATAATTTTTCTGAGCTTCACAAATCTGTTGAATAATAGCCCTCAACTCAGCTAGTATAGAGCCATCATCTGACAATGTCATACTCGTGCCCATAGCTCTCAAAGCACACAACGATTTTCTACTCAAAGCATCTGCCACCACATTCGCCTTTCTGGGATGATACTCAGTTACTAGCTCGTAGTCTTTTAACAATTCAGGCCACCTCCATTCTATCAAGTTCAATTCCTTTTGATTCATCAAGTATTTCAAAATTTTGTGGTCGGTAAAAATCTGACATTTCTCACCATACAAATAATGGCGCCAAATCTTCAAAGCAAAAATGATAGCGACCAACTCTAAATCATATGTCGGGGAGTTCTTCTTATGCGGTTTTAGTTTCCTTGAAGCATAAGCCACCACCTTTCCCTCTTGCATAAGTACACATCCAAGGCCACTCAATGACGCATCACTATAAATGACGAACTCCTTTCCCGATTCAGGTTGTACTAACATCGGTGCCTTAATCAATTTAGCTTTCAGTTGGTCAAAACTTTGTTGACATTCTTCGGTCCACTCGAATTTCACATCCTTTTGAAGCAGCTTGGTCATAGGAGAAGCAATCATAGAAAAACCCTCAACAAATCGTCGGTAATATCTAGCTAGACCTAGAAAGCTTCTAACCTTGGTTACATTCTTCGGCGGCTTCCAATCAACGATCGCCGAAATCTTGCTTGAATCAACCTGAACACCATCACCCGAAACTATATGCCCCAAGAATCCAACCTCATGGAGCCAAAACTCACTCTTGCTAAATTTAGCAAACAACCTCTCCCTTCTTAGAATTTGCAACATCATCCTCAAATGTTCGGCATGTTCTGACTCATCTCAAGAATAGATCAATATACCATCTATGAACACCACCATAAATTTGTCTAAATATAGCCGAAATATTCAGTTAATCAAATCCATAAACATAGCCGCTGCATTGGTAAAATTGAAAAGCATAACAAGAAATTCATAATGCCCATACCTCGTTCTAAAAGCAATTTTCAGCACATCAAACTCCTTAACCCTCAGTTGGTAATAACCAGACCACAAAGTGATCTTAGAAAACACCGTTGCTCCCTTCAGCTGGTCAAACAAATCATCAATTCTCAGTAATGGATACTTGTTTTTATAGTCACCTTATTAACCTGCCTATAATCGATACAAAGCCTCATTGATCCATCCTTCTTCTTTACGAACAATACAGGAGCACCCCAAGGAGAAAAACTCAGTCTCACAAACCCTTTTTTCTGTCAACTCTTGCAACTGAGCCTTTAACTCTCTCAACTCCGTCGGAGCCATCCTATACGGAGCAATGGAAATAGGTGTAATCTCGAGCACCAGGTCAATGGCAAACTCAATCTCTCTGTCAGGAGGTAACCCAGGTTACTCTTCAGGAAACACATCTGAAAATTTACAAACCACGGGTACAGATTCAAGCCTCAATTCCGACACATTGGTATTCAACACATATGCCAAATAAGCCTCACACCTTTTTTTCATACATTTTCGAGCAGTCATACAAGAAATCACCACTGGCATTTTACTTGCCTCATATGTTCCAACCCAAAGAATTTCACCACTTTCACATTTTAGCTCAAGAGTTTTCCGTCTACAATTCACCTTGACATCATGTAACGTTAACCAATTCATGCCCAAAATAATGTCAACTCATCAAATGGAAACAACAGTAGATTAGCTAGGAAATAGTATCCTTGAATCATTAAGGGACAATTTCTACAAACCTTATCTACCAGCACAAATTTGCCTAACGGATTTGACACTTTAATGACAAATTCTGTTAACTCAATAGGTAATGTTTTACTATGTACCAATTTTTAACAAATATAAGAATGAGGGAGCCTAGGTCTATCAATGCAATAACATCAGTATTATAAAGTGAGAATGTACCGGTAATCACATCCAGAGATGGTGCTTCCTCTCGAGCTCGCATAGCATAAGCTCTACCAGGGGTCCTCGTCTCGGGTCTCATGGTCGTATCTTTTGCTCTGCTTTTACTGCTGGCTCTCCTTCTGACGTTCCTTGGCGGTCTACCCTTACTAATGGTAGGACTCGGTCTAGCACCTTGAAACTTCTCATCTCCCACCCTCTCAGGGCAATCTCTAATAAAACGATCCAAGGAACCACACTTAAAACAAGCTCGATTAGCACCCCAACACTCACCGGTGTGTCGTCTACCACAGTTCTGACACTCGGGTCTATTAGTCCTCACATTACCCATGCTAGCCATCGAAGTAGCCTGGGCTTTAGAACCCAAATAGGTTTTGCCCCGATCTCGGTGTGACTATCCAACTAAAACTGTTATTCTCATATTTGTTTCTTTAGGCCTCTTTGACTGAGATTAAAAGGACTTACTCATCGGCCTCTTCCGGGCGTCTCTAGCTTCTATAACTGCTTTCCTCTTCTCTTTTTTTAGCTCATTGGCTTTGCATGCTCTGTCAACTAACACCACAAATTCTTTTAGTTCTAGAATTCCCACCAGTACTTTGGTATCCTCATTGAGCCCATCCTCAAACCTTCTGCACAACATCGCCTCGGTAGAAACACATTCTTGTGCATATTTGCTAAGTCTAAGGAATTTACGTTCATACTCAGCCACAGTCATCTGACCTTGCTTCAACTCAAGGAGCTCCTTTCGTTTCTAATCAATAAATTTCTGACTTATGTATTTCTTTCAAAACTCTTCCTAGAAAAAGTCCCATATAATCGTTTCCCTTGGAACCACTGATATCAATGTCTTCCACCAACAACAAGCCGAATATTTCAGCAAAGACACTGCATATTTTAAGCACTCCTTAGGTGTACAAGATAATTATTCGAATACTCTGATGGAACTCTTGAGCCAAAACTACGCCCTCTCTGGATCATCATCTACACTAGCTCTAAACTCTTCGGCTCCTTGTTTCTAAATTTTATCCACCGGAGTTTTTGTCAACCTTACCATATCAACACCCTGTGGGGCTACGGGGACCGGTTGTGGTATAGGTGGGGAAGGAGGGGGTTGAGCATTAGGATTTGCTCTAACAAAATTGGTATACAAACTATTCATCATTCGGAGAAAGGCAACCTAAACGTCGTGTCCTTGACTCAACACCTCATGTCTACTTTCCATAGGCGAGGTCCCTTTTGCGGGAGTCGGTGCATTACTAGTAGCATCATCAGCCGCAGCTCATTTGAGATCCATTGTTATATAAAATCTAAAACACAATTTAGAAAAGTCAAGAGTCACCACACTATCACAATATCTATGGCATGTGAAGCTAGACTCACACAAAATGCTACGATAGTCCGAGAACTGACTAAACTATAGCTCTTATACCACTAAATGTAACACCCCTTACCCGGGTTTAACGCTTTACCCGAGCACGAGGTATTACCAGACAATATCATATTCCTTCATACACCATCGAACCATAAAATTTCGTTTTAATTTAAAACATATTTATAAAATATCATACAACCCTTAAAGTGGGCCTACGAGGACCAAAACATGGTTTGGGAGTGGTCCGGGACCAGACCGGGAACTCAAAAAAATTTTGGAAAAATTTGACCTATTACAAGGTACACGGCCGTGCCTCCATCTCGTGTGTTTATTACAAAACATTAAATTTTCATAAATTCAAGTGCAGGGGACACACGGCTTAGACACACGCCCATGAAGCTGACCGTGTGTCGCACATAGCCTAGACACATGCCCATGTGTCTACCCGTGTGGACAATTATAGGCTATTTTCTAAGCCAATTGCCACCCTGAAAACAAGCACAACTTATATCATATTCCCACATGCTCACCAACCAACTCAATGAAATTCCTCATAAAGATATATATATATATATATATATATATATAAACCAACAATATCATTTGCCATATCACATTGCATTAGCTACAAAATACTCATCAAAAGGCTTATGTCCACATGACAACCAACCCAAGGATGATTACAACACAAATCTATCCCTATACATGCCATAGTTCAAATGATTTCATTTCACTTTACCAAAAGAAAATGTTGATAGTGTGGGTGATCCTCTAACATGTCCCAATCCCGAGCTGGCTCGACTGAATCTATAAAACAAGGGAAAAGAGAAAAGAGTAAGCTTTAAAAGCTTAGTCAGTCTATATGTAAATAATTAACATCATAGCAACATTTAGTAATAGTAAGAGTTATATCTCACACACCAACTTACCACCCATTCTTACCAATACTAACATACAAACCATGCACATTATTTACATCTACTCAAGTTCACATGCACCCTTGCACCCACATATAATTCCCCACAATTTCCACTTGCTCATATAAATGTACTTGCACTTACACACCACCATGCTACATCAAACTCTTTAGTAAGCTTTATCGTTGAACCCTTTTGTTTAACCTTCGATACTCAGTGGTTTTCAGCACATAGCTCCACCATCACAATAATTCAACTCTCGTGTACACATGGTGAAGGTCACTTTATCACCTATGTGACCTAGCCATTAACTCTCGTACCTCTCGTGTACACATGGTGAAGATCACTTTATCACTCATGTGACCTAGCTACTTATAACATAGCTCTCGTGTCTACATGATGTACCCTGTGTACCATACATGCGACCTAGCTATCTTTGATCCGTAGCTTTAGTGCACACATGGTGAAGGTCGCTTTATCACCCATGTGGCCTAGCTATTACATAAATCTTGTAGCCCTCTTGTACACATGGTGTCCTACCCTCGGAAGCACATATGTGACCTAACTATATAATATCCGTATCGTTTTAGTTTTCCAAAGGTTAACCGGGAATTCATCTTCCATAATTTTTAACATCAAATAAAATTATCCAACATCAACATTTCATAATATACATTTAAAATTATTATCGTACAAATAAAATTTGACAATTTAATTACATATAAACTTACCTCGACAATAAAAAGTGATACTTTGCAAATTAGTCCAAAACCTTACCCTTGCCTCGGTCAAGGTCGATTCCTCGATCTTCTTGATCTATAATGACATATTCAACTCGTTTAATACACACATCACTCAGTTGGACACAAATCATCCTATGGTAAATTTTACCATTTTACTCCTAACTTTGTCAATTTTTGCAACTTAGTCCCTAGGCTCGTAAATTGAAATGTATCTATTTTCTTGGTTACCCAAGCCTAGCCGAATCACAATAGCACTCAAAACAGCCCACATTTCTCATCAATTCATACTTTTACTACACAATTTATTAACTTTACAATTGGGTCCCTATTAGAGACTTTCATGAAAAATCACCTAGCATACACGGTTTACCACTAGACTTTCATATTCCACCATTAGACATCAAAATTGTAACACCCCAAATGTAGCCTAGACGTTAGGGCCGAATCTGGCGTGTCACATTGAAATGTTTTTCGAAAAACCTTGCTTTTATTGAAAGCCCTTAGTACTAGTTAAATCTTCTTGTCACTTGAACTTAAGTAAAACCTTAGTCTGAGTCAGTTTATTTTCTAAAAGTCGTTTGTTGATAAATAATTCCCATTTAAAACATTGTTTGATGGGGAAAAATAGTCAATTTACGAAAACGTGATGTTTAAAAAAAGATATTAAGTCGTAAGACCATTTTGAAAAATGCCGTAGAAGCTTAGAGTTTTGAAAAACGAATTGTTTTTGGAAAAGATCGAGTTCTACTTCTAACTAGTATGGAACAAAATAACCAAAAACCCAATTTAAAATCTAGAGATTAAAATAGGCCTTATTACAACCCAAATTGAAAATCAAAGTACTTAAAAGTAAATGATCGTAAATGGAAAACAAAAGTAATTGTGTGGCCATCTCTATGTCCCTCGCAGCATCGAACCTCCTAGCACTGAAGTTTACCTGAAAAGGTTAATAAACGGGGTGAGTTTACGAAAACTCAGTGTGCAATCCCCTACTATCAAGAGAATAGTCAGTCAGAGAAAAAAGCAGTAACAATCTGGGCCTAAGCCCATTACAGTATCAGTATCAATTAGGCCTTAGACCACTATAGCAGACAGTAACAGATGGGCCTAGCCCATTTCAAATTCAGAATTAGAATACATGTGGGCCTTAGCCTAATACAGTAATAGAATTAGAATGCAGCAAGTATGATGCGTGATGCATGTTATGAGTTAACCCCATCCAACCCTACACCTGCCTCCGTCCAACCCTACACTTACTGTGGGGATAAAATCAACCCACCCATCCCTGAACTCCAAATGTTAGCACCGATTGCGGCACTAACCAAAATCCACAGCAATGCTACCTGAAATCAGAATGGCCAGTAGCCATAAATAGAATGGCACAGAGCCATAATAATATGCGTAGCACAAAGCCATCGATAGAGTGGATAGCACTGAGCCATCGGTCACGCTAACATATTCGGCACAAAGCCATCAATCATGGTAACGTATTTAGTACAAAGCCATCAATCAAGGTAACATACTCGGCTCAAAGCCATCAATTGGCACAAAGCCTTAATTAGGTTGGCACAAAGCCATAAGCAGATTAAATGGCTTAAAGCCATCGGTAAGTCCACTGTCATCTCGCATGACCCGTGCGACTTTACCAAATCAATACAAATATACGGCTCTAAGCCTTCGATGGGTCCACAGTCATCTTGCACGACCCGTGCGACCCTATCAGATCAGATCTTCCTCCGTACAATATCCCAACCCATACAACATGTATACAGTATGCCATACCTATAATCGGTCATACAATCACAATCAAATCATTCATTTCATAATCATACAATTACAGTCAAATTACACTACAAGGGTATTTTGGTAATTTTCCACTACAGGGGTATTTCGATAATTTTGCACTACAGGGGTATTTTGGTAATTTTCCACTAAAGGGGTATTTCGGTAATTTTCCACTACAGGGGTATTTTGGTAATTTTCCAACCTCCTAAGAGGTCTACAGTCGTCTCAAACAACTTCAGTAACTTAAATAAACATAACAGTCAAAATGGGCCTAAGGCCCATTGCTCGGCCCAAGTGAGGCCCACATACACATTTGGCCCGCTAAGCCCAAAATCGACCTTAGCCATGTAGACAATATAGCTAGGTCCAATATTTCCACATATCCATGACAAAGGCACGTGTGGGGCCCATGAGCCTATTGGGCCCACACGGCCCATTTCGGCCGAAAATCGACCTAAGCCCTCAAGGTCACTCACGGTGGCCTCTACTATCGCATCAGATTATCCACACGTACGTTCGCATGCTCGTCTGGCAACTGTTACCGTATTTTCAGCTTTTCGGCATCTCAGCATTTGTCGATTAACAATATTAGTGTGAGTATAAATTTTTGGCTTTTTCAGTCGATTATCAAACATAGCATACGATTACACACCTGATCACGTAGAGTACTAAGAATTCCTAAGCATCGAAACCTATACAAACAAAACATCAGTTAATCTCTTATCAAGAGAATTAAAAGAACTATAACCAAACCCCTAGCTGAAGGATCGACTACCACTTGCCTTGACTAGATCGGTCGACTGTGATTAACTCACTCGATCTAGAGCTTAGTGCAGCTACCCTGCCACACCCAAGTGGACAGTCTCGAGTAACTGACACTTTGCACTGCTTAAACTTTGGGTGAGCGACTACAAGACCATTTCCAGCCAACACCATTGTCATCGCTTTCCTGCTGGAACCTTCACTCATCGAGAGTTCTAGAAACAAACCAAGTAATCAACATCCAAATTATAAGAGAGGAATGTCCGGCCTTGCCTAAAAGAAGGAAGGTAATGCGTTTACCTTGATTAAATAACAAGGGAAAAAGTTTCAATCGCTTCTAAAATGCTTGCACCCCGTCACTTCGTGAAGAAACCAACTCTTGCAACCAAATCAATATGCCAATACAGAGCAGTTGGTCAAAGATCAAATTCTAGGGTAACACGAGAGTGATCACAAAAGGCAAAGGGGGTATTCGGCCAACTAGGAGTAGGGACAAACGAGAGAAAAAAAGGACAAAAAATAGAGAAATGGGGTGAGAAGGTTCGGTCATATAAGGAACTGATTGCAAAAGGAGCAATAAGGGAGAAACAATAGGAAACTCTGAAAGAAATAGAGAGGAGCCAAAAAGTAAAAGATTTTTGGTAGAAGCTTTAGCAAGGAGAAAGAAACAGAAAAGAAAAATGGACAAATGAAAGAGCACTCAACGCTTGCCAGAAATGACAGAAAAGTTGCACGAGTGGTCAGTTTTTAGTATATGATCGGCAATACAAAGAAATGAGAAAATGAAAACAAGGAGAACCCCAAATGACATAAAAGAATTCGGCAATATGGGAAAAAGGTCCTATGACCGAATATGCACAATGGGGAGTCCCATATTCGGCCAACTACCAACTCCATATCATTTTCCTTGATTTCCTCCTTGATATGCTCCATAATCTTCTCCCAATAACTCAAGACCAATTCAAACTTCCTCCTAATAGTCTTTCACTTGAATTCCACCACCTCAAAGTAAAGGAGTCAAATAAATACTCCTTTATGCACAAGGTGAATCGAACCCAAGATCCCTTGCCATCCTAATGATGCCACAACCACCAAACCACAAGCTCATCTTGTGTCACATTTTATCCCAAATATTTATAAAGCCTTCCTGCCAATATCCAGGTTTAATCAAGAAACAACAAAAAATTTTGCTCATGCCATGACTTGAACCTCGAACCACATGCATACTCTTAATGCCTCCTTGCCACTAGACCACATGCTTCCTTGTGTCATGCTTTCACCAAAAATATTATTAAGGCCTACACACTAACGTCAAGGCTCCTTTAAGAGAAAAACATAAATTTTTGCTAAGGCCCAGGTTTGAACCCAGGACTTTTCCAACACTCCCAAACACTCCAAAATCATTTAACCATTAAAGCAGACAATCAATTGTGATATTTTCATACACAACAAAATATTTATAAGCCGCCTTCTAACCGATCCTACACTCAAGGCCCATTACTTCTAGGCCTAATTTTAGGGTGTTCCAAAAATACTTGCATGTCATTCATGGGTCAAATTTTAAACATCAACCCTAGCTTAAAATAATGGTAAAAATAGCTAGAGCAAGTTAAGAGGATTTCAAAAATACGAAGAATATTAAAAACGGGGCTAGAAGTCACTTATAATCAAGCTTGAAATATGAAAGAAACCCTAGCTATGGCTTCACCCAATATTCGGCCAAAAAGGAGTATGAACACATTTTGGCCTTATTTTGTCCATTTTTATTTCTTTTATTAACTAATGACCAAAATGCCATTCCATTTTTATTCCTTGGGCATTTTTGTCCAAACAAGGTTAAAATGGTTTAATTACGATAGAAGGACCTCTAATTTAAAATCTCAATTCAATTAAGTACCTTTATGGATTAAAACCCATATTTTTCACCTATTGCAATTTAGTCCAATCTATCAAATTAGACATGCAAATAATAAAATTCATGCACCAAAATTCACGTAATTATTCAAAAACCCAATGAACATCAAAACTCAATCGAAAAAATATTTTAAACCTCGGAATCATGGTTTCAAAACCACTATTCCTTTTAACCCCTAATTTGAGCTGTTACAATTACTTAATCATAGAGTCAATCCACAAGAAGTACCATGATTGAAATATCTGTATTGCATACTATTTACGAGAACAATTCATCCAACTACTTTGTCCAATGACTTCGTCATCTGTGTGTTACTCTTAAATGATACCCTTGATTCCCTTGAGTTAAATATGTTCACTAAATACAATCCTATATTATCTCATTGTCACCATTATGTCTTCTTGATGACTAATATGATCACTATCAACAAATGAATATGATAAATTGCTCATTCAAGAACAAGCAACTCGTGGCCACATTCCATATTTATCAATCCACACAATGCCAATGAGAGGGTATCATTAACTCTTTAATTGAGCTATAAATTCCACTGTTGCTAGTAAAGTTATGACATACACAAGTCATGTACCCAACATACCGGTTATGTGCTCAATCATCTTTAGAGCATAAGCCTCCACTTATATCAAAGCACATGAGTTGCAGACGCGTCGACAGTGGCTAACTTAGGATTTAGGTAAATCACACCATGGATGTCACAAGTAAATTAATTCGCAAACGAATTAAAAATTAATTTATCTTGGGTCCAGTCCAATGTATTGTCCTACCAATGAATACATCTATGTCTCTACTGGTGGAGTTAACTGCTCCGATAGCCAAGACTAGCCATCTCCCCAATTGTAATTGTAGGCTACATAATAATCCTTCTCATTATTTAAATCAAATGCTCATTTTGATTCTTTTACGAGATTATAGACTCATTTAATTATCTACTGAAGTACATTATCTTTCTCGCAATGTAAACGTTCTTACTATGCCACTTATCTTCAGTTTGAACTTTAGACAATCAATGAGCTAATATTTGCTTGTCACAATTTTGCTATGTATGCAGAATATAAAAGATAGAAAATACAAAAGATATAATAGTGAATTGTGAAATTAACTTTATTTATTTATTCATTATTCAAATAAATAAAAAATAGTTACATGTTTACTACAATATGGGCACATTTTCCAACAAGTCACTATACCAAACCCTGAAAATCACGACACCCATCTAACATACTTTGGAAACTTTTAGTTTAGTCCTAGTTCGACCTCGAGATGGTATTGAGCTTTTGTAAGCTCGTATATGACCCAAAAATGATTATATATTATGTTTTACACTTGTAACATTTATAAATTAATGATTAATGATGAAATTTGTTGGTAATCAATCGTAGTTGCTCCGGCAACGAATGTGACATCCTAAAGCTCAGACCCGATGATCGGGTTGAGTATGGGGTGTTACATGTTTTTGGCTCCCCTATCTTGTGGTATCGCAACAAGTCTGACTTCTATCTATACATCTTTAGATGTACTTGTACATCTCCCCTGATATGTACACGTACATCTCTAGTTGTACTTGTACTTTTCCCTTAGTTTGCCCACTACACTATTTTAGTTATTTTGAGTGCTTCGAGGCTTGTAATTGACCTTGGACACCTTCAAACTCCTACAATAAATTCTAAATAGATTTAACATGATTTAAGGTAATAAAATTGAATTTATCTATTTTCTATGGTTTTATTCAAGATGTTTTAAAGTTTAATTTCTTAATTAAATCAATAACTTTTGTCATGAAAGTGTTTCGGTAACACCTCCCATCCGTACCGCACATCAGGATGGATGAGGAGTGTCACATGGAGAATTGATCATGACTTGTTATCGATAGCTACTAAGATTGCCTCAACCCCTTTTTCTAGTGATGCACATTGCCCATGTTGTAGTAGCCCAACTGAGACCGTTATGCATGATCTTTGTGATTGCTTGGTATTTTATAATACCCTTACTCTTGCTACTATTAAAGATGGTTTGTTACATGCTGATGCAGTCAGTTGTATTGATTGGTTGGAGATGGCTATGCTGACGTTGTATAAAGCTGTTTTACCGATTTGTTGGTTCTACTTTGGAACCTTTGGAATGAACATAACAATGGGGTGATGAAAGGTCATTCCATGACACCACACCTGATATTGGACTGGGCAAAATGGCTTAATAATGAATTTTGGGTTCATAATATGATTCATTCGCCGATGCTTCCAATGCGTGCGTGCAAGGTTCAATGTTTGCCTCTTCGCTGACGTGTTCTTAAGATAAATGTCGATGTTGCCCTTGAATGTGCCGGACAGTGAGTGGGAATTGGTGTTGTGATCCGCAATTCTGATGGTTTTGTGCATGGCGGGCTTGTGACAACGGTGACAAGCTACGGGGAGCCATCGTGGGCGGAGGCTCATGCAGTGATTGCTGGGCTACATCTTGTGCATTCTATGGGCTTTCACAAGTATTATTGGAATGTGTTTCTGCTATTATCATTACTAAGCTTCGGTCTTTAGTATTAGATTCATCATTATTGAGCTATCTGTTATATGAGGCTAGGAACTCAACTGTTCTCTTTTTTGCTATGTAGCCCATTCGGGCAATAAGTTAGTTAATTGTTTTAGTAGGCTTGGTTTTGAGACAGAATGAGGTCATTTTTGGCTTGGACTATTCTCTTTCGATACATTCATTGGTTATTGATGATGTTGCTATTTTACGTTAATTGAATGATGGCAGTTAATGGCATTTGCTTTAAAAAAAAATCAACATTTTTACATCTAAAAACTAATATAAATCCAGCAGAGTGTCGGAAGCAAAACTGAAAACCTTCTACTAACTTCTCACACGTCTTGAAAAAATTCCCTTGGTACTGCTGGGCAGTCCTCTTTGCCACAAAAAAGTACTGATGCAGACCATATGAAACATTAGAATAACGAAAATCGGGTTAAAATTAACAACGAAACTAATCAATCTACGTGTCCACAAATTACTGTGTTTCAGCTTATGTACAAAGTGAATATTTATCAAAAACTTAAGACCGTGTAACATTGTTGTAAACATCTTTACCGCATAAAGATGGAGCACCTACTCTCCTTGAACTTACCATACTTCTCACTTAGTGCAACCAAATTAGCAATACCACCATCACGGTAGAGACGATGCAGTGCCTTAACACAGTCACCCAAATCAGAGTACAGTGTGAAATCCCTCAGTTTAGAATCCTATCCAATACCATGAAAAAGAATATGCAAGCCCCTCAATATTACACTACACCAAAATAGACTTTTAGCGGCGTTTTTTTGGCTTTTAAGCGCCGCTAAATGTATTAGCGGTGCTTTTAGAAGCGCTGCAAAAAACGCCGCTATAAGCGACGCCGCAAAGGTTTGCGGCGTTTGTGTGAAAAAACGCCGCTAAAAGTACAGACCTTTAGCGGCGCTTTGCCCACAAACGCCGCTAAAAGTACAGACCTTTAGCGGCGCTTTGCCCACAAACGCCACTAGAACTTTAGCGGCGCTTTGACCACAAACGCCGCTAAAAGTACAGACCTTTAGCGGCGCTTTCCTCAAAAACGCTGCTAAAAGTACAGACCTTTAGCGGCGCTTCTGCCACAGACGCCGCTAAAAGCACAGACCTTTAGCGGCGCTTCCCCTCAAACGCCGCTAAAAGCACAGATTCAAAACAGTATATTTTAGCCAATGTCGAACCCTCCTGCAGAATTCAACCAATAACAGTAAATATGACATACAAATCCAACCAATAACATTAAACCTAAATAATACTTCAAATTCAATGAAAGATATATGATTTACATTAATAAATAAAGTATAACTAAGTATATTGTTACAATAATATTCAATGTAAAAATGTTAAAAATATCGTCACAACAGGAAAAGAAATATCTAAGAAGGCGATTGCTGCGACTGCTGAAACATCTTCATCATTTGCTGAAGCTGTAGCTGCAGCTCATCATACTTTCTGCTCTGCTCCACCTCCCTCGCTGCTGCATCGGCTAGAAGTTGTTGCTAGAGTTCTTCATATTTTCTTTGAACCTCTGCAATTTGCTCAACTGTGCTCGCTTGCATCTGAGCTAGCTGATCTCTTAACCTCTGAACTTCAGCTTGAGCTTGACTTCCGAAAGACATGTATTGCTGGGAGCTGGATCCAAAATATTGGGTCGGGGTAACACCAGATCCTTGAAATCGAACCCGACCATACCTCTCAGGACCCAAAACTTCAGTAATAATTCTGTTATCAATGTCCTCATGATTAACAGAACTATCAGTCGAAGCAGTCGCTTCGTACTCCGCCTTCTTCTCCTTTAGTCTCTCCTAAAAAATAAATGAAAGGGTTAGAAACGAAATATATAATGAAAAAAGAATAGAAAATAACATAACATTATTTAGAAAAGAATGCAACATAATTTAGAATAAATCAAATTTTTTTAAGTTAATATACCATAATTTCTCCGGCTTCGGATGTCATTGGAGATCCATCTTTCTTCCTATGCGTAATGTCAAAAAGCTGAAGGCGTCCAACTTTTTGACCAGACGAGACTTCCTACAATATAGTAATAAAAATATTATTTAATAGTAGAGACTCATCGTAAGTTGATAAAATTAATAAATTTATAATACCTTAGCCTCAGCTACGCGAGTAAAACTTCTCAACCCTGCCGTGTGCGTGAATTTTTGTTTCTGTCTGCTACTTGTTCCAACACGCTCACGGTCCTACATAATGAAATTATTACTACGTATATAGTAAATACTAGAAACCGAACAATTTAGAAGAGTTTGAAAATACGTAATACCTCTCCTTTTTTTGAATTCCAAAATCTAACCGTATCTTCCCACTGGTACCTCAGCATTCCCGGCGGAACATTGCACAATTTTTCCTCGAGGCTTATTTCTTTCTTAAAATATTGCTTTTTTAAAGTACTTTTATTGTCTCTCCATTTTTTGCCCAAGGTCTTCTTGATATAGTTATCCGATACCTCTAAAATAAATCTCTCCTAAAAAAACACAAGGTTAAAAAGTAAATAAAAATTAAACCTAAACCAAAGCATTATAGATTAATTTCACGTTTCCTTACCTTAATATTGTCAAGAGCTTGATTTTTGTTACTGTCAGGCATGTGATGCCATGATTCGTAGTTGATGGGCAACATATTTGAATTTCGTGCAAGAATGCCCAAATAGCCAGCTAAAACTTGAGCTTCAGTTCCGACAGGCTGACCATGATTATTTCTTCGAACTTTGACACGCTCAGTAGGAGCTAAGTCGTACAAATCTGTAAGTAGCGTACGACCTCGACCTCTGCGCGTCCCGGCACTCTCAGCTGAAAAATGACATATTATTATATTAAAAATAAAAAATAAGTTAATAATAAAAGCGAACACGCATGTAAAACAAACTAAACATTACTCTGAACTTCTACAATATCGTGAAGTGTCTCCGGCACACTTGAAGATCCAACAACTGTTTGCTGTTCACTATTGCCTTCTTCCGAATTTGGATTATTCTGAACAATATTTAAATCTCGTAACTTTCTTCTACGCATTTTTCCTGCAATAAACATAAAACGGTGTAAATTTTAGTAACAAATTAGAACAACAACAGTACACATAAAATAGTTAAATTATATAACATGAGCAAGATTAAAATAATAGCATTACATATAAGTAAAAAAATTGTAAATTCTTACTACATTATAATTCGTAAATATCTTCATCCACATCCTGACGAACCCATTGAAATTGCGTACTAGTACTAGGGATATTTTCATTTAAGTTTTGTTGTGGAAAAGGCATAGTTTCTGATCTTTCGACGATATCATCTCTACTTTCATTGCCCATGTCAAACAAGTCTCTAGGGCTGTTTCGGAGTACAACGTACCAACCCTCATCAATTGGATCTTTCGAGTAAAAAACTTATTTCACTTGAGAAGAAAATACGTACGGCTCGTCTATCAATTGTTCTCCGGTGTGAATCAATCGAGAGAAATTCACCATTGTAAACCCAAATTGATCGTTTTTAATGCCACGAGCAGTATTCACATCAGCCCAATCACCTCGAAATAAGACAACTTTCCATTTTCCATAGTAATCCAATTCAATAATGTCGGTAAGAAGTCCGTAAAAATCCACATTTCCCTCGACAGGATTACTGTCCCTAGCACTAGCATAACTCGTAATAGAAGAATTAACAACTAGTCCGCAATTTTGGGTTCTCCTCAATCTCTCCCGATATTTAGTATGAAATCTGAATCCATTGATGATGAAACCACTGTATTTTTTCACTAATCGATTCGGACCCTGGGAAAGCCATTTAACTTCGTCACTAACGGCCTTCCCACTCCAAACCTATTGAATCGAAAGATGATTTCAGTAATAATTATAAATGTTACGAGAAAACTTTATTATTTGGCAATAAAAGGTTAAGTTGCATACTGTTTGGCTTAACCATTCATGAAAAGATTCAGTGAATAACTTATTAATCTCTCGATGTGGTAATCTTCGTGAGCGTGAACGAGATCTCAATATTTGTTTGTACTCACTATGTTGAAAACAAGTTTAGTTGGTTAGAAAATAAATACATCAAGAAGATGAATATTTATCATATTCTAAAACTTACTTGCATAACATTTGAATTGCATCGTGGTGGAAAAGAACATATCTATGTGCTTGTATCCAAGATCGGTCATCTAATTCCGCAACTTCAACTTTGCCGATTGGTTCTCCATAACTTTGAAATAAATAAGTTTCGGCCAAGTTAGGATCATTGAGCCCAGCATTTCTACTTGGTCTATTCAATCTTGTTTCAACATCTTCTAAATATCTAGAACAGAATGTCATACATTCCTCTGCCAAGTAGCCTTCAGCAATTGATCCTTCCGGATAACGCTTATTACGGCAATAAGACTTCAATTTGCTCAGGAACCTAAACATGATATACTACGTTATCAAAGGCTGTAACTATAGGTATAGAGTTGAATAAATGAATAACTCTGAAATAAATTAGCACCTTTCTATGGGATACATCCAACGATAGAAAACCGGTCCACCAATTATTGCTTCACGAGGTAGATGAATTACCAGATGCACCATAATAGTGAAGAAGGAAGGTGGAAAGATCTTCTCCAAATTGCATAATGTCAAAGCGGCTCGATTTTGTATTTTTTCAAGTTCTTCAATGTTCAGAACTTTGCCACAAATTGCTTTCATTATATTCGACAGTTCAATTATACAAGACGTTACCTTCTTTGACATACAGCACCGTAAAGCAACTGGAAGTAGATCTTGCATCAAGATGTGATAGTCATGTGATTTTAATGAATATAGTCTTCGATCTTTAAGACTTACACATCGAGATATATTTGATGCATATGCATTTGGGACCTTTATATCCTTCAACACCGTACAGAACATTTCTTTCTCTTTCTTCGACATTGAAAAAATTGGAGGAGGCAATCGATATCTTCCATTCGGAAGTTCTTGGGGATGAAGATCACGTCGAATTCCCATGTCAACTAAATCAAGTCGACTCTGAAGATTATCTTTTGATTTACTATCGACGTTCAAAATTGTCGCGATGATGTTCTCACAGACATTCTTCTCAATATGCATCACATCAAGATTGTGACGTAATATGTGATGCTCCCAATAAGGCAACTCAAAAAAAATACTTCTTTTTTTCCACAAGTCCGCCTCATTAGGGTCATCCTCCAAATCAGATTCATCATCAAATTCATCCCTCGATCGTCTATTTCTTTGCCTGTTGGATGGTGGATTGAGCTTTCCATAACTGAAATCAATATCTTTTAACATGAATAGTATTTCAGATCCAACGGTCTGCTCAGGAGCTTTTCTGAACTCTTCAGTACCGTCAAATAAAGCCCTCTGAAATCTAAATCTATGATCTGCATCTAACCACCGTCGATGCCCCATATAGCAGAACTTCTTCCCATTATACAACCACTGTGAACACGTTTGCGCAGCACAACAAGGACAAGCATAACATCCTCTGGTACTCCAACCAGATAAATTTGCATATGCGGGAAAATCATTAATTGTCCACATCAAAGCAGCACATAAGTAAAAGTTCTCCTTTCTCACAACATCATACGTCTCAACGCCTGCCCATAATTGTTTTAACTCATCAATAAGTGGCTGCAGATATATGTCAATATCATTTCCGGGACCTTTCTCTCCAGGGATAATCATAGATAAAATCAAAGAAGATTGTTTCATACAGAGCCATGGAGGCAAATTATAAGGAACAAGTACCACAGGCCAAGTACTGTATGAGGTGCTCATGATCTTAAAAGGATTAAATCCGTCCGATGCTAGACCGAGCCTCACACTCCGAGGATCACTTGCAAAGCTTGGAAACTTATTGTTAAATGATTTCCATGCTAAAGAATCTGCAGGATGCCTTAGTAATCCATCATCCGTTCGTTGATCATGATGCCACGTCATAAACTCAGCTGTCTTTGACGACATGAATAGCCTTTGAAGCCTTGGAATTAGCGGAAAATACCGCAAAATCTTGCTCGGCTTCCTTCTTGATTTTGGCTCATATTCATCCTCATTAACATCTTCTGCATCTGCATTCATCCACCGAGATTTACCACAAACATCACAAGACTGTTGATTTCTCTGATCACCCCAATACAACATGCAGTCATTTGGGCAACTATGAATTTTGTTGTAACCAAGGCCCAAATCTTTTATCACTTTCTTCATGTCTTTGCATGATTGAGGGATTTTTGCAAATGGGAACATTTCTCTCAAAAGCTCTAACAGCATTGTCAAAGAGTTTCCGCTCCACCCTCCTAAACATTTTAAGTGAAAAAGGCGAACACAGAATGACATTCTCGAAAATTTTGATCCTTCATAAAGTTCTTCATTCATTTCACCAAGTAATGTGTAAAACTTCGCCGCTTCTTCATTCGGCTGTTCATCCGGTACACTTCTTCCTGTTTCCATGAAAGTATTTCCACCGATATTATAATCATCGGATGCAACATAGTTTGGTGGACATGATTGAAAACCTTCGCTCCGCATATTAAATGCATCCCGCAGCATACCTTCCATGTCATCTTCTCTAACATATTGACGGTAACCACTATAAGGATAACCCGAATTAATCGTCGAAGAGGCTCCACTGGGTGTACACTCACCATGGAAAATCCATTTTTTATACCCCCGAATGAAGCCATCAACAATTAGATGTTCGTAGACAACTTCACGATAATGCCAATAGATATTGCCACACTTCTTACACGGGCAAAGAATCATATTCTCTTGGCTTGAATTGTGAAATGCAATATCTAAAAAAGTTTGCACTCCATTTCGATACTCGTTGCTTGCCCTTGATAAATTCATCCAAGTCCTATCCATTTCGTAGTTGTTGAAGTCTAAAGTTGGCAATAAGTTACACCGGTAAGTTGTTTATTATGTAAGTTTTGATATGATATATATTTATGTTTTATGTAAGTTATGTAGATTATGTAAGTTATGAGTTTTGTAAATTATGTAAGTTATGTGAGTTATGTAAGTTATGTAATTTATTTAAGTAATGATCAATATTATTACTATTTTGAGCTCGATAGAACCTTTTTCAAGTCTTTTTGAATTTTTTAAGATTCATCATACATGGCGTTGTTACACCTAGGGAGGATCCATTATATCTTACAGTGAGATATAAGGCAACCCATCAGGTTTCCAGCCTATATACTTTGAATCTTTTTCTTTTTTATACAAATACCTTTAAAAATATTAAAACTCCAAATCAAACATTATTAATATAAGAAAATAGTAATTTGAATATAATAATATCAAAAAAGAATCATAGTTGAATTTTTATATTAGAATATATTTAAAAAATGATCAATATTATTATATTGATAATTTTTTTTATAAGTGGCCCTTCAGTCGTCAAATGCAATAGCGTATCGATATAAACATTAACATTTACAAACAAATTTTTTAAGTTCCTTATTTACAAACTATTTTTTTTTATACTTTGAATCTTTATTTTTCTATACAAAAACCTTTAAAAATATTATATATTATTTCTTTAAAAAAATATTTTTCTTTAAAAAAATATGTTGTTTTAATATTTGTTATTAAATAAATTCTTTTAATCGGAGATGACGTAACGATTAGCCTTACCTTAGTTTAATTTTTTATTCAACTGTTGGACTTTTGAATTTTTTTTATTTTTAATATACAATATAGACATAACCAACAATAAATAAATAAAAATGTAAAACTAAAAATAAATAAATAAATAAAAATGTAAAGTTTCAAAAAGAACTTTACCCCAGAATCCAACCAATTGTAGGCACTTTAGTGGATGGTATTAAGGAGGTGTAATTATGAACTAAAACGGACCTTAATAATTTCAACAGGCTGGTGTATTTATTTGCAGCAAATATGACATGAAATGTCCACCCTTTGTGTTTTCAACGAACACGAAATGTCCACCCTGTATATGACAGAAATGCAGCCAAGATAAGGAGCAGCCAATAACTTATGAAAGAAAGAAAGGAAGTACAGCTTTCTTACCTCAGACAATGTGAATTGAAGCTAAGCTTTAGTTGAACCAATACTTGCAGGAGGAGCAGGAAGCAGTAACTGAGTAAATGGGAAACTTGTAACAGTGCGTCAAGTGCATATGTGGAGAAACCCCGTTAGTTAAACCTCAAGAATTTCCGATGTTTCATATATCACAGAAGATGAAAACATTAAAATAATTATAAGAAAATATAAATTTGAAATCATAGGAATATTAGCAGTAGTGAAACATTTTCAAATCAAGTTAATTTTTAAGTAACAAAATACATAGTTTTCGGCAAAAATATAGTTATAAACAAAAAAAATAGAGGCCATAAATACTTACTGCTCAGTTAGTCGAGAGGAAAAAAAATGTACATTACACAAACCAGTTAGGCCATCATTTGATTTTGGAATAACTAAAATGTGCTTAGGAGCCTGGGGAGCTATGTCCCTAAAAGCTAAGACCTACAAACAACAAAAATGAATCACAAACCAAATATTTAAGCATAACATATATACAAACTTCACTGCACTCAAACATTACTACACTCATATGATACAAAAATACCATAATTTAAAAAATAGACAGCATTTAAGCACCAATTTGGACAGCAATTATATGGCTGTAAAAACATTCAGCCAACACTGATTAAACAAAGATGAGTAAACAAAGAAACTCAAGCTCATTAAACAAAGAAACTTAGTTGTTAAATCACAAATTTTACCAGCCACGTAATGACCTTATTAAATTAATTTAAGCTATGTTCAGACTTAGCCAAGTCTATGATGCCGAATTACAATTAATACAATGACCGAATGTACTCACCACAGTCACATATATTTTACTCCTTGTATACCTAGCCATATCAACCTTACATTCAATCAAAATCATTATTGAATACACTTTGATCAAATTTGATATTTAATCTCTATACATAAAAGATCAAAGTTAAGTCTTACTTTTTAAAAAAAAAATTCCTATTCCAATAATTAAAATCATAAACAGTTTTCATCCAAATTTGTTAATTTGACGTGTTGATTAGACTACCCTTATGTGACGTAACATATGACTGACAGATAATAAGATGTTAAGTTCACATATTTTAATAGAAACTACAAATGACAATAACGACTGGACTAAATATATACCAATAAAAACATAAGTGAAAAATCATGAAATGAGCCAAGTAGAAAATAAAGACAAATGAGTTGGACATATTCAAAATCATAAAACAACGAACTTATTGATAGGTCAAGAACAAAGATTGAACAATACAAAAGATAATCATATAAATGATTACACTCCAAGATCAATGAATGAAGATGAATCAAATTCACAAGATAAAAGAAGAATGACCAAAACACTTCCATAAATAGTTGGACATTATGCTTAAAATTTTAAAACAACAGAAAAGAAAGAACAAAATCTCCAAAGAAACAAGTTTAAGATTAATGAAAAATTAAATAAAAGAAGTAATTTAATGTAAAATTTAACTCTTTTATTTATCATCAGATATATATAATCTAATTAAAAATCATGTTAGTAAATGACATAATGACATAAAGACTCCCCCATGGTGAAGCAGCCTCCTCTCTGTCTTTTATATTCATATCACACTCATATTCATATGCAGTATTCACGGCTAAACAGTATATACATGTCAAAATTTAATTAAGAAAATATAGTGTGAAATAATGGTGAAGCAAATTGGAAGAAGGAATTATCTGCATGATATTTTCAAATGTACCATTTTTTAAAGCCATCTTCTAAGTAAAATTTACGGTGTCTGTGTAAAGTTGTCAGTTTAGTTTTCCCATAGCATTGGCCAAGTCAAGCTTATCCCTCTTGAAATCAAGATTCTCCATTTATGTTATTATAGCCGAATGTGATTGGAATAGAAAACTACATAAAATAGAAAGCAAATGGGAGATTAAAATGACGAATTACCTCAAGAAATGCCTTTAAAACCCATAAAAATACCAGTATCAGAACTCCATCAACAGAGAATCCAACCTACAATAACTCAAAAAGAAATGAAAATTTCAGTACTTGAAGCAGGAGAATTCAAAAAGAATATGGTGTATAAATTAAAGGGTGTACCAGTTTAGTACAGATAGAGATGGGCAAAACAGCTCGTAAGGCTTTCCTTGCTTGTTTGTATTCGTGAAAAAGGGGCACTGACTTGAGGGTAAATGGGGATTCTTCGTGAACCAAGAAGGTGCTGAAAGGAGTGGGATTTGAAAGGGAGGGTTTTGGTGTTACAGGAAAAGCTAAGATATGGACAAAAATCAGTGGGGGAAACCGAATTGGGGGATTTTGGGTTGGGGATTTTGGAGACTTTGGGAACTTAGGGTTTTGGGAAATAAAAATCGGGGTTATGGGATTATTCAATCTTAAGGTTGTTGGTACAGCTTTGGACAAGAAATATTTTTTAAATCCAAGACAAATAAAGGTCATAAATCCTTTAGACCCAACAGCAGATTTGCCCGAGTGGTTAAGGGGGAAGACTTAAGAGTTTCAAACGCAAGTGTGCATGGGTTCGAATCTCATAGCTTATTTTTTACCTCCATTTTTTGCGGCGTTTTTACTAAAAACGCCACTATAGTTCCATTTTTTGTGGCGTTTTTACTTAAAACGCCACTAAAGCTCATTTTTTGTGGCGTTTGCCACTATTGCATAATTTTTTTTTCATTTTTACCTATATTTTTCTATGTTTTTTCTTTCAAAATATATTTTGAGTATTGAACATTTTTAACTATATTTTTTTGAATTTTTTAATTTTAATTTTTAAAATTTAACTACCATTATCAACTCTTTTAGGAATTTCTTTTTTCTTTCTTTTTGCATCAACATTATTCCTTTAAGTATAATATGTATTATTTGTTTAGATTTTTATATGTATACACCTAAATTTTGATATAGATACATCTGATCAGAATTATATATGAATTTTGGTTTAATGTGAAATTCTATTTGTAGTTTAAATGTTTAGTTGAAACTTTAATTTTGATTTAATCATACATATTTTTATGTATGCAATATATGAATAAAAATTTATGTTAATTATATCAATAATTGTGTTAATATTTTACAATATCTGGATCAAATTAAAGTTCATATATACAATTGCACACTAAACCATTGTTCATGTATGCTTTTGGGATTTAACCCATTTTGATATATATTTTTGTAAAATAATAATTTATATTTATCTTATTTTGATTTATTTTCTAAAAAATCTAAGATTAAACCCTAAACCCTTCTAAACACCAAACCTTAAATTAACCCCAAACCATACACCATAAACCCCAAACCATAAATCTTACACCCTAAACCCTAAACCCTAAACCACAAAACATGCATAATCATAAACCCTTGACCCTTAACCCCTAAACTCTTAACTCCTAACCACTAAACCATAAATCACAAACCCTAAATCATAAAATTAACATATTAAACATTAAACCCTAAGTCATAAAACCCTAAACCATATACCTTAAAGTTTAAATACCCTAAACCCTAAAATAAATAAATTAATTTTTTTTGTCATTTTATCAAAAACCATAACCCTTAGAACCCTAATAGCCTAACCCCTAAAACCATTAAGAGTACTAAGACCATAACTATAAAATAATAAACCCTAAACCACAAACTATAAACCACAAACACTACTAAACCCTTAACTTTAGATCTTTAAACCCTTAAACGCCCTAAACTATAAAAACATAAACCATAAACCCTTAACCCTAAACCTATAACCCCTAACCCCTAAACTCTTAATACTGCTAAACATAAAGATCTTAAACACTAAACACTATACCTCAAACCCAAAATAACAAACCCTAAACTATAAATTTAACATTTTAAACATTAAACCCTAAACAATAGACCTTAACCCTTAAATATTAAACTCTAAACCTAAAAATAAGAACTATGAAAATATAATTCAAAACAAGAATACGAAAAAAAAATATGAAAATTAAATCAAATCAAATAGAAACGAGACGCTACACAAAAAAAGGCTACAAAGACTTTTAGCGGCGCTTCGAAAAAAGCGCCGCTATTGCTCAGGCTTTTAGCGGCGTTTTTTCAGAAGCGCCGCCATTGCTCATGCTTTTAGCGGCGTTTTTGAAAAAGCGCCGCTATTGCTCATGCTTTTAGCGGCGTTTTCACAGAAGCGCCGCGATTGCTCATGCTTTTAGCGGCGTTTTCAAAGAAGCACCGCTATTGCTCATGCTTTTAGCGGTGTTTTCGCAGAAGCGCCGCGATTGCTCATGCTTTTAGCGGCGTTTTCGAAGAAGCGCCGCTATTGCTCATGCTTTTAGCGGCGTTTTTGCAGAAGCGCCGCGATTGCTCATGCTTTTCGCGGCGTTTTTTTAGAAGCGCCGCGATAGCTCAAGCTTTTAGCGGCGTTTTTTCAGAAGCGACGCTATTGCTCATTCTTTTAGCGGCGTTTTTGCAGAAGCGCCGCTATTGCTCATGCTTTAAGCGGCGTTTTTGCTAAAGCGCCGCTATTGCTCAGGATTTAGCGGCGTTTGTTGCATAAGCGCCGCGATTGCTCAGGCTTTTGCGGCGTTTTTCCAGAAGCGCCGCGATTGCTCATGCTTTTAGTGGCGTTTTTGCGTAAGCGCCGCTACTGCTCTAGTTTTTAGCGGCGTTTTTTACAAAAGCGCCGATATTGCTCAGGCTTTAACGGCGTTTTTTTAAAAACGCCGCTATTGCTCAGACTTTTAGCGGCGTTTTCTGTAAAAACGCCGCTATTGATCAGACTTTTAGCGGCGCTTTTGTAAAAACGCCGCTATTTCTTAGTTTTTAGCGGCGTTTTAAAGAAAACGCCGCTAATGTATAATATTTGCGGCATTTTTGTACCAAACGCCACGAAAAACGCCACGAAAGGCCTGTTTTGCTGTAGTGTTAGCTGAACAATTCAGAGTTTGTATAGCACGAATAGACTATGCCTGGAACGTACGTACCCAAGGTTGTTCTAAGGGAGAGAGCAGAAATCTGGCCAAGAAAGCAGCAGAAGCAGCTATTATCGACGGGACATAACGAAGCATTGTGTACTCAACAAGTGATAACTGTGCAATGTAGTTGGCCATGCATTCGAAATGCAATGGATGATCCTATAAATGGCAGGCAAATATTACTGTCAGTGGCCATTGAAGTTTCAACACTAATGATTCCCCTTTTAACTAAGGAACAAATAAAAGATACATGATTGGCCATTTCGGCAGCAGAAACAAATTGCCTTAGCATTTTGCATGAATCATGTCAATAATCTGGTAAAACTTCCATAAACTTCTCATTGTATGGACTTAAAGAGTGAGACATTTACCTCAGAAAAAAATGAGCTGTTGGGACAGCCATTTCAAACTTCAAGTAATTCAGCACAGCGGATTCCATTTGCAAGATCTGCAGGGAAAATATGTTTATGCAGGTTGTGGTGGAGACTAAAGAAGATTGGAAATGAATCCTTAATGGAACCTGACCTCTTCTTTCCGGTATTTGTTATCAGCAATATGGCAGATCACTTGTACGCTTAGTTTAGTTATCTCCTCGTATTTACTGCCATGAAATCACTTTTTTAGTTATACTCCATTCTTACCAAAGCTATATTGTGCACGCAAACACCAAGGATACAAACCACATATGCATGCACAGAACATCAATATTCTTGATGTGAAAGAGAAGTGTTATATTTTCAAAACAATGGATAAAAGAAAAATATACTATGTTTAGTTTTTGAAAAATATGAGCTATATTACTGTTCTTTTGTTATTAAAATATCTGCTATTTATTAATGTACCATTTTACCGTTAAGATTTTTATTTTCTATGTTTTTCTTTTCCTATACTTTTAGCTTATATTTCATTTTCTTTTCATGGATTTCATAAAATTAAAAAAATAGTTGAATTTCATAATTTATAATATTACAAAATTTCAATTTTTTTTTCTAGATAATATTTAGTTTTTTCAGAATAGATTGTTACGTACAAGCAATGCAAATTATTGGTGTTTCAATATGTTGAAAGCAGTCACAATATTAGTTGAAAATTTTAAAATTAGATTTAATTTTTTTTAAATCAAAACAAAAATTATAATCTTCAAAACCCATATAAAATTATAAAGTTAACCATACAAGCGTGACAAGAATCATAAACTCAAAAATCCAAACCACAATAAAAGTAAAATAAAACAGGATTTAAAAAAAAAAAAGACAAAGAAAGCAAGACAAGAATGGGAGAAAAGAAGCAGCAAGATGGAACGATATATAATTTAAAAAAAACCAACAAGAAACATGAAATCTTACCAAGCAATCATCATGCAGGTAACTACAACCAACTGCAACTGTTCCCTGTTAATTAAATTGCTAGAAAGATAACGATCAATTTAATTAACGGTCAAAAATAGCGTCGCGGGTAGAAGCCTGTACTCTCCAGCTACCTACAGTTGAAATCAGATCAGTGTTTACGTTGAAAGAAAAAGGGGTAGGTTATAATAATGAGAAGAAGAATCCGTGGAAAGGGCCCTGGCATAACTTACCCTCACCAGCCAATCAATGGCAGTAGCTTGCATGTAGTCAGTAATATCTTCCTGGACCATCTCCATGTAGTCCGCACGAGGCCTTTTTGTTGCCCATAGAGCATCGGGAATAGGATGGAACATATCAAGCACAAGTCTTAAAGAGCAAAAGTATAACAGATGGTATACCTCTGAAGCACGCGAGTTCTGGTAAATCACATGAGCAATGGAGTCCTTCCCTGAGGCTGGTGTAAACAATAGCATTGGCAGGCCAATAATATTAGTTGACAATACGAAAATGACACTATTAAGCAAAATCAACTCAACTAAAGAAAAAGGACCTTCTTTCCGTGTGTACTATAATATGTACAGATTGATGTTTGCTTTTGTTGCAAAATGACCATCCATGTGAACTGCGAGCTCACCAGAACCACAAGCTCACCAAAAATGCAAGCTCTACAAAATTGTGAGCTCACAAAAAAAAAATGTGAGAGCTCATCGAGACGGTGAGCCGACCAACACTGCGAGCTCACCAAACTTGAGAGCTCACCTGTGAGTTCTTCACTCTACAAGTTGCCAACTTGCCAACTTGCACTGAAAGTGTGATAAATTTTGCTTAGACATTTTGACAGGTGATAAGACAGAAACTAGCTAATGAAAAAGAAAGTTATATAAATCTAGTCACTGAATTAAGCCAAGTTATAATTTTTTTTTTTTTTAGCTTATTTAAGCTTAATACTTCATGTAAACTTTGTATCACTTTTTAATGAAACAAGTTCATCTCAAACTTATTCTTCTCTATTTTTTGATCATTTTTGCTTCTGTTTCAACCTTTCAAGAGTCATTTTATCTTTGAGGATCTATTTTCATAAAAATGTCTATAGCAAACTTTACACCACCACCACCCCCTATTTTTACAGAGAAAACTACCACATTTGGGTAGTAAAAATGAAAACTTATCTTCATGCCTTTGATCTTTGGGAGGTTTTAAATATTGAAATAGAACCACTAGTGTTGAGGTTAGTTCCCACACTCACTCAAATGAAACAACATAGTGAGAAATGTGCAAAAAAACACAAGGCAATGTCCTGCCTACAAAACAGTGCTTCAGACGTGATCTTTACAAGAATCATGGCATGTGAAACTCCCAAACAAGCTTAGGATAAGCTCAAGGAGGAGTTCTAGGGATCACAGAAAACAAGGCAGCAACAGATGATCAATCTTAGACGAGATTTTAAAAACCTTAATATGAAGGAAGCTGAGACTTTGAAGCAATATTTAGATTGAATCATGGCAGTGGTGAACCAGATAAGACTGTTAGGTGACTAGTTTGCGGATAGTTAAGTAGTTGAGATGGTGATTACCACACTTCCTGAGATATACGAATCAAAGATATCCTCACTAGAAGATTTAAGGGATCTATCAACGATCTCACTCTCGAAGCTAATTAATGTTCTGTATGCTCTAGAATAAAGAAGGACAAGCAGAGAAGAAGGACATGCTGAAGGAGCTTTTTAAGCCAGAAACAGAGATGCTGCAAGCTCCTCAAGTCAGAAAGAAAAAAAAATAGCTAGTCAAATAAAAAGGAGAAACTAAAAGAAATAAGGTGGAAAGAAAAAAATATCCACCGTGCTCACACTGTAAAAAGTTAAGGCATCCTGAGAAGTTTTGCTGGTTTAGGCTTGACACTCAATGCAAAAATTGTAAACATTTTGGCCATGTAGAAAAAGTATGCAAAAACAAAAGGCATACTCAACAGCAAAATGCTAAAGCTTAGACAGCAAAAGCAGAAGAACTCATGTTCATAATTTCCTACGAAGCCCAGCTTGCAACACCATGTGAACTCACCAACTGAGTAAGAAAGAATTGGCTCGTAGATAGCTGTTGTACGAGTTACATGATAGTAGATGCAAGCATCTTCAAGAATGTTGACATAAGGTTCTATTCCAATGTGAAAGTTGAAAATGGCTAGTATATTAAAGCAGTTGGAAAGGGGGATATTTTGATCAAAACTCTATCAGGTACTAAACTTGTCACAGATCTTCTTTTAGTTCTTAACATAAACCAAAATCTGCCAAATGTAAGACAATTGCTCGAGAAAAATTATTTTACTGTTTTCAAGGACAACAAATGTTTAATTCTTGATCCAAATGGATGTGAGCTCATATCAACAAAGATGGCATATAGAAGTTTTGCTGTCAACTGGAACTTAGCAACTTCAGCAACATATACCAGCTTATTGGATGAAACAAAATTCTGGCACAAAAGAATGGGACATGTTGACTATAAATCCTTAAGTCAAATGTCCAAGAATAACTTGGTTGAAAACTTATCAAATATGGCGAAACATGAAGATATATGCGAGGTATGCCAGCTTGGAAAACAGACGAGGTCTTTAATTTTTGTGAACACAACATAACGAGTCATTGAAAAGTTACACTTAGTACATACTAACATTTGTAGACCCATGAAACCAAGCTCGTTAAATGGAAGTAGGTACTTTGTGTTATTTATAGATGACAGTACAAGGTTTTGTTGGGTGTACTTCATAAAGAACAAGTCCAAAGTAGTGAAATCTTTTTCAAGTTTAACCCAATGTTAAGAACCAAAGTGACTGCAAGCTCAAAATGGTAAGATCAGACAATGGGGTAGAACACACCTTAGAAAAGTTTCAAAAATTCTGTGAAGAAGTTGGTGTCCATTGTGACAGCCCTATTTTGGCCCTAATCGAAAAAGTGGTTTCGGGACCATTAAACCTAGTTAGAAATTTTTAAAATACTATTTTCTGTGTCTATATTATGTGTATTATTATATGTGAAAAATTGATGTCTTGATTTTGTTGTTTGGATGTTGAATTATTAATTAAGGGGCTTAATTGCATAGAAGTAAAAATTAGATAGAATATGTGTGAGTGCCGAATTGTGGATGTTCTTTAAGTTTGGAGGGTTTAAGAAACAAATAAACCAAAGAAACTATGCATGGACACATTCGGCCATCACTTAGTGGGAAGGTAATGATATTAAAAGGGCTAGTTTGGTAAAATAATAAATAAAGCTCATACATGTAATAATAAAACATAGAATGAATGTTTATTTTCTTGTTATTGCTGATTTCATCAAGAGAAAAAGAAATAAGAAAGAACAAGGGGCATTCGGCTATCTAGGTGTCCAATTAAGGTATGATTTCATGTGATTTCTTTTAGATTTTGTGAATTGGAGTTGGTTTTAAAGCTCTTGACATAACCCATGTGTTAATTTTTGAGTTTGTGATACATGATGCATTCGGCCATGGTTAAGATGTGTTAAATTGTTGATAATTTGATGTTGTGTATTGAGGAATGATTATATGTGAGTATAAACTAGTTAAACTTTGCTATAAGTGGCTAAAATGAGTAAATTGCGGTTATTGTGGTGAAATGTGAGATTTGTGCTTAATATTAAAAATTGATAATTAAATTGTTAGTATATATATATATATGTTTGCCGAATGTGAACCAAAGTGAGGATGGGAGTAATTGTTGTGTATTAAGTTAGTAAAGAGTGAAAATTTGGCCGTAAGTGTGTTATTAGGAAGGGGAATTTGTCCTTGTTTGAATAAATCATGTCATTTCTAAATTGAGCTTTGAATAAGTGAAATAAAATGAGAAATGAGGAGAAGGATGAGTTTGAGCTTGTAAATTGATATATGTGACTTAAATGATGATTGATAATCGGCTAAAGTGGTTAATATGCATTTAGATATATATATATTATAATGGCTGAATGTGGACATGAATAATGATGTGAATAATTTGTTATTTATTGATGTTGCCAATGAAAATTTTGAGTTGGAAGAGCTAATGCCGAATGGACTTGTGGTGTTATGTGTTAAAAGATTTTTTTTTTAATTATTTGGTTAAATGATATTCGGCCATATGGACAGCTCGTGCACTTGATGATATATTACGATCTATGAGCTTATATATATAAGTGTATGAACATTTGGTTATATGTTAACATCTTGATTTTGAAGGTTGGTTGATAATTAATTATTTTAATTATATGAGCATTCAGTCAAGGAGGAATTGTTTTATGGAATTATATGTTATATATTTATGGAATTAAAAGCTTGAATTAAATGTGAGTACAAATGAATAAGTTGAATTATTTGATTGGAAATGATTTATTATTGAGATATATATACATATATATATCATATTGCCGAATGAAATTAAAGTTTAATGAATGTGGTTGTGTTATGTGAAATGTATAATTAAATGACTTCGATAAGTGTTTGCTTGTGTTTTGAGAATTATTAATGCATTTGAATGTGTGAATTTCGAATGAAAATAAAATTGATTAAGTAATTTAGTAAGTTGATTTGTTTTAATTTAGCTCAAGAACAAAGAGAGCCAAATTCGGATAGGGGGAAAACGAAAGTAGTTGAATAGCCGATCTGTGATTGTTCAACGATAGCCGAAGTAAGTTTTAAGTATTTAAACATAAGTTACTTGTGAATATGCCATGATATATCATGAAAATTAGACATCTTTTATTTTAATATATATATATATATACATGCATATTGTCGAATAGTATGCATGAAAGTGAAATAAAGTAAATTATATGATTATATTGCCGAAAGTTATATACATGAAATAGAAGATATGCAGTTGATATATGTACATTGCCAAATGGTAAGTTAAGAAATGATAATGTGATAGATATTATGTAATTGTATTCGAATGATACAAAGATCTTAATAAGTGTGAAATGAATGTGAAAGAAAAATGATTAGTATGTGTTCATATTCGAATGAAGTCAAAGTTGATTAATGTGGTTACCTTGTGCGAAATGCATAAGTACATGATGTTGATATGGATATGATTTTGTGAAATTATCTACGAATTGTTATTCGGGCCTTTGGCTCAGCAAGCTTTTAGCTGGTGAATATTTTTCGAGCCACGAGCCTAGCAGGCGTAATGCCGATGAATGAGTATCGAACCCAATGTCTAGCAGGCCTTGTGCCGGTGATAAGTTCAGGTTTATCCCCAGCAGGCTAATTGCCGGTGATATAATAAAAGTCTAAGACTATGAGACTTGTGCTATACGGCATCTGAATCCGTTCAATAGATTTAAATTGTCCAGGTACGTATAAATTATTTATGCATATGAAGATAATGTGGATTGAATTATGGAGGTGAAACGAAAAGTATATGAGAAGTGGTTGTGTATATATATATTCGGTCATTGTGGAATTTTATACATGAAAATATATGTTATATATGTGATTACGATCATTAAAATTATATGTGGATATGGTGCTTTAAATTAACCCTATTAAGTTGAATCAAAGAATGACATTGAGATCTTTAGATGATGTGATTATGTGACATAGAATTTTAAAGAAATGATATGTCAATAAAAATATGTACAATGTGGCTATGTATATTCGGCCAAATAGTGATACATTTAGATTATGTTATATGTGAATAATGTGCTTAAATAAGTTTAGTTATTTAAATTACTTAAGACTTACTAAGCTTAATTGCTTACTGTGAATATTTGAGTTCTATTCTATTTTATAGATCTTGGTTGAAAGCTACGAGCTCGGGGATTCAAGTTCAAAGTCATTAACACTATCGTCATTGTTTTGGTACTTTTAAAAGTCTATATTTTGAAAGATGGCATGTATAGGCTTAACTCTCTCTTTTGAAAACAAGTTTAATTTTGAATATGTACATATATTCAAGCCATGCGAAAATGGCTTGTTCATTTTGTTAAGTAAGGTTCCATGGTTGAATTAAGGCTATGTGTGATATTTTGGTTGTGGATGGCATATTCGGTGGTTGATGTGACTATTGAATTATCAAGTAGTATGTGTATTTCTAGATGATTATAACAGTGATTGGTATCGGATCAAGTCTCATTTATTTCGTGAATGTTTAATATGCATAGTAATTTTGAGTATACCAGTTCTAGGCTTATATTCGGCCATTTGAAAATGATCTATAGTACAATTACATATTTGTGGTTTCGTGTAATTCATGATATCTTGAATTCGTTAGATACATGTTCATTCCCAGTAATTTAAAGAATTTATTTTTATGTGAGCATTATTGAATGTACGGATATCGTATACTGTTAGGTAATACTTCATAACTCTATTCCGGTGACAGATACGGGTTAGGGGTGTTACATCCATCATCAACTAGGCAATGTGTTCACTCCACAACAGAATGGTGCAAGTGAAAGAAAAAATAGAACTGTGATGAACATGGCTCGCTGCTTGCTGTTTGAAAGTAAATTGCCAAATAATTTCTGGGCAGAGGCAATAACACTACAATTTATCTGCCAAACAAACTACCTACTAAAACATTTGAAAGGAAGATACCATTCGAAGCCTGGTATGGTTTTAAACCTTCTGTTTCATATTTAAAAGTATTTGGTTACACATGTTTTGTTCATGTTCTAGGAAAGAAAAGAAGTACGTTAGGCAATAGATGGCAGCTAGGGATATTTGTTGGTATTCCAGTGTTAAGAAAGGATACAAAATCTATACCCCTTTCACCAAGAAAGTGATCATAAGTAAAGATGTAAAGTTTGATGAAACAAAAAGCTGGAATTAGACTACAACAAAAGAAGAGATGTGTGAATAAGGGAGTCCAAGACCTAATCTGCAAACCACTGGGAACCAAACTGAAAATGATGAATTTGATGAACACGAACGGAGAATTATGATCAATTAATCCAATACTTTTTCTTTTCCTTGATCTAAATCCACGTGTTGCTTTTCTTAATCTATATAATCAAATTTAACTAATTCAAACTTCATTCTATTCAATTTAATCGAAAAATCATGTTTTGAAAAAATTACACTTTTGCCCCTAAAATTTTGAATTCAATACAACTTAGTTCCTAGCTCATAAAAATGCAAATTCATGCAATTTAGTCTACAACCATGCTAGCCGAACATCACTTAGGCCCTTAACAATCCTTACATTTCAATTATTTTATAATTTCACCAAGAATAATTTTCTATTTTTCAATCTAATCCCTAATGACAAATTAATCAAAATTTCCTTTACAAAAGTTGCTCAACTATCATCAAATATTCATTTTCATCCCTCAAGCATAAAAAAAACCCAATATACATTCATGGTAAAACCCTAGATTTTTAACAGTTTTGCAAATTAGTCTCTGAGCTATCTAGATTAAGCTACAATGACTCCAAAAACATAGAAATCATTAAAAACGGGATGAAAAATACTCACATGCATGAGAACTAAGGATGTTTGAATGCTTGGATGGTCTTTAATGGCTTCCCAAGCTAATTTTTGATCGGTAAAATGAAGGAGAAAGATTATGTCTTTCTTTTTCTTAATTTAATTTTAGTTTATTTCATTAACTACCAAAACAACCTTATTTATAATCCTTTATAATGCTTAATTAATGTCCATCTTTGTCCACTAACAATAATTATGGTCTAATTACCATTTAAGGCCACTCTTATTTTAATTTCATAACAAATTGACATTTTTTCTAGTAGAACCTAAGTTTTGCACCTTATGCGATTTAGTCCTTTTTATCAAATTAAGCATACAAACGATAAAATTTCTTCACGAATTTTTTATACGATGCTACTAACATGATGCAAACCATAAAATAATAATAAAATATTTTTTTTGATGTTAGATTTATGGTCTCAAAACCACTGTTCCAATTTTACAGAAAACAGGCTGTTACACAACATACCGGCTATGGGCTCGATCATCTTTAGGGCATAAGCCTCCACTTATATCAAAGCACATGAGTTGCATACACATGGTCAGTGACTAACTCAAGATTTAGGTAAATCACACCATGAACGTCACAAGTGAATTAATTCACAAACGGATTCAGAATTAATTCATCTTGGGTCCAGTCCAATGTATCATTCTACCAATGAATACATTTATGTCTCTACTCGTGGAGTCAACTACTTCGATAGCCGAGACAATTCATCTCCCCAATTGGAACTGTAGAAAACATAATCATCCTTCTCAATATTTGAATCAAATGCTCACTTTGATTCTTTTACGGTATTACGGACTCATTTAGATTATCTACTAAAGTAAGTTGTCTTTCTCGCAATGTAAATGTTCTTTACAAAGCCTCTTATCTTCAGCTTGAACTTTAAATAATCAATGAGCTATTATTTGCTTGTTACAATTTCACTATGCGTGCAAAATATAAAAGACACAAAATACAAAAAAAAAAACATAATAGTAAAATGTGAAATTAATTTTATTTATTTATTCATCGTTCAAATAAATAGAAAATAGTTACATGTTTATTACAATATGGGAAAATTTCCCAACAATCTCTCACTTGCCCTAGTGAAGTAAATGTGTCATGTTTTGCATTCCTATATCATTGACATGTTTGTTAAAACTCCTAGTTACAAGAGTATTAGTAAACGGATCCGCAAGGTTATTTTAAGAAATTTATTTCATCACATCTACAGTTTCTTCGGCTACTTCCTCTCGTATCAAGTGATACTTCCAATCAATTTGTTTTATCCTAGTGTGACTTCTCATTTTCTTGGTATTAGCTATTGCAGCATTGTTATCACAATACAATGTTATAGCTTTTTCCATACCAAGAATAACTTCAAGTTTGGTTAAGAATTTTTGAAGCCATATTACTTCTTTCGTTGCCTTAGAAGGAGTCAAATACTCGCCCTCCAAAATAGAGTTAGTAGTGCAAATTTGTTTTGCACTTCTCTATACTATGGCTCCATGACCTAGAACGAATACATTTTGTAACATCCCGAAATAGGGCCTAAACAGAACAGTGGTTGCGAAACCATGAATTCGAGATAGAAAAATTTATTCTGATTACTTTTTGTGATTTACCGAGTGAATAGATGCATGTTTTAGAATATTGATAGAAAATTTCATGAATTGCATGTTTAAATTGCCTATTAGGGCTTAATTGCAAAAGTTGATAAATATGAGTTCTAGATAGGAAAGGATTAAATTGAAGAGCATAATTGAAGTAGAGGTCCTTAAATGGTAATTAGACCATTAGGTTTTCATGGACAAAAATGGACATACATAGATAAAAATAACCAAAGTTTTAATGAAGGGTATTTTAGTCATTTGGTAATTAAAAGGAATTAAAAGGGAAAAAGATGGCAAAATTGTTATCATCTTCTCCATAAGGGTCGAAACTCATGTTTCTCCATAGCTAGGGTTTCTTCAACTTCTCAAGCTCATAGTAAGTGCATCCAAGCCCCGTTTTTAATGTTCTTTACGTTTTTGGAGTCCCGATAACTCGATTTAGCTTATTCTAGCAATAATTTAACCTAGGGTTCATATTTGGAAAAATACCCATAGGTGAAATGTGTTTGTTTTAATGTTTTATGATAGAATATGAAGTTTTAGATTAAACAACTTGTGCTACTCAATTTTAAGTGAAAACGAGTAAAACAACATAATCGGTAAAAATACCTAATGTTCATAAGTACATGTTAGAGTGAGAATTTGATGTTGCCATTAAGGGAAAATTATCAGCATGTCCTAAAACATAAGAATTAGGGAAAAAGTTTAATTTCCGAGCTTTGGGGCAAAAGTGTAAATATGAAAAAGTTTAGGGGCAAAATCATAATTTTGCCAAAGTTAGAGTTAAGGACTGTTTTGATAAATGTGAGTATTAAATAAGCTAAATTTGCTAATTATAGATCAAGAAGAATGAAATTTGGGGATAGACCGAGGAAAGAAAAAGGTAGAAGATTAAGTTGTCAAGTTGATCGTATTTTTGCATCGAAGTAAGTTTACGATAAATAAATGCAATATTTTGATATTTTATATTAATTTTGTTAATTTCCAGCATATATACATTTATTTTATGAGAATATTCCAAGCTGAATTAAAGATGAGGTAACAGAGAAAAAGTATCAGAAAGCCCGTTTGAACCTTAGGAATGTATGGGATACGGAATGTCATGACATTTTGGGTTGAGACAGTCGAGGAACATCCCATGTAAGTCCATATCATACATATGGCATTGGCATGTTGAGACAGTTTTGAAACATCCCATGTAAGTCCATATCAGATATATGGCTTTCGTAGGACAGGGAACATCCCATGTAAGACCATGCCTAGAGCATGGCATTGGCAGGCTATTATTAGGCAGGAAAACCCAAGTATCCTTAGTATTCCAAATGGTTCATTGGGCTAATATACAGGCTATGTTACAAGAAATTTCTGGTAAAGGAATGATAAACAGGAAAGTTAAAGAGTAAGTGGAGAAGTAAAATAAAGATTTTGTTAGTTGATGGTATAATCTGAGTATATTTATACTTGGTGAATGTTGTCATTTATTTACTTGTAAACTTATTAAGCATTGTAGCCTTTTTATCTTTTATAGTGTAGCCAAGCCAATTAGGGAATGAAAAGGACGTCGGAGTTCGTCTCACATTATCAAAGGCTATCTCAGTATTTTGTAATTTGAAATGTTGAGTTATGGCATGTATAGGGACTTGGTCATTTTATATGTATGTCCTTATGATATGACTAAAGAATGGCATGTGAATACTTGGTAAGGATTAGCTATTGAATGGCTAATTAAGAACATGATTTGATGTTATGTATGCCTACATGATAGTTTATGCAAAGAAATTATGAAAGAGTAAAAGTTGGCCATGAAACAGTTTTGGAACAACAGCAGTGACGTGAATTTGAAAAATTACTAAAAATTGTAGAAATGGAATTAAATGGTGAATAAGATATATAATTAAAGCTTATTGAGTCTATTTTCGTAGGAAAGAAATATAACAAGCAAAAGAATTCTGTATTTTGAGATATTTAAATTATTGCGATACTGGTTTAGAGTGACTTCATGATCCCCTATTCTAATTTTAGAAATTCACTAAAAATTGTACAAAAATAATTATGAGTCATAATTTATATATATATATTCCTTATTAAGTCTATTTTCATTAGCAACAAGTGGAAACACTAAATGAAAACTGAACTATTAGATAATTTATTTTTAGTGAAGAGAGGTCAGGTTCGCTGGGCTGCAAAATAGGGGAACCTTTAACTAATAAACTGTACTAATTGGCCACACCAAAAATTCTGGAAAAATTATGGTAAGAAGATTTGTGATTAGGAAAAATTTACAGATTTAAATATTGAGTTTAGTAACTCGAGTTATAATTAATTTAGTGACTATTATGCAGGGGGACTATTTTATTATGAACAGTGAAATAAATTGTTTTAATTTGTGTAAGTAATTAAAAAATTTTTAAATGTTCCCAGTTTGGTCCCGAACCATTCCAATTGCATATTTAGGGCGTCGAGGGCCCATTTTAGGGATATATTTAATGAATGTGAATGAATTAATTTTAAAAGCAAATTTTTATGCCCCGAACTAGTAAGGTAAGTCTGGTAACGCCTCGTGCTCGACTCCTGCGACAGTATCGGGTAAGGTGTGTTACACATATCTCAATGTTGATTTCCTCGAATCTTTATAGGTTTAGAAGTTTGAATCTATGTATCCAATAGGAGTAAGGTCCTTCCCAGAGTACACACGCATACAATCACTGGTTCTTTTAAGATACCTTAATATATGTTTTACAGCTTACCAATACTTGAGACCTAGATTTGTCTAATATCAACTAACCATTCCTACTAAGAAAAAGATATCTGGATGTGTGCAAAGCACCACGTATATAAGGCTTCCAACTATTGAAGCATATGGAACCTTACTCATATGCTCTCTTTCTTCCGCTATCTCAGGACAATCATCTAAAGAAAGATGAAAACCTGATGCATTCGACAGAATGCCTGGCTTCGAACCTATCATTGAAAAATGTTTCAATACCTTATCGTTGTATGAAGCTTGAGATAGAGTTATTGTTTTATTCTTTCGATCCCTAAAGATTTGAATTCCAAGAATATAACTAGCTTCACCCAAGTTATTCATGCTAAACTGTTGAGCTAAACACAGTTTAACCGATGATAATTCTCCTACCTCATTTTCGATAAGTAGAATATCTCAATATACAAAACGAGGAATACCACCTTTTTGTCCTTTATAGGCTTATAAACACAAGGTTCATCAGCATTTTGCTCTAATCCAAAAGTCTTTATCATTTGATCAAATATTTTATTCCATAAGCGAGATGCCTGCTTAAGTCCATAAATCAATCTTAGCAGTTTGCAAACTTTCTACTCCTTTCCTTTGACAACATAGCCAGTGAGTTAAGCCATGTATATGATCTCATCAAGATAGTTATTCAAGAATGCTGTCTTGACATCCATTTGCCAAATCTCGTAATTGAGGCAATAGTAATGGATAAGAGTATGCGGATAGACTTTAGCATGGCTATTGGAGAGAAGGTCTCATCATAATCGATGCCTTCTTTTTGTGTGTAGCCTTTCCTTACAAGTCTAGCTTTGTGTGTTTCCATTTTCACTTCCGCATTTCTCTTCTTCCTGCAGATCCACTTACAACATTGGGTTTAATTCAAATCGGTAAGTCTATAAGTTCCCACACTGTATTAGATTTCATAGAATCCATCTCGGCATCTATTGCCTGTTTCTAGAGCTTGGAATCAACATCCTGCATAGCCTCATCGTAAGTGAGTGGCATCATCCTCATGATTGGCTTCCGTATTATAAATACTACCATCATAGATGAAGAAGTATGGTTTCTTAAAAACTCTCCCACTATAACAGATTCCCCTATGTTGTTGATCATTTGTAGGTTTTTCTACAACTTTCTCGAGAATTAAACTTGGTGTTTGTTCTACCATTCTAGAAAGTTCCTGGAGTACCACTTTGCGTTAAGGCTTAAAGTTATCCATTTAGCTTTCCTCAAAGAAGTAGCATGAGTAAAAACTTTAATTGTATTATCGCTTGTATTGTAGAATAATCATCCCTTTGTTCCTTTTGGATATCCTACAAACATGCATAATTCTATCCGTGCATCCAACTTCTTTGCATCCTTACCCAAAATGTGTGCTAGACAACTGCATATTCCAAAGTGATTTAGAGTGAGTTTCTTTCTATATCTCAGTTCATAAGGTGTCTTACAAGAAGACTTAGTTGGCACATCATTCAAAATATAGCAAGCCGTTTGTATCATATATCCCCAGAAGGAAGTAGGAAGTTGTGAATAGCTTAACATTGAATGGACCATGTCACACAAGGTTCTATTCCTTCTCTCATCTATACCATTCTGCTGTGGAGTGTCCGGTGCAATCAATTGGGATAAAATCCATTTCTCTGCAAGGTATCCTAAGATCTCATCAGACAAGTATTCCCCATCTTGGTCAGACCGAAGATTCTTTATGGATAAACCTAATTGCTTTTCCACTTCTACATGAAACTCTCAAAATTTATCAAAGGTTTTGCTTTTGCAGTACATTAGATACACATATCCATATCGAGAATAATCGTCTATAAAAGTCATGTAATAATCGTAACTTCCTCGAGCATTGATATTCATGGGACCACATGCATCAGTGTGCAAAAGTTCTAAAGGTTCGTTGAACCTTGTACATTTTGCATTAAAAGACCTCTTAGTCATTTTACCTTCCAAGGAAGATTCACCTTGTGGAAGACTAACTTTCTTAAGCATACTTAAAGGACCATCTTTCACAAGTCTAGTGATTCTTTCTTGGTTAATATGACAAAGTCTTAAATGCCATAGGTACCCCTCATTAGAGTGAGAAGTTTTAAGCTTTTTATTCACTATTTCAGTTTGAAGCATCGAGTAGTTATTTGGTTTGATAAAGTAGAGATCGTTTTCCATCCATCCATTACAAATTAAAGAACGATTTATGTGAATCCCTTTATTGAATGTTACGGTATAACCGTCATAAAATAAACATGCTATAGAAATTAAATTCCTTTTAAAATAAGGTACATAAAACACTTCTTTAAAACAATCTTCCTAAATTTATCAAAGTGTAAAATAACTTCTTCCACTACTTCTATTGAAACATTGCTCCCATCTTCAATCCATAACAAGAGACTCCTGTCACACAGACTTCTCGTTTTGTTGAACCCTTATAAAGAAACACATACATGGTTAGTGGCTCCAAAATCAACAACCCAGTTGTCAATTGATTCTTCTACTAAGCAAGCTTCAACCATAAAGAGTTTCATATATTTGCCCTTTTCATCTACGTAATTCAAATACTCCTTGTAGTTTGATTTAAAATGCCCTTTTCTGTTGCAGAAGAAACATTTGATCTTTTTAGGATCTTTTGACTTTTTAGCCTTCTTCCTATCCACACGAGGTGGAACCAAAGACTTAGTCCGTTTCTTCTTTCCCTTATCTTTCTGTTTCCTCGTAGAGTATGAAGGGCCCACAACTAAGTTTGCCTCAGGTTTCTCTTGAACTGACTTACCACCATTCAGTATCAACTTATAGGATTGTAATTCCTTCATAAGCTAAATCAAGTTAAGCACCATGTTTCACAAGTTGTAAGCGGCCCTAAAACTAGCAAACTCCTTAGTTAAGGATTTGAACACTATTTCAATTTGAGTGTTCACGTCTAGTTTAGCCCCATTGTCCTCCACTTCTGTAAAGAATCACATAATCTTAAGCATTTTTTTTTTTACCGGAGTATTAGTTTTCTATTGAGAATTCATCAAATTTTTCATGATCTCTTTGGTAGTTTAAAAATTCTCGTGTTGCTTTTGCAGCACACTACTCATGCTCGTTAACATATAACATCGAGAAATCAAGTCAAAATCTCTTTAGCGATATTTCACTTTGGGCTAAGCTTCAAGAAGGCACGTTTCGTCAAGAACGAATTTGTGTTTCTCACAGTTAAGAACTATTAGCAAGTTTCATTTTCATTCTCGAAAGTTATCCCCATTTAATTTATTCTCAGTAAGAATGCTAATAAGAGGAGTAGGAGATATATTTGAACTGAAAAAAAATAAAGATTTCACTAGTTACTATTTTTGTATTAAGCAAATATTTTTCATTTTAACAACATATCAAGAATGCAGTATGATGCATGCGTATTGTATTAAAACCTTGAAAAAAAATTGTTGCTACAATCATTCTCACACCCATTAACCATGTCGCCTTGGGGTCCCATGATTAACTAGCAAGAACATGGATTACATCTAATCAGTTTGTGAATCTTAATTCTTAAGACTCCACACGAACTAACAACCGTTTAACATTTGGCCATAATCTCTCGCTTAAATATCATTTCTTGGGAAACTATTTAATAGGAGATTATCTTTAGTGTGTAACCATTAACTCAATACCCATCATGAGCATGCATTCATTTGTGAGTCATCTTGAGACAATCTCTCTGAAAATCATGCATGGCTAGTTGTCCTTAAAAGGAAATCTAATATAATGAACCCACATGACAAAGTTTACATTAGGGTGTGGCCAGGGTAGGAACCAGCTTGAAACTTTATCATGCTATCACTTAGGGACCATCAATGGAGGTTGTAAGTATTGTTCAATGACCTTCTCCCACTCAATATTTTAAAAATATGTAAGGTTTTTTTATCCCAAATTTCAAGAATGATCATACAATAGTCCTAGTGGAATTATTAGATCTAAATGGCATGCTTCTAATATATGCATAGCATGTTATGGAAATAATATTCATTCACAAGAACCAATCAATCTTAAAACAAACAACTTTGATTTTGCACAGTTTTTCTTTTAAAGGAAAAATTGTAGAAGTGAATGCGAATCGTGCACCAAGTAGGGTCTCAAGAAAGAGAGGTGAGTCAAATTTGACTGCTTAAAAACCAAGTCTTTCCTAGCCAAAGCCAATTCTAGACATGCACCTTCTCATTACCACACTTCTCACAGTTATCGAATAACCTAAAGAAGTGAATAGAATAATAAAACACATGTATTTTATCATTTAGCACTTCTTATTTTTAATTGATCAATTGTGGATCATCTCACATATATATATCACAATTATAACATTATATAATATAAATATTATAAAAAATTATAAAACAGATATATAATGAGACAGGTAATTAAAATAAAATTGTCAGTCAAGGTTTCCATGGTTCTATTTCTAGAAAATAAATGGAAAATTAATATTACATAATTTTTCATCACAAGGTATTCGTAGGGTCTTCAACTGCCATCACATCTTTTCCTTATCATGGACTCATTTTGGAAAAATTACATTTAAATCCTATGTTTGTTTCCCGCTCACAAGAATTCTATGAATTTTAGAAAATAACTTGTCATGGATATGATAGTTCACGGTCTATTTTCTAAGAGCCAACATACACTGGATACCAATAGATATTGATTTTGGCGGGCACATGAGTTATAGAAGAACCGATGACTTACTCCTTTCGACGGAGACCCATGAGGGTACATCAAAACCCTTGCTTGAATGGGACAATGAAGGCGCAGTTGAGGAAGAAGATGCGACCGAGGAAAAAGATACAAGTGAGGAACAAATGACAGCAAATGTAGTTGACAATGAGTCAAACCTTGAGCCAACCATATAATACGGTCTGAATGGTTCGGATGTGACATTATTTTTTGAACCAGAGCCGATTCTAACAAAGCCAAAACCTTACGAGTCTCATGATGACACTCGGACAATGCTTCGGATCCATATCCGTGATATAAGGCATATGAACCTTCGCCCCACATAACCAACTGTAAGAGTATGCCCAAAGATCAATCACGAGATGGTTGTAACAACATACTTGATTTATCATGTTTATTAATATAAGGCTTTGCCATTATTATTTCAGTTTCATTTCTGTGTGCATAAATAAACTGTTTTATAATAATGTCCTAAGAATAATATGATTACTCTTAAAAGATCCTTAGTCAAGTATTATTGTTGGCTAGGACAATAATAATGCATTGAGACTAACATGTAGTTGATTGATGATAAAGAGTTGTCATTGATATCGAGTATCAGAATCAATGCATGAATGTGTGTGTTAGAGAACAACATATTGGACCGACCCGCTATGAGTATGTTTCTTGGATTATTATGTAATTGTCACAATATTACTCATAGTGATTAATATGTATATGATCCTCATACTTGAGATCATCATCATTCCAACATCGTGAGTTGTATATTTTGATATAGTCAAACGAACACTGTAATTGGTTGTTCTATTAAGACTAATGTTGGATATACCACAATCTATGTAGAGGGATATGGTTGATCAATATAGGATAAGTCCCTCCTACATAATAGGAGTAATATCTCAGGCCACTTGATTGAGTGAGACTAGAAATGCATGGCCATGCTCAAATAAGTTGATATGAGATGTCATACTTATTTGTATATCATAGTCTACTCAAGGTATCAAGAAACATAGGATGGACTATGCAAGTGTGACTATTCCATGACTTGTGTCTATTCTAAAGATATTGGACTTAAGGATTAATGCATGAAAAGTTAATCACAAAAGGTTATGTCGAATCATGACTTCTTGTAACTTAGGTAGCAATGATGCATTGCTAGATGCCACTCATTGTTTGTAATATTAGAATAGTTCTAATATTACTGCTAATGTTACAAGAACCTATAGGGTCACACCTTTTAATTGAAATGAACGGAGTAAAACATAGTTGGTATTGTGTCTGGTTGTCGCATGAATTAAATTAATTATAGAATTAATTAAATTCGGCAATCAAATTATTGAACATACTATATGTACAAGGATGTTGTACACATAATCAAGAACATAATTTTCTAATATATGATTTTGGTTCATATATATATAAATTTAAATAAATATAGTTTACCGAAATCTTTATTATAATTAACGTAATTATAATTTTCGGTTAAACGTTATTATATTTATTTAATAACGATTATTATGATTCGGATTATTTATGGTAATAAATATTCATTATGAATATATACCAATTAACACAAAGTTTTAAATATGGCAAGGGTAAAAACCCTAAAGGGGATATACATAGGCAATCCCGAAACCATAAAAGTGAGGCCTAGCAGCCGTCAAAAGTGATACTCTCTGAAAATAGTTTCTGAGAGATTTCCGTTCATTGTCAATTGGGTGGACTACGTAGAGGCCGACATCGTTAAAGGTTGCGGCTTGGTTCGATAGTGCTTTAGGATTCCCGTTGCCTTGGCGTCGCTGTCTACTCAGATTGAAGTTTCGGTAATTTCGAAACCTTTATCACCCCGATTCGTTCCTTACACATGGATCCATGGTATGGATCGCCGGTAAAATTTATTATTCTAATTTTCCGCTGCGCCTTGGAGGCACCGGGCGATCCTACAGTGGTATCAGAGCCACTTGTGTGATACGAACTCGGGTTTAAATACTTGGGTGATGCAATTGTATGAGATACATGTTTTAATTTTATTTTGCTTTCCCTGTTTAAATCGTTTAAGCGAAATCTGATAATTGTTCCTTTCGATAAGTGATTAAATGTTAATCATGGTATTATGGCCTATTCAGTTTTATGTTATTACTGTAAACATTAACAAGTTTGTTATGATGTAGCGGTGATTTTTCAATTTCCAGTAAGAGTTTACTGGCCAGTGGAACAAGAGTTGTTCCGATATGAAACCTGAAGGATTAAAATCCTGAAAACACGATTCTGTTGATAAAAGTTATCAAATCGTGAGGTTTCATTTGACTGGGGCATGCGGTTCGTACCGCGGGGCTCTGCCCCGCACCCCTGGTCCATACCGCGGGGGCTCCGCCCCCGCACCCCCGGGGATGGGGATCAGGCGGTTCCGGTCGCGGGCCTTCGGCCCGCTCCCTGTCACCGCCTTTTGATCCCCATCATCTTCCAGTATGTTTTTTTTAATAAATAAAACTTAATGGGCCATAAAAGGATTGAAAGGATATTTTAATATGTCACTTAACAAAACGTTGAATGGTACATGTTATTTTTGAAATGCACGGTGTTTGAAATGCATAGTTATAGCCCGTTGACCCATTTGATAAAAGGTTGTAATTTTATAAATACGGCCTGCGTGTCGTGCCTTACTACTATTCTTTTGTATTTCTCTTCTCATCTTACTCCCTCGTATGTAAAACGAGTTTCTGAATTTTGTAATTTGTAAAAATTGCTATGGACAAGACGAGAAGGAAGATTGGCTGACAAGTGTGGATCGACAGCGTATGAAACGGCTTACACCTTTAGGTTCCCTATTAGTTCTCCCATTGGCTTGGGTTGAACCACCATAGTTTATGGGCTATAACTATTGCATTTATTTATTGCTTTACTTATTCATGTATGAGATGCTATGGATGTCTAAAGCATGCAAATTTGGTAATAATAATAAACCCCACTAATTGATGAGATCAATTAAAAGATTAAATGGACTAAAGTAGACCATAATTGGTGAGATGTAACATTTTAATAAAATCCCTCAATTAAAATATTAAGTCAATATAGGCCTTCCAATTTATGCCCTCGTTAAAGCCTCGATCAATACTATGTAGGTTTTGCCAAAGCGAAGTACTAGTATTTATCTTGGTTAAACGCGAAGAATAAACAAGTGATATTCGCTGGTTAAAAATTGGTTAATGACTTAACTAGGTTACTCTAATAGGATTAGAAATCTAGAGGCAAGTAATTTGGATATATCATAAGATGATTAGAACAAGAGTTGTTCACCAAATTGTAGGAGTTACATATGATGTAATTAGCAAGTGTTGCTTACCTAAATAAACCATAATCTTGAGAGTAAAGCCAAAGCTGACTTAAGAGAAGGTGAAATATGGATCCTTGACCCACTAGAAATTCTTTGAAGAAAGTCTTTCCGAAATTAATATATGAGGGTTATTAATTTTGAAATAGTGGGAAACATCATCTAATAAAGTCCTTTTAATGATTAATATAAACTTGGTAAATCTATTCACACGCATATTTTATTGTTGTAGATATATTATGGCTGCAAACACTAATACACTCTCATTGCGATCGGTCCTTGAGAAGGACAAATTGAATGGTTTGAACTTTCTTGACTGGTTCCGTAACTTGAGGATTGTCCTCAAACAAGAACGGAAGTTATATGTCATTGAAAAATCACTTCCTGATGAACCACCTGCTAATGCCTCGAGGGCTGAAAAAGATGCTTATAAGAAGCATCTCGATGATATGGTAGACGTCGGATGTCTTATGCTTGCCACTATGAATCCTGATCTTCAAAAACAACATGAGGATATGGTTGCTTATGATATGATCGAGCACTTGAAAGAACTATATCAAGGGCAAGCAAGGCAAGAGAGGTTCGATATCTCTAAGGCCTTGTTCCAATGTAAGCTGGCTGAAGGAAGCCCAGTAGGACCTCATGTCCTTAAGATGATTGGTTATATTGAAAGCTTGTCTAAACTTGGGTTTCCATTGGGCCAAGAGTTGGCCACTGATGTTATTCTGCAATCGTTGCCGGATAGCTACAGCCAGTTTGTTCTCAATTTCAATATGAATGAAATTGACAAGACTCTACCACAACTGCTCAGTATGTTACGAACTGCTGAAGGCAACATGAAAAAGGTTGGACCCAAGCCCGTACTGATGGTCCGTAACAATAAGGGCAAGGGAAAGGCCAAAGTCCCGACAAAGCCCAAGGGCAAAGGTAAGCCCAATCTTGGAAAGGGAAAGGCTGCACTGAAACCTAAAGGTGGGGTATCTAAGGAAGGAAACTGTTTTCATTGTGGTGTGACTGGACATTGGAAGCGGAACTGCTCTGTCTATCTTGAGGAAATCAAGAAAGCCAAAGCAAGCGGAACGTCTGCTTCAGGTATTTATGTTATTGATATTAATTTATCAACTACTACTTCTTGGGTATTAGATACTGGTTGTGGTTCTCATATTTGTACTTCTGTACAGGGACTACAAAGGAGTAGGACTTTGGCTAGAGGAGATGTGGACCTGCGAGTTGGAAATGGAGCAAGAGTTGCTGCATTAGCTGTAGGAACATATACTTTATCTTTGCCTAGTGGACTTGGTTTAATTTTAGAGGATTGTTATTTTGTGCCTAGTTTGACTAAAAACATTATTTCAATTTCTTGTTTAGACAAAATTGGCTTTGAGATAATAATTAAGAATAATTGTTGTTCCTTTTATCTCAATAATGTTTTTTATGGTTCGGCACAATTGATTAATGGCCTCTATATTTTAGATCAAATGAATCCCATTTACAACATAAATACTAAAAGATCTAAAATAAATGACTCAAATCAAACTTACCTTTGGCATTGTCGTTTGGGCCACATAAGTGAGAAACGTATATCCAAACTCCATAAAGATGGTTTCTTGGATTCATTTGTTTTCGAACAATTTGAAGTATGTGAATCTTGCTTATTAGGAAAAATGACTAAATCTCCTTTTACTGGTAAAAGTGAACGAGCTAATGATTTATTGGGCTTAATACATTCAGATGTATGTGGACCAATAAATACACAGGCCAGAGGTGGATTTCACTACTTCATTACTTTCACTGATGATTTCAGTAGATATGGATATATTTATCTCATGCGCCATAAGTCTGATGCCCTTGAAAAGTTCAAGGAATTCAAAAATGAAGTACAAAATCAACTAGGCAAAACTATCAAGACACTTCGATCTGATCGAGGTGGAGAGTATTTGAGCCTACAGTTTGATGATTTTTTGAAGGAATGTGGGATTGTCTCACAACTCACTCCTCCTGGTACTCCTCAATGGAATGGAGTTTCTGAGAGAAGAAATCGAACTCTGTTAGACATGGTTCGGTCCATGATGAGTCATGCTGATCTACCGACTTCCTTTTGGGGACATGCACTTGAAACAGCTGCTTTCACACTAAATCGTGTTCCATCTAAATCGGTTCAAAAGACGCCATATGAGATGTGGACTGGGAAACGTCCCAGTATGTCTTTTATGAAAATTTGGGGTTGTGAAGCTTATGTTAAACGTCAGACGTCTACTAAGCTTGAACCCAAATCTGAAAGGTGTAATTTTGTGGGGTATCCAAAAGAAACCAAAGGATATTATTTCTTTAATCCCACTGAGAACAAAGTGTTTGTTGCTCGGACTGGTGTCTTCCTAGAAAGAGAATTTATTTCTAGAAAAGGAAGTGGGAGAAAGATTGAACTTGAAGAAATTCGAGAATCACAAGATACCACCGAACTAGAGATAGAACAACAGCAAATTCCACAAGAAATTGAGGAACAAGTAACTGCTGTAGAAACACAACCACCACGTAGATCTTTAAGAGAACGCCGTGCACCTGAGAGATATGGATTTCTCATTACAATGCATGGTGACATTCTTCTTTTAGATCAAGATGAGCCTAGGACTTATCAAGAAGCGGTGGCGAGCCTAGACTCTGAGAAATGGCTGGAGGCTATGAGATCTGAGATGGATTCCATGCATGAAAATCAAGTATGGACTTTGGTTGACCCACCCGAAGGAGTAAAACCTATAGGGTGCAAGTGGGTTTTCAAAAAGAAAACTGACATGGATGGTAATGTACAAACATACAAGGGGCGTTTAGTCGCTAAAGGTTTTCGCCAAATTCATGGTGTGGACTATGATGAAACTTTTTCTCCTGTAGCTATGTTTAAATCCATCAGGATCTTGCTTGCTATAGCTGCATTTCATGATTATGAAATCTGGCAAATGGATGTCAAAACAGCTTTCCTTAACGGGAACCTTGAAGAGAATGTGTACATGACACAACCTGAAGGTTTTGTCAATCCAAAGGATGCTAGAAAGATATGTAAGTTACAAAGATCCATTTATGGATTAAAGCAAGCTTCTCGAAGTTGGAATCTTCGTTTTAATGATGCAATCAAAGAGTTTGGTTTTATTAAAAATGAAGATGAGCCATGTGTTTACAAGAAAGTTAGTGGGAGTATAATCACATTCTTGGTACTATATGTGGATGACATACTAATCATGGGAAATGACATACCTACCTTACAGTCTATTAAGACTTGGTTAGGAAGTTGTTTTTCTATGAAGGACTTGGGCGAAGCCACTTACATCTTAGGAGTCAAGATCTATAGAGATAGATCGAGACGACTACTAGGTCTAAGCCAAAGTACATACATAGACAAAGTATTGAAAAGGTTCAATATGGAAGAATCTAAAAGAGGATTCCTACCTATGAGACATGGTATTTCACTCTCGAAGGAAATGTGTCCTTCAACTCCACAAGAAAGAGAACGCATGAGTAAAATTCCATATGCTTCTGCTATTGGATCTATCATGTATGCCATGTTATGTACCCGTCCAAATGTCTCATATGCCTTAAGTATGACGAGCAGGTACCAAGTAGATCCCGGTGAAAGTCACTGGATCACAGTCAAGAATATCCTTAAGTACTTAAGAAGAACTAAGGATACGTTCCTAATATACGGAGGTGAGGAAGAATTAAGTGTAAAAGGTTACACTGATGCTAGCTTCCAAACCGACAAGGATGATTCTCGATCACAATCAGGTTTTGTGTTTTGCCTTAACGGTGGTGCTGTGAGCTGGAAGAGTTCAAAGCAAAGTACAGTAGCCGATTCTACAACAGAGGCCGAGTATATTGCAGCTAGTGAGGCAGCAAAAGAAGCAGTTTGGATCAAAAAGTTCATTACTGAACTAGGGGTTGTGCCTAGCATATCAGATGCTATAGAACTCCGATGTGATAACAATGGAGCCATCGCACAAGCTAAAGAACCCAGATCTCACCAGCGATCCAAACATATACTAAGGCGCTACCATCTTATTCGAGAGATTATCGATAGAGGAGATGTAGAGATATGCAGAGTACCTACAGATGATAATATTGCTGATCCCCTGACCAAGCCTCTGACACAGCAGAAGCATGATCGTCACACTAAGTCACTTGGTATTAGATATATGAGTGATTGGTCTTAGTGCTAGTGGGAGATTGTAAGAGTATGCCCAAAGATCAATCACGAGATGGTTGTAACAACATACTTGATTTATCATGTTTATTAATATAAGGCTTTGCCATTATTATTTCAGTTTCATTTCTGTGTGCATAAATAAACTGTTTTATAATAATGTCCTAAGAATAATATGATTACTCTTAAAAGATCCTTAGTCAAGTATTATTGTTGGCTAGGACAATAATAATGCATTGAGACTAACATGTAGTTGATTGATGATAAAGAGTTGTCATTGATATCGAGTATCAGAATCAATGCATGAATGTGTGTGTTAGAGAACAACATATTGGACCGACCCGCTATGAGTATGTTTCTTGGATTATTATGTAATTGTCACAATATTACTCATAGTGATTAATATGTATATGATCCTCATACTTGAGATCATCATCATTCCAACATCGTGAGTTGTATATTTTGATATAGTCAAACGAACACTGTAATTGGTTGTTCTATTAAGACTAATGTTGGATATACCACAATCTATGTAGAGGGATATGGTTGATCAATATAGGATAAGTCCCTCCTACATAATAGGAGTAATATCTCAGGCCACTTGATTGAGTGAGACTAGAAATGCATGGCCATGCTCAAATAAGTTGATATGAGATGTCATACTTATTTGTATATCATAGTCTACTCAAGGTATCAAGAAACATAGGATGGACTATGCAAGTGTGACTATTCCATGACTTGTGTCTATTCTAAAGATATTGGACTTAAGGATTAATGCATGAAAAGTTAATCACAAAAGGTTATGTCGAATCATGACTTCTTGTAACTTAGGTAGCAATGATGCATTGCTAGATGCCACTCATTGTTTGTAATATTAGAATAGTTCTAATATTACTGCTAATGTTACAAGAACCTATAGGGTCACACCTTTTAATTGAAATGAACGGAGTAAAACATAGTTGGTATTGTGTCTGGTTGTCGCATGAATTAAATTAATTATAGAATTAATTAAATTCGGCAATCAAATTATTGAACATACTATATGTACAAGGATGTTGTACACATAATCAAGAACATAATTTTCTAATATATGATTTTGGTTCATATATATATAAATTTAAATAAATATAGTTTACCGAAATCTTTATTATAATTAACGTAATTATAATTTTCGGTTAAACGTTATTATATTTATTTAATAACGATTATTATGATTCGGATTATTTATGGTAATAAATATTCATTATGAATATATACCAATTAACACAAAGTTTTAAATATGGCAAGGGTAAAAACCCTAAAGGGGATATACATAGGCAATCCCGAAACCATAAAAGTGAGGCCTAGCAGCCGTCAAAAGTGATACTCTCTGAAAATAGTTTCTGAGAGATTTCCGTTCATTGTCAATTGGGTGGACTACGTAGAGGCCGACATCGTTAAAGGTTGCGGCTTGGTTCGATAGTGCTTTAGGATTCCCGTTGCCTTGGCGTCGCTGTCTACTCAGATTGAAGTTTCGGTAATTTCAAAACCTTTATCACCCCGATTCGTTCCTTACACATGGATCCATGGTATGGATCGCCGGTAAAATTTATTATTCTAATTTTCCGCTGCGCCTTGGAGGCACCGGGCGATCCTACACCAACATCGACCTATTGGCAAATGGTGGTTTAGAGTTTCTGCGTCTATCGTACAAAATAACTGACCATGCAAGCACATCGCATGATGTACAAGTACTAGAAATTGGAATGGTATACCCAAACAAAAATGCTTTCCTTACTACACTGAAGTGGTACAACTTCAAAAATGGCGTGAACTACCACGTCATAAAGTCTCATTCTGAGAAATTCGATGAAAAGTGCACAATCTGCGATGGGAGATGTAAGTGAAAAATCATGGAATCTTTACGGAAGAAGACTAGACTATAGACAATAAAGAAGTATTCCAGTTCACATACCTGTGTTGCAATAGGTGCAAGTTAGTATCATCGCAAGCTAGACTCGAACATGATTTCTTACATTATTCTACTGATGGTGAAGACTGTAACACGTAGGTTTGTGCAAGTGTACATAATCGTTATCAAGTAATAACTAAGTATCAAGTTATCGTCTCCACAGGGATTGTATTTGTGTTAAATCACTTAATTGTAAAATTATATTAACAACTTGGTAAATTAAAAAACACAATATGATTGAGTAGTGATGATTAAAATTAAATATATTAAACTAAATGCAATGATCCCTAACGTAAATTATCCTAAATATGCAAACTATATGAATGAAATAGATTTTAGCAAAATTAAACACAATATGCAACAATTATAACATAAATAAACTAAGACAATTACTTTAATTAAACTCAATTCATTATCAACATGGTTAATAACATTCGAAAAACATTTCCTGGCAACTTGATCTTTCATTAGTTTGGAAACCACATTAGGTCCTTTCGGAATCCTTTACTTAGTAAATATGCATTTTACTGATCCTTATTTACTAAGAGTTAGGTAATAGGGACTTGTTAGGTTTGAAACAGTTTAATCACACAAATCTAAAAACTATGCAAATAACAGAGCTGGGTTAGAGTTGTTATGCAACCTGCAATTAATCGGGTTAGGATCTAAATTGAGCATGCACATTTCAATTATGTGTCTACTAGCTATTGTCTGGTTAGGATTGCTCAACTAATTCACGTGCATTCCAATCACGTATGAATGAAATACAAAGTTAATTTTAATTGAAAATATGACCAATTAAGGCACAAACATCATAAGCATGAATCAAATAAATATTATTTAATCAAAGCAATCATCCTAGCTTAAATAAAATTAAGCTAACATTGTTGTAAACAAGAACAAAGAACACATAGCAAACATTTTCATATTAAATCAAAGAAAAGAAATATTAAACCCAAATCAAAGTGGCTGTCACCCAAGACTTTGACCGACGAGGGCTCCTTCGTTCCTTTGCTTTGCTCCTTTGCTGATGGCTCTCCAAGGTAGCCGGCCAAGGGCTCTTTAAAAGTCTTAATTGCTAAAATCTCTATGACGAGATGATGCTAGGCATGGGAAATGGAAAATGCTAAAGAGAATTGAGAGAAAAGAGAACGATGAGGGATGAGGTATGATGGATGAATGGTAAAATGGGGTCTTATTTATAGGTGAAGAGAGGAGAGTAGTTTGCTAAAAATAGCTAGGTTTAGTCTCTTCAAGCTTCTTGAATGAGTGGCCGGCCATGATTAGTAGATCTAGCTAGGTTTAGTCTCTTCAAGCTTCTTGAATGAGTGGCCGGCCATGATTAGTAGATTTTGGCTTGATTTTTAAGTAATTCAAATGCCACAACAATTTAGGACTGAGACTCGATCAAGTGTAAATCTTCGGGCAAATCTCTAATTTCTTCAACATTACAAGGACTTTGTGCAATTAAACCAAAAAGTGGTTTGTGTGGACAGCCATGTGTAGCTGAAATTGGGTTGACTTGGTCTTCAATTTGGATGGTTTTTGTAATCCAACAAAGCTATCAAACCTGTCCAAAATAAATCAATAAATTAAAGGATCAAATAATAAAATTTATCCAATTTAAATAATTAATTAAAACCCAAATTATTAATGAAATATTTTAAAATGAATTATTAAATATAATTTTATATTTTATTAATTAATTTAATCATGCGTGGCCCATTTTATGTCTTAAAAATGTAATAAACTCAAATAATTATAAAATAAGCCATTTTATGCATGAAAATTATATAATAAAGCATAAAATCACATTTTAATAATTTCTATGTCCTAATTTCATATTTCCACATATTTCATTAATTACATTAATAATTACTTAGTTTTAACAACAAATTTAAGTAAATAGGTGATAAATTACATACGAAAAATCCTATATATTTTTCAGTTTACAAATACCAGTCCCAAGATACCCGTCTCGGTGATGATTGCGAACATCTGTAGCTAGTACGACTATACTCCATCGTACTACAAAGCATGGGTTGGAAAACAAAAGGCTATGGATAAATTGCATCATAGTTAGGACAGTTCGTACTATTATCTATGGCAATTGTGTCAAGTGTTTGATCGGTATGTTCTAGGTTTAATAACTGATCTGGAAATACACCCAACATACTCTGACAATCAATTGGTCCTTGGGAAAAGAGTATTCCATCGAAGCTTTTGGACCTTTGAGCAATGCAAAGAAGCTTTCTGGCATTGCAAGACTTTGGTGCAAATTGACGACACTTGGTTGTATGAAAGGTATCAACATTGGTTAAAAATTGTCGTTGCTAATATGGTAATCAGAGGATTATGCTGATTGTGTTTGCAATAAATCTTGAAGAAAAAATAGATACTAGGATTTCTTCTTGAGCAAGTTACACTTTCGCATTTGCCTTAGCCTGACATATGTGTCATATCAGATAAAGGAACCATAATCTTGTTCGCTATTGAGCACTAGGGTAGCCTTTGGGGTCGCACCCATCACAAGTACTACATACGACATGTCAGATCCATCTACCACTTAAAATGACCCTCAGGAAGTAAGCGAGATGCAGTTATCGACATGGGTATATATTTGGCTCTACATGAACAGTCATGTTGTACCCTATTTCGTTAGTTGTTTGCATTCATACGTATTCTTTTCTCGATAGGTTATGAGCTCGTCTAACATCTTTTCCATGAAATGTTGAACAACTTAGGCGTCATCAACAACTATGGTGTAGCATACCTCACCAACATACCCTTCAAACAATGGACGCAATCGTATGACAGGGATTTATGGTACAGGCACATGACATCAAACTTAGCCGAGTGTATCAATTTTGCACTACAGGGGACACATCATTTGCCAATAACCTCGGTTGTGAAATAAGCATACTTTCACTTCACTACCTTATTTCCAAATAGGGCATCAACATATGTTGGACAAATTTTCATTCAAATAAAGATGTTTAAATTGCCTATAGACTTACCTCGGATATCGACGAACGGTATTAATCGACTATTAGACTATTTTGGTCTTTCACCAATCCAAATTCAATTTTTTCCTTTCTTGATCTAAATTGATATAAATTAAACTCTTTTAATCAAATGTTCAACCAAAATCATTCAAAAACACATAAATAGGCAAATTACACTTTTGCCCCTAACATTTTACACTTTTAGCAATTTAATCCAAAATTCACAAAACACAAAATAAATATAATTTGTTCTTGCCATGACTAGGCCGAATACTCCTTATACACATACAAATCCTCACATTTCATTTATTTCACAATTTGGTCCCTCTATTTACCATTTTTGCAATTAAGCCCTATTTACTCAATTTCATCCAAAAATTCCAATACAAACTTGTTAATCTATCACATAACTTTTATTTAACAACATCAAACACAAAATTTATCAAAATATCAATAATGGAAGAACACGAAATCATCATCAAAATCAGAAATTAAAGCATGGGTTGGGGAGTATCCGAAGCAACGATCTCAAAAACGTAAAAATTATCAAAAATCGAAACCAAACTCACCTTAAATCAAGCTTGTAAATGTTCGAATATCTTCAAGCTTCTTTCTTTTCATTCTTTTAATATTCGGTGATGAAACAAAGAAATATGAATGCATGGTTGTTTTATTTATGTTTTATTATAACATATATTATTTCTGAATTACTAAACTAGCCTTAATAAAATTATTCCAATTCCACTAATATATGACCGAATATGTCCATGCAAAAATCCCTTGGTATAATTACAACATAAACACCCCATATTATAAGAACAACCACAATTCAGCCATTACACATTTAACCATCAAATTTTAATTTTACGCGATTAAGCTTGTAACACCCCTTACCCGTAACCGTCGCCAGATACGAGTATGAGGTGTTACCGAACAAACACTCGCTCGATCAATTGATTCCGAAACATAATTTTCGTGTAAAATTTAAAACTTTTTCAATAATACACATAATTTTGACATTATGGGCCTACGAGGCCCAAATGATACATTGGGTACGACCCGGGACCAAACCAGAACTTTTTGAGCACTTATGGAAATTTGACCCAAAATAGTGTCACACGCCTGTGTGACTTAAGACACGCCCGTGTTAAAAACATCGAGCATTCTGTTTCTTTCCCACGGCCGTGGCACACGCCCGTGTACTAGGCCGTGTCCTTCACACGATTGAGACACACGGCCTTGTCTCTGCCTGTATGACCGATCACTTAGGCTATTTCCTAAGCCCTTAATGTAATCTTAACTCTTCACACTCGTATACAATACATAAACGTATATCATACCTTTACCTACTCCTATCTTGACCATCAAACACATGAAATATACCTAACCTCATTAAACATTTTCCACAATATATGCATAAGAATAGACGTATATACCCATAACTATTATAAACCACATTTCATGGCTATATATATATAAATAACATAGACCAATACATTTGGCCAATTCACAAATATACATACTACCAATAACTAAATCTCTATACATGCCACTCACTTGTAAGCAATAAAAATTGTTGTTAACCCACCTTTACAAATCAATAGTGTGATGCTGCTTCCGATGGTCTCCAACCACGAGCCAACCTGACAACACTAAGAGAAATGGAAAGAAGGATGTAAGCTTAAAGCTTAGTAAGTTAGCATATAATAATAAGCAATTAAATTAACAATATGTTTCCATTTCTCAAAAGGTATTCTTAGGAAATAAAATCATTATTCATATGATTTCACTTTCTGCTCATATTCAGCTTAAGCTATTTTCTAAGTCATAGTCACTAAATTAATTATGTCTTAAGCTACAGAACTCGAAATTAAGTTTCGTAAATTTTTCCTGAAACTAGACTCATATGTCTTCTTTCCATAAAATTTTCAAAATTTTTGGTTGGGAAAATTAGTACATTTTATTTATTAAAGTTTCACCTATTTTGTTATTTGATAGTTCTGACCTCTCTCTACTAAAAGTCAATTATCTCACTGTATAGAACTCAGATTAGGTTCTCGTTTGTTTCTTTTGAAAATATACTCACTAAGGAATTCAGACATGTCAATTACACACCAAAACCAATTTTATAAAATTTCTAGTGATTTTCTGAAGTCGGAATAGGGGATCCCCTAATCCACCTAACCTTGCCTTACAACAATACAGATATCTCACAAATTAAGAATCATTTGCTTACTCTACTTCTTTTATTTGAAAATAGACTCATTGAGATTCAATTTCATATTTAATTCAATTTCTAATTCTATTTCTTCCATTTATGGTGAATTTTCAAAGTCACTACACTGTTGCTGTCTAAGTCTGTTTTATTTGTAAATTTCACTTTCCCATGCTTTCTTATCAAAAGCTTTAATTGTATATACTTACCTCTTATCAACTGTACCATGATTCATCTATAAAACAAGTACATTGCTCATAATTTACACATACATACCTTACCATTTAAACTATATTAACAACAGTATCAACTTTAGCTATGCATCAATTTCATCCATAAATCATAACATCAACTACATTCACCACATAAACGTTTAATTCACATTTTCCCTTTCCAATCTCACTTTTGATTCTCATTTTAATTTCTTATTCATTTCAGTAATCAATAGTTCAATGATCAATCAAACTAATATAAGCTTCTCATTTCAATTGTACAATAATCAATCAAACTAATATAAGCTTCTCATTTTCAGTTGTACACTAATCAATCAAACTAATATAAGCTTCTCATTTTCAATTGTACACCCTATTAACACTTCGGACTTTGACGGATACTCGGGTTCCAACCCAACACAACAATACGGCACATTGTGCCTAAACGGTACATAGTACCTGATCAATATACGACACATATAGTGCCTGGAACGACACACGAGGTGCCTAAATATGACACACGAGGTGCCTGAAATATGACACACGAGGTGCCTGAATTACGACACATGAGGTGCCTAAATTACGACACACGAGGTGCCTGAATATGACACATAAAGTGCCTGAATATGACACATAAAGTGCCTAAAACGACATAGAAGGTGCCTGATCGGTAAGGCTGATAATCCCGTACTCTTTTAAACCCTATGGTATGCCAATTGTATCCGAGCTAGACCGATTAGTTAATAGGGTATACAATCTATTTCTCAATTCAATTCCACTCTTATATCAAATTCAATTCAATACACTTTTCCATACATCATTCATAAATACAATTTCATTCTAATACAAAATTTTCATTCAATTCACTTTTCAAAATTTAATTCAATAAAATTACTTACCTTAATATTTACTTACCATACACAACTCAAATGCACATTCTCTATTCAAATTCACTACCAATCAATATATATATATATATATATATATATATATCTCAATTTCACATATATATAAATATAAATATATTCAACAATTAAATCACATTCATATTCAATTCAATTCATACATCATTACTTACCTAAATTTCATTTTCAATTCAATATTTCTATCAGAATTTCGATTCAAAATCAAATACACTTTCTCATTTTCAAATCAATACACATTTCACATACTAATATTTTTGCAATTATTAAATATTCGTAATGAAAATTATAATGGCACATATACATCAATTTAACAATACATAAATTTATTTAAACATAATAGTGCTTTATTTACACATAAACTTACCTCGAATGCAATAGCGAAAAATTTTTCGTCTTAGCTCAAAGTCTCGTTGTTCCTCAATCTAAGCCCGAATTTTTGTGTTTTCTTGATCTAACGTATCAAATAACACTCATTTAACACTCACATTATTCAAATTAGTCGAAAAATCACACTTTTAAAATTTTACAATTTTGCCCCCTAAAGTTTATCAAAATTACACTTTTGCCCCTAGGCTCGTACGATAAATTTTATTCACTTTCTTTGCATTTTAGGCCTAACCAAACCATATCATGAATATAGCAGCCCATAATTCTCATTAAAATACACACTTATGACCAATTTTACCACGTTTATGAATTAGTCCTTCCGGACATTTTCGTCGAAAATCACTCGGTAAAAATCGTTTCTCTAACCTTAGACATGCATAATCTACCATAATTCATCAAAATACACACTTAATCAACAATGGCAAAATTCACAAACTTTAACAGTTTTGAAATCGAAGATACGGGCTAGCTAGATTAAGCTGTCACGACTCTGAAAACGTAGAAATTATTAAAAACAGAGCAAAAACCATACCTATATAGACCAAACAAGGTTGGCCGAACCTTCAAACTCCTATGGCTGCTGTTTTGGTTCTTCATTTCAGTGGAAGAAAGAAAATTAAAGATGATAGCTTTAAAATTTTTGTCTTATTATAACTTATTTGCTTAATTACCTAATTACCCTTTTAATTTCTACCCAATTTCAATAGTACCAAACAAATATCTCCAACTTATTAATGGGCTAATTATCACATAAGGGCTTTCAATTTAAAACACATAAAAATTAGACACCTTATAAATATAGAACTCAACTTTTGCACTATTTACAATTTAGTCCTTTTGACTAAATTGAGTGCCCAAACGTCAAAATTTTCAAACGAATTTTTCATGAAAATTTTCCATGAAATCGTAGATCATAAAAATATAATAAAAATAATATTTTCCTAGTCAGATTTTGTGGCCTCGAAACCACTATTCCGACCAGGCCTAAAGTCGAGATGTTACAAAGCCCTTCTATTAAATCGGGCACTCAAACAATAAAATTTTCGACTGAAATTTTCACACACAAATTCACACATAGTAAACACAGAAAATAATTTTTAAATATTTTTTGACTCGAATTCGTGGTCTCAAAACCACCGTTCTGAATAGGGTCTAAATCGGGCTGTTAGAAATTCACATATATTTATTTGTTCCTCTTTAACTGAAACTTAAGAAGAAAAAAAGAAGAAGAAAGAAACAAGTCAGGGCATTCAGCCATTGTTGGGTTTGATTAAGGTATGTAACAAGCTCAGTTTTTGATAATTTTTACATTTTTGAGATCGTTGCTTCGAGTACTACCTGACCCATGCCTAAATTTTTTATTTTGATGATATGTTCATGAGTTACCATTATTGATACTTTGGTGAAATTTGAGTTTGAAATAAAATATATGTGTTAGATTATTAAGTTTGTATTGGAAATTTTCATGAAAATTAAGTAAATAAGACTTAATTGTAAAAAAAAAAGTAAATAGAGGGACTAGATTGTGAAATAAGTTAAATGTAAGGACTTATAGAGGCATAGGGAGTATTCGGCTTAGCCTAGTGTAATCAAATTGTAATTATTTTATGTTTTGTGAATTTTGGATTAAATTGCTAATTGTGTAAAATGTATAGGGCAATAGTGCCATTTGCCCATTTTTATGTTTTTGAGTGAATTAGATTGAATATTTGATGAAATAAATTTAATTTATATCCATTTTAGATCAAGAAAAGAGAAAATCAGATTCGGATCGGGGAAAAACCAAAATAATCAAATAGTCGATCAATACCGTTCGTTGATATTCGAGGTAAGTCTATAAGCAATTTAAACATTTCTTTTTATTTTATTTTGAATGAAAATCTGCTTAAGGTATAAATTGAGAAATATTGATAGTTGTGATGGTTGGCCGAATATAGTGATATAAGCTTTGTTTATACAATTGATTTGAACTATGGTATTATATTTAAATGTTGAATGAAAAATGTATTACCTCTAAAGTAATTTAAATGATTACGAATAGAATGTTTATGTAAGATACACATTCGGGCTTCAAGCCTAGCAAGCATTATGCTAGTGAAGTTAAATCGGGCTTAATGCCTAGCAAGCTTAATGCCGGTGATTATAATTCGGGCTGTATGCCTAGCAGGCTTTGTGCCGATGTGAATTCAGGTTTATACCTAACAGGCTAATGCCGGTGAGATATTAAAAGATTAAGCTTATAATATATTGTGCGGATGTAGTAATTGAATTCAGTAAACGAATTAAGATATTCAGGTACGTGATAATTAGACATTTACTTGGCAATAAGGTAAATTGATTTCTTAATGGATGATGAAAAAGGTTTTATGTGAAGTTGATGTAATTTATGTGTTAAGTTGATATATGTTTTCGTTTGTTTTTATTTATTTAAGGATATGGGAAAAAAATGTTAAGATGTGAGTGATAATTATAAGTTTGCTAATGTATATGATAATTCGAATTTATGAGTTAATTTGGTTATGGAATGGAAGATATGATGATAATGTAAATATGTACATTCGATTAAGATGAAATATCTTTATTAATATTAAAGTATATGTTATATATGTATGTGACTAAAAGTTTAAAATTATACGTGATTAAAGATACCTCAGTAAACTTAGTTAATTGTTTAACTTGCTCAAGGCTTACTAAGCTAAATTAGCTTACTTGTATGTTTGTTTTATAATTTGTTTTATATATTTTTGAGGTTGTTACATGCTCAGGGATCGTCGCTGAAGTCATCCACACTATCATTTGATTATCGGTACTTTTAGAAGCTAAACTTTCAACTTATGGCATGTATAGGCTAAACTACTTTATAAATAAGTTTGATTTTGATATGTATATATTTAAGCCATGCGAAAATGGCTTGATCATTTTGGCTATGTGATATTTTATGAAATGAATATGAAATGGTTGATGTATATAAAGGTGACACATTTGTCTGGCTTTGATTTTAATTAGGTAGTAAGTTTGCTTGATGAAGTTTGGATAATAATGTTTAATTGTTTGATTTCCAAAGAAAGTCATGTACCTTAGGTGTGAACACACTTGAGAGTAATATTGTATTGGAATTTCGATGTGCATAGAAATAGGTATAAAATTAAGGTGATGTTCTAATAAATTATTTGGGTTAATGTGTACATAGTATAAATGATGGATTTGACGGTATAAATGTTAAAAGAATTTGGCCTTATTATGTTTTAATAAATAGAGTTTTTGTTATAGTCATGCCGTACATGAGATGTAATTTAGATGCTAGGTACTTATATTCAGCATAAAGGAAAACAAGAAATGAAAATGTTTAGCTTGGTTGGATTGATATAAAAGTATTAGTGAATATTTACTTGTTGATGTGATTATGTGTGAAAGTGTGATTTTATTAAATCATTTGATGCTACCATGTTTAAGTGTAACATTGAATTTAGATTTTTGACCATTTGAATAGTAACCTATGCATTATTATAACAAGGACGTTATTTGCACATTGAGTAAAATGGTTATGCTATTTAAGACTTAATGATTATATGGTACATGAAAGGATAATAGAACTTATATTTAGTTTTGGTTAATTTTAGATAAATGGAATGAACATGCATGATGTATTGATTATTATATGGTTAAAACATTATATATATATATATATTTGATATTTTTGCTTATGAATTATATGACTGTATTTATGCCCGCTATAGGATATGAAATGATTTGCAAAAGAATTATAATAGTAATATGTTTTAATATTTGAGGGATTTGTTCATATGTATGTGTATTGTTCAAATGTTGAGTTTGGTTTTGTAATGCCTCGTGACATATTTCAGCGACAGATACGAGTTAGGGGTGTTATAGGGACGGTCAACAGAGGTTATGTGGGTATTGTAGGAACGAAGGCGTATGAAGGCAACATGTTTTGTGTTGAGGGGTACTTTGGGGCCTTAACGCCGATAGCATTATTTTCTTTCAGAGAATATATTTAATCCAATGCTTTCATTATTCTGGTGTTCCAGATTTGTTATTTCTTATTAACTTATGCATAACTTATGTTAGAATGTAACGAAAATAAATATAGTGTTGTATGGAAATTTATGGTTTCTTTATTTATGTCATATATATTTACATCGTAGTAGTAATAAAAGATACATCAACTCGTGTCATTAGGGAGAATGTGTGCCGCAGGGCCGTGGACAGCAAATGCGAAAAGGACTTCTTGTGACAGCCCTAATCCGACCCTAGTCGGGAAGTGGTTTCGTAACTATTGAACCAAGCTATTATATTAATTAATTTCTAAAATTCCATATCAATTCGATGTGAAAATCTTTGTGTATGAAATTGATTTATATTTTGGTGCCGTTGAATGCATGATCTTTGCTATGGACTTGTGTGTAAGCTAGTAAAAACTTGGGTGATAATTTAATAGGAGGCAAAAAGGGGTACCATGCATAATATGTGGTCTTGCATGTCAATTTCCCCATAATGAATTTTAGTGGCCGACCAAGGTGATTTATTTTCACTATCATATGCATATTATATTTGGAAATAAAAATAAAAGATTAAAATAATGTTATGGTAAGGAAAGAAAAGAGAAATCTCACCATTTTCTCTTCTTTGCCGTGAATTGGGTGAAATAAGGGAGGAAGAAGAAAGTGATATTCGGCCATGGTAGCATCAAGTTGAGGTGAGTTATACATCAATTTTTGCTTAAAAATTTATGAAATCTAGTTTGTAGATAGGCATGGGACATAGCCCATGTATTGATTTTTGGTTTTGTTACATATATATCTATATCCCATTCGGCCTTAGGAACTAAATATTAGAAGCTTTGAAGCTTTCAAGCTTTTGGATGATAAATTGCTTCATAGAGCCCTTGAGAGTTGTTCCAAGGTTAATCTTACTTGAATCCATGAAAACATGCTCAAATTATGCAAATGATACCTTGTGTGGTTATTAAATAAAAAGCGGAGAGGCATTCGGCTATGTCCATTTTCGCATGAAAGAGTTTGGCTTTGAATTAAGCTTCTTCTTAAAAATTGAAATAGTGAATGAGCTTGAAATCTTGAATTTTTGATTTATAATTTATTTTGAGGTATTTGTTGAACTAGCCGAATGGGAGTTTGATGAGAAACCTTGATTCATGGCATTTTATTTTGTATACCTTAACTATTAAGGTTGCTAGATCTTTTGTTAAAATAATGGATGGATCACTTTGTAAAAGTATTTGGCTATGTAGCAAAGCCTTTCATTATGGGAGTTGATTTATATATTAAATTCTTAAATGTGAATTTTAAGCATGCTCGAAAATAGTTTAATGGTAATGTCCATGCTTCGGGTTGTAATACCTAAGTATATATATATATATGAGTTAAGTGCGAATGTGAAGTACTAGTTGATAGTAACTTGTGATGCGAAATAATGAAATTTATGCTATGTTTATTTAGTATGTGCCGAGTGAGATTTATTATAGATTAAAGAAGTTAAGCTAATTAAAATGTCATATTTAGATCTTGATTCTTTCGGTCAAGGGGAAGGACAATTAAATTTTGATTAGTTTCAAATTGTTTATTCTAAGCTCAAGAGCAAAGAGGATCAAAATCGGATAAAGGAAAGGAGAAAGTAGTGGAGTAGCCGAACCACAACCGTTTGAATATATCAAGGTAAGTTTTGAGTGTACTTCCTTTGTATATACCCGAATATGATAGGATACTTTTAAGTTGAAAGTATTATAACTAGTTCATTTCACTTGGATCAAAATACAAATATGGAATATGATGATATGAATTGAGTAGCCGAATGTGTACCGAAATTTAGGAAAACTGTGATTAGCTTGTACATGAGAAACTTATATAGTAAATTCCGTAACACTGAATGGGTATAGAATTGAATGTCGTATGTATTTGGCAAATTGCTGGTGGAAAGAGGTTATATGCGGATGCCTTATTTATGCTGAACTTTTATTATGATTGTAAAGACGATATGTTTGGTACAACCTATGCGAATGTGAATAGATATTGCCCGGGAATTTAATTATTATAATTTCAGGCCCTAGTGCCTAGCAGGCTTTGTGCCGGTGATAATTTCAGGCCCTAGTGCCTAGCAGGCTTTGTGCCGGTGATAATATCAGGCCCGTGTGCCTAGCAGGCTTAACGCCGGTGGTTTGAGTACGTGTGAGACTGTAATAAAACCCTTGTAAAGTATGAACATTGTATTAAAAGGGTCAGGTATGTACCTTATACCTATGTACAGGAATTAAATTGAGATGTCCCTTAAGTATTAAATTTGTTGGCTTTATGAACGAATGCTTTGTCTATGCATAGTATGGTATATACATGTGAGATAGTGAAGTTTTGTGATAATGGTAGATAAGGAAACGTGCTAGAAATAAAGTTAAATTTTCCCTCTTGTGTGAAGATGCATTTGGCCTAATAAGTGGACCTTTTTGGAATTGAGTTTTGTTCTATGATGTAGTAGGTGATTTAAGAATTGAATTATTTTAGATTACTCATAACTTATTAAGCTCTTTGAAGCTTACTCTGTTCATATGTTCCCTTCTGCTTTTTAGATTGCGTTTGAAGCTACGGTTCAACGGGATTCAAGTCCAAGTCACCCTCACTATCGTCAAGAGATTTCTTTTTGGTACTCTCGAAGGTTTAAAACTTCCTTTTGCAAACAATGGCATGTATAGACTCAAATTTTCTACTTTGACTTTTCAATCCACTTGATGTATATATATATCCGAATAGCCATGTGAAAATGGCTTTTCAAGATGCTATATATTTATATGTGAATTAAAGCTTAGTAATGGTGAATGTGAATGAATGAGAAAACTATGACCAAATGATTAATGATGTTGAAGTAGTATGCGTTTGATATTTATTGTTTGGGAAAGCATGTATGGCTTGAATGAGAACAAGAAAATGGAGTGCTAAAATTTTTTAGATTGAATATGACCATTAGTATGTGCATATGTTTGAATGGAGCTTAATCCAAAAATTAGTCATGTTGGAATTGGTAATATGAAATTAGAAGCATGAGTAGAGTTGGTTTGAGCCTTGACTTGCATAAGTGGTTTTTATTCATGAAAGCACGAAATGTTCACTCAATGACATTCGGCACTAATAGTTTTAAGGTTTTGTTTGATAGCATTATAGGTTGCACTTTGTTCGAGCATGATTTTTCGGCTAATACAAATTTCTAGTTGTATGCAATGTATTGAAGAATGATTGTAGGTAAATGAATTGCCTTAAGTATTGGTATGTCTAGATGTCACGAACATATTTGTATAATCGGCCTAATTATGATTTGTTGAAAATGGCTAAGCTTGGTTATTTTTACCATAAAGAGATGTGGTGGTGTATGATCTTTGGATCAGTTCAGCATGTCCTGTAAAGCCTCTTCACCCTCTGGCGACGGGTACGAGTTTAGGGGTGTTACAATTTTATTGGTATCAGAGCCTGGTTTAGTCAGTTCTCGGACTGACGTAGTATGTATGAATATAGCTATACATGCCATTGTAAATAAATACGATAGTGTGGTGACTTCTAACTTTCAAAATTGTGATTTTTGTATAGAAATGAATCCCGATCCTGAACGAGCTGTAGCGGATGACGTGGAGAGTGTAGCGCAGGCTCCCGCGCAAGGGACTGCGCCTAATGACTCTCAACCGCATGCCAGTCATCCAAATGATGACACTAGACAAGCTTTTTATGCGATGATGAGTGAGTGGTTCACTCAGTTCATTCGAACAAATTCGGCTGCTCCGCAACCCCCACCCCTAAATACTCCTCTTCGGACATACGTAACTCCTCCTGTGACTGACCTTTTGAGATCGAGTAGGCCTCTAGTAGATAAAATTAGAAAATACGGGGCTGAAGAATTTTGGGCTACAGCCAGTGACGATGTTGAACGGGCCGAGTTTTGGCTCAATAACACAATTCGAGTTTTTGATGAATTATCATGTTCGCCCGATGAATGCTTGAAGTGTGCTATATCTCTATTGCGTGATTCCGCTTACTATTGGTGGAATACACTGGTCTCTGTTGTGCCGAAGGAACGGGTCACCTGGGAATTCTTCCAAACCGAGTTCCAAAAAAAGTATATTAGTCAGAGATTCATTGATAAAAAACGGAAGGAGTTTCTTGAATTGAAACAGGGCTGAATGTCTGTAACCGAGTATGAGAGAGAGTTCGTACGGCTCAGTCAGTATGCTCGTGAGTGTGTATCATCAGAGGCTATCATGTGTAAACGCTTTGAGGATGGTTTAAATGAAGATATTAAACTGTTGGTCGGCATTCTAGAAATCAAAGAGTTCGTAGTACTTGTTGAACGGGCTTGTAAAGCCGAAGAGCTCAGTATTGAAAAGAAAAAGGCTGAAGATGGAGTCAGAGAATTCCGTAAAAGATCATCGGGAAAATCTTTTCAGTAATCTTTGAAGAAATTCCGAGAAGAGATGAGCAAATCTAAGATAAACTAGAGTTATTCCAGACGAGATCGGGATCGACCCCCAGTAAGTACACGAGCCACTTCAATTGCTAGTGTAGGCAATGACGGCGGGGATAGAACGGTTTGCAAGCATTGTGGGAAATCGCATCCAGGGAGTTGCAGATTGTATGACCGCTCCTGTTTTAAATGCGAGGCTGCTGATCACTTCATAAAAGATTGTCCGAGGCAGGTTGAACGCAATACTAATCCTAGTGAAAGGTCTGGTAGCACAGCAGTGCGTGGACGACCACAGAGACGGGGAGGTAATATTAGTGGCAGCCAGAGAGGGACTCGAGACACTGCAGTCAGATCCGAGGCTCGTGCACCTGCTCGAGCTTACGCCATCCAGGCCCGTGAGGAGGCTTCTTCCCCTGATGTTATTACTGGTATTTTTACCCTTCTTGACACTGTTGTTATAGCTCTGATTGATCCCGGTTCAACCCATTCTTATGTATGTGAGACTTTAGCATCCAGTAAGACTCTAACTATTGAGTCTACTGAGTTCGTGATTCGAGTGTCAAACCCTCTGGGTCGGTGTGTGTTGGTTGATAAAGTGTGTAAGAGATGTCCCCTAATGTTTCGAGACTCTTGCTTTCCGGCTGATTTAATACTATTACCGTTTAATGAATTTGATATTATCCTCGGGATGGATTGGTTGACAGTGCATGACGCAGTAGTAAACTGCAAGCAGAAGGTTATTGATCTGCGATGCTCGAACAATAAAATAATTCGGATTGAGTCCTCTGATTTGAGCGGCTTGCGAGCTGTGATATCTTCGATACAAGCTCAGAAATATGTAAGGAAGGGATGTGAAGCATATCTCGCGTTTGTGATTGATAGTAAAGAGTTAAAAAAAGAGCTTAAGTCTGTGCCGGTTGTCTGTGAGTAACCGAAAGTATTTCCTGAGGAATTACCGGGATTACCACCTGACAGGGAGTTGGAGTTTGGTATTGAACTTCTACCCGGAATGACCCTGATTTCAATAGCTCCATATCGTATGGCCCCAAACGAGTTGAAAGAACTAAAGATTCAGCTGCAAGAGTTGACGAATAGAGGTTTCGCTCGACCAAGCTTTTTACCTTGGGGTGCGCCAGTCTTATTCGTGAAAAAAAAGATGGAACGTTGAGAATGTGCATCGACTATCAACAATTAAATAAAGTGACGATAAAGAACAAGTACCCGTTACTACGCATTGATGACTTGTTCGATCAACTAAAAGGAGCTTCAGTGTTTTCGAAGATAGATTTGAGATCGGGCTACTATCAGCTGCGAGTTCGAGATTCAGATGTGCCAAAAATGGCTTTCAGAACGAGATACGGTCACTATGAATTCTTAGTGATGCCATTCGAGCTTACTAATGCCCCCGCGGTATTTATGGACCTTATGAATCAAATTTTCAGACAGTATCTGGATCGGTTCATCGTTGTGTTTATTGACGATATTTTGATCTATTCACGGGATGAAACCGAGCATGCCGAGCACCTGAGATTAGTCTTACAGCTTTTGCGAGACAAGCAACTGTATACAAAGTTTAGTAAATGCGAGTTCTGGTTAAGAGAAGTTAGCTTTTTGGGGCATGTAGTATCCGCATTAGGTATTCGGGTGGATCCGAGTAAAATTTCAACTATTCTTGGCTGGAAGCCTCCGAGAAATGTTACTGAAGTTCGAAGCTTTTTGGGACTTGCCGGCTACTACCGACGATTTGTGAAAGGGTTCTCGATGATCGCAAAACCGTTGACAAAACTGCTACAAAAAGATGTCAAGTTCGAGTGGTCAGAAATGTGTCAGAAAAGTTTTGACCAGCTTAAAATTCTTTTGACGGAAGCTCCTGTATTGGTCCAGCCCGAGTCCGGTAAAGAGTATTTAGTGACGCCTCTCAGAACGGTTTAGGTTGCGTTTTAATGCAAGAAGGCCGGGTAGTCGCTTATGCCTCGAGGTAATTAAAACCTCATAAGAAGAATTATCCGACTCATGATCTTGAGCTTGCTGCTATTGTTTTTGCCTTAAAAATTTGGCGTCACTACTTGTTCGAAGAAATGTGCCATGTCTTTTCCGATCATAAAAGTTTGAAGTATCTAATGACTCAAAAAGATCTAAATTTGAGACAAAGACGATGGTTAGAGTTACTAAAAGACTACGAGCTTGTCATTGATTACCATCCGGGCAAGGCCAATGTAGTTGCGGATGCCCTTAGTCGGAAATCCCTATTCACGTTGCGAGCCATGAACGTCCACTTATCAGTGTCTGCGGAAAATTCGTTGATAGCAGAGTTAAAGGCAGAACCAGTGTTGTTACAGCAGATATGTGAAGCTCAGAAAAATGATAACGACTTGACTGCAAAATGTGCTGAGTGCATTTCGAATGTAGATTCGGACTTCCGGGTTGATGACAATGATTGCTTGAGGTTCAAAAACCGATTGTGTATTCCGAAAAACTCAGAAATTATTCCGATGATTTTGGGAGAAGCTCATGTTAGTCAAATGTCGGTTCATCCAGGAAGCAAAAAAATGTACAATAACCTAAAATCTCAGTACTGGTGGCACGGCATGAAGCGAGACATCTCTGACTATGTCTCTAAATGCTTGATTTGTCAGCAAGTGAAAGCGGAGCATCAGGTACCTTCAGGATTACTTCAGCCGATTTTAATACCCGAATAGAAGTGGGATCGTATTACAATGGATTTTGTATCTGGTTTACCGCTAACCCCAAGCAAGAAAGACTCTATTTGGGTTATAGTTGACCGACTAACCAAGTCGGCTCACTTCATCCCTATTCGTGCTGACTTTTCCCTTGAGAAGCTAGCGGAATTGTACATTTCACAGATTGTGAAGTTGCACGGGGTACCTACTTCTATTGTTTCGGATAGAGATCCTAGGTTTATTTCGAGATTTTGGAAGAAATTACACGAAGCCTTAGGTACTAAACTACATTTTAGTACTGCTTTTCATCCACAAACCGACGGACAATCCGAACGAGTTATTCAAATACTCGAGGACATGTTGAGATGTTGCATTCTCGAGTTTAGTGGTACTTGGAAGAAATATTTGCCTTTGGTCGAATTTGCGTATAACAATAGTTTTCAATCGAGTATTCAAATAGCGCCCTACGAAGCTCTCTACGGTCGAAGATGCCGTACTCCTTTGTTTTGGACCGAGCTTAGTGAGAATAAGATTCTCGGGGTTGATTTAATCAAAGAGGCTGAGCAGAAAGTAAAAAAGATTCGTGACAATTTGAAAATAGCATCAGATCGTCAGAAATCGTACGTGGATTTGAAACGTAAAGATATCGAGTATCAGATTGGTGATAGGGTGTTCCTGAAAGTCTCGCCATGGAAAAAGATACTTCGATTTGGCCGTAAAGGCAAATTGAGTCCGAGATTTATCGGACCATTCGAGATATTAGAACGGATTGGGCCAGTTGCTTATAAGCTAATTTTACCCCCTGAACTTGAGAAGATTCACAAGGTTTTTCATGTATCAATGCTTCGTCGTTATAGATCCGATCCATCGCATGTGATTAAACCGTCAGAAGTGGAAATTCAACCCGATTTGAGTTATGAAGAAGAACCAATTTGTATCTTAGCTCATGAGGTGAAAGAGTTACGAAATAAGAAAGTTTCGTTAGTAAAGGTACTGTGGCACAAGCATGGAATTGAAGAAGCAACTTGGGAAACTGAAACATTAATGAGAGAACGTTACCCAAACCTATTCATTGGTAAGATTTTCGGGGACGAAAATTATTCTTTAGGGGGGAGAGTTGTGACAGCCCTAATCCGACCCTAGTCGGGAAGTAGTTTCGTAACCATTAAACCGAGCTATTATATTAATTAATTTCTAAAATTCCATATCAATTCTATGTGAAAATCTTTGTGTATGAAATTGATTTATATTTTGGTGCCGTTGAATGCATGATCTTTGCTATGGACTTGTGTGTAAGCTAGTAAAAACTTGGGTGATAATTTAATAGGAGGTAAAAAGGGGTGCCATGCATAATATGTGGTCTTGCATGTCAATTTCCCCATAATGAATTTTAGTGGCCGACCAAGGTGATTTATTTTCACTATCATATGCATATTATATTTGGAAATAAAAATAAAAGATTAAAATAATGTTATGGTAAGGAAAGAAAAGAGAAATCTCACCATTTTCTCTTCTTTGCCGTGAATTGGGTGAAATAAGGGAGGAAGAAGAAAGTGATATTCGGCCATGGTAGCATCAAGTTGAGGTGAGTTATACATCAATTTTTGCTTAAAAATTTATGAAATCTAGTTTGTAGATAGGCATGGGACATAGCCCATGTATTGATTTTTGGTTTTGTTACATATATATCTATATCCCATTCGGCCTTAGGAACTAAATATTAGAAGCTTTCAAGCTTTCAAGCTTTTGGATGATAAATTGCTTTATAGAGCCCTTAAGAGTTGTTCCAAGGTTAATCTTACTTGAATCCATGAAAACATGCTCAAATTATGCAAATGATACCTTGTGTGGTTATTAAATAAAAAGGGGAGAGGCATTCGGCTATGTCCATTTTCGCATGAAAGAGTTTGGCTTTGAATTAAGCTTTTTTTTAAAAATTAAAATAGTGAATGAGCTTGAAATCTTGAATTTGTGATTTATAATTTATTTTGAGGTATTTGTTGAATTAGCCGAATGGGAGTTTGATGAGAAACCTTGATTCATGGCATTTTATTTTGTATACCTTAACTATTAAGGTTGCTAGATCTTTTGTTAAAATAATGGATGGATCACTTTGTAAAAGTATTTGGCTATTTAGCAAAGCCTTTCATTATGGGAGTTGATTTATATATTAAATTCTTAGATGTGAATTTTAAGTATGCTCGAAAATAATTTAATGGTAATGTCCATGCTTCGGGTTGTAATACCTAAGTATATATATATATGAGTTAAGTGCGAATGTGAAGTACTAGTTGATAGTAACTTGTGATGCGAAATAATGAAATTTATGCTATGTTTATTTAGTATGTGCCGAGTGAGATTTATTATAGATTAAAGAAGTTAAGCTAATTAAAATGTCATATTTAGCTCTTGATTCTTTCGGTCAAGGGGAGGGACAATTAAATTTTGATTAGTTTCAAATTGTTTATTCTAAGCTCAAGAGCAAAGAGGATCGAAATCGGATAAAGGAAAGGAGAAAGTAGTGGAGTAGCCGAACCACAACCGTTTGAATATATCAAGGTAAGTTTTGAGTGTACTTCCTTTGTATATACCCGAATATGATAGGATACTTTTAAGTTGAAAGTATTATAACTAGTTCATTTCACTTGGATCAAAATACAAATATGAAATATGATGATATGAATTGAGTAGCCGAATGTGTACCGAAATTTAGGAAAACTGTGATTAGCTTGTATATGAGAAACTTATATAGTAAATTCCGTAACACCGAATGGGTATAGAATTGAATGTCGTATGTATTTGGCAAATTGCTGGTGGAAAGAGGTTATATGCGGATGCCTTATTTATGCTGAATTTTTATTATGATTGTAAAGACGATATGTTTGGTATAACCTATGCGAATGTGAATAGATATTGCCCGGGAATTTAATTATTATAATTTCAGGCCCTAGTGCCTAGCAGGCTTTGTGCCGGTGATAATTTCAGGCCCTAGTGCCTAGCAGGCTTTGTGCCGGTGATAATTTCAGGCCCGTGTGCCTAGCAGGCTTTGTGCCGGTGATAATATCAGGCCCGTGTGCCTAGCAGGCTTAACGCCGGTGGTTTGAGTACGTGTGAGACTGTAATAAAACCCTTGTAAAGTATGAACATTGTATTAAAAGGGTCAGGAATGTACCTTATACCTATGTACAGGAATTAAATTGAGATGTGCCTTAAGTATTAAATTTGTTGGCTTTATGAACGAATGCTTTGTCTATGCATAGTATGGTATATACATGTGAGATAGTGAAGTTTTGTGATAATGGTAGATAAGAAAACGTGCTAGAAATAAAGTTAAAATTTCCCTCTTGTGTGAAGATGCATTCGGCCTAATAAGTGGACCTTTTTGGAATTGAGTTTTGTTCTATGATGTAGTAGGTGATTTAAGAATTGAATTATTTTAGATTACTCATAACTTACTAAGCTCTTTGAAGCTTACTCTGTTCATATGTTCCCTTCTGCTTTTTAGATTGCGTTTGAAGCTACGGTTCAACGGGATTCAAGTCCAAGTCACCCTCACTATCGTCAAGAGATTTCTTTTTGGTACTCTCGAAGGTTTAAAACTTCCTTTTGCAAACAATGGCATGTATAGACTCAAATTTTCTACTTTGACTTTTCAATCCACTTGATGTATATATATATCCGAATAGCCATGCGAAAATGGCTTTTCAAGATGCTATATATTTATATGTGAATTAAAGCTTAGTAATGGTGAATGTGAATGAATGAGAAAACTATGACCAAATGATTAATGATGTTGAAGTAGTATGCGTTTGATATTTATTGTTTGGGAAAGCATGTATGGCTTGAATGAGAACAAGAAAATGGAGTGCTAAAATTTTTTAGATTGAATATGACCATTAGTATGTGCATATGTTTGAATGGAGCTTAATCCAAAAATTAGTCATGTTGGAATTGGTAATATGAAATTAGAAGCATGAGTAGAGTTGGTTTGAGCCTTGACTTGCATAAGTGGTTTTTATTCATGAAAGCACGAAATGTTCACTCAATGACATTCGGCACTACTAGTTTTAAGGTTTGGTTTGATAGCATTATAGGTTGCACTTTGTTCGAGCATGAGTTTTCGGCTAATACAAATTTCTAGTTGTATGCAATGTATTAAAGAATGATTGTAGGTAAATGAATTGCCTTAAGTATTGGTATGTCTAGATGTCACGAACATATTTGTATAATCGGCCTAATTATGATTTGTTGAAAATGGCTAAGCTTGGTTATTTTTACCATAAAGAGATGTGGTGGTGTATGATCTTTGGATCGGTTCAGAATGTCGTGTAAAGCCTCTTCACCCTCCGGCGACGGGTACGGGTTTAGGGGTGTTACACTTCTACCCACAACTGAAGATGCGGTCCTATAAACTTGATCATTGCCATCGTCATCATTATCATCGCCTTCACCCCCACCCTCCTGCTCATCTCCATCTCCATCATCGTCATCATGTTCGTCTTCATGTTTGTCTTAGTCTTTGCCTTCATATCTATCACCTTCCTCTATGCTCGAGTGCGGTGTTGTCCTAGCCTCTCATCGTGTATCCTCTACTCCACCAACAAATGATTGCACCGATGAACCACCATAAAAAAACAATCATGTTGACGGTGTTTGTGTCACTATCAGCATGTAATTGTAAGGTGCCATAAAACCCAGATGTGTCGACATTGACCCGACACTAACACCGATTGCTGAATCGGTATCTATATCGATGTCGTCATCAGTGACGGTGCATGCATTAGCATCTGGCCTGATATTTGGGTCGTCATCAATGTTAGCATGGAGGTATAAAATGTGGGGATGTTAGTGCCTCGAAATATGTACCTGTGGGAACAAAAAGATCGGGCATGTGTCCTAGTGGTGCGTAGTGCGGTGCTTGTGATAAAATCATGGGGTTAGTGAAATGAACAGGAATAAGTGGAGTGAACTGAAAAGAATATTGCGTAGACATAGGCGGCGCTGTTTCGAGCGGAGCCGATGACAAACCCATTGTACGACCATATTCAGCCCTATGCTGTTGTTGGGGAGGTCGTCGTTCCCTCTTCTAACGAAGTTGCCTATTTCTCGCCTCCACCAATAGCAGATACGTCTTACTGGTAACTCTGAACCACGGCAAGTACTCCAAACAGGTTGCCATGTACACTGAGAAAAATGGTTCGCGGATGGGTAAGAATTCCATCCTATGATCCTAAGCCTCAATGTAGTCCTTGAAAACCTCTCACCGATCCTCGTCGTTTTTCCCCTGTATGTCCACCCTGTGCAGCTCCTTAAAGTCTCATTGTGGTGACAGAATTTGTTGCCTCCACCTGAACTATCATATCACCTGGTCTAATTCATGCATTTCCACCGTTGCATACATTATCAACAGCACCTTCATATCCCACATCCTTTAATTGGCCAACACTTCAGGCAAAATGCAATATATGATATCGATGTTGGCGTATGGCATCCATTCAAACTGAAATGCACAATTGTAAATTTCATTATTTACGAAATTTTATTTTACAAATCATTGCGTAATTAATATAGTTTTGAAATAATAAGTAACTAACATTGGCTTCCAAGCATTGATCTAACAACAGCCTAATATCTTCCAACTCCTCGAGTAGTCCAACATAACTCGGCCTTGGATTCCACTTGTAAAAGCGATTTCTTAGTTCAAACATATAATAAAAAAATTACTATACAAACTACATATTTATTAACAAATTATTTTTACCTTGTCACCAACGAAAATATGTATAGGTCGTTCATTCGAGGACGTAGAAATGGTAGTCGCCACTAGGCCCATGACTGCAGCAAAAGTAGGCAACCACTAATTAAATTCTTATCCGGTTCTATGGCTCGACATAACTCTCGGTATAACGTGGCCAACACGACTAATCCTAAACTTAGTTATCTGCATTCTTTGAAGTTTACTAGGTGTAGTAACCACCTTATGTGCACTAAAATTTGAGATTTATCGGGCATTAAAATGCCCTCGATTAATTGAATGGTGAATACTCGAGCATATTATTGCATTTGACCACCTTCAAACTTGTTTGGAACTGTCCCTAATAATGTCACGTAGAGATTCTCTTTATTGGGAACGATCACTGCTCCTGTGACGACTAGCCCATCCACAGACAGACCGAGTTCTAACACCATATCCTCTAGTGTGATTGTACACTTACCACATGGAAAATGAAAAGTGTATGTCTGGGCCTCTATCTTTCCACCAACGTGTTGATGAGTCTAGGATTGAATTTACAGCCCTTTAGCATAGAAGACATATGTAAGAATCCTTTCCCTTGCAAGTAACCACGAATTCCGGTGATTGGAGGCTTTGCCAAATTATGTATGAACGCCTCCAAAACATGATTATCCGCCTATTTATAACGACAAAAAAATATTTTTAAATTAAAAAATTTTAAATTCATCTTAATAAAAAATAATGAAAATTAAATTTTCAACTAATCATTACTGCATGAGCAGCAAAAATGTGATTTTTGGCGAAACGAATTAGAAAGGTTGTCATTCGTGAAAACATAACCCGAAGGAATAAAATACGGAATAATTAAAAAAACTAATATTTTTAAACGAGAAAATAAAAAATTTAGAACAGGAACTTAAGAAAATTAAGAAAGTTGATAGAGTTAGGAGATTAGAAAGAATTGAGAGAATAGGATGTGAGTGAAAAATAAATAAAATCGAGGGGTATTTATAGGTAAAAAAAAATTAACTGTTGCCTTTTAAATTTTTTTACTGTTACACGGCCAACGTTCAAAATGTTGTTGGATTTGACTGTTGGGAGAAATGCGCCCAGCCAAACGCACTTTCCTTTTCTCTCTAAAAACGGTCTATTTCTCTAAATTTTTCTAAAAGAAAAAAACGGCTTATAAGCCTAATTAAAGAATAACAGTGGCATATATGGCTAATTTAGCCCTCCAAGTTTCTAGACTATTTGTGCATTTGAAATTTATTACGGTTAAAATATACTTTTTATATTTCTAGATTCATGTCTAATTGTCAAGATTGTTAAAATTTTTCTATTAAATTAATTGAAGTGAGATATTAAAATTAAAAGAAAAAAACCTTTGATATATATGTAACAAAAAAAATTTGGCATTTGTAATCAACTGTATTTATTCTAACTATAATTTTACTTTTATGTTTCGGGGGAAATACTACTTCGGGAAGGAATTAGAAATTTTTAATAAGTTAGATTTCATTTTTAGTTTTATTAATTTATTGTAATTTTATTTTTTGTGCAACTACTATTTTTTCCACACATTAAAAACCTCCTTTCATTATTTTATAAAGTATTTTCAACACCCACATATCACATATAGATAAAATATATATATACCCATCATTACTTATTTATTTATATATTCCAAGTATTATATCACAATAACTTAGTTGAAATAAAATTATACACTCAATTAACATGTGCATTACACGATAATACAAACTAGTTAAATTTATATTTTCAAATGTATTAAATGTTAACTTCAATAGTTAATTAAAGTACAAAAAAAAGATAATTATAAACTTATAAAAATATTAAATATTAACACTTTTAACATTAAAAATATTAATTTAATAATATATAAAAAATAAACTATAAAAATAATATTATTAAGTTTTTTTTGATACTATCAAGGTTTCCTCCATATCCGTTACACGGTTTATGAAAATTAATTTTTTGGAGATATGTGATTGTCTCTCCTAACAATAATGTCTCCAATTTTATTTAAGTTATAATAAATTAATATTAAAATTCAAACTATAATAAATTTTTGCATTGTTTTAATATTAAATATTTTTAAAAATAAATAACATTAATATAATTAGTTAAATATTTTTTAAAATATATTTTTATAATTACATACTTTTTTATTTATTAAAAGATTAAATTAAAATAAAAATATTTAAAAATTAATAAACGCAACACCATATATATATATATATATATATATATCTACTTATTTTCGAGTACAATAAGTTCAGATTTTTACGAGGAATGTGAGCATAAAACCGGTGGTGTGGCCTGGCATCTTCATGAACATCAATATCACTAGCATTTGATTCCACTCTAAAATAGGGGTATACAAAATTTGGATAAAACAGAAAAAATTCGGTTAAACAATCGAGTTCAGTTAATCAGTTGGTTAATTAAATTTTTTTGGTTGGGGATCGATTAATAATTTTTTGAGTTTTCGGTTAACAGTTAATTCGGTTTTAAACCGGTCGGTTAACCAAATTTTTTCGGTTTAACCAAAAAAATTAATAAATAAAATTATAATATATAAGTAGCCTACTATTCACTTAAACCCAATCCAACGTAAACTCAATCAAACTAAAATTAATTTTCCAATCCAATTACCCAACCCAATTACCCAACCCAATTACTCAACCCAATCATAAAAATTACAAATAATTGAATAAATAAAAATAAAAATAAAAACAATTCGGTTAATTTGATTAATTCGGTTAATTCGAGTAATTCGGTTAAGTTGGGTAAATGAGGTAATTCGATTAAGTTTATACTTATTTTAACCAAAAATAAAAAAATATAATTTTTGATTAATTCAATTAACTGACCGAATTAACTGAAAAAATTTCGGTTCGGTTAATTTTTTTGAAAAAATTTTAGTTCGGGTAACGATTAAAATTTTTGAAAAGTCGATTAATTCGGTTAATAATATTTCTGGTCGGTTAACCAATTGAATACCCCTACTCAAAAAGTGGATCTCCCTTGCAAATCTTTCCTTACGAGGGAGGACCCAAAATTAAAATAAAAATGATAAGCATTTTTAGTTGAAACTTTCCATTTAAAACTTCTCAAAAAAAAAAAAAAAACATGTAAAGATAAATTTAATCTCTAACTTTTACTTATTTTATCATTTTAGTTTTTTTTATTTATTATTTTGACTATTAACCTTAAATTTTTAGTTAAATTATTTACTTTTTGATGGAAAAATTAATTGAATTGTTAAAATTTTAACAATATTAATGTGATAGTTAGTGTGACATTTTACATATACTTTACTACTAACATGAATAAATTTTCTAAAAGTTATTATAAATTTTTTGTAATTTATTGATTTTTAAAATATCTTTTATTATCTTTTATTTTATTTTTTATGAATTAAACGTGGGCTGTCATGTTAGTAGTCAAATCAATGTCATTACGATTTTAATAATTTAGTTAGTTTTTTGTCAAAAATCAAACAATTTAACTAAAATTTAAAAGTTGAATGCCAAAATAACCCAAAAAGAGAATAATGATCAAAATGATAAAATGAATGAACGTTATAAGTTAAATTTATCATTATGAGTTTAAATTTTATTATTTAAAAACTAAATAAATGTGCGTGAGGCAACAAGTTTAATTTTTTTTTGAGGGTTAACAAATATTTGATAAATTGAACCAATTTAAAAAATATTATAAAATTATATTAAAAAAAAATTATAATCAATGTTGTTAGATGCAAGAGTAACATTATTCAGGCTAAAATAAAATAAAAGAATAAATTTGTACTTACTTGATAATTGTCTACTTTTTATGTAAAAATAACTGCTAAAGTTCAATTATTCAAATTTGTAGTAGGCGACAGATCTTGTGACCGTTTGAAATTTGAATTCAAAAAAAACTACCCGTAACCTAATACACCCGGCTCTGACTTATGCTTTCAATTGGGTTGAAAGACCAAAACCCCCCAACCATGGTATTTTCACGTGTCGTTCTTTAAATTGAACAAGAACCAAATATTAAAATGAAGTGGCCCCCACATTTTACGCTCCTAACGATTATCGAGTGGAAGCAACGGCCAGGATGTTTGGACATTTCAAATCACCCCATTTCCCCGCCTCAAAAGGATGATTAAGAAAAATATAAAAATGGAAACCACGGCTTTCTTTGCTACTCTCTTTCCAACAAAGAAAGCTGCAATATGTCGACGCAAAATGGTAATCGGCGATCGTCGTTTTCCTCCTCTACGACGTCGTCTTTGGCCAAACGACATGCATCGTCCTCGGATAACGTCGGAAAAGTCATGGCTTCTATGCCTAAAAAGAGAGTCCCTCTTACTAACATTTCTAACCAGAAGAACACCTCAAGAAGCTCCCTTTCGGCTTCTTCTTTGGTGGGTCTTATACTCTTCTCTCTTTTCTTGTTTCTTGTTCATTGTTTCTGGATTTTTGTTTTAAGAGGCAATGTAGGAGTTACAGTGTTCTTTGAATTTGACGGGGACTTAAAAGTTATGTCAATAACTTGATTTTACGTTAATTAAAAAGAACCATGAGCAGAACAATTTTGGGTTGCCTTTATTTCATTTTCTAAGTAATTTTAGTCAGGTAAAAAATTTTGAGAAGAAAATTTGATATTTCTTGTAATTTGTAGTCAAAATGGTTTTTTTTTTTCTTTTACAAATTTGCAGCTCTTTTGATTTCTTATAACGCATTTTAGTTACATTGTAATCCAATTGAAAACAATGCTTAGAATCTGTGTCTATCCATATTTTAACGCCATTAACGCTATGTCTCATATTGGTAATATTCCTGGGGTGCTTCAGCTTTTGATTCTTGATTTTTGAATTTGAAGGTACTATGTTCAAACAAAGTCCCCAAGACCAGGAAGACAATGCCTGATAGCAATAATGTAGGTTTTTCAGGACATGTTTTACCTTCAACACACGTACAACCCGGTTCAGTTCCGCCTCCCAAGGTTGTCACATCTTTTCCAAGAGGAAATGAAGTGCCCTTGCCCCCTTCTCCTGCTACTATCTCCACCATCCCTCCTCCACCATCTACCATGGAGGTCTCGCCTAGCAAATCAGATGGCTTATCAGTTTCCATGGATGAGACAATGTCTACCTGTGATTCTTTCAAAAGCCCTGACGTTGAATATATGGACAATCATGATGTTACGGCTGTTGATTCGATTGAACGAAAGACGTTCAGAAATCTCTACATTTCGGACCATGTTGAAGCAACAGGTTCAGTATCCAGTGCAAAAAGAAAGCTAGTTTCTAAACAATTGCCTTGGTTAAACAATCATTTCTTACTGTTGTACTTGCAGGGAATATATGCAATAGAGATGCAGTTGCAGAGATGGAAATGGATCATAAGATAATTGATGTTGATGACAATTACATGGATCCGCAGCTTTGCGCAACATTTGCTTGTGATATTTACAAGCACCTACGTGCATCTGAGGTTTGTCCTGATTGGATTGGAAAGCTCTGGCTGTGGTTCTGGTTCTTATTTGTGTGCCTTTATAGGTCTGTCCGCTTGGATTTGCTCCTAAACTTATTTCTGTTGGTTTTCAGGTGAAGAAAAGATCTTCCACTGACTTCATGGAGAGAGTTCAGAAAGATATAAATTCCAACATGCGTGCAATTCTAATTGATTGGCTTGTAGAAGTAAATTTTCTGTCTGCTTATAAGTTTATGTTTATTTAGAATCCAATACACATGAGAAATAAAGAGTCCGAACAACATAGACTCTTTGCTATCACCTTATTTAAGTCTGACTTTCAATTTTTACTTGCAGGTGGCTGAAGAGTACAGGCTTGTACCAGATACATTATATTTGACTGTGAATTACATAGATCGGTATCTTTCAGGGAATATGATGAACAGGCAACGCCTACAGTTGCTTGGTGTTGCCTGCATGATGATTGCAGCGTAAGAAAAACGACATTCCCTTATTTTGTTTCTTTACTTTTTTCATCTACAAGATGTTTCCATGGATGGATACAATGTTAACATTAAAGTGTTCAATTCCATCAGAAAATATGAGGAGATTTGCGCTCCTCAGGTGGAGGAGTTCTGCTACATCACCGATAATACATATTTCAAAGAGGAGATTATAGAAATGGAATCTTCTGTTTTGAATTACTTGAAGTTCGAAATGACTGCCCCAACAGCTAAATGTTTCTTAAGGTAAATTTGCCAAAAGCTCGTCATTATTGAATGTACAAGTTTCCCTTTCTTGTATTAACTAGTGCTCATTGATAATATGCCATTTCGTTTTCAGACGGTTTGTTCGAGCTGCTCAAGGGATCAATGAGGTAATTTGTCTTTGGGTTATCATTGCTTCATCATTTGGCTCCCCCTTTGTTATATTCAAAATAACATTCCTGTGGTGGTTTGTGATTAGGTTCCATTAATGCAATTAGAGTGCATGGCCAACTATATCACTGAACTCTCTCTCCTAGAGTACAGTATGCTTTGTCATGCTCCATCACTTATCGCTGCTTCTGCAATTTTCCTGGCCAAATTCATTCTTCTTCCTTCAAAGAAACCTTGGGTATGTCCATGCAACTTCTTCAAAGAACTTGACATATGACTATATTTTTACCCGGACTGATACGAATATATATCATTTCCTAATATGTATTAGATACATGTATTTTAGAAAAAGTAAAAGAGTCTGAATATATATGATATAGTCTGTCTAATCTCCATGTATTATGGTGCACAGAATTCAACCTTGCAGCATTACACTCTTTACAAGCCATCTGATCTATGTGACTGTGTTAAGGATCTTCATAGAGTATGCTGTAACAACAACTCTACTTTGCCAGCAATCAGGGAGAAATACAATCAACATAAGGTAAACAACTGATTAATTGAACAAATGACATTTAAGAAAAAACAAAAAAACAAAAAAAGAAAGAGAGAAGAAATTGTTTATTTTTTATAGCTGAAATGTGGATTTGATATGTGAAGCTTCGGTATTATGTTTTTGGATCAGTATAAGTGTGTTGCAAAGAAGAATTGGCCTCCTTCAATACCTTCAGAGTTCTTCCAAAATTGAAAGCAAAGCAATTCGACAGCATCAGACGCTAATGTTCCAATGTTTTGTTGGATTAACTGTTGCTAATATCTCTCTGTCTATCATAATCTGTATCACTGTTAGATGCACACTAAGTAGGATCTTCACAGTGTACGGACCTTCAAATTTTAGTCTAGTGTAATTGTTCATTTTAGTAATGGACGCCACGTGGCAAAATATAGCCATGTAGAATTTTGCTATACGTAGTAATATATTTTTGAAATTGTGTTGATTCTATTTTTATTTCTTTTTCCTTCTCAAATCTTGTACGATTCTGTAAATCAGATTCAAGAATCCACGTGAGCATTGTTGATGTATGAGTGAAGTTGTATTGGGACTTTGGGTTGCCTAAATCTGGATCCTGCGGCTGCTTGTCATGATGTTCCCTATTTGTCAGGGACGTTATTAACATATTTTCGTGTATTTTGGCTGAACACCCTTATCGTCATGTGACTTCTTTTCGGTTAGCAGTTAAGCTGTGCATTAGAGAATCTGAGCTCATGTGGGCCTTTTGTTGATTGGATTTAGAACTCCTTTAGACCTTGCCATGAGTTTTGTTATGGATGTTAGTCAATTACTGTGGGTGGGTGTGGCAAGTATTTGAACTCGCATAATTCGGATTATGTGGGTAATAATGAGATTTCCCTTCAATTTGATTTCATGAGATTTAAAATAATTCAAGGTTTGGAATTAAATGTCAAAAAAAAAAAAAAGGAAGGTCCACTAAACCTTTACTCATGTCACATTGAATTTTCGAAATACGCACAGTAAGATTTTTGAAAAATGTGAGGTAACTTTTTAAGTAGGTAATCGGTAAGAGTAAAAATACAAATATATTAAATATAATAAATAAAAGTCATACCTTTCACGTTAGTTTTTCATTTTGGAATAATTATAGTCTTTCTTTTTGTTTTTGGTGATAAAAAACAAAAGAAATTAAATCAAACTACTAAAATCACAAAAACCACTAGCTCTACACACTGTAAAATTTTTAAAAGTTCTAAAATAGTTTCAGCAAACACCAACATATCTACTTCCCTATCCGATGCCATCTTGGCTAAACGGTCTACAACTAGATTACTCTCTCTCTGTTGACATATTTTATATGCCACTATTTTATATGCTGTAATATTTGAATGATCCTCCTGATCAAAGCAAAATTCAAAACAACTAAAACACCCTCCCAAATTGCTTTAATCACCTCTAGATTGTCAGATTGGATCAACATCCTATCACATCCTTGATTTTGTAATAGAATACCCCATTCAAGATATCCCAAATTTCGACATCAAATACTAAACAAATTCCTAATGGACAAGCATAACCGAGGATCCATACCCCTATTTGATCACGTATAACTCCTCCGATAGAGAAAGACCCTACATCAGGCTTAACGGAACCATCAGAATTTAAGACAAACCAATTATTTGACAAAGGATTATCTAGAACATAAACAAGCTATTGATCTGATTCTTCCTTATGAGCCAAAAGATACTGCTTAGCCCAACTAATTGAAATGTTTATGATCTTAGAAGAGCTCCAATAAAATCCTTGGAAAATGGAACAATTTATTTTCTTTTGAAAATCGCCATGCAAGCAGACCAAAGAAGCTCAACCAACTATTGTCATCGTTGGAAAACAAAACATTAGAGCTTAAACTAAAAATTAACTAGTTAGGTAACTCACATGAAAAGAATTTGTTTTGCTGACTGTGTGGAACAACCTGTAGCCAAACATCCTTCGCAACAGAGTAATCTCTAAGCACATGCAGGACATCTTCAGAATGATGTCTATAACACCCCAAACCTGACCTAGAGGTTATGGCGAATTCTGAAAGCTACATGGCCACTGGAATGCCCAGAAACTCTTTCTTGGCTTTCAGACATATTTTTTAAACCATTTGCGTAAATCGTTCAAAACTAGTGAAAACGAGAATTTTAGAAATCAATGTTTTTGGTACTTTAGCTATTTGTAAAAGTTTGATCACCATTCAAAACTTTCATAATTTTAATCATATTTCAAAAGCATTTGTTTATTTATTCAAAACTAAAGAGCTTGGTTATTCATCATTATTTGGGTAAAACATGTTAACATCAAAAATCAAATATCTTTAGAAATTTCATTTGCAAGCATTTGTAATTTTACAAATTAAGTCTAATTTAAAAACTCATTTCTCAGAATTGCAGCGGAAAAATGTAATATTGACATATTTTTATAAAAACTGCAATGAAAGTTTTTTGCTAAAACCCTATTTTGTTAAAAATTAATATTTCGTGTAAATTCGATAAAACATCAATAGACAATTTTAAACCTCAATAACTAAGTCATATTTTTGTCTAAAACTCATTTTCATTGTCAAAGCGGAAAAGAGTGATTTTGTCAAGTTTTAAAAAAACCAAGTTTCATGCATAATCTTATCAAATACTTATTTATGTAGTTTTTAAAACTTGATGTCATGCAAACAATTTACACAAATCAGAATAAAAATCCCTAAAGTAATGTCTCATACCAAAGTTCATACTTAAACTTATTACAGTCCAAAAATACTTATTTATGTAGTTTTTAAAACTTGATGTCATGCAAACAATTTACACAAATCAGAATAAAAATCCCCAAAGTAATGTCTCATACCAAAGTTCATACTTAAACTTATTACAGTCCAAAAATAATAAAATATCAAAAATAACTTTAATTACTTTAATTTAAAAAGAATTTTGAGAAACTCCTCCAAATGCCGTCAACGAATCCTAACCTTGGGGTTATTTGTAAAATTAAAAAACTATAGGAGGGTGAGCTATAAAGCTTAGTGTGAGTCTTAACTCAAGTATTAAGGAGAAATTCAGTATACAAATAAAAATATTATAGTGAATTTATACAGTTTAATTCCACGGAGTCATAACTTGGATGACAACTAGTAATCAAAACATACATTTCATAAAAATAACAGAATTTATACATAACAACACAATGTCACAGAGTGCAATATGCATGAGGATGTCAATGCAGATCTTTTCAAAAATTGGTGCAAGTTTTTCAGAAAATGTTCCTACCCAACTCCACTACACTCTAAAATTGAGTTCCCAGAACTCGTCCATCCAAAACACTCCAATTTGTGGACAAAGCCACTAGTAATGCAGACAAGTTGCTAGAGTAGTGCAGATAAATTGTATTGTGGATTAGCCACCGCTAGTATTGATAAACTACCAGTAATGCAGACAAGTTGCTAGTATTGTGGACAAGCCACCAGTATGCAAATAAACTGCCAGTACTTCCTCCTTACACATGTCTCACCCCATACATGTGATATGGCCACAATAAACATATTTTCACTTTGTTACAGAATAACACTTTAGGCATGTAAATCATTCTCATCGAATCATTTAACACATTGTATCACATAGGTATGTCTTGACATGCAAATCACATATTATCACGATGGATCAAAAGATTTCATTTTAACTATGATGAATAATCATTTATGCATAATATCACATAACATGAGAATGAGAACAACATGTTCTTCAAATTAGCGATGAACGTAACCACACAACATACTTTCACAAATTAGTTGGTTCAGAATGACTTACTTGTATTATCCATTTTGACGGATTTAGCCTCCCATTTTGGAATACCTAAAGTATTCACATAAAATAAAAATCAAGTAATAATGTTATTATTTAGGCATTTTAACAATATATATAACTGGTATTAAGTTAGACCCATATCTGACAGTAGATTCGGTGTGAAACTCCACTCTAAAGAACGTCCACACTCAGATCTGAACCAAATATATTACCAATCTAAATATAAAATAATGATTTATCATTAGGGTGTCACTTTTAAGCATTCTGTTAATCATAACTAAATTAGTTTAGATGTCCAACCTATACTTGCGTTGATTAGCTTGAAATCGTTATTCACTTCCCAAGTTAAGGGTGTTTCGTGTTGATAACAATTGTCACTTCATCAAAACGAATAAGGTACAAGGTGTTAGAATCGAAGGAAAGGACATCTTATTTCCTATAATACAATCGACCAGAAAAGGATAAGAAATAAATGGTGGTTTTCAATCGGCCACTATACTTACTCTATATTGATTAAGATGAGAGGGTTGGAGGATCATCGTGATCTTGAATCGAAGAGGAAAAATTTAGTCTAGAAAAAATAGTCACTTGAAAAAGTGAGTCATTAAGAACAACATTTAAAAAAATTCAAATCTAATTGAAATAGATGATATATGATCACTATAAGAACGATGGTGATTAGAAAATGGTGAAGAAAAGATAAAAATCACTAAAGCTAGTAGAGGTGCGGCTGTGTATCAACGGCAGTGGTGGCGTATCAACGACAGTAGCTATCCGGTGAGAATCTGATGGAGAAGGAGGGAAGAAGGTTGTTGTGGCACTAGAGAGGAGAAGGAGAAAGTAGAAAGGAAGAAAAGTATAAAAGTGGAGAGAAAGAGATAGTATTATTGATGGTGGTAGAAGATGGTGGCCACGGCGGTCAATGGTGGTGCAAAGGGTGGTGATGTACCAAATGGGTGGGAGAAGCGGGGACAATGAAGAGGTTTGATGGTGTGATGATGGTGGTTCGAATGGCAATTAAGTGGTGGAGAAGAGGAGAAGTATTAGCGCAAGGGTGGTGGAAGGGTGGCTAGAATAAAGAAAAATGGTGAGAAAGGGAGGAGCAAAAGAGAGGGGCTATAACACCCTTTACCCGTATCCGATGCAGGAACAGGGTACAAGGTATTGCTTTTTACTAAAACACATGCAATTTGTTCAATCATAAACCACCAAAATATGTCCCAAGACGCATTTGGGCCTACGAGGCCTAAAACACTCTTTGGAAGCAACCCAAAATCGTTTCAAGCACTTAGAAAACTTCCAAGAAGTACCACTAAAAATAGGGCACACTCCCGTGTGGCCTCAAGACATGGCCGTGCTAATGGCCCGTGTACCTCACACGGCCTAAGCAATCTAAGGACACGGCCATGCCCATCATCCGTGCAGATTTAACTTCTAACATTGAACCTACAGGGGTTTTCACCCGTGTCCCTCACACGGCCATGACACGCCCGTGTCATGGCCGTGTGCAAAAACCTTAACATTCTGTTTCTGACGTCAGTAAACATACGGCCATGACATATGCCCGCGTGCTTAGCCCGTGTCTGTCACACGACCATGACACGCTCGTGTCACAGCCTGTGTGCAAAAACTTGGGTATTTTGTTTCTGATGTTAGCAATCACACAGCCACAGCACATGCCCGTGTGCTTGGCCGTGTCCTTCACACGGTTGAGACACACCGTTATGTCTCAACCCATGTGTTTACTACTGGGCATTTAATTCTATTCATGCAAGGTGCAGGGGACACACGACCTAGTCACACGCCCGTGGGCTGGCCGTGTGTCACACACGGCCTAGGCACACGCCCGTGTGCCTACCCGTGTCGACAAAAATAGGCTATTTGCCTAGCCTCTTTGCCACCCTGGAACAAGACTAAATACAAAGTCAACAAATCAAGACTTTCATACTCCTCCAATAGCCATAAGTTGACATTCCAACCTAGTCACATATAGCAATCTATCTACGCTTCACAAGGTGTGCATGCACCAATAATCTAAATATCCATTTAGCAATTTCATGAATTCATTCTCATTTCATTAAAAATCACTACAACAATTCTTTTAGCCAATTCCAATGGCCATTTACAAAATGAGCTTCATAAATAAATGACCAACACAATTGGCCAACTAAAGTATCAAATGCCAACACGACTAAAAGACCTACACATGCCATTATCCAAAAATACAAAATAAGACTATACCAAGTGCTTCAATTGATAGTGTGAACGATGCCTCCGACATCTCTTGGATCCTTGAATTACTTAGGCGGCACTACATGGAAAAATGGAAAGGAGAAGGGGTAAGCATGAAGCTTAGTAAGTAGAATGCAAATATTAACAGCTGAGTATCGTAAACTAACATCCATCAACATGATCTTACACTGGCTCTCATCTCATCGCCATTGCCATGTCCTCGACATGGTCTTATAATGGCATTAAACTCATCGCCAATGCCATGTCCTTAAAATGGGCTTACAATGGCATTAAACTTATCGCCAATGCCATATCCTCGACATGGGCTTACAATGGCATTAACCTCATCGCCAATGCCATGTCTATGACATGGGCTTACAATGGCATTAAACTCATTGCCAATGCCATGTCCTCGACATGGGCTTACAATGGCATCAAACTTATTGCCAATGCCATGTCCTTGACATAGGCTTACAATGGCATTAAACTCATCACCAATGTCATGTCTATGACATGGGCTTACAATGGCATTAAACTCATTGCTAATGACATGTCCTCGACATGGGCTTACAATGGCATTAAACTCATCACTAATGCCATGTCCTCGACATGGGCTTACAATGGCATTGAACTCATCGCCAATTATCCACTCTAGTCTTACGGTTCCATCAAAAAATTATCATTATGGCAAATCACCACTCTAGTCTTACAGTTCCATTGGGAAATTATCATTATGGCAAATCATTCTCGTTTCATAGATATAATCAATGTATTATATGTTCTCGTTTAATCCGTTAGCTTGGCTTTCCCCCGATCCAAGTCTGAATTTCGCTGTTCTTGATCTATAATAAATAAAGATTTGCTAATTTAATCACCAAGTAAATCTAAGCAATCCAAAATTCACAATTTTGTAAAATGACCATTTTGCCCCTAAACTTTGGCAAAATGACCATTTTGCCCTTATGTTCGGAAATTGATTTTCATCACATTTCCTTACTTCTCATGCCTATCTAAACCCATTTTACTCTTATGAAAGCTTTAAATTTCCATCATTTCATGCATATAGCACACAACATATTCACTTTACAACTAACCTCTTTTTAGGTATTTTCTATGAACACCTCTTTACAAAAGTTATTCATCAAACATCCTATATTCATTTTCTTACATAAAAATCCAGTAAATAACATTTACACATTCATGGAAAAACTTTGAACTTTCAACTAAAATGATCAATATGTTGTATAGGTCTCAAAAGTACTAAAATTATTAAAAATAAACATCTAAATCACTTACTTGTAAGAGAATAACTTAGCTGAAATTTTCAAAGCTTCAAAAACCCCCCTTTTGCTAGTAATTTCGGTGAAGAAATGAAGAAAGAGTGAAAGGGATGAAGGTAGCCTTAGGTATAATCTCCACTTTGACTTTTCTTCCACTAATTCCTTCTCTTGGGTGGCCATGCTCAATTAAATGGGCTTATTTTCCCTTTAAAACCCTCCAAGTTTTGTTCTCTATCTAATTAACTGAATTTACTAATTATTTGCTACTTTTACCCTTTCTACGATTTAGTTCTTTTTCGCGATTGAACCTTCAATCGCGTAACTTAATTCTCTACAATTTTTATACACTCTTATAGAAATACCATAACACATAAAATAATACTAAATAATTTTATTAAACCTCGGGAAGTGATTTTGAAATCACTATTTCGACTAGGCCTAATTTCGAGCTATTACAGGGGCGGCAATATGGAAATGAAAGATAAAAAGATGAACACTAAAGTTGTATCTCACCTTGTCTAGATTCAATGTACAACACACAAGGTAAGGGTGAGGAAAATAGGCATGTTGAGGGGACAAAAGAGTAAAAAGTGGATCAAGGTCATAAAATATGGTATGTTTACTTGTCATGAAAAGAAAGAATCTTTCCCAATGCATGAAAACTAGTTGGACTGCACAATGGTGTTCACACTAGCTAATGTTGTCAAAAAATTTAAATAAAAATATGAGAATGTGGGAAATTGAACATAAGACCTTTAGAAATTTATTTAAGCTTCTAACCACTAAGCCAACTCACTTCTTTGTTTACACTCCAACAACATTTATTTTAAAACATGGTGTGACATTTGCTAAGGTTTAAAGCAAAATTGCACCACATAGAAACTAATGTGAGGGAAGGAATTCGAATACAGATCATCAAGGATATATCCACCACTACTCAATCACTAGACTTGATATTTATTTATTATCAACTAAGCAAAAGATCATCTAAAAAAAATTTGGGCGTGACCACTATCGACTAACTTGATAACTTTTTGACATGCTATAGAAAAATGAAAATACCATGATAAAGAATTGTAGTGCATTTAATATTATAAATATGATGTATTTACCTATTTCAATTTTCTTTTACTAAAAAATTAAACTATTTTTATTTTAATTTCGTACATATTGCATATGTGTTGTTATTATTAGTTTCAAACCTTACATTTCATTATTTATTGTACATTTTTTTCAACACACACATGTGTTCTAAATATGTGGTTTCCACACGCATACGTGTTTGATAAGATTTCTAGTACTTATAAAGCCCTTTACCGAATTGGTGTCATCCATCAACCGAGTCTCAACTCAATAAGGGAAATAACTGTAATGTCCCTTCACATTTAAAATAAATTAAATTATTTAAGGGTAGTGTAGTCTCTTTATTTAAAACAACAAATAAAAATATGCATACGATGATATCTAAACCCATGCTAATTAGATTAGCAAAACTTTAAATTTACCACACACAAAAAAATTATTTTAAGTTTTTATATATTTTAATTTTATTATGCACACATTATTACCTCCATTAATTATATATCTATACTTTTATACTTTTTATTAACCCTTTTATTAAGTTGGTGTCGCCCACCAACTTGATCCAACTTAGTTACAAAATTATCAAAAAATAATTTAATTTGCAAAGTAAATTATATCATTATATGGGTATTTTAATTTTTTATATTTTTATAAATTAATAAAAATTATCTATATTGAGGTTTGAACAAGGGACACCATGCATATAAAACATTTTTATTCATCATTTGAACTAAAGCCATTTTTTTAATTTTATATGAAACTTTAATAAAAATATTTGTTATACAAATTTTTATATATTTTTATATATCTATAATGTTGCTAACTAAATTAATGTCACAACTTAGCTCGACACCAACTTAACGTTGATGATAAAATAATCATAATGTCACATTCCAAAAACCGAGTTAGTAGAAATTGGGTTAGTGAACCAAGAGTGGTCACGTCCTATTTTTGAACAAATTATGTAGAAATCATGTTAATTAAATTGATTTAGTTTAGTGGATAAGTGTTGTGCTTGTGTGTGAGAAGTTTTGGGTTCAAATTCTTTCCCTTGAATTGTTGTTATTTCTGTCCCAACCCCTATTTTTGAACATCGAGCTTATACATTATTTTTGCTCAACTATTAACAAGAATTAGATTGTTGGTTTAGTGGTAAGGTTTTAGCATACTTAGAGATTTTGTGTTCAAATCCTTGTGTTTGCAATGTAAAAAAATATTTTTTGGTTTCTCCAGTATGTGTCGTCCAAGAGGTTGGAGTTTGAGTTGAATTCAAACTCTGGATAATCTAATAGGTTATCTGAAAATCAATTTGGTTAGATATTATTATTATTTAAAATTAATTAAAAATATTTCCTCAACATTCTCCCGCTTTCCTCTCACATGCCTCATTCTCTCCCTCTCTCTCATTTCTGCCATATCTTTGTCCATTCTTCCCTTTTTTTTTTTTCTAGTTTTTGGGTTTTCTCCATTTCTCTCTTGCTGCTAAATACATTTCTCAATCATTTCTTTTGTGATTTCAACCTATATTCTCCTTTTTATTTTTCCATTTTTAAGATTTCTTCGTGGATGTTCTGTCCTTTTTCATCCATAGTCTCTGAGTTTGTGATTTGTGTGTATGGTTTGGAATAATAGAGTTGTGGTAAGTTTTGCGTAAGTATGGTGTTTATCTTTTTGAGAAGGATGTTTTTAGGTAATCTTTTAGTTGGTGTTAATTGCGTTTTGATGCCCTCTTTTGTAGGAATCTGTTAGGGGAAGATCGCGAGGCACCTAACCCTTTTTCGGTGAGCGGAGTGCCGTAGGAATCGATTTTTCTCTAGGTAAGGGTTGATTTGTGGCTGAATTATTGACTTGGTTTTGATGCTTTGTTGTTAATTAATGTGTTTTTGTGTCGTTTTAAGATTAGGAAGTGTTCAGTAAGGTCGACGTCTCGAAAAACAACCAGGTGTGTACCTTCTATCTCAAAAAACAGCGAATGACATGAAGTAAAAAAACTCACTATCAATGTCACACAGCTGTGTGCTAGACTTTGTGGGCCACATGGGTATGTGGACCCATTTTTCAATAAATTTAGATAGAGCTGTGTTTTGACATATGCTTCAAGGTTAGCTACTTTGTAAGGTTGATAATATGATTTGTAGGTCTTCTGTATGTGAAATATGTGGTATAGATATGGTAAGTGTAACATCTGTAATATGTCAGTAGAATTAATTTTGCATATGATCTGTAAATATTGAGAAATTGGTTAAGCATGATTAATTTGTCTGTATCTGAGCATGTGTTATGTATCAGTATGTGCATTAGGGTGGGATATCTATGTGACGGAGGAAGTGATGGTAGTTTAATGATCTACCTTATCTAGTGGTTTTACCACATATATCTGTTCTAGTAGCTTGACTGCAAATATGGTGGCTGGACCACATATATATAATTTGATAGTTTAACTGCAATTCTAGTAGCTTGACCACACTTATCTAATTCTGGCAGATTACTGCATTATATTTGCTAGCGTCTGCACTATTCTGAAAGTGACATATGCTCACTATTTGGTGTGAGGGGGGGTTAGATGAGTATTTATTACACTATTTGGTGTGTAAGGATAGACGATGATGGTGTGTAGTGGATAGCGGTAGGACTTGTATCCTTTCTTATACATGTAATGTATTGTATCGCATGATATGTCATGCCATTCGTATTTAATTTGATTATTATGTTGCATCCCATAGTATGCCATGTTGTGTATTCTATTTGAATTTGGACTTCTGTGTGATTTTGCTATCTGTACTTATGCTTGAGTTAAGTTACACATTGAGCTTTATAGCTCACCTTTTTCCTTCATCTTCTCAGGTAATTTGCAGAGTTAGGATTGGGCGGCATTCAGGAGCTCAGATTGGTTTTCTCGTATAAGATTATTTTTAAATAATTATTAATTTATGGACTTTTGAACTGCTGGACTAATTTTCATATTTTTATTTCAGTTTTGGGTTTTGTTGAGTTCTTTTGGTTAATTAGTTTAAATGCTTTGCATGATTTTTGTAAATAAAAAATAAATGTTTGATTTTCAAAATTAAATAAGGAATTTTTTTTGCTGCAAATTTGGAATGAGTAGTTCGAAAGATAATAACAAAGGTTTTAAAAGATATTCACTTGACAGTAAAATTTTTGTTTGGAGATAAAGTAAATCATGTTTTGAAAAATTATTATTGCTTCTACATGTTCAAACACTGTTCAATAAGGCATGCTTTCTGGTATTTTCGGGTGGTCGATGTAACCTCCAAGATTCAGTCATAACGTCTAGGCTGGGTATGGGGTGTTACAGATAAACAATTGTATTTATTTAGTATTTTAAATCTGATATATTGTAACACCCCAAACCCGGCCTAGACGTTATAGTCGAATCTGGCGATGTGACATGATCGTGCTTTTGAAACCGTAGCATCGCTTAAACTATTTCTCCTTTGAAAAGTTTTCCACTATTTTATGTTAATTCCAAATCGTGTCATTTGTTTCCAAAATGCTATCCATTTTCCAATACATTTATACCTTGCGAAAGTTTTTAAAACCTTTTGCGTAAACGTGGTGTTTTGGCAAAACATTTGATTCTTTCGAAAACCTACGTTTTCCTACTACTAGCAGTAAAAACCATAGATACATATAAAACCGTAAAGCTATCATGAGGTAGTAGCAGTGGTTACCGTTGAGTCCTTCGCTGCACTGATCCATTTAATGCTGGGGATTACCTGAACAAATTAAACAGAAAAAGGTGAGTTTCGCAACTCAGTATGTAATCCCCACAGATCACATACATACAGAATACTCATAAAAAATCAGAAATAAATAGCCTAGGGCCGGAACCCATTACAGAAATCAAAATCCTAACATTACCATATATTAAAGATAATTAAATAGCATTGAAAATCATATCCAACAATTTGATCTTAGCAAAAAGAAACCCATAAAACATTTTTTATGACAGCATTATCTACAACATGTTGAGTCATATCAAATTAAATAAGAAAAATTCTTAAAACATTTTGATATCAATTAAAAAATATGATTGAATGATTTTCCACAATAGGTCAGGATAATTCACACTTTTCATAGGAAATGAAAATTTGTCAATTTTCATTAATCATAAATAAATAAATAAAATCACATTTTACAATTAGCCCAAGCAACACAAGATAGAAAAATATTTAGATACACATATGTCCAACTGAACACCAAATGGTCAATGAGAATGATGCAAATGCTAACAATGACAATACTCTGTTGCACAATAAATGCCACTTAATTAATGACCAACCAAACACCAAACGCTCAAAGCACAACAATGACAATAGTTCTAGACACTCAAAGCGGTCCATACAATGGACAAAAAGCAATGGTGGAGAATCTTGCACTTTATGGCATGTGACTAAATCTAAAAAAATTCAATTAACCCTTTTTATTGTTTAATATAATTGCAATTTAAATAAAGCATCATTTAATCATTTAAGAAAACTAACACCAAATGAATTACAAATCAAAATAAGTTTAGAATGCAAAGAATCACAAAATAATTTTAAGATATCAAGCAATTAAATTCACCACAATATAAGGCAATGAAAATTCAGAGATCACAAGCCAAACTTTTAAATGTTTGTTGCTTAGAAGAAATCAATCCACAATGATCTTCGTTTTCAACGATATAAATAACTCTTTTGACTTCAATAGAAAAACATACAAATTCATTAAAAATAATTTTAAATTATCAGTTCCATGGTGATTAGTCTTATTTTAATCTTAAACATATTTCAATTATTCAAAGTCAGATTAATTTCTAATTTAATCTTATTTTAAAGAAGTCTTTACTCACTTAGGCTCTAATTAGTCAAGATAAAAATATAAATTGTTGAAAAATATGAAACTGGAGTGCTAAGGGAGTGCCCACTCCTTGGCCACAAAAATTGTGTAAAGACGGTTTCCTTATTTGAGATAAATGAAAATTTATTGAATGATATTTATGGGTTGTGCTATGTATATGGATGATATCTAGCCCATCAATGAAGATCATGTTACTCGGGGAAACATATTTTGGAGATTGAATTAAATCAAACCACTCCATTTAATCCATTAGATCATGGATATTGGATTAGATTGAAACTCTGATTGCTTAGGGGCCAAGAGTCCATGTTTGCATTACTCTTTAGTATTATATTATACTCAATGTATCTTTTTGTTATTTTAGTGGGATTATGATAGATACTCTTATGTTAACAAGTTTCAAAATAATCTATTTAATTGAGAGGCCTTTTTAGGTTATTGAACTAAGAGAATTAAACACTTAATCTATAACACCTCAGTTTTGACAGGTTTTAAGTTTTCGCGACTGGTAGTAAAAAGTCTGTCTAGCGTAGTGTATTTTTCCTAAATGATGGTTTTGGCATATACGTGTAGGTGTATAGAAAGTACCACTTTAGTTAGTAAGAATTTGATTTCATGATATTTTGTTATATTAAGGAGACATTTGTGTTAAGGGAAAAAAGGGAAATATGGGATGAGTGTTCACCAAAGTTATAGTACGCCTTGTTTGTATAGGATACTTTGCTAGTTAGATGTAATCTGGTTAGAAACCAACTATATATGTTAGCCTGATAATTTTGATAAAGGGAACTAATTTATATTTTTCTTAGAAACTGTAGGCCAATTAGAAGGCAAGTTTTGATACGTATAACACTTGTTAAATTCCACTCAGCAAGATGATTCATATTGATATGTGAGAGTGGGTTTTGAAAGGGGGTTCTTCTTCCTTCTTCTTCCTCTTCCTCAATAGGTATTTACCGAAACCTTCCTTAAGTCTAAATGTATCATACATCAATGATCTAGAGGAAATGGTTCTTTTACAATAAGTACTTACTTCCCATCAGAGTAAGTATTTCAACTCTGCATGTTAAATACTAAAGGAGTAAATATGTATTTGGTATTTGAATAGCGAGACTGTAACTACAAGATTTTTACATAGGATTGTTAGCGATTGAAATGAAAAGTAATTTGTATGTACAATTGTGACAGCCCGGATTAGACCCTAATTGCAAAGGTGGTTTTGGGACCACGAATCCGAGTCAAAAAAATTAATTAATTATTTACTGCGTTTATTTTGTGTGAATTGATATTGGTGAAATTTTTGTGGTTAAATTATAATGCTGAGTATTCGATTTTAGTAATAGGGACTTAAACGCATAAATTAAACTTTAGCTAGTTTAATATTAAGAACTAAATTAGAGTGACTCTTTAAATGGAAGTGTTTATTGAGTAAATAGTCGTTACTTTTATTGTAAGTATACATATATGTTAGATTCAGCAATGGGTAGAGCTATATATGAATAATAATATATAATATAGTTTTAGTAGATTTATTATATGCAATTGAGGTGGACGAAAGTGTCCCTATTACATAATCAGTGCCCACGGTTTTATTAATGGCAAATAAGGAAAACAAGCAATTTGATTTTTATAATGGGGCAAAACATATCATAAACATTATTTTTCACAACTTAGCTTCTCCATTGCCGAATACAAAAACAAGAAAGGAAGAAAACACCAAGCTAGGGTTCGTGTCTTCCTAAGCTTAATACAAGGTAAATTTTAGCTCGATTCTTGATAATTTTTACGTTTTTGAGATCGTTACTTCGAGTATTATACAACCCAAGTCTTAATTTTTTTATTTTGATGGATATTTTGAATGATGCCATTGTTAGGAACTTGTGGTTTCTTTTGTTTGATAATAAATTTTGGAAGGCATGGAATGGGTTAGAATATGCTATAAAGGAATTTTTTATAATTTTGAGTAATTAGGATTTAATTAAGAGAAATATAAATGTGGGGGATTAAATGTGAGATTTATGAAGAATATGAGCTCAATTGGACATAGGGAGCATTCGGCCAACCTTAGGTGTAGTTAATTTTGTAAAATTTTGAGTTTTATACATTGGGGACTAAATAGTAGAAATTGTAAATATCAGGGGCAACATGGTAAATTGCCCATTTATGTGTTTTTGGATTAAATTGGAGGAAAATGTGTTTGAATAAGCTCAATTTGAAAATGTTTAGATCAAGAATTGAAGAAATCAGATTTGGACCGGGGAAAAGTTAAAGTGGTTGACTAGCCGTCCCGTCCCGTTTTTCATCATCCGAGGTAAGTTCACAAACTAATAGATATATCAAAGTTTGATTAAATGATAAATGTATGTGTTAGTATGACAAGCATAAATTATCATGCTACATAGCCGAATATGAAGGAATTAATTTATAAATATTTTTAAGTTTGATTCGCTTGAGTTATGAAGCTGAATGTCCTATATGAACCATAGGAATAGCTAGGACACGTATGTCATGACATAAAATTTTTATATGTGAACGAGTAAGACCATGGCATGGGTATGTGAATCTGGTGTTTGTGATTCGAGTAAGACCCTGTTCGGGATAGTGTTATTGAAATGTGAGTGCAAGTAAGACCACGTCTGGGACGTTGGCTTTGTACGATATATGTGAGTATCCATGTGTCCTATCGAATTCCAAGCGGTTCATTGGACAGGGAGATTGTGTTTTAAGAGTCAAACGAACTAAGAGGCCAAGTTTAAAATGTCTTGTTATTCAGGCGAGTCGAGGTAAGTAAACCTTTTTCATGTTTGTTAAAGATTATATGCAACCAAGGTAGAAAGCATTTATAAAGTGGTTGATAAATTTAGTTTGACATTTGGACAGCTTAAATATTTTTGAAATGATTTTAATTATGCACGTGTATGTTGCCAATGATATATTTGGTCATATGAATTTACACATGTAAATGCGGCCTAGAAAAGTATCCAAATATAAGTAAGTGACTAGGGTATAATAATTGTTTATGTATAATAATTGTTTATATATTAATGAGTTTGGTATGAAGGTTGACAGACTATATATATATTTCAAACTATGTGACATTCAGCTGATTCTCGATCGACTTCGGGTAATCAAGAGAGTGAGGCTAGACAAGCCTTTTATCAAATGATGAATGATTGGTTTACTCAGTATATCCGGACTAACCCGGCTGCACAACAACCTCCACCCCCGGTCAATCCATTCCAAATGCCAGCTATACCTTAGGTAATTGATCCGTTGAGATTGAATAGGCCGCCTTTCAATAAAATTAGAAAACATGGGGCTGAAGAGTTTAGGGCTACCGATGATGATGATGCTCAGCAAGCTGAACTTTGGCTTGATAATGCTATTCGAGTGTTTGATGCATTATCCTGTACTCTAGATGAATGTTTAAAATGTGCCATATCCTTACTTCGAGATACAGCATATCACTGGTGGAATACTCTAGTATCAGTGGTTCCGAGAGAGCAGGTGACTTGGGAATTATTTCAGACTGAGTTCCGAAAAAAATATATCAGTCAGAGATTTATTAATCAGAAACGTAAAGAATTCTTGGAACTAAAGCAGGGTCAGACGATTGTAACAGAGTATGAGCGAAAATTCATAAGACTCAGACGTTATGCCAGCGAATATGTCTCCACTGAAGCCATAACGTGTAAAAGATTTGAAGATGGGTTAAATAAAGACATTAAACTATTGGTTGGCATACTTGAGATTAAGGAGTTCGTGGTGCTGGTAGAGCGAGCTTGCAAAGCTGAAGAGCTCGGGAAAGAAAAGAAAATAGCTGACTTTGAAGTAAGGGATGCACGTAAAAGAACACCTGGCAAGTCATTCCAATCAGCATCAAAAAAGTTCCGTGATGATTTTAGTCGTTCTAAAGCTACTTTAGGTTACTCCAGACGGGATCAGAATAGACCATCTGCTGGTTTGAGAGCTACCTCGGTAGCCAGTATGGGTAACATTAGATCTAATCAACCCGAGTGTGAGCATTGTGGCAAACGGCATCTCAGCAGTTGCAGATTGCATGATAGGGCCTGTTTTAAATGTGGATCAACAAGTCATTTCATCTGAGATTGTCCAAAGTTAGTAGAAGAAAATCCAGCACAAAATACAAGACCCAGTAATACTGTAGCTCAGGGTAGACCATCTAAAAATGCTGGTAATGTGAGCGGTAATCAGAGAGGGACTAGAGACACGACAGTCAGATCAGAGGCTCGTGTACCTACCAGAGCTTATGCTATTCGAGCACGAGAGGAGGCTTCATCCCCAAATGTTATTACTGGTACATTCACTATTTATGATACTAATGTAATTGCATTAATTGATCCTGGTTCTACCCATTCTTATATATGTGAGACGTTAGCATTCAGCAAGACTCTGCCAGTAGAGTCTACTGAGTTTGAGATGAGAGTGTCAAACCCCTTAGGCCGGTGTGCTATGGTTGATAAAGTGTGTAAGAATTGTCCCTTAATGGTCCGAGATCCATGTTTTCCTACTGATTTGATGTTGTTACCATTCGATGAATTTGACATAATTCTGAGGATGGATTGGTTGACTTTACATGATACTGTTGTAAATTGTAAAAGAAAGACTATTGATCTGCGGAGTCAGAATGATGAAGTTATTCGGATTGAATCTAGAGATTTGTGTGGTTTACCAGCAGTGGTTTCGTCAATGCTAGCTCAAAAATATGTGAGGAAAGGGTGTGAGGCCTATTTTGCCTATGTACTCGATAGCAAAGCAGTTGAAAGAAACATTGAATCAATACTTATTGTGTGTGAGTATCCGGATGTGTTTCTAGAAGAATTACCGGGTTTGCCACCTATTTGAGAAGTAGAGTTTGGTATTGAGTTAATGCCTGGGACGACTCTGATATCCATAGCTCCGTATAGAATGACACCTACAGAATGAAAAGAATTAAAGGCCCAGTTGCAAGAATTAACAGATAGGGGATTCGCACGACCGAGTTTCTCTCCCTAGGGTGCACCTGTGTTGTTTGTGAAAAAGAAAGATGGAACAATGAGAATGTGCATCGATTACAGGCAACTTAATAAGGTAACTATAAAGAATAAGTATCCACTACCACGGATTGATGATTTGTTTGACCAATTAAAAGGGGCTACAGTATTTTCAAAAATAGATTTAAGATCAGGCTACTATCAGTTGCGAGTTAAAGATTTAGATGTGCCAAAGACTACCTTCAGAACAAGATATGGACACTACGAGTTTTTAGTGATGCCTTTCGGACTTACTAATGCACCTGCTATTTTCATGGACTTGATGAATCGAATTTTCAGGCCGTATCTGGATAGATTTGTATTTATAGATGACATTTTGATCTACTCTCGTGATGAGGCAGAACATGCTGAGCACTTGAGATTTGTGTTACAAACTTTGCGAGCTAAGCAGTTGTATGCAAAATTCAGTAAGTGTGAGTTCTGGTTAAATGAAGTCAGTTTTCTAGGCCATGTGGTGTCGGCATTGGGAATTCAGGTTGATCCGCGTAAATTTTTAGCTATACTGGTTGGAAACCCCCGAAAAATATTTCTGAAGTCCGAAGCTTTTTGGGACTTGCTGGTTATTATAGACCGTTTGTAAAGGGTTTCTCTATGATTGTAGCCCCGATGACGAAGCTGTTGCAGAAAGATGTTAAGTTCGAATGGTTAGAGAAATGTCAAAAAAGCTTTGATCAGTTGAAAGTTCTTTTGACTGAAGCACCAGTGTTAGTTCAGCCAGAATTGGGTAAAGAATTCGTTATCTATAGTGATGCATCATTGAATGGATTGGGCTGTGTCCTGATGTAGGAAGGCAGAGTAATAGCTTATGCCTCAAGACAGTTGAAGTCGCATGAAAAAAATTATCCTACACATGACTTAGAATTGGCACCTATTGTTTTTGCTTTGAAGATTTAGCGCCACTATCTGTTCGGTGAGAAATGTCACGTTTATTCTTATCACAAAAGTCTAAAATACTTAATGACCCAAAAAGATTTCAATTTAAGGCACCGTCGGTGGTTGGAGTTGCTAAACGACTATGAACTGGTGATTGACTACCATCCGGGAAAGGCCAATGCTGTTGCTGATGCATTAAGCCGAAAATCACTATCTGCTTTGTGTGCAATGAATACACATATAGCTATATCTAATGATGGTTCGATAGTAGCTGAATTGAAAGAAAGACCACTATTTGTTCAACAAATATGTGATGCCCAAAAGATTGACAATGAATTAATTGCAGAACGAAGTTAGTGTGAGACGGATGCTAAGTCAGAATTTAAAGTTGATGCTAATGACTGTTTGAGATTTAGAGATCGAATATGCATTCCGAGAAATTCAAAGCTGATTTTGATGATTTTAAATGAAGCTCATAATAGTCAATTATCAGTTCATCTGGGTAGTACAAAGATGTATAATGATTTGAAACAACTTTATTGGTGGCATGGTATGAAACGAGATATCTCTGACTTTGTTACCAGATGTTTAGTTTGCCAACAAGTAAAAGCTGAGCATCAAGTACCTTCAGGATTACTTCAGCCAATCATGATACTAGAATGGAAGTGGGATAGAGTTACGATGGATTTTGTGTCTGGTCTACCACTGACACCGAGCAAGAAAGATACAATCTGGGTTATTGTTGATAGATTGACTAAATCGGCTCATTTCATTCCAATACGTATGGATTATTCACTTGAAAAACTAGCTGAATTGCATTTTTCTCATATTGTAAGATTATATGGTGTACCTATATCTATTATTTCGGATCGAGATCCGAGGTTTACATCACGGTTTTGGAAGAAATTGCAAGATGCACTAGGTACAAAGTTACATTTCAGCACTACCTTCCATCCGCAAACTGATGGCCAGTCTGAGTGAATCATTCAGATACTCGAAGATATGTTGAGAAGTTGTATTCATGAGTTTGAAGGTACATGGGAACAATACTTACCCCTAATTGAATTTGCATATAATAACAGCTTTCAGTTGAGCATCAAAATGGCACCTTATGAGGCTTTGTATGGTCGTAAATGCCGTACACCACTATATAGGACTGAACTTTAAGAAGATAAGATACATGGGGTTGACCTGATCAGAGAAACTGAACGGAAAGTGAAAATAATCCAAGAAAATTTGAAGACAGCATCAGATCGGCAGAAATCTTATGCGGACTTGCAACGTAAAGATATAGAGTTTCAGATCAAATATAAAGTCTTCTTGAAAGTCTCACCGTGGAAGAAAATACTCAGATTCGGTCGTAAAGGCAAGTTGAGTCCAAGGTTCATTGGGCCATACGAGGTAATAGAGCATATTGGGCCAGTTGCTTACAGATTATCACTGCCACATGAGTTAGAAAAGATCCATAATGTATTCCATATTTCAATGCCTCGAAGATATCAATCTGATCCCTTACATGTGATTAGTCCGTCTGAGATCGAAATTCAGCCAGATATGACCTACGAAGAGGACCGATTCGCATCCTGACTCGTGAGGTTAAAGAATTGCGGAATAAAAAGATTCCATTAGTGAAAGTGTTGTGGCATAAACACAGAATTGAGGAAGCAACATGGGAGCCAGAGGATGCAATGAGAGAATGTTATCCGAATCTATTCATCTGTTAGATTTTCGGGGACGAAAATCCCTAAGGCGAGGAGAGTTGTGACAGCCCGAATTAGATCCTAATCGGAACGGTGGTTTTGGGACCACGAATTCGAGTAAAAAAAATTAATTAATTATTAACTGCGTTTATTTTGTGTGAATTGATATTGGTGAAATTTTTGTGGTTAAATTATAATGCTGAGTATTCGATTTTAGTAATAGGAACTTGAACACATAAATTAAACTTTAGCTAGTTTAATATTAAGGACTAAATTACAGTGGCTCTTTAAACGAAAGTGTTTATTGAGTAAATAGTCGTTACTGTTATTGTAAGTATATATATATGTTAGATTCGGCAATGGGTAGAGTTATATATGAATAATAATATATAATATAGTTTTAATAGATTTATTATATACAATTGAGGTGGACGAAAGTGTCCCTATTACATAATTAGTGTCCATGGTTTCATTAATGGCAAATAAGGAAAACAAGAAAATTGATTTTTATAATGGGGCAAAACATATCATAAACATTATTTTTCACAACTTAGCTTCTCCATTGTCGAATACAAAAACAAGAGAGGAAGAAAACACAAAGCTATGGGTCGTGTCTTCCTAAGCTTAATACAAGGTAAATTTTAGCTCGGTTCTTGATAATTTTTACGTTTTTGAGATCGTTGCTTCGAGTATTATACAACCCAAGTCTTAATTTTTTTTATTTTGATGGATATTTTGAATGATGCCACTGTTAGGAACTTGTGGTTTCTTTTGTTTGATAATAAATTTTGGAAGGCATGGAATGGGTTAGAATATACTATAAAGGAATTTTTTTATAATTTTGAGTAATTAGGATTTAATTAAGAGAAATATAAATGTAGGGGATTAAACGTGAGATTTATGAAGAATATGAGCTCAATTGGACATAGGGAGCATTCAGCCAACCTTAGGTGTAGTTAATTTTGCAAAATTTTGAGTTTTATACATTAGGGACTAAATAGTAGAAATTGTAAATATTAGGGGCAAAATGGTAAATTGCCCATTTGTGTGTTTTTGGATTAAATTGGAGGAAAATGTGTTTGAATAAGCTCAATTTGAAAATGTTTAGATCAAGAATTGAAGAAATCAAATTTGGACCGGGGAAAAGCTAAAGTGGTTGACTAGTCGGCCCGTCCCATTTTTCATCGTCCGAGGTAAGTTCAAAAACTAATAGATATATCAAAGTTTGATTAAATGATAAATGTATGTGTTAGTATGACAAGTGTAAATTATCATGATACATAGCCGAATATGAAGAAATTAATTTATAAATATTTCTGAGTTTGATTCGCTTGAGTTATGAAGCTGAATGTCCTGTATGAACCCTAGGAATAGCGAGGAAACGTATGTCATGACATAAAAATTTTATACGTGAACGAGTAAGATCATGGCATTGGTATGTGAATATGGTATTTGTGATTCGAGTAAGACCCTGTCCGGGACAGTGGCATCGAAATGTGAGTGCATGTAAGACCACGTCCGAGACGTTGGCTTTGTACGATATATGTGACTATCCAGGTGTCCTATCAAATTCCGAGCGGTTCATTGGACAGGGAGATTGTGTTTTAAGAGTCAAACGAACTAAGAGGCCAAGTTCAAAATGTCTTGTTATTCAGGTGAGTCGAGGTAAGTGAACCTTTTTCATGTTTGTTAAAGATTATATGCAACCAAGGTAGAAAGCATTTATAAAGTGGTTGATAAATTTAGTTTGACATTTAGACAGCTTAAACATTTTTGAAACGATTTTAATTATGCACGTGTATGTTGCCAATGATATATTTAGTCATATGAATTTACACATGTAAATGCGGCCTAGAAAAGTATCCAAATATAAGTAAGTGACTAGGGTATAATAATTGTTTAGGTGTAATAATTGTTTATATATTGATGAGTTTGGTATGAAGGTTGACCGACTATATATATATTTCAAACTATGTGACATTCGGCTGAAGTAATATTAAAAATGTTAATGTACAATTTTTGGATCTTAGTAGTTGTTTATACAAAAAATATATTGATATGTATTGTTACATAATTTAATTTAATATAAATAATTATATTTATTAATTGTTGTTATTTGTGACTTACTAAGCTAAATTAGCTTACCGTGTGTTTATTTATCCTGTTTTATAGACTTTTGGATCAAGTTACAGGCTCAGAGGGGATCGTCAACAAGATCATTACACTATCCACTGTTTCGGTATCATAATATATGATCTACGCTGTGGCATGTATAGGCTGGATTTTTATTTTGAAAATACCGGAAGTTAGTTTTGCATAAAAGCCATGCGAAAGTGGCTACGAATGATGTTTTAAACTTAAGTATTTTTGATCATGTCAAATTATATGATGTGCTTAATATTTTTGCTGGTGGTTTTAATGATTCAATCATGTTATATAGATATGTGTATGCCAAGGATTTGATATATTTTGATAAATCTTGAAACTTGTTTCAGTAGCTTGATTAAGATTTCTTTTAATGATACTAGGGGTAGGTGTAAACTTTGATGATGGCTTAATTTTGTTTGGGTGTAATGTATGATAGTCTGAATGAATAATTAGATATTTGGCCTTATGACCCTACTAGGCGTTAATGTGATGCGTAAGTGGAGTGAAGTTTCAAATTGAGTAGTGTGCTTAATATGTTAATGAGAAACTTGACGAGTGAACCAGGAAATGATTTTATATATTGGATTAACGTGCACATTAGTTTATTTATTTTTACTTAAAATTGTATATATATATATATATACACGTATATAAGTATTTAGACAAGGTGAATATAAGAGTATGATCGATACCGCATGTGAATTTAGATAAAAGTTTCGAGGTATGATTTTTTTTTTAAAATTTAATAAGCATATGTATTTTATTATGAATGATAATGGTTTATGCTTGCTATGTGTTTGAATACCATCCTAACTATGATGTACCCAATTCGTGACAGTGATTTTAATTTTATTTTTTTTTTTGTGATCATGTTACTTGTTTATTAAGGTCCATTTCTGTATACTCGCATGTTTATATACGTTTATTAAAGTTGAACCTTGTCATATAATATTGCTTATTAAGCTGGTAATAGATTAAATAATAATGCTGCATGTTATGATTTTGCTTGGTAAAAGATAAGTATGTGTAAACTTATAAAGTGTCAATGTTTTATTTTATAAAATATAAAGTAATTAGAATGTGAGTTTCGTCTGGAAATGCCTTGTATCCCTAATTCGGTGACAAATACGGGTTAAGGGTGTTACAATAATAGTGTTAATGGTGAAATTATGTTTCTAAGCAGTGATTGCTTTTGGCTCATGATGGATATCTGGATTTGGAGCTTTGAACTATAGTAGGTGAGAATCAGGTGAGTTCTATGCTAACTCTTGCATGTATACTGTTTGAATCGAGAGATACCTATAGGAAATTGATAAACTATGAATACAAAACTATGTAAAATATAGTATGTATATGGATAGTGAATCTGATAATGTCAAGTATGTGATGATTGGTGTATAAGTATTGAACCATTGAAGTTTGGTTGAGTATGCATATTTCTAAAATGCATGTTATAAAATGTGTGTTCTAAATGGTTGTTTGTTAGTGAAGTAAAGTATTTAATTTAGATCCTGTTAATGCATGAAGAGTCTGTCAATAGAGTCTGTGTATGTTCATCGCGGTGGTTTCTGATGGAGCCTGTTAGGACTAAAAACACAAACTCTAATATGAAATCTGAAGGAAAAGTCCATGACCATGGCACCCTATAAAAAAGAATGACGTAATGGTGATTACCCAATGGGGATTCTCTATATGTCCCAGGTTGATGATGGGAAGACGACATGTAATGTGAGTTTGGACAAATCCATATGGTAAACATGACAACCAAATAACTTCCTTTGTGGCGTACACTAAAAGAACTGCCTCTGTTGCAAAATTGTAAAGGAATATTTGTTGGTGTGATCTAAAATAGGTGCCTTCATGGCTTATTCTAAGGTATTTCCTATATGGAGGGTTCTGTATGAAACACTTTCATGTGTTCAGTATGGGATTTAAATATGATCAATGAAATTAGAATAGTATTGTATCTACTGGATTCCAGTTAAGTATGGAAAAAAAGTAAGTAACAATTGAAGGTAAAGGTCTAAAGATATTTAGAAAAGTATAAAGGAATTTTAAGATAAAGATGTCTTAAACTAATGTTCAAATTTATATGTTTGAAAAATGTATCTGCCTCCTTTGGTTGTGCTCGTTCATGACTTGGGATTGTGCTATTGATTATGGGTTAAGTTTGCAAATGAAATGACTTAATGGTTGCATTGGTCATCGTAATGAAATTTGAGTGGATATATGAATATTAAGATTAGAAGATACAAACGAAGAACTGGAATCATCGATTAGAAGTAGAAATGGGTTCAAAGTAAAGTTTGATACCTAGTGTTTACAAAAAGTTTAGAATGTGGGAAGTATTGCCAAAAGTAAGACAGATGTCTAAGAATAGTAAGATACACATCATGAATCATCAGCTACATTGTGCATGTATCAAGTATGGTAAATGGTGTTCTTCTCAATAAGTTCTTATAAAATTATCTAGTATATATCTGTTCCAGGTTAATATGTTGAGAGACTATGCCAGGAGGGATGGTGTAGGGACTACGCCAAGGAAGTGGAGTATCAATTTATTATGCATACATGAGCAAGCTTGGTGGCATTTTAACAATCAGTAGTACTATATAGAATACTATAATTAGGATTTGTAACACCCCACTCAGTGAAGCCTTAGTGTCTAGATACTGTTTAGGGGAATAATACGGATGAGATAAGTTTCGAAATGTACAGTTTTAAAACTAAATCAAGAAATCCCTTTGAGCACGCTTGTGTCGCCTTGATGTTCGTGAGCAATAGGTTGGCACATAGTGGTCAAGAAGTGTGTCTTTTTAGGAAGGATTCACCCAAAAGCTTTGATGGCACATAGAGTGGGTAGACTCCATTATAGATATGGGAAATAATCTTTATGTCACGAGTTTACGTCAACAGTGTAGAATATCTTATAAGGTTGGCTTTGTGGTAGTCAAGATGGAAGGAACAATAGTTAGGAACCAACAAAACGAGAGCCAAAATAGTTAAGGACCAAAGGTGTAACAACCCGATTTAGGGCCAAGTCAGAACAGTGGTTTCGGGACTACGAATCTAAATTAGAAAAAGTTATTGTGATAAATTTTTAAGATCTATAGTATGATTGAATGCATGTGTGAAAGTTTTGTTAAGAAATTTTATCGGTAGAGGGTCCAATTTGACTAATAAGACTAATTTCCAAAAACTGCAAAATATGTATTCTAGAAGTTTTGGGTGTTTAATTGAAATGGATATGAAAATTAGAGGTCCTTATTTATTAATTAGGCCATTATATATCATGATGGACAAAAATGGACATGGAAAGGTAAAATTTCAAAGAAAGGCTAAAAGGACATTGTGGTCATTTGGTAATTAAATGAATTAAAAAGCCAAAATAAAGCCAAAATCTTGTCCATCTTCTTCTCCCATGGCCAAATATCACTAAGGAAGACATGGCTAGGGTTTGTCAAGCTTTCAAGATCGATTATAAATCCGTTTTAGCACGTTTTTAATGATTTTTACGTTTTTGAAATCCTCATAACCTAATCTATCCTTTTCAAGGACTAATTTGAAGTATTAACAAAGTTTAAAATTTTACCCATGTTAGACATGCATGTATTTTGATGTCTAAATGGTAGAAAATGCATGTTAGTCGTAATATAAACGACTTTTGCTAAGTGATTTTCAGTGAAAATGTTAAAATAGGACTTATTTGTAAAAGTTGTAAAACATGTGTAGAAAATGTGAATAAATGAAAAATGTGGGTTGCTATAAGCATGTATGAGGTTCAGCTAGGCTTGGGTATCGAAGAAAGTGAGTACATTTCATTTTACGATCCTAGGGAATAAATTGTAAAAATGTGAAACTTTAGAGGCAAAAATTTAATTTTTTTGCCATAATATGATTTTGGGCTATTTTGAATAGTATAATGATTAAATAAGTTAAATGTGATGTTATAGATTGAGAAAAACGAGGTTTGGAATTAGAACCGAGAGGGAACAAAGTTTTGAATTTGTCAACCTAATTCGTTGACACAACAGACGAGGTAAGTTTGTATGTTAATAAACATTATTGGATTGTGTTAATTATGCATTATGATCATATATAATTGATTAAATTGTAGAATTTAAATTAAATGCTTGAGACTAGTAAAAATGCAGAATCTATCGAAATTGTCTCATAACGAAAGATGAGTTGATGGAAAAGACCATGGTTGGACTGTGGCAATATATGATTTCGTATAAGACCATAGTTTGGCTATGGCATCGATATGTGATTCTGTGTAAGACCATATCTGGGATATGACATCGGTATATGATATGTGATCACGTGTAAGACCATGTTTGGGACATGGTGTTGGTATGAGATTTCGTGTAAGACCCTAGCTAGGCTATTGCATCGATATGTGATTACATGTAAGACCATATCTGGGATATGGCATTGTACTATGCATATGAGATCTGGGTGCTGGTTTTGTACGTCCTACCAGTGGCTAGGTACTCTGGCATGTGTTGCGGAAACCTGTCAACTTGTTTGAACAACACTGGGTAGCTATATCCCGACCGTCAGCTTGCGTGAGCAGACCCCTGGTTAGCTCGAGAGCGAGCCTATATGTGTTATGAGATTTGAGGTAGCTTTAGCTACATATCTGGCACTTTTGTGTAAGATTCTGAATAGACGGGCAAAGACAAGACGAGAACGTAGGTGAGACTGAACTAAGTAAACCAGGTATGTATCAAATCTATGTGAAAATCGAATGAAGGTAAAATAGTGAGCTTATAATGTATCGTGTACATGAAACGGGAAAAAGATTTGTGTCTGAGTATGTTTTATTCCATGATGTGTATATTTGGTTATATTGAAATATGAATCGAATGATATATGAGATATGAGTTATAATGGCACATAGTGTGTAAAGTACCATTATATGATGAGATTTTACATGGTTTATCTTGGCTAAAGTATTTGTGATGGATATTGGATTGAATGAAATTATATTAATTTTTGATTATGTATGTATAAATATGGACAAATTGATACAAGGTATTTGATCCGTACGAACATGGAATTGGATAAGCTCGTGAAACCTTTGGTTAATTACGTGATTAGAATTATGGAATAAAGATGAAATTAAATGAGTTTACAGCATAGTAATGAAATTTCTTAATAAGTGCTTACACAATAAGTTGTGTTTATTTTCATATGAGCTTACTAAGCTTTATAGCTTACTTGTGTTATTTCTCCTATGCTTATAGGATTTCGAAGACTCACTCGGGTTGGAAGCTGTAGGAGATCTCATCACACTATCCAACAATCATATCGATATTGAGAGACTTGTGAATAGGGTTATATAGCATGTATAGGCTAGTTGGTTAGGAAGTGTATGTCTTTTTGGTTATTGAAGCCTAAAGGAGTTTGATAGGACTAGCCAAGTGTTTTGGATTATTTCAGTAATGTGTTTGACCTTGAAATGGCTTGGAAAGGTTGGTATATTTGGCCATTTAAGTTGGCTAACCTTGGTTATATTTATGAGCATGTGATGATGCCTTTCTTGGATGTGTAAGTTTGCATGGTTTGAATGGATAAGTATGCGATGTCAATGTATGATAGATGTAGCATGTGAATGGTGTGTTGATGTCTTGGCTGTGGATGTTTGATGGCTTAATTATGTCAAGTTATGTGTTGTTGAATTGGTGCAAGTGTGATTGTTTTTTAGGGTGGCAAATGGCTTGGAAAATAGCCTTAAAGTTGTCCACACGGGTAGACACACGGGCATGTGTCTAGGCCGTGTGTGACACACGGTCTGCTTTATAGGCATGTGAATAGGCTGTGTGTCCCATGTACCTTAATTTTGAGAAATAGAATGCCCAGTATGGAGCACACCGGCTGAGACACGGGCATGTGTCTCAGCAATGTGGACGGGACAGGCTTGGACACGGGCGTGTGACAAGGGCATGTGAAGTCTGTACCTATTTTGCAAGAATTTAATTCATCACATGGCATAGCACACGGGTGTGTGGCTTGGCCGTGTGGTTTCATTAGCTGATGACGTCAAAAAGAGAGAGTTACATGGGGTATGGACACAGGCGTATGTGACCACATGGCCTACCCACACGGGCGTGTCCCAAGCCACACAGGCATGTGACCCCTATTTTAGGCAAAAAATTTCTTAGTATTGACAAACTCTCACCAAAGTTCTCGGTTTAGTCTCGAACCACTCCCAAAGTGTGTTTTAGGCCTCGTAGGCTCGTATTAGGGATATTATGAGTATGTATGAAAAGTTTTAAATTTGGATGTAAATTTATGGCCCGGTTTCAAACGATTTCTTATGTTTAAGTCCAGTAACGCCTCGTATCCTGTTTCAGCGCGAATACGGGTAAGGGGTGTTACAAAAGGTAGGCATTCAATTTGTTTTCTTTGAAACTGTAGCTTTGGACAAGACCACCCAATGAATGATGTGACATCTAACAAATTTCAATAAAACTCGGGTTGAGTTAAGTGTTTAAGATAGGTTAAGAAGAAAATATATTCTCTCTTTCTTTTCTTTAGATAATAGGACTAAAACAAATGTGGGGTACTTCTTTGAGCTAAGTCTGAGACCTTGATATTTGAACAAGATTTCCTTAAAAGTAGGGTAATGCCTAGTATTTAAGCGAGCTCTACACTTAACAAGTACACTAATTGTTACTTCAAAGGATAAAGTGTTGTCCACTCCACTGATGCTCTTAGTGTGTTAAGTGGGAGTGGAACCAATATTGGACTATGGTGAGAAACTACCTTCAAAAGGAATAAGTCTTTAGGAAAAAGAAAAGTGATAAGATATTAAGGAAACTTGGATAGTAAGGTTGTCGCCAAGAAAGGAATGACGCGCCAAGTGTGATTAGTTAAGATACCAATTATGCCCTTACGAAATGACTAAAGACAAATGGTGGATTAAGGCCTAAGGGTATGATGTGTAAATATATGTATTCCCATACATGTCTCTTTAGAACTGCCAAGCATTTATTTGGTGCATTGTAAGGACTACGACCCGTGTCAAATATCCATAGGAGCAAGGGTAAAATATCAATGTATCTTGAGTAAGAAATGGGGGACATTTCTCATTCTTCAAGAAGTAATCTTTGTTCATAAAAAAAGGGAGAAATGAAGAGAAATCCTCCCATTCATCAAGTTGAGTTGAAGATATGAATCTAAGCTTTGAGATACTCCTTATTAAGGTAAAATCTGCAACCTTACATACTAAGCTGTTAAGAAGCATGTAAGGCCCTCAAAATAGGTCTAGAAGTAGGACCATTTTGCAAAAACAAGGAAAATGTAAGAGTGGTTTTATAGCAAATTATCCTTATTTTCAAAATTTTGGAGGGAAAAGAGTATTTTGTAAAACAAGAATAATGTGGGACTGGATTGATGGCAATTTTCCCAAATTTTGAAAATCAGGTGGGGGTTTTCAGTTCTAAAAACATTGCAACCACCTCACTTTGCACACTATTTTCACCCAAATTAAGAGCATTTTCTCTCATTTTTTTGCTCATTTTCATAGACCACATATCAAAGAATAGATCTAAAATTTTACTCTCTCAAAATTCTCTTCAAAATCTCCATAAAAGTTTTTCAAAGTTGAGCAAAAATCATCCGAAATTTCTTAAGGATCTTAATTCAATCTTCTAAATTGATGATTTACGATCAATTGAAAGTAATTCTCAACTCTAAATTCATTTTTAAGTTTTTTTCAATCCTTTTTTGCTATTTAAATTGATTAAAATGGATTTTCAAGTTTTGATTTCTTCTTTCTTGAACATGGAGCTCAACAATGCTAAATCTATGATATTTAGTTGGAATCCAAATTTTAATGGATGTCTAAGCTCAAAATATGTTTATTAAGGGGTTTTTAATCACAAAACATGAGATCAAACTCGTTTGGTTGATCAAGTTTGATAAATTAATTTTTAATAAAAAAGTTAAGTTGATTTTCAGAAAATTTTTTAAAGGATTTAATAGATGAAGTTAACACTTAGGTTTTATGTTAATTGTAACACCCCAAACCCGGCCTAGAAGTTAGGCCCGAATCTGGTGTGTCACATTGAAGTGTTTTTCGAAGACCTTGTTTTCATTTAAAACCCTTCTCATTTAAAAAGTGTTTTCGTTTAGCCTTTGGGTAAAATTTCAAATTCCGTTTGTTTATTTTTAAAATGTGGTTTATTAAAATTATTCTCCTTTTAAAACGTTATTAATTACTTTGTAAAACTCTTTTCTAGTTGCAGAAGCTTAATTTTAAATCATTGAATTATAGGAACACGTGATGTTTAGGGATTGAGTCGAGATCTTTATGAAAGTGTTGTGGAAACGTGTTGATTTTGAAAATAGTTATAGTTTTGAAAACCGCGTCTTAAGACTAGTAGATATAAAACCAAATACTATAAAATCCTGAATTAAAGTCCAAAAGTTAAAGAGGCCTTATTACAAAACAAAAATCCGAATAAAATATTTAAATCTAGCTAACATAAAACCAAAGCAGAAGTGTAGGCCACCATCGAGCTCCTTGCAGCACCGAATCACGTAACGTTGGGGATCACCTACACAGTTAGTCAGAAGGGTAAGTTTACGTAAACTCAGTGTGTAATCCCTTATAAACCAAATAATTAGATATGCAGTAAGTAGAAACAGAATGGGCCTAAGCCCATAATAGAAATAGTGTCAGATGGCTTAAAGCCATAACAAGTTTGCACAGGGCCATAGACATTGCAGCAGAGCTGCCAAATAACAGGATGGCTAGAAGCCATAAGCAGGAAGGCCATGGACCTTAGCCAGGATGGCTATAAGCCATAATACTTCCTCCATCAATATAACCCAAACCCATGCAGAATGACATGTCATAATATCATACGTGAATGCAGGATGGCATGCTCAATATCAGTCATAACCATATATTAAAAGCCGATAAGTCACACAACCACAGTCAAGTTAATTAATACACAGTCATATAATCATAGTCAAAACTGTCAAATACACAGTCCAAGTCAGTCACTTGCCCCCAAGGGCAAAATAGTCATTTTACCCTATAGGGGTATCTCGATAATTTTATGCTACAAGGGTATTTCAAAAATTCTACCCTACAGGGGTATTTTAGTAATTCCACAAACTAAGGGTATTTCGGTGATTTTGTAAATCGGGGGTATTTCGATAAATTTGCAACTCAGGGGTATTACGGTAATTTCACAAATTAGGGGTATTTTGGTAAATTTGCAACACAGGGGTATTTCGCTAATTTTGTAAACCAGGGGTATTTTCGTAATTTCACAAATTAGGGGTATTTTGGTAATTTTACAAATTAGGGGCATATTAGTAACTTTGTAAACTGGGGGTATTATGGTAATTTTGTCAATCCCTCAGAAGGTCTACAGTTGCCTCGAACGACTCAAGTATTTAACCAGAGATAACGTTGCGAATGGGCCTAAGGCCCGTTCTCAGCCCAAGTGGGCCCACACACTCGTGTGGCCCTTTTTGCCCAAATCTAGCCACAGATATGAGATTCACATAGTCCAGTCCAATATTTACTACACAATCATACAATTTGACCGTTTGGGCACACGGGCCCATTGGGCCCATATGTCCCATTCCAGCCCATCATGGCCCAAAGCAGCCTAAACCCACGAGAATACTCATGATGGTCTCAACTATCACGTCAAAGCTCCCACACGTTCGCTCGCACACTCGTGTGGCTACCATTGCCTTGTGACCGACATTTTAGCATTCAGGCATTTGCCGTTCTACAACTAGAGTAGTGAAATACACACCCAATAGGTATCTAAAATTAATCCGCGCTCTGAACGCTGTTATGTCTAAAAGCCAACAAAATCACACCCTTGACTCCCCAAGGGGGTGTCGATCGACTACGGTTGCCACCACCATGACCCAACGACATACAGATCAACAAATGATCCAACTCCTAACCCAAACAAACATGCCACAACGCGAAAGGGAGAAGCCAAGAAAGGTATGCGTACTCTCCTCATGGTTTGCTCTATTTAAAGCCAGCTTCTCACCTATTCTCATGTTAGTTTTCGATGTGGGATTCTCCATTAATTCTCTAAAACTAACTCATTAGGAAAAATAACCAACCTTTGCGTGCAAAGGGATTCGAAACAAAGTCCTCTCGATAGCCATGCCACGCCACCACCACTAGGACATAAGCTCCTTTGTGTCATAAGTCCAACACATTTAACTTTAAAGCCAACCTACTAGTTTCCAGATTTATTTAAAAGAGAAACCAAAATAAATTGTAAGAGCCAAGACTTGAACCTTGGACCCCTTACTTCCCCTATGGCGTCACTTCCTTATCTCCCATGTGGTGCCATTTGCCACTAGACCATAACTCATTTTATGTCTTATTTTAGCCCCTTTTATTTATAAGTTGTCCCACTTGAGCTCAGGGTTCCCTTAAGGCCAAAACCAAGATTTTTCCTATACCCAAGCTTGAACCCAGAACTTCATAAAGACCCTCTAACATTCCAAAATCACTAACCCAACAATTCTAACTTGCAAAATGAGTCGATGTCTTACACTCAAGAATTTTAAATGCACCCAAGCCCAAGGCCCAATTCTTCTACGCCCAAAATTCGGGGCGTTACATTAATGAACTAGGAATGAAGTTTAGAAGTGGTTTGTGGAGCTGATAAGGTTGTTTAGTTGATGAATTTTATGTTTCGGCTTAACTCTGCAATTTTGGTAAGGTAGATTAGAGAAATAATTTAGATCCATATAGTTTATGAAATTTTCAATTTCTTGATATTAATATTAGTTTGTAATGCATATTTTTTCTCTATTAAAGCCTCACACTGGGATGAGGACGATGCTAACTGGATTTGAGGCTCAAGCTGACCTACTTGAACACATTTTTGAAAAACAAAGTGTGGATGTGAGTAATTTTAAAGGCTATTGGTAAATTTGCCTAGTTTTGTGTTAAATCAAAGTTTTAAATAATGTTTTGAATGACTTAATCGCATCTTATTTGGTTGGATTTGCAAAAATTAATTTTATTTTATAAGAGCATTATTGTAATTGGCTTTTGGAAAATTGTGTGTTAAGCTTTTGGCATGATTAATTTGGATTGAATGGATTGTTAATTGGAACATGGGTTACATAATTTTTGAGCAGTTGATGTTCGTGGTATGATTGTTTTAAGATTCATGGACAAAGGCATTTTTTATGCTTAATTATATTGACATTGAAATTGTGACAGCCTGATTTAGGGTCTAAACGTAATAGTGGTTTTGAAACCACAAATTCGAAATAGAAAAATTTATTGCGATCAATTTTTAATATTTATTGTGTGATTCAATGACTGTGTGAAAATCTCGTTGCGAAATTTTATCGTTTGGGTGCTCAATTTGATATTTAGGACTAAATTGAAATAGGTGAAAAATGTGTGTTCTAGTTCATAAAGGTACTTGTGAGTAATGGGTTTTTAAAGTAGAGGTCCTTATATGGTAGTTAGTCCATTTTTTAAATTGTTGGACAAAAATGGACATGGAATAGGTGAGGTAGGATTTTTTTTAGTAAGGGTATTTTAGTCATTTTATAAATAAAAGAATGAAAAAGGGAAATAAAGCCAAAAATGTGTTCATAATCACTTACCTTGGCCGAATGTGATATGTCCTCCATAGCTAGGGTTTTGCCAACTTTCAAGCTTGATTGTAAGTGCATCTTAGCCTGTTTTTAATGTTCTTCATATTTTTGAAATCCTCGTAGCTCGGTTTACCTATTTCTATCATTATTTTGAGTTAGGGTTTATGTTTAAAAATTTAACCATGAATGATATGCATGTATTTTGATGTTTTACGAAAGAATATGAATGTTTGGAGTGTAATAAACGTCTTTTACCAAGCGATTTTTGACGAAATCGCGTAAAAGGGCTAGTTTGTAACAAGTTATGAAATGTGTGTAAGTGTGTGATTTAGTGAGAATTATGGGCTGCTATTAGAGGGAAAAGGTTCAACTAGGCCTAAAATGCAACAAAATTGAATAAAAATTATTTTATGAGCCTAGGGGCAAAATCCTAATTTTGTGAAATTTAGAGGGTAAAAATGTTATTTTGCCATAATATGATTTTTGGATCAAATTGAATAATATGAGTATTAAATGAGCTAAATGTGTTATTATTAGATCAAGAAAGACGTGGAATCGACTTGGATCGGGGAAAAGAAAAAGTGGTGGATTAAAGTATAAACTCGTCATAATTTGCACCAAGGTAAGTTTATATGTAAATAATGTATTGTTTTTATTATGTTATGATATTTTATTGTGACATGTGAAATAAGTTTTAGTATTGTACAACTAATTGATATAAACTGTGAATTGTGGTTGATGAATTAGGATTAAATGAGAAAATCTCAGTTGAACCTTCAAGATGGAAAAACGTGTTGTAAGTAAATATACCATGGTTATACGTGTAACATGGTGCTAAATGGATATGCCACGGTTACACATGTTGATTTATTAACATGGTGCTAAGTCGATATGCCACGGTTATACATGTTGATTCAAAAATGGCACTAAGTGCATATGCCACAAATACATATGTTAGCCTAATAGTGTGGTGCTATGTGCGTATACCATGAAGTTGGGCGCCAATTACAGAAGGTGTAGCTATGTGCTAAAACCACCGGATATAGTTACATTCCGAAGTGTTCATCGGGAGAAACAAGTTTGTTAAATGAAAATTTATGTGAAAAAAATGTGGAAATAAGTACCGAGATGTGAATATATGGGTTTTGAACCATGAGTTAGATAAGTGATTAAATTTTGATTAGATAAATATGGAAAAGTGTTATTTTGCAAGTTCATAATAGAGAATTTTAGTGAAAGAGGTGAAATTGGGATTAACAGTTTAAAACAGTAGCAGATGAGTGACTTTGAAAAATCACAAAAGATGGTAGAAATTAAATTAGAAGCTGAATGAGATATGCAGTTAAAGTTTATTGAGTCTATTTTCATATAAAAGAAACAAGGCAAGAAAAAGAATTTTATAGTCTGAATTATTTAAAATTTTGTGAGACTAGTTTAGAATGATTTCGTGATCCCTTGTTCTGGTTTGGAAAAATCATTAGAATGTGTTGAAAAATAATTATGGAACATAATTTATATGGTTAGATTCCTTATTGAGTCTATGTTTATAAAAAATAAACTTTAACATCTTTTGAATTCTGTATAAAGACAAATTGAAATGTTAGTGAAGAGTGGTTAGGACTATCGGGCAGTGAAACATGAGAGGATTTAATGAATAAACTATACTAATTGGCCAGACCAAAAATTCTAAAATTTTTATAGTAAGAAGACATATGAGTCTAGTTTCTAGGAAAATTAATGGATCTTAATTTGGAGCTCCGTTCCTCTAGATAAAAATAATTTAGTGACTGGGACTCGAATGGATAGCTTGTACTGAATTTAAGTAAATGATAAATTCATGTGAGATTAAGATCGTATAATTGTGAAAACATATTTTGATATATATAAATTCTATAAATAGTTTAATATTTTTATTATTTACATATTACTTACTAAGCTATAAGCTTACTTTGTTTTCTTTTTCTTTTTTTGTCTTATTTTACAGTGTAAACGAGTTTGTTCATGACTCGGAAAAATTGTCGGAGGCTCACCAACACTATCCATCCTTCCTTTTGGTATTTTGTAAATATATTTTGGAATTATGGCATGTATAGAATATTTGAGTATTTTGTTGTATATTATAGTAATATTACTTGAAATATTGATCTCTAATATTTGATATATCACTTGTATTATGCTATCGATGTGGATTAATACTAGTTAAGTTACAGGTTTATGATATATAAATGAAATCAATGTCTAAAAGATGAATGAATAGTTGAAGGGTTTTAATATGATTACATGTGTGCTATTTTGGTAATACCTCGTATCCTATTCCGGTGTTAACACGGGTAAAGGGTGTTATAGAAATTGTTAAGCTACATGCTTTTAATGGCATTTTTACATTTACTGAATTTAGCAAACAATTGCTTATCTCTTAATGTTTGAAACACAATCCTCAAATGCTCAACATGTTCAGACTCATCTCGGGAATAGATCAGAATGTCATCAATGAATACAACAACAAATCTATCTAAATAGGATTTGAAAATTCTATTCATCAAAGCCATAAAAATTGTCGGAGCATTATTTAACCCAAATGGCATAACGAGAAATTCATAGTGTTTGTACCTAGTTCTGAATGCAATTTTCGACACATCTTAATCTTTAACTCTCAACTAATAATAATCAGATCGCAAATCAATCTTAGAAAATACTGTTACTCCTTTCAACTGATCAAATAAATCATTAATTCTTGGTAGAGGATACTTATTCTTAACCATAACCTTGTTGATTTGTCGATAATTGATACACAATCTCATTGATCCATCTTTCTTCTTTACGAACAAAATTGGCGGACCCTAAGGCAAAAAACTAGGTCATGCAAAACCATTATCTATTAACTCCTGCAGCTGAGCTTTCAACCCTTTCAACTTTATAGAAGCCATTCTATACAGAGCTATCAATATCGGTGTGGTTCGTGACACTAATTCAATAGCAAACTCAACTTCCCTAACTGGTGGTAACCCGGGTAACTCTTCTGGAAAGATATTCACAAACTACTGGCACTGATTAAATCTTTGACTCAAATAGTTTTGTATCAAATACATAAGCAATATAAGCATTACAACCTTTTCTCACATATTTCTGAGCTAAAATAGACAATATCATAATAGGCTATCCACCGGAATCATCTGATTCAATAAGAAGAATTTCATCATTCTAATATTTCAACTCAATAATATTTCATCTACAATTCACAACCGCATCATGCAAAGTCAGCCAATCCATACCCAATATTATATCAAACGCATCAAATGGTAAAAGCATCAAATCAACTAGCGAACAGTAACCCCGAGTCATCAAAGGATAGGTCTTGCAAACTTTATCAACTAGGACATACTAACCTATGGGGTTTGATACTTTAACCACAAATTCAGTGGACTCAAAAGGTAAACTCTTGCTAGACTCTAGATTCACAAAGACATATGAATGAGTCGATCCAGGATCAATCAAAGTAGTTACATTAGTGTTATAAAGAGAAAAAGTACCAGCGATAACATCTGGTGCTGATGCGTCCTTACGAGCTCGAATTGCATAAGCTCTGGCTAGTTCTCGAGACTCGGATCTCACAGTAGAATCCTTTGTTGCACCACTACTACCACTCACATTTCAAGTATTTCGGGGTGGTATCCCTCTCACAGCTGTATTACTCGGTCGAGCAGTCTAAAGTTTGTCATTTTCAGGTAACTCAGGACAATCTCGAATAAAATGTTCTTCTGAACTACATTTGAAATAGGCTTTAGTATTCATCCAACACTCTCCAAAATGTCGTCTACCACTCTGTTGACACTCAGGTTTGTTGGCTTTGACACTTCCAACACTCAATACTGAAGTGGCTTGAGCTTTCAAACTTGTGTGTTGCTTCTCACGGTCTCTATCTGAATACCCCCTTGAAGCAGTTGAAAGATTATAAGAATCCCTTGATTTCTTTGACGGTGAATAATATGATTTACCCGTTAACCTCTTTTTCGAATCTTTGGCCTCAAAGTCAGCTTTTCTCTTTTCTCGGCTAAGCTCTTCAGCTTTGTGTGCTCTATCAACTAACACCACTAACTCTTTTAGTTCAAGAATACCAACTAGAAGTTTACTATCTTCATTCAAGTCGTCTTCGAATAGTTTGCACATAATTTCTTCTGTTGGAATGCACTCTCGGGCATAATTGCTCAGTCTCATGAATTCTCTTTCATATTCAGATACGATCATATGACCCTGTTTCAGCTTTAAAAATTCCTTGCATTTTTTATAGAGAAACCGCTGACTTATATACTTCTTTCTGAACTCTATTTGAAAGAATTCCCATGTAACCCGATCTCTCGACACTACAGATATCAAAGTGTTCCACCACTGATATGCAACATCTTTCATAAGAGATATGGCACATGTAACACATTCCGCTGGCGTACAAGACAATTCATCAAAGACTTGAATTGTATTCTCAAGCCAAAACTCGACCCCCTCAGGCTCATCATCAATTGTAGCTCTAAACTCTTTAGCCCCATACTTTCAAATTTTATCAATAGGAGGCTTATTCATTCACAAAGGCTCCAAACCTTGAGGAGCTACGGGAACTAGTAGGGGAATAGATAGGGGTGGAGGTTGTTGAGTAGCTGGATTTATTTAGACATACTCAGAGAACCACTCACTCATCATCTAGAAGAAGGCTTCTTTGGCCTCTCCTTCCCAACCCTAATATACAAGTCTCGATTTAGACGGCGCTACTCGTGAACGAAGGCTGGTGCATTACTTTTTACATCATCAAAGTCATCTTCATTGGAATCCATTACTATACAAAAACATGATTTAAAAATTTTCAGGAGATATCACACTATCACAGGTTAAATATGGCAAGCATAGCTAGACTCACATACGCTACATTAGTCCAAGAATTGACTAAATCATAGCTCTAATACTAATCAAATGTAACACCCTAACCCATATCCATCACTAGAATAGGGTTACAGAGCATTATCAGACTTATCACATAATTAATCATACAATTCAAATTCAATTCACATATCCAAATATAAATCATTCACATACATTCATATAGTCCCTAACACGAGCCCTCGAGGCCCAAAACAAACATTAAAAGCAATTTGGGACTTAAACGTAAACTTAAGAAAATTTTGGGAAAATAATGAAAATTTTCAAATACAGGGGACACACGCCCGTGTGGTCAAACACGCAGCCAAAAGACACGCCTATGTCATAGGCTGTGTGGACATTCAAAATGGGATCACATGGTCGTGTCCTAGATTGTGTCCGACCCTGTGTAACTCATTGACTTGGGTCGCACGGCCCACTGTACGCCCATGTGACTAAGTCGTGTAACTCACTGACTTGTTTTCATTACAAACTATAGGGGACACATGACCATGTCACCTAACCGTGTGTCACACACGGCTGAGACACACGCCCATGTGGATGAAAATAGGTTATTTTCTAAGCCACATTTCTCACCCAACTTTGTTACCAACTTACATTTTGCAATTTACAAATAACCACAACATAATTGGACATTCAAACAACCTAAATCAAGCCTAAAACATGCATTATCCATCCACCCAACATGATATCCATAAACACATTCACTTGGTCACTTTTAAACATACCATATATACTTCCCAAGTCTAACTAAATGGTCAAAGGCATATATGTAAATTATCTTACCTATAACATATCATACATACCTATCACAATCTCAACCATTTGATTCTCACCATACCAATTCACAACAATGCATTCACATATTAATATATCAACACATCACGTAAGGCTAATTACACTTATATATACATACCAACATATATGCCAAATCTAGCCAAATCACATGGCTAATCACATATCAAAACATAAAGGCTTCATTAGACTAAATGACCTATACATGCCAAATAACCAAAATACACATAGTCTATAGATACCAAAATAGATCCTGGATAGTGTGATGAGATCTCTGATGACTTCCAATCTAAGCAAGCTTCCAAATCATTATAAAATATGGAAAAGTAAACAAAGTAAGCTATGAAGCTTAGTTAGCTCATATGGCTAATAAGTAAAATTTACCAATTCATTCACAATTTAAAGAAGCAGAAGTAAACATAAATATGTTTCAATCAATCCAAACATTAGTACATTATCACAACCAGGTAAGTTATGTATGAATTCATCAACTATCACTTATTTGTCTTACTTCTCATAAATACTTGAATTGATCCACATCATCTCTTATATTCTCGTACCAATATCTTTGCCGTTGAACCATTTGGAATAATATCGGATACTCGAGTATCTCACACACTAAGTGCCATATATGTGGTTAAACCACCACTATCTCATATCTCATGTAGATGTTCACTCTTGACCCATCACTAGGTCTTATCACACAAGCTGACGGTCAAAACGTAGCTAGACGGTGTTGCTTATACAAGCTATCGAGTAACTGTAACACATGCCGATAAACTCAGCCATCGGTAGGATGTACAGGACCAGCACCCAAATCACATAAATCACAATAACCCCTAGTGACATGTCATTTTGTATCCTATCTATTCCTAGGGTTCCATCGGGATCCATACTTTGTCAATGCCTTGTCGATAATTTTTGCAATGTCGTATTACCATAATTACATAATTTAAGCATTTAAACACATGTAACATAAAACTTATTAAACATATGAACTTACCTCGATATAATACGGATGAAAACTATCGTTTAGTCGATAACTTTGTCTTTTCCTCAATTTGGATCTGAAGGTTGCTTTTCTTGATCTATATAATCAAATTTAACTACTTTAATTCATATTCTATTCAATTTAATCCAAAATTCATACTATGGAAAAATTACTATTTTACCCCTAAACTTTTTACTTCTTTACTAATTAGTCCTTATCTCATAAAAATGCAAATTCATGCAATTCAACATTAACCCATGCTAGCTAAATTTTATCCATGCTTATTACAACCCATATTTTTCATTTATTCACACATTTCACCATGGATTTTACACATTTCTCAATTTAATCATTATTTTGTAATTTCATTCAAAATTACTTTACAAAAGTTGTTTAATTCACAACAACCATTCATAATATATCATGAAACTTCAAAAATCACACATATTCATCAATGGAAAAACTATCATACTTTAACAATTTTGCAAATTAGTCCTTGGGCTAGCTAGATTAAGCTACAATGACTTCAAAAGCACAAAAATCATTAAAAATAGGACGAAATTCACTTACATGCAAGCTTGAGATTGAACCGAATGCATTAAGCCCTAGCTATGGCTTCTTTTCTTCTAATTTTTGGTGGTGAAATGACCAAACAAAGATGGTGACTTTGTTTTACTTATTTTACTATCATTTAATTATTAAATTACATTTTTAACCTTTAATTTTAACCATTAAAATCACTTAATCATGCACATAAATGTCCACTCACATTATAGATTGTTTAATTACCACATAAGAACCTCCAATTTAAAGTTCTATAGCTATTTGACACTTTTAGCTTATAGAACACAACTTTTACACTTTACGCGAATTAGTCCTTTTTCACAAATTAAGCATACAAATGATAAAATTTCTTAACAAAATTTTTATGCAATAATACTATCATGCTGTAGATCTCTAAATAATATTAAAATAAATATTCCAATCTCGAATTTGTGGTCCCAAAACCACTGTTCTGATTTCACTGAAAACGGGTTGTTACATTTGATATATAGGAGTTTGGAGATCCGTTTATCCGATGTATGATCATACATTTAAATGTTGTCATGGATGTATTATGCCCATATAAGTGTATGTTTATAAGTTAAATTATGATTTCATATGCCATATTAAATTGGAATTCTATTCATGGAATAACATATGTTATTCTAATTATAATATGTGATATTGTGAATGAAATTTTAATGCTTAATTGGCTTGGATTTTTGCATGAATTGGGTGTGATTTACTTATTGTTGTTATGATCATTCACTAAGCTTTTTAAGCTCACACCCTCACAGCTTTGTGTAGAGACTTTTCTGACTTGAGGAGTTGAGGAGTGAGCGTAAGACAGATCCAAGATTAAGGCTCGGTAGTAGCTTAAGGAATCTTCATTAGAAACAATAGTGGCCATTGTGACACTTATTTCGACTAGATTTATATCAATTGCAATAGAAATTGGACATTTATTTGGACATTTATTTTCGTGATATTATAATTACTTTAATGCTTGATTTTTATGCTTAATTATTGTGTTGTTTATGGTATGTTGGTTAGAGTTCATATGGTGATTGAGAACATGGTGTTTGAAGCATGTATTTTATACTAACGTAGTTTATTTGTAGCTTGCCAAGGAGTGGAATGCTTGTGGCTAAGGTATGTACGTTGTGTGATATAATTTATGGTTGCCGAGTATGATTATAATTTAGTTCTAAAACTTGATTAGATTAATTGAATCCTTTAAAAATAGGGAAACTCAATAATATTTTAAAATTAGACTTGTGAGTGTTAAAATTTGGTAGAAATATTCTTAGATAATATTTTGGGTAATGTATTAAACATTTATAAATTTACGTTTTAGTTCCTATTAATAAAATAATAATTAGACTTAGTAAATGAACTCGATTGAAACTGAAATGTTTAAGGCTTGTATAAATTGTCTAAAATAAGGTTGGTAATCATTTTGAACTAAAAACAGGACTGTTTAACTTTAAATGGTAAAATTACCAAAATAACCTTAAGGTTAAATAATTAGAAATAGTTTTAAAAATGGTTTACAAAATCTCTTCCGCATTAAAATTTGATAGTTAATTAGTTAGAAGTGAGGTGTTATAAGGTTGGGGTATGTTTTGGGTGGTCTTGAGCTAGAGAGTCACTTTGGTGGCTATTGTGTCACTTCAGATTCAGGCTGGGGTGTCACAATTGATGGTATCAGAGCCCATGTTTTGTTAAACATAAGAGTTCATGCATTTTGTAATGCTAAAGTCTAGCTTATCTGATAATATTTCTTGAAATTACATGTTTTACCTTTGTATGTTCCTTGTTTTTTATAAATTATTTTATGGGGTAAGAATTGGGAGCACAATGCCCTATAGGAAATGATACTTAATTAAGCCTTGGATCGCTTGTAGCTACTCACTCGTTGTACATTTTCTCTTTTTTTTTGTATAGTATTTGATTTACGTTATGCCACCAAGACGTGAACGGGGTAGTCAAGATGAGGACGCATCACCGTAGCAAAGTGATGATACTAATATGGGTCTAGTTGAGAACTTTTTGTCTGATATGATCAGGGCATTGCCGCATATTACTAGTGCCAATGTTGCTCCTATTTGTCAGGGATTACCATTAAAGCATTTGCAAGCTCTAGGTGGTAAGGAATTTCGATGAGTTAGGGGTGTAGACCTTACTCATGCTGAATATTAGTTTGAAGGAGTTACCTATATCCTTGGTCAGATTTGCTACTTTGACGAGGATAAGCTTGGGGCCTGCATGTCATTGCTTGTTGATGAGGCTCATCAATGGTAGAGGATAGTCGAGTGTGGCATTGCACTGGAGAGAGGGAATTGAGACTTTTCCTAGAGTTTTTCTTGAGGAAGTTCATGGGAAAGTAATATTTAGAGGTGATAAGATGCGAGTTTAAGTATCTCCATAACTAGAAGGAGTTGAACTTGAGACCAATGTGTTAGATTGAGCTGTTGAAGAACTATGATTGTGTGATTGAATATCATCCTAGAAAGGCAAATGTTGTTGCTAATTCCTTGAGTAGGAAGTCTTTGGTTGTCTTGAGGGCAATGTTCATTAAGTTTTCAATTTTCGAGATGGTGGTTTGTTGACTAAGCTTCATGTGAAGCCTACCCTTGTATAAAAAATTCGAGAGAGACAATCATTCGACAAGAGTTTGGCATGTCAAATCCGTCAAGTTAAGTTGGATATTCTTGGAGATTTTGGTCTCAATATGGAAGGGGTCCTTTGTTTTAGAGGTAGTATTTGTATTCTGATAGAAGAGGATCTAAGACATATGATCTTTATCGAGGCTCATAATAGTCCATATACTATGCATCCTGGCAGAAACAAGATGTATCAGGATCATCGGGTTTTGTATTAATGGCCTAGGTTGAAGAGGATGTAGCTAATTTTGTTGGTCGATGTATAGTTTGCTAGAGGGTTAAAGCTGAGCATCAACGTCCATCTAGGTTGCTTCAGCCGATCAAGATTCTAAGCGGAAGTGGGAGCGGATCACGATGGATTTTGTTTCAGGTTTGCCATGGACTCCATCTTGGAAAGACTTAGTGGGTGAAGTTGATCGATTTATGAAGTGTGTACATTTCTTACCTATGCACATGACTTAATATTTTCAACATTTGGCCGAGCTTTATGTCAGGGAGATTATTAGATTACATAGAGTTCCAGTTTCTATCATATCGAACAGAGATCCACGATTTTGATCAAGGTTTTGGAAGACATTGCATGAGGCTTTAGGTTCAAAGCTTCACTTCAAAACAACGTATCATCTACATTCATATGGTTAGTTTGAGAGGGTGATCTAGATTCTCGAGGATATGCTTCAGAATTTTGCTATTGATTTTGGTGGCAATTGGGGTTGACATTTGCCATTGGCTGAGTTGGCGTACAACAATATTTACAAGAGGAGTATTCAGATGGCTCCATTCAAGGAACTTTATGGTAGGAAGTGCAGGACTCCATTATATTGGTCTCACATGGAGGAGAAAAGGAAATTGGGTCTGGACCAGGTTCATGAAATCAAGGATAAGGTGAAACTTATTTGTGAGTGGTTCGAGGCTGCTTCAAATAGGTAGAAATCTTATGCTATCTTGAGACATCGAGATATCGATTATTAGGTTGGTGATAAGGTGTTTTTGAAGGTCTCACCTTGGGAGAAGGTTTTGAGATACAGGCAGAAGAGTAAGCTTAGTTCGAGGTTCATTGGGCCTTATGATGTTATTGATCAAATTGGACCAGTTGCTTATCATCTTCTATTGATGCCTGAGCTTGAGCGCATTCATGATGTCTTCCATGTTTTCAAGCTTTGGAAGTATAGATCAGATCCTTCTCATATTGTTCTTGTTGAGGACATTGAAGTTTGATCTAATCTTTCGTATAAGGAGGAATTGATTTTGATCTTAGATCGTGAGCTCAAGGTGCTACGCAACAAGATAGTTCTATTGGTAAAGGTTTTGTGGCGCAACCACAAGATTGAGGAAGCCACTTGGGAGTCGGAAGATATCCTTAGGCATCAGTATCCATATTTGTTCAATTTAGGTACATTTCGAGGACAAAATTTATTTTAACAAGGGGAGAGTTGTAAGGCCCTCAAAATAGGTCTAGTAGTTTCGGGTAAGTTTACCGGGTTTCGAGACAAAATTAGAAGTTAATCAGGTTTATTAGTGATATTTTTAAAATTTAGTTAACTTAATTTCATATAAAATTGGTAATAATACTCCAGAAAATAAAAATATTTTTAAAAATTTTAATTTTATGGTTTTAAATAATTTTTCGGTAAAATAAATATTTTGGGTCTAATTGGAGTTGAAAAATAAATTACAATGGGGGTTTAATTGAGAGAATTTAAAATATTAACTAAATAGGACTATTTTTTAAAATAAGGGAAATGTAAGAGTGGTTTTATAGCAAATTATCAATTTTTGGAGAGAAAATGGTATTTTGTAAAACAAGAGAAATGTGGGATTGGCTTGATGGCAATTTTCCCAATTTTTCGAAAATTAGGCAGGGGTTTTCAGTTCTAAAAACACTGCAACTACCTCACTTTGCACAAATCATTTTCACCCAAATTAAGAGCTTTTTCTCTCATTTTCATAGACCACATACCAGGGAATAGATCTAAACTTTCACTCTTTCAAAATTCTCTTCAAAATCTCCATAAATGTTTTTCAAAATTGAGCAAAAGTCTTCCGAAATTTCTTAAGGATCTTGATTCAATCTTCTAAATTGATGATTTGCGATCAATTGAAAGTAATTCTCAACTCTAAATTCATTTTTAAGTTGTTTTCAATAAGTATTTGTTATTCAAATTGATTAAAATGGACTTTCAAGTTTTGATTTCTTCTTTCTTGAACATAGAACTCAACAATGGTGAATCCATAATTTTGAGTTGGAATCCAAGTTTTAATGGATATCTAAGCTCAAAATATGTTTTTAAGAGGTTTTTAATCATAAAACAAGAGATTAAACTCGTTTGGTTGATCAATTTTGATAAATTCATTTGTAATCAATAAAATGAGTTGATTTTCTAGAAATTTTTAAAACAATTTAATAGATGAAACTAATACTTAGGTTTTATGTTGATGGACTAGGAATGAAGTTTAGAAGTGGTTTGTGGTGCTAAGAAGATCGTTTAGTTGATGAATTTTATGTTTTGGCTTAATTGTGCAATTTCAGTAAGGTAGATCAGAGAAATGATTTAAATCCGTATAGTTTATGAAATTTTGACTTTCTTAATGTTAATGTTAGTTTGTATTGCATATTTTGTCTCTGTTAAAGCTTCACACTAGGATGAGGATGATGGTAACTGGATTTTAGAATCAAACTTACCTACTTGAGCACACTTTTATTTGAAAAACAAAGTGCGGAGGTGAGTGATTTTAAAGACTATTGGTAAATTTTCTTGTTATGTGTTGAATCAAAGTTTTAAATAGTGTCTGTAATGACTTAATTGCATCTTATTTGGTTGGATTTGCAAAAATTAATTTTATTTTACAATAGCATTATTGCAATTGGCTTTGGGAAAATTGTGTGTTAAGCTTTTTGCATGATTAATTTGGATTGAATGGGTTTTTAATTGGAGCATGAGTTACTAAATTCATGGACGAAGCCATGTGTTGTGCTTAATTATATTGATGTTGAAATTGTTAAGCTACATGCTTTGAATGGCATTTTTACATCTTAATTTAAGCACTTAAACATCAGATTTTATGCCTTGTATGTATGATTATATTGGCCACATTACATAGTGGATCCATTGGATATAGCTGGTATGCCATATGATTTGTGAGTACTCAGCATTATATGTGTTATTTGTGAGCATATGGCTCAAGAAATTCTGATTTTTGGAGAAAAGAAGTGAGTATTGAGCTTGTTTCTCCACTCAACAGGACTATGTGGCAATATGAGGGAGCGTCTGGCTTCAGCCCGCTCAACCCAGGACCGTTTATGATATGTAGGAGTCTGGAGATCCATTTATCAAATGTATGATCATACATTTAAATATTGCCATGAATGTACTATGCCAATATAAGTGTATGTTTATAAGTTAAATTATGATTTCATATGCCATATTAAATTTCAATTTTATTTATGGAATAAAGTATGTTATTATGATTATAATATGTGATATTGTGACTGAAATTTTAATGCTTAATTTGCCTGGATTTATACACGAATTGGGTGGGATTTACTTATTGTCTTTTGCAATCATTCACTGAGCTTTTTATGTAACACCCCTTACCTGAAGCTGTCGCTGGCATCGAGCACGAGGCGTTACTAGACTTATCTTACTAATTTCGGGCATAAAAATTTTATTTTAAAAATTAAATCACTCACATTCATCCAATATATCCCTAAAAAGGGCCATCGATGCCCTAAAACATGCAAATGAAATGGTTCGGGACCAAACCGAGAACATTAAAAATTTTACGATTACTTACAATAATCAAAACAGTAATTATAACTTGAGTTACAAAACTAAAAATTTAAATCTGTAAATTATCCCTGAAACTAGACTCATATATCTTCTTACCATAATTTTTCTAGAATTTTTGGTGTGGCCAATTAGTACAGTTTATTCATTAAATGTTCCCCTGTTTAACAGTCCAATGGTTCTGGCCACTTCTCACTAAAAATCAATTATCTCTTAGTAAAACTTTTATATAGTGATTCCACTTATTTCTAATGAAAATAGACTCACTAAGGAATCCAGACATATAAATTATAACTCATAATTATTTTTGTACAATTTTTAGTGATTTTCTAAAATCAGAACAAGGGATCTCGAAGTCACTCTGGACAGTCTCGCAATATCTAAATATCTCAGAATATAGACTTCCTTTGCTTGCTCTATTTCTTTCCTATGAAAAGAGACTCAATAAGATTTAATTCTATATCTCATTCACCATTTAATTCCTTTTCTACAATTTCTAGTTATTTTTCAAATTCACATCACTGCTGCTGCTACAAAACTGTTTCATGACCAACTTTTACTCCTTCATCATTTCTTTGCATAAATTATCATTTAGGCATACATAAAATGAAATCACGTTCTTAATTAGCCATTCAATAGCTAATCACTATCAAGTATTCACATGCCGTTCTTTAATCGTATCATAAGGACATACACACAAAATGACCAATCCCTATACATGCCACAACTCAAAACATTTCAAAATATAAAATACCAAGATAGCCTTTGATAGTGTGAGATGAACTCTGACATCCTTTTGACCCCTGAATTGACTGGATACACTATAAAAGAGAGAAAGGAAAAGGAATAAGCTACAATGCTTAGTAAGTTTACAAATAAATAAATGACAACATTCACCAAGTATAATATACTCATATTATACCATCAACTAACAAAATCTTTATTTCACTTCTCCACTTACTCTTTAACTTTCCTGTTTATCGTTCCTTTACCTAAACTTTCTTGTAACATAGCTTGTATATTAGCCCGATACACCGTTTGGAATACTAAGGGTACTTGGGTTTTCTTGCTTGATAATAGCCTACCAATGCCATGCTCTAGGCATGGTCTTACATGGGATGTTCCCTGTCCTGCCAAAGCCATATATTTGATATGGACTTACATGGGATGTTCCTCAACTATCTCAACCTGCCAATGCCATATGTTTGATATGGACTTACATGGGATGTTCCTCAACTGTCTCAACCCAAAATGTCATGACATTCTGTTTCCCATTCATTCCTAGGGTTCAAACGGGCTTTTTGATACTTTTTCTCTGTTACCTCATCTTTGATTCAACTTGGAATATTCTTATAAAATAAATGTATATATGCTGGAAATTAACAACATTAATATAAAATATCGAAATATTGCATTTATTTACCGTAAACTTAGCTCGGTGTAAAATACGATCAACTTGACAACTTAATCTTCTACCTTTTTCTTTCCTCGGTCTATCCCCAAATTTCATTTTTCTTGATCTATAATTAGCAATTTTAGCTTATTTAATACTCACATTTATCAAAATAGTCCTTAACTCTAACTTTAGAAAAATTATAATTTTGCCCCTAAACTTTTGCATATTTACACTTTTTCCTCAAAGATCGAAAATTAAAATTTATCCCTAATTCTTATGTTTTATGACATTCTGATAATTTTCCCTTAATGGCAACATCAAATTCTCACTCTAACATGTACTTATGAACATTAGGTATTTTTACCGATTATGTCATTTTACTTAAAACCGAGTAGCATAAGTTGTTTAACATAATTTAAAACCTCAAATTCTATCATAAAACATAAAAATAAACACATTTCACCTATGGGTATTTTTCCAAATATGAACCCTAGGTTAAATTACTGCTAGAATAAGCTAAATCAAGTTACTAGGACTCTAAAAACGTAAAGAACATTAAAAACAGGGCTTGGAATCACTTACTATAGAGCTTGGAAGCTTGAAACAAACCCTAGCTATGGAGACACATGAGTTTTGGCCCTTATGGAGAAGATGATAACAATTTTGCCATATTTTTGCCTTTTAATTAGCAAATGACTAAAATGTCCTTCATTAAAACTTTGGTTATTTCTGCCTATGTATGTCCATTTTTGTCCATGATAACCTAATGGTATAATTACCATTTAAGGACCTCTACTTCAATTATGCTCTTCAATTTAATACTTTCCTATCTAGAACTCATATTTATCAACTTTTGCAATTAAGCCCTAATAGGCAATTTAAACATGCAATTCATGAAATTTTCTATCAATATTCTAACACATGCATCTATTCACTCGGTAAATAATAAAAATTAATCGGAATAAATTTTTCTATCTCAGATTCATGGTTTCACAACCACTGTTCCGTTTATACCCTATTTCGGGATGTTACATTTTAAGCTCACATCCTCACACTTTGTGTAGAGACATTTCCGGCTTGAGGAGTTGAGGAGCAAGCACAAGGCAGATCCAAGATTAAGGCTCGGTAGTAGTTTAAGGATTCTTCTTTAGAAATAATAGGGGGCATTGTGGTATTTACTAGGACTAGATTTAACTCAATTGTAATGGACATTGTACATTTGTTTGGACCTTTATTTTGGTGATATTATAATTATTTTGATGCTTATTTTTATGCTTAATTGTTGTATGGTTTATGGTATATTGATGAGAGTTCACACGGTGATTAAGAACATGGTGTTTAAAACATGTATTTTATACTAATATAGTTTAATTGTAACACCTCAAACCTAGCCTGGACGTTACGGCCAAGTCCGACGTGTCACATTGACTCACGGTTGATTGAGTTCTTGGTTTGTTTAGTAATCAGAGTGATTTTATAAAACAGAGGTTAATTGTTGATTTGCAAGTAACTCCGGTTATTAATTCGTTAGATTATTCATTTGTTACACTCGTTGAGTTTGAAATCATTTATTAACTTTGAACAAAAATCTGAGCGGCCTAAAGCTAACAGTTAAAAATCGAGTATAAATATGGCAGTTAATAAAACCATAAAAATATTAAGAGCGGCCTTATTACAACTTAAAACCCAAAAACGAAATAATTAAAATATTGAATTAAATATGTGATGAAACCAAACTTGCAGAATATGAGGCCACTCCGAATCCTTCTCGGCTCCAAGTCCTCTATGGTTGGGGTTTACCTGCATGGATGAAAATAAGAGGTGAGTTTGGGAAACTCAGTGTGTAAAATAACCCAACCATAGTCCCAATCAGTTCAAGCCTTAGAGTCAGATTCAATTGGGCCTTAGCCCGATACAGAATTAAGAATAAAGCCCATAGGGTTATAACAGAAGCAAAGCAGATATATCATGCATGCAGAATACCCAACCCATCCATCTGTATACACCCCCGTACCAACCTTACACCATGTGGAGAGACAACTCGACCCACCCATCCACTACACAGCACAGAATTTGCAGCAGAGCTGCCAGATCAGATAATGTGACAGAGTCACCAGATACAAATATTGTGGCAGAGCCACCAAAACAGATGTGTGTGGCGTAGCCACCAGAAACAGATATTTGTGGCAGAGCCACCAGAACGCTTCCTCCATCAATATAACCCATATCCCATGCAACATATATACATGTCATGACATAGAACAGACAAAATCAGAATATCATGCATTTTCAGTAAAAATTTACCCTAAGGGTATAATGGTCATTTTGCACCTAGGGGTATAACGGTAATTTTCATACTTAGCGGTATTTTAGTAAATTTACTATTTTAGAGTTTTCATGCAAATACAGCCATTAACGTTTTTTTCAGAACCACTTATCAAGCGTTCTTTTTACCGAATTGAGCCCGATGGCCCATTAACCCAATTTCGGCCCATTAAGCCCAAATGTACCGAAGTGCACAGAATTGCGCCTTCTGCAACCTTACCGCTTAAGATTACTAAGATTAACAATAATCTACCTTACGAGTGCTCAAACGCTCGCAAGTTCTCAAAATGCCAGCTTTTCGGCATTTCGGCTTTTGCTGATCTAGTCTAAAGTGGGTGTTGTTTACACACCTAATTTGTAAGGATATGTTGGCGAGATCCACACGCTAGTTGCCTACAATCGAGTTATTGATACGTCAGACTACATATCAACACAAAATACATACTAATCTCCTAACCATATTCGGCCAACATTGCCTTAGTCCCTAAAGTTCTTACCTTTCTACCGAAATATGGACTAGATCTAGATGTCTGACTGTGTTTGCCTTCAAACCCTTTGCTATACCTCCCCTTGTCCAACTAGCACACACAAAACCAAAAGAAAAGAGGCCAATATGCCCTTAGTCCAAATGTTAGCCACCCTTGGTTGATAAGGATTTCGGCTTTTACCTTAAAACACAGATTAACGAAAGAACGAGGTTCGCATACTTACCCCAAAACGTTACACTGCAAAAGAAGAGTCCTAGATAACAATCTAATCTTGATCTACCATAGCTCCAATCACGAACACGAGAAGAGAAGAGTATAATCAAAGATTCGGCTTCTGAAGTACCCCAGTGTAAGAAAGTTTCGGGTTTTGAAAGAATGAGATTTGGCCACAAAAGAGTTCGGCTAACAAGATGTGAGAGATTCTGATAAAGAAAAGAGGAAGAGAAAGAGAAGAAAAATATAAGCAGGATAGATTTGGCCAAGAGAAGAATTCAGCAATGCTGGATTCGGCTTTGAAGAAAACAATGAAGAAGAGGATGAAAGAAAAGAAAGAGAGGAGAGGAGCATTCAGTTTTGGCAAAAACGACACAGAGGTAAGGTAGAGGTTGTGGTTTTGGCTATTAACCGCAAGAAGGAGTAAAAAGGAGAACCCTAGGACACTATCCCTAATTCGACAAGACCCAAAGGAAGGCCAAACAAAAACTCGAAGAAGTCCAAAAGAGAATTCGGCACATACTACCCCTTTTTGCCGAAATTACAAGTACCTAAACCCCTAGCCGATTTGCCTAACTACAATCCCTTGGCCGGCCAACTCTTGCTCTTCAAGAGTCCATCATTCAGCCAACACCTCACTCCTTGATCAGCTCCTAAATTTCCTCCCTTATCTCTACCTTACCCAATCTCCTGAACAGCTCAAACTCTTTTTAACAGAGTTCCACCTATGTTTCAACACGTACCTTTCCTATTCACAAAAATAAAATAAAATAAATACCTTAATTAACTTACCTTGCGACTTGAACCTTGGCTCCCCCTAAACATCCACACGCCACTTTAATAGCACCTTAGTGGCATTACCTTGCCACTCTACCATAGGTTACCTTGTGATTTATTTTGCCTACTTTTTCTTAGAAGCCCACTTCATCAGGACTCCTTCTCTTTACACCCAAAATTTAACAAAACTACCGGGTTTTAATTTAAACTTGGGCCTTCTAGAGGCCCACTAATGTACTTAAAACATAAATTACACATTCAGACATCAGAATTTTAAGATTCACCAAAAATCACCGAAATCTCGAAAAAGTCCCGAAATCAGGGCGTTACAACTCTACCCTCCTTAAAGAAATTTCGTCCTCGAAATTTACCTAATCCAAACAAATGAGGGTATTGTTGACGCATCACCTGTTTTGGCTCCCAAGTAGCTTCCTCTCTTCCATGATTACGCCAAAGCACCTTTACTAATGGAACCGACTTCCTTCTTAGAACCTTAACATCTCGATCCAATATCTGTACTGGCTCTTCCTCGAAAGTCAAATCAGGCTGTACTTCAATCTCTGCAACTGGCATGGCATGAGTAGGGTTAGAACGATACCGCCTTAACATGGAGATGTGAAAAACATCATGAATCCTGCCTAACTCCAGAGGTAATTCTAATTGATAAGCCACTAGATCTACTCGCTTAGGAACCCGATAAGGCCCAATGAACTGCCGACTCAACTTGCCCTTTTTACCAAATCTTAATATCTTCTTCCAAGGTGAAACCTTTAAGAAGACCATATCACCCACCGTGTACTTAATTTCTTTACGCTTTAAGTCCGCATAAGACTTCTGCCTATCAGATGCTTCTTTTAACTGATCTCTAATTACCCTGACCTTATCTTTAGTATCCGTTACCAACTCAGGTCCAAGAACATGTTGTTCTCCCAATTCAATCCAATAACTAGGTGTACAACACCTACGCCCATACAACGCTTCATATGGTGCCATTCGAATACTTGCCTGATAGCTGTTGTTGTAAGCAAACTCTACAACAGTAAGTAGTCCTCCCAACTACCTCGGAAGTCGATAATGCATCTCCTTAACATGTCTTCCAAAATCTGAATAACCTTTTTCGACTAACCCTTAGTCTAAGGATGAAAAGCTGTGCTAAAGTTCAATCGCGTTCCCAACGCCTCATGCAACTTTTGCCAGAACTGAGACGTGAATCTAGGATCTCGGTCAGAAATAATCGAAACTGGCACCCCATAGAGTCACACAATCTCTGCCACATACAACTTAGCTAACTTCTAAAGTGAGTAATCAGTGTGGATAGGTATGAAATGAGCAGATTTGGTCAACCTATCCACAATTACCCAAATCGAGTCCTTCTTCATCTGTGTCAAGGGTAGTCCACTCACAAAGTCCATGGTTACCCTCTCCCACTTCCAAAGTGGTAACAGTCTGGAAGGTAGTTGATGCTCAATTTTCACTTACTGACTAGTTAAACATTTTCCCACAAACTCAGTTACTTCTCATTTAGGTCCAGGCCACCAATATAATTCTCGCATGTCGTGATGCAATTTATTCCCTCCAGGATGCATAGCACACAGCCCCCCATGAGCCTCTTTCAGAATTGATAGTTTTAAGTCAGAGTCCTTCGGAATGCAAACTCTACCTCGAAAACACAGAACTCCCTCACCATTCAGTCCAAACTCAGAAGTTTCCCCATTTTTAACCTACTGGAACCAAGAAACTAGAAACTCATCCTTCAACTACTGTTCCTTAATCTCATTAACCCAGGTTGGCCTTACTTGCAATTCTGCCAACAGACTACCATCATCATACAGACTCAGACGAGCAAACATTGCTCTCAGATCAGATACAGCTCTACGACTTAGGGCATCAGCCACTACATTAGCTTTGCCCGGGTGATACTCAATCGAACAGTCATAATCCTTAAGCAACTCTATCCATCTTCGTTGCCTAAGGTTCAGCTCCTTCTGAGTAAGCAGATACTTAATACTCTTATGATCCTTGTATATGATACACCTTTCTCTGTATAGGTAGTGTCTCCAAATCTTAAGTGCAAAGATTACTACTGCCAATTCCAGATCATGAGTAAGATAGTTTACTTCGTGAGGCTTAAGCTGTCGCGAAGCATAAGCAACCACTTTACCTTCTTGCATCAACACACAGCTCAAACCCACATGTGATGCATCACTGTACACGGTAAAATCCTTTCCAGACTCCGGCTGGATCAATACAGGTGCCTTGGTCAGAACTTCCTTCAACTTCTCAAAAGCTTCCTGCTGGTTCTCGGTCTAAACAAATGGTGCTCCTTTCCTTATCAGCTTCGTTAATGGCGCTGCCATTATAGAAAATCCTTCCACAAACCTTTTATAGTACCCTGCCAAACCCAGAAAACTCCATATTTTCGATATCGACCTCGGTGGCTTCCATTCCAGAATCATTTCAATTTTTCGAGGGTCCACCCTGATCCCCTCAGCAGAGACAACATGTTCTAAGAAAGTTACCTCCCTCAACCAGAATTCACACTTACTGAATTTCGCATAAAGCTCCTTCTCCCTTAGCACTTGCAGCACAATACGGAGATGCTCATCATGCTTCTCCTCAGTTTCAGAATATACCAGAATATCGTCGATAAAAATGACTACGAATCGATCCAAGTATGGTTGGAATACTCGATTCATCAGATCCATAAATGCTACAGGTGCGTTCGTCAGCCCAAATGGCATAACCAAGAACTCATAGTGACCATACCGAGTTCTGAACGCCGTTTTGTGAATATCCATCTCCTTAACCCTTAGTTGATCATATCTAGATCTCAATCTTGGAAAATACCGAAGCTCCCCTAAGCTGGTCAAACAGATCGTCGATTCTTGGTAGAGGGTACTTATTCTTAATCATCAGTTTGTTCAACTGCTGATAATCTATGCACATCCGCATCGTTCCATTCTTCTTTTTTATGAACAACACTGGTGCTCCTCACGGAGACACACTCGGCCTAATGAAGCCTCTATCTAACAACTCTTGAATCTGTGCTTTCAGCTCTACTAATTCCTTCAGTGCCATCCGGTGTGGTGCGATGGACACTGGTGCCGTTCCAGGCAACAAGTCGATTCCAAACTCGACTTCTCGATTCGGAGGCAAACCCAGAAGCTCCTCTAGAAAAACATCTTGGAATTCCTTAACGGTTCTAACATTATCCACCGTTAGACCCCTAGTCTCTGACTGACTTACAAATGCTAAATAAGCCTCACAACCCTTCCGAATCCACTTCTCGGCTCTGAATGCTGACATTACATTGGACAGATAATCCCTTCACTCTCCTATCACCATAATCTCCTCATCCTCCGTGGTCTTTAACGTCATTCGTTTGGCAGCACAATCCAGAGTAGCCCTATGCTTAACAAGCCAATCCATACACAAGATGAGGTCGAATTCTCCAAACGGTAGCTCCATCAAGTCTCCAGAGAAAATCTTACCTTGAGTTTCTAAAGGCAAGTCTCTATACAGTTTGTCTACCCTAACCGAGTGACCCAAAGGACTTAGTACAGATACCCCACTCACAGTCTCCTCAGAGCACACACCCAGCGACCCAGATATGGCACATGCAACATATGAATGGGTAGACCCAATATCTATCAAAGCAGTGTACGGCATGCTAGAAATCAAGAACGTACCAGTTATGACGTCAGGTGCATCACCCTCCTCTCGGTGACGAGCTGCATACACCAACGCTGGCTGACGAGCCTCAGCATTTTTGGCACCCTGCCAAGTGCTCCCCGTCCTCAACCATTTTCATTATCGCCTCTACCTTGTCGACGTCCTCTCGGTGGTAGTGGTCCACCTCCCACTGGTCGGACAACTCTCTGGTCTGTAACTTGAACCTGATCTGGTTCTTGAGGACAGTCCTTAACTTTATGCTCCATAGATTCGCATCGGAAACAAGCACCAGAACGTCTCCGACACTCACCAGATGTATCTTACCACAACTCCCACAAACTTGAGGTCTAACAACATTCATCGAAACTGCTTGAACTGGCTCTTCCACTCTTGCTCTTTTAATATTCCTATGGCACCACCCGAAGGTCTTAAATCTCTCTGAAAATGGTTCTGATCCTTCTCACGATTCTGTCGTTCAGTACGCTTCACCTCCTCAGCTATCTTAGCTTTCTCCACCAAAGTAGCAAAGTTATGCTCCCTTTGCGGAGCAATCAGCACCCTAAGCTCATCTCTAAGACCATCCTCGAAGCGCACGCTATGTTCATACTCTGTAGCGACTATCCCAACAGCATACCAGCTCAACCTTAGAAATTCCTTCCTGCGGACGTCCACATAGCTCGCCCCAACATACTTTCCTATCAACCGAGGTTTCATCTCTCACAGTGAGCCACCACTGATACGCCTCATCCCGTAGCAACGATATGGCTCTTTTCAGCTTCTGCTCCACAGAACAATCCAAATCATCCATAATTCACTCCGTGGCCTCTAACCGATATTTAGCCACATTCGGGGCTACACCATATACGCCCCTAAAGATCTCCGCTCCATTAGCCTGGAGTCACTCAGAAATAGATCCTCGAATTCCACTTCCCATACTTGTCCCGGTAACTCTTTCCAGAACACGAAGCATTGCCTGAGATAGAGCGTCATCCTCGATACCTCGATCATGAGACTCTACCTCTGTTGCCAGTGGTACCGGTACATTTGCTACCGGCACATGTCTTGAAGACGAAGATCCAGCCTGTGCACTACCTAGGCCACGCCAACAGCCTCTTCCACAAGCTGCTCTTGTACTCATATCGTATTATCTAATTATGAATTTTATGCATCAGTTAAATATTTCAGTGTTTATTATGGATGTTTTATGAACAAACAGTAATTCAGAGTTTGTTTTTTGCGGAATCATAGCCTAGCTACCATCTCAGTCTACTTATCAAAATTCCTACAGTTTCAGTATCACCCTAAGTAGAGTATCATAATAGGGTTTCAGTACAGACATATAGCAGATAATTCAGAAACATTCAGAAAAATTTAGAAAGATACTTATAGACTTGGGCCAGAGATCCGGTGTGCCACCTTCTCAGTAACCAAATTTTTTGAAAACCAGATTTCAATTTTTTTGAAATCATTTGTTGTGGAAAGAAAATCTTAAAACAATTTTTGAAAATAATTTTCAAAGCGATTCTAAAAAATCTTTGCTTAAAAAAACTTTGTTTTTAGTCCCATTCCACAGCCAAGTTATTGTAACCTGGCTCTGATACCACTAAATGTAACACCTCAAACCCAGCCTGGACGTTACGGCCAAGTCCGACGGGTCACGTTGACTCACGGTTGATTGTGTTCTTGGTTTGTTTAGTAATCAGAGTGATTTTATAAAATAGAGGTTAATTGTTGATTTACAAGTAACTCCGGTTATTAAGTTGTTAGATTATCCGTTTGTTACACTCGTTGAGTTTGAAATCGTTTATTAACTTTGAACAAAAATCCAAGCGGCCTAAAGCTAACAGTTAAAAATTGAGTATAAATAGGGCAGTTAATAAAACCATAAAAATATTAAGAGCGGCCTTATTACAACTTAAAACCCAAAAATGAAATAATTAAAATACTGAATTAAATATGTGATGAAACCAAACTTGCAGAATATGTGGCGACTCCGAATCCCTCTCAGCTCCAAGTCCTCTATGGTTGGGGATTACCTGCATAGATGAAAATAAGAGGTAAGTTTGGGAAACTCAGTGTGTAAAATAACCCAACCATAGTCCCAATCAGTTTAAGCCTCAGAGTCAGATTCAATTGGGCCTTAGCCCGATATAGAATTCAAAATGAAGCCCATAGGGCCATAACAGAAGTAAAGCTGATATATCATGCATGCAGAATACCCAACCCATCCATCCGTATACACCCCCGTACCAACCTTACACCATGTGGGGAGACAACTTGACCCACCCATCCACTACACATCACAGAATTTGCAAGCAGAGCTGCCAGATCAGATAATGTGACAGAGTCACCAGATACAAATATTGTGGCAGAGCCACCAGAACAGATGTGTGTGGCGTAGCCACCAGAAATAGATATTTGTGGCAGAGCCACCAGAACGCTTCCTCCATCAATATAACCCATATCCCATGCAACAGATATACATGTCATGACATAGAACATACAGAATCAGAATATCATGCATTTTCAGTAAAAATCTACCCTAGGGGTATAACAGTCATTTTGCACCTACGGGTATAACGGTAATTTTCATACTTAGGGGTATTTTAGTAAATTTACTATTTCAAGGTTTTCATGCAAATACAGCCGTTAACATTTTTTTTAAGAACCACTTATCGAGCGTTCCTTTTAACGAAATGAGCTCGTTGGCCCATTAACCCAATTTTGACCCATTAAGCCCAAATGTATTGAAGTGCACAGAATTGCGCACTCTGCAACCTTACTGCTTGAGATTACCAAGATTAACAATAATCTACCTCACGAGTGCTCGCGCGCTCGCACGCTCGCAAGTTCTCAAAATGCCAGCTTTTCGACATTTCGGCTTTTGCCGATCTAGTCCATAAGTGGGTGTCGTTTACACACCTGATTTATAATGATACGTTGGTGAGATCCACACGTGAGTTGCCTACATTCGAGTTACTGATACGTCAGACTACATATTAACACAAAATACGTACTAATCTCCTTACCATATTTGGCCAACATTGCCTTAGTCCCTAAAGTTCTTACCTTTCTGTCGAAATATGGACTAGATCTAGATGTCTGACAGTGTTTGCCTTCAAACCGTTTGCTGTACGTCCCCTTTTCCACACTAGTGCACACAAAACCAAAAGAAAAGAGGCCAATATGCCCTTAGTCCAAACGTTAGCCACCCTTGGTTGATAGAGATTTTGGCTTTTACCTTAAAACACAAATTAACGAAAGAACGAGGTGTGCATACTTACCCTAAAGTGTTACACCGTAAAAGAAGAGTCCTAGATAACGATCTAATCCCGATCTATCGTAGCTCCAATCACGAACACGAGAAGAAAAGAGTATAATAAAAGATCTGGCTTCTGAAGTACCCTAGTGTAGGAAAGTTTCAGTTTTGAAAGAATGAGATTTGGCCACAAAAGAGTTCGGCTAACAAGATGTGAGAGATTCTGATGATGAAAAGAGGAAGAGAAAGAGAAGAAAAATATGAGCAGGATAGATTTGGCCAAGAGAAGAATTCGGCAATGGTGGATTCGGCTTTGAAGAAAATAATGAAGAAGAGGATGAAAGAAAAGAAAGAGAGGAGAGGAGTATTTGGTTTTGGCAAAAACGACACAGAGGTAAGGTAGAGGTTGTGGTTTTGGCTATTAACCACAAGAAGGAGTAAAAAGAAGAACACTAGGACACTATCCCTAATTCCACAAGACCCAAAGGAAGGCCAAACGAAAACTCGAAGAAGTCCAAAAGAGAATTCGGCACATACTACCCCTTTTTGCCAAAATTGCAAGTACCTAAACCCCTAGCCGATTTGCCTAACTACAATCCCTTGTCCGGCCAACTCTTGCTCTTCAAGAGTCCATCATTCAGCCAACACCTCACTCCTTGATCAGCTCCTAAATTTCCTCCCTTATCTCTCCCTTACCCAATCTCCTGAATAGCTCAAACTCTTCTTAACAGAGTTCCACCTATATTCCAACACCTACCTTTCCTATTCATAAAAATAAAATAAAATAAATACCCTAATTAACTTACCTTGTGACTTGAACCTTGGCTCCCCTTAAACATCCACATGCCACTTTAATAGCACCCTAGTGGCGTTACCTTGCCACTCTACCATAGGTTACCTTGTGATTTATTTTGCCCACTTTTTTTTAAAAGCCCACTTCACCAGGACTCATTCTCTTTACACCCAAAATTTAACAAATCTACCAGGTTTTAATTTAAACTTGGGCCTTCTAGAGGCCTACTAATGCACTTAAAACATAAATTACACATTCAGACATCAAAATTTTAAGATTCACCAAAAATTACAGAAATCTCGAAAAAGTTCCGAAATCAGAGCGTTACATTAATTGTAGTTTTCCAACGAGTGGAATGCTTGTGGCTAAGGTATGTACCTTGTGTGATATAATTGATGGTTACTAAGAATGATTATAATTTAGTTCTAAAACCTTGATTAGATTAATTGAAGCCTTTAGCGATAGGGAAACTTGATAATATTTTAGAATTAGACTTGTGAGTAATAAAATTTGGCAGAAAATATTCTTACATAATATTTTGGGTAATGTATTAAAATTTTATAAAATTTATCTTTTAGTTCCTAATAATAAAATAATAATTAGACTTAGTAAATGAACTCGATTGAAATTGAAATTTTTAGTGCTTGCATAAATTGACTAAAATAAGGTTGGTAATCATTTAGAAATCAAAATGGGACTGTTTAACTTTAGATGGTAAAATGACGAAAATACCTTTAGGGTTAAATAATTAGAAATAGTTTTAAAAAATGGTTCACAATATTGCTTTCTCGTTAAAATTTGATGGTTAATTAGTTAGAATTGAGGTGTTATATGGTTGGGGTGTGTGTTGGTTGGTCTTGAGCTGGATAGTCACTTCGGTGGCTATTATGTCACTTCAAATTCGGCCAGTCCTTTCTGGTTGGGTTGGGTTATCACAATTGGTGGTATCAAAGTGCAAGTTTCGTTAAAAATAAGAGGTCGTGGATTTTGTAATGCTAAAGTCAAGCTTATCTGATAATATTTGTTGATATTGCATGCTTTACCTTTACATGTACTTTGTTTTATAAATTGTTATATAGTGTGGGAATTGGGAACATAATGCCCTATAGGAAATTATACTTAGTGAAGCCTTGGATCACTTGTTGTTACTCATTGCTGGTACATTTTCTCTACTTTTTCTATCGTATTCGATTTACATTATGCCTTCGAGACGTGAACAGGGTAGTCAAGATTAAGATACACCGTCAGAACCATGTGATGATGCTCATATGGGTCGAGTTGAGCACTTTATGTCTGAGATGATTAGGTTATTGCAGCATATTGTTGGTGCCAATGTTGCTCGTTCTCATCAAGAATTACCGTTAGAGCATTTGCAAACTCTAGATGGTAAGGAATTTCGAGAAGTTAGGGGTAGAGACCCTACTTGTGCTGAAAACTGGTTGGAAGGAGTTATCCGTATCCTTAGTCAAATGGGCTGTTCTGACAAGGATAAGCTTGGGTGCATGTGTCATTGCTTGTTGATGAGGCTCGTCGATGATGGAGGACAGTAGAGTGTGCACTAGAGAGAGTGAATTAAGACTTATCCCTGGAGTCTTTTCGGTGGAATTTCATGGAAGAGCAATATCTGGATCCAAGGAGACGCGAGTTCATGGATTTAGTCTAGGGTACTTTGTCTGTGGACGAGTACGAAGCAGAGTTTGTGTGTTTGAGCCAGTATATGCATGAGTTGGTGGCTCATGACGTGAGTTGTTGTAAGAGTTTTAGGTTTGGACTGAATTGGGATATTAAGTTGTATCTTTTGTACAGTTTACTGAGGTCTTTGACAAGTTGGTTGGGAAGACCCATGCTTTAGAGGAGACTTTGGGGGAGGAGCGCAAAGCTATTGTTGCTGGTACTGTTAAGTGGTTGTTTGAATCTGCTAGTGGATCTGGCTAAAAGGGCAAGAGAGGTCATTTTGGGAGGTCTAGAAAACAAGTTGTTGTAAGCCAGGGTTAGGTTAGGCAGGCCGCAAGAGCTGAGATTAGTACGGGTGATCAGGGATGTACTACATGGATGTCGTGTGAGCATTGTAACCGTTGACATCTGGGAGAATGTTGGAAGATGATTGGTGCCTATTTTGCTTACGGATCGATGGACCACTCTGTTAGTGATTGTCTTAGGAGAGCAGTTATGGTTATAGACCAACCTAGTGCTAGTGCTTCGGCTCGAGGGAGGGGTTGTGGTAGAAGTGATGATGGTAGATGTGTTCGTCAGTGCAGAGCTGCTCAAGGTGGAAATAGAGGTCCAGCTAGACTTTATGTGGTTTAGAAGCCTCATACTAGGGAGGCCATGAATGTCATCGCTGGTACTTTCATGCTACAGTCTTTTCCTCTTCTAGCTTTACTAGATTTGGGTGCTATGAGATCATTTATTCTAAGAGATGTAGCTAGAGAGTTGGGGATTTCTATAGAGACATCTAGGTTGGGTGTTATAGTTAAGAGTCAACTAGGTGATAGTGTAGTGGTAGAACAGGTTTACTGTTGTTGTCTTCTAATGGTTTAGGGACAAGTGTTTCTGGTAGATCATTTAAAGTTGTCATTCTGGGGGTTTGATGCTAGCCTTGGGATGGATTGGTTGACTGAGCATCAAGCAAAGGTCGATTGTAAGGTGAAGTTGGTGACTTTGTGTTGTGCTGATGGCTCTCAGATTATTGTTGTTGGAGTGAGGTTCAAGTTGCTTTCCAATGTGGTTTCTGCGCTTAGAGCCGAGAAGTTGGTTCTGAAAGGTTACGAAGCTTATCTAGCCTATGTCCTGAATGTTAACAGTAGGGAGTTGAGGTTTGATGAGATTCGTGCAGTCTGTGATTTTTTGGATGCTTTTCCTGAGGATTTGACTAGTTTACCTTCAGATAAAGAAGTTGAGATTTGTATTGAACTTTATACTGGTATAGCTCCGATGTTAGTTCAGCCCTACCGAATGGACATAAGGAATTAAAGGAGTTGAAGCGTTACTTGTAAGAGTTGTTGGATCGGGATTCCATTCGATCGAGTGTGCCACCATGGGAAGCACCAATTCTATTTATGAAGAAGGATGAGACTTTGAGATTGTGCATGGATTATCACCAGTTGAATAAGTTGACGTCAAGAATAAGTACCCACTTCTGAGGATTGATGATTTGTTTGACCTATTTCGGGGAGCTTCAGTTTTCTTGAAGATTGATCTGAGATCTGGTACAAGAAGTTAAAAGGATGCGAATGTTATAAAGAATGCATTTAACACTTGTTATGGGCATTTTGAGTTTCTCGTCAAGCCATTTCAGTTGACGAATGCAACTATTGCATTTATGGACATGATGAACCATGTATTCCATTCCAATCTGGATGGGTTCGCTGTGGTTTTCATAGAAGATACATTAGTGTATTCTCGATTGGAGGATAAGCACGACGAGCATTTGAGAATGGTTCTTTAAGTTTTGAGTGAGAAGCAATTGTATGCCAAGTTTAGCAAGTGTGAGTTCTAGGTTTGAGAGGTGGTTTTTCTTGGTCATTTCGTTTTAGCCAAGAGTATTCGGGTTGATCTGAAGAAGGTTAAGGCGATATTAGATTGGAAGCCGGTGAGGACTGTGTCTGAGGTTAGGAGTTTCTTGGGCTTAGCTAGTTATTATCGCTGTTGCATCGAGGGATTTTCTAGTATTGCTACTCTGTTGGCGAAGTTGCTTTAGAAAAATATTGGTTTTGAGTGGACTGATTCGTAGCAGAAGAGTTTTGAGAAGCTGAAGTTAGTTTTGACCAAAGTATCGGTATTGATAAAGCAAAAATCTGATAAGGAGTAAGTTGTTTTCAGTGATGCTTCTTACACCACATTAAGTTGCATGCTAATGTAAGAAGGAAAGGTAGTTGCTTCTGCATCGAGGCAGTTGGGGCCACATGAGTGTAACTATCCAACCCATGATCTAGAGTTGGCTGCTGTAGTCTTTGCACTCCAGATTTGGTATCATTTCTTGTATGGTGAGAGGTGTGTTATTTATACCAATCACAAGAGTCTTAAGTATCTCCTTACCCAAAAGGAGTTAAACTTGAGACGGAAGCATTGGATTGAGCTGTTGAAGAACTATGATTGTGTGATTGAATATCATCTGGGAAAGGTGAATATTGTTGCTGATGCCTTGAGTAGGAAGTCTTTGGTTAACTTGACGTTGATGTTCCCAAAGTTGTCAGTTTTAGAGGATGGTGGTTTGTTTGATGAGCTTCAGGTGAAGTCAACCCTTGCACAGCAAATTTAAGAGAGACAGCCGTTTGACGAGAGTTTGGCGTGTCGTATCCGTCAAGTTGAGTTTGGTGTTCTTGGCAATTTCAATGTGGAATGTAACAGCCTGCTTTTAGTTCAATCAAAATAGTAGTTTTGGAACCACAAATCTGAGGTCAAAAAATTATTTTAAAATTATTTTAAGTGTTTATTTCATGTTAGTATGATGGTGTGAAACTTTCGTGAAAATTTTTTTATCATTGGGATATCTAATTTGATAAAAAGACTAAATCACATAAGATGTAAAATTAATGTTCTCATAGATTAAAGTGCTTATTGGATATGAATTATTAAATTTGAAGTCCTTATAATGATATTAGACCATTGGTAGTGTGGATGGACATAAATGGGCTTATGTTATGTGATTTATAATGTTTTAATTAAAGGTTAAAATGGTAAATTAGTTATAAATTATTATTAAGTAAAAATAAAGCCAATTTTTATCCATCTTCTTCCTCCTAGCCAAAATTAGACCTAAACAAAACACCATCGAAGCTTTCAAAGGTTCAACAATTGCATGTGTTAATTGTAAGTGATTTTGAGCTCTATTTTTAGTGAATACTTGTGTTATTTGATGTTTGATGATGAAATATGAAAGTTAGATGATAGATATACTAGTTTTGCAATGTGATTTTTAATGAAAATACGAATTAGGGATTAAATTGTGAAAGGTGTTAAATTTGTGGTTAAATGTGTGAAAATTTGATAAATATGAACTGCTAGGGACCTTATAGGAATTCGACTAAGCATGGGTGTTGTGAAATTGTATGAATTTGTGATTTTATGAATTAAGGACTAAATTGTGAAAATGTGAAAATATAAGGGATAATGTGTAAAAGTGCTCAAATGTGTGATTTTGACTAAATTGAATGAATAGATGATTAAATAAGCTAAATTTGATGACATGTAGATCAAGAAAGGAGGAATTCAAAATTAGATAGGGGAAAAGCAAGGTTATCGAGTGGTTGACTCGTTTTGTAATTTTCATATCCGAGGTAAGTTTGTATGCTAATAAATGCTATAAATTGTGTTATAAATGTTTTATTATTAGTGAATTGAATTGAAAATGGTTGAATATGAGTTACGAGACAAGAACAATAAAGATACGACAGCCGGAAGTCCCGTAGGAACCTTAGGAATAGTATAGGATATAGATGTCATGACATTAAGGTTACTACGATTTCGTGTAAGACCATATCTGGGATATGTCATTGATATGAGATTTTGTGCAAGACCATATTTGGGATATGGCATCGATATGAGATTTCATGTAAGACCATAGCTGGGCTATGGCTTTAATATGAGATTACATGTAAGACCATGTCTGGGATACGTCATTGTATTATGAGTGTCATTCCCGTGTATCCTTTAGTGATTTCGAATGGTTCAACAGGCATAAATGAGACGAGAATGAAAGTATGATCGAATTAAGTGGAACAAGTACGTACAGAAACTTTATGAGTAGCAAATGGAGGTAACTTGATGAATTCGTGTTTAATTGTGTATTAAACATATGAAATGTTTGTGATAGATATAGTGAATACTTGTTATGTTCTTATGGTTGAATGGTGTTTATTTGATATGTTAAGTTTATTATCATACGAGCTTACTAAGCTACAAAGCTTACTTTGTTTATTTCTCCATGTTTTACAGTGAAATCGAGCTAGCTCGTATCTGGGTATTTTCAGAGACTTCATCGCACTATCAGACATCTATTTGGTACTTTTGAGATTGTATATATATATATATATGGTATATTGCATGTATAGGCTATGGTTAATATGGTATGGTTCTTGGATGTGTATTTGGTCATTTGAAATGGCTTGTTAATAATTTTGGTTTGATGTATATAATGATACGGTTCATTTTGAAATGTTTGATGATGGTTTAAATTGCTCAAATGGTTATTTGGTAGGTGTTGAGTAATTGCTTGAAATATGCTTAGTTTTGGTTTGATATTTGGTATGTAACACCCCAAACCCGGCCTAGATGTTACGGCCAAGTCTAGTGTGTCACATTGAATTGTTTTTTGAAAACCATGTTTTCATTGAAAACCCTTCTTAGTGTTTAGAAACTTCTATTGTTAAACTTGTATAAAACCTCAGCTTGTGTTTGCTTCTTTTTTTCAAAACGTGGTTCATTGAAATAATCATTCCCTTTTCAAACATTGTTAACAACTTTGTAAAGTTTAATGGAAAATTTTGAAAGCTTGTAAACCTTTGTAGTTTGCGGAAACATGTTATTTTTAAAACAGTTTAAGTATCAGAAAATTAGACCTTCTTCGTTATGGCTTAAAGTGAATGGATACTATGCACCAGGTAGGATTCCAGAAAAGAGGAGGTGAGTCAATTAGACTGCTTAAGTACCAAGCTCTCCCTAGATCCAATCCTAGACATGCACACACCTATTGCCACACTTTAACCTTATGACTTGTACACGAACCACAAATTGGTTTAAGTCTGTTTAAATATTTATTTATGAATACGTTTACGTTGCGGAAGCTTTGCTCTGCTATCGTGATATTTTGAAAACAAGTAACTTTTATAAAAGCACGCCTTAGACCTATCCGATTTCAAAATGATTTAAACAATATCATACTTAAGCTAAAACAAATTAAATAATTAGAGCGGCCTTATTACAAACCCAAATTTTAAAATAAAACGATTAAAAATAAATAATAGAATAACTTAATTAAACCAGAAATGCAGTCTTCGTGGGCACTCTAAATCCTTCCCAGCTCTAAGTCCACCAATCTAGGGCTCACCTGCATGGATAGAGAGAAAGGGGTGAGTTTGGAAACTCAGTGTGCAAAGAAGCCCGTCTAAAGCCCAATTCAGCTCAAGCTCATTAGGCCTAAGCCCTAACCAGTCATAGTAAGAACTGGACCAAAACCCTATTCAGATACAATAAACTGGGCCTTAGCCCTTTTTAGATAACAGTACGACCCATAGGCCCATTACAGTAATAGAACAGATATCATGCATGAATGCAAAGCCCATCACATGTGGGGAGACTACTCAACCCACCCAACCGCTACACTCTACCCGTACCAGCCAGACACTCCATGTGAGGAAACTAATCAACCCATCCAACCGCTACACTCCATAGTGGTAGCATAGCTGCATAATCAGATAAGGTGGCCAATCCACTAACAGAAATATGAGGCAAAGCCTCTTTCAGAAAACAGAATGAGCATAGCCCTTTTCAGATATCAGTACGAGGCAAAGCCTCTTTCAGAAAACGTGGCAATGCCACTTGCACTTCCTCCATCAACAATCCCAAATCCCATGCAACAGATAATCATGATATGGCATACAGTACACAGAAACAGTAAATCATGCATTTCAATTAAATTTACCCTAGGGGTATAACAGTCATTTTGCACCTAGGGGTAAAATTGTAATTTCTCTCCCTTAAAGGGGTATTTCAGTAATTATTCCACTTTTTATGATTTTATGCATTTAGCAGTCTCATTTTCGTTACAGTAACTTATCTAGCCCATTTTAGCAGTTTTTAGTTACTGGGCCCTAAAACCCCCTAATGGGCCTTACAGTGTCTACTAGCTACTTAAGCCCATTTAGTCCAAGTTTAATAATCGGTTTACCAGTCTTAGCCGTTTTGGACCTACAACCTACCAGAACACGTTTAACGCTTATTTTACCCATATGGGCCCATAAGCCCATTGGGCCCACATTCGGCCCATCGAGGCCCAAACTTACCGAAGTGCACGAAATTGCACACTCACCAACCTTATCGATTTCGATTACAGATCTACCGCTTCCAACCGACCCACGAGCGTTCACACGCTCGCTAGCCCATAAAATGCCAGAATTTCGGCATTTCGGCATTTCGGCTTTTGCCTATTTTGTAACACCCTATATCCCTCATCCGTCGCCGGAATAGGGGTACAAGGTATTTCTCATCAACCACAACCCAAATCGAATAACGCAAGTTTGTTCATTAAGCGACAGTGAATAACCAAGAAATTGTAAACATTTATATCATAACCAAAATCACTACATGCAAACACGAATCATCATCAAATGGTCTAACATAAACATGTACATGTTACATTTTACAAAGCATTAGCCAAATACCATAAAGCTTACACAAATTAAAAATCATCTTGTAATCCTAAACGAACATCTTCTAAAGATATTGATGTATTAATATTCAAGAAGTTTACTCACTTAAAGCAAACGTACAACTTATTGATTGAGAACTATTTCAAGCATAAAATGTATATATGCATCAGCCGAAAATACTTAACATAATTAAATCAAACACATCATTCAATGAAACATGGACTACATTTTAACAAAATGAACAAGCCATTTTCGCATGGCTCTTATATATACATCATCAAAATATCACTTGTACCAAAATAAGGAGTTAAGCCTATACATGCCATCTTTCAAAATATAGACTATTAAGAGTACCAAAACAGTGTCGATAGTGTGGATGACTTTGAGCTTGAATCCCTGAGCCCGTAGCTTTCAAACGAGATCTATAAAACAGAGTAACAAAGACACTCAAAGTAAGCTAATTAGCTTGGTAAGTCTTAAGTGAATTAAATAACTTAACTTAATTTGAACTAAATAATCACAAGTATACAGAATTTAATAGTAAACATCATTTGGCCGAATGTTCATAGCCACACTGCATACATTTTCATCAACATCATATATGAACATATCATATTCTCTATGTACATAATTTCACAAGGGCCGAATATACCTAATCACATATATGCAGTAATGGTAAGTCACTCAATTAGCTTCAAAATTCATATAAACATGAACATTTCAATATCTCAATGCCAACTTTAAATCATTCAAATTGAACTATAATTTAATTCCATTTCCACATTAAAAATATTCCTTCATCATTCGTATACACATACATATTTAATATAGTTCTATGAATAATTCCACATGAACCAAATGTTCACAAATGCACATTATCAAAATCCAATTCAAATCATTCTCACCTAATTAGGCAAGTATCACATACCTGGGCCACTTAATATGTAATACGAATTTATTTTGTCACCTTAACACAGATTCTCGTAGGATTTATACTTTCATTAAATTCACCGGCTCTTGGCCTGCTAGGTATAAACCCAAATTTCATCATCGGCTCAAAGCCTGCTAGACTTTTTAAGTCTGAATTTACTTCACCGGCATTACGCCTGCTAGGCATAAGGCCCGACATCATTTCACCGGCTTTACGCCTGCTAGGCTCAAGGCCCGATTTGATTTCACCGGCTTTACGCCTGCTAGGCTCAAGGCCCGATTTCATTTCACTGGCTTTATGCCTGCTAGGCTCAAGGCCCGATTTTCACATTACGAAAACCAAAATGCCTATTTTCTCATATTGTCATAATCGGCACTTCACATTTGTAAATTTATAATCATTTATATACACATGACCGAACACATATATATATACTTATATATATTCACAAAGGTTCCCATTCTTCAAACATATCACATGCGGTATAGTTCACTCTCGTAAATTTATCTTTAACACATCATATCATCTAATCCATTTCAAATTATATATATATACTAAACACATTCGGCTTATAGCCTTAAGTCATTACGCATTCGGCACAACAACTATATAAAAACTAGCATTATATTTGCCATGTTCACTTAACTCTTAGGCATACAAGATAATCAAGCCTATACACTTAAGGACTTACCTCTATTATCGTCGAACGATTACGGATCAACTATTCCACCACCTTTGCCTTTCCCTTACCCGAATGTGGCTCTTGAGCTTAATTCAACAAAACTTAAACTAGTTTAATCAATTTATCAACTCATTACTTTTATTCAATAACTTATAATTCAAATAACATCCACATACGCAAATGTAACCTTGTGTATTACACAATATGACCGAATACATTGCCCTTTATTAGCAACATAGTGCACGCATAAATATACTCAAACAATATCAATCAAAGCATCAAATTCATCACCACATCCTTATGCAGCATTAATTTCATTTAACCTAACATAGTTCAAAACTAAACATTCTTCTTCCTAGTTACAAAATCATGCTTATGTAACCTTGATACCTTTTCCTTTTAAGCACATATAACCACCAAGAACACACACATCATTTATATACTAATTTCATACGTTTGACTTTATGCCAAGATTTCATTTACAAAATCAAGCTTAATTATTTCATATTCGGTCATTCTATATAACATTTAATATGTAATATGTATATAAATATGCTATGAAACAAATCTCATACTTATCATTTAAGTTCACATTGGGCAATTGTACATACATATACCAAGAATTGAACATTTAATCTTTATGCCTACATCTCTCAAAGCCAAATATCACATAAGTGAACATTAAACAATTTCACAATACATTCGATATTTTGCTTAAAATTTCTCAATTTTACCCAATGGCGGACATCATTTATTCATTAATGCCATATATATATAATCATCAAAATCAATAGCTCCACAACTCATATACAATCATTTCTACTTCAAAACACTAAAACATTACCATCTTTATATTATCCTCTATAACTGAATGTCATATAGTTCTTGAACTCATCTTTAATACACTTATTAAGCTTCCAATTCAACTTAACTATATAATAACATCATTTAAGCATCCAACACTAATTCTTGGTACAAAAGAACATAACCGAATACTCCTCTTAGCTAATTGAGCCACACAAAGCACAATTTGCACCATTTAAACTTATTAACCTATAATCACATGGCTTTTAGCACCATAATGTCCATTAAGCACTCATACATCAATTCTATCAAGATTTTCAATTTTTATCAAATTTTCTACCCATGACCGAATATGTTTTCATTAAAATTTCAAGAAATACACTCGTGGGTCTAGGATAGAATCAAGCAAGGAACTCAAAAATACTAATTTTTAAAGAAAATTTCATGGAAACATATCTTAATTAGAACAGTCCCTAGCCGAATGCCCTTGTTCTATATTTTCTTTCTTTCTTTTATTAAAATCAGCACACTAAGAGAATGAGCAAAAACACTTTGTTTTTTTCACCCATTAACTAATATAAAATTCATATCTCATTATAAAATTATTTTTTTAACAATTACTTCACCAACTAAATAAAAGAAAATGAAAACAATAATGATTTCATGCATGCAATGACCGGCCACTATTTCAAAGTTGGTATATTTGACATGCAAGTACCCCATGTTGGTAAACCACTTAATAATCGGTCACAACAAATTCACCCACCACATTTTCAAAGTTTATCAAATGAGTCCTCTTTCATAATTCAACATTCAAATGGCAAAATTAAAACACCAAATTCCACAATAGACAATCCACATAATATAAACGTAGAAAATAATATTTTAAAAATTTTCAAACTCGGTTTAGCAGTTCTGAAACCACTTTTTCGATTAGAGCCTAAATAGGGCTATCACAGATTTATACTATAGAAGGGTGTTCGAAAGACACCTGATTTGCAATTACTACCATGAGATCTCCCACACAATTAACCCTTGTCGATCTTGTCTATTACATCTAGATCACTTCCACGTCTCTAGCCTTTATTCCTCCTTGCTTAAATCACTTTGCCTTGCAAACTAGAACACATAAATCGATTAGAAAAAACTGGCATTACCTAACACCATAGTCGACAGCCTCCTTAAAGTATTTAGGGATTTTCGGCTTTTCTCGAATCACTAAATAATGGAAGATAAGATCCGAATACTTACCACCAAAGATGTACTTGTCAGAAGCGTTTCCAACACTTTTCCAATCTTAGATCCGCTGTGAATCTAACTTAAATGTGAGTATAGAATAGATCTAGAAATTAATTCCTGAATCACTAAGATTACGAAGGTTTCGGCTTTTGGTATAATGAAAAAGAGAAAGTAGAAGTTGCAATAGAAAAGAGAAGGTGTCGACAAAGCTATGGAAGTTGTGAGATTCGGCTAAAAGAAGTTTGGCTAACAAAGATTTGGGTTTAGCAATATTCGGCTATCATGGAAAGAAAATTAAAAGGGAAAAATTTTAAGAATAGAGGTAGAAGATTTTGCGAAGAAAAGATGAGCAAAAATTAAGATAGAAAAACAAGAATTGATTGAAGAAAGAATAAAAATACAATCGGCTAACACTAAAATACTCCAACTAATCAAAAAGAGAATGGATCATAAAAGCCAAAATTTCGAAAGCTCTTTCACCACTCAATTGCTATAGCCAAATAGGAGCCACCAAGAGTCCTATTTCGGCACAAAAATTCTTCCCAAAATCAAATACCATGTTTTGCTCCTTAAATTTAGCTACCACCCAATTTGATTTCCATCCAAATTTTTTCCCACCGATTAGCAGCAGTCCACTGCTTGCATCGCTTCACAACGCTGCTAGGAGAGTTTTAGTCCAGCTTGCTTACTCTCCCCCATGCATACAGCAAAAACAAAGTTCTTCGCGCGCCCAGAAGCTTGAACCTGGGACCTTCAAGCAGCCACACACGCTGCTGGCCGCTGCGATGCGTCTTCTTCTTTGTTAATATATAGTCGCATTTAATTATAAAGCTTACCTGCTTCAGCCACGGGTTACCAAAAATAAATGCCAAAATTTCGCCTTCCCCTGGGATCGAACTCGCATCCTCTTGGCATGCCTAGCACGCTGCCGCCACTGTGCCACAGGCGCTCTTTGTGCTGAACTATGTTCGCAACTTCTCTTAAGGGCTATTTTTACGCAACGAGTTTACTTAAAAAAACCCTCAATTTTGCGTGTGTCGTCCTTGAACCCTGCACCTCCCCCATCTTCCTGGCGCCTCATGCCATTGGACCGATCGCTCCTTTATGTCACAAATTAGCCCCATCCATTTATATGGCCTGTCTGCAACAACCCCTGATTTGCTAAAAATAAAAACCCACATTTGCTCAAGCTAGGAATCGAACCCCAGCTCCCTTCCTACTACCCAACGCGTCTAACCATTGGGCCAGGCTTTCCTCTGTGTCCAGTTTTAACCCAACATAATTATAAGCCCTAATGCCCAGATTCCCCTAAAGAAGCAAATATTAATTTTTTTACTAGAGCCCTAGGCCATGCCCAGGACTTTTCCCACACAATAAATCCTTCATAATTTATTTAATTACTAAACTAAAGACCAATTTTAATAACAATAATATTTTTTTCTAATAATAATATTTAAAACATCTAAATTATTCAGGCCGTCCTTTATTCAAACCCAAACTCAAGCCCAATACTTCTAGGCCCAAATTTAGGGTGTTACATGGTATATGTTATAAATGTGAATTATGGTTAGTAAAGGTTGTGGAAATGGTATGTGATTTAGCTAGGTAATGGTTGTGATATGAGCTTTGAAATAGTTGGTATTGAATTGGTATGAAATGTGGTGATTTAAAGTTGAATTGTCTGGCTATTTGTGTATGGAATTGGTATTATTTTTTCTTGTGTAGGATTTGAAAATTTGGGTGGCAAAATGGCCTTGTAAATGGCCTATTTTTGTCCACATAGGCATAGACACAGGCGTCTATCTCAGCCGTGTGTGACACACGGTCATAGTACACGACCGTGTGTCCCCTGGTGTTGACATTAAATGTAAGTCAGTATGTACCACACGGCCTCACACACAGGTGTGTGACTGGCTGTATGGTACAAGTCAGTATACCCTACAGGTTTGGCACTGCCTAGCACACGGCCTGGCACACATGCGTGTATGGCCATTTAGAATAGGCACATGAGCTAGACATACGGGCGTGTGGTTAGCCGTGTGACCTAAGTTAGAGAGTTACACAGGGTAGGACACGGGCTGGGACACGGCCACGTGTTCCCATTTCAAATGACTACTGGCCTGTGACACGGGTGTGTCTTGTGTAACACCCTAAACCCGACATTGAAGGGTTGTTCGTTCAAATCAAAGTTGATGGGGAAAATCACTTGGTAATTCGACACTTTAAAACCCACTATTTAAAAGAAGATAAGTTTCTTATTTTATAATTGAGCCCCATAGGTGTATTTTAGTTCAGACCAAAGTCTAAAAACATTGAAAATTTGCAGTTTAAATAAAAACCTTAAGTTTGTTAATTGAAAAAAAACCTTAGTTCACAAACCTTTGTTAAATTCCCTCGTTAATTTATAGCAGAAGTTCTTGTTTTGAAAACGTTTGTTTCTTAAGTTAAGTTTGCGTAAAAATATTACTTTAGTTGCATATTTGGGAAAATAGGTTTAAACTTAAGAGTTAAGCAGATATGAAAATAAATCGAAATCGAAATCAACCGGAGAAAGGCCTTATTATAACCAAAAACCCAATGAAATGTAATTAAAAATAATATAAAATTTAAATCTAAGTTTAATGCTGCTCGTAGTGTGGCCACCTTCGAGTCCTCCAATACGTTGAACTGCCTACTGAGGACTACTTGAAAAATTAAAAAGAGGGGGTGAGTTTGCGAAAACTCAGTGTGTACAACACTCAACGATTAGCAAAATAAGTCACATCAGATCAAGGCCTTGGCCCATCGACATTAACAGTGGCAATTAAGCCTTAGCCCAAATTAGCCTCGGTTAGGCTTAAGCCCATATGAAATATCAAAATCAATACATGCAATGCTTAAATGCACATAGCAACCCTACACTCCATCTCCTGTCCAGCCTTACACTCCTGTGGGGATATATATATCGCCCCACTCATCCCTACACTCCCGTTATAGCAACAATTGCGGCACTACTCAATGTTGCAGCAAAACTGCCAATCATATACTGGGCTTAAAAAGCCATTGGTGGATCCACGGTCGTCAAGCGACTATGTGATCGTCACATAACACTTCCTCCAGCATAAACCCATCTCACATGTAAGCATGAATGCAACATAACGTATCAAATATGGCATGCAAAATCGGTGATAAAATAGGTAGGGGTATTTTAGTCCTTTCGTACTTAAGGCATATCAGTCATTTTTTATTATGGGCCTAAATACACAACTGTGGCCCATTAGCAAGTCCACGATACAATCAACACGTTTTATGCCATATTAGTAATTACAAATACACTAGGGCCCAAAAACCCAATACGTTGCCCAAGTAGGGCCCACACTCTCATATGGCCCATTAGGCCCAAAACTACTATAGGCCATGTAATCATCATGACCGGCTCATCTTTTCTTACCAATCCATCAATTTAGCTCGTGTCGGGCCCACGGGCCCATTTCGGCCCAATTGGCCAAAAAGTGGCCCAAGTCTATGAGATTGCTCATGGGGCCTCTGTTATCGTATCGATCTCTCCCACACGAGTGTTCATGCACTCACGGGGTTACCGTAGCTAAACTTGTAGCTTTTTGGCATTCTGACATTTCAACTTTTCAGGATTTCAGCTTTTACCGATCTATCGTGTGTGTGGTGTGTGTACACACCTTCGGCTTTATATCAAACTATCAAACATAGGATAGAAGTATACACCTTACCACATAGAGTACCAAATACTCATCATCACCTGAGCCTATATTTAAACATTACACTTCATTAGTCACTTACCCATTAATGTAAAACACATCCACTACAATCACTTACCTGAGGACAAACTATACTTTCCTTGACTAAATTGGTCAATTGTGATTTGTCTATTTAATCCGACGTCTAATGCAGTCACTTTTCTGCATCCTGGTAAAAAGTCCCAAACCATTGACACCTTTCGTCACTTAAACTTAGAAGTAGCAGCTACGCGCTCATACCCGGTCGTCACATTCGCCATCTCTTTACCCCTAGCATCCCCTTTCCCCATCTAAAATTCGGTTACTTTCTAAGACAAAGAAAATAAACGAAACGTGAGAAGAGGGGGATGGGGAGTTCGGTTGGAATAGAAAAGATTAAACAACAAATACTTGGCCCTCATTAATGTTAGATGATCAGCTTAAAGAAAAGAAGAGATGAAGGGTTTGAGATTACTCAGGTATTTGCCCAAGAAAAAGAGAGTCAAGAGGTTGAAAGAAATTTTCCTAAGAATATGTGACTAAAGCACAGAAACAAAAAAATGCCTTTACTTCCCCATTCGGCACTTAAAAACCCTTGCTCAAATTACATTCCCTTATTCTCCATTCTTGATTTTCGTTGATCCAAATCCATACCATCCCTCATCCATATCCCATCTGAAACTCTACCCTTATCTTTGAAGAGTTTTGGTCCAAACCATTCACCTGCTCAGTCCAAAAAAAAAATTCATACTCTTACATGCAACACCGTTCCTCGAACTCCTGACCTCACTTCAACCTTCATGTGCCTCATCCACTTGAGCCCCTAGTCTTCTTGCGTCCAAACTCCTCCCCTAATAATAAAAGGCCTACTATGCAGCAACTGAGTTATTCAAAGTACTCTAAAAAAATATCTGCACTGCCTCTTGCCACCACGCCGCCCGCCTTGTTTGTGTCATTTTTTTCCCCAATTAATTAAAAAGTCTATAGGGCAGATTCCAGGTTTATTTACAAGAAACCAAAATAAACTTGCGAGAGCAATGTCTTGAACCTAGGCTCCCTTAAAACCTTACAACATGCCTTTACCACTAGACTACACCTCAACTTGTGTCACCCTTTTTATCCCAATATTTATAATGCCTTCCTACCGACATCCAGGTTTGTTTGAGTAACAATCAAAAATTCTGCACACGCCGTAACTTGAACTTGGAACCCCATACCTACTCTTAAAGCCTCATTGCCAGTTGGCCGAATGCTTCCTTGTGTCAGATTTCAACCAAAAATATTTATAAGGTCTAACACCAAAGTCTTCCTAAGGAAGTAAAAGTTAAAATTTTTGCTAGAGCCCTAGTTTGAACCCAGGGCTTCTTCGACACTACTAACTCTTCCTAAAATAGTTATCCACTAGACCAAACATACAATTTATGAATTTTTCCCCGCACAACCAAAGTCCAATTTCTCTGACACACGAAGCCCATTTCTTCTAGGCCCAAAATTCAGGGCATTACATCTCATACCCTTGTTCACACGGGCATTTGTCCCCTATTTTCATGAAAATTTTCTAAGTTACCTAAAATTGTTTTGAGTTATCTATTTAGTCCCGAACCACCTCTAAAGCATGTTTAATGCCTCGTAGGCCCTTATATGGGAGAATGTGAATGTGTTGAATGCCATATGCTTATGTATGCAAATGTATGACAAATGAATATATGTTTGAGTTATAAGTTTATTAATGCCTCGTAACACTATTTCAGTGGCAGATACAGGTTAGGGGTGTTATATTTTATTAGTATCAGAGCTACAGTTTAGTCGATTCTCAAACTAATGTAGCGTGTGTGAGAGTCTAGCTGTACATGCCATATATAATTTGTGATAGTGCGATGTCTGTTGACAGTTTAAAATGTGTTTTTGTACAGTAAACGGTTCCCGATCGAGTTATAGTTAACGATGTTGAAAGTAATACGCTGGCCTCCATTCATGGAGCCGTGTAGTCTAAATCGAGGCCCGTTAGGGCTAGTCAGGAAGGAGAAGCTAAACAAGCCTTCTTCCAAATGATGAACGAGTGGTTCATGGAGTTCGTTTGAACGAATCTGACTACTCAACAACCTTCACCCCCGCCAATTCCTTAACCAATCCCCGTAGCTGCTCAAGTTACTGATCCTTTACGTTTGAACAAGCTACCTGTTGATAAGCTTTGTAAATATGGGACTGAAGAGTTCAAGGCTATCGTTGATGATGATCCTGAGAAAGCTAAATTCTTTCTTGAAATTACCATTTGAGTGTTTGATGAGTTGTCGTGTACACCCGAAGAATGCATTAAATGTGTTGTATCGCTTTTGAGGGATCATACATATCAGTGGAGGAATACATTGACATTAGTGGTACTGAAAGAACAGGTTACGTGGGAATTCTTCCAGTTTGAGTTCAGAAAGAAATATATCAGCCAGAGGTTCATTGACTAGAAATGGAAAGAGTTGTAGCCGAGGGGTGACAAAAGACTCACTGTGAGATCCAAAGCCAGAGCACTTGCTCGAGCCTACGCTATTCGTGCTCGCGAAGAAGTGCCATCCCATATGTTATCATTGGTACATTCTTTCTTTATGACACTAATGTGATTACATTGATAGATCCCAAATCAACTTATTCGTATATATGTGTGAATTTAGTACCCAGTAAGACTTTGCCTGTTCAGTCTACTGAATTTGCGATAAAAGCATCAAACCCTTTAGGAAAATATGTCTTGGTTGATAAAGTTTGCAAGAACTGTTCGTTGATGCTAGAGGTTACTATTTTCTAGCCGATTTGATGTTGTTACCATTTGATGAGTTCAATGTAATATTGGGTATGGATTGGTTGATGATGCATGCCGTCGTTGTGAATTGTATATGAAAGACAATTGAATTGAAATGTTAGAACAATGGCATTATACAGATTGAGTCAGATCATTTGAGTAGTTTGCCGATTGTGATTTCGTCTATGATAGCTTATAGATTTGTGAGAAAGGGATACGATGCTTATTTAGCTTACATTCTTGATACAAAAGTATCCAAATCGAAGATTGAATCAGTAACAATTGTGTGTGAGTATCTAGATATGTTTCTTGAAGAATTACTGGGTTTGCCACCAATTAGAGAAGTTGAGTTTGGTATTGATTTAGTGTCGAGAACTTCACCGATATCGATAGCTTCGTATGGAATGGCTGCAATAGAGTTGAAAGAATTAAAAAATCAACTGCAAGAATTAATCGATAGAGGTTTTGCTAGACTGAGCTTTTCTCCCTGGGGTGCACCAGTATTATTTGTGAAAAAGAAAGATGGCACTATAAGGATGTGTGTAGACTATCAACCGCTCAATAAAGTGACAATCTAGAACAAATATTGTGACAGCCCTAGTTCGACCTAGATCGGGAAGCGGTTTCGTGATCGCTAAACCGAGCCTTTAAAATAGTTATTATAAATTTTCAATGCTTAAATTATGTGTTAATTGCATGTGTGGAAATTGTGGAATTAAATTTAGCAAAGTCAGTATGATTTGATTGAAAAAGGTTTAGTTGAAAAACTTAAAAACTTAGCTAGACAATTTTGGAATGACTAAAATGAGATAAGCTAAAAACTAATGGACTTGCATGTCAATATTCCCCTAGAAGAAAGTGGCCGGCCATGCATTAGATTTCATTGGTTGTGGAATTATTTTATGAGTTATAATTTAGGTTAGTGGGATGATGATGTCATAAGAAAAATTAACAAAAGAAAGAAAAGAAATTTGAAGGAAAGGTTGTTCTTTTTGCCGTGAATTGAAGAGGGTAGAAAGGGGGAAAGTTTGAAGCTTCCATTCGGTCATTCTTGGCTAAAATCCAAGGTAAGAAATCTTGTTAATTTGTTGGAAACTTATGAATTCAAGTTGAATGGTAAGCTTATGGATTAGCCCTTGCATAAAATTTTGATTTGGGGGTATAAATCCCATTCGGTCAAAGAAAAAAAAAAAGGATTTTGGCTAAATTTGATGTTCTAATTTCATGTATGACAATATGGAGTCTTGAGAAGTGTTTCTAGTTTTAAAATTTTAAGAATTCATGAAAGCATCGTTTAGATTCTACTAATCTTGCTTTAGATGGTACTTAAATCAAAGAAAGCATTCGGCCTTGGGGATTAAACAACCGTATAGGTATTTAGATGTTTTTAATGCTATAATTATTGTTTTTTTATAAGTAGAGCTAATTGAAGATGGATATATATGCTAGTATTTTGTTTCGTGTGGGCACCCTTAGTAGCCGAATGAATTTTGAGATAGTGAGTCAATAGCTTTCGGCTTTAATGTATTTTTTTTATTTATATATGCATGTTATGTATTTGAGTTGTAATTAGCAATTGGTGGTAAGTTTTGTGAATGGCCGAATGAAATTTTGAGTGGTTGAGAAGTTGAATAATCAGTTTTAAAATAAATATGTTTACTTGTACTATGAAGTATGTTATCGAATTTGGAAATCTATTTAGGGAAGTGGTACCTTAAATAGGTACGAATACTTGTAATTGAATAAGGCATTTGTGTGAATATATATATATGTTGATTTCGTGAGATGCATCCGGCGTGTGGTTGGTGATTGTGAATTTAGGACCGGTTAAAGATGGATCTTTAAAATTTATGTATGATTGAATGCCGAATGACATTAACCTTTGGGTGCGTACCTATCTAGCCATAGTTTAATTGTAACGCAATTATGCTAGGTCAAATGAAGTGTGATTAGGAAATTCTATTGTATGTCTTGATTTTAATGAAAGTGTAATTATCATTAGTGAGGTACGAATAAAATTAATATGATTGCATTGTTTATCCAAGTTCAAGAGCCTAGAGGGGCAGCTTCGGACAAAGGAAAGGCCAAGGTCACGGAATAGTCAATTCGAAGTTTCTCGGAAAAATACGAGGTAAGTTTTGGGATAGTAAATCTTTAAATATGATAAAGTGAAATTATAGTATTTGAATATGCTTAATACACGAATTAAAATGCCATATGAAATGTCCGAATGCAAAATTTTAGAAATGGGAGTATGAGTAAATGTGAGCTAATGAATACCAAAGTGAAATTTTAATGTATTTGGATATGAATTTGTATTCCTTGCTTACAATCATATAAGCTGTGCGAAATATGTTTGGAAGTAGGCTGAAATTTGTGTCTCTATATCTGAATATGTTATTGAAAGATGATGTGATATGTATACCGATATGTGTAAGTATAATTCCGAAGTAAAAGCCGAGCTTAGTCTCGAAGGGCTTCCGAGCCGAAGTAAAAGCCGAGCTTAGTCTCGAAGGGCTTCCGAGCCGAAGTAAAAGCCGAGCTTAGTCTCGAAGGGCTTCCGAGCTGAAGTAAAAGCCGAGCTTAGTCTCGAAGGGCTTCCGAGCTGAAGTAAAAGCCGAGCTTAGTCTCGAAGGGCTTCCGAGCCAGAGTTTAGACCAAGATTAGTCTCGAAGGGCTTAAAGCCAGTGATGAGATTCAGATTGAGTCTTGAAGTCCATTCGTGGTGGAAATTAGATATGGTTAAATTGTATAAACTCTCGTACGAACAAATATATATAAATAGTATGCCCTGACAAAACAAATCCACTACTTTAGGTAAGGAAGGCAGGTATGTATTCTATACTTGTAAAGATTTAGCGAGTCATTGAATCTGTTCAATTGAGCCAGTAGGAATTTGTAAATTATTAATTGATATCGTTATTATATATGAGAAATTTGATGTCGAGGGGTGAAATTCTATACTTGATTGATTTTGTAAAGAAGAAATTTGAACTATACGATTTTGAGTGAATAACTCTTGAAACGCATTTGAGTTACTTTTTGGTGGTAAACGTGTAAGTGAATCAATGTATGAGTATGAGCACATTCGGCCAAGGAAGGTGTAATCATGAGTCGTATATGTTATGCCCTTCACTTATTTTGATTTAATTACTTAAGTACTTACTAGGCAAGTAATTGCTTACTCTGTTGTTCTTATCTTCGATTTTGTAGATCTTGATCAGAAGCTACGGTCTCGGGAGTTCCATACTTGAAGTCATCTACACTATCACTCATCTTTTGATGCGGGTAAATAAATTTAGAAATGGCATGTATAGGCTGACCTGTGGTGTCCAAACAAACATCTTTTGTATTTTGTAACTTATTTAGGCCATGCGAAAATGGCCCTCTTAAGATTTTCACTATGATAGTCATGGTAATAATTTGATTTTGTTATACATGAATGGATGTGAATGCATGTTGGGTAACTTGTTTGAAGTATCTCATACTTTTAATATGAAAATATATGAAGTATAAGTGATGAACGTGACTAGGGATGAGTACATTTCGTACATTGCTTTTGAGTGCGGTAAGTAGGTTTTGTTGTTGTTCAGTTGATGAGCTTTTGTGAAATTTTTTTTCAATTATAGCGATAGGTTCAGTAAAAGATCTTCTTTTATTGTCATGCGGCTTTTCAAGGAAATACTCGGGTGATGCCTCTTGACCCTCCTGCGATGGGATCGGATCTAGAGGTGTTACAAATATCCTCTACCTAGAATAGATGATTTGTTTGATCAGCTGAAATGAGCAACATTGTTTTCAAAAAATGATTTGAGATCAAGTTATTACCAATTGAGAGTTAAAGACTCAGATGTACCGAAGATTGCTTTCAGAACAAAGTACAGACACAATGAATTCCTTGTTAAGCCTTTCGGATTAACTAATGCACCTGCCATTTTTATGAACCTGATGAACTGAATTTTCAGATTGTGTTTAGATCAATTTGTTGTTGTGTTTATTAATGATATTCTTATTTATTCCCGAGATGAATCCTTACATGCCGAGCATTTAAGAATAGTATTGCAAACCTTGAGAGGCAAGCAGTTGTTTGCTCAGTTCAGTAAATGAAAGTTTTGGCTTCGAGAGGTTGGATTTCTGGGACATATTGTTTCAACTGAAGGTATCCGAGTCGACTCGAGTAAGATTTCTGCGATTACATATTGGAAACCTCCGAGAAATGTATCTAAAGTCTGTAGTTTTCTGGGACTAGCGGGCTATTATCAACGCTTTGTGAAAGGATTTTTGATGATTGCAACTCCGATGACAAGATTACTTTAGAAAGATGTTAAATTTGAGTGGTCAAAGAAATGTCAACAAAGCTTCGAACAGTTAAAAGTATTATTGATGAGGCACCGGTTTTAGTTTAGCCTGAATTGGTTAAAGAATTCGTGATTTTCTGTGATGCATGTTGAATGGTTTGGGTTGTGTTTTGATACAGGAAGGAAAAGTAATTGCTTATGCTCAAGACAGTTGAAACCGCATGAAAAGAATTATCTGACGCACGTTTTACAATTGGCTGCCATTGTATTTGCATAGAAAATCTGGCATCATTACTTGTTTGGTGAAAAATGTCACATCTATACTGATCACAAAAGTCTGAACTATCTAATGACTCAGAAAGACTGGAATTTGTGACAGCGAAGATGGTTAGAATTGCTAAAAGACTACGAATTAGTAATTGACTATCATCCGGGAAAATATAATGTCGTTGTTGATGCTTTGATTCAAAAATCATTATTCGCTTTGCGTGTGATGAATACTCAGTTAGCTTTGTCTAACGATGACTCAATTGTAGCCAAGTTGAAAGCGAGACCGTTATTTCTACATCAAATTTGTGAAGCTCAAAAATTTGATAGTGAATTGCAAGCCAAACTGATTCAATGTGAGTCAATTTCTAATTAAGAGTTTCAAATCAGGTTTGACGATTGTTTGAGGTTCAGAGATAGAATTTGTGTATCAAGAAATTTTGAGTTGATTCATAAGATTCTAAAATAAGGACACAATGGTTGTTTGTCAGTACATTTGGGAAGCACAAAAATGTATAATGATTTGAAACAACATTATTTGTGGCATGGCATGAAATGTGATATCTCCAATTTTGTGTCAAAATGTCTAATTTGTCAGCAAGTTAAAGCTGAACATCAAGTACCGTCGGGATTACTACAGCTGTCTTGATTCCTGAGTGGAAATGGGATAGAGTAACTCTAGATTTTGTATCAGGATTGCCCTTATCTATGAGAAAGAAAGATGTGATCTGGGTTGTGTTGGATAGATTGATGAAATCTGCGCATTTCATTCCTGTACGTATAGATTATTCGCTTGATAGACTCCCTGAGTGTAACAACCCTTACCCGAGACCATCGTCGGAGTCAAGCACGAGGCATTACCGGACTTATCTTACTAGTTTAGGGCATAAAAATTTACTTTTAAAACTAGTTCACTCACATTCTTCCAATATATCCCTAAAAAAGGCCCTCGAGGCCCTAAAACATGCAATTAAAACGGTTTGGGACCAAACCGGGAACATAAAAATTTTCGGATTACTTGCACAAATCAAAACAATTTATTTCACTATTCATAATAAAACTATCTACCTGCGTAATAGTCACTAAATTAATTATAAATCTAGTTACAAAACTAGACTCATATATCTTCTTAGCATTTTCCCAAAATTTTTGGTTTGGCTAATTAATACAGTTTATTCATTAAAGCCTCCCCTATTTCGCAGTCCAACAGTCCTGACCAGTCTTCACTAACATTTCAATTTCTCTTTATACAAAATTCAAAAGATGTTCACATTTGTTTCTTCTAAAAATAGACTAGGAATCTAACCATATAAACTATGTTCCATAATTATTTTTGTACAAATTTTAATGATTTTTCCAAATTAGAATAGGGGATCACGGAATCATTCTAAACCAGTCTGACAAAAATTTAAATAACTCAGAATATAGAATTCCTTTGCTTGCTCTATTTCATTCCTATGAAAATAGACTTAATAAGCTTTAATTCTATATCTCATTCACCATTTAATTTCATTTCTAAACTTTTTAGTGATTTTTCAAAATCACGTCACCGTAGCTATTCCAAAACTAATTCATAGCCAACTTTTACCCTTTCATAATTTCTTTGTATTAAACTTCATTTAGGCATACATAACACCAAAATATGTTCTTAATTAGCCATTTCAATAGCTAATCATTATCAAGTATTCACATGCCATTCTTTAATCATATCATAATGACATACACACAAAATGGCCAAGTCCCTATACATGCCACAACTTAAAATGTTTCGAATCACAAAATACCAAGATAGCCCTTTCATAATGTGAAACGATCTCCGACGTCCTTACGATCCCCAAGTTGGCTTGGCGATACTATAAAAAGAGAGAAAAGAAAGGGAGTAAGCATAAAGCTTAGTAAGTTTGCATGTAAGTAAATAACAACATTCTAAATGAAGTGTCTCATTCTTATCTTATCAAAACCACTATAACCTTTAAACTCAATATGCATAAGTCTTGAATTTTTACCTGAACCTTTCAGACTTGAACTTATCTTACCTTTCCTTTGGTATGCTCTTTGAATTTCCCATTAAACCACTTGGAATACTAAGGATACACGGGTACCTTTCCTTTTTAAACTTACCATTGCCATGTCTTGACATGGTCTTACGTGGTATCCTTGCCTTATGAACTCACCATTGCCATGCCTTGGCATGGTCTTACATGGGATCTTTGCCTTATAGTAGCTTATCGATGCCATGTCTTGACATGGTCTTACATGATTTCCTTGCGTTGTAAAACTTACCAATGCCATGCCTTGGCATGGTCTTACTTGGTATCCTTAATCCCTAATGTCATGACATTTGTATCCTATACATTCCTAAGGTTTAACCGGGACTTTTAAGTATCATTTCTCTATCAATTCTTGCTTAAATCATCAAGGAGTAAATTTAAAAAATAAACATATAGATGCCGAAAATAACATCATTAATTATAAATAATAAAACATTGCATTCATTTACCGCAAACTTACCTCGATACAAAATACGATAAAATATTTTGATCTCGTCCTCAACCTTTTTCTTTTCCCGGTCTAACCTCAAATTTTGTTCTTCTTGATCTATAATAGCAAATTTAGCTTATTTAATAATCACATTTATCAAAACAGTCCTTAACTCTAACTTTGAAAAAATTACGATTTTGCCCATAAAGTTTTACATATTTACACTTTTTTCCCAAAGCTCAGAAATTAAACTTTATCCCTAATTCTTATGTTTTATGACATGCTGATTATTTTTTTCTACTATGGCCATCAAATTCTCACTCTAACATATACTTATGAACATTAGGTATTTTTACTGATTATGTCGTTTTACTCATTTTCACTTAAAATCGCTTAGCTCAAGTCGTTTAACATAATTTCAAGCTTTATATTCTACCATAAATCATCAAAATAAACACATTTCACCTATGGGTATTTTTCCAAATATGAACCCTAGGTTAAATTATTGCTAGAATAAGCTAAATCAAGTTACCGAGACTCCAAAAACGTAAAGAACATTAAAAACGGGGCTTGGATGCATTTACTATGAGCTTGAGAAGTTGAAGAAACCCTAGCTATGGAGACACCTTGTAGTTTTGGCCTTATGGAGAAGATGATAACCATTTTGGCATCTTTTTCCCTTTTTAATCTTTTATTTACCAAATGACTAAAATGCCCTTTATTCAAACTTTAGTTATTTTTATCTATGTATGTCCATTTTTGTCCCTGAAAACCTAATGGTCTAATTACCATTTAAGGACCTCTACTTCAATTATGCTCTTCAATTTAATCCACTCCTATCTAAAACTCATATTTATTAACTTTTTTCAAACAAGCCCAAATAGGAAAATTAAACACGTAATTCATTAAATTTTCTATCGATACTCTAACACATGCATCTAATCACTCGGTAAATTATAAAAATTAATCAGAATAAAATTTTCTATCTCGAATTCATGGTTTTGCAACCACCTGTCCATTTAGGCCCTATTTCGGGATGTTACACTGAGTTATATATTTTTGAGATTGTTCGATTGCACTGGGTGCCACTATTTATTATTTCAGATAGAGATCCAAGATTTACTTTACGATTTTGGATGAAATTGAAAGAAACTTTGGGTACAAAGTTGCACTTTAGTACTGTGTTTCATCCCAGACTAACGGTCAATCCGAGAGAGTTATTCAAATTTTCGAAGATATGTTGCGATGTTGCATTTTAGAGTTTGAAGGTAGTTGGGAGAAATATCTACCATTGATTGAATTTATTTATAACAATAGCTTTCAATCGAGTATTAAAAGCACACCACACAAAGATTTATACGATCGTAAATGTCGAACACCGGTGTATTGGACTGAGCTTAGTGAGAAAAAGATTCACAGGGTCGATTTGATCAGAGAAACAGAAGAAAAAGTGAAAGTAATTTGTGATAACTTGAAAGTAGCTTTAGATAGACAAAAATCATATGCAGACTTAAAACAGAAAGACATTGAATTTTAGATCAAAGATAGAGTGTTCTTGTAAGTGTCACCATGGAAAAGATACTCTGATTTGGTCAAAAAGGGAAGTTGAACCTGCCATTCATCAGATCGTACGAGGTTATCGAGCAAATTAGGCCAGTGGCATATCAATTAGCTTTACCGTTTGAGTTAGAGAAGATTCATAATGTATTCCATGTATCGATACTACGACGATACCGATCCGAAATTTAGCTCGTGAGATCAAAAAACTGAGAAATAAAAGAATAGCATAAGTGAAAGTACTGTGCGAGGTTAAAAAAGCTACGTGGAACCCGGGGATGCAATGAGAAAATAGTACCCTAGGTTATTCACTGGTAAGATTTTCGGGGACGAAATCCCTAAGGGGCGAGAGTTGTAACAGCCCATTTTTAGTTAAATCAGAACAGTGGTTTCAGAACCACAAATTCAAGGTCAAAAAATTATTTTAATATTATTCTAAGTGTTTATAGCAATGTTAGTGTGATGGTGTGAAATTTTCGTGAAGAAATTTTATCGTTTGGATGTCTAATTTGATAAAAGGACTAAATTGTATAAGATGCAAAATTGATGTTCTCATAGATTAAAGTGCTTATTGGCTATGAATTATTAAATTTGAAGTCCTTATGATGATATTAGACCATTGGTAGTGTGGATGGAAATAAATGGGCTTATATTATGTTATATATAATGTTTTAATTAAAGGTTAGAATGGTAAATTAGTTATAAATTATTATTAAGTAAAAATAAAGCCAATTTTTATCCATCTTCTTCCTCCTAGCCAAAATTAGACCTAAACAAACCAGCATCGAAGCTTTCAAAGGTTTGGCAATTGCATGTGTTAATTGCAAGTGATTTTGATCTCGGTTTTTAGTGATTTCTATGTTTTTGTGATCGTTGCAACTAGTACTAGCTAGCGCAGGGACTATTTTGTAAAACTACTAAATGTTTTGATAGATGCCATTGATGAATACTTGTGTTATTTGATGTTTGATGATGACATATGAAAGTTTGATTATATATATACTGGTTTTGTAAAGTGATGTTTAGTGAAAATATGAATTAGGGATTAAATTGTGAAAAGTGTTAAATTTGTGGTTAAATGTGTGAAAATTTGATAAATAAGGTCTGCTAGGGACCTTATAGGAATTTGGCTAAGCATGGGTGTTGTGAAATTATATGAATTTGTAATTTTATGAATTAAGGACTAAATTGTAAAAATGGGAAAATATAGGGGCTAATGTGTAAAAGTGCTCAAATGTGTGATTTGGACTAAATTGAATGAATAGATGATGAAATAAGCTAAATTTGATTACATATAGATCAAGAAAGGAGGGATTAAGAATTAGGTCGGGGGAAAAGCAAGGTTATCAAGTAGTTAACTCGTTTTGTTATTTTCATATCGATATAAGTTTGTATGCTAATAAATGCTATTAAATTGTGTTATAAGTGTTTTATTATTATTGAATTCAGTTGAAAATGGTTGAATATGAGTTACAAGACAAGAACGAAAAGATATGACAGTCGGGAGTCCCGTATTAACGTTAGGAATTGTATAGGATACAGATGCCATGACATTAGGGTTACTGAGATTTTGTGTAAGACCATATTTGGGATATGGCATCGAGATGAGATTTCTTGTAAGACCATATCTGGGATATGGCATTGATATGAGATTTCGTGTAAGACCATAGCTAGGCTATGGCTTCAATATGAGACTACATGTAAAACCATGTTTGGGGTATGACATTATACTATGAGTGTGATTCCCATGCATCCTTTAGTGATTCTGAGTGGTTCAATAGGCATAAATGAGATGGGAATGAAAGTATGATCGAATTAAGTGGTACAAGTACGTAAGGAAACTTTATGAGTAGCAAATGGAGGTAACTTGATGAATTCGTGTTTAATTGTGTATTAAACATATGAAAGGTTTGTGATTAGATATAGTGAATACTTTTTATGTTCTTATGGTTGAATGGTGTTTATTTGATATGTTAAGTTTATTATTATACGAGCTTACTAAGCTGCAAAGCTTACTTTGTTTATTTCTCTATGTTTTATAGTGAAATCGAGCTAGCTCGGATCCGGGGATCGTCAGAGACTTCATCGCACTATCGGACATCTATTTGGTACTTTTGAGATTGTATATATATGGTATATGGCATGTATAGGCTATGGTTAATATGGTATGGTTGTTGGAATTGTACCTGGTCATTTGAAATGGCTTGATAATGATTTTGGTTTGATGTATATAATGCCATGTGATAAGATTTATTTTGATATGTTTGATGATGGTTTAAATTGCTTAAATGGTTATTTGGTATGTGTTGAGTAATTGCTTGAAATATGCTGAGTTTTGGGTTGATATTTGGATGCCAATTTGGTTATTAAAGTATGATGTTTTGGTATATGTTATAAACGTAAATTATGGTTAGTAAAGGTTGTGGAAATGGTATGTGATTGGGCTAGGTAATGGTTGTGATATGAGCTTTGAAATAGTTGTTATTGAATTGGTATGAAATGTGGTGATTTAAGGTTGAATTGGCTGCCTATTTGTGTATGGAAATGATATTATTTGAACTTGTATAGTGTATGCAAATTTGGGTGGCAAAATGGCCTTATAAATGGCCTATTTTTGTCCACACGGGCAGAGACACGGACGTGTATCTTAGCTGTGTGTGACACACGGTCATAGTACACGGCCATGTGTCCCCTGGTGTTTACATTAAATGTAAGTTAGTATGTACCACACGGCCTCACACACGGGCGTATGACTAGCCATCTGGCATAATTTAGTATACCCTGTAGGTTTATCACGGCCTAGCACACGAGCATGTGTGGCCATTTTGAATAGGCACATGGGCTAGACACATAGGCATGTGGTCGGCCATGTGACCTAAGTTAGAGAGTTACACGGGGTAGGACACAAGCTGGGACATAGCCTTATGTTCCAATTTCGAATGTCCACACGGCCTGTGACATGGGCATGTCTAGTGGCAGTGTGAGACACACGGCCTATTCATATGGGCGTGTGTCCCCTGTTTTCATGAAAATTTTCTAAGTTTTCTAAAATTGTTTAGAGTTATCGGTTTATTCCCGAACCACCTCTAAAGCATGTTAAGGCCTTGTAGGCCCTTATAAGGGACAATTTGAATGTATTGAATGTGATATGCTTATGTATGCAATTGTATGACAAATGAAAGTATGTTTGAGTTATAAGTTTAGTAATGCCTTGATAAACCATAATTTATACATATTATTATCCCATGCTTAGCATATTTTTGGATGAATTATCATTAGAATTGTGGAATTTGATGCTCCTCATCCTTTAATTTCATGTTTTATACTTAAATGAGCATAAGGAGGAGAAAAGAGCAAGGAACGGGCCAAAAACGGGCAAAGTAGGCCGAAATCAATAATCAACACGGCCTGGACATTCTCACACGGGTACACCACACGCCTGTGTCTTTCTAGTAGACTTGAACACGGCCTAAGCCCGAGTCACACGGGCGTGTACCTGTCGTTACCTGTTTTAGTTTCACGTGGAAAAGGCTACTTAGGGGCTAAGAAAAGCATTCTAAACTCTATATAAACACCCTAAGAGAGGACTAAAAGGAGATGAAGAGTAGAAGGCAGGGAATTACTCAAGGAAAGCTGATTGATCCATCTCAGAAACAAGGATCTACGTCAAGACTAAAGATCTCCCTTCAATTCTTTCAGGAGTTTTGGGTTTTCTTTATGTTTTGTTGTTTCCCTTATTTTGAATGTTTTCTCTTTTTATTATGAACTAAACCCCTAAATACCTGAGGGGGATGAAACCTAAGACGAATCTTGTTATTGTTATCTGAATTATATGATAAATATTCAATTTGTTCTTAATTGTCTTTTTAATTCTTGAATTGATATTTCAAGATATTAATTCAAGTCGAATGTGCTTATTCAATGGAGCAAAAGTCCTTGTTTAAGAGTAGATCCAACACAATTAAATGGAGTTGATCGTAATCCTAGACATAGGATGATGAAAATTTGTCGGATTAGAGTCAAATCTAATAGGGGGATCTATAGATCAAGTTAATGCAAAACTAGGGGTTTTAATTAGAAAGGGATTTCAATTAATCAACCTAGGGTTAGTTGTTTTTAGTCTCGACAGAGATATTAACATAATTTAGGGATCTCTACGGATCAAGTTGAATGAAGAAATCGTCTAATTCAGAGTTAAATAACAAGTGATGTCTAGGTGGATTCTTCCTTAGGTATTGATTTTATCAATTAGTTTTCCCAAAGTAATTCTTCAATTTATTCTTTGTCCTGTCTTTAGTTAGTTAAAATTTTAGTTTACAAACACCCTCCCTTTATTTCTAGGCTAGATAATAGAAAGAAAGTTATTACTAGTAGTTTTAGTTCCTTGGATTTGACATTCAGGTCTTGCCACTAACTATACTACTATTCGATGGGTACGATTGCCTTTTATCGTAATAATAGTTAGTTTCTAGGTACAAACATTATTATTACTTCATCACAATCATGATCAAGCTTTTGGCACCGTTGCCAAGGAACTAAGATATTAGGAACACTCGATTTCTATTACTTTAGCCATTTTTACTTTTATTGCAATTTATTTTCTATTTTTATTTTAAAATTTTATTTACTAAATTTTTCCTTCTTTTTGTTTTTCTCTGACAGGTGCCTCTAGTTTATGACTAGAAAAAACCCGTCAGGACCACTACTTTTTGATAGCTATTTAGAAGCAATAGTTCGTAGAAACCGAAGAGAAATAAGGTGAAGCTTATAGTACACAGAACAAGGACAAGAGGTCAAAATCGAATCTACCGAAGAGATGGAAGCAAATCAAAATAATAAGCTACCTCCTGTGGTAGCCACAGATCTTATGAATCAAAATTTTGCCCCTCGTATTATGTATGATTATGCTAAGCCTAATTTAGCTGGTACTGAATCCAGTATTGTTAGGCCTCCTATTGCTGCAAATAATTTTGAACTGAAACCTAACACTATTCAAATGATACAACAGTTTGTTCAGTTTGATAGTTTGCAGGATGAGGATCCTAACTCACATTTAGCTAACTTTTTGGAATTCTGCGACACATTTAAAATTAATGGCATTTCTGATGATGCCATTTGCCTTCAGTTATTTCCCTTTTCTTTGAGGAATAAAGCTAAACAGTGGTTGAATTCTCTACCACGAGGATCAATCACTACTTTGGAACAAATGACCGAAAATTTTTTACTTAAATATTTTTCGCCAGCTAAAACGGCAAAGTTGAGGAATGATATCTCTTCTTTTGTGCAGATGGATTTGGAGACACTTTACGATGCTTGGGAGAGATACAAGGATTTATTGAGAAGGTGTCCTCACCATGGGTTACCTTTATGGCTACAGGTTTAAACTTTCCATAACGGTTTGAACCCCTCAACAAGACAGATGATTGATGCAGCTGCCGGTGGAATGATAAACAATAAAACACCTCAGGCGGCTTGTGAGTTTATTAAAAAGATATCACTGAATAACTATCCATGGCAAGTCATGAGGACAAAGTCGACGAAAGCCACCGATATTTTTAATGTTGACGCAGTCACAATGCTGTCAAATCAGGTAGAGCTCTTAAATAAAAAGATTGATGGTTTAGTTGGCTCTACACAGGTACATTCAGTGATGAGGTGCAATTCAAATGGAGGAGGAATGTACAAAACAGATTATTCATCTCACGATCCTAGCACAGAAAATGAACAAGCCAACTATATGGGTAATAATTCTAGGCCTCAAAATAACCTTTATAGTAACACTTACAATGCAGGTTGGACGAAACACCCCAATTTCTCATGGGGAGGTCAAGGAAATCAAAGGCAACCACTTCCTCTGGGTTTCCAACAACCCTTTACCGATAGGAAAAGAAACTAAACCTTGAGGAGATGTTAAAAAAATTTATCTCGGTGTCAAAAACTCATTTTCAAAACACTGAGACAACACTTAAAAACCAACAGGCTTCTATTCAAGGACTCAAAACTCAGATAGGCCAGCTTGCTAAGATGATCTTTGAAAGACCACGAGGTGGTTTGCCGAGCAACACCAAGACTGACCCTAGGGAGCAACTTCACGCCATTGATATGATTGATGAAGGAGGGTTAGTTAAAGACAAATCAAAACCAAGTCAGGAAGCTGTGGTAACTAAAGGTAAGGGTGAGGTAAGTCGCAAAGAACCAATTGTTAAAAAGTATAAGCCTCGTGTCCCATACCCAAATGCGACAAGGAAAGATTGCACAGATGAACAATTCGGTAAATTCCTTAAACTTTTAAAGAAATTACTTATTAACTTACCATTTATTGAAGCTCTTTCGCAGATGCTAAATGTCGTTAAGTCTTTAAAAGAGCTTTTAGCAAACAAACAGAATTTGGATGAGTCGTCACATGTAGAGCTAAATGCAGTTTGCTCAGCCATTTTACAAAACAAGCTACCCAACAAACTGAAAGATCTAGGGAGTTTTACGATTCCTTGTTTAATTGGTAGCTTAGATGTTAAAAATGCTTTGGCTGATTTAGAGGCTAGTATTAATGTAATGCCTTATAAACTGTTTAAACAAATAGGTCTTGGGAAACCCAAACAAACTAGGATGAGCATCCAATTGGCTGATAAAACTGTTAGATTTCCTAGTGGAATAATTGAAGATGTACTTGTTAAAATTGATAAATTTATATTCCCAGTAGATTTTGTTGTTTTAGACATAGATGAGGATAGCGATGTGCCATTAATTTTAGGGCGACCTTTTTTAGCAACTACTAGGACTATCATTGATGTAGGCACAGGTGAACTTCCACTTTGCGTTGGCGATGACACAATTACTCTGCAAGCTCGTAATTCTAATAGAACTTTTAATGATAAAGACATTATTACGAGTTCTTGTAATAAGAATAATCCCACTATTCAACCTTCTTCACAGGATAATATTCGCGAAAGTACAATTGAGCCACAGTCAAGTTCATACTACAACAAGGGAGCCTTCCATGAATAGTGAATGTTACAGATTGATGAACTCGACGAGTGGCGAAGTCATAGCAACAAGGAATCTAAAATATGTCACGCTGAACCGAAGCATCACCATGATGACTCTAAGGTAAAGAAGAATCAATTTAAGGTAGGGGATAAGGTATTATTAGAGGAGGAGGACCCTCGAATTTCGAATCCAGAGCTTCATACAGGTGACACACCTCCCTTCATGGTAATGAAAATCTTTCCCTATGGTACAGTCGAGGTAATACATAAAGAATTTAGCACTTTCAAGGTAAATTATACTCAGCTTGAACCTTATGTTGATACTAAAACTGATAGCAGGAAAGAGGAGTTTCAACTTCTCAAACCATCGTGACCGTGCGAGCTTGAGAAAAGTCGAGCTTAGACTATAAACAAGCGCTTCTTGGGAGGCAACCTGAGCACTAACACTATTAACCCGTCTATTTTTCATGTTTTTAGTGTAGGTTTTTAACCCACACGGCCTGGACACACGGGCGTGCCTTTAGGCATGTGAAAGCAGAGCAAAATTTCTAAAGCCAAGGGTAAGACACGGGTTTCGACAAATCGCCACGGTCGTGTGACATGGCCATGGGCGAACCTGTAAATTGAACACGGGTGTGCATATAAGAACATGAGCACGGGAGAAGCAAAGAAGTCAGAACACGGCAGTGCGACACGACCGTGTGCACTAACATACCCAAAAGAACACGACCGTGTGACCCAACCCCAATTAAATACCCTAGTTTCCTTTAATTTAGTTTTTATTATTCCCTTTTATTTCTATTTTTAACTTTTATTTTCTTTTATCATTAGTTTTATTTTTATTTAGTTCTTATTTTATCCAAATTTCCAATAGTAATTTTTGAACCTTCCATTTATGGTTGTTTCTTAATGAGTAACCCTGCAAATATTGACTCCCCAGCTTCAAAAGGGTCACGGTGATTGATACAACGATAAATCCACTAAGGAAAGATACTCCACGACTACCATGTCCTGCTAAACCATGCTCATCTTTATTGTGATTGTGGAACCACCGGAGTATCCTCTCCCACCTTCACCTCTGCCTAATTCATCAAATTAGCTTTCCTCCCAAATCCGCTCTCACTACTCTAAGGATTCATCCAAAATTCAGGAAGTTTCACTTCTCTCCCTATCTTATGATTTTATGCTAAATGAATCTATCTTTGTACATTGAGGGCAATGTACATCTTAAGTGTGGGGGGAAATACACTTTCACTTTTTGCATTATTCTCAAATCACTAAATTTTGTCTTGTCTCTCAAGTCACTTTCTCATATCACTATTAGAATGAATTCTGATTAATTTATGATCTTTATTGCTATGTTTAAAATTAAGACATAGGTATTTGTGCTTTGATTATTCAAACTTTAAGACATTAGAGAATCAAGCATGATAAGTTAAAATTTTTTGAGAATTTAAAATTTTTCTAGGTTGTTTCCCCAAATTTAGGTATTATCTTGAAATTTGAAATTCATAGGATTGACATCAAAATCCATAATTCTGGTAAGATTTTTGAGCCTTAGAGCATACATCCTTTCATGCTCACTTTTATTGAAGCTATGAGTGAGTCAATATTAATTTGTTATTCTAGAACTTGCTTCGATTATACATGTCGAGACCACACCATTGATTTGATATACCGAGATGATAAAGACACTTAGGTTTAACCCACTTACTCCATAAAAGCCTACCTTCACAATTAACCCTTAGTGAACCCCATTGCGCCTAACAAACCATTCATTCATTTACCCTCAAAATTAACTAGCAGCCTATTATTATTGAAATCCCCTTAGTTGATTTAATCCCTATTTTCGTTGAGATTTGAGTTGAATAATTATCTAGCTATGTTCTCCTTTTTAGTTAGTAAAGTTTAAATATTCAATTTGTTCTTAAAAAAAGGGGGGCTTAAATTTCAGTTGTAACTCAATGTTTAGCATAATATTATGTAATTATGTGTGCTTGATCTTAAACGATATAATTCATGAGGAAAAAGCTCAATTTTAGGAATATGTTTTAGTGATAGAGATTTTTCTAGTTAGATAATTTTTCAGTTCAATCTCGATTCTAACCTTCTCTTTCAGTTTAAAATGAAGCTTGTCACACATATTTATATACATACCAACTCATATACCAAGTTAAGACAAATCACATGGCTAATTACATATCAAGCTTATATAGGCTTCATTAAAGACTCATACATACCATATAACGACAATGCCTATACATGTCATATAACCAAAATACACATAGTTCATAAGTACCAAAACAATAGCTGGATAGTGTGATGAGATCTTCGATGACTTCCAAACCGAGTGAGCTTTTGGGTCACTATAAAGCATGGAAAAGAAAATAGAGTAAGCTATAAAGCTAGTAAGCTCGCATAACATAGAATTAAACATGCCATTTAATCACAATTTAGGTAAGTAAACATAAACATGCCATTTAATCACAATTTAGGTAAGTAAACATGGTATATTCCAATCAATTTGTCAAATGCCTAAACACATATATTCACCAATATGTTAGTCATGTAAAGCACATATAATAACCAATAAGCATGGATGAGCACAACAATTAAATAAGCTCCATATACATATATCATCCATCTCATGCTTCAATATATCATGTAATATCATTTCCTTGTAATTCATGTAATTCTCGTGCTAATTCATATCAACTCATCTAACCTGTAGCAAATGTGTGCCCGTTGAACCACTTAGAATATCATTAGATACAGGAGTAGTACACACAAAGTGTACTGAACGGTAATCCATCAATTCTTGTACATGTATGCTCTTTCGAGCTTTAAATGATAAGCTCTTATGAGCTACAAATTGGTAAGCTCATACGTGTTGTGGTGAGTCTACAACACATGCAAGACCTCAACCAAATCGGTAACCCTAATGACATGTCACTTGTATCCTACTAATTCCTAAGGTTCAAACAGGACTCGATATTCTTCGAACTTCATCAATTAGGCATTAAATAATCATATATTTTAGTTTCTTAATTCACATACATACGTTTCAAATAAGTATATATAAAAATGCTCAATTCTAATTATATGAACTTACCTCGTATAGTATGGATAAAAATCGAGCTATCAATACACTACTTTGTTTTTCCCCTAATCTAATTTTGAATCGAGCTATCAATACACTACTTTGTTTTTCCCCTGATCTAATTTTGATCTTTGCTTTTCTTGATCTATATATAATGAAATTTAACTTATTCTATTATCATTCTATTCAATCTAGCCCAAAATACATATTTTTGCACGTTTACACTTTTACCCTCAACTTTTAACTACTTTACAATTTAGTCCTTATCTCATAAAAATGCACATTCTTGAAGTTCAACCCATACCCATGCTAGTCGAATTTCATATAGGTCCCTAGCAAGCCATATATTTCATTTATTTCATAATTTCACCATGGATTCTACACATTTTTCAATTAAATCCCTAATTGACATTTTTATAAAAAAATCCCTTAACAAATGTTGTTTATCCAACAACAACCATTCATTTTCTACTATCAAACATCAAAACACATACATTTTCATCAATGGAAAAACCCTAGACTTTTAACAGTTTCACAAATTAGTCCTTGGGGTAGCTAGATTAAGCTACGACAACTCCAAAACATATAAATCATTAAAAACCGAGCAAAATTGCACTTACATGTACAAGGTATCAATGGCCGAATGAAAGAACCCTAAAAATGGCTTCTCTTCTTCTAATTTTCGGTCAAACACTTTGAGGTTGAAGATGATACAACCATTTTACATAATTAATTAAGACATATTTAATCAATTACTTATTTAACCTTATATTTTAACATAAAATAGAGTGGATCGAGAAAGCTCCGCCCAAAGTGCTTTTCGTAAGCCGGTCACCGGATGGTGTAAGTCCTTCTCTTACTGTTGAAGAAAGCGAGAACGGAGAGTACTAAACTGATAGAAGACTCCCACTTGTGGCTAATAGTCTATATTGTGGGGCACCTTTCAGGTTCTGGAGAAAGTGCATTCCTAGGCTAAGGAAAGGTGTGCAGGAGCGGATGACTTTCCAAGAGAGCCCTACGGCAGTGGAATCGGCCGATAAAAAATGTCCATAATTGTCCACTCATGCTATTAATAGTATAACTACAACATAAACCCTCCAATCATTTAATTTCATAGCTACTAAATCCCTTTAGCTTGTAGAACTTTAGTTTTGCACTTTACGTGATTTAGTCATTTTCATTAAATTAAGATGCAAATGTTGAAATTTCTTAACGAAATTTTTATACAACACTACTAACATGTTGTAGACATTAAAATAATGATAAAATAAATATTTTGACCTGAGATTTGTGGTCCCAAAACCACTGTTTTGATTTCACTAAAAATGGGCTATTAAATTTGAGAGATCCGATCCTTACCGAGGTTCATAGTAGTCCATATTTTATGCATCCTGGTGTGAACAAGATGTATCAGGATCATCAATTTTGCGTTAGTGGCATGGGTTAAAGAACGACGTAGATGATTTTGTTGGTTAATGTTTAGTTTGCCAGAGGGTTAAAGCTGGGCATCAACATCTATCTGGTTTGCTTCAACTAATCAGGATTCCGGAGTGGAAATGGGAATAGGTCATGATGGATTTTGTTTCAGGTTTGCTGTTGACTCCATCTCGGAAGGACTCAGTATTGGTGGTAGTGGACAGATTTCTAAAGTGTGCACATTTCTTGCCTGTGCGTACGACTTATAGTTTTCAGTAGTTGGCCGAGCTTTATGTTAAGAAGATTGTAAGATTACATGGAGTTCCAATTTCTATCATATCAGACAGAGATCCGCAGTGTACGTCGAGGTTTTGGAAGACGTCGGATGAGGCCCTAGGTTTGAAGCTTCACTTCAGTATAACATATCTTCCGCAGTCATATGGTCAGTTTGAGAGGGTGATCTAGATTCTCAAGGATGTGCTTCAAGGTTGTGCTATTGATTTTGGTGGCAATTGGGATCGACATTTGTCGTTGATTGAGTTCGCATACAACAACAATTACTATAGGAGTATTCAGATGGCTCTGTTTTAGGCACTTTATGGTAAGAAATGTAAGACTCGACTCTATTGGTTTGACATGGAGGAGAAGAGGAATTTGGGACCAAATTTGGTGTGAAATTGAGGACAAGACTAAACTTATTTTTGAGCGATTGAAAGCTACTTCAGATAGGCAGAAATCTTATGCTAACTAGAGATGTTGAGATATTGAATATCAGGTTGGTGAGAAGGTGTTTCTAAAGGTCTCGCCTTGGAAAGAGGTTTTGAGGTTTGAGGGAAAAGGTAAATTAAGGTTCATTAGGGCTACGATGTAATTGAGCGAATTGGACCGGTTGCTTATCGTCTTCTAAACCTCCTCAGCTTGAGCGCATTCATGCTGTCTTCCATGTTTTCATGCTTCAAAAGTATAGATCAGATCCTTCTCATGTCGTTCTTATTAAGGAGATTGAAGTTTGATCTGATCCTTCGCATGTGGAGCAACTGGTTGTGATATTAGACCGTGAGGTCAAGGTGCTACACAACAAGACAATTCGATTGGTGAAAGTTTTATAGCGCAACCACAAGACTAAGGACCCCACATGGGAGTCGGAAGATATCATGAGGCTTCAGGGTTCGTATTTGTTTGATTTAGGTAGATTTTGAGGAAAAAAAATTCTTTTAAGAAGGGGAGAGTTGTAAGGCCCTGAAAATAAGTCTTGTACTTTCAGGTAAGTTTACCGTTTTCCAAGTGAAAATTAGGAGTTAATTGGGTTTATTAGTGATTTTTTTAACTTAGTTAGCTTTAAAAATCGATAAATAATATTTCAGAAAATAAAAGTATTTTTAGAAAAATTAGTCTTTTGGTTATAAATAATTTTTAGGTAAAATAAATATTTTGGGTCTAATTGGAATTGAAAAATAAATTAAAATGATGGTTTAATTGAGAAAATTTAAAATATGAACTAAATAGAACCATTTTTCAAAAAAAAAAAAATGGAAATGTAAGAGTGGTTTTACAGCAAATTATTCTTATTTTAGGAATTTTGGAGGGAAAGGAGTATTTTGCAAAAGAAGAGAAATGTGGGAGTGGCATGATGGCAATTTCCCCAATTTTTGAAAATCAGCTGGGGGTTTTCAATTTTCAAAACACTACAACTACCTCACTTTGACCACCATTTTCACTTGAATTGAGAGCTTTTTTTCTCCTTTCTTTTTTCTCATTTTCATAGGACACATATTAGAGAATAGATCTAAACTTTTACTCTCTCAAAATTCTCTCCAAATTCTTTATAAAAGTTTTTCAAATTTGGGCAAAAGTCATCTGTAACTTCTTCAAGAATCTTGATTCAATCATCTAAATTGATGATTTGAGATCAATTGAAGGTAATTCTCAACTCTAAATTCATTTTTATGTTGTTTTCAATTATTGTTTGCTATTTAAATTGATTAAAATGGATTTTCAAGTTTTGATTTCTTTTTTCTTGAGCATGGAACTCAACATTGTTGAATCCATGATTTTGAGTTGGAATCTAAGTTTTAATGGGATTGTAAGCTCAAAATATGTTTATTAAGAGGTTTTTAATCATAAAACAAGAGATGAAACTTGTTTGGTTGATCAATTTTGATAAATCATTTTTAATCAAGAAGATGAGTTGATTTTTCAGAAAATTCTAAAACAATTTAATAGATGAAATTAACACTTAGGTTTTATGTTAATGCACTAGGATTGAAGTTTAGGAGTGGTTTGTCGTGATGAGAAGGTCATTTAGTTGATGAATTTTATGTTTCAGCTTAATTTTGCAATTTTGGTAAGGCAAATTAGAGAAACGACTTAGATTCCTATAGTTTATGAAATTTTGACTTTCTTCATGTTAATGTTAGTTTGCAATGCATATTTTTTCTCTGTTAAAGCTTCACACCGAGATGAGGATGATGCTAACCGGATTTGAGGCTTAAACTTACCTACTTGAACACACTTTTGTTTGAAAAACAAAGTAAGGAGGTGAGTGATTTTAAAGGCTATTGGTAAAGTTACCTAGTTATGTGTTAAATCGAAGTTTTAAATAGTATTTTTAATGAATTAATCACATCTTATTTGGTTGGATTTGCTAAAATTAATTTTATATTATAAGAGCATTATTGCAAATGGCTTTTGGAAAATTGTGCGTTAAGTTTTTGGCATGATTAATTTTGATTAAATGGATTGTTAATTCGAGCATGAGTTACTGAATTTTTAAGCACTTGATGTTGATGTTATGATTGGTTTAAGATTCATGGACAAAGACATTTATTTTTCTTAATTATATTGATGTTGAAATTGTTAAGCTACATGCTTTGAATGGCATTTTTACTGTAACAGCCCAAATTTCAGTAAAATCAGAATACTGGTTTCATGACCACAAATCCAACTTAGGAAGAAATTTTATTTTAAAATTTTGACATGGTTTGTATTATGATAGGAAGATTATTGATAGGAAAATTTTACCAATTTAGTGATTAATTAAGGAAAGGACCTAACTGCAAAAAATGAAGAAATTAAGTTCTAAAAGCTAGAAGGACCAAATAGCTATGAAATTTAAAACTAGAGGTCCTTATATGGTACATAGACTATCATTCAAAAGATGGTAAGATATCTTGGATGAATCATCCATGGAATTTGAGAAAGAGAAAAGGACTAAATTGGAGTTAAGAAAAATTGAAGGATGATAAGGGATTGAATTGGAAATATCTTTTATTATCATCTTTTTCCCCAAATTTGATGGAAACCCTAAGGGAGAGGGAGAAAACTAATCAAGCTTAATTGAGTAAGTTTTCATGTCCCGTTTTTAGTAAATTTTATATTTCTGAGATCGAGATAACTTGTTCTCTCTATTTTTGTAACACCCCTTACCCGTATCCATTGCGGAATAGGGTATGAGGCATTACCGGACTTTAACACACGTAAACATACAAAACTGAGTCATAAAATTTGCGTCCAATTTAAAACTTTTCATTCATATTCATGATGTCCCTATTACGAGCCTAAGAGGCCTAAAACATATTTTGGGAGTGGTTCGGGACTAAACCGAGAACTTTCAAATTCTTACAACACTTAGAAAATTTTCATGATTTAGAGAATGACACGCCGTGTGGGTAGGCCGTGTGGTCACACACGCCTGTGTGGTTTGGAACACGCCCGTGTCCTCAACCTATAACTCTCTGTTTATGATGTCATCAAAATTTAAGGTCACACGGCCCAATCACATGCCCGTGTGCTAGGCCGTGTGGCAAATTTAATTTTCGCATTTAAGGTGCAAGGGACACACCGTGTGGTCACACACCCTTGGGGCTGACCGTGTGTCACACACAGCCTAGACACACGCTTGTGTGTTTGCCCGTGTGGACAACTTTAAGGCTATTTTCCAAGCCATTTGCCACCCTCAATTTCTTGATCACATGCACACTTTCAATGGCACTTAACATGGCATGATTGAGCATTTAAACATATACAAACAAGACGTGATCATGATCATTTCATCTCTACTTGTACATTCATAAGACTTCATATCATCATATGACTATCAATAATCATAGGCCATATCATAAGGCATTGGCACATGCATGCATATATGAATAGGTTTACAACCTAAAAATCAATACGGGCCACATCTCATGGCCTTAAACAATATGAATCAAATATTAGCATAAGCCAACACATTTGACTAAACCAATATGATATACAACAAAAAGACTAAGTCACTATACATGCCATATGACCAAAATCACAACTTTAAATACTGATTACAATAGCTAGATAGTGTGATGAGGTCTCCAACAACTCCCAACTCGAGAAAGTCTTCAAAATCCTATAAACATAGGGAAAATAACACAAAGTAAGCTATAAAGCTTAATAAGTTCATATGAAATAAACACAACTTATCGAACAAATACTTAATAAATGTTTTCATTACTATGATGTAAACTCATTTAATTTTACCTTTATACCATGAACCCAAACTCATAAATTAACCAAAGTTTCACAAGATTATTCATTTCTATGGTCATATGGATCGAGTACTTTTGTATCATTTTGTCCACATTTATACATACATAGTCAAATATCAATATAACCTCATTCAACCCAATATATTCAATCCACTATCTACTGCATTTACTTTAGCTAATATAATCATGTAAATATTATCAAATAATCGTACTTCACACAAAATGTGCCATACTTACATAAAATTTAACCTAATATGACTCATATCTCATATATCCTTCAAATCACAATTCAATATAGCCAAATAAACACATTGTGGCATGAAACATACTCATACACAAATCTTTGTCGTTTCATATACATGTTCCACTATAAGCTCACCAATTCACTTCCATTCGATCCTCACATAGATTTGATACATACCTGTTTCGGTTAATTCAATCTCACTTAAATTCTCATCTTGACTTTTCCCGTTGGATCATTCGAAATCTTGCACATAAGTGCCATACATGTAACCAAGCTACCACATATCTCATAACACATATAGGCTCGCTCTCGAGCTGTCCACAAGTCTGCTCACATGAGCTGACGGTCCGTATGTTACTACTTAGTGATGCTCATAAAAGCTGTCGGGCATCCGCAACACAAGCCGGAGTACCTAGCCACTGGTAAGATGTATAAAACTTGTAACAGCCTGAACTTCGGCCTAGTCAGAATAATGGTTTCGAGACCACAAATCTGATGAGGAAAAATTTATTTTTATTATATTTTTATGGCCTACAATTTCACGGAATGATTTCGTGAAAATTTCGTTTGAAAATTTTGACGTTTGGGCACTCAATTTAGTCAAAAGGACTAAATTGTAAAAAGTGTAAAAGTTGAGTGCTACATGTTAGCAGAGTCCAATTGTTATGAAATTTTAAATTGGAGGTCCTTAAATGGTAATTAGACCATTGGTTAATTTTTTGGACAAAAATGGACATCAAATAGGTGAAATAGAATATTTTCAAGTTAAGGGCATTTTGGTCATTTAGTGATTAATTGATTAAATAAACAAAATTAAAAGCCAATTTTTGTCCATCTTATACCCCATGGTCGAATTTTACAAGAGGAAACCATGGCTAGGGTTTTTCAAGCTTCCAAGCTCGATTGTAAGTCCATTTTAGCCCCGTTTTTAATGATTTTTACGTTTTTTTGAAATCCTCGTAACAAGATCTATCTATTTCTACCACTAATTTGAGATATGGTTAAAGCTTAGGGTTTTCACCCATGATGAATATGTGTGTATTTTTGTGTTTAATGGTAGAAAATGCATGTTTATGGTTAGAGAAACGACTTTTACTAAGTGATTTTCAGTGAAAATGCCTAAAAGGACTCATTTGTAAAAGTTATAAAATGTATCATAAAAGTGTGTTTTAATGGAAATTGTGGGCTGTTATAGTTATGAAAATGGTTTGGCTAGGCTTGAAGTACAAAAATATTGAATGAAAATCATTTTACGAGCCTAGGGGCAAAACTATAAATATGTAAAACTTTAAGGGCAAAAACATAATTTTTCCATAATATGATTTCTGGGTAACATTGAATAATGTGACTAATAAATAAATTAAATGTGATATTATAGATCAAGAAAAACAAGGTTTGGAACTAGAACGAAGGAAAAACGTGAAATTGACGAATAAGTCCTTTTCACCGATTGTGCTACCAAGGTAAGTTTGTATGTAAATAATACATCGTTTTTACTTACGTTTTTATGTTTTGATATATTTTATGAGATGTGGCTGAATATTGAATGAAATTGACAAAGTATCGAAATGTGAGAATTTCCCGGTTGAACCTTAGGAATAGAATATGATATAAGTGACATGTCACTAGGGACCTATGTAAAATCTATGTGACATTGCGACTAAGTGAATCTGGGTGCTGGTCTTAAGTTCTACCAGTGGCTGGGTATATCGGCATGTGTTGCGGGTACCTAACAGCTTGTGTGAGCAGACCTGTGAAAGTAAATTTCTCGAGAATGAGCCTCTATGTGAAAAGCGATGTGAAATAGCTTTGGCTACAGGTGTGGCATTTATGTGCAAACTTCTGATGTATCCATTAATATTCCGATGTGTTCAACGAGAAAAATGACTAAGTGTAATTGAATGTGATTATGTGATGAACAAGTGTAGGTACATGTGTGTGTATATATATATATTCATGAGTAATGTGCTTGATATGTAATCAAACTTTAGTAAGGTTGATGTGGAGTAAGTTTTACAATGAGGACTTGTAAATATTTGATAATGACTAGTTATTGGAATGGCTAACTATGGATATACTTTAGTGTTATATTTGTGTAAAAGAGAATTAATACAAAGGAAACATGAAAGAGTAAAATTAGCAATAAAATAGTTTAGATAGCAGCAGTTGTATCAATTTGAAAAATCACCAAAAATGGTGGAAATTGAATTAAAGGTTGAATAAGATATGAAATTAAATCTTATTAAGTCTATTTTAATATAAAAGGAATGGTGTAAGTAAAAGAATTTCATATTATGAGATATTTCAATTCTTGTTTGACAGAGTCAGAATGATTTCGGAATCTCTTGTTTTGACTTTGAAAAATCATTAAAAATTGTACAAAATAATAATGGGTTATAGTTTATATGCTTAAAATCCTTAATGAGTCTATTTTCAAAATAAACAAATAGTAACATCATCTAGAACTCATATGAGGATATAATTAATTTTTAGTGAAGAGGGGTCAGAACTGTCAGACAGCAAAACATGGGTGACTTTAATGAATAAACTATACTTATTGGCTAAACCAAAAATTCTAAAAATTTTATGGTAAGAAGATATTTGAGTCTAGTTTCAGGAAAAATTTTAGATCTTAATTTGGAGTTATGTAACTCAAGATATAAATAATTTAGTGACTAGGACTCCCGTAGCCAGCTTGATATGAACATGAGTAAATAATGGAACTATGTGCAATTATGATTGTATTATCTTGAGAACATATTGTGAGGATTGGTAAAAGCTTGTTAATAAATTGCTTATTATTTACATACCAAGTTACTAAGCTACATAGCTTACCCCTTCCTTTCCTTTTCCTTTAGTGTCATATATACTAGCTCGTGTTGGAGGTTGCCGGAGATTCTATCACACTATCAAGCTATTGATCGGTATCAATGTTTTCAATCATTTTAAGTTTATGGCATGTATAGGGACTCAGTCATTTTGTGTATGAGTTGTTATATTTTGGCCAAATGTATTGGCTTGTAATGGTTAAAGGTTTGATTTATGTGTAACCATGTAACTTGTCTTATATTGGCTAATTGGTTGTAAGCCTATATATACATTATTTATGTGCCAATGCCTTGTGATGTGAGTTTTGTTGTCATGATACATGATGAGTTGTGGGTTATGGCCTAAATACCTACTGGTTGAATGTGCTAGTAGTCTTGATGCCTAGTGGCTATGTTTGGCTCAATGGTATGGTATGATAGTTAGGTATAATTATGCACAGATAAGAGATGTTGATGATGAATATTGAACGTGACTAAGTGAGATTAGGTATATTGGTTGTTAAATAACAAGCCTAATGCTGAATTGTTGATATATTGGTAGCTTATTTATGTCATGAAATAAACCTTTGAAGTTATGTTTAAGTATGTGCAAATGTGGTTGACAAATGGTTGGGAAAATAACCAATTTCTTAGCTACACGGGCAAAGACACGACCATGTGTCTCAGCCGTGTGTGGGACACGGCCAACTCACATGCCCATTGTTGATGACATCATAAATAGAGAGTTACACGGGCTAAGGACACGGGCGTGTCCCAAGCCACACGGGCGTGTGTGACCACACAGCCTATCCATATGGGTGTGTGACTCTCCAAAATATGAAAATTTCCTAAGTGTTGTAAAAGTTTCGAAAGTTCTCGGTTTAGTCCCTAACCACTTCCAATGTATGTTTAGGGCCTCGTAGGCTCATTTAAGGGATAATATGATTGTTTTTGAAAAGTTTTAATTTTAAGTGGAAATTTTATGGCACGGTAATGCCTCGAACCTTGTCCCAGCCTCGGATATGGGTAAGGTGTGTTACATTTAGTGGTATTAGAGCTATGGTTTAGTTGGTTCTCTGACTTACGTAGCATATACGAGTCTAGCGATACATGCAATAATATTATTTGTGATAGTATGATATCTCCAAATCCTGACGAAATTGTCTTGTTGAGACAGAGATGCCTTCCGACTGAGCTATTTTTGTCAATGCTGAAAATAGTACTAAGATATTAAAAATGTGTTTATGGTGAGTCGAATTTTGACAAGGTGTGAATGAGAGTTCATGATTTGTATGTGACGATGTACAAAATGAAATACTTATAGGTTGAGAAATATGGGAAAGTAAAATGAAATGGTTGTTTATGTTGTAATAAGCTCATCCATGTTTGTTTGGCATTCATATGATGTTATGTGCCTAACTTGTTTGACTAAGTGAATGTGATAAGTAGACCTACACAAAAATTTGTGGAATGTATGTATGAGTGCACTTAGTTGAATAAGATAATCGAAAAATTCGTGAAACATGAATATGTGTGTAAGCTTGCCTAACGTGAATAATGTGACTGTGATGATATTGTGATGGTGACAAATGTTAAGTCACATGTGTGTATAGATATGAGAGATGAGTTAGAGGCTTTAAAATCTCACCCCCTATCAATGTGATATTTTTATAACAAAAGTTTACGAGATTTAAGTTGAATGAGCTCACAAGTGAGAGACTAAAGAGTCAATAATAGAATAACTGATAACGTGATCTGAATTGAAAATACTTTGGCAAGTGAATATAGTTTTGGAAAAGATGTCAGGTTATTCTAAAGATCATTCGGATTTCGTAATGTCCCTGTTAAGAAAGAGTTAATCTCGATTAATCGACTCATTCAGGTATGATGTCTAAAGCATGAGTTTGCTGGAATTTCATTCGGATTGATTTTTGTTAGTGAATGGAATAATACAGGGTTCATGATGATAGAATTAGTCAGAGAAATGATATTTGAGTTGTAAAGATGTCTGTGTGTATCAGTTATAGTTGAATAGATTATGATGGTCTCTTCTGGGTACGTTATATATTCTTTTATCCTCAGAAATATATGTGATCATTCATTTTCTAGAGAAATTCTTAACGTGTGAGAATGTTAGCTAATTAAAAGGATGGATGAAAGCGCTATTGGTCTGGTTGGCTAATGATCAGAATATTTTATCTCTCTTTGGGGTTTTATTCTATTGTGTTTTGATTAAAAGTTGATGGTGAAAATTTATGTGAGGTTATTGTTCTGTTTCTATTGAATGTTGTTCTGTTTTACAAATATATATAGAAAATATATTATCTCTGCTACTATTGATTTCAAAGCGTGTAAGCATTGTCTTTCTTTTGGATTTCTCTAGGGGATCATCAAGTTCTTTATTATTTTCTTATGAGATATGTTCTCGGTCTTCTGATATGGTATCGTATCTGGGATTTCTTTATCTCAGTTTTCTTGTCATCCTTATTTCTAAAATTATCAATCATGGCTCATCTCTAAAGTGTGTTCTTTGGTTTGTGATAACTTTGTCTATTATAGGTGTATTTATGGTCCGATCATAGGAACATGGTGACTTTGGTATCAAGATTTTCCCTAATTTTCATGAAAGGAATTGATACTGGCAAAGATATAGACAGTGGAAGTTCAAGTTCAAAGTGTGTGATGGTTTTCTTTTCTCAAGTAAGTTTGATTAAAGGTTAATGAGTTCAATCAGGATACTTTGTTTCCGTGAACAAATGTAGTTGTAAAGATCTTTGATTAGCCTATTACAAGGATTATAAAAGATTGTATGTTTGTGTTATTTAACAGTGTAACACCCAAGACCCTTATCCGTCGCCAGAATAGAGTACGAGGTATTACCACTCAAATCATAACTTAATAGAAGAATCCTCAATACCCATACTTTAAAGTCTATACTCGAATATATAATCTAAGACCCAATACAATCATTACTAAATTCAAACTTTGCACATGAATAAATATTGAAATGATTATGTTTGAATTCACGATATTGGACATATCATTTAAAGTTACAATACTATGTTAAATGCTGAACTTATCATCTAAACAATGAAACATCAAGGCATCAATAATAGAAATGTAACATTAATACAAACTTCTCAAATCCTTAGTGATACAAACATTCACTAAGCATTTTACATGAATCATATACAACCATGTCATATACTCCATTTATAACTTAGTTCATTCACTTACCTATAATCGGATAGGAAACACATAATCATACATTCCAAACAATCTAGCATAAACATATACATATTTCATCAAAACAATTTGATAGTTAGCCATATTCGCACGACTTAACTTAATTACAACACCGATTCAAAGGAAATTCCTAAAACCATAGCTTATACATGCCTTGACAACACATTACACGATTTAAAAGTACCAAAAGATCTTGGATAGCTTGGATCGACTTTAAATCCTTGAGCTCGTAACTATCAAAAATGATCTATAACAGAGTAACAAAATAACCGAAGTAAGCTTTTATTAGTTTAGTAAGTTTAAGTAAACAAAACAACTTAACTTCAATGTAACAAAGATCACATGTACATAATCATAGTGAACTATTAATGTGCCGAATATGCAAATACATATATTCATGTATGCCTTTCCATTGACATTTCTTTAGTTCAAAACTCAAAATCACAATTATGTCGTTCAAACTTTCAAAGTAATTCATTGATCCCACTTAAGGGAATAATCCCTAAGCAATTTAAGCAGATACAATTTCAATGATCAAATTCACAAATAGTCCATGAAGTTTCAATATATAACCTCACAAAAACCGAATTCCTATACATATCCACATGCACAATTTCATGTGTCTTATTCAATACGTACTCAAAGGACAACCAAGAGTCAACCTTCACGTAACAAATAATTAATACGTACCTGAACAACTTAATGCTTATTACTACTATCATTGTCAGTTGTGCTTATTCCTCAAATCCGGATCTTGTATTAATTCACTGCCAATTAGCCTGCTGGGTTCCACCCGAACTCATCACCGGCATCAAAGCCGGCTGGACTTATAAGTCTGAATCTCATCACTAGCATTGAAGCCTGCTGGACTTTGATGTCCGAAGTTTATCACCAGCTCGCAGCCTGCTGGACTTTTAAGTCTGAACTTATCACTAGCTTTGTAGCTTGCTAGGTCTAAGACCCGAATAATATCGTATGATAGTTGATTTCACAAATTTGTCACATAACATATTCATTTACTTCTCATGCTCATATGAAACAACCACATTAATAAGGAGTTTCACCATTCAAACATACATATACGTAACATAACTCAATTTGCTTGATATAGACCATTCGACCTCATCACATGCATATAAATTCACGCACTTTCACATTAACTAACTTTGACCTCATCACATGTATAATAGTAAGCACATTTCACATTTGATCATTCGGCCACACCGTATGCATAAATGTATACATTTCACATCTAATCATTAGTATTTATGTAATTATCTTCAATAGTCCATAATACAAAACATGCTTGTTCACTTAGTAACTTACCTCGAGTGTCTCTGAACGGTCGCGAATCGGCTATTCGACCATTTTTTCCTTTCCCCTGTCTAACCTTTGACCTTGATGCTCTTGAGCTTAAATTAAATAAAAATTTTACTTATCAAAACCTCTCCATAATTACTTATAGCCGAATATGACAGCATTTAGCAAGCCTTAACAACTACTTTAACTTAAGTACACAATGGTTATATTCAATTAAATCATATCTAAAATTTTAGCAAGTGGCTAAAGACAAGGGCATAATTATCGAAAGCATTAATCGGTCCTTTTAAAGTGTTCAAAGCAACCATATGCATAAGTATATATATATAAACTATCCACACATCAGTTCTCTATTTAATGAATTTTAGCCGAATACCCCTCCCTTAAGGTCCATAAAGCTCATATATAAAAATATATACATATACAACTATTACCTAAACTTTAGTCATGCATACAATTATTTTATAACACAAACATTCTTCATCTCAATTACCAAAACCATTCGGCCAAAAGATACAAGTATAATTCACTATGAAATTCTCATTTCTAGCCTTTAACTAAACATGCCTCAATGTCAAGAACATTTAACAAAGATACAAACATCATTTAACATCCAAACACCAATTTCATTCGTTCAAATGGACATGGCCGAATGTCCTTTTTAGCTCAAAGAGCCACCCAAAGCACAATTTGCAATATTTAGGCATATTAACATGAATTCATATGAATTTGACCTCATAACATTTCTCAAACACTCCAATATGCAAATTTTATCATCAAAACTCAAAAGCTTCAAAGTTTCATTTATTTCAACAATGCCGAATGAGACATTCATCATCAAACCAAAAATCAACTCATGGGCTATGTCATAAGCTTAACTATCAACTAAAATTCACAAAATCTAAGGAAAATAACATGAATCCTTACCTTAAATTAAAAGCTACAATGGCCAAATGTGTGCTCCCTCTCCCCCAACTCTTTTTCTCTTATATTCGATAATGAAGAACAAGTGAAAACAACTTTGTTCTTTTCACCCAACTATTGTTATTTTATTATCTTTAATATAATAAAAATTCCACTAAGTCATTATTTTATTATTATAAAATACATATATATATAATTTAAGTATAAACATGGCCGGCCACTTAAATTAAATTGGTGCATTTAGCATGCAAGTCCCTCATATTAAAAACCATATCACAATTGGCCATTTTAATTATTCCTTTCACCTTTTAAAAATTTTCACATAAATCCTTTATTATAATTTCTACTTTCAAATAAAAAAATCAAAGTATGAAAATTTCACACATGCATCTTCACATAATATAAACATAAAATTAAACATTTAATTATTTTTGCGACTCGGTTTAGTGGTCCCGAAACCACTTCCCGACTAGGGTCAAAATAGGGCTGTCACAAACAGCATGAAGACAAAGGTATATTGATATGTTACTGTTTGATAGTTGAGATCGACGTGGTGTTTTTATCTTAGTGAGAAGGTTAGTCGAAAGGTAATTTGAGTCACATTTAAGTCTATCCTCAGATAAGAAAATAAAATCTTGTGCATTCAAGGGTGATAGATAGACAGTTTGATGGAAGAATTTATATTCTAAAAAGTACAATACAAAGACATACCTAATAGATTTGTTTTAATTGAAAGGTGTTATTATAAGTTAAAGCTATTCTGATTGATAAATGTTATCACATCTGTGAAAGTTTATATGGTCTGTTGAATGTTTATAGTTTAAACCAGCTGAAGGTATTATTAACCGAAGCACTGATTCTGGGTTTTGTTTGAATTAAGTAAAGAAATTATGAGTTTTTAGTGACGCCTTATTGAACGGATTGGAATGTGTTTTAATGGTAAGAATGTCAAGTGACAGTTTATGCTTTCAAATAGTTAAAATTTCATTAAAAGAAATGTTCGACGAGTGATTTTGAATCTAGCACTAGTAGTTTATGTGAGAAAGTGATGACATTGTTGGTTTGACGAAACACTTCATATGCTTCTTGATTCCAAGAGTATAAAGTATCTAATGTTACGGAAAAATCTAAAATTAAGTCAACGTGATGGCTTGAACTATTGGAAGATTGTGCATAGTGAACGATTAATCTTTGGAAAATTAAATATAGTGTAGATGCTTAATGGAAATCTTTTGTTCATTTTGTGAGTATTGGTTACCTGATTGACCTTAAATTAAAGGGCTAAAACGATGTTTTCTTTTATGGTTGAGCACCTCAGGAATGTGATAGTGAGTGGTAAACGAAACGAGTACAATGTGAGATGACTTTTGATTTTGATTTTGGTTTACTTCGAGAAAGAATCTGCACAATGATTTATCCAGAGCTTATGCAGAGAGTGTTGTATAAGACTCAGTAGTAACTCATTTGTTCAGTCAGAGAGTAATAATTATGTAGTTATTTAAATAGGGTGTTCTGATGACCAGAGAACTTTGAGTACGCAGTTGCATCTTAGCAATGAAATTCATCTTTAAATTGATGGCAGGCTTAAGAGAGTAATTAAATTCTTTGACGATATATTCCGACACTATGTCTTAGAGTTCAAAACTGAGTGAAAAGAGATATATGAGGTGGAACTAATTTGTGATTCTGAGGGAAAAGGGTGAAAGTGAGTCGCAAAAGTTGAATGTAACTTCGTACTGACATCAGTGGTACACGGATCTGAAAATTTAAGATATTTTATTCTAGATCGATAACATAGTGCTTCTGGAAGTATTGCCCTCAAAGAGGACTCTTTAATAAGGTAGAGGAAACTATAAGAATGTTACCTTAATCTCTTCTGGTAAAATTTTCGGGGACGAAAATCGCTAAAGGGTGGAGAATTGTAACAGCCTGAACTTAGGCCTAGTCAGAACAGTGGTTTCAGGACCACAAATCTGACGAGGAAAAAAATATTTTTATTACATTTTTATTGTCTACAATTTCAAGGAATGATTTCGTGAAAATTTTGCTCAAAAATTTCGACGTTTGGGCATTCAATTTAGTTAAAAGGACTAAATTCTAAAAAGTGCAAAAGTTGAGTTCTACATGTTAGAGGTGTCCAATTGTTACAAAATTTTAAATTGGAGGTCCTTAAATGGTAATTAGACCATTGGTTAATTTGTTGGACAAAAATGGACATGAAATAAGTGAAATAGAATATTTTTAAGTTAGGGGCATTTTGGTCATTTAGTGATTAAATGATTAAATAAACAAAATTAAAAGCCAATTTTTGTCCATCTTCAATCCCATGGCAAAATTTCACAAAGAGAAACCATGGATAGGGTTTTTCAAGCTGGCAAGCTCGATTGTAAGTCTGTTCTAGCCTCATTTTTAATGATTTTTACGTTTTTAAAATCATCGTAACAAGATCTATCTATTTCTACCACTAATTTGAGATATGGTTAAAGTCTTGGGTTTGACCCATGATGAATATGTGTGTATTTTTGTGTTTAATGGTAGAAAATCTATGTTTATGGTTAGAGAAATAACTTTTACTATAATGCCACAAAAATCTAAGTTTTTAATGTTTGTGGATTGTGGCTTAAAATGCATGTTAGCACTGCTGGGTTAGTGATTTTGGAGTGTATGGGGGTCTTTGGGAAGCCCTGGGTGTAAGCCCTGGCTTTTGGGAAAATTTTTGTTTTTAGTAGTAAGGGAAACTTGACTCTAGGTTGTATGCTTCTTAAATTTTGATGGGTAAAACTTGACACAAGGAGCGCCTGGGGTGCAGTGGTAGGTGGCGTGTTCTTTGTCTAAAGGGGGAATGGGTTCGAGTCACTCCCTGCTCAAAGGAGTATTTATTTTACTCCTTATCTGAGTAAGTAGTGGAGTTGGAATCGAACATTGATAAAAAGAGTTTGAATCGGTCTTGGGATGTTGGAGGAGGGATTTTAGGAGGAATAGGAGGAGAAAATCAAGGAAGGATTTGAATGATGAAGTGTTCTAGCTAAATGAGGACTTTGTTTACACAAGAATTTCGGCTAGGGGGAATTTGGTTCATTTTTTATTCTTTTTGGAGTGTTGTTTTGGTGATAGTCGATTTTTGCTAGATGAGTTCTCTCGTTTTCTTTTCTCTCTTTTTGTATCTTTGCCAATTAGTTTTAAGACTTTTTGCTCTCGGTTTCACTCTGCATTTTAGCTGAATTTGTGTTACCATTTAGGCCATCTTTTGTGCCAAACCTACTTGCTTAACTGTTGGCCGATTTCTCCCTCACTCCTTCTCTTCTCGATTCTTTCCTTTCCTTTTTGATCCTTTTCCAAACCATAGCCGAACACTCTCAATTTCCTTTAGTCGAACAACTAACTTGGCCGACTATTATTCTCCTCCCTCTCCATTTACTTTTCTCTCTTCCCTTTTCTCTTTAAAGTCGAATACCCTCACTCTTCTTCTCTTAAGCACTTTGTTTGTGCTAAGGTAAATATGGCTTATGGTTCAAACATTGTTTTTTCTGGCGAATAATCTTTTAGTCAGGTGAATGCGCACTTGATCCCTTTTTGGTTGTTCTTATTTCTTTTTCTTTTTATATTCACACTTGTTAAGCCAATTGCCAATTTTGGTCCTTTTTGAAGTGTGTTCTTTGGGTGTTAGTGTCTTCAGGGGTGAAGGGGGCATCAAAGGTTATAATTGCGTTCAACATCTACCTATCTATTGACCGAGTATCAAAGGTAAGCAGGCTTGGGTTCACTTATGATTGGCCGAATGTCACTTCTCTTTTGGGCATGTGTCTTCTTTAGATTAACATAGGATAATGTGGGTTTTAGACTTTGATAATTGACAGTTTATGCTTATGATTCATATTATCCACAAGGAGGTGAGGGCGATTCGTAACCAACAATCTAGGGAAAGGATAAGCCAGTTGTTATTCAGTCAAGGTGGGTATTGGTTATTGATTTAGGAATAAGTGTTTTATGAGATTTAATACTGGAAAGACTAACTGTACCTCTTGACTGAATATAGGTTTGAAGCTCGTGGATATTACTATGATTTCACAAAAAGGTGTGTACTCACATTGCTCAAATCGTAGAATAGCGAAAAGTCAAAAAGCCAAAAAGCTAAAAAGTTGACAACGGTTGCCACACGGGCGCGCGAACGCGCGTGTGGAAGATTTGATATGATGGTAGAGGCCACCATGAGCGATCTCATTAGCTTAGGCCGTTTTGGACCGAAATGGGCCGTGTGGGCCCAATAGGCTTGTGGGCCCCACATGGGTATTTGTCATTGGACTTGCGGGAATTAATGGACTGGCTGTCTCGTACACATGGCTATGGTTAAATTTGGCTTAGCAGGCCGTATGAGCACGTTGGCCCCACTTGGGTTACGTAATGGGCTTTGGGCCCAATTGTACGTTTTGATAGCAAAAGGTTACACAAGTCACACGAGACGACTGTAGACCTACGGATAGGTCAGTAAGTGTAAACTAAACCTTGAATTGAGAAATGACCGTTATGCACCTAAAGGGCAAAATGTATAAAATACCCCTATATGATATGTGATTATTTTGTATGCCATCTGATGATATGTTTGCATTCATATGTGATATTATACTACTTGGGGATGGGATCATTGATTGGAGGAAGTAATTGATTTTTTAGGGTCGCACAGGTCGCACGTGACGACTATGGACCCACTGATGGCTTAAAGTCGCAGGAGTGTAGGGTTGGACGGGAGACAGAGTGTAGGGTTGGTTAGGATATTTATGCATTGCATGACCTGACTCTGATATTGATATGGGCTAAGGCCCAACCAAGGCTGTTGCAGGCTAAGGCCCAATTGCCACTGTTACTGTAATCGATTTAATGTGATACATGTTATTTGATTGATTGGGGTAGTACACACTGAGTTTTCGCAAACTCACCCCTCTTTTTTTTTAGGTAGTCCTTAGTGAAAGATGGTTCGACGTATCGAAGGACTCGGAGGTGGCCACACTATGGACAGTTGAATTTAGTTCTTTAAATTACTTTACTTTAATTACGTTTTCTTTTATTTGGGGTTCTATTGTAATAAGGCCTTTCTCTAGTTTTTACTTTAAATTTTAGAATTTTATTATGTTTGATTACTTGACCTTTAGTTTTAGGTCTCGGGTTTTAGAAAGAAAACAACGTTTTACAAATCAAACGTAAGTATACAAATGTTTTCAAAGAAAAGCTTCTACTGTATTTGAATCATGAAAGTTTAATAATGAATACAAAATCTGAGATTTTCACTAACAACATAAAGTTTTTAAGCAGTCTTTCATATATTAAAAGAAGTCGAACTTGGTGTTAAGTTTTCACTGGCAAATGTTTCAAAACTAAGAACTCATCAAACGATGCTTCTTTTGAAAATAGAAACCATTTTGAAGATACTGTTTAACCGCAAAACGATCAAATGATTTTGATGTTTTCCAACAACACTTGAGTTTTACAATTCACCCTTCAATGTGACGCCGCCATCTTCGGCCATAACTTCTGGGTCAGGTTTGGGGTGTTACATTTACTATGTGATTTTCGGTGAAAATGCCTAAAAGGACTCATTTGTAAAAGTTATAAAATGTGTCATAAAAGTGTGCTTTAATGGAAATTGTGGGCTGTTATAGTGAAAAAAGTATTCTAAGGTTTAGCTCACTAAGTTTTTACGAACTTACAATTTTTTTTTCTATTTTCAGGTTTGTAAAGGAATGCACGCCAAGAAAGAGATGTCAAGGCTATGCCGAAGAAGCGATGTGTTGGGCTGTTATACATATAGAGGGAAACAAGTGGAGTGTCAAAGTCTGCACATAATCATTTGAGTAGACATTCGATATGTTTATAGCTAAAGTATTGCACCTAAATGAATAAGTAGCACTCCAAGTTGTCCACCATAGACTAAGAAAGAAAGTAGGACAGTCTAATGTTTTATTAAGTTGTAATTGTAACCATACAATGTATGCCATAAAAGATTCTGTTACTATCATAAAGAGACATTTACATCAATGAATAAAAGAAAAAGAGAAAAGTATGATACGACAGATCATATCCGGTAGATCGAGTCGAGTCAAGTCAAGGGCGTTACAGGATCAATGTAATTAGTTATGATATTAGATGATAACTTTTGTAATTAAATTATTATACTTATCTTGGTATATGTCATTGTTGTTTATGTGATTAATCGAATTTGTAACTAATCATGGTTTGTAATAATAGTTTAAAATTATATATGTATTCATGTGGTAACCCACGAGATTCAGATCCAGTGAACCGGATCAGGTCGAGGGTGTTACATAATTGTTCCTTGTGAGGAACATTATTTTATTAGTGCGTATTAATAGTAAAACCTTTTGTTTTGTGGTTTTACTTGTTGAATTCAAAAGAGGTGTAATGCCCTGAAATTGGGCCTGAAAGAATGGGTCGTATGGGCCCAATGGGCTTATGGGCCCACACGGGTCGTTGTCTTTGGACTTACAATAATTAGTGGACCGACTGTGTCGTACATGTGGCTATGGGCAAATCTAGCTTAGCGGGCCATACGAGCACGTGGGCCAAACTTGGGTTATGTAATGGGCCTCGGGCCCATATTCACTGAATGGCGTGTTGGTGTGATGGCTAAGAGGTTTGGGAGTGTTGGAGAAGTCCTAGGTTCAAACCTGGGCCTTAGCAAAAATTTATGTTTTTCTCTTATGGGAGCCTTGACGTTAGTGGGTAGGCTTTAAGAACATTTGTGGTGAAAGCATGACACAAAAAGGAGTGTGGTGTAGTGGCAAAGTGGCGCCCCTTAGGGGACAAGGAAGTGACAGCATAAAGGAAGCAAAGGGGTTCAAGGTTCAAGTCTTGGCTCTTGCAATTTATTTTGGTTTCCCTTTTAAATAAATCTGGAAGCGAGCAGACGGGCTTTAAAGTTAAATGTGTTGGACTTATGACACAAAGGAGCTTGTGTCCTAGTGGTGGTGGCATGACATGGTTATTGAGAGGACTATGGTTCGAATCCCTTTGCACACAAAGGTTGATTATTTTGCTAATGCTTTAATTTTGGGGGATTGATAGAGAATCCCATATCGAGAAGCTAACATGAGAATAGGTTAGGAGCTGGCTTTAAATAGAGCAAACCATGAGGAGAGTAGGCATACCTTTCTTGGCTTATCCCTTCCACTTTGTGGTGTGTTTGTTGGGTTAGGCGTTGGATCATTCGTTGATTTGTATGCCATTGGGTCACGGTGGTGGTGACCGAAGTTGACCAACACATTCCTTTGGAGTCAAGGGTGCGATTACTGTAGGCTTTTGGGCATAGCAGTGTTCGGAGCATGGATAAACTTCAGATTCCTATCAGGTATGTACTTCTAACCCTTGTTTGATAGGTCGAAATGGGCCAAATGGGCCCGACAGGCCCGTGGGCACGGATAAGTAAAAATTTGTAGATTGGTAATAAATGACGAGCTGATTAAGTGGGTTGTATGGCTTGGAATAGATTTGGGCCTGAGGGGCCGTATAAATGTGAATGGGCCTGATGGGCCATATAAATATGATTGGGCATAATGGGCTATAGGTGAGTTTATGAAAGCATGTGGACTTGTTAGGGTTTTATAATGGACTTTTAGGCCTAGTCTCTAATGAATCCTTAAGTGACATAAAACTTAAGTAATCAATTAAGTGTGATTGTGGACAAGTCATGGGGTTGAAGTGTGGCAATGGGTATATGCATGTCTGTGATTGGATCTAGGGAGAGCTTGGTACTTAAGCGGTCTTAATGACTCACCTCCTCTTCTCTGGAATCCTACCTGGTGCATAGTGCCCGTTCACTTTAGCCAACGAGGACTTGTTAACGGGCCTCGGATCGTAATTAGAACCCTTATTGTTAAGAAATTTCTAAAATACCCCCGATTTGTAAACTGAAATACCCTTGATTTGCAAAATTACCAAAACACCCATAATTTGTGAAATTATCGAAATACCCCCGACTTTTGAAATTATCGAAATACCCCCGATTTGTAAAATTACCAAAATACCCTTAGTTTACAAAATTACAAAAATACCCCGCTTTGCGAAATTACTGAAACACCCCTAATTTGTGAAATTACCAAAGTACCCTCGAATTGCAAAATTATAGAAATACCCCTGATTTGCGAAATTACTAAAATACCCTTAGATTTTAAATTATCGAAATACCCCCAGATTGCAAAATTACTGAAATACTCTTGTAAAGTAAGATTACCAAAATACCTCTATAGGGTAGAATTACTGAAATACCCCTGTAGGGTAGAATTACCGAAATACCTCTGTAGGTTAGAATTACGATTATGCCCTTGAGGGTAGGTAACTATTTTGAAACTATTTTAAGCTATGAATGTGACTGTCTTTCGTAAGCATGCTATGTCATATACATACTAATATATGGGCCCACCTTGGGCTATGTAACGGGCTTTTAGGCCCAGCAAATTTGTAACTTTCATAATAGAAACTTAAATGCTCCAAATAAATATGAAATTGTTAATGGGCTAGAATGTGTACTTGGGCCCATGATGAGATGATGATCGATATGCCTAAGGGCAAAATGACTAAAATGCCCCTGTGTGATATATGTATGATTTGTATGTCATATGTGTATTATGATACATTCATGTGATTATGTGTGTTGCATACATGTCATATTGCATATGGGTTGGGATTACATTGGAGGAAGTGTTATATGAGGATCGCATAGTCGCTTGACGACCATGGATCCAACGAAGGCTTTTTAGCCACCGAAGGCTTTATAACCACCACAGGGTTTTTAGCCACTGAACAGCTATGCTGCACCAATAATGTTATCAAGGGCTGTGTGCCCTTAATATGGGCTTCGTGTCATAATTATGGGCTTTGTGCCAATACTGAAGGCTTTGTGCCGGTTATATTACCTTAATTGATGGCTATGTGCCAATTCTATTACAGTTACCTATGGCTTTGTGCCAAATATAATACTGCTATTGAAGGCTTTTAAGCCCATTATATGACTAGCAGCTCTGCTGCAACAATTGAGTTAGTGTCGCAACTGGTGCTACCATTGGAGTGTAGGGATGGGTGGGTTGATATTCATATCCCCATAGGAGTGTAGGGTTGAAAGGGAAAATGGAGTGGATGGTTGAATTGGGATGGGAGCATAGCATACATATGATATTGATGTGATATGGGTTCAGGTTGAACTGAGGCCACTATGGGCTAAGGCCCAAAGGCCACCAATATTGTATAGGGCTTAGGCCCACTTGATTCTGTTAAATGCTCCAACCCAGACTGATTCTGAATCTATTTTTGTTTACTGACTGTTACTTTAATAAGGGGATTACACACTGAGTTTTCGCAAACTCATCCCGTTTATTAACCTTTCAGGTAATTCCTAGCCTTAGATGGATCGAAGCTGCGGGGGACTCAGAGAAGGCTACACATCTGCTTCTATATTTCTATTAAATTATTCATGAGTACTTTAATTTGGTTTTGAGTTGTAATAAGGCCTTTATCATTTCTAAATTTTAACTTTGGTTTTTTTTATTTACTTTGATTTATATCTATTAGAGGTAAATCACGATTTTCCAAAATGTTAACAGTTTTTCTTAAAACATCTCGTTTTCATAAACCAGCTTCTTTTCGATAAAGCTTTCGCAACAAATAGGGTTTAAAAGAGTGGTAACGTTTTACAAGAGAATAGTTTTTAATAAACCATATTTTGAAAATAAGCGAACGAAATTTCAGATTTGATGCAATGTTTAAATGGCAACAATTTTTAAGAAGGGTTTTCAATGAAAACACGATTTTCGAAGAAAACTTCAATGTGACATGCCAAATTTGGCCATAACGTCTGGGCCGAGTTTGGGGTGTTAAATTTAGTGGTATCAGAGCCTGGGTTGCAAAATTTAGCTGTGGATTGGGCTTTTAAAGCTAAATTTCTGAAATAACTGCTTCAAAAGATTTGAAGTATTTGAAATGTTTTACTAACTGTTTTCTAGAAAGTGTGGTTCACCGAGTCTCCAGCGCTGAATCCGTAAGTTTTCTAAATATTTTTGTGTGTTTGGAATTGAAATACTGTGGATTCTTTAGATATTGGACTGTATTGAGATTTGGTGTTTATTCTACGTGTTTGGAATTGTTTGGATGTGATGTTTTGAACATAAAAATTGTATGCATGTGATATATATCCACTTCGCTGAATAGATATTTTTGGATGTGTGTTAGTATTATTGGGATTAGAGTGCGCAGCAGGAGCATAGTGGTGTAGTCTAGGCTATGTGATCGTTTGATAGTTGGAAATTTCGGGACGAAATTTCTTTAAGGAGGGGTGAATTGTAACGCCCTAAAATTGGGCCTAGAAAAATGGGCAGTGTGGGGCCAATGGGCTTATGGGCCCACACGGGTCGTTGTCTTTGGACTTACAGGAATTAGTGGACCGGCTGTGTCGTACACGTGGCTATGGGCAAATCTGGCTTAGCAAGCCATACGAGCACATGGGCCACACTTGGTAGATTGGTAATATATGATGATCTGATTAAGTGGGTTGAATGGCTTGGAATAGATTTGGGCCTGAGGGGCCGTATAAATGTGAATGGGCCTGATGGGCCATATAAATATGATTGGGCATGATGGGCTATAGGTGAGTTTATGAAAGCATGTGGACTTGTTAGGGTTTTATAATGGACTTTTAGGCCTAGTCTCTAATGAATCCTTAAGCGGCATAAAACTTTATTAATCAATTAAGTGCGATTGTGGACAAGTCATGGGGTTGAACTGTGGTAATGGGTATATGCATGTCTAGGATTGGATCTAGGGAGAGCTTGGTACTTAAGCGGTCTTAATGACTCACCTCCTCTTCTCTAGAATCCTACCTAGTGCATAGTGCCCGTTCACTTTAGCCAACGAGGACTTGTTGACGGGCCTAAGATCGTAATTAAGACCCTTATTGTTAAGAAATTTCTAAAATACCCCCGATTTGTGAATTGAAATACCCTTGATATAGAAAATTACCAAAACACCCCTAATTTGTGAAATTACCAAAATACCCTCGACTTTCGAAATCACTGAAATACCCTCGACTTTTGAAAGTACCGAAATACCCTCGATTTGCAAAATCATCGAAATACCCTTAGTTTACAACATTACAGAAATATCCCCGCTTTGCGAAATTACTGAAATACCCCTGATTTGTGAAATTACCAAAATACCCTCGAATTGCAAAATTATAGAAATACCCCTAATTTGCGAATTTACTAAAATACCCTTGGATTGCAAAATTACTGAAATACCCCAGATTGTGAAATTACTAAAATACCCTTGTAGTGTAAGATTACCAAAATACCCCTGTAGGGTAGAATTACAGAAATACCCCTATAGGTTAGAATTACGATTATGCCCTCGAGGGTAGGTAACTGTTTTGAAACTATTTTAAGCTATGAATGTGATTGTCTTTCATAAGCATGGTATGTGATATACATACTAATGTATGGGCCCACATTGGGCTATGTAACTGGCTTTTAGGCCCAGTAAATTTGCAACTTTCATAATAGTAACTTAAATGCTCCGGATAACTATAAAATTGTTAATAGGCTAGAATGTGTACTTGGGCCCTCAATGAGATGATGATTGATATGCCTAAGGGTAAAATGACTAAAATGCCCCTGTGTGATATATGTACGATTTGTATGTCATCTGTGTGTTATGATGCATTCATGTGATTATGTACGTTGCATACATGTCATATTGCATATGGGTTGGGATTATATTGGAGGAAGTGTTATATGAGGATCGCATTGTCGCTTGACGATCATGGATCCAACAAAGGCTTTTTAGCCACCGAAGGCTTTATAACCACCATAGGCTTTTTAGCCACCGAGCAGCTATGCTGCACCGATAATGTTACCGAGGGCTGTGTGCCCTTAATATGGGCTTCGTGCCGTAATTATGGGCTTTATGCCAATACCGAAGGCTTTGTGCTGATATTATAGGTTTGTGCCGGTTATATTACCCTAAGTTATGGCTATGTGCCAATCCTATTACAATTACCTATGGCTTTATGCCGAATATAATACTGCTACTGAAGGCTTTTAAGCCCATTATATGACTAGCGGCTCTACTACAGCGATTGAGTTAGTGCCGCAACTGGTGCTACCATTGAAGTGTAGGGATGGGTGGGTTGATATTCATATCCCTACAAGAATGTAGGGTTGGAAGGGAAAATGGAGTGCAGGGTTAGATTGGGATGGGAGCATTGCATATATATGATATTGATTTGATATGGTGTAACACCCTTATACCCGTATCCGTCGCAGGAATGGGTCATAAGGTATTACAAAACCAAAATCAACAATTTAACGACCCACATACATATGAATAATTATTTAAGATATAAAACACATCTTGTCGACACTTATTTAAAACATTCAATGTCTCAATGATAATCTCGATAAAAATCATATAATACGCATGTAATATTTAATTCAGTTCAACTCTCTGTTCGACCATCATGAGATTAAATTCGTAAATTATTTGGTCCTAACATGACTTGATGACATAACTATCATTAACCAAAATCCATTAGTTTATTTACAAGCATATGCGCATATATATATATAGAGCTAATATAGCTCAAGCTATTTTAGTACCAACTAACATGATTGTTACTATTCCTTTGGTCAAAAATTCACTAATAGCCGAATGTCCATAAGCATAAACCCAACCACAATTATAAATACCAATCACTACTCTATATGTCAATTCAACTTCATACATAAATATGCTTATTATAGCCTATTTATCAACCCTTACTCATGAAACATGGATATAGACCAAATCATTCATTTAAGTTACAAAATGACCACATTTCATCACAAACATATACTCATTACTACTAATTCAAGTGTTATAAACCTCAAAGTCATTTTATAAGCCATTTTCGCATGGCATTATATACACAACATTCAAAAGACATTAAAACCTCACTAGTCTAAACTATACATGGCATAAGTTCAGGTTTAGTAACATACACACATATATATATTTATACCGAAGCAATGGATAGTGTGATGAGTTTTCTGTCGATCCCCTGAGCTTTTAGCTATCTTCCCAAAAATCTATAAAACATGGATGAATAAAACAAATCGTAAGTTTTTACACTTAGTAAGTCATTAACTAAACAAATATATTAATCTATATCATATGCGAAAATCATTGACTTATTAATGATTTATTGTTTAATAACTTATAATACATCTCCACTATGAACTATCTTATGCGCATGTATCCAATCTGTTTATGATTTAATAGCTCACATTCATATGTTATTGACTAAATTGAAACCAAGTAAATATACAAATCTATTACCCTTGATCAACTCACATGAACATATGTCTCAACTCAATTTTGCATACTATAAGCATATAACAACTCATTACAAGCACATATTACATTCACCAAATTAACTACTTAACTTGAATACCAAGATCACCTTTATACATACCTTTATCGTACAACCATTCAATATTTAACAACCAAGCACATAAACATACCTATTTGGCCAAATGTAAGGTAGATTACTTAGCATAAAAATTTCCACTAAAACACTTCTATTATTACACTTGAATCCCCATTATCAAAACTCGGAATTAAAGTCACCGGCATTTAGCCTGCTAGGCACTAAGCCTGAATTAATAACTAGCACTAAGCCTGCTAGGCAATAAGCCCGAATAGGTTCACCGGCACTAAGCCTACTAGGCACTGAGCCCAAATAAATTCACACATATAATTTATACCCTCAATTAACAACCAAAATACTATCCACATCTTTATTTTCACACCTCTAACTACAAAACACATTCAAAACTTCATTTTTGATCATAATAGAATTTCATACATTACTTCATGACATATTCGACATTCACTCTCATTCTTCAACAAATATCATCTATTCTCATCAATCATATTCGGCAACCTTAAAATATATCCATGAAAATCTTTTACTATCTCATACAACATTCGAATATAACATGAACCCATTTGCTAATTTTCAGTTTGGCAATTAAATCAAGTATATCTTAAAAATTAATACATAACATAACACAAAAACTTACCGGCTAACATCTTCCACACCGAATGTAAACACATCTTCGCACATTCATTTCATATTCAAAAATCACATTTAACACATTGCAAGTATTATTATTATCACTAAAAATTCATAATCGGCACATATGAATTACTCATCTAAAAATTCCATCTAACACATATATCAATTCATTTATAAAATTTAATGCGTAGAACGAGTTAATGACTTACCTCGGATATTCTTGCACTGAAATTTTTGACTACTCGACTAATTTAGCTTTCCCCCTATCCGAATTGGATTTCTTTTCTTCATGAGCTTCAAATTTTCAAATGAGACCCAATTAAACTAAATTTTTATGTACTTCAATCCAATATATAAATATTTAAACAAATTGCCGAATTCACCCCTACTATTTGTCACATTCGGCAATTTAGTCCCATTGTACAAAATACCAAATTAATCACATTTTAATTGCTTCTAGTTACAGTCGAATACTCCCCTATCAAATACAAGCCCTCATGTTTAGCACATTTCATAGTTTAGTCCCTTTTTTAACTAAATGTCATGAATTTTACAAATTCACCTCTAGTTTACAAATCATATAAAACTAAATGAAAATCTCTAGTAATCTAACATATACCCTTCATTTTCTAAAATCATCAACAACCAAATAAAAGAAAAACCCTTCATGGCTGAATACCATAATACAATTAATCTCCAAAATTAACACATGGGCTATGTGTATATCATAACAACAAGCTCAAAAATACAAGACTTTATCAATGTATATATAGAAATTAACCTTAGATTTTTGATCTCCAAGTGACCGAATATCAAAGAGCTTTTTCTTTTCTTAGTTCTTTTAGTTTCGGCAATGAGAAGAAGAACATGCAAACACTTTGTTTTTTTCACCCTTTTTATTTTATTTTATTCATGTTTCTTATTATGACACAAATTAAATTTCATATCATTATTATAAAATGCATATAATATCACATACTTACTCCCACTACCATACATCAATTCAACAAATGGCTTATTTGCCATTTAAGACCCTTATACTAAAGAAACATGGCATTTAAGCATTTTCATGATAGTATGCATATAATTCATTTGATGCAATTTAACCCCTTTTTAGTAATTAAGCACCCAAATCTCAAAATTTAAACCCGAAACATTAACACATCGTAATTCATGCATTTAAAACACAGAAAAATAATATTCGAATATTTTTTGACTCAGATTCGTGGTTCCGAAACCACTGTTCTGACTAGGGTCAAATTCGAGCTGTCACATATGGGCTCAGGCTGAACTGAGGCCACTATGGGCTAAGGCCCAAAGGCCACCGATATGGAATAGGGCTTAGGCCCACCTGTTAAAGGGCTCCAGCCCAGATTGATTCTGGTTCTGTTTCTGTTTATTGACTGTTACTCTAATAAGGGGATTACACACTGAGTTTTCGCAAACTCACCCCGTTTATTAACCTTTCAGGTAATTCCCAACCTTAGACGGATCGGAGCTACGAGGGACTCGGAGAAGGCTACACATCTACTTCTGTATTTCTATTAAATTATTCATGAGTACTTTAATTCGGTTTTGAGTTGTAATAAGGCCTTTATAATTTCTGAATTTTAACTTTGGTTTTTTTATTTACTTTGATTTATATCTGTTAGAGGTAAATCACGACTTTCCAAAATGTTAACTGTTTTTCTTAAAACATCTCGTTTTCATAAACCAATTACTTTTAGATAAAGCTTTCACAACAAATAGGGTTCAAAAGGGTAATAACGTTTTACAAGAGAATAGTTTTAATAAACTACGTTTTGAAAATAAGCGAACGAAATTCGAGATTTTATGCAAGGTTTAAATGGCAACAATTTTTAAGAAGGGTTTTCAATGAAAACACGATTTTCGAGAAAAACTTCAATGTGACACGCGAAATTCAGCCATAACGTCTGGGTCAGGTTTGGGGTGTTACAAGAGGTGAATATAATAGTGTGAATATTGAGTCTTCAAGGTACAAAGGTAAGGGAAATTGACATAGGGTTTGATAGTTTAGGATCACTTGTTGTAATTGTTGAAGAGAGTGGATATTTCTCATTGAGTCAGGGTTGTAGATATGGGAAAACTGAACTGCGTAAACAACTCCTTTATGTTTTGTTAGTCATTTTAGTGGTGAAGGAGTGCCTACTCTCTTGTTACTCTATCACCCTATTGGTTTGATTTTTAGCAACTGTTCGATCTAATAATTAATATCAGAGCCTACCACTTAAAGTAGCTAATGGATATAACTAGTGTTGCAAGATTCAATCCAAACTTTAAGACCCCCTATGCTTAAAGTTGGCAATTATGCTTATTGGAAAGCACACATGGCTTGTTGTGTTTACTTGATGGGGGACCCCAAATTAGACATTGAAAGTGAAACGATAATAAAGCAACAAACACAATGGACCACTGAGGAAGAAAAGTTGGAAAATGCTAACTCAAAGGACTTATATGCAATATTTTGTGGAATTGATATGCAAAAGTTCAGAAGGATTGTTAAGTGCATAGTTGCAAAGACTTCTTGGGATATCCTAGATACTACTCATGAAGGATGCAAAAGATGTAAATTCTAAATTTAAGGTTTAAGAGCCTAAGGATGCAAAAGTTAGAAACAATTGGTGAATTTTATGCCAAGTTGTGTGACTTATCAAATTAAGCTTTGCCTCAGGAAAGGAGTATTCGAATGCCAAGCTGGTGAGAAAGGTATTAAGGTCTCTCCTTGAAAGATGTCCTATGAAGGCCACATCCAATCTGAATGTGCTAACACTCTGAAAAGAACAAAACGTCACTCTGTGTAACTTGGATTAGTGAGGACTCCTCTAATGGATCTAATATAGAAGAGGATCATAAAAACTTTATTGTTTTTGCTACCAATACAATTGGTGAAGAATATTTTGATGAATATTCTAATGGTAGGACTGATAAGGATTTCTTAAAAACTTATAAGGTGATCTTAGGAAAATGAGGAATGGTATGTGAGGTTTACACTCATTTATATGAGGAATACAAGTAATTGAAGAATGAGAATACAATTTTGATTAAAAAGACAGATGCTAAAGAAACTCTCCTTTAAGAAGAATTGGACATGTCTATAATACCCATACTCAGTTTGATCATCAGACCAGAGCTATGGAACACCACATTAGCCACCTAAATAACTTTCTGGCTGAACACCAATCGAACCTCCAACACACTGCACAAACAACTTCAAACTTGAGAAAGCACAAGCTCATGAACTCTCATCGCTTGCTTCATGGTACGATGTAGTAATATGAGAACCTACATTGTTTGGAAAGTTTAACTTCCTATTCCCTTGAATAGCTCGCGCATTCTAAGTCTTTATGGAGGAGAACCATCATGAGTCTGCTGATAAAGTTATGTCACATTCCATGCTTAGGGTGCTACAACGAGCATAGGGAACCCAAAATAGGTCTAGAGGTCAAAGGACTATCGTAAAGAGGCTTCAATCTAATGGTGCTGAATTGTTCAGGGTTATTGTTGGGATGACCTTCGTAGTAGCAGAATACTAGTTAGAGGCAATAGATAGAATTCTAAATAATATGGAATATACCATAGAGTAGAATTTGAAGGGTACGATATTACATCTAAGGGATAAGGCTTATCGCTAGTGGTAGGCCATCATGAGGGGCGCTAAGACATAAAGGCTAACATGGAAATATTTCTTGGATGCTTTCTAGAATAAATATGTGGGTACCAAATATGTCGAGGCTCAGGGTTTGGATCTCATTGATCTCAAATAGGGAGATAGGTGTATGGCTAAGTATGAGGTCAAATTCTTAAGGCTGAGTCTCTATGCCTGAGGAATGATCACAACTGAATAGGATAAGTGCGTCAGGTTTGGGAATGGACTTAGATACGAATTGATGATGATGATAGCCCTTCATCAAGAAAGGGTTATCAAAACTTTAGTGGAGAAAACCAAGATTGTTAAGGAAGTAAAGCATATGGGACGCAAGAGGAGGGACAAGGTTAGAGTCCCTACTAAGAAAGATGTCAGTCCTACTGTCTATGCCCCACGACCTAATAAGTGGGCTCAAGGTGATAGACCACATAGAATGTTGCCATTGTTTTTTATGGTGAGAGAGCCAAAAATTGTGTTACTTGTTGCAAGAAACATCTAGGTAAATGCTAGAAAGGCTCCAGTGTAGGCCTTAGATGTGAACCTTATACCATAAGATTAGGGATTGTCCACTTCATAATTAGCATATGCAAGCTCCAAAATAGAACAGAGTTCAAAACCATAGAGTTTGGCAATAGCCTCAGAGAGGTCAGGGTCAAAATAGGGTGGTAATTTTGGGCAAAGACAGAGAGCACTCGGCTAGGGTGCCAACCAAGTTGATGCAAGAGAACCTACACTTGTCAATGCGGCTAGACACAAAGATGGTTGTGATGCAACCAACATCATAGCAGATACTTTTACCATTAATTATGTATAATACTCTAGTTTGATTAACTTTGGTTCAACCCATTCATATGTTTCTTGCTTAAAGGCTGACAAATTGGGAATTAAGGTAGAGGAAACTATTAGCAATATAATTGTGCGTAGTCATGTAACACCTTTAGCCCGGATCCGTCATTGGAATAGGGCTATGGAGCATTATCAGAAGTTTACATCTCATAATGAACAAATATTCAACTTATTCAAATCATAACATAATTCATAACAAAACTATTCAAACTAAAACATATAGTCCCTTATACGAGCCCTCAAGGCCCTAAAAAGACTTTAAAAACAAATTGAGACTAAATGAGAAACATTTAGAATTTTTGAGAAAATGTTCAAAAATTTCATACTACAGGGGTTACACGGCTGTATGGCTAAGCTGTGTGACTCAAATAGCTGAGGCACACGGTAGTGTCCTAGCCCGTGTAACTCTCTAACTTGGGTCACACGGCCAAGCCATATGCCCGTGTGCCAAGCCGTATGCTAGGTCGTGTAACTGCTTGACTTGTAACCCTTTGTAAGCTAAAGGGGACACACGGCTGAGGCACACGCCTGTTTCATTGGCTATGTGGACGAAAAATTGCCATTTCTAAACCATTTTTCTCACCCAAACTCTAGCCACTAACACAAACCAAAAGTACCTATTTACATGCATTTAAACCTAACATATACATATTCAAGCTTGAACATCATAATAATTAATCATACAACCAATATGCCAAAATGGTACCTCAATCTCAACAATCAAACATGATAAAACACTTGCTACATTTATTCATAAATCAATCAATCAAATGAACAACTTAAATATTACATTTAATATTTACGAGTTATTTGTGATTTAAAAAGGTTTTTGATATAGTGATTTTTGTTGTATAAATAATTTATTAAGTTCAAGTGGTTTTAGAAAATGAGGTATCGAGACCTCGTTTCTATAAACTGAGCCGTAAATATTTTTATAAATATTGACGGAGTGTAATGAAGGTGGTATTAAAGTTTTGTTAGAAAATTTTATTGTTTTGATAGTTAATTAAGCAAAAAGGACTAAATCACGTAAAGTGCAAAATTTGAGTTCTAAGAGCTAAAGGTATTAAATAGCTATAGAACTTTAAAGTGGAAGTCCTTCTATGGAAGTTAGACCATTAGAGTTGGTAGTGGATGGTAATGGTTTGGCATTATTGAAATTTTGGTTGGATTTCAAGGTTAAATAAGTAAATAATTAATAAAGGTTAATAATTAAAGAAACAAAATGACACATGCATCTTTAATTTTTGTTTCTTCAACCGAATAGCAAAGTAAGAAAGAAGCTATGGATGAAGCTTCATTCGGCCATCCCTATTTGTGATAGATGTGAGTAATTTTCGTCCCATTTTTAATAATTTTTATGTTTTTAAGATCGTTGCAATTAGGTCCAACTAATCCGTACCTTTGATTTTGAAACTTTTAAAGAATTTGAATGTTAACATTGATGAATCTTGTGATTTTTTATGTGAGATGATGAATTTGGAATGTTGATTTATATTTAAAAGTATTTTGTTAAGTGATTTTGATGAATTTTTTTATTAATGATTAATTTGTTAAATTAATAAAAGTACAAGGATTTAATCTAAAATTGCTGCATAAATAGGCTATTTTGGATACCATGAACATTCAGCTAAGGTACATTCTAGGTCAAAATGGTTAATTTGCATGTTTTGGGCTAAGGGACTAAATTAAATAAAAGTAAAACTTTAGGGATAATTTTGTAAAAATATAAAAATGACCAAATTGTATGAAATGAAATATTTTATTGTCTAAATTAATATTGAATGAACTTATTAATTTAGATCAATATTGAGTGGAAAATCAAGGAAAATGGAAAATTACGAAAGTGCCCATGAACTTTTGTATTTTTACAATTTAGCTAGGTAAGTTCGTATGAATTGTACTATGTATATTGTTGATTAAATTGTATGTTATTATATAATTCTACTGAAAATATGTAACACCCCAAATCCGGCCAGGACATTACGGCCAGATCTGGTGTGTCACATGGAAGTTACATTCGTGATCGGACTATTTAAAAGTTTATCCTTTTTTAAAAGCCTCGTTTTGTTTTGGAACGTTGAATGATTTGAGGTTAAAACCATTTTTTATAAGTTTGGTCATTTTACTAAGTTTTGGTGTCTCTGCACCTAATACGACCTTATAACCGGTCTAACATTGCTCCAAGTGACTCAAAAAGTCTAAATGGTCAAACAGGGTTTACGGGCCCAAAACCCCTAATGGGCCCAGGTGGGCCCACACGCTCGTGTGACCCGCTTAGTCCAATTTTATGCACAATATCAAAAATCTTAACATCTATCATACCAATTATCACTTACTGAATATTTCACCCATATGGGCTCGTAGGCCCATTGGGCCCGTTTTGGCCCATCGAGTCCCAGAATGGCCTAAGTGCACGAAAACACTCACAATGGCCTTCACAGTCTATTGCCAACGGTTTGTGGGTTCGGATTGGCCCACAAGCGTTTGCATGCCTATAAGACCTCGAAATGTCAGCATTTCGGCATTTGCCACTACTGGTGGTTGTAGTTACACACCTGTTTTACGAACGCAAGTTACTCCTCGCACAATACCTAAACCCAAACAATGCACATCATTAATTAACCGCCATGGGATCTAATTCCTATGTACCATTTCTAATCCCTAAAAGATCGCTAGACCAAGTACTTACCTTGACTAACACTGCTAGATTGATTTAGCCTGCTTTATTATCCCTAACCAAGCCTCCAATTCTTGAGAGATTGAATAACAAACCACATCTAAAAAATCCGACACAGAGCCATCAAGAAGGGAGAGATGATCAAAAGTAATGGTCAAAAGCCAATTGATATAGGAGAAAGAGTGAGAGATTCAACTTACCTAGGGTGTGGGGTCGCACATTCCCTTAGTAGATTGAAAAGATCGCTTCAACAATCACCCACTCCTCGTGAATTCTAACAAAAGAAGAATCAAAACTGCTACGCCAAGAAATTGAGAGTATTCGACTTAGAAAGAAATAGAGAAACAATACTTACCCCTTCACGACACATGAAGAAATGAACACCGAGTTAGGAGAGGGATAGAGGAATATTCGGCTATGGAGGAGGAGTTGATAGAAATCACGAATAAAATGAATGGGGAAAAACAACCGGCTGATGAAGAAACAAGTGGAGAAAGAAGAATTGAAGTTCAGCCAATGAAGGGTGTCCGATCAAAATAAAATAAAGAACAAAAGGTTCGGCAAACAAGAAATTTGTGTGAATCAAAAGAGAACGGGATACTAGAGAGAGATTAGATTCGGCAATTGGCTTACAAGAATGAAAGAAAAAGAATAATGAGATTCGACCAGAGAAGGCGAGAAGAAGAGGAAATAGGAAAGGAAATTGAATGGGAAAAAGGAGATGTGAAACTTTGTTCAAACAAAATAAGAGGTGAACAAATAAGGTTCGGCACACATGAACTAAAACAATATTGGTACCAAATGTACAAAATCCCAAAGCTGCATGAAAACTACTCGAGAGATTGGCACAGGAACAAATGAGTAAAATCCTGAAATAGCCTACTATGGGAATCGACACCAACTCCTCAAATGCCAAAATTGTGCCCCAAAAATACTACCTAGCCGAATTTTCCCAATCAAAACTAAATCAGCTACACCTCTCCTTCCACCCAACTCCTTAAAAGTCTCCACAATCTTCTCCTCAAATTTCTCTCCATGATTTGCTCCATGATTTACTCAACCTTTGAATTTGAATTTCAATTCAAATTCCCCTTGCCAAGTCACCTCTTACCAAGTATCCGCCACCTCAAGAGTCTGAACTCAAGGCCACCACTTGCCACCCCAACTAGCAAAATAAACGCATCACGCCTGCAACGGGATTCGAACCTTAGCTCTCCCACATGCTAAACCATGCCACCTTTAAGCCCCACATGTGGCACCATTTGCCACTCTAAGACCAGGATTTTTGTGACATGAACCAACAATAACTAATCTTAAGCCCTGTGAGCTAACATCCCTACTTCCCTAAGCCCAAAAATCAAAAATTTTCCAAGGGTTAGGATTTAACCCAGGCCTTCGAAAGGCCCCCTAAACATACCCAAAACATCCATTTAGCACACCCAACCATACAAATATCAATTTATGCAAAAATTCCAAAAACCCTAAAATTTGGGGCGTTACAACTCTACTCCGTTAAAGAAATTTTAGCCTCGAAATTTACTTGGTCAGAACAAGTGAGGGTATTATCGACGCATTGCCTCCTCAAGCTCCCATGTAGCTTCATCTGTACTGTGATTACGCCTGAGTACCTTAACCAGTGGGACAGATTTTCTTCTTAGTACCTTAACATCACGATCCAGAATTTGCATTGGTTCTTCCTCGAAAGTCAGATCAGGTTTAACTTCAATTCCCTCAACTGTTACTATGTGTGAGGGATTAAAACAGTATCGCCTTAGCATGGAGAAATGAAAGACATCATGAATCCAGTCCAACCCAGGAGGCCATTCGAGCTAATATGCTACCGGATCCACTCGCTTTAGAACTCGATAGGACCCGATAAATCGAGGACTCAACTTGCCCTTCTTCCCAAATCTTAAGATTTTCTTCCAAGGTGAGACTTTTAGGAATACTAAATCCCCCACAGAGTACTCGATCTCCTTACACTTCAAATTGGCATTTGACTTTTGCCTATCAGATGCTTCCTTTAACCGATCCCTAATCAACTTAACTTTATTCTTAGTATCTACCACCAACTCTGGCCCTAATACTTGCCGTTCACCCAGTTCAGTCTAACAAGTAGGTGTACGACATCTATAACCATCCAACGCCTCATATGGTGCCATCTAATTACTTGCTTCGTAATTGTTGTTATACAGAAATTTTGCTAATGGCAAATAATCTTCCCAACTACCCCAGAAGTCAATAACACAACCTCTTAGCATATCTTCCAATATTTGAATCACCCTTTTCGACTGTCCAACAGTCTGAGGGTGGAAAGTGGTGCTGAAATCCAACCGCATACCCAATGCCTCATGCAACTTCTTCTAGAACCGAGAAGTGAACCTAGGGTCTCTGTCAGAAATAATTGAAACTGGTACCCCATGAAGTCATACTATCTCAGCTACGTACAACTTAGCCAACTTCTGAAGGGAATAATTAGTTTGGACTGGTATAAAGGGAGCGAATTTCGTTAGCCTATCCATAATCACCAAACCAAGTTCTTCTTAGAAGGCCTTAAGTGTAGCCCACTCACAAAATCCATGGTTACCCTTTCCCATTTCCAGTGTGGAATCTTGACTGGCTGCAGAAGCCCAGAAGGAAGTTGATGCTTAGCTTTCACTTGCTGGCACATTAAACACTTACCCACAAATTTAGTCAACTCGTGCTTAAGCCCAGGCCACTAGTACAGCTCACGTAAATCCCTATACAACTTATTTCCCCAGGATGCATGGCACAAGGGCCGCCATGCGCCTCTCGCAGTATAGACTGCCTCAGGTCAAAGTCCTTTGGAACACAAACTCTTCCACGGAAACATAACATTCCCTCACTGTTCAGTCCAAAGTTAAAAGTCTCACTATTCTCCACTTGTTGAAACTGAGAAACGAGTGATTTATCTAATAACTACTTTTCCCTAATTTACTCAGTTTAGGTCAGTATTACTTATAGTTTAGCTAACAGACTACCATCATCAGATAGATTGAGACGGGCGAACATCCCTCTCAGATCAGATATAGCCCTACGACTCAGTGCATCTACTACCACGTTAGCCTTACCTGGATGATATTCAATTGAGTAGTCCAAATCTTTAAGCAACTCTATCCATCTTCGTTGCCTAAGGTTCAACTCCTTCTGAGTAATGAGGTATTTGAGGCTTTTATAGTCTGCGTATATGACACACTTCTCCCCGTACAAGTAGTGCCTCCAGATCTTTAGTACAAATACCACCGTCGCTAACTCCAGAACATGAGTAGGGTAGTTCACCTCGTGAGGCTTAAGTTGACATGATGCGTAAGCAACCACTTTACCCTCCTGCATCAGCACATAACCCAATCCATCACTATAGACCGCAAAATCCTTCCCAGATTCTAGCTGTATTAAAATAAGGGCTTCAGTCAGAACTTTCTTCAGTTTTCAAAACTCCCCTGTTGCTTATCAGTCCAAATAAATGGTATACCTTTCCTTAGTAGCTTCATCAACGGCGCCGCAATTATAGAAAACCCTTCAACAAACCTTTTATAATACCCTGCTAGACCCAGAAAACTTCAGATTTCTGACACAATCCTCGGTGGTTTCCACTCCAAAAAAACTTCAATTTTTCAGGGATCCACTCTAATCCTCTCAGTAGAAACAACATAACCCAAGAATGTCACCTCCCGCAGCCAAAATTCACACTTGCAGAATTTTGCATATAGCTGCTTCTCCCTCAGAATTTGTAGAACAGTTCGGAGATGATCATCATGATCCTCCTCTGTTTCTGAATACACCAGGATATTGTCTATAAAGACAACCACAAACTAATCCAGGTAGGGTTGGAATACCCGGTTCAAAAGATCCATAAAGGCTACCGGTGTATTCGTAAGTCCAAACGGCATCACCAAAAACTCGTAATGACCATATCGAGTCCTGAATGTTGTCTTATAGGTATCTGCCTCCTTAACCCTTAGTTCATGATATCTAGATCGAAGGTTGATCTTAGAGAATACTAAAGCTCCTCTAAGTTGATCAAACAAGTCGTTGATTCTTGGCAGAGGTACTTGTTCTTAACAGTCAGTTTGTTCAACTGACGATAGTTAATACACATGCGCATCGTCCCATCTTTCTTCTTGACGAATAATACTGGTGTTCCCCATGGAGACACTCTCGGTTAGAAAAATCCTCGATCCAAAAGTTCTTGGATTTGCGCCTTCAACTCTACAATCTCCTTCGATGCCATCCTATAAGGGCAATAGACACTGGAGCCATTCTAGGCAACAGATCGATTCCAAATTTGACTTCATGGTTCAGAGACAATCTAGGAAGCTCATCCGGAAAAACATCCTAAAATTCCTTAACAATTCTTACATCATCCACAGAAGGGCCTACAGAATCGGATTTACTCATATGCCAGAAAGGCCTCGCAACCCTTATGAACCAACTTTTCAACCCTTAATGCTAAAATAACATTAGACAAATAATCCCTTTACTCACCAATCACAGCTACCTCCTCATCCTCTGAAGTCTTTAAAACCATTCACTTAGCAGCGCAATCCAAGTTCGCTCGATGCTTAACAAGCCAATCCATACCCAAGGTGAGATCAAATTCTCTGAATGGTAATTCTATCAAAGCCGCAGAGAAAGCTCTACCTTGTACTTCTAAGGGTATATCTCTAAAAAGTTTGTCTTCCCTAACCGAGTAACCCAATAGACTAATTATAGATACCTCATTAACAGTATTCTCAAATTGCACACCCAACATCCCAGACACATCGCATGTAACATATGAGTGTGTAGGCCCAATATCAATCAAAGCAAGATAAGGCATGCTATGAATCAGAAACGTACTAGTTATGACATTAGGTGTGACACCATCCTCTCACTGATGAGCAGCATAGACCAATGATGGCTATCGTGCCTCAGTATTTCCAGCACCTTTGCCTGGTGCTCCACGTCCACGTCTATTTCTATTTCTGCCCTTGGCCTGACCATAGCCTCTCGGTGGTTGCTGACCACCTTTCACTGGCTGAGCAACCCTCTACTCTGCAACTTGCATCTGTACTGGCCTTTGAGGGCAATCCCTAACTCAGTGATCGTTGGACCGACATTGGAAGCATGCACCAGAACGCCTCCAACATTCACTAGGTGTGTTTTCCCACAACCCATACACGCCTGTGGTCTCACCATATTAACCGCTACTACTTGAATCAACTCATCCACCCTAGCTCTCTTAATAGGCCTCCCTGCAACACCTAAGGGCATTGAATTCCTTCTAAATTTATTCCTATCCTTTTCCCGATTTTGGCGCTCTGAGCGCTTTACGTCCTCAGCTATCTTAGCTTTTTTTACCAGAGCGACGAAGTCACGCTTCCTCTGCAGAGCAATCAACACACGCAACTCATCGCTCAGGCCTTCCTCAAAATGCACACTACGCTCGTATTTAATAGTAACAATTGCACGGGCATATCGACTTAATCTCAAGAACTACGCCTCATATTCCACTACAGACTTATTCCCCTGGGTCATATTTAAGAATTCTTTCCTCCTGGCGTCCACATAACTAGCCCCGACGTAGTTTCCCTGAATGGCCATCTTGAAGAGTTCCCATATCAACCGATCAACCGGTGTACCATCTCTCATAGTGAACCACCACTGGTAAGCCTCGTCCAGCAATAAAGATACTGCTCATTTTAGTTTCTGCTCCACTGAGCAGTGTAGGTCATCCATTATTCACTCGTCGCCTCTAATCAGTATTCAGCCACATTCGGGGCTACACCAAATACGCCCCTAAAAATCTCTACTCTATTAGGTCGAAGCCACTCAAAAATCAATCCACGGTTCACCGTTCTAGCACTTGCTCAAACAACCCTCTCCAAAACACGGATCATTGCTTGGGACAAAGCATCGTCCCCTGCAGCTCGATCATGAGACCCCGTCTCAGTCATCGACGATGCTGGTGCCTCTCCAGTAGGCATATGACCTGATGCAAGAGATCCAGTTCGATTACTTCCTCGACCTCTACCACAGTCTCTTTCGAGTGCAGCTCTTATGCTCATATCGTATTATCTGATTTACGAATTTTATGCATTAGTTCATATTCAGTAATTATTACAAATATTTTATGAAAAGGTAGTAATTTAGAGTTTTGTTTTCGCAGATCGTAATCTAGCTACAATTTTCAGTCCCCTACAGCTTCAATCTTTCTATAGTCTCAGTTTATCCTAACTACAGAGTTTTAGTAAGGTATGGATATGATCTATAGTAGTGTCTTAGTATCATATTGTAATCTCATATAGTACAGTATAATAGGGAACACTTACAGATTTGGTGCCTGAGACTCGGTGTGCCACACTACCAATAATATTCTAATAATTCAAAGTCTTTATCAGAAAATCACCCAAGATTTAGACAAACCTTTTTGAAAACCCTTCAAGAACCCATATTTTCAGAAAAATTTTGGAAAAAAACCCCTTTTTAAGAGAATTTTTCAAAGAATTCAACTTTTTAAAACTATTTAAACCATTGAAATCAATTTTAAAGAAAAAAATTTGTAAAACCCATACCACAGCCGAGTTTTGCAACCTGGCTCTTACACCACTAAATGTAACACCTCAAACCTAGCCTGAACGTTACGGCCAGATCTAGTGTGTCACATGGAAGTTGCATTCGTGATCGGACTATTTAAAAGTTTATCCTTTTTAAAAAGCCTCGTTTTGTTTTGGAATGTTGAACAATTTCAGGTTAAAACCGTTTTTATAAGTTTGGAAACGTTTTAAAAGAAATAATTGCCTTATTTGTTGTGTTCAATTACTTGGAGTTATAAAAGCTCTTCAACCTTTTTCAAAACATTATGCGCAGTTTCACTCGAAAACATTGGTTATTAATTTTGAAAACCCGTTTTAAATTACTTTACCAATTGTAATTATAAATTAACCCAAATAAAGAAAATAAAACAAAAACCTCATAATGGCCTTATTACATAACATAAACCCAAAATAATAATTATTTAAAAATTAAAGCAAAACCAGAAGTAAAAAGCATGTGGCCACCCCGAGTCCCTCGCAGCTCCAAATCGTCTATGGCTAGGGGTTTCCTGCAGATATAAAATAAAAGGTGAGTTTGCAAAAACTCAGTGCATAACTTCCCAAACCAATAACAGAGATCAGTCATACAAATCAGACTGGGCCGAAGCCCTATTCAGAAATAGATCAGTCTGGGCCTTGGCCTTATTCAGAAACAGAGTGGGTCCAAGCCCATTACAGATGCAGAAAAGAATAGTATTAAAAAAAACCCAACCGAGTCTATCCATCACACCACCCGTACCAGCCCATCGCACCATGTGGAGAAGAACTCAACCCACCCAGCCCACACACCAATACGTAGCCAAGCTGCTAATAATAGATATCGTGGCAGAGCCACTAGATGCAGAACACGTGGCTAAGCCACTATATAGAATACGTGGTAGTGCCACTATACAGAATACGTGGCAGTGCCACTATACAGAACTTCCTCCGATATCATACCCAACCCTATGCAGATGAACAGAACTACATATAACATGCATACAGATTACTAGATACGGATACAATCATACATATATTGAACAACCTATTTTTAACGGTATCAGCCTTTTAGGCAGTTAGGGGTAAAATGGTAATTTTACCTTCTAAGGGTATTTAGGTCATTTTACTAAGTTTCGGTTCCTCGGCACCTAATACGACCTCATAATCAGTCTAATGTAGCTCCAAGCGACTCAGATAGTCTAAATGGTCAAATAGGGTTTACGGGCCCAAAACCCCTAATGGGCCGCTCAATCTAATTTTACGCACGGTATCACAAATCTTAACATCTATCATACCAATTATCATTTACCGAATATTTTACCTATATGGGCCTATAGGCCCATTAGGCCCGTTTCAGCCCATCAAGGCCCAAACGGCCCAAGTGCACGAAAACACGCACAATGGCCTTTACAGTCTATTGCCCATGGTTTGTGGGTTCGGATTAGCCCACAAGCATTCGTATGCCTGTAAGACCTCGAAATGTTGGCAGTTCAGCATTTTTTCTTTTCGGTATTTGCCGATCTATGCTACTGGTGCTTGCAGTTACACACTCGTTTTACGAACACAAGTTACTCCTCGCACAATACCTAAACCCAAACAACACACATCGTTAATTAACCGCCATGGGATCTAATTCATATGTACCATTCCTAATCCCCAAAAGAATGCAAGACCAAGTACTTACCTTGACTAACACTGCTAGAGTGATTTAGCCTGCTTTATTATCCCTAAACAAGCCTTCAATTCTTGAGAGATTGAATAACAAACCACATCTAAAAAATCTAACACAGAGCCATCAAGGTGGGAGAGATGATCAAAAGCAATGGTAAAAAACTAATTGATATAGGAGAAATAGTGAGAGATTTGACTTACCTAAGGTGTGGGGTCGCACATTCCCTTAATAGATTGAAAAGATCACTTCAACAATCACCCCCTCCCCGCGAATTCTAACAAAAGAAGAATCAAAATTACTGCTCCAAGAAACTGAGAGTATTCGACTTAGAAAGAAATAGAGAAATAATACTTACCTCTTCACGACAGATGAAAAAATAAACATCGAGTTAGAAGAGGGGCAGAGGTATATTCGGCTATGGGGGAGGAGTTGATAGAAATCACGAATAAAATGAAGGGGAAAAACAATCGGCTGATGAAGAAACAAGTGGAGAAAGAAGAATTGAAGTTTGGCCAATAAAAGGTGTTCGATCAAAATAAAATAAAGAACAAAAGGTTCAGCAAACAAGAAATTTGTGTGAAGCGAAAGAGAATGGGATACTAGAGAGAGATTAGATTCAGCAATTGGCTTTCAAGAATGAAAGAAAAAGAACAATGAGATTCGACCAGAGAAGGTGAGATGAAGAGGAAATAGGAAAAGAAAGTGAATGGGAAAAAGGAGATGTGAAACTTTGTTCAAACAAAATAAGTGGTGAACAAATAAGGTTCGAAACACATGAACTTAAACAAAATCGGCACCAAAAGTACAAAATCCCAAAGCTGCATGAAAACTACTCGAGAGATTGGCACAAGGAACAAATGAGTAAAATCCCAAAATAGCCTACAATGGGAGTCGGCACCTACTCCTCAAATGCCAAAATTGTGCCCCAAAAACACTACCTAGCTGAATTTGCCCAATCAAAACTAAATCGGCTACACCTCTCCTTCCACCGAACTCATTGAAAGTCTCCACAATCTTCTCCTCAAATTTCTCTCATTGATTTGCTCCATGATTTACTTAACCTTTGAATTTGAATTTCAATTCAAATTCCTCTTACGCAGTCAACTCTTACTAAGTCTCCACAACCTCAAGAGTTTGAACTCAAGGCCACCACTTGCCACCCCAACTTGCAAAATAAATGTATCATGCCTACAAGGGGATTCGAACCTCAACTCTCCCACATGCTAAATCACGCCACCTGCAAGGCCCACATGTGGCGCCATTTTCCACTCCAACACCAGGCTTTTTGTGACATGAGCTAACACTAACTAAACTTAAGCCTTGTGAGATAACGTCCCTACTTCCCTAAGCCCAAAAATCAAATTTTGCCAGGGGTTAGGCTTTAACCCAAGCCTTCCAAAGGCCCCTTAAACACACCCAAAACATCCATTTAGCAGACCCAACCATGCAAATATCAATTTATGCAAAAATTCTAGAAACCCTAAAATTTAGGGCGTTACAAAATGAATTGATATATATATGTTATTATACAATTTATCTTGTAATAAAATGAAGGAAATTCTACGAAGTATGATGACTATCGAGTCTTGTTTGTACCTTTGGAATATATAGGATACAAATGACATGTCATTAGAGTTATCGTGTTTGGGTGCTGGTCTCGTACGTTTTACCGGTGGTTGGGTTTTTCGGCATGTGTTGCAGTTACTCGTCAGCTTGTGTGAGCAGCACCGAGTAGCTATGTCTTGACCGTCAACTTGTGTGAACAGACCTAGGTTAGCATGTTTTGGGTGCTAGTCTTGAGTGTCCTACCAATGGTTGAGGTCCAGCATTAGTTATGGATACTCGACAGCTTGTGTGAGCATCATTGTGTAGCTTACATTTTGACTGATAGCTTGTGTGAGCAGACCCATTTTACAGCTCGTATAAGCTATGACTATATGTTTAGCACCCTTTGTGTGAGCTTTTCTCGCGTATCCGATATTATTCTAAATGGTTCAATAGGCATGAAAAGGGATGAACAGGTAAGGGTTCCAATTGAGTTCACTATGATAATTATAGAAAGGTATGATGTACTGACGATTCAAGTAAGAACATTCATGATTATTAAAAGTATGATTTAAGTAATATTATGTTTATGCCTTATTTGTTATGCAAATGAAATGGTAAAGAGAATGACATGAATTAAGACATGAAACTATATGAATATCCTTGATATGGTGATACATTGGAATTATGTAAGTTAAGATGAGTAATAGATTCAAATGATACATGTTAAGATTAAATGACTATTCATGTTAATGTACCTATGATTTGTATCATGTATGCTAACATGTTTGGTGTGAATGCTTAGGCTTTTGCCAAGTTTTAGTTGGATCATTTCATGTTAAGTTATAAGATATGTATTGTAATGGTGAGTGACCAAATGACAATATGCTTGTGTTTATGAAAGAGTGGTAAGGTTTAAATTATGTAATTTTTTATGAAATGGTTTACAATGTGATCAATTCTAAAAGAGTGATGTTTAAGTACACTAGCTTATGGCTATGGTTGATAATAGGTTTATGTCTTGTGTGCTCTGCTTATGGAACGGGTGTGGAAAGTAATGAAATGAAAATGAAAATAAAGAAATTTGGAAAAGTTTAATGTTGTTTAAAATCCTACTTGGTTAAGGATGATAAGTATAAGTGATGTTGTAGAATTATTCAATTTGTAAGTTGTTGAAGTTGGTTTCATGAATCGTGTGGTATTAGTTGATGATTGTTCTTGAATCTTAGAAATTTTATATTGGAAATGGATTTATCTGATTAAAGTTTGTATGAGCTTACTAAGCATTCATTGCTTACATAGTTATTTTCCTTTACTTTTCAAATTATCGGAAGCTCGATCGTGTAACACCCCAAACCTGGCCTAGAAGTTAGGCTCAAATCCGGCGTGTTACATTGAATGTTTTTCGAAAACCATGTTTTCATTGAAAACCCTTCTTTATATTTAAAACTTCAACCCCTTAAAAACTTTAGATTTCATTTGCTTATTTTAAAAACGTGGTTTATTAAAAGTTATTCTCTTGTAAAATGTTATTACCTTTAAAACCTTATGTGTTGCAGAAGCTTAACTTAAAAGAGTTGCGAAAACATGATATTTTAAAAAACTGTTTTTGTTTAGGAAAAACCGTGTTCTACTTCTAGCAATTACGAAATAATAAACAAAAAAAACCCAAATTAAAATCCAGAAATTTTAAAGGCCTTATTACAACCCAAAATACTTGAATGTAAATAATCAACACTGAAAACATAAGCAGTGTGTGGCCTTCTCCGAGTCCCTCACAGCTTCGATCCGTCTAAGGCTGGGGATTACCTAAAGGTTAATAAACGGGGTGAGTTTACGAAAACCCAGTGTGTAATCCCCTTACTAAAGTAACAGTCAGTGAACAGAATTAAAAAAATAGTATGTAAATGGATTTAAAAACAGTCAGGGCTAGAGCCCTTTAATAGAGACAGAACAGTCCAGTACAGAGCATACGTGGGTCTAAGCCCACTACCCAAATACAGTCTAGTACAGAGCATACGTGGGTCTAAGCCCACTACCCAAATGAAGTCCAATACAGAGCATACGTGGGTCTAAGCCTACTACCATAACATTTGGGTCAAAATCCATATCAAAATCAATCCATATGCATAATGCAAGATGTATGCTAACCCATCCCAAATTAGGGGTATTTCGGTAATTACCCAAATTAGGGGTATTTTTGTAATTTTACAAACTAGGGGTATATTGGTAATTTTCCAAATTAGGGGTACTTTTGTAATTTTAAAAACTAAGGGTATTTTGGTAATTTTGCTAATCAAGGGTACTTCAGTAATTTCACAAATTAAGGGTCTTTTAGTAATTTTGCAAATCGAGGGTATTTCAGTAATTTTCCAAACCGAGGGTATTTCGATAATTGTGTAAATCAGGGGTACTTTGGTAATTTTGCAAATCAAGGGTATTTTGGTAATTTTGCCCTACAGGGGTATTTCAGTAATTCTGCCTTACAGGTGTATTTCAGTAATTCTACCCTACAGGGGTATTTCAGTAATCCTACCCTACAGTGGTATTTCAGTAATTCTACCCTACAGGGGTATTTTAATAATCCTACCCTACAGGGGTATTTCATTAATTCTACCCTACAGGGGTATTTCAGTAATCCTACCCTACAGGGGTATTTCAGTAATTCTACCCTACAGGGATATTTCACTAATTCTATCCTATAGGGGTATGAGATTTACATAATCTAGTCCAATATTTACTACACAATCATACAACTTATCTAATTGGGCCCACGGGCCCATTAGGCCTACATGGCCCATTTCGGCCCGAAACAGCCATCCTACAGCTAGAGTAGTGAGAAATACACACCTAATAGGAGATTGAAGTTAATCCGCACTCCGAACACTCTTAGTCGACACCTAACCCAAACGAGCACGCCACAAAGCTAAAGGGATCAACTAAGAAAGGTATGCCTACTCTCCTTATGGTTCGCTCTATTTAAAGCCAGCTTCTTGCCTATTCTAATGTTAGCTTCCCGATATGGGATTCCTCCATCATCAGAGTTTAAATCCAACACCAACTCTTACCATCCCCCTGTTAGCAAAATAAATGCTCCTTACTTGCCATGAGATTCGAACCCTGGACCTCATTGCCAACTCTACAACGCCACCTCTCTACCTCATATGTGGTGCCACTTTGCCACTAGACCACAAGGCTTTTTGTGACACAATTTCACCAACAATATTCTTAAGGCCTACCTACTTACCCCTAGGGTGTTATTCACCTAAAACCAAAATTTTTGCTAGAGTTTATGTTTGAACCCAGGACTTCTCCAACACTTCTTTGCACACTTAACCATTGAAGCAAGCCTTCATTAACGAAATTTCCATGCACAACAAAATATTATAAGCTGCCTTCAACTGATCCCATGATCAAGGTCCAAAACACCTAGGCCCAAATTCAGGGTGTTACAGATCGGGTTGGAAGCTTGTTGGAGAATTATCTCATTATCTAGCGATTATAACGGTAGATGTTGATGTCTTGGTTAAGGTTATAATGACATGTATAGGTCTTTTGGCTAATGAAAGCCTATATATTTTGTAATGTAATTAGCCATTTAATGTGGCTTGATTTGGTATATGTTGGAATGTTTATATATGTATGGCTAGCCTCCTCTTGTATGATTTATGATTTCCGTGGGAATGCTTTGATTATGTATTAGTAGATTGGTATTTAATAGATGAACTTGATAAATGGTATGCATGTTATGTTTAAGAAAGATGGTGCATATATGCAATTGACCATTTAAGTAGCTTTCAGTGGTGATATTGGTATGTTTTTGAATGGTTAGTTATGATGTCTAAGAGTTTATGATTGTTGGTAAGGAAATTGCATAATTTAGACTTGGTTGTGGTTGGTTTGAATGCCTACTGATGATATCGTCATATGCTTTTTGATATGTGTAAGTTGTAAATTTTTTGGGTGAGGAACGTGGCTTGGAACATAGCCTATTTTATCCACACGGGCAAAGACACGGGCATGTGTCTCAACTGTGTGTGACACATGGCCAGATGACATGGTCATGTGTCCCCTGTAACTTCCAAAGGAAGCAAGTAGGTAGCCTTACATGGTCTAGCACACGAGTGTGTGGTTGGTCGTGTGGTACAAGCCAGTGAGTTACACGGGATAAAATACGAGTTGGGAAACAGCCATGTGATCCCATTTCGAATGCCCACACGGCCTGAGACATGGGCGTGTCTTTTGACCGTGTGAGACACACAGCCTGGCTAGACGGACGTGTGTCCCCTACACTTTAAAAATTTTCAATGTTTTCCCAAAATTACCTTGAGTTCTTAATTCAGCCCTGAATTATTTCTAATGTTTGTTTTGGACCTCGAGGACTCATATGGGGGACTATAAGATTGAATTTGCATTATTTTTATTTGGTATTAAATAATGAACATGAAATACATGATTGTTTAAGTGATAATTTTGGTAATGCTCCGTAACCCTATTCTAGAGATGTATACTGCTTAGGGGTGTTACACTCATACTCAACAAATACCATTATGACCATTTTCCACATCCATCATTGTAATAGCTAGATTTTGGGCTTAGTCGGAATAGTGGTTTCAGGACCACAAATCCAATGAGGAAAGATTATTGTTATTATAATTTTATGGTCTATGGTTTCACGGAATGATTTCATGAAAATTTCGTTCAAAAATTTCAACGTTTGGGCACTCAATTAATTCAAAAGGACTAAATTGTAAAAACTAAAAAAGTAGGTGTCCAATTGTTATGAAGTTTTAAATTGGAGGTCCTTAAATGGTAATGAAGCCATTGGTTAAGTTGGTGGACTAAAATGAACATGAAATAGGTGAAATAGGATATTTTTAAGTTAGGGGCATTTTGGTCATTTAGTGATTAAATGAATTGAAAATCAAATTAAAAGCCAATTTTTGCTCATCTTCTACCCTAAGGCCGAAATTTGCATGGAGAAGACATAGCTAGGGTTTTTCAAGTTTCCAAGCTCGATTATCAAGAAAAACGAAATTTAAGCTTAGATCGGAAAAGAACGAGGCTATGGACTAAGTCGAAATAATTAGCCATCTTTGTATTCAAGGTAAGTCGTATGTAAATCATAAATGTTTATTTGATCAAAAGATGAATAATTTTAGAAATTAATCATATTATTGTGGTATAACTGAAATTTGATGTTTGAGATTTCTGAATGTAAAGTGAACACTTACGTTCGGTACTAAATGATGTATTGAATGAAAGGACCATGAATGAGTCATGGCCAAGTGAAATTGTATAAAAAGAGTGGAGCTATGTGCTGTGACCACTCATATAATGTATTGAGATAATGGCGTAGAGCTATGTGTTGATACTACGACCATAATGTATTAAGATAATGGCGTAAAGCTATGTGTTGTTACTACGACAATAATAATTTGATATAATAGTGTGGAGCTACGTGCTGTTACCACGACTATAATGCATTGAATCTAAAATCGTAGAGCTATGTGCTAGAACCACGAATATATTGCATGAATTTAAAAAGGGTGGAGCTATGTGCTGAAACCACTGTAAATCTATTATCATTCCAAAGTGTACATCGAGGAAGACTTATTAAGTTGAATATTAGTGTGATGCATTGATGACAAATGCAGGATTATATGTATATGTGCTTGTAAGTAATGTTTTTAATATATGGATGAACCTTGGCAATGTGTAGATCGAGTAAGTGCATGTGAATGGTGAGTGATGTGTGTGGTATATGATCGGAATGCGGTAAGGTTGCAAACGAGTAAGTTACACATATGAGGATGATTTTACAATGACCTTGTGATTATAGGTCTATGCTCATGATGTATGAAAATGTGGTACATTTGATTGGTGATATATATGTATAAAAGAAAGTTAAGATAATGAAATTATGAAAGAGTGGAATTAGCTGTCAAATAGTATTGGATAACAACAGTTATGTGAATTTGAAAAATCACCATAAATGGAGTGAAATGAATTATAGGCTAAATGGGATATGAAATGAAAACTTATTAAGTCTACTTTCATATAAAAGAAACATAGTAAGCAAAAGAATTTTATATCTTGAGATATTTTAATTTTAGTGAGATACGGTCAGAATGAATACGAAATCTCCTGTTCCAGCTTGAGAAATTCATTAAAAATTACACAAGAATAACCGTGGTAAAAAATTTATATGCTTGAATTTCTTATTGAGCCTGTTTTCAAATGAAACAAATGGGAACATCATTCGAGCTCTTTATAGTGAGATAATGGATTCTTAGTAAAGAGGGGTCGGAACTATTAGATAGCAAAACAAGGGAGAATTAAAAGAATAAACTGTACTAATTGGCTAAACCAAAAATCCTGGAAATTTTATGGTAAGAAGATATGTGAGACTAGTTTAAAAAAAAAATTAGGGGATCTTAATTTGGAGCTCCATATCTCTGGATAAAAATAATTTAGTGACTGTGACATGAGTAAACAGCTTGAGATGAACCTAATTAAATAGTGAAATTTCATGCCTTAATGGTGATATCACATTGAGATCATGTAATGAGGGTTGCTAAAAGCAAGTTAATCAATTTTTTATTACATACGTACTTACTAAGCTTAATGCTTACTTCGTTATTTTCTATGTTTGAAATGTATCCAAATTAGCTCAGGTTGGAAGCCGTCAGAGAACCTATCACACTATCGATCTTGCAGTTTAGGTATCGATGATTTTTAATACGTAAGGTTATGGCATGTATAGGAAACTTGGTCATGTGTACATGTTAGCATGAGCTGGTCTAGAATATTGGCCTACGATATTTGAAGTTTATTGTTGTATAATGTCGTTCAATGTGGCCAATAAATTTGCTATGTTATAAACTTACAAAGATGCATTTCGTGGTTGAGTAAAATGTATGCTATGACTTGCTAAGTATGTGATGGATGTTTGTAGCTTTGTTATGTCTTTGTTATGTCATGGAATATGTCAATAGTGTCATGCTCGAGATCGGGCATGATAGGGTAGAAAATGGCTTGGGAAATAGCCAATTTCTTGGCCACACGAGCAGAGACATGACCGTCTGTCTCCGCCGTGTAGAGGATAGGCCCAGCACACGGGTGTGTGGCTTGGCCGTGTGCCCTTAAATGTACGATGATGTCATAAATAGAGAGTTACACGAGTGGAGAGCATGGGCGTGTCCTGAGCCACACGGGCGTGTGAGACCACACAGCCGGCCCACACGGACGTGTGACTATCCAAAATATGGAAATTCTAATTGTACCACAAAAGTTTCAAAAGTTCTCGGTTTTGTCTCTAATCACTCCCGATATAAGTTTTGGGCCTCGTAGGCCCATACTAGGGATATTATGAGTATAAATGAAAAGTTTTAAATTTGAACAAAAATTCGTGACATGAAATTAATCTTCTATGTGCGATTGAGTTCGGTAATACCTCATACCCTGTTTCGGTGTTGGATACGAGTAAGGGGTGTTACATTTAGTGGTATCAAAGCTATGATTTAGTTGGTTCTTAGACACCGTAGAATGTGTGAGAAAAAGAGTCTAGCTATACATGCCATATGTGAACCGTGATAGTATGATATCTCCTGGCTCTACTAAAAATGTTTGTTGAGATAGAGGTGCTTTCCAACCGAGCTATTTTCGAAAATGCTGAAATTGACACTAAGATAATTCAAAATGTGTTTGCGATAAGTTAAAATGCTATAAGGAACGAATAAGAGTTCATGATATGCATATGATGATGTATGAAATGAAATGACTATAAATTTGAGAATTTTTTGGTACAATGTCCTTGTCCCAACTGAATGTCGTATTTTGATGAATTATAGTAATTCTATGCAATAGATGAAATGTTGCAAAATTATGAAAAAGAGATTAAATGAGTACACTAAGTGGAACACTAGAAACGGGTACTTTTGTTTAAAGATATGTAATGAATTAACGATAAAGAACATGGATTGACCATTGCAATAGGTGAAAAATATGACTGTGTGATTTTTGTATAAGACCATGGCTAGGCTATGGCTTCAGTGTATTGTGTGTATATGTGAAAGGTCATAATTGAACTATGACATTGTGCAAAACAAAGTACCCAATTTTGTAAGATGTTCTCAAATTTGATCAAGTGTAATAAGTCAAAGTGTATGAGGATTTAAAGGATAAATTTGTAGTGAACATGAAATTGAACTTGAATGAATGATCTTATTAAAGGAATATTGTGCATGATAGGATGTGATAGTGAAATACATATTTGTGAATTGATACTAAAGGTTCTATAATTGATGTAAGAAATTAACATGGAAAAGTGAAACGAAATGCAAGTTTATGCTATGACAAGCACTTATGTTTGCTTGGCATTTACATGATGTTATGTACTTAACTTGTGTGATTGAGTACACAAATCTGGATTGAGCGTATGAGGCACTGAGTGTGCAAAAGATGGAAATATCTATGGCTATTGAAAATTGCACTAAGTGTGCGATGATATTTTGTATGAGATAAATGAATCTATGTGGTTAAGGATATTGTGTATGATATAGATGCAGGATTGTGAGAATAAATGATCATGGTTGAATGAGTTGGAATGAGTAGAAATAATATGCTTGTATGAGAGCTAAAAGAAATGGTATGAAAGTGAGTAATGGTTATGGATGAGATGATGTGAATCTAATGACAACAAAATTGGTGTGATGATAGTATCCAGTTCTTGTTGGTCATTGTTTTGCTTAACCTACAAGAAGATTATGTTGCTTCTATTATAATTGACTTTATTGTGGATGAGTGATGTTTTCTTCCGAAATTATCCTGAGACCTCATCGAGGCATTCATTTTTTTATAGGGGTTGCATTATTAAAATTTCAGTATAATTTTATAGCTGGAATATTATTTATCTATAGAGTGGAAATATTTATTTTATTTTGGCATTTTTTATTTTAAAAATATTAGATGGTTATGGCTTCATCATAGTCTGACATTGTGAAGATTGATAAGCTAAATTGTGTGATCCTATGCTATTATGTATTAGTCGTGATATGAATGTGTGATGAGGTCTTATATGAGTGAATTGCCTATTTATATGGGATGATTAATAGGACGATTTTGATGTGTGGAAAATATGATAAGTGGGTGGTTATATAAGCATGTTAAGTTGAGAAAAAGGTTTATGTTTTTCGATTAAGTATTTTTGCATGACCTGGGTGTAAATAGTACTGAAATGTAAAATGATGGGTTGTACGCTCAGACAATTAAAATCATATAAAAAAGAATTGTTCAACTAGTGATTTAAGGATGACCACTTTTATGTCTGTGTTGGGAGTTCAATAATATCGTATGCTTGATGGAAAAATGTCATATGGATCCTGACCTTAAAAGTAAAGGTGCCTAATGTTACAAAAAAAGATCTGAAGTTTAAAACTTTATCGATGAATTGAGATAATGAAAGATTTCAAGAAAAATTTTAATTTATCCTTGAGGAAACAGTTATAGTTACAGATGTTTGAATGAAAATTTTTTATTTATTTCTATAAGTACTGGTTACTCGATTGATCGTATTGATGATGGTCTAATTCTAGCAATATTAAATGTTAAAGTAAGGTTTTCTTTGCAAAATTGAAAAACTCAAAAATGCGGTAGCGAAAGGTAATCTAAATGAGCTTAGAGTGAGTTTACTTCTGATGTTGAATTCTAGGTCAGACATGATTCCTGTTGTCATTGTTATTTCAAGATAGAATTTGCATACTGAGGAATCTAGAACTTATGCAAAAGTTTTGGTGTAAGGCTCAGTAGTAACACGTCTGTTTATCCAAGAATAATAAAAGGTATAGTTATATGAGTAGATGTTCTAGTGATTGAGTATGTATTGTGATAATTTTTGAGTTTATGTTTAGATATCTATTTGTTAGCAAGTAAGCTGAAATCAAGTGTATTCAGGACTAATATAGTTAGTAATGGAATGGGAGTGAGGATGAGATAGAGTAACCATAAGTTTCGTATCGGGATTATCGTAATCTCCAAAAAGGAAGATGTTATTTAGATTGTGGTTGATTGTTTAGCAAAGATCCGTATGATCATTTCAATTTGTGCAAATTTCTTATTCGATGGATTACTAAGTATATGTGTTCCAGAGAAAGTAATTCAGATTTTAATGATGTGTTCCAGCATAATGTGTTAAAGTTCAAAGGTTATTGGAAAAGAGATATATGAGAGTAAATCAATTTGGGGTTGTGGAAAGTTAGTGAGAGTGTTTCATGAGAATCGAGAACTACTTCTCCTAGAAAGATTTTCAGGGACGAAAATCCCTAAAGAGGGGAGAGTTATAACTGCTAGATTTTGGGCTTAGTCGGAATAGTGGTTTCGGGACCACAAATCTGATAAGGAAAAAATTATTTTTATTATATTTTTATGGTCTATGGTTTCACAGAATGATTTCGTGAAAATTTCGTTTGAAAATTTACACGTTTGAGCACTCAATTAAGTCAAAAGGACTAAATTGTAAAAACTGAAAAAGTTGAATTCTACATGTTGATGGTGTCCAATTGTTATGAAGTTTTAAATTGGAGGTCTTTAAATGGTAATTAGACCATTGGTTAAGTTGGTGGACAAAATTGGACATGAAATAGGTGAAATAGGATATTTTTATGTTAGGGGCATTTTGGTCATTTAGTAATTAAATGAATTAAAAATCAAATTAAATGCCAATTTTTTGCTCATCTTCTACCCCAAGGCCGAAACTTGCATGGAGAAGACATAGCTAGGGTTTTTCAAGCTTCCAAGCTCGATTATCAAGAAAAACAAAATTTAAGCTTAGATCGAGAAAGAACGAGGTTATGGACTAAGTCAAAATAATTAGCTATCTTTGTATTCGAGGTAAGTCGTATGTAAATCATAAATGTTTATTTGATCAATTGATTAATAATTTTAGAATTTAATCATATTATTATGGTATAACTGAAATTTGATGTTCGATATTTCCGAATGTAAAATGAACACTTACGTTCGGTACTAAATGATGTATTGACGGAAAGGACCATGAATGAGTCATGGCCAAGTGAAATTGTATAAAAAGAGTGGAGCTATGTGCTATGACCACTCGTATAATGTAATGTGATAATGGCGTAGAGCTATCTGCTGATACTACGACCATAATGTATTGTGATAATAGCTATGTGTTGTTACTATGACCATAATACTTTGATATAATAGCATGGAGCTATGTGCTATTACCACGACTATAATGCATTGAATCTAAAATCGTGGAATTATGTGTTGTAACCATAAATATATTGCATGAATTTAAAAAGGGTAGAGCTATTTGTTGAAACCATCATAAATCTGTTATCATTTCGAAGTGTACATCAGGGAAGACTTATTAAATGGAATCTTCGTGTGATGTATTGATGACAAATGCAGGATTATGTGTATATGTGTGTAATATATGGATGAACCTTGTTAAGGTGTAAATCCTGTAAGTGCATTTGAATGATGAGTGATTATGTGTATATGTAATCGAAATGCGGTAAGGTTGCAAATGAGTAAGTTACACATATGAGGATGATTTTATGATGACCTTGTGATTATAGGTCTATAATCATGATGTATGAAAATGTGGTACATTTGATTGGTGATATACATGCATAAATGAAAGTTAAGATAATGCAATCATGAAAGAGTGGAATTAGCCGTCAAATAGTATTGGACAACAGCAGTTATGTGATTTTGAAAAATCACCATAAATTTTGTGAATGAAATTAGAGTCTAAATAAGATATGAAATGAAAACTTATTGAGTCTATTTTTATATAAAAGAAACAGAGTAAGCAAAAGAATTTTATATCATGAGATATTTGAATTTTAGTGAGATAGTTTCAGAATGAATATGGAATCCCTTGTTCCAGCTTGGGAAATTCGTTAAATTTTGTACCAGAATAAACATGGGGAAAGGTTTATATGATTGAATTTCTTTTTGAGTCTATTTTCAAATGGATCAAATTGCAACATCATTTGAGTTCTTTATAGTGAGATAATGGATTTTTAGTGAAGAGGGGTCAGAATTATCGGACAATGAAACATGAGAGAATTAAAAGAATAAACTGTACTAATTGGTTTAACCAAAAATTCTAGAAATTTTGTTGTTAGAGGATAGGTGAGTCTAGTTTCAAGAAATATGAGTGGATCTTAATTTGGAGTTCCGTAGCTCTAGATAAAAATAATTTAGTGACTCTGACGCGAGTAAACAACTTGAGATGAACCTAAGTAAATAGTGAAATTTCATGTTTTAATGGTGATATCACATTGAGATCTTGTAATAAGGGTTGCTAAAAGCAAGTTCATCACTTTCTTATTACATACTTACTACTAAGCTTAATGCTTATTTGGTTATCTTCTGTGTTTGAAATGTATCCAGATTAGCTTGAGTTGGAAGCCGCTGGAGAACCTATCACACTATCGATCTTGCAATTTAGGTATCGATGATTTTTAATACGTAAGGTTATGGCATGTATAGGAAACTTGGTCATGTGTACATGTTAGCATGAGTTGGTCTAGAATATTGGCCTATGATATTTGAAGTTTATTGTTGTATAATGCAGTTCAATGTGGCCAATAAATTTATTATGTCATAAACTTACAAAGATGCATTTCGTTGTTGAGTAAAATGTATGCTATGACTTACTAAGTATGTGATGGATGTTTGTAGCTTTGTTATGTCATGGAATGCATCATTAGATTCATGCTCGAGATCGGGCATGATAGGGTAGAAAATGGCTTGGAAAATAGCCAATTTGTTGGCCATACGAGCAGAGACATGGCTGTGTGTCTCAGCCATGTGGAGGATAGGCCTAGCACACGGGCGTGTGACTTGGCCGTGTGCCCTAAAATGTTCGATGACATCATAAACAGAGAGTTACATGAGTGGAGAGTATGGGCATGTCCTGAGCCACACGGGCGTGTGAGACCACATGGCCTGCCCATACGAGCATGTGACTTTCCAAAATATGGAAATTTTAATTGTACCACAAAAGTTTCGAAAGTTCTCGGTTTGGTCTCTAATCACCCCCGATATATGTTTTGGGCTTTGTAGGCCTATACTAGGCATATTATGAGTATAAATGAAAAGCTTTAAATTTGTACAAAAATTCGTGTCTCGAAATTGATCTTCTATGTGTGATCGAGTTTGGTAATGCCTCTTATGGGTAAGGGGTGTTACAATTATCTACCTTAACAAATTGACCAATTTTCAAAAACATTCAAGGCTATCAAAACTAGCCATTTAACAACTCAATGCACTATCTAATTCCATACCAAACCAACATCTCATAGCATGTAACGCTAAAAAAATTCTGAACTTTCAATTTTGTGCATTTGTGTTGTGTCTTGAAATGCATATGTGATTTTCTAGTTAAGTGATTTTGGAGTGTTAGGAGGTCTCTAGGAAGTCCTGGGATCAAGCCTGGGCATAGGGAAAATTTTTATTTTTTTAGCTGTAAGGGAATTTTGATATCAAATAGTATGACTTTTAAATAAATGGGACGAAAATAAGACACAATAAGGCAAGTGGTCTAGTGGCAAAGTGGCGCCACATAGGAGGCTTGGGGTGGCATCACAAAGAGGCAGGGAGGTCCAAGGTTTGAGTACTGGTATGGTGTTAGGTTGGGGAAATTATTTTTACATCTTTGGACAGCCAGTGGTGGAGTTGAAGTTGAACTCTGAAGGGGGAGGGTTTGAATTGGTCATGTGAGAAATCTAAGGAGGGGATCATGGAGCAAATCTTGGAGAAAATGAAGGAGATTTAGTGCGTTGAAGAGTTGGTGCTGATTTTGGAGTTAAGGGAATGCAAATGGGATAGGGTGAATCCCGTTTGTGGTTCATTTTTGGCATTTGGGGAAATCAATTTTGGCAAAAAGGGTCTTGAGTGGTGTACATTCGATTTTTAAGGCATTTGAGAGTATTTCTTTTGGGTTTTGGTCTTTGGGAGCTGTTTCTGCCAAGTGACTTCCTTGCTTCTTGTGCATTTTATTTTGTTCTTTACTTCTTTGTGTTTAGTCAAATTGTAAGGGTACCATTTCAGGCATTTCTTTCCCACAATACCTTTGGCCGATTTCTTGTGCTTTCTAAACCATGGCTCTCTTCTACATCATTTCTTCTCTACTTCTCTGCATTTATTTCTCATAGCCGAATATCTTTTTCTCAACACTATCTCCTTCGTGCCGAATCTTCTTTTTTGTTTTGACACTATCAGTTTTGGGTTAAAAGTGTAAATAAGCGGAGCACCCTGTTCTCCCTTCTATTGCCACATATGTTCTCACTCTTTTTCTCTCAGTATTTGTGGTTTCTTTGCCTCTTCTTTTTGCCAATAGTAAGTGCAAGTTTTGTGATTTCTTAAATAGATTTTCATTGCTAGTATGGTTCCTTTTAGTTATGCTAAATCTTCCCTCTCTTTTCTTGATCCAACATTGATTGATACCTAGGTTCGGTCGAGGTGTAAGCCAAGGGCAAGCGATTAGTATTAGTCGTTTTCCTATTCCAAGTTTCGATCTAGGTAAGGGATCTTCCCCTATTTTTTTTAAGTTAAGGGTCGAATTCTTTGACGACTCTAGAAGCAAATAATTGTGGATCTAACCACATGTTCCACTGTCTCATAAGCTAAGTGTTGGTAATGCAGATCTGGTCAAAAGGAGTGATCATCGCTAATAGATTGAGAATGATCTATCAAGCTAGATCGTTTAGGGTAAGTGATGGTATGGTTTCGACTTATGGAAAAGGAGGAGAACTGTACTGAGCAAGTGACTAATTGAAAGTTTTGAATGATTGTAGGTTCGTGTCTAGGGATTCGTAACACGTTTCGTAATAAGGTGTGTACACACACCGCACACATGATAGGTCGGCAAAAGCTGAAATCTCGAAAAGGTGAAATGTCAAAAAGTCGAAAAGATGAAAAGCCGAAAGGTTGGCAACACCAACCACACGAGCGTACGAACACTCATATGGTTAGGTTGATATGATGACAGAGGCCCTATGACTGATCTCATGGACTCAGGCTGCGTTTTGGCCAACTGGGCCAAAATGGGCCAAGTGGGCCCGTGGCCCCGACACGAGCAAAATCGACGAATGGCTAAGAAATGATGAGCCGGTGGCGAATTTGGAGTAATTGGCAATATGAGAGTGTGGGCCCCATTTGGGCCATATATTGGGCCTTTAGGCCCCAATGAATTTGTAATTGTGAAAAGTGACATAAAATGCAATGAATGATTGCAGACTTTTTAATAGGCCGAGTTATGTATTTAGGCCCATAATGAAAACTGACCGTCATGCCCTTAAGGGAAAAATGAATAAAATACCCCTACATGCTATATGTATGATTTTGTATGCCATATATATATTTGTGTTGCATTCATGTGATATTATGTTGCATACGGGTTGGGATTATGGATTGGAGAAAGAAATTGATATGTGAGGGTCGCATGGTCGCTTGACAACTGTGGATCCACTGATGGCTTTTAAGCCTAATATATGTGGTTAACAACTTTGATGTAACATTGAGTAGTGCCGCAACTGGTGCTACAATGGGAGTGCAAGGATGGGTGGGTCGATTAAATCCCCACAGGAGAGTAGGGTAGGGTAGGAAGGGAAATGGAGTGTAGGGTTGGATGGGGTGATTGAGCATTGCATATATGATATTGATTGTGCTATGGGCTTAGGCCCAACTGAGGCCATTATGGGCTTAAGCCCAAAGGCCACCGTTATTGTGATATGGGCTCAGGCCCAACTGAGGCGATCTGGGCTAAGGCCCAAATGCCGCTGTTAATGAAATGGGCTTAGGCCCAAATTAATTGATGTATGCTGCAAGATTGTTGAGGGTTGTACACATTGAGTTTTCGAAAACTCACCCCTTCTTTTTAATTTTATAGGTAATCCTCATGTAACGCCCCCACGCCCGAGACCGTCGCCAGAGTCGAGCTTGAGGTGTTACTACACATAATTTACCATTTTAAACAACTTTACATTCTCTATTTTGATTTTTGGAATAAGCAGTTTATCTACGTCATGGTCGCTTGAAAAATTATATCTTGAGTTACGAAACTCGAAATCAAGATCTGTAAATTTTCCCTGAATTTAGACTCATGTATCTATCTGATAATTTTTTTCTAGAATTTTTGGCTGGGCTGATTAGTACAGTTTATTAGTTAAATTTACCCCTGTTTCAGAACTCAACTGCACTAACCTCTACTTATTACGAATCACTTTTCTCCCTGTACAGAATTCATATGACTATAACATTTCTTTCTCTTAAAACGAGACTCAATAATAATTCTGAACATATAAATTACTCCTCCTAATTATTTTTGTACAATTTATGGTGAATTTCCAAAGTTGGAACAGGGGATCTAGAAATCGCTCTGGCCCTATTTTACTAAAACTCAGATATCTCATAAAATACAATACCTTTACCTGTTTTATTTGTTCCATATGAAAATAGACACAATAATATTTAATTTCATATATTATTCATCATCGAAACATGTTTATATTATTTTTAGTGATTTTTCAAACTCACGTCACTGCTGTTACAATGTTCTGTTTTTAAGCTACTTTCACATTTTTCCTTAATTTCCATGTGACAGTTATCACTCAAGCATACATACTATCATACTTGTATATCATTAGCCATTTCATTAGCTATTCACTATCAAGTATTTACATCCCATTCATTGAATATGTCATAAGACATCCATATCAAAAGAAGCCAAGTCCCTATACATGCCATACACGAAAAGAAACGCCTAACTATATTGATAGGGTTCCTCGATAGTGTGATCGGATCTCTGACGTTTCCTTTGATCCCCGAGTGGCTTGGCAAGAACTATAAGAAGAAAGAAATAAAGAGGGTAAGCACTAGGCTTAGTAAGTTTACAAGCAAATAAATTACAACATTCATCATATGGGATAAGTATGCAAACTATCAATTAGCATTATAAGCTTTCTTTACATCTCATTTTCTGCCTTCTTCTTCTTCACTTACCTTCTTTCTTACCTGACCTTTCATTATTCATGATTACAATCTACCTTTCCTTTGCTGATAATTCACTATACATTTACTTGAATAATGGCCCGTTGAACCACTCGGAATACTAAGGATACTAGGGTCGTTCCTGTCTAACAATATCCTGCTAATGCCATGTCTTTGACATGGACTTACATGAATTATTCCTGTCTTCAATGCCATATATCTAATATGGGCTTACATGGCTCATTCCTGTCTCCAAAGCCATATATCTGATATGGACTTACATGGCTCATTCTTGTCCTGTCCTGTCCTGTCAACCCCAAATGTCATGACATTTCGTATCCTAACATTCCTAAGGTTCAATCGGGGCTTTCTAATGCTTTTCTCTGTTACATCGTCTTCAATTCAACTTTCAATATTTTCATAAAATGAATATATAAATGCTGGAAATTGAAAATATTAATGTAAAATAAAGGAATATTGTATTTATTTACTGTAAACTTACATCGATACCAAATGTGACTAAACTTTACAATTTAGTCCTTTACTTTTTCTTTTCCCCGATCTACTCCCGAATTTCATTCTTCTTGATCTATAATAGCAAATTTAACTTATTTAATATCAACATTTATCAAAACAGCCCTTTACTCAAACTTTGGCAAAATTACATTTTTGCCCCTAAACTTATGCATATTTACACTTTTGCCCCAAGACTCAGAAATCAAAACTTATCACAAATTCTTGTATTTTAAGACATGCTGATCATTTATTTACCAACATCATCTTCAAATTCCTACTATAACATACACTTATGTACAATAGGTATTTTTACCAATTAAGCCCTTTTACTCGTTTTTACCTAAAACCGAGTAGCTCAAGTTGTCTAGCATAATTTAAAACCTCATATTCTATCATGAAACATCAAAATACACAAATTTCACCTTTGGGTATTTTTCCAAATATGAACCCTAACTTAAAATATTACTAACATAAGCTTTATCGAGCTACCAGGACTACAAAAACGTAAAGAACATTAAAAACGGGGCTTGGAATCACTTACTATGGAGCTTGGAAGCTTGAAACAAACCCTACCTATGGAGAACCCTTAAAGTTTCGTGGTAATGAAGAAGATGATCAATTTTGTGCTATTTTTCCCTTTTTATTTCATGTTAATATCCAAATGACCAAAATGCCCCTCCTTACTAAATTTTCAAAAATTCCATCCATGTCCAATTTTTGTCCATGAACTTAAAATTGGCCAAATTACTATTTAAGACCTCCGAATTAATATTTCAAAACAGTTTCATACTAGAACTTCTAGAATGCAAGTTTTGCAACTTATTCGATTTAGTCCCTAATTTTAAATTAAGCACTTTACGCATAGAATTTCTTCAAGAAATTTTCACACCATCATGAAATCATAATATAGACCTCAAAATAATTATAAAATAATTATTTCTATCTTGGATTTGTGGTTACGAAACCACTATTCCAATTAGGCCCTATTTTGGGATGTTACACCTCAATAGTCGTCAAGCGACCGTGCGACCCTTATATACACTTCCTCCAATCATAATCTCGGCCCATATGTAATATAATAATACATGAATGCAACAAAAAACATAGAGCATACATAAGTCTTACTCATAACACATAGGGGTATGTCAGTAATTCGGCCCTACAGGGGTATTTCAATAATTCTACCCTATAGGGGTATTTCAGTAATTCTACCCTACAGGGGTATCTTGGTTATTTCTTAACATTATGGGTCTTTATTACGAACTTTGGCCCGTCAACAAGTCCTCGTTGGCTAAAGTGAACGAACACTATGCACCAGGTAGGATTCCAGGGAAGAGGAGGTGGGTCATTAAGATCACTTAAGTACCAAGCTCTCCCTAGATCCAATCCTAGACATGCATATGCCCATTGCCATACTCTAACCTTAATGACTTGTCCACAGATGCACTTGATAAATTAATTAAGTTCTATGCTGCTTAAGGATTCATTAGACTCTAGGCCTAAAAGTCCATTATAAAACCCTAGCAAGTCTACATGCTTTCACACATTCATATAGCCCATCAGGCCTAATCACATTTTTATGGCCCATTAGGCCCAGTCACAATTATATGGCCCATCAGGCCCAAATCTATGCCAAGCCATACAGCCAACTTAATTAGCGCATCACTTATTACCAATCTACCAATTTTCGCTTATCTAGGCCTGCGAGCCTGTTGGGCCCATTTGGCCCATTCTAGCCCAGTTAGCCAAAACATGAAGTCCATGAGGTTACTCATGGAGCCTCTGATATTCTATCGTTTACCCTCATACAAGTATTCGTGCACTCGCAAGACTATCGTAGCCAAACTTTCAACTTTTCGGCATTTCGACTTTTTAGCATTTTGTCATTTTGGGTTTGCTGATCTATTGTATGTGTGCAGTGTGTGTACACACCTGCTTAACAAAAGGCGCTGTGAACTTGTTAGCCATGACCTACAATCGATGTCACTCAATAGTTAATCATACACTTATCAGATACTATTACCAAAAACCGTAATCCTACATTTGCCTTACCTTGGACGACAAGCCTTAACAGCCCTTCCTTGATCATTAATCAGGAGTATTTTGTAAATCTGCATGAATATTAATCATTGAGAACTAAACAGCAGCTGACTTGCAATCATCTTAAGTTACCTTTAAACCACTCATGACTATTCGGCCAACCTTAACCAATAAAAGAGGAATACTTACCCAAAATCCCAAAACGCTTAATAAGCAATTTGGTAGAGATTTGAAATCCGAGATTCGATACTAATCCCCTACCAACAGCAATTTAGAAAGACTGAGGGAGAGACGAAATTGGTACTAGAAATACCAACTAAAAGAAAGTAAAGTACTTACACAAGAATCGATCGGCCAACGTTGATGACAAACTGGCGGCACCACAAAATTTTGGCCAAAAGATATTTGGCTTTAGGGAAGGTCAACTAGGAGTAGGAAAGAAAAGAGTTTGATGAGAAAGGAAGGGAAGAAATTGGCACAAAATAAAAGAGAAAGAATAAGGGATTTCAGCTTTTAGATACTTAGAGAGAAAAGTGTTTTCGGCAAAATAGATAGGAAGAATTCGGCATTAGCCTAGAATCCCCAAAAATGACATGTAACGTCCCCACGCCCAAAACCGTCACCGGAGTCGAGCTTGAGGCGTCACTAAACGTAATTTATCATTTTAAACAACTTTACAAAAACTATTTTCATTTTCGGAATAAACTATCTCCTGCGTCATGGTCGCTCGAAAAATCATATCTCGAGTTACGAAACTCGAAATCAAGATCCGTAAATTTTCCCTGAATTTAGACTCACATATCTATTCACTAATTTTTTTCTAGAATTTTTGGCTGGGCCGATTAGTACAGTTTATTAGTTAAAGTTGCCCCTGTTTCAGAACTTGACTGTACTGACCTCTGTTTACTACGGACCACTTTTCTCTCTGTACAAAACTCATATAATTGTGCCGTTTATCTCTCTTAAAACTAGATTCAATAAGGATTCTAAGCATATAAAATACACCTCCTAATTATTTTTGTACAATTTATGGTGAATTTTCAAAATTAGAACAGGGGATCCAGAAATCGTTCTGGCCCTGTCTCACTAAAACTCAAATATCTCCTAACGTGTAACTCCTTTACCTATTTTACTTCTTCCATATGAAAGTAGACACAATAAGCTTCAATTTCATAACTAATACATTACCAAATTCGATTTCTATGATTTTTAGTGAATTTTCAAACTCACGTCAGTGTTGCTGCAATGTTCTGTTTTATGGCTAGTTCCATTTTCATAAAAGTTTCCATGTACTAATTAATCTATTATTCTTTCATGACATCAAACATAACCTATATTGGCCATTTCAATGACTCATCATTGTCAAGCATTTCCTCAACCAAACACCACCATATCACAAGATTATTTACACATAGTAGGTATATTGCTATACATGCCATTCTAAGTTCTATAAGCCGTTTACCAAAAAGTCCTTCGGATAGTGTGATCGAGTCTTCGACCTATCCCGATTCTCGAGCCGGCTTGTCCAAAACTACAATGAATAAAAAGGAGGGAGTAAGCATAAATGCTTAGTAAGTTTACATGCAAATAACAAGTAACATAACAAAGTCATTATGCCAAACAACATTAACATAGCATCACCAAAACATATGTCGCAATTCTAGTCATCATACTTCATCTTACCACATTTTTGTTGTTGTCTCGGGTTTCAACCCAAGGGTTAAGTACATACCTGTCCAATACGGCCATTTCTCAACATTATCGAATTGTCACTTACGTCTTGAGTGCCTTTCCATTTCACTTGAATTTTACCCGTTGAACACATTGGAATACAACTCGGATACACGGATCATTTGCACATAAGTGCTGAATATGTAATCAATCAATCATGTAACCCGCCCATAAACGAACTCGGACTCAACTCAACGAGCTCGGGCGTTCGCATCCATAAGTGAACTCGGACTCAACTCAACGAGCTCGGATGCCTAGTTACATCTCACGAACTCGGACTCAACTCAACGAGTTCGGACATTCGCACCCATAAGTGAACTCGGACTCAACTCAACGAGCTCGGGTGCCAAACCATCCTAGTGACATGTCACTTGTATCCTAATCTATTCCCAAGGTTCAAACGGGATTTTCCTCGATCACTTATCCTTGCCGTCTTCCACATAATACCGGAACCAATACTCGGTAGCAATTTATATTTAACAAGTAGCACATATAATTTGCATATTGTTCAAAAATAACCACAAAGCATATATTTCATGATAAAAATCAGCATATCATATAAATAACATCGATTAACTTAAAAATAACAGTTATGTTACATTATTTGCACATGAACTTACCTTAGTACCAAAATACAAAGATTTTTGCAATTTAGTCCGTAATCTTTTCTTTTCCTCGATCAAGGTTGATTCCACGTCTTTCTTGATCTAAAATAACACATTTAGCTTATTTAATACTCACATTATCAAAATAATCCTAAATTCAAATTTTGGAAAAATTACAATTTTGCCCCTAAACTTTTGCATATTTACACTTTTGCCCCAAAGCTCGGAAATTTACTTTATCACAAATTCTTATGTTTTAAGACATGCTGATCATTTATTTACCATTAGAATTCTCAAATTCCCACTAAAACACATACTTATGAACAATATGTATTTTTACCGATTAAGCCGTTTTACTTGTTTTTGCTCAAAACCGAGTAGCACAAGTTGTCTAACATAACTTAAAACCTCATATTCTATCATAAAACATCAAAATACACAAATTTCACCTATGGGTATTTTTCCAAATGTGAACCCTAACTTAAAATAATGCTAACATAAGCTTTATCAAGCTACCGGGATCTCAAAAACGTAAAAATCTTTAAAAACGGGGCTTAGATGCACTTACTATGAAGCTTGAAAGTTGAAGAAACCCTAGCTATGGAGAGAGCAAGTTTCGGCAGCAACCAAATGAAGATGATAACAATTTTGTGTTATTTTTCCCTTTTAATTCATGTTAATAACCAAATGACCAAAATACCCCTCCTTACTAAACTTTCAAAAATTCCTCCCATGTCCTAATTTGTCCATGAACTTAAAATTGGTCTAATTACCATTTAAGACCTCCTAATTAATATTTCAAAGCAATTTCATACTAAAAACTTCTAGAATGCAAGTTTTGCAACTTATTCGATTTAATCCCTAACTCCAAATTAAGCACTTTACGCTTAGAATTTCTTCACGAAATTTTCACACCATCATAAAATCATATCATAAACATCAAAATAATTATAATATAATTATTTCTACCTCGGATTTGTGGTCACGAAATCACTATTCCGATTAGGCCCTAATTCGGGATATTACAACTCTCCCCCCCTTTTAAGGATTTTCGTCCTCGAAAATCTTACCGGTAAACAGATGTGGGTATTGTTTTCTCATAGTTTCCTCGGGTTCCCATGTAGCCTCTTCTATCCCATGCTTTTGCCACAACACTTTCACAAGAGCAATACTTTTGTTTCTTAGTTGTTTGACCTCTCGAGCTAAAACTTTTATCGGTTCTTCTTCATAGGTCATATCTGGTCGTAATTCAATTTCTGTCGGTGAAATTATATGCGAAGGATCCGAGCGATACCGACGTAACATAGATACATGGAACACGTCATGAATTTTCTCTAACTCAGATGGTAATGCTAACCGATAAGCTACCGGTCCAACTCTTTCAGTTATTTCATACGGCCCGATAAAACGCGGACTTAACTTACCCTTCTGTCCAAATCTGAGGACTTTCTTCCACGGAGACACCTTTAAAAATACCTTATCACCAACTTGAAACTCGATTTCTTTTCGTTTCAAATCTGCATAAGATTTCTGTCTATCCGAAGCAGCTTTCAAACAATCTCGAATTACCTTCACTTTTTCTTCGGTTTCTTTTATTAAATCAACCCCATAGATCTGATTTTCCTTGAGTTCGGTCCAATACAAAGGCGTCCGACACTTACGACCATACAATGCTTCATAAGGTGCCATTTTCAAACTCGTCTGATAACTGTTATTGTAAGCAAATTCCACCAACGGTAAATATCTCTCCCAACTTCCTTGGAATTCTAATACACAACATCGAAGCATGTCTTCAAGAATCTGAATTACTCTTTCTGATTGCCCATCAGTTTGTGGATGAAAAGCAGTACTGAAATTTAACCTTGTACCTAACGCCTCTTGTAACTTTTGCCAAAACCGCGAAGTAAATCTCGGGTCTCTATCTGAAATGATTGACAATGGTATTCCATGTAGTCTAACAATTTCTCTAACATACAATTCAGCTAACTTGTTAAGAGAATAATCCGTACGTACCGGAATGAAATGAGCCGATTTAGTTAATCTGTCAACTATTACCCAAATGGCATCCTTCTTTCCTGGAGTCAACGGCAACCCTGAAACAAAATCCATAGTAATCCGATCCCATTTCCATTCAGGAACCATAATAGGCTGAAGTAATCCTGAAGGCACTTGGTGTTCAGCTTTCACCTGTTGACAAATTAAGCATTTGGACACAAATTCTGATATATCTCTTTTCATTCCATTCCACCAATACATTTTCTTCAAATCATTATACATTTTCGTACTACCTGGATGAATCGACAAATAACCACCATGTGCTTCCTGCAAAATCTTTTGAATTAATTCTCCGTTCCTCGGTACACAAATCCGATCTTTAAACATCAAGCAACCATCAGGACCGATTCTGAAGTCTGACTCTGTATCAACCTCACATTGCTTTCTTTTGGCTTGTAAGTCTTCATCACTTTTCTGAGCTTCACAAATCTCTTGTAAAAACATCGGTCTTACTTTTAGTTCGGCCAGAATGGAACCATCATCTGACATTTCCAACTGAGTGTTCAAAACTCTCAAAGCAGCCAACAGTTTTCTACTCAAAGCATCAGCAACTACATTTGCTTTTCCTGGATGGTAGTCAATCACAAGCTCGTAATCTTTTAATAACTCCAACCATCTTCGTTGTCTCAAATTCAAGTCCTTTTGTGACATCAAATATTTAAGACTTTTGTGATCGGTATATACCCGACATTTCTCACCATACAAGTAATGTCGCCAAATCTTCAAAGCAAACACCACTGCAGCCAACTCTAAATCATGAGTAGGATAATTCCTCTCGTGAGGTTTTAACTGCCTTGAAGCATAAGCCACAACCTTTCCTTCTTGCATCAGTACACATCCCAAACCATTTAGAGAAGCATCACTATATACCACAAATTCTTTACCTGACTCGGGCTGTACTAACACTGGTGCCTCTGTCAATAACTTTTTCAATTCTTCGAAACTTTGTTGACATTCTTCCGTCCACTCAAATTTAACATCCTTGCGAAGTAATCTAGTCATAGGAGCAGCAATTATAGAAAATCCGTTCACAAACCGTCGATAATATCCGGCTAGCCCCAAGAAACTTCTAACCTCGGTTACATTCTTTGGTGGCTTCCAATCAACAATAGCTGAAATTTTACTGGGATCAACCCGTATACCATCACCCGAAACAATATGACCCAAAAATCCTACTTCCCGAAGCCAAAATTCACTTTTACTAAACTTGGCATATAACTGCTTGTCTCGTAAAGTTTGCAAAACTATCCTCAAGTGCTCAGCATGTTCTGTCTCATCTTTCGAATAAATCAAGATATCATCTATAAATACCACAACAAATTTATCCAAGTATGGCTGAAATATTCGATTCATCAAGTCCATAAACACAGCAGGAGCATTTGTTAATCCGAACGGCATAACTAAAAATTCATAATGACCATACCTTGTTCTAAAAGCAGTTTTAGGCACAACTGACTCTTTTACCCGCAACTGATAGTATCCAGATCTCAAATCAATCTTGGAAAACCATGTCGCTCCTTTCAGCTGATCAAACAAATCATCAATTCTTGGCAATGGATACTTGTTCTTAATTGTCACTTTGTTTAATTGCCGATAGTCTACACACAATCTCATCGAACCATCCTTCTTTTTCACAAACAATACCGGAGCACCCCAAGGCGAAAAACTCGGTCTCACAAAGCCTTTGTCTGTCAACTCTTGCAACTGCGACTTTAATTCTTTCAACTCCGTTGGTGCCATTCTATACGGAGCAATCGAGATCGGAGCTGTTCCCGGCATCAAATCAATACCAAACTCTACTTCTCTAACTGGGGGCAAACCCGGCAATTCTTCAGGAAATACATCTGGGAATTCACATACAATCGGCACTGATTCCACTTTCTTTTCAATTTCCTTTGTATTCAACACATATGCTAAATAGGCTTCATAACCTTTTCTCAAATACCTCTGAGCTGCCATTGAAGAAATTACACTAGACAATGCCTCTGATTTATCTGATTCAACCCGCAGAGTTTCGCCACTTTCACACTTTAGCTCAATAACTTTCTGTTTACAATTTACTATGGCATCATGCAATGTCAGCCAGTCCATACCCAAAATAACATCAAACTCATCAAACGGCAACAACATCAAGTCGGCCGGAAAGTAATAACCCCGAATCATTAAAGGACATTTCTTACATACTTTATCAACTATAACACATTTGCCTAACGGGTTTGACACTTTAATCATAAATTCTGTATTCTCAACAGGTATATTCATGCTAGACACCAATTTCATGCATACATATGAATGAGTAGAACCAGGATCAATTAGAGCAGTAACATTAACATCATAAAGAGAAAATATACCGGTAATCACATCAGGAGAGGAAGCATCTTCACGAGCTTTAATAGCATAAGTTCTAGCCGGAGCCCTTCCTTCAGATCTAACTGCTGCATCTCTGGCTACATTCTTGCTACTTGCTTCACTCCCAGCTTTTCTTGGATACCTTCCTCGCGAATCTGCACCACTAGCTTTTGTATTCTGAAATTTTTCTTTTTCAATTCTCTCGGGGCAGTCTCTAATAAAATGATCCGGAGAACCACATTGGAAACATTCGTTTGCTCTGCACGGACCAAAATGATTTCTGCCACACCGCTGACACTCGGGTTTAACAAATCTCGTGTTCCCTACACTGGCTGTCGAAGTAGTTTGAGACTTTGGACCCACATTTTGCTTCTTAAAATTCCCATAGGATTGTCCAGCTGAAACTTGGGAACGAGGATTCATATTTCTTGACTTTCCGGATTGCTGTGAGGGTGCATTTGTCATTGGTCTTTTCTTCCAATTTCGTGTTTCAGATTCTGCCTTTTTCTTCTCTTTAAGTAATTCTTCAGCCTTGCAAGCTCGATCGACAAGTACCACCATTTCCTTTAATTCAAGAATCCCAACAAATACTTTAATTTCTTCATTGAGCCCGTCTTCAAAGCGCCTACACATCTTGGCCTCGGTAGGAACATATTCTCTAGCATACTTACTCAGTCTGACGAACTCTCTTTCATATTCAGTGACTGTCATACTACCTTGCTTTAGCTCAAGAAACTCTTTACGCTTCTGATCAATAAATCTTTCACTGATGTATTTCTTCCGGAACTCATCTTGAAAGAATTCCCAAGTTACCCTCTCTTTCGGTACCACGGAAATCAGTGTCTTCCACCAATTATATGCTGAATCTCTCAACAAAGATATAGCACATTTCAAACATTCCTCAGGTGTGCAGGACAATTCATCAAATACCCGGGTAGAATTCTCAAGCCAGAACTCTGCTTTTTCCGCATCATCATCTACATTAGCTCTGAATTCTTCGGCCCCGAGCTTACGAATTTTATCAACTGGAGTTCTTTGGAATTTCATCGTACCCACATCTAGAGACATCTGGGGCACAGGTTGAGGAATTGGGGGAGGTGGGGGAGGTCGTACATTCGGGTTCGTACGAACGAACTCCGTGTACCATGCACTCATCATTTGGAGAAAGGCTTCTCGATCCCTTTCTCCTCCCTGACCAACAGTAGGTGGTGGGTTTTCAGTCGGCGCTGCCCCTTCAGCCGGAGCTGGCGCATTACTCTCTACTTCATCAGCCACGGCTGGATCGGGATCCATTTACTATAAAAAAATCATTTAAACGGTCAGAAGTCGTCACACTATCACAATATACACATATGGCATGTATAGCAAAATCCGTACATAAAACACGTTAGTCCGAGAACCGACTAAACCTGCTCTGATACCACCAAATGTAACGTCCCCACGCCCAAAACCGTCACCGGAGTCGAGCTTGAGGCGTCACTAAACGTAATTTATCATTTTAAACAACTTTACAAAAACTATTTTCATTTTCGGAATAAACTATCTCCTGCGTCATGGTCGCTCGAAAAATCATATCTCGAGTTACGAAACTCGAAATCAAGATCCGTAAATTTTCCCTGAATTTAGACTCACATATCTATTCACTAATTTTTTTCTAGAATTTTTGGCTGGGCCGATTAGTACAGTTTATTAGTTAAAGTTGCCCCTGTTTCAGAACTTGACTGTACTGACCTCTGTTTACTACGGACCACTTTTCTCTCTGTAAAAAACTCATATAATTGTGCCGTTTATCTCTCTTAAAACTAGATTCAATAAGGATTCTAAGCATATAAAATACACCTCCTAATTATTTTTGTACAATTTATGGTGAATTTTCAAAATTAGAACAGGGGATCCAGAAATCGTTCTGGCCCTGTCTCACTAAAACTCAAATATCTCCTAACGTGTAACTCCTTTACCTATTTTACTTCTTCCATATGAAAGTAGACACAATAAGCTTCAATTTCATAACTAATACATTACCAAATTCGATTTCTATGATTTTTAGTGAATTTTCAAACTCACGTCAGTGTTGCTGCAATGTTCTGTTTTATGGCTAGTTCCATTTTCATAAAAGTTTCCATGTACTAATTAATCTATTATTCTTTCATGACATCAAACATAACCTATATTGGCCATTTCAATGACTCATCATTGTCAAGCATTTCCTCAACCAAACACCACCATATCACAAGATTATTTACACATAGTAGGTATATTGCTATACATGCCATTCTAAGTTCTATAAGCCGTTTACCAAAAAGTCCTTCGGATAGTGTGATCGAGTCTTCGACCTATCCCGATTCTCGAGCCGGCTTGTCCAAAACTACAATGAATAAAAAGGAGGGAGTAAGCATAAATGCTTAGTAAGTTTACATGCAAATAACAAGTAACATAACAAAGTCATTATGCCAAACAACATTAACATAGCATCACCAAAACATATGTCGCAATTCTAGTCATCATACTTCATCTTACCACATTTTTGTTGTTGTCTCGGGTTTCAACCCAAGGGTTAAGTACATACCTGTCCAATACGGCCATTTCTCAACATTATCGAATTGTCACTTACGTCTTGAGTGCCTTTCCATTTCACTTGAATTTTACCCGTTGAACACATTGGAATACAACTCGGATACACGGATCATTTGCACATAAGTGCTGAATATGTAATCAATCAATCATGTAACCCGCCCATAAACGAACTCGGACTCAACTCAACGAGCTCGGGCGTTCGCATCCATAAGTGAACTCGGACTCAACTCAACGAGCTCGGATGCCTAGTTACATCTCACGAACTCGGACTCAACTCAACGAGTTCGGACATTCGCACCCATAAGTGAACTCGGACTCAACTCAACGAGCTCGGGTGCCAAACCATCCTAGTGACATGTCACTTGTATCCTAATCTATTCCCAAGGTTCAAACGGGATTTTCCTCGATCACTTATCCTTGCCGTCTTCCACATAATACCGGAACCAATACTCGGTAGCAATTTATATTTAACAAGTAGCACATATAATTTGCATATTGTTCAAAAATAACCACAAAGCATATATTTCATGATAAAAATCAGCATATCATATAAATAACATCGATTAACTTAAAAATAACAGTTATGTTACATTATTTGCACATGAACTTACCTTAGTACCAAAATACAAAGATTTTTGCAATTTAGTCCGTAATCTTTTCTTTTCCTCGATCAAGGTTGATTCCACGTCTTTCTTGATCTAAAATAACACATTTAGCTTATTTAATACTCACATTATCAAAATAATCCTAAATTCAAATTTTGGAAAAATTACAATTTTGCCCCTAAACTTTTGCATATTTACACTTTTGCCCCAAAGCTCGGAAATTTACTTTATCACAAATTCTTATGTTTTAAGACATGCTGATCATTTATTTACCATTAGAATTCTCAAATTCCCACTAAAACACATACTTATGAACAATATGTATTTTTACCGATTAAGCCGTTTTACTTGTTTTTGCTCAAAACCGAGTAGCACAAGTTGTCTAACATAACTTAAAACCTCATATTCTATCATAAAACATCAAAATACACAAATTTCACCTATGGGTATTTTTCCAAATGTGAACCCTAACTTAAAATAATGCTAACATAAGCTTTATCAAGCTACCGGGATCTCAAAAACGTAAAAATCTTTAAAAACGGGGCTTAGATGCACTTACTATGAAGCTTGAAAGTTGAAGAAACCCTAGCTATGGAGAGAGCAAGTTTCGGCAGCAACCAAATGAAGATGATAACAATTTTGTGTTATTTTTCCCTTTTAATTCATGTTAATAACCAAATGACCAAAATACCCCTCCTTACTAAACTTTCAAAAATTCCTCCCATGTCCTAATTTGTCCATGAACTTAAAATTGGTCTAATTACCATTTAAGACCTCCTAATTAATATTTCAAAGCAATTTCATACTAAAAACTTCTAGAATGCAAGTTTTGCAACTTATTCGATTTAATCCCTAACTCCAAATTAAGCACTTTACGCTTAGAATTTCTTCACGAAATTTTCACACCATCATAAAATCATATCATAAACATCAAAATAATTATAATATAATTATTTCTACCTCGGATTTGTGGTCACGAAATCACTATTCCGATTAGGCCCTAATTCGGGATATTACATGACACCTATATATACTATAGCCAAATTTACCTATCCCCAAATTCCCAATTTGGCTCCACTTCTCTACTCCTCAAGCTCTTCCTCAGTTTTCTCTATTATCACTTCCTTGAATTTCTCTTCTGATCACTTTCTTCAGAGTTCAACTCCAATGCCACTACTAGCGGTCCATAGTGTAAAAATAAATCCAAAATATTACCATGCTAGCACTCGAACCAAGGATCCCCTTGCCAGCTATTGACGCCACCTCCTTGCTCCCTAACTGGCACCACTTAGCCACTACACCACAACCTCACTTGTGTCCTATTTTTTCTCCATTTATTTAAAAGCCATGAGACTCCCAAACAGGGTTCTTATAACATTTGACAGAAATTTCTCCACCCCAAAGCTCGAACTCAGAACTTAATAATTGGCCCTTTAACACTTTAATAACACTTAACTAAAATATCAAAAACACCATACTCATCTTAACCACAAAAGAAAATTCAGGATTTTTGGGGTGTTACAACTCAACCTCCTTAAAGAAATTTCATTCTCGAAATTTCCAACTATCTAATAGTCGTACAACACCGATTATGCTGTTACGCTATTGTTGCGTACTCTAATTCTAATACCAAAATAATTATACAGTACACTATGGTAGGGTGCGTACTAGTATTCGCATCAAGAGCGTCTCTGACCTCTTGGTGATGCGCTACGTAAACCAGAGCAGGCTGCCTCTCCTCAGCTTAATCAGCACCTCTACCTGGTGCTCCATGACCTAAGCCATTCTCACCTCTGGCCAGACCTCAGTCCCTTGGCAGCTGCTGACCACCCATCTTAGGCTGGTTATGACCCCTGCCTGCTTGCACTTGACCTCGTCTCCTTGGACACTCCCTAAAATGATACTCCATTGAACCACAACCCAGACAAGCTCCCGTTCTACCCCAGCACTCATCCAAGTATCCTTTCCCACAAAAAGCACAAGGTGGTATTCTAGCATTAGCATTAGCAGTAGGGGACCCAGCTCTGATCAGCCTGTCCACTCTGGCCCACCTCGTAGGCCTCTGTCCAACACCAGAAGATTCTGCATCCTATTTGTTTTTACCTCTTTCCTTATCCCAGTTTAAGCGCTCAGTGCGCTTCACCTCTTCCGCAACCTTAGCTTTCTCAACTAGTGCTACGAAATCCCGCTCCCTCGGTGGAGCTATCAACACCCTGAGACTGTCTCTCAGATCGTCCTCAAACCGCACGCCCCGTTCATAATCTGTGGCCACTTTTCCCTTAGCATACCTATTGAGTCGTAGGAATTCTGCCTCATACTCCGCTACGGATCTGTCTCCTTGTGTTAAGTTTAAGAACTCCTTCCTTTGGGCATCTACATAGCTTGCTCCAACGTACTTCCCTTGAAATGCGAACTTAAACAATTCCCAAGTAATCCGCTCAGATTGGGTGCCTGATTTGACAGTTAGCCACCACTGGTAGGCTTCGTCCCTAAGCAGCGATACGCCCCTTTTAACTTTTGCTCAGGTGTGTAGTCCAAATCATCCATTATCCTTTCAGTGGCCTCCAACCAGTATTCAGCCATGTTGGGAGCCACACCAACAATACCCTTAAAGATCTCGGGCCCACTAGATTGAAGTCGCTCTGAAATCGACCCGTAATTTCCCACACCATTATTGGGCCCAGCGACCCTTTCCAAAATTCTTAGCATTGCCTGCAACAATGTATCGTCCCTAGTGGCTTGATCATACGGCCTCGTCTCAACCATTGGTGAGGCCGGAGCCTCTTCTACTTCAATATTGGGCATATGGCCCGATGCCGACGACCTAGCCCTAACACTTCAACGGCCTCTGTTGTGGCCTCTTGCACCTCTCCTAACGCTCATCGTTGATTTGCATGTTATCTGAATCAGGAATTTTATGGAATTAGTTCATAGTTCCAATGATTTAAACAAATGTCTTATGAAAGTAGTAGTTTAAAAGTTGTTTTCGTAGTCACAAGTCCACTACAGTCTCAAGTTTCTTACGGGCTTCAGTTTTTCTATACCTAAAATCTATCATCTAAAGTAACCCAGTAACTATCTACAGTACATCAATTTAAGGCAAGCTTAGTAACAGGAGAACTTACTTGGCTTGGCGTCGGAGACTTGGTGTGCCACACATCAAAATCCTTCAAAACTTTTTGATCCATTTGCAAACAATTTTAAACCCAAAATCTAAGGCCCATTTCACAGCTCCAGCTTTACGACCGGGCTTTAATACCACTAAATGTAACACTCCAAACCCGGCTTAGAAGTTAGGCTTGAATCCGGCGTGTCACATTGAAGTGTTTTTTTTTTTGAAAACCAAGTTTTCATTGAAAACCCTTCTTGTTTAAAGATTTGTGTAAAACCCTAGTTTGCATTTGATCAATTCTCAACGTGGTTTATTAAAAAGGTTGTTCCCTATTTAAGACATTGTTAATTATAAAATCTTAATCATTCTGGAAGCTTAACTTAAAACAGTGGTTGTTTTGGAAAAACTCGTTTCTACCACTAGCAATTATAAAGCCACAAATAAAATCCCAAATTTGTAATCCAGAAATTTAAAGGCCTTATTACAACCCAAATAAAAATAATTTAAAATAAGGTAAATAAATAAAACTAGTAATCCTTAAAGTAAATAGCAGTGTAGTGTGGCCACCTCTGAGTCCTCTCCTACGTTGAGTCGCCTACTGAGGGTCACTTGGAAAAAATTAAAAAGAGGGAGTGAGTTTCGAAACTCAGTGTGTACGACCCTCGTCAAACAAGTAATCATGCAACAATCAGATTGGGCCTAAGCCCTATTCAAAATCGGTGGCCTTTGGGCCTTAGCCTATAATGGCCTCAATTGAGCCTGAGCCCATGTCACAATATACAGTGGCCTTTGGGCCTAAGACCATAGTGGCCTCGGTTGGGCTCGAGCCCATATCACAAATATCAATATGCACATGCAATGCACAATTACCCATAACCAACCCTGTACACCCCTTTCCCACCCTACACTCCTGTGGGGAGATACTCGTGTAACACCCCTAACCCATATCCGTCGCCGGAATGGGTTTACCAGGCATTACCGGACCAGACACAACTTCCGAACTATTTCATGTATGTACAAATAATCATGGTCAAGACTCTTATAATGATCAAACTTTAAATCACTTGATATCGCAAAACTAATATAATCTTATTCACTTAATTCATAAACAAAAATATGAAAATATATCAGTTTCTCATATAAACATATACGCATATCAAGATAATCAAATTACTGGATTCCATTAATCTTGTAAAACAAACAAGCCAAGCACCCATCATATGACTATATCACAATCAACACATTACTATTCATTTGGTCATTCATTTAAATTAATTATTCTTTTACAAGAGTTCATAATAAGCTTAAATAAACTTAAACCATTACTCTTAGGAAAAACCATTAGGTTCTTATCAAACATTTATTATACTCAAATTAAAAGTCACATAGTTGAAACACAATTTCAAACTTAAACAATAATTTCCTTCCAGATATGCGTATCAATTTATGTATCAAAGGAAACATTAAATTGTCCATTATTTCAAGTCTAACTATTTATCTTACCACACAACATTTTCAATCACAATAATTAAATCCATTAAACATTTAACTAATTAACATGTTAATAAAGTTAAGTAACATACCAACTTAGCTTTACTACATCAATACAAATCATTAATAACTAAGACATATGCTAATAATTTCCAATTGAAAATTCATGACCGAATATATGTATATACACAAAATATGCCATCTATTATTATTTATGCTAACTTCATCCCACTACTAAAATCTGCACCTTAACCAATTTATAACATAAACACAACCTCTAAATTCACTTAAATCATATTCGAACATGTATCATGCCCTTTAACCCTATCTAATAGCTAAATTACTCTATTCAAAACAATAAGCAACTCATTAACAAGTTTTATCAAATGTTTACAACATAATCACAAGTTCACTACAAGCTGTCTTCCTGAGCAACAGTCACTAAATTATTTATATCTGGAGCTACGAAACTCCAAATCAAGTTCCGTTAATTTTCCATAAAACTAGAATCATGTACCTTTCTACCATAAAATTTCCAAAATTTTTGGCTTGGCCAATTAATACAGTTTATTCCTTAAAGTTACCTCTAATTCACTATCTGATAGTTCTGACCCTTCTGTACTAAAGTTCAATTATCTCATAGCTCAGGACTCGGATAATGTTATTGTCTATTTCTATTGAAACTAGACTCATTAAGGATTCTAAGAATATAAATTACAGCTCATAAATATTTTTGTACAATTTCTGATGATTTTATCAAAACAGAACAGGGGACTTCGGAGTTATTCTGACTCTGTCTCGCCCAACTTCAAATATCTCATTATAGGAAATTCTTTTGCTTTCAGGGTTTCTTTTATATGAAACTAGATTCATTAGGCTTTAATTCCTTTATTCAGCCTATAACTCATCTCCCACTATTTTTAGTGTATTTTCATAGTACACCATGCAGTAACCCAAAACTGTCCAGGCTAAATTACTTATTCATGATCATTGTTTATACGGCACTCAACTACTTCTATTACTTACCTTATTACGAAGACATAGTCAAACCTCACAAACATGAACATCATAAAACTCAACTCATAAGGAATTGGAAACACAACCAAACATATATGAACATTAATTATATAATTAAGCCATTTTCACATGGCTTTTAAATATACAAACCCAAAATCGACATAACACCTTCTAGCTTATACATGCCATAATTCCTAAATGCAACGTATAAAATACCGGAAGCAGTCGATAGTGTGATAAGCTTCTCTGACGATCCCTGAGCTCTCAACTTGAATTCAAAATCTATAAGACAGAGATAATTATTCACACAGTAAGCTATCATAGCTTAGTAAGACTTAAGCAATTAAACATTTCAACTAAACAATCAATTTATTTTATAAAGCCAAAAAGTATTACTTAAGATGCACTTTCATTCAAATAAACTAACTTAGCCGAATATGAAAATTTTGTATAATTTCATGCTCATCCGAACATACTAATTCAATGTAAGAATATATATATATATATATTTAATCTGAATTATCGAAGAAATTTAAACTCACATCCCTTCAAAAGTACCAAAACAATATAGGCTTACCTTCCTTCGAATATTTAAATCCTGTACCCAACTAAAGAAAAATATCTTAATTTCATAAGCATAATTCACATAATAGAACATACTAATTCGCATATAGCCTATTAGCATCACATTAATCTACATTCCTCCATATTGAACAATGATTAATGAATACATTTACAAAGCACATTTACATGAATGTACCTTTTTGACATTAAATTTCGAACTTATGAACATACTTGAATTGGGTGTTTGATCATTCGTCCATCTCAACACCTTTAAATCTCATCAAACACATTTGTTTCACTTAGGCACCTGGCCTCTTAAGCATACAGCTTGATATAATTCACCGGCTTAAAGCCTACTAGGCATATAGCCTGATTTAACTCCCATGCTTGGATTATACAATAATTCAAAGACCGAACTTCTAAATATGCATTGAATTAATCACTTCTTAATCCACTCACATTCAATATATAACAATATGATCAATCCTCCACTTCACAACACATTGGCATTTTCAATATTACCGTAGCTATTACAGCTCAACCATTCAAGTCATATGCGAGACCTTTTCGTACCATAACTAATGCATATCCAATAATTTCTTTACTATTCGGCATTTACAATGAAAGCATAGCACATTTTATTCACATTATAATTTACACTTAATTACTTCAATATACATCAATCATGCCCATTCATCATCTTAAATTCACACTTGGCAATAACATAATAATTTCTAATAATTCAATTCAACTCTTATATCTAACATTTATTCAACTTTAGTACAAACGTAGCTTAAAGATTTACCTCAATTCTCAGATGATTATTTCAAGATCTTCTCTTATTCCCAGGTTATAATCAATCCTTCCAACCATTTTCATCATCAACAACTATGATTACACCTTTTTGCCGATTCAATTCATCACTCCATATCACATACAATAAGTTTCATTATACATAACTAAAGTCACACTACATTTCCATTACCTTCAGCAATCACCTTTTATAATAACACATATAGTTCATCAATTTAATACTATTCGGCAATATGATAATTACTTAGAAAAATTCATTTTAGCACTTAAATCTAATCACTAATAAAATTTAACACATATATAAGCTCAATGACTTCCCTCTGATATTAACGAACGATAATTTCGATTACTCGGCTAATTTAGCTTTCCCCGATCCGAAATCGATTTCTTTATTTCTTGAGCTTCAAATTTCAAATAAAATCCATTCAACTAAAATTTTTATTCAATTAAAAACAAATATCCACAATTAAATAAATGACTTAATTACCCTTACTACTTTCCACATTCGGCAAATTTCATCCACTATTAAGTCATGCTAAATAAAAATAAATAAAACTAATATCTTATGACCAATATTAGCTGAATACCCCCAAGTTCACTTACAATCCTTTACACTTCATTTATTTAGCCATTTAGTTTTTTTAGTTAATATTTTAACATTTTAGTCCTACTACTTCAACTTCATCAAATTTCTAAAATAAAACTTAAAATCTAAGCACATCTTCAATTTATCCATTCAAACCATCACCTTCCCAAATCTTTCAACCATGGTAACATTCAGAATGTTTGTCAAATACAAAAATTAGAATATGGATTTTATAATATACAATACAACTAAGCTAAAAACATAAAAATTATTGAAAACCAAATTAAAACATACCTTAAATTGGAATTTGAAAGTGCTGAATGCCAAACTCTTAAGCTTTTCTTTCTTCTTTCATGTTTCGGCAATAACAAAACTTAAGTGGCTTTATTTTCTTTTGTTTTATGTTTTAGTAAAATTATATTAATTATAACTTTACCAAAATAACCTTTATAATCAAATTTATAAACATTATAAAGCATGTCCACTACCGTCCATGAATTTTATTATGGTTTAATTTCCACTTAAAAACCTCCACCTACAAAGCCATTAACAATTTGACCCTCTATGCTTTTATCTATCAAATTTTCAACTTATGCAATTAAGACCTTTTTTTTTAATTAAGCACACAAACAATCAAATTCTCGAACGAAGTTTTCACACAAGCTAATTCACATATAATAAACATAGAAAATAATATTTAATTATTTTTCTGACTTGGTTTCGTGGTCCCGGAACCACTATTCCAATTAGGACTAAAATTGGGCTGTCACAAAGGTTATGATATATTTTTATAATATATTAGCATACTTTATTATTTTCCCAACATAACCTTATTAAATATATAACAAGACCACATACCATAAGCCCTTTATCATCCATTTACTAAGCCAAGGAATAAAAATGGCTTTCAATTTTATACTTTATAATATATATATTATATCTTATAATTAACATAAAGTTTAATTTATATATATAAATAACTTTAACAAAATAATATAAAAACTATACAATATGAGCCCACTACCGTCCCACTAATTTATAAATGGGTTATTTGCCACTTAAAGGCTTCCAATTACAAAGCCAATAGCAATCTAGCCCTTTACACTTTATACTACCAAATTTTTTTCTTTTATGCCATTAAGTCCCTTTTTCAATTTGGACAACCAATTGGTAAAACTAACTTACAAAATTTTTTACACATATAAATTAACATACTGTAAATGCCAAAATAATATCAAAAATAAATTTTTACGACCCCGAATTTATAGTTTCGAAACTAGGGTCTAAACCAGGTTGTTACAACTCGACCCACCCATCCTTAAACACCCGTTATTACACTGGTTGCGGCACCACTCATCGTTGCAGCAGAACTGCTCGTGGCTTAAAAGCCTTCGTTGTAGCACCAGTTAAGGCACTACTCATCGTTGCAGCAGAGCTGCTCGTGGCTGAAAAGCCTTCGTTGGATCCACAATCGTCAAGCGACCGTGTGACCCTTATATACATTTCCTCCAATCATAATCCTAGCCCATATGCAATATAATAATACATGAATGCAGCAGAAACCATATAGCATACATAAGTCTTACTCAGCAGAAAACATATAGCATACATAAGTCTTACTCATAACACATAGGGGTATTTTAGTAATTCTGCCCTACAGGGGTATTTCAGTAATTCTACCCTACAGGGGTATTTTGGTCACTTCTTAACATTATGAGTCTTAATTACGAACTTTGGCCAGTCAACAAGTCTTCGTTGGCTAAAGTGAACGGATACTATGCACCAGGTAGGATTCTAGAGAAGAGGAGGTGGGTCATTAAGACCGCTTAAGCACCAAGCTCTCCCTAGATCCAATCCTAGACATGCATATGCCTATTGCCACACTCTAACCTTATGACTTGTCCACAGATGCACTTGATAAATTAATTAAGTTTTATGCTGCTTAAGGATTCATTAAAAACTAGGCCCAAAGTCCGTTATAAAACCTTAGCAAGTCTACATGCTTTCACACGTTCATATAGCCCATCAGGCCTAATCACATTTATATGGCCCATTAGGCCCAGTCATAATTATACGGTCCATCAGGCCCAAATCTATTCGAAACCATACAACTAACTTAATCAACTCATCACTTATTACCAATCTACCAATTTTCGCTTATCTGGGCCCACGATGCTGTCGGACCCATTTGGCCCATCTAGCCCAGTTGGCCAAAATGTGACCCAAGTCTATGAGACCACTCATGGAGCCTCTGATATTGTATCGATTACCCTCATACAAGTGTTCGAGCACTCGCAAGACTATCGTAGCCAAACTTTTGGCTTTTTGGCATTTCAGCTTTTCAGCATTTCGGCATTTCGGGATTTACCGATCTATTGTTTGTGTGCAGTGTGTGTACACACCTGCTTAACAAAACATGCTGCGAACTCGTTATCCATGAACCTACAATCGATGTCACTCAATAGTTAATCATACACCTATCAAATACTATTACTAAAAACCGTAATCCACCTTTGTCTTACCTTGGACAACAAACCTTAACAACCCTTCCGTGATCACTAATCATGAGTATTTCTTAAATATGCATCAGTCTTAATCATTAAGAACTAAACAACAAGTGACTTGAAGTCATCTTAAGTCACCTTTAAACCACTCATGACCATTCGGCCAACCTTAACCAACAAAAGAGGAATACTTACCCAAAACCCCAAAACGCTTAATGAGCAATTCAGCAGAGATCTGAAATTCAAGATTCAATACTAATCCCCTACGAAAAGTAATTTAGAAAGAGTGCGAGAGAGACAAAATCGGTGCTAGAAAGACCAACTAAAAGAAAGTAAAGTACTTACACAAGAATCGATCGGCCAATGTTGAAGACAAAGTGGCAGCACCACAAAATTTTGGCCAAAAGATATTCGGCTTTAGGGAAGGTCAACTAGGAGCAAGAAAGAAAAGAGTTTGATGAGAAAGGAAGGGAATAAATCGGTACAAAATAAAAGAGAAGGAATAAGGGATTTTAGCTTTTAGATATTTGGAGAGAAAAGTGTTTTCGACAAAATAGAAAGGAAGAATTCGGCATTAGCCTAGAATCCCTAAAAACTGCACCTATATATACTATAGCTGAATTTACCTATCCCCAAATTCCTAATTCGGCTCCACTTCTCCACTTCTCTACTCCTCAATCTCTTTTTAAGTTTTCTCTATTATCACTTCCTTGAATTTCTGTTCTGATCACTTCCTTCAGAGTTCAACTCCAATGCCACTACTAGCGGTGTATAGTGTAAAAATAAATCCAAAATATTACCATGCTAGCACTCAAACCAAGGATCCTCTTGCCAGCTATTGACGCCACCTTCTTGCTCCCTAACTGGCACCACTTAGCCACTACACCACAACCTCACTTGTGTCATATTTCTTTTCCATTTATTTAAAAGCCATGACACTCACAAACAGGGTTCTTATAACATTTGACAGAAATTTCTTCACCTCAAAGCTCGAACTCAGAACTTAATAATTGGCCCTTTAACACTTTAATAACACTTAACTATAATATCAAATACACCATACTCATCTTAACCACAAAAGAAAATTTGAGATTTTTGTGGTATTACAAAGTCTGCCCATTGTATATCGGTGCACACTGACTATTCAGTGCAGAAGCTGGCTAAGTTGTATGTGGCCGAGATTGTAAGACTGCATGGGGTGCCAATCTACATAATATCTAACAGAGATTCTCGATTCACGGCTCAGTTTTGGAAAAAGTTGCACAAAGCACTGGGTACAAGATTAGACTTCAGTAAAGCGTTCCACCCTTAGACTAATGGTCAGTCAGAAAGGGTGATTCAAGTTCTAGAAGATATGCTGTGGGGATGTGTAATTGAGTTCTAAAGCAATTGGAAATACTATTTGCCGTAAGCCGAATTTACATATAATAATACTTATCAAGCAAGTATTGGGATGGCACTACATGAAGCGTTATATGGGCATAGGTGTCGTACAACTTGTTGGACTGAGTTAGGTGAGCGACGAGTTTTGGGGCCTAAGTTAGTAGCAGAAACTGAGGATAAGGTGCAATTGATCCAGGATTAGTTGAAAGAGGCAACGGATAGGCAGAAATCATATGCTGACCTTAAGTGTTGAGAGATTGAGTATGCAGTAGGGGATTTGGTATTTCTTAAGGTCTCCCTATGAAAGAGGGTGTTAAGGTTTGGATGGAAGGGCAAGCTAAGCCCTAGATTCATTGGGACATATCGTGTACTAAAAGAATTAGGGCCAGTTGCCTATCAGCTAGAATTACCTCCTAAATTAAGTCAGATCCATGATGTGTTTCATGTTTCCATGCTGAGGCGTTATCACTTCGATCCTTTACATATCGTGCCGGTCGACGAGATCGAGGTTAGGCAGGGCCTAACTTTCAAGGAGGAGCCCATCTAGATAATTTATCATGGTGTTAAGGTGCTGATAAGGAAATTAGTTGTATTAGTCAAAGCGCTTTGGCGTAACCATAATGTTGAGGAGGCCACATGGGAACACGAGGAGGCAATGCGACGACAATATCCTCAACTGTTTGAATCAGGTAAATTTCAAGGTTGAAATTTCTTTTAGGGGGTAGAGTTATAATGCTCCAAAAATCTCGAACTTTCATTTTTGTGTTTTTCTGTTGTGACTTGAAATGCAAGTGTGAGTTTCTAGTTAAATGATTTTGGAGTGTTAGGAGGTTTCTAGGAAGTCTTGGGATCAAGCCTGGGCATAGGGAAACTTTTTATTTTTTTAGCCTTAAGGGAACTTTGATATCAAGTAGTATGACTTTTAAATAAATGGGACGAAAATAAGACACAAGAAGACAAGTGGTCTAGTGGCAAAGTGGCACCACATAGGAGGCTTGGGGTGGCGTCACAGAGGCAGGGAGGTCCAAGGTTCGAGTATTGGTATAGTGTTATGTTGGGGAAATTATTTTTGCATCTCTGGATAGCCAGTAGTGGAGTTGAAGTTGAACTCTAAAGGGGCAGAGTTTGAATTGGTCATATGAGAAATCTAAAGAGGGGATCATGGAGCAAATATTGGAGAAAATTAAGGAGATAGGGTGTGTTAAAGAGTTGGTGCCAATTTGGGAATTAAAGGAATGCAAATCCAGCAAAAAGGGTCTTGAGTGGTGTACATTCAGTTTTTAAGGCATTTGATAGTATTTCGTTTGGGTTTTGGTCTTTGGGAGCCGTTTCTGCCAAGTGACTTCCTTGCTTCTTATGAATTTTATTTTGTTCTTTACTTTTTTGTGTTTAGCCGAATTGTGAGGGTACCATTTTAGGTATTCCTTTCCCATAATACCTTTGGCCGATTTCTTGTGCTTTCTAAACCATGGTTCTCTTCTACATCATCTCTTTTCTACTTCTCTCCATTTATTTCTCATAGCTGAATATCTTTTTCTCAACACTATCTCCTTTGTCTTGAATCTTCTCTTTTGTTTTGACACTATCAGTTTTCGGTTAAAAGTGTGTATAAGCCGATCACCCTGTTCTCTCTTTGATTGCTGCATCTATTCTCACTCCTTTTCTCTTAGTATTTGTAGTTTCTTTGCATCTTCTTTTTGCCAAGAGTAGGTGTAAGTTTTGTGATTTCTTTGTGGTTTCTTGATCCAACATTGATTGATACCTAGGTTCGCTCGAGGTGTAAGCAAAGGGCAAGTGGTTAGTATTAGTCGTTTTCCTATTCCAAGTTTCAATCTAGGTAAGAGATATTCCCCTATTTTTTTTTTGAGTTAAGGGCCAAATTCTTTGACAGCTCTAGAAGTAAATAACTGTGGATCTAACCACTTGTTCCACTGTCTCAAAAGCTAAGTGTTGGTAACGTAGATCTGGTCAAGGGGAGCGATCATCGCTAATAGATTGGGAAGGATCTATCAAGCTAAATCGTTTAGGGTAAGTGATGGTATGATTTCGGCTTTTGGAAAAGGAGGAGAACTGTACTGAGCAAGTGATTAACTGATAGTTTTGAATGATTGTAAGTTCGTGGCTAGGGATTCGTAGCGCGTTTCGTAATCAGGTGTGTACACACACCGTACACACGATAGGTCGGCAAAAGCCAAAATCCCAAAAAGCCGAAATGCCGAAAAGCTAAAAAGCCAAAAGGTTGGTGACGTCAACCACACAAGTGTGCGAACACTCGTATGGTTACGTCGATATGATGATAGAGGTCCCATGACCGATCTCATGGACTCGGGCCATATTTTGGCCAACTGTGCCGAAATGGGCCAAGTGGGCCCGATGAGACCATGGGCCCGACACGAGTAAAATTAACGGATGGCTAAAAAATAACGAGCCAGTCATGTTGACTACATGGCCAATGGCGAATTTGGGGTAATAGGCCATATGAGAGTATGGGCCCCACCTAGGCCACATATTGGGCTTTTAGGCCCTAGTGAATTTGTAATTGCTAAAAGTGACATAAAACGCAATGAATGGTTCTAGACTTGTTAATGGGCTGAGTTATGTATTTAGGCCCATAATGAAAAATGGCCGTCATACCCTTAAGGGCAAAATGACTAAAATACCCCTATATGTTATATGTATGATTTTGTATGCCATATATGTATTTGTGTTGCATTCATGTGATATTATGTTGCATATGGGCTGGGATTAAGGATTGGAGGAAGAAATTGATATGTGAGGGTCGCATGGTCGCTTGATGACTGTGGATCCACCGATGGCTTTTAAACCTAATATATGTGGTTAACAGCTTTGCTGTAACATTGAGTAGTGCTGTAACTGGTGGTACAACGAGAGTGCAGGGATGGGTGGGTCAATTAAATCCCCACAGGAGCATAGGGTTGGAAGGGAAATGGAGTGCAAGGTCGGATGGGGTGATTGAGCATTGCATATATCATATTGATTGTACTATGGGCTCAAGCCCAATTGAGGCTATTATGGGCTTAAGCCCAAGGGCCACCGTTATTGTGATATGGGCTTAGGCCCAACTGAGGCGATCTGGGCTAAGGCCCAAATGCCACCGTTAATGAAATGGGCTTAGGCCCAAATTAATTGATGTATGTTGTAAGATTGTTGAGGGTTGTACACACTGAGTTTTCGAAAACTCACCCCCTCTTTTTAATTTTATAGGTAATCCTCAATAGGCAGTTCGACGTACAGGAGGACTTGAAGGTGGCCACACTAGGAGTTTATTTAGTTTCAATACTTCATCATACTTTAGTTAGTATTTATTTTTCTTTATTGGGTTTTTCATTGTAATAAAGCCTTTCCTCTGGTTTGGATTTTATTCACGTATTTGCTTAACTTTTAAATTTGAACCTATTTTTTTTCTTAAAAGAAACTAAAGTAATATTTTTACACAAACTCAACTTAAAAACACGAACTTTTTCAAAACAAGAGCTTCCGTTGTAAATAAACAAGGGAATTTAACAAAGAATACAAACTAAGGTTTTTAAATAACAAACTAAAGGTTTTATCTAAACTCGCAATTACGCAAGCTTTCAATGGATTTTGATTTGAACTTAAGTACACCTACGAGGCGCGATTGCAAAGTAAGAAACTCGTTTTATTTTAAAATTATGAATGATCAAATGTTTTAGGATTTTTCTAACAACTTTGATTTGAACGTACTACCCTTCAATGTGACATCACCAGATTTGGCCATAACGTCTGGGCCGGGTTTGGGGTGTTACATAGCATACCTTAATATTCATCAATTCAACTACCATCATTTAAGTACTTAGATGTCAAAATAACAAGCATTAAATATTACCATACAAACATGCTAACATGACATCTATTTCATCACTCAAAATACCTTATATACAAGACAAACATAATGGTTATTTTCATCAAACAAAAACACCTATAAATATCATTATAACCATGACTCAAAATCATCAAAATCTATCAATATAGCCGATGGATAGTTTGATAGGTCTTCAACAAGCTTCCAACCCGAACGAGCTTACGATTATCTAAGCACATCATGAAAATAACATAAAGTAGGCCTTTAATGCTTAGCAAGTTCGTAATTCATAAACAAAGCTTACCATTTCAATACATAAGCTTAAAAGTAATTAATGAGCTAATCCAACATAGCTTGGCACAAGTCTAAGCAACAACAACCATTCAAGTTAGTTATAAGCCCATAACTTAGGAAATTCATTGCGTAACATAATAGCTTTTATGTACATTACATATAAGCACTCATACTTTCATGAACATGGCTAGGCGTAATTTAAGCATCATCATTCCATACGTTTTTTATGCTTTCATAGCATTACTTATCAAAATATTTGTCATTCTTCCCTTTGTATACCTATTGAACCACTACAATAATATCGGATATGCGGGAATCTCATGCCCTATATGCTAACATATGGTCAAAACCATTTCTTCCTCTTTTCTCATATAGGTGCTCCCTCTGAAGCCATAAATGGATCTGCTCACACAAGCTGTTAGGCAAAACATATCTACACTGTGTTGCTCACACAAGCTGTCAAGTAACTGCAATACATGTCAAAAACTAAGCCACTGGTAAGACGTTCAGGACCTGCACTCGAAACACGGTAACCCCTAATGACATGTCATTTGTATCCTATATATTTCTAAGGTTCAAACAGGATTCGAAAGTCGTCAAAACTTCATTGGATATTTTCTTAGAGAAGTAATATCATAATACAACATAATAACATTTAAATCGAGCATATTAAAATGCTAATTAAATGTATGAACTTACCTCAATCACAATCAAGGAGTTATGGTCAACTAATCTGATACATTTTCCTTTCCTCGATATAAATACGAACGATGCTTTTCTTGTTCTAAATAATCAATTTCAACTCATTCAAAAATCATTCTACTCAATTAAATCCAAATATCATATTTTGGAAAAATTACACTTTTACCCCTATAATTTTGAATTCATTACAATTTAGTCCTTAAGCTTATAAAATGAAATTCATACAAATTTAATGCCAACCCACTATAGCCGAATTTGAAGTGTTTGGGTGTAAACTAGGAATTATATAAGGTTTTTTTATATATTTTACCATATTTTTTACTTAATAAATATGTTTATCTTGAGTAATTGTTATTAAAATAAGTGAATTTTACTTAGTAATATTGGTCATGAGTTTATAAAGTATGTGAAATTATACTTAATTACATGATTTTTGAACATATTTTATATTATTTCATGTTAATTTATTAATATGTGATTTTTCACTATGTAGGAGGACCATTGAAGATGTGATTAATGTGAATGAAACATGGACAAGCACAAATAAATTCATGTGGACGATAATACCATGCAACTTGGGCCATGAGGTTGATTATTTGACCTAGTAAAATATGTGCTAAAGTATGGACATGTCTGCTAAATTATTGGATTGAGAAATCATCCAATAAGGGGGAACTGAAGCCTAGTTTTGACACAAGTAGATGGATGCCCAAAAGCAAGCTTTGGGGTATTTAATTGAAGGTCCTTTCAGTTGGAAGATAATCAGAAATCAACCCAACTACTTTACTGTTAAAACTGTCCATACTATGGCTACTAATAGCCTTAGTTTGAATTTGAAATGAGGAGACTAAGTCATCCCCTTCTCCTTGAAATTTGGTCAGCCATGTATGAGAGAAAAGGAAGGAATTTAAATTCTATTTTTAGCAAACTCTACCCTTTTGCTCCACCTATAAATACCATGTACCTATCATTGCTCAAATCATCCCTCAATAGTCATTTCTCTTCTCTCATTTATCACTTTCTCTACATTCCATTTTAATTTTTTTTCCTTACATAGCCCTCTATTTTCCTTCCATCCTTTAGCCACAAAAGCTTTTTCAAGGAAATTCTTTGGTCAGCCACCTTAGGAACTCCTTAGCAAAGACGTACCGAGCAAAATGGAGGAGTGCATCAGTCAGAATAGACCCTAAAAGTTGTTGAACTGAATTAGTCAGAATAGATCTGAAAGGCTACTAAACTGAATAGAGTTTAATCTTTCCTCTTGTTATTTATTTTAATCATGTTTGCTTTGAGCTTATTATATTTAACATCAACAATGATTTTAAATCCTATTTTCTAGGATGATTATGTTAATTCAATAAGATCTACTTTATTCAAGTTTAATATGTTTAGGCATCAGTTGATCATGTTTTCAATTAATATGATGATGCATTTCATTCATACATGATTGGAAGCACTCTGATTAGCTGAGCGATCCTAACCAGATGACCTGTAACGCCCTGATTTTCAGGATTTTTTGGGTTTTGTGAATTTTAGTGAAACTTTAAAATTTTTGGTGTTCTGAAGGTTGAAAATGTATGTACATGTGTTAGTGGGCCTTTAGAAGGCCTAAGCTTAAGTTAAAACCCGGTAAAATATTAAGTTGGATTTTCAAGTGAAAGGGGACTTGGTTAAGTGGGCCTTTAAGAAAAACCATGTAAAATATGTCACAAAGGGAGCCTTGGTAGAGTGGCAAGGTGGCACCACTAAGCTCCTAAAAAAGTGGCGCCTAAGTGGGTATTCAAGAACAAGGGTTCGAGTTGCAAGGTAAGCATAGTGTTCTTTTTAATTTTTAAGCATGTGCCGGGCATGTGACTAACTTAAGTGAATTTCGGCAAGAGCTTTAGGGACTTGGGCAGATTGCTTTAGAGAGATTATTAGGGTTTTATCTTTTTCTATTTTCTGTTATAAGAATTAGGGCTAGCCACCATAGGTATAATCTTCTCTTTTACTGTCAGAAAAGCCGAAACTTGCCTCTCTAGAAAGCTTCTAGCCGATTTCTTCTTCTTCACCTCTACCATTATTTTTTTTCAGTTTTCTTTTTCCTCTTTGATCTCTTCCCTAGCCGAATACCCTCCTTACTCAGATCCACTCTTTCTTTTGCTTCCATCCCTCTCAAAAACAACCATAGCCGATTGCTCAAAGTGCTAGAAATCTCGAAAACTACTTTCTTTTGCCGAATCTTTCTAAGCCAAATTACCCCTGTTCCTTTCACATGTTGTGGCCGATTACTACATCCCCTTGAGCCACATCATTGTCGACACCATCACTCAAACTCATAGCCCAAATCGCCATCTTCTTCTCTAGTTGAAAAGCCGAAATCACCATAGTTTTAGGGAGATAGCCGAATTTGCAAATCTCAGAGATAAGGGTTCTACTAATGTTTAAGGGTCAGATTTACATCAGATCTACATAGGAATCGAAGAGAAATCATTGGTAAGTGCTTAATACCTCAGATCTGTACATTATTTCATGTTTTGGAAAAGCCGAAAGTCCCTAAAATTAGGGAGGATGTCGATTTAGTCTATTAGTGATTTAAAGTAGTATTTTGGTTGTTTTTGGATGTTAGTTAGCAAGGAAAGTGATCAAGCAAGGAGTGGAAGGCATCGGTATCATCAGATCTAGATCTAGTGCATCTAAATCTATAGAGGTAAGTTTTCATGGCCATTAAGGGTGTGGCTGAATGTGGTAAGGGATTTTGGTTGTAGTATTTCATAGATCTACTGATTAATCGCTTAGATAATGGATTGTAGGAACGGGCGCATAGGAAATCTCGTCAGTGGAACTGCAAAATAGGTGTGTGTTTCAAACACCCTTCAATGCTTAAATCGGTAAAAGCCGAAAAGCCGAAACGTCAAAATTCCAGTATTTCGAGAGCTTGTGAGCTTGCGAACGCTCTCAAGTTGGTAGGAGAAGGTTGGTTTTGGAATCGGCACTGTCAGGCGGGCTGACCGCGAAGTTTTAGGCGCTATGTAAGTTGGGCCTCGGTGGGCCGAATATGGGCCCAGTGGGCAATTTGGGCCCAGTTGGGTAAAAATAGTTTAAAGGCAATAATATGGATTGTAGGCGTAAAAACTGTTAAAACAAGATAATGGATTGGAAATTAAGGCTTAAATGGGCCTAATGGGCTAAAATGGCATGTTAGAGCCTATTAGGGTTTTAGGGCCTAAGTGCTAAAACTGATAAACTGAATTAAATGAGTTTCTGTAACAACCACTGTAATAATAGAGGCTGTAATAATAATAAAAAATGTAATAAGAGAACAACATTACTGAAATACCCTTAGGGTGAGAAATTACTGATTTACCTCTAAGTATAAAATTACCATTATACCCCTAGGGCTAAAATCGACTGTACTGTTTGACATGACTGTTTCTGTTACTGCATATCATGATGTATGTATGTTTGATGCATGGGTTGGGTTTTATATTGGAGGAAGTGTGACTGGCACTGCCACGTTACTGAAAGGGGCTATGCCTCGTACTGTTTCTGAAAGGGGCTTTGCCTCGTATACTATTTATTTGAGCAGCCATGCTGCCACTGTGGTGTGTGGGTTGGGTGGGTCGAGTTATTCCCCACATGGTGTGTTGGCTGGTACGGGTGGTGTGTAGCGGTTGGTGGGTTGAGTAGTCTCCCCAATTGGGTTGCATTCATACTGTTATGCTGTACTGTACTGTTATGGGCCTATGGGCCAAACTGTTATATAAATAGGGTTTCGGTCCAGTATCTGTTACAGGGATTTGGCCCAGTATCTGTAATTTGAATAGGGCTTCGGCCCAGTATGTGACTGAAACTTGTTAGGGCTTAGGCCCAATGGGCTCGAGCTGATGTGGGCTTTGGATGGGTTCTACACACACTGAGTTTCCCAAACTCACCCCTCCCTTTCCATCCTTGCAGGTGAGCCCTAGATCGTGACTTGGTTGCTGGGAGGGATTTGGAGTGGCCACGAAGACTGAACTCGTATTTTAATTGGTTTATTAATTTAATTACTTTTACTATTGGTTTTATTTTGTTGTGGGTTGTAATAAGGCCACTATATCTGTTTTTATTTGGGACTTTCAACTATTTTATTTCATCCACAATTACACATTGTTTTCGAAAATTAAACAAATGTTTTCTTAACCAACCTGTTATTACAAAAGACTAAGTAAGATAATAAGGTTAAAGTGAATCGCTTAACAAATGAAATAGAGATTAAGTTGAGTAGTTATTAAAACGGGAATTTCCAAAAAAGTCAAGCATTGCTTTTCAAAAGTCACCATCGGACTTAGTAAATAGGGCGGCGTAGATAGTCTAGGTGATGTAGCACACTGGACATGGCCATAACGTCTGGGCTGGGTTCGGGGTGTTACATTTAGTAGTATCAGAGCCAGGTTGCAACAACTTGGCTGTGGATCGGGTCCAAACAGGGTTTTCAAAAATTTAGGGTCTAGAAGGGTATTTTTAGAAAAACAGATTTTTAGAAAATTTTTGGTTTTAAAAAGGGTTTTTCCCCTTCAAATTGTAGTTTTTAAAACAAGTTGTTTGAAACATTGATTTTTAAAGAGGCCTCAAACTATTTGATCTGATAAATCGAAAAGTGGCACACTGAATCCCCGGCTCCAAGTTGTAAGTATTTCCTGCTTTAAATTCTGTACTGTACTGAGAATAAAACTGTAGTTGGCACTGAGCCTTAGATATAATACTATAGGTGAGGCAGTATTAAGGCTATAAAACTGAGACTGTAGGGTAAACTAAACCCTAGGAAGCTGAGACAGTAGCTAGGCTACGATCGCGCGAATACAACTCTGATACTTTATCTGTTCAGAAGATATTCTGTAATAAACAATTGAAACATTAACTAATGTCATAAAATTCGTAAATCAGATAATCGATATGAGTACAAGAGCTACTCGTGGACGAGGCCGTGGACGAGGCCGAGTTAGTGCTCAAGCTGGATCGTCGTCTTCTAAGCATATGCCAGCAGGAGAGGCACGACCACCGGTTGAGGATAATGGGCTGTATGATCGGGCCGCAGGGGACGACGCTCTGTCCCAGGCCATGCTGAGAGTTCTGGAAAGGGTGGCTGGAGCCAATGTTGGGGCCATGAATAGGGGGTCCATTTCTGAGCGACTCCGGGCCAATGGAGCGGAAGTTTTTAGGGGCATATCTGGAGTGGCCCCGAATGTGGCTGAGTACTGGCTGGAAGCCACAGAGTGAATTATGGATGACTTGGACTGCTCAATGGAGCAGAAGTTAAAAGGAGCGGTATCGTTACTGAGGGACGAGGCGTACCAATGGTGGATCACCGTGAGAGTGGGTACCCCAGCTGAGAGGGTAACCTGGGAATTGTTCAAGCAGTCTTTCAAGGTAAAATATGTTGGGGCTAGTTATGTGGATGCACGAAGGAAGGAATTTTTGAACCTGACTCAGGGAAGTAAGACTGTGACTGAGTATGAGGCAGAATTTCTGCGATTAAGCTGGTATGCTAGTGGCATTGTTTCCACCGAGTATGAGCGCAGTGTTCGGTTTGAGGATGGCCTCAGAGATGAGCTGAGAGTACTGATAGCACCGCAGAGGGAGCGCAACTTTACTGCACTGATGGAGAAGGCTAAGATAGCCAATGAAGTGAAGCAAGCTGAAAGGCAGAATCGTGATAGGGATCGCAACCGTTTTAAGAGAGATTCTGCAACATCAGGAGCTACAAACCGAAATTTTAAGAGGGTTAGAGTAGAAGAACCAGTTCGAGTTGTGCCAGTGAATGTTGTTAGACCACAGGCTTGTGGGGACTGTGGTAGAGTGCATCGAGGAGAATGCTGGAAACGTATTGGAGCTTGTTTTCAATGTGGGTCTAAAGATCATCTGGTTAAGAACTGCCCACAGAAGCCAGCTGAGGCTCAAGCTGCTGATCAGAGGGTTGCTCAACCTGTACGAGGAGGATTGCCGCCGCCGAGGGGCTGTGGTCAAGGTAGAGAACGAAATGGTAACGGACGTGGTCGTGGAGCACATGGACGAGGTGTTGGTAATACTGAGGCTCGTCAGCCAGCCTTGGTATATGCTGCTCATCGTCGCGAGGAGGGTGATGCACCTGATGTTATAATCGGTACGTTTCTGATATCTAGTTTACCCTATACTGCCTTAATTGACGTGGGTTCAACTCATTCTTATGCTACTTGTGAGATTTCTGAATCATTGGGTGTGCTTTCTGAGGAGACTATGAGTGGGGTAACTGTGATTAGTCCTTTAGGCCACTCTGTTAGGGTAGATAAACTCTTTAGAGATGTGCCTTTGGAGACTTAAGGTAGGATCTTTCTAGGAGATTTAATGGAGCTACCTTTTAGAGAATTTGACTTGATTTTGGGCATGGACTGGTTAACCAAGCACAAGGCAACGCTAGATTGCGCAGCCAAAAGAATGGTATTAAGAACAACCGAAGGCGAGGAGGTGATGGTTATTGGTGAACGTAGGGACTATTTGTCCAATATGGTTTCTGCCTTAAGGGCTGAAAAGTTGTTGCGCAAAGGTTGTGAAGCATACTTGGTGTTCGTAAGTCAAACTGAACCCGAAGGGGTGACAGTGGAGGCAGTGAGGACTGTTAATGAATTTCAAGATGTGTTTCTTGAGGAGCTTCCTAGATTACCTCCTAATCGAGAAGTGGAATTTGGGATCGATTTGTTGCCTGGAACAGCTCCAGTGTCCATTGCGCCCTACAGAATGGCACTAAAGGAGTTAGTGGAATTGAAAGCCCAGATTCAAGAGTTGTTAGATAGAGGCTTCATTAGACCGAGTGTGTCTCTGTGGGGAGCACCGGTGCTGTTTGTGAAAAAGAAGGATGGAACGATGCGTATGTGCATCGATTATCGCCAGTTGAACAAACTGACGATAAAGAATAAGTATCCTCTGTCGAGAATCAACGATCTGTTTGACCAGCTTAAAGGAGCTTCAGTGTTTTCCAAGATTGACCTTCGATCTGGATACCATCAGTTAAGGGTAAAGGAGGTGGATGTGCATAAGACGGCATTCAGAACTCGTTATGGTCACTACGAGTTCTTGGTTATGCCCTTTGGATTGACGAATGCACTAGCAGCTTTTATGGACTTAATAAATCAAGTTTTCCAGCCGTACTTGGATCGTTTCATGGTCGTCTTTATTGATGATATATTGGTGTATTCAGAAACAGAGGAGAAGCATGACGAGCATCTTCGAATTGTTCTGCAAGTCTTGAGCGAAAAGCAGCTGTATGCGAAATTTAGCAAGTGCGAATTCTAGCTTCGAGAAGTGACTTTTCTGGGTCATGTTGTTTCTGCTGAGGGGATTAGGATAGATCCTCGCAAGATTGAGGCAGTTCTGGATTGGAAGCCGCCAAGATCGGTGTCAGAAATTCGTAGTTTTTTGGGTTTGGCAGGCTATTATAGAAGGTTTGTTGAGGGATTCTCTCTAATTGCAGCTCCGTTAACGAAATTGTTAAGGAAGGGAGTAGCATTTGTATAGACTAAGAAACAGCAACAAGCTTTTGACAAGCTGAAAAAGGTGTTGACTGAGGCGCCAGTGTTGATACAGCCAGAATCTAAGAAAGACTTTACGGTTTATAGCGATGCTTCGCATGTGGGATTAGGTTGTGTGCTAATGCAATAGGGTAAGGTGGTTGCTTATGCTTTGCGGCAGCTTAAGCCTCATGAGGCGAATTACCCTACGTATGATTTGGAGTTGGCAGCGGTGGTATTTGCATTGAAAATCTAGAGACACTACCTTTATGGGGAAAAGTGTATTATATACACTGACTATAAAAGTCTCAAATATCTGTTAACTCAGAAGGAGTTGAATCTTAGGCAACGGAGATGGATAGAGTTGCTTAAGGACTATGACTGTTCGATTGAATACCATCCTGGCAAGGCTAACGTAGTGGCTGATGCACTGAGTCGAAGGACCGTTGCTGAGTTAAAGGCCATGTTTGCTCGTTTGAGTTTGTATGATGATGGGAGCTTGCTAGCAGAGTTGCAAGTAAGACTGACTTGGACTGAGAGGATCAAAGAGTTACAGTTGAAGGATGACTCGTTGATTCCTCGATTTCAGCAAGTCAAGAATGGTGAGAGTGAGGATTTTAGACTGAATTCTGATGGGGTTCTTTGTTTCCGTGGGAGAATTTGCGTTCCTAAGAACTCTGATTTAAGGCAGTTGATTTTGGGTGAGGCTCATGGTGGACCTTGTGCTATGCACCCTAGAGGTAATAAGTTGTATAAAGACTTGCGAGAGGTTTTTTGGTTGAGTTCGTTGGGAAATGTTTGACGTGTCAGCAAGTTAAAGCTGAACACCAATTGCCTTCTGGATTGTTGCAGCCAGTGAAGATTCCGCAGTGGAAATGGGAAAGAGTAACGATGGATTTTGTGAGTGGGTTGCCTTTGACATCTTCGAAGAAAGACTCTGTATGGGTAATCGTGGATAGGTTGACGAAGTCTGCTCATTTTGTACCGGTCAGAATCGATTACTCACTGCAGAAGTTGGCAAAATTGTATGTAGCAGAAATTGTGCGTTTGCATGAGGTGCCAGTTTCGGTAATTTCTGATCGAGACCTTAGATTTACATCTCGATTTTGGAAGAAGTTGCATGAGGCGTTAGGTACGCGATTGGACTTTAGTACTGCATTTCACCCTCAGACAGATGGTCAGTCTGAGAGGGTTATTCAAGTGTTGGAGGGCATGTTGAGAGGGTGTGTGATTGACTTCTTTGGTAGTTGGGAAGACTATTTGCCATTGGCGGAATTTGCATACAACAACAGCTATCAAGAGAGTACTCAGATGGCTCCATATGAGCCACTTTATGGGCAAAGGTGTCGTACTCCTACGTGTTGGATAGAGTTAGGAGAACGTGAAGTGCTTGGACCAGAGTTAGTGGCAGATACTGAAAGTAAGGTTAAGCTGATTCGATATCAGTTAAAGGAGGCGTCTGATCTGCAGAAGTCATATGCCGACCTTAAGCGTAAGGAAATTGAATTTGCTGTTGGAGATATGGTGTTCCTAAAGGTGTCGCCGTGGAAGAAGATCTTGAGATTCGATAGAAAGGGCAAGCTAAGTCCGCGGTTTATTGGGCCTTATAGGATTGTCAAGCGGATTGGGCCAGTAGCATATCAGTTGGAGTTGCCACCAGAGTTGGATCGTATCCATGACGTTTTTCACGTGTCTATGCTAAGACGGTATCGTTCGGACCCTTCGCATATTGTACCAGTAGTGGAGATTGCAGTAAATACCGATTTGACCTTCGAGGAGGAACCTGTGGAGATCTTGGAGCGTGAGGTCAAAGTCTTAAGGAGGAAGTCAGTTCCACTGGTGAAGGTGCTGTGGCGTAACCATGGTAGAGAAGAAGCTACTTGGGAGCCTGAAGAGATGATGCGTCAACAATACCCTCAGTTATTTGGATCAGGTAAATTTCACGGCCGAAATTTCTTTAAGGGGGTAGAGTTGTAACGCCCTGATTTTTGGGATTTTTCGGGTTTTGTGAATTTTAGTGAAATTTTAAAATTTTTGGTGTTCTGAAGGTTGAAAATGTATGTACATGTGTTAGTGGGCCTTTAGAAGGCCCAAGCTTAAGTTAAAACCCGGTAAAATATTAAGTTGGATTTTCAAGTGAAAGGGGACTTGGTTAAGTGGGCCTTTAAGAAAAACCGTGTAAAATATGTCACAAAGGGAGCCTTGGTAGAGTGGCAAGGTGGTGCCACTAAGCTCCTAAAAAAGTGGCGCCTAAGTGGGTATTCAAGAACAAGGGTTCGAGTTTCAAGGTAAGCGTAGTGTTCTTTTTAATTTTTAAGCATGTACCAGGCATGTGACTAACTTAAGTGAATTTCGGCAAGGGCTTTAGGGACTGGGGCCGATTGGTTTAGAGAGATTATTAGGGTTTTATCTTTTTCTATTTTCTGTTATAAGAATTAGGGCTAGCCACTATAGGTATAATCTTCTCTTTTACTGTTAGAAAAGCCGAAACTTGCCTCCCTAGAAAGCTTCTAGCCGATTTCTTCTTCTTCACCTCTACCATTATTTTTTTCAGTTTTCTTTTTCCTCTTTGATCTCTTCTCTAGCCGAATACCCTCCTTACTCAGATCCACTCTTTCTTTTGCTTCCATCCCTCCCAAAAACAACCATAGCCGATTGCTCAAAGTGCCAGAAATCCCGAAAACTGCTTTCTTTTGCCGAATCTTTCTAAGCCAAATTACTCCTGTTCCTTTCACATGTTGTGGCCGATTACTACATCCCTTTGAGCCACATCATTGTCGACACCATCACTCAAACTCATTGCCCAAATCGCCATCTTCTTCTCTAGTTGAAAAGCCAAAATCACCATAGTTTTAGGGAGATAGCTGAATTTGCAGATCTCAGAGATAAGGGTTCTACTAACGTTTAAGGGTCAGATTTACATCAGATCTGCATAGGAATCGAAGAGAAATCATTGGTAAGTGCTTAATACCTCAGATCTGTACATTATTTCATGTTTTGGAAAAGCCGAAAGTCCCTAAAGTTAGGGAGGATGTCGATTTAGTCTATTGGTGATTTAAAGTAGTATTTTGGTTCTTTTTGGATGTTAGTTTGCAAGGAAGGTGATCAAGCAAGGAGTGGAAGGCATCGGTATCATCAGATCTAGATCTAGTGCATCTAAATCGATAGAGGTAAGTTTTCATGGCCATTAAGGGTGTTGCCGAATGTGGTAAGGGATTTTGGTTTTAGTTTTTCATAGATCTACTGATTAATCGCTTAGATAATGGATTGTAGGAACGGGCGCATAGGAAATCTCGTCAGTGGAACTGCAAAACAGGTGTGTGTTTTGAACACCCTTCAATGCTTAAATCGGTAAAAGTCGAAAAGCTAAAATACCAAAATTCTGGCATTTCGAGAGCTTGTGAGCGTGCGAACACTCTCAAGTTGGTAGGAGAAGGTTGGTTTTGGAATCGGCACTATCAGGAGGGCTGACCGCGAAATTTTGGGCGCTACGGTAAGTTGGGCCTCGGTGGGCCGAATATGGGCCCAATGGGCAATTTGGGCCCAGTTGGGTAAAAATAGGTTTAAAGGCAATAATATGGATTATAGGTGTAAAAACTATTAAAACAATATAATGGATTGGAAATTAAGGCTTAAATGGGCCTAATGGGCTACAATGGCATGGTGGAGCCCATTAGGGTTTTAGGGCCTAAGTGCTAAAACTGATAAACTGAATTAAATGAGTTTCTATAACAACCACTGTAATAATAGAGGATGTAATAATAATAAAAACTGTAATAAGAGAACAACATTACTGAAATACCCTTTGGGTGAGAAATTACTGATTCACCCATAAGTATAAAATTACCATTATACCCCTAGGGCTAAAATCGATTGTACTGTTTAACATGACTGTCTCTGTTACTGCATATCATGATGTATGTATGTCTGATGCATGGGCTGGGTTTTATATTGGAGGAAGTGTGAGTGGCACTGCCACGTTACTGAAAGGGGCTATGCCTTGTACTGTTTCTGAAAGGGGCTTTGCCTCGTATACTGTTTATTTGAGTAGCCATGCTGCGACTGTGGTGTGTGGGCTGGATGGGTCGAGTTATTCCCCACATGGTGTGTTGGCTGGTACGGGTGGTGTGTAGCGGTTGGTGGGTTGAGTAGTCTCCCCAATTGGGTTGCATTCATATTGTTATGCTGTACTGTACTGTTATGGGCCTATGGGCCAAATTGTTATATAAATAGGGTTTCGGCCCAGTATCTGTTATAGGGCTTTGGCCCAGTATCTGTAATCCGAATAGGGCTTCGGCCCAGTATGTGACTGAAACTTGTTAGGGCTCAGGCCCAGTGGGCTCGAGCCGATGTGGGCTTTGGATGGGTTCTACACACACTGAGTTTCCCAAACTCACCCCTATCTTTCCATCCTTGCAGGTGAGCCCTAGATCGTGACTTGGTTGCTGGGAGGGATTTGGAGTGGCCACGAAGACTGAACTCGTATTTTAATTGGTTTATTAATTTAATTACTTTTACTATTGGTTTTATTTTGTTATGGGTTGTAATAAGGCCACTATATCTGTTTTTATTTGGGACTTTCAACTATTTTATTTCATCCACAATTACACATTGTTTTCGAAAATTAAACAAATGTTTTCTTAACCAACCTGTTATTACAAAAGACTAAGTAAGATAATAAGGTTAAAGTGAATCGCTTAACAAATGAAATAGAGATTAAGTTGAGTAGTTATTAAAACGGGAATTTCCAAAAAAGTCAAGCATTGCTTTTCAAAAGTCACCATCGAACTTAGTAAATAGGGCGGCGTAGGATAGTCTAGGTGATGTAGCACTCTGGACATGGCCATAACATCTAGGCCGGGTTCGGGGTGTTACATGACCGCTAGTAGACATATAATTGAAAAGTACAATACTCAATTTAGATCCTTAAACTTGACTAAATTGAGGTTCGTAACATCATTAGTTAGCTCTATTACCTTGCATAGTTTTTAGGCTTATGTAATTAAACTGTTGAAAACATAAAAGACTCTTAAAGGACTTAATTTGGTTTCCAAACTCATAAAAGATCAAGTTGTCATGGAAGCATAATAAGGTAAATTGAATTGATTAATATAATTATCCTGGCCCATTTAATGCCGATTGTTTTTGTCATGAAAGCCATTCTTTCATACATTTAGGTAAATTGAATTTAAATTAGAATTGCATAGGGATCAACCTTTACATGTAATTAATTTACTTAGTTTAATCATCACCATCCAAATTATTGAGCTTTTACATTAAATTTTTAATTATAATTTTGCAATTAATTGGTTAAGCTTATACAGTCCTTGTAGAGACGATAACTCATTTTACTTATTACTTGAACGACTGTGTACACTTGCACAACTCGCGTTCCAAGTTCTTGACACTGTTGTTGGGGACTATTGCTTTAATCATTTTTTTTAAATTATTCTTTTCAATTTAATTTTTTTATTTAATATCTGACTTTACTAATTAATTCTTTAATTTTTTCCCTTTATTATTATTATCTTATTCTTTATTCTTTAGTTATCTTTTGTGATTTTCTTTTCAGGTCATCATGAGCATCGATCGAATCATCGATTTACTCCCTGTTGACTCTGAAATCGAATAGGCCTTTAGAAAAAGAAGATGAGAAACATTAGCCCAGAGACAAGTCGCAAAAATAGACCTTAAGAATAAAAATAATGTTCAAGGGAATGGAGTTGTTAATGCTCAAAATCCAATAGTTATTGTTCATGATAGGGACCGACCCATAAGACAGTATGTCGTGCCACTTCTTAACAAACTAAATCATGGAATTAGGAAATTAGAGATCGGAGCACCATAGTTTGAATTGAAGCCTTTGATGTTTCAGATGCTTCAAACAGTAGGCCAATTTAGTGGAAAGCCCACAGAAGATCCACATCTTTACCTTCGATTATTTATGGAGGTGAGCAATTCCCTTCAAGATAGCTAGTGTAACTAAAGATGAATTGAGATTGAAGTTGTTTCCATACTCATTTTGAGATCGAGCATGATCAAGGCTTAATTTGTTGCAATGAAATTCAATTTCTACTTGGCAAGAATTAATTGAATGCTTTCTGGTAAAGTATTTCCCACTTAGCAATATTGCTAAGTTGCAGAATGAGATCACCACTTTTCAAAAATTGGATGATGAGTTCTAATATGAGGCATGGGAAAGATTCAAGAAGTTACTACGTAGATGCTCTCATCACGAGATTCCACATTGCATCCAGTTGGAGACATTTTATAATGGTCTCAGCACACATACAAGGTTGGTGGTAGATGTTTCTACAAATGGTGCTCTTTTATTGAAGTCTTATCAGGCTTACAAAATCATTAAGAGAATAGCTAATAACAACCAGTGGCTAACAAATTAAGTGGATTTAGGAAGATGAGTTGCAAAAGTGCATGAAGTAGATGCCCTTACTTCACCCTTAGCTCTGGTATCGTTATCTCTTAAATGTTGAAATAGTTTACTACTAATGATTTAAATCATGTTACAGCTTAGCTACCAATCCACTACTCATAGTTAGCATGTATCTCCCCCGGTCATACTTGAGTATCACATTGTAGACCCCCACCCCAACTCTATCTTCCTTATCAGTGAACTGAAATATAGTGTATAGGTACTCTTCAATGCAGTGGAGATGAGACGACGTGACATACTATGATCACATACAAAGTGTTGCCTATGGAACCTCTCAACAGCTCCCGTTCTTTAATGACGTCCTATCGGGATAGGCAGGCCCAAGCCTTTCCCTACCCCCAACTGAGCAATACCTCCTTGCAGCCAGCCAGTTGCAACATAAAACAAACTTGGGCGGGCTCCACGCGATTCACATTTTCTTGTGTTGAGAGTATTTCTATTTTTTACAATATAGAGCTCCCGTAGACACCGGGGATGGGCAAAGCCCAACGAAGCAGCAGGGAGCATTGAACAATGAGGGGTGAGGGTGACTCCGCCCATGCCTTGAACCAGAGCATAGGATGAAGTGCTTCGACAGTGGGAGAAGGGCAGTGTCTTTGTTGTCAGGCCAAAACAAGAAAGGGAAGCTACTCATTGGAGCAAAGACAAGGCTTGTGGAGTGCGACTCCACAAAAGAGCCTTACATTATAGGGCCGCTAGCATGCTAAAACTATCAGTTTGAAGCCAGTTGAAAAATGGATGCATGCTACTAGCATGCAATGCTTTTCAAGCTTCACTAATAGGGCGGCTTTATAGAGAAAGGTGAGTAGGGGGCTTGTAACAGCCTGTTTTTAGTGAAATCAAAACAATGGTTTTGGGACCACAAATTTAAGGTTGAAATATTTATTTTAATATTATTTTGAGGTATATAGCATGATAGTATGATTGCATGAAATTTTCGTTAAGAAATTTTATCATTTGCATGCTTAATTCGATAAAAAGGACTAAATCGTAAATTATTCAAAATTAGAGTTCTATATGTTAAAGGTACTAAATGACTATGAAATTAAATGGTTGGAGGGTTTATGATGTGATTCGACCATGTGTTTAGTTGGTGGACATATTTGGACATAGTTTAAATGATTTTTAAAGTTAAAAACAAAGGTTAAATGCGTAATTTAGTAATTAAGGTAAATTAATCTAAAGAAAAATTAATGTATCATCTTTTGATTCTCATTTTTCCATCGAAAATCAACTTAAGAGAAGAAATGGGAGAAATTTACGCTTTCAGCCTTCTCTCTTCACTTGCATGTGAGTATTTTTAGCTTCGTTTTTAATTTTTTTATGTTTTTGAGGTCGTTGTAGCTTAATTTAGCTAGCCCAAGGACTAATTTGCAAAATTGTTAGAGTTAGGGTTTTGCCATTGATGAATGTATGAGTATTTTGATGTTTGATGATAGAAAATGTATCTTTGTTGTTAGATAAACAACATTTGTTAAGTGATTTTGAATGAAATTGCAAATTAGGGATTCATTTGTAAAATGTGTAAAATCCATGGTGAAATGTGTAAATTAATGAAATATATGGGCTGCTATGGGTTTAGGTAAAATTCGGCTAGCATGAGTTAGTGTTGAATTACATGAATTTGTAATTTTATGAGGTAGGGACTAAATTGTAAAGAAGTCAAAATATTAGGGGCAAAATTGGTAATTTTGTCATAGTATGAATTTTGGATTGAATTGAATAGAATATGAAAAGTAGTTAAATTTTATTTTAGATCAAGAAAAGCAACGTACGGATCTAGATCGGGGAAAAGGTAAAGTTTTTGGACTAGACAATCATTTTCAATCGTTTGAATTCGAGGTAAGTTTGTATGTTTAATAATAATTAAATTATATGTGTTTAAATTTTTAATTGATACAATTGTGATAATACGATACTGTAATATCCCAAATTTCAGCGATGTCGAAAATAGTGGTTTGAGACCACCAAATTTGATAGATGAACTCGTAGATTATATTATTTAATATTTATGAGCCAAATGTAGCTTTTAAAAGATTTTTGAAATAGTAAATTGTGTGAGAAAAAGAGGAATCAAGATCTTGGTATTATAAACCGAGCCATAACTATTTTTATGCATATCTACAGAGTGTCAATAAGGTAGTATTAAAATTTCGTTAGAAAATTTTGATGTTTGGGTGGTTAATTAAATAAAAAGGACTAAATTGCAAAAGTGAGAGAAGTTTTGTTGCCCAAGAGTAAATACTCAAAATTTGAGGGGCTAAAGTGTAAATATGAAAAAGTTAAAGGACCAATAGTGCAAATATTTTATGGGTGGAATGATATAGAAACTAAGGAAAATTGATGAATTAGGACCAAATTGAATAGGTGAAGAATTATGAGGGACTAAATTACAATTTTACCAAATTAAGTGATGACTCAATAATGGAATTTTAAAAGATCACAAAGGGTAAAATGGTCAATTGGAACAGAGAGAAATCTAGAAGGTAATGATGATGTTGGTGATATTTTATAATTATTTAATTAAATAATTATTATTTATTTAATATTTTAATAAGATATTTTATTATTTTATTATTTTATTTAGTCTATATATGTGAGTGTGCGTGGAAGAAAAAAAAAAAAGAACACACCATCCATCATTTTCCATGCATTTCATGTTAGAAGAGAAAAGAAGAAAGAAAGTTTTGCTTTCTTTACAATTTGGTCCCTCCATAAAAAATTCACCATTTTTACCTAGAAATCAAAAGAATTTCCATAACTACCAAGAGAGAAAATTTTAAGGAGACTATGAGGAGTTAGAATATCAAGTTGGATTCAAAAAAAAGAAGCTGGAGGAGGGAGAAAATCAAGTTAAAGATTGAAATCAATGGGACAAGGTAAGTACATCAAGATTTCAATATATTTTTAAGTTTGATATTATTGAAAATGTATGGAAATGATGTTAATGTAAAGTTTTCATATATATAGCTCTATGTTCTTGATGTGTTAGTGAAGAGAAAATAAGAGAAAGTGATGAGAAATGGTGTAGAGAAAGGAAATAAGGGTGTTATAAACTTAGTAATTAATATGTTGCTAAAACAGTTTTGGATAGCAGCAGTAGCCTAACTTTAAAAATCACCAAAAATGGTATAAATTGGATTACAAGTTGAATGAGATATGTAATTAAAGCTTGTTGAGCCTATTTTAATATAAGAGAAATAGAGAAAGTAAAGAAATTCTGTATTCTGAGATAATTATATTTTTGTGAGACTGGTTCAGTTGGAGATACCCTGTTCTAACTTGGAAAAATCATTAAAAATTGTAAACAAATAATTTTGGCATATAATTTATATGGTTAAATTCCTTAATGAGTCTATTTTTATAAGAAACAAACAAGAACATCATTTGAATTCTGTAAAAATAGATAATTAAATTTTAGCAAAGAGTGGTCAGAACTGTCAAACAACGAAATAGAGGAGACTGTAATGAATAAACTGTACTAATTGGCTAAACAAATAATTCTGAAAATTTTATGGTAAGAAGATATTTGAGTCAATTTTCATGGAAAATTAACGGATCATAAGTTGGAGTTCTGTAGCTCAAGATAAAAATAATTTAGTAATTATGACATGGATGGATTGCTTGAATATGCATATAAGTAAATAGTGAAAATTATAGATAATGTTATTTACAAGTGTGTTATTTATATTAAGGATGTGGGATGGAGTGGAGGAGGAGGAAAAGAATATATGAATGACTTGTGTATAAATTGATCACATGCTCGCTTATAATCGATAAATGTTGAACTAGAAATGAGATAATATTTTATTTGGAATATTTATTATGAAATTATGATTATCGTTATAATACAAAAATCGAACTTCTTAGTTTATATGGTTAAATTTTAGTGAATATTGAAATTGGACTCCGTAAGTGATTTGTCAATTTATATTGTGATTGGCAGGAAGAGTTAGTGAATTACATGTTTATAAATTGTTACACATATTTGTCTAAAATACGAGAAAATGATGGTAATTGATATATGGAAAAATGAGACTATGATATATAAATATGAAATATGTCTGATGAATGAGTTCATTTGTGATTATATATTTGTAAACATTGAGTGTACCTTTTGTATGAATTGGTATTTTAAATGAATTAATGACAAAAGTTCTAATATGAAATAGTCTGAATTCGGAATGAAATATTATGAAATGTATTTGAAATACATAAATATGTCTTGTATATGTTATTTGAGTTCATGATGTGGCAAGTAAATTTTTATGTAAGTAATGTATCGTTTTAATTACATTTTCATATTTTGATATAATTTATGAAATAACGATGAATATTTGACGTAATTGATAAAGTATCGGAAAGTAAGATAATTTTCCGATTGAACATTAGGAATAGAAAATGGATATTAGGGACCTGTGTGGATATCTAAGTGAAATACACCCATGGCACCTAAGTGAAACAAGTTCATGGTATTTTGCCAAGTGATATAAGTCCATGGCATCTAAGTGAAATAAGTTCATGGCATTGTGCTAAATGTAATTAGCTCGAGAATGAGCCTCTGTGATCTATGTGAAATAAAGTAGATTTGGCTACAAGTGTGGCACTATGTGAGATGTCCCGCTATATCCATTATTATTTCGATGTGTTCAACGGGAATTGAATTAAAACTAACTAAGTGAAAATGATTGTGGTTATGATGATAATGATATTTGTACATGGAATTTATTGATGGATACGTGCATCCATGAATATAAAATTATATACCTTGAAAGTATTACATGTATAACGATGATATTTCAAATGGTTTAATGAATAAAGTTCTGACATGAAATAACTTGAGCATGAGATAATTAATTATGAGATTAAACTTGTAATAGATGGAAATCATATTTATTTGATATATTGAAATATGACATGGAAAATACATGTATGAAAAACTTACCAGATAATTATGCATATTAAAGATTATGAACTATCACACGAAATTCATGAAAATGATGGTACATGAAATATTGATACATTGAATTGAATGATTTATGTTTATGAAGAAACGATAAGAGAATGGTATGCATCATGATATGTAAATATGTGACTATCTCTAATACATGATATATGGGAATTGTGTAAGTTGTGATGAGCAATAAACTCAAATGTAATATGTTGGTAAAATAAGTTTATCAATATTAAATTTATAAGAAATATGTTCAAGTATATTAACAAGTGTTATTGTTGTTGTTGTTTGTTGATGCTTAGACAAGTGCCAAATTACTGGTTAAATGGTAAAATATTTATTATATGATGCGTTAAAAAAAAGGGTAAGGGTTCAAATGAAAATATCTTGTGTTCGTGGAAGAGTGGTAAGCTTTAAGTTGTGAAATTCTCTTATAAAACAAATTATCTGAATTTTTTCTAAAAAAATTTTTATAATGTCTCGTAACCCTATTTCAATGACGGATTCGAGTTAAGGATGTTACAGATACTGAAAAGATTCTCGACAAGTTATCGGTAAGTGAATGGATCCCGATTGAACCTTAGTAATAAGTAGGATACAAATGACATGTCATTAGGGGTTACCGTGTTTTATGTGTTTTGGGTGCTGGTCCTGTACGTCCTATCGATGGCTGAGTTTTTCGGCATGTGTTGCAATTACTCGACAGCTTGTGTGAGTAGCACCATGTAGCTATGTTTTGACCTTCAGCTTGTGTGAGCAAACCCAATGATGGCTCGAAAGTGAGCATTTATATAAGACAAGTGATAGAGATGGTTTCGACCATGTATTGGCACTTAGTGTAAGAGATACCCGAGTATTCGATAGTATTCTAAATGATTCAACAGGCAAAGATAATGGTACATGGATATGAGAGATGGTATGGATCAGTTCAAGTATTTACGAGAAATATGACAAGTAAGTGATAGTTGATGACTTCATACATGAATTACATGGTTGTGATAATGTGCTAATTTTTGGATTGATTGAAGCTTATCTATATTTACTTATGCTTCTTTAAATTGTGAATTAATGGTAAGTTATACTTATTAGCCATACGAGCTTACTAAGCTTAATAGCTTACTCTATTTACTTTTTCGTGTTTTATAGTGATTCGAAAGCTCGCTCAGATTGGAAGTCATCAGAGATCTCATCACACTATCTAGTAGTTGTTTTAGTACTTTGAATTTAATGTATTTTGGTTGTATGGCATGTATAGGTTAATTGGCTAATGAAAGCCTATATGTTTCGGTCATGTATTGGCCATTTAATGTGGTATGAATTTCTATGTGTTGGTACGTATATATATAAGTGGTTGGACTTATCTTGTATGATTTATAGTTGCCTTGGGAATGCTTGAAGGTTGTCATGGGAATACCTTGATTGTGAGTTAGTGAATTGAATACCATATGGTTGAGAATTAGAAATGGCATATAGGTTATATGATAGGTACAAAAGTGTATATATACATTTGACCATTTAGGTAACCTTTGAATCATGTTTGGTATGTGTTAAAGTGAGAAATGTATGTGCTTATGGATATCATGTTGTGTACATGGATATTGCATGTTTTATAATGGTCATTTGGAATACTTGATAGCAATTGGTTTAATGGTATTGAAATTGCATATTTTAGGTTTGATTTTGGGTTGGTTGAATGCCTATTTTTGGTTGTGGTTATATGTTATTGAAATGTGTAAGTTGGCACCAAAATTGGGTAAGAAATGTGGCTTAGAAAATAGTCTATTTTCGTCGACACGGGTAGAGACACAGGTATGTGTCTCAGCCATGTATGACACATGGTTAGATGACACGGTCGTGTGTCCCCTAAGATTTCTAATAAAAGCAAGTCAGGGACTTACACGGGCTAGTCACACGAGCGTGTGGTTGGCCATGTGACCCAAGTCAATGAGTTACACGGGGTAGAACACGAGCTGGGACACGACCATGTGATCCCATTTCGAATTTCCACACAGCCTCTGACACGGGCATGTCTTTTGGTTGTGTGTCTCACATGGCCAGGCCACAAGGGCGTGTGTCCCCTGTATTTGAAAATTTTCAATACTTTCCCAAAATTTCTATGAGTTCTCGATTTAGTGCCGAATTGCATTTAATGCTTGAATTGGGCTTCGAGGGCTCATGTTAGGGACTATATGAACGTATCTGAATGATTTATGTTTGGTTATATATAATGTATATAAAATGTATGATTGTTTATGTGATAAGTCTGGTAATGTTCCGTAACCCTATTCCGGCGATGGATACAGGTTAGGGGTGTTACAGGGCTCACTTCACTTGTGTTGCGGAGTTCGCTCCCTTCCCACCCCTGCTTAGTGTTACACTTGTGATTCTTAGAAGCAAACCCCAAGGTTCTATACCAAGCAACATAAAAAATCCTCTACTAGTTGAGTCTTCTAATCTTGAGAACTTATTAAGAGCATACATAACGAAGAATTATGCAACTTTGAGAAATTTAGAGAACCTGATAGAATAGCTAGCCAACGAACTTCGAAATAGACCAAAAGGAGCTTTGCCCAGTGACATGGAGAACTTGAGAAAATAGAGTAAGGAGAATTGCAAAGTAGTCAATTTATGAAGCGGAAGGATTTTTGAACCCAATGAGGTTGGGGCTGAAGATGAACCTCTACAGAAAGAGGAAAATCAACCAATTGTTGAAATTCCTACACCAGAGAAGCCAAATCCTGCAAATCCTAAAAAAGTAAAATTTAAACTAGTGAATTCTGATAAGCTAACCTCTTCATTAGATGCAGATATATTACCTTAGAATAGCTATCCAATCCAAGCCAAAGTTTCACAACTTCCATATCGTCAAAGACTCCAGCAACATAAACATGATACTCAATTTAAGAGAATGTTGGATGTGTTGAAGCAGCTACGTATCAACATCTTGTTAGTAGAAGCTTTGGAGCAAATGTTAAGCGAAAGCTATGAAGGAATTTTTGTTAAAGAAGAAAAGGTAGGGGGAATTTGAAACTGTAGCCCTGACTGTAGAATGTAGCCTATTTTTTAAGAACAAGTTGCATCCTAAGTTGAAGGATCTAGGAAGTTTCATCACACCTTTCAATAGTGGAGAATCCTATTATAGTAAGGCTTTGTATGATTCATGATCGAGTGTCAATTGAATGCCTATGTGTTTGTTTAGACAATTAGGTATTGGTAATGTAACAGCTCATTTTAGACCCTAATCAGAACGAGTGGTTTCGGGACCACTTAACCGAGTCAAAATATTGTTTTAACTGCTTTTATATGTTTTACAGCATGATAGATTCATTGTGTGAAAGTTTTGTATAGAAATTTTATTGTTTGATTAGCTAATTCGATAAAAAAGATTAAACCGCATAAAGCGATAAATAGGAGTTCTATTTCATAAATGACTTATTTGATCATGGCTTTTAAAATGGGAGTCCTTAAATGGTTATTTTACCATTTTAAAAGGTAGTGGACATTTATGTCCTTATTATTTTGATTTTATAATGGTTTTTATAAGGTTAATTTTGGTTTTTATCAAATATGTGATATAATAGTTTAATTAAAACATAAAATGCTTTAATTTTCATCATCTTCAACCGATTACTCAAACAAAATAAAAGGTTTTAAAGCATTCTTCATTCGGCTAGCTTTTAACTTCAATTAAGGTACGGTTTTTGATCCGTTTTTAATGATTTTTATGTTTTTGAGATCGTTGCTTTGTATACTAGCTGACCCGTACCTCAATTTTTGAATTTGGTTGTGTCTTTGAAAAATTCCATTGATGAATCGATGTTGTTTTGATAGTTTTTGATGAATTATTGATGTTTATTTGGAAATATACAATTTTTATAAAGTAGTTTTTGACAAAAATGCCAAAAAAGGGTTAAATTAAAAAAGATAGAATTTTTGTGGTTAGATTTGTGAATAAATGACTTATATATGCTTATTTGAGGTATATGAATATTCGGCTATGATGAATTGAAGGTTTTATAGTGTAATTTGCTATTTTCTGAATTTAGGACTAAAGTGTTAAATTATGAAAAGTTAAGGGCTAATTTGTAAATAGGCCAAAATACATGTTTTTGGACTAAATTGAATAGGTTAGTGATTAAATAGTTAAATTTGCATTAATATAGATCAAGATAATTGAATCCCAGAACTTGATCAGGGAAAGAGAAAGGTAGATGAATAGACTCGAGATTCGACTAAACCGAGGTAAGTTTGTATAATTGTAATCGAGTTGTAAATGTTTATATTTGATGCTTAATTTGTCATATGAATGCAATATCCTTGTAGAAATTGGATTGCCTATTGATATTATATATGAATTGATATGGAAATGTTTAAAGAAATCAAGTACAAACTGATCACCGAGCCCTGTTAGAACCGTAAAAGTCGTAGGATACGAGTGACATGTCACTAGGGCTATAGGGTGGTTCGAGCTCCTGCATTTGTTACAGACTCACCACAGCTCATGAGCTATATGTTCATCCTTCGGGATTACATGTTCAGTCTTCGAACTTACCATTTAGCCTACGGGCTTACCGATAATCCTTCAAGATTACATGTTCAGCCTTCAGGCTTACCGTTTCAGGCTCGAAAGAGCATATATGATGCATTGACGGATTATAAGTTATACGTATATACACTGTGTGTGTATCACCCGAGTATCCCTCGATGTTTTTAAAGGTTCAACGGGCAATTACCGATACAGGTTACATGAAGTTCTAGAGATATATATATATTACATATTATATGAGATTACATGGATTATATGAATTGATTTACATGAATTACATGTTATAAGTATTGAAGTTATGCTTATGATACATGAATGTTGTATCTTATACATGAATGGTTTATGAAATTACATGAACTAACAAGTGTATGCTTGTGAAATAGGCAACATGAGTATATGAATTGAATTGGCATTGTTTAGGTGTCTATCTAATTGATTCGGTAAGTTAATTTGTAGGTTATACGGGCTTACTAAGCTTTTGAAGCTTACTTCGTTTATTTATTCCCTCTGTTTTATAGATTCAGAAGCTAGCTCGACTTTCGAACGTGTCGGAGATTGCCATCACACTATCCATCTAGCTATTTGGTACTTTTGGATCTTTGTAAATGAAAATGGTCATGGCATGTATAGGCTAGTTGTTAAGTTAATAAATATGGTATATTTTGGTACTAGTTCAAGCTATGAGATATGGCTTGCTTTGTAAATGTTTAATCTATTTTGAATGCCATATATGATGTGGTCTTGATGGTAAGGTATACGATGAATATGTGAGAGTAATGATATGAACTAGCATGAATGGTTGATAGAAATGGTAAGTGTTATGATGTTGTTTAAATTAGCATTATTAGCTATTGAGTTGGTGAATGAATTGGTTTGGAATAGTATTTCTTTGACATATGTTTAAGTGGTGTTAAATGGTTGCAAATTGTGTATGAAATATGGTGGTTTCATGCTTGTAGGAATTGACCCATTTTGGGTGGCTAGAATGGCTTAAACCAAGCCTACCTTGTGCCACACGGGCAGAGCACACGGGCGTGTGACTTAGCCGTGTAACCCCTGCATCTTAAAGGTTTTAGGAAATTTTTACACACAGCTTAGACACGGGCGTGTCTGGCAGCCGTGTGGTAATTGACAGTGTTGGCCACTGACTTGACACACAGGCATGTCTGGTGGCCGTGTGGGGTTAGACAGTTTCAACCACGGGCTGAGTGTTTGGGGCGTGTCTAGTAGGGCACGACCGTGTTGGTGTACAAGGGCTAGGGACACGGCCATGTGTCCATAACTTGAAAATTTTCTCAATGTTCTCCCTATATCTCGCATGATTTCAATTTGATCCTTAAAGAATGTATGTATCTTTGTATGAAACTTAAAAGTATGTTTTGATGTTTGAGTAGAGAATTATGTTTATGATCGTTGAGTTCAAAATTTTACTGATCTGATCTGAGTTACAAGTCCGATAATGTCCCTTACCTATTCCGGCAACGGTTATGGGATAGGGGTGTCAAAGTTAAGGCTAGACCGACTGCAATTACACTCCAATTAGAGGATCGATCTTTAGCATACCTAGAAGGAAAGATAGAAAATGTCTTCGTATGTGTTGATAAATTCATAGTTCCATTTGACTTTATTATCTTAGATTTTGAAGCAAATAAAGCAGTACCAATCAATCTAGGAAGTCTTTCTTGGAAATTAGCAAGATGAGAATCGATGTACAAAGAGGTGAACTAACAATGCAAGTTCAAGATGAAAAAGTGACCTTTAATGTACGCAAGGCCCTAAGATCTCCTGATAAGGTTAAAGATTGTTTTACTGTCATAGAAGATCCATTGATTCCCAATGATCCATTGGAGGATATTTCATATGACTCTTCACATCGAGATGAGGATGATACATGTTTTGAAGCTAACTTAGAAGGATTCAGTTCAAAAGTTTAGTTCAGATTATTAGAGCTATCGTCACATGAGTACAAGAAACCCAACCTATCAAAAGAAGAGCCATCCGAGTTAGACTTAATTGTGTTGAATAGGCACGAGAAAGGTATCGAGTGGACTATTGCAAATATTGAAAAGGGATATGTCAAGGGATAGAAGATTTCGATTCAATCTCGAGTATTTGATCTTACAAAACTCAAGTCTCAATGGTTAAAAGCAATGATGATGGATCCATCTATGGCATTCAGTGGGTGGGACTTGCACCAAAGAAAGAAAGTATAACAAAAAATGAGATGATTTTATTAAAGATCATCATGGGTAGGCAGATTTGTACGAATGATAGAAAGTTGAGCAAAACAAAATAGAAAGACCATTTCCTACTGCTATCTCTCAAGAAAATATTGAATACAATTGTTGGGAAACATTACTTCATTCTAGATGGGTACAGTTGGTATGATAAATGGTCGTTCGACATCGCCTTTATCAATGACAATCATCAATAACATTGAGGGAGTCATCTTCACTCTCTTTGTCGTTAATTTATTTTCAATTTTATTTCTTTTGAATAAATGGCATGCTTAGAAACTATTTTTCTTAAATTAGTACATTTAATTAATTCTATATAAGGAGATTGGATCTTAAAAGGGACCATTGTGACCACTCTTATAACACCCCTAACCCATATCCGCCGCCAGACTAGGGTTAAGAGGCATTACCGAACATTTCATAAGATTTTATGATCATTTCACATACATAGCTTATACATCATCAAATCATATTCGTTCATAAACTTATAGTCCCTTTGGAAGGTCTACAAGACCTTAAACATGCTTTAGAGAAGGTTCGGGACTAAACCAATCTCGTATAAAATTTTCCAAAAATACCAAATTTTTCCAAGTAACACAGGTCACACACCTGTGTTAACACGCCGTGTGCCTCACACGGCACTAGACACGCCCGTGTGTCTAGGCCGTGACTAAACAGGGCATACATAATAACTTATCCACATGGCCACTAGACATGCCCATGTGCCAAGCCATGTAAAAATTAGGGAGGTTACTGACTTGGTCACACGGCCAGTCACACGCCCGTGTGCCTATTAAAAATAGCCTCACACACCTGTGTCTGGGCCATGTGCTCGACCGTGTCAAACCTATAGGGTATACAGACTTGGCCACACAGCCTACTACACGCCCGTGTGTAAGGCCATGTAAAGTGCCCACGCTCAATTCGAATTGACCTTTGAGCAACACGGCAGAGACATACGCCCGTCTCTCTGCCCATGTGGGCAAAAATAGGCCATTTACAGGGCCAATTTGCCACCCTATAAGGGTCATACCTACAAGTATCAAACCAACCATAAATCATGACCAAAATGGCAGCGAAAACTATACCAAATCCTACACATTTCATGCTATAACATCATCATCTATTTCCATACACAGATGCCACTTCAAAATCTATCAAAAAACATAAGCAAATTCATACCGAAACCAACTATGCTCAATAATCATTTCCTCACCCATTCAACTACTAAATTATCCACAACATTCATACCAATTTCATCAACCAAATTTCATACATAATATGCCATTTCTCATTCACCAAAAGAAACCACATTTCACCATATAATCTATCCATTTTCAACGAGGCAACCATACGGAAATGACCATTTACACAAGGCCATGTATATATCAAAAATACCATAATTCTTCACATAGAGTGAACCAAACTGTAACGTCCCCACGCCCAAAACCGTCACCGGAGTCGAGCTTGAGGCGTCACTAAACGTAATTTATCATTTTAAACAACTTTACAAAAACTATTTTCATTTTCGGAATAAACTATCTCCTGCGTCATGGTCGCTCGAAAAATCATATCTCGAGTTACGAAACTCGAAATCAAGATCCGTAAATTTTCCCTGAATTTAGACTCATATATCTATTCACTAATTTTTTTCTAGAATTTTTGGCTGGGCCGATTAGTACAGTTTATTAGTTAAAGTTACCCCTGTTTCAGAACTTGACTGTACTGACCTCTGTTTACTACGGACCACTTTTCTCTCTGTACAAAACTCATATAATTGTGCCGTTTATCTCTCTTAAAACTAGATTCAATAAGGATTCTAAGCATATAAAATAAACCTCCTAATTATTTTTGTACAATTTATGGTGAATTTTCAAAATTAGAACAGGGGATCCAGAAATTGTTCTGGCCCTGTCTCACTAAAACTCAAATATCTCCTAACGTGTAACTCCTTTACCTATTTTGCTTCTTCCATATGAAAGTAGACACAATAAGCTTCAATTTCATAACTAATAAATTACCAAATTCGATTTCTATGATTTTTAGTGAATTTTCAAACTCACGTCAGTGTTGCTGCAATGTTCTGTTTTATGGCTAGTTCCATTTTCATAAAAGCTTCCATGTACTAATTAATCTATTATTCCTTCATGACATCAAACATAACCTATATTGGCCATTTCAATGACTCATCATTATCAAGCATTTCCTCAACCAAACCCCACCATATCGCAAGATTATTTACACATAGTAGGTATATTGCTATACATGCCATTCTAAGTTCTATAAGCCGTTTACCAAAAAGTCCTTCGGATAGTGTGATCGAGTCTTCGACCTATCCCGATTCTCGAGCCGGCTTGTCCAAAACTACAATGAATAAAAAGGAGGGAGTAAGCATAAATGCTTAGTAAGTTCACATGCAAATAACAAGTAACATAACAAAGTCATTATGCCAAACGACATTAACATAGCATCACCAAACATATGTCACCATTCTAATCATCATACTTCATCTTACCACATCTTTGTTGTTGTGTCGAATTTCAACCCGAGGGTTAAGTACATACCTGTCCAATGTGGCCATTTCTCAACATTACCGAATTGTCACTTACATCTTGAGTGCCTTTCCATTTCACTTGAATTTTACCCGTTGAACACATTGGAATACAACTCGGATACACGGATCATTTGCACATAAGTGCTGAATATGTAATCAATCAATCATGTAACCCGCCCATAAACGAACTCGGACTCAACTCAACGAGCTCGGGCGTTCGCATCCATAAGTGAACTCGGACTCAACTCAACGAGCTCGGATGCCTAGTTACATCTCACGAACTCGGACTCAACTCAACGAGTTCGGACATTCGCACCCATAAGTGAACTCGGACTCAACTCAACGAGCTCGGGTGCCCAACCATCCTAGTGACATGTCACTTGTATCCTAATCTATTCCCAAGGTTCAAACGGGATTTTCCTCGATCACTTATCCTTGCCGTCTTCCACATAATACCGGAACCAATACTCGGTAGCAATTTATATTTAACAAGTAGCACATATAATTTGCATATTGTTCAAAAATAACCACAAAGCATATATTTCATGATAAAAATCAGCATATCATATAAATAGCATCAATTAACTTAAAAATAACAATTATGTTACATTATTTACACATGAACTTACCTTAGTACCAAAATACAACGATTTTGCAATTTAGTCCGTAATCTTTTCTTTTCCCCGATTGAGGTCGATTCCACGTCTTTCTTGATCTAAAATAACACATTTAGCTTGTTTAATATTCACATTTTAAAATTAGACCTTAATTCAAATTTTGGAAAAATTACAATTTTGCCCCTAAACTTTTGCATATTTACACTTTTGCCCCAAAGCTCGGAAATTTACTTTATCACAAATTCTTATGTTTTAAGACATGCTGATCATTTATTTACCATTAGAATTCTCAAATTCCCACTAAAACACATACTTATGAACAATATGTATTTTTACCGATTAAGCCGTTTTACTCGTTTTTGCTCAAAACCGAGTAGCACAAGTTGTCTAACATAATTTAAAACCTCATATTCTATCATAAAACATCAAAATACACAAATTTCACCTATGGGTATTTTTCCAAATGTGAACCCTAACTTAAAATAATGCTAACATAAGCTTTATCAAGCTACCGGGATCTCAAAAACGTAAAAATCTTTAAAAACGGGGCTTAGATGCACTTACTATGAAGCTTGAAAGTTGAAGAAACCCTAGCTATGGAGAGAGCAAGTTTCGGCAGCAACCAAATGAAGATGATAACAATTTTGTGTTATTTTTCCCTTTTAATTCATGTTAATAACCAAATGACCAAAATACCCCTCCTTACTAAACTTTCAAAAATTCCTCCCATGTCCTAATTTGTCCATGAACTTAAAATTGGTCTAATTACCATTTAAGACCTCCTAATTAATATTTCAAAGCAATTTCATACTAAAAACTTCTAGAATGCAAGTTTTGCAACTTATTCGATTTAATCCCTAACTCCAAATTAAGCACTTTACGCTTAGAATTTCTTCACGAAATTTTCACACCATCATAAAATCATATCATAAACATCAAAATAATTATAATATAATTATTTCTACCTCGGATTTGTGGTCACGAAACCACTATTCCGATTAGGCCCTAATTCGGGATATTACAACTCTCCCCCCCTTTTAAGGATTTTCGTCCTCGAAAATCTTACCGGTAAACAGATGTGGGTATTGTTTTTTCATAGTTTCCTCGGGTTCCCATGTAGCCTCTTCTATCCCATGCTTTTGCCACAACACTTTCACAAGAGCAATACTTTTATTTCTTAGTTGTTTGACCTCTCGAGCTAAAACTTTTATCGGTTCTTCTTCATAGGTCATATCTGGTCGTAATTCAATTTCTGTTGGTGAAATTATATGCGAAGGATCCGAGCGATACCGACGTAACATAGATACATGGAACACGTCATGAATTTTCTCTAACTCAGATGGTAATGCTAACCGATAAGCTACCGGTCCAACTCTTTCAGTTATTTCATACGGCCCGATAAAACGCGGACTTAACTTACCCTTCTGTCCAAATCTGAGGACTTTCTTCCACGGAGACACCTTTAAAAATACCTTATCACCAACTTGAAACTCGATTTCTTTTCGTTTCAAATCTGCATAAGATTTCTGTCTATCCGAAGCAGCTTTCAAACAATCTCGAATTACCTTCACTTTTTCTTCGGTTTCTTTTATTAAATCAACCCCATAGATCTGATTTTCCTTGAGTTCGGTCCAATACAAAGGCGTCCGACACTTACGACCATACAATGCTTCATAAGGTGCCATTTTCAAACTCGTCTGATAACTGTTATTGTAAGCAAATTCCACCAACGGTAAATATCTCTCCCAACTTCCTTGGAATTCTAATACACAACATCGAAGCATGTCTTCAAGAATCTGAATTACTCTTTCTGATTGCCCATCAGTTTGTGGATGAAAAGCAGTACTGAAATTTAACCTTGTACCTAACGCCTCTTGTAACTTTTGCCAAAACCGCGAAGTAAATCTCGGGTCTCTATCTGAAATGATTGACAATGGTATTCCATGTAGTCTAACAATTTCTCTAACATACAATTCAGCTAACTTGTTAAGAGAATAATCCGTACGTACCGGAATGAAATGAGCCGATTTAGTTAATCTGTCAACTATTACCCAAATGGCATCCTTCTTTCCTGGAGTCAACGGCAACCCTGAAACAAAATCCATAGTAATCCGATCCCATTTCCATTCAAGAACCATAATAGGCTGAAGTAATCCTGAAGGCACTTGGTGTTCAGCTTTCACCTGTTGACAAATTAAGCATTTGGACACAAATTCTGATATATCTCTTTTCATTCCATTCCACCAATACATTTTCTTCAAATCATTATACATTTTCGTACTACCTGGATGAACTGTCAAATAACTACCATGTGCTTCCTGCAAAATTTTTTGAATTAATTCTCCGTTCCTCGGTACACAAATCCGATCTTTAAACATCAAGCAACCATCAGGACCGATTCTGAAGTCTGACTCTGTATCAACCTCACATTGCTTTCTTTTGGCTTGTAAGTCTTCATCACTTTTCTGAGCTTCACAAATCTCTTGTAAAAACATCGGTCTTACTTTTAGTTCGGCCAGAATGGAACCATCATCTGACATTTCTAATTGAGCGTTCATAACTTTTAAAGCAAACAACAGTTTTCTACTCAAAGCATCAGCAACTACATTTGCTTTTCCTGGATGGTAATCAATCACAAGCTCGTAATCTTTTAATAACTCCAACCATCTTCGCTGTCTCAAATTCAAGTCCTTTTGTGACATCAAGTATTTAAGACTTTTGTGATCGGTATATACCCGACATTTCTCACCATACAAGTAATGTCGCCAAATCTTCAAAGCAAACACCACTGCAGCCAACTCTAAATCATGAGTAGGATAATTCCTCTCGTGAGGTTTTAACTGCCTCGAAGCATAAGCCACAACCTTTCCTTCTTGCATCAATACACATCCCAAACCATTTAGAGAAGCATCGCTATATACCACAAATTCTTTACCTGACTCGGGCTGTACTAACACTGGTGCCTCTGTTAGTAACTTTTTCAATTCTTCGAAACTTTGTTGACATTCTTCCGTCCACTCAAATTTAACATCTTTTCGAAGTAATCTAGTCATAGGAGCGGTAATTATAGAAAATCCATTCACAAACCGTCGATAATATCCGGCTAGCCCCAAGAAACTTCTAACTTCGGTTATATTCTTCGGTGGCTTCCAATCAACAATAGCTGAAATTTTACTGGGATCAACCCGTATACCATCACCCGAAACAATATGACCCAAAAATCCTACTTCCCGAAGCCAAAATTCACTTTTACTAAACTTGGCATATAACTGCTTGTCTCGTAAAGTTTGCAAAACTATCCTCAAGTGTTCAGCATGCTCTGTCTCATCTTTCGAATAAATCAAGATATCATCTATAAATACCACAACAAACTTGTCCAAGTATGGCCGAAATATTCGATTCATCAAATCCATAAACACGGCAGGAGCATTTGTTAATCCAAACGGCATAACTAAAAATTCATAATGACCGTACCTTGTTCTAAAAGCAGTTTTAGGCACATCCGACTCTTTTACCCGCAGCTGATAATACCCAGATCTCAAATCAATTTTTGAAAACCATGTTGCTCCTTTCAGCTGATCAAACAAATCATCAATTCTTGGCAACGGATACTTGTTTTTAATTGTCACTTTGTTTAATTGCCGATAGTCTACACACAATCTCATCGAACCATCTTTCTTTCTCACAAACAACACCGGAGCACCCCAAGGCGAAAAACTCGGTCTCACAAAGCCTTTGTCTGTCAACTCTTGCAACTGCGACTTTAATTCTTTCAACTCTGTTGGTGCCATTCTATACGGAGCAATCGAGATCGGAGCTGTTCCCGGCATCAAATCAATACCAAACTCTACTTCTCTAACTGGGGGCAAACCCGGCAATTCTTCAGGAAATACATCTGGGAATTCACATACAATCGGCACTGATTCCACTTTCTTTTCAATTTCCTTTGTATTCAACACATATGCTAAATAGGCTTCATAACCTTTTCTCAAATATCTCTGAGCTGCCATTGAAGAAATTACACTAGACAATGCCTCTGATTTATCTGATTCAACCCGCAGAGTTTCGCCACTTTCACACTTTAGCTCAATAACTTTCTGTTTACAATTTACTATGGCATCATGCAATGTCAGCCAGTCCATACCCAAAATAACATCAAACTCATCAAACGGCAACAACATCAAGTTGGCCGGAAAGTAATAACCCCGAATCATTAAAGGACATTTCTTGCATACTTTATCAACTATAACACATTTGCCTAACGGGTTTGACACTTTAATCATAAATTCTGTATTCTCAACAGGTATATTCATGCTAGACACCAATTTCATGCATACATATGAGTGAGTAGAACCGGGATCAATTAAAGCAGTAACATTAACATCATAGAGAGAAAATATACCGGTGATCACATCGGGTGAGGAAGCATCTTCACGAGCTTTAATAGCATAAGTTCTAGCCGGAGCCCTTCCTTCAGATCTAACTGCTGCATCTCTGGCTACATTCTTGCTACTTGCCTCGCTCCCAGCTTTTCTTGGATACCTTCCTCGCGAATCTGCACCACTAGCTTTTGTATTCTGAAATTTTTCTTTTTCAATTCTCTCTGGGCAGTCTCTAATAAAATGATCCGGAGAACCACACCGGAAACATTCGTTTGCTCTGCACGGACCAAAATGATTTCTGCCACACCGCTGACATTCGGGTTTAACAAATCTCGTGTTCCCTACACTGGCTGTCGAAGTAGTTTGGGACTTTGGACCCACATTTTGCTTCTTAAAATTCCCATAGGATTGTCCAGCTGAAACTTGGGAACGAGGATTCATATTTCTTGACTTTCCGGATTGCTGTGAGGGTGCATTTGTCATTGGTCTTTTCTTCCAATTTCGTGTTTCAGATTCTGCCTTTTTCTTCTCTTTAAGTAATTCTTCAGCCTTGCAAGCTCGATCGACAAGTACCACCATTTCCTTTAACTCAAGAATCCCAACAAATACTTTAATTTCTTCATTGAGCCCGTCTTCAAAGCGCCTACACATCTTGGCCTCGGTAGGAACATATTCTCTAGCATACTTACTCAGTCTGACGAACTCTCTTTCATATTCAGTGACTGTCATACTACCTTGCTTTAGCTCAAGAAACTCTTTACGCTTCTGATCAATAAATCTTTCACTGATGTATTTCTTCCGGAACTCATCTTGAAAGAATTCCCAAGTTACCCTCTCTTTCGGTACCACGGAAATCAGTGTCTTCCACCAATTATATGCTGAATCTCTCAACAAAGATATAGCACATTTCAAACATTCCTCAGGTGTGCAGGACAATTCATCAAATACCCGGGTAGAATTCTCAAGCCAGAACTCTGCTTTTTCCGCATCATCATCTACATTAGCTCTGAATTCTTCGGCCCCGAGCTTACGAATTTTATCAACTGGAGTTCTTTGGAATTTCATCGTACCCACATCTAGAGACATCTGGGGCACAGGTTGAGGAATTGGGGGAGGTGGGGGAGGTCGTACATTCGGGTTCGTACGAACGAACTCCGTGTACCATGCACTCATCATTTGGAGAAAGGCTTCTCGATCCCTTTCTCCTCCCTGACCAACAGTAGGTGGTGGGTTTTCAGTCGGCGCTGCCCCTTCAGCCGGAGCTGGCGCATTACTCTCTACTTCATCAGCCACAGCTGGATCGGGATCCATTTACTATAAAAAAAATCATTTAAAAGGTCAGAAGTCGTCACACTATCACAATATACACATATGGCATGTATAGCAAAATCCGTACATAAAACACGTTAGTCCGAGAACCGACTAAACCTGCTCTGATACCACCAAATGTAACGTCCCCACGCCCAAAACCGTCACCGGAGTCGAGCTTGAGGCGTCACTAAACGTAATTTATCATTTTAAACAACTTTACAAAAACTATTTTCATTTTCGGAATAAACTATCTCCTGCGTCATGGTCGCTCGAAAAATCATATCTCGAGTTACGAAACTCGAAATCAAGATCCGTAAATTTTCCCTGAATTTAGACTCATATATCTATTCACTAATTTTTTTCTAGAATTTTTGGCTGGGCCGATTAGTACAGTTTATTAGTTAAAGTTGCCCCTGTTTCAGAACTTGACTGTACTGACCTCTGTTTACTACGGACCACTTTTCTCTCTGTAAAAAACTCATATAATTGTGCCGTTTATCTCTCTTAAAACTAGATTCAATAAGGATTCTAAGCATATAAAATACACCTCCTAATTATTTTTGTACAATTTATGGTGAATTTTCAAAATTAGAACAGGGGATCCAGAAATTGTTCTGGCCCTGTCTCACTAAAACTCAAATATCTCCTAACGTGTAACTCCTTTACCTATTTTGCTTCTTCCATATGAAAGTAGACACAATAAGCTTCAATTTCATAACTAATACATTACCAAATTCGATTTCTATGATTTTTAGTGAATTTTCAAACTCACGTCAGTGTTGCTGCAATGTTCTGTTTTATGGCTAGTTCCATTTTCATAAAAGCTTCCATGTACTAATTAATCTATTATTCCTTCATGACATCAAACATAATCTATATTGGCCATTTCAATGACTCATCATTATCAAGCATTTCCTCAACCAAACCCCACCATATCGCAAGATTATTTACACATAGTAGGTATATTGCTATACATGCCATTCTAAGTTCTATAAGCCGTTTACCAAAAAGTCCTTCGGATAGTGTGATCGAGTCTTCGACCTATCCCGATTCTCGAGCCGGCTTGTCCAAAACTACAATGAATAAAAAGGAGGGAGTAAGCATAAATGCTTAGTAAGTTCACATGCAAATAACAAGTAACATAACAAAGTCATTATGCCAAACGACATTAACATAGCATCACCAAACATATGTCACCATTCTAATCATCATACTTCATCTTACCACATCTTTGTTGTTGTGTCGAATTTCAACCCGAGGGTTAAGTACATACCTGTCCAATGTGGCCATTTCTCAACATTACCGAATTGTCACTTACATCTTGAGTGCCTTTCCATTTCACTTGAATTTTACCCGTTGAACACATTGGAATACAACTCGGATACACGGATCATTTGCACATAAGTGCTGAATATGTAATCAATCAATCATGTAACCCGCCCATAAACGAACTCGGACTCAACTCAACGAGCTCGGGCGTTCGCATCCATAAGTGAACTCGGACTCAACTCAACGAGCTCGGATGCCTAGTTACATCTCACGAACTCGGACTCAACTCAACGAGTTCGGACATTCGCACCCATAAGTGAACTCGGACTCAACTCAACGAGCTCGGGTGCCCAACCATCCTAGTGACATGTCACTTGTATCCTAATCTATTCCCAAGGTTCAAACGGGATTTTCCTCGATCACTTATCCTTGCCGTCTTCCACATAATACCGGAACCAATACTCGGTAGCAATTTATATTTAACAAGTAGCACATATAATTTGCATATTGTTCAAAAATAACCACAAAGCATATATTTCATGATAAAAATCAGCATATCATATAAATAGCATCAATTAACTTAAAAATAACAATTATGTTACATTATTTACACATGAACTTACCTTAGTACCAAAATACAACGATTTTGCAATTTAGTCCGTAATCTTTTCTTTTCCCCGATTGAGGTCGATTCCACGTCTTTCTTGATCTAAAATAACACATTTAGCTTGTTTAATATTCACATTTTAAAATTAGACCTTAATTCAAATTTTGGAAAAATTACAATTTTGCCCCTAAACTTTTGCATATTTACACTTTTGCCCCAAAGCTCGGAAATTTACTTTATCACAAATTCTTATGTTTTAAGACATGCTGATCATTTATTTACCATTAGAATTCTCAAATTCCCACTAAAACACATACTTATGAACAATATGTATTTTTACCGATTAAGCCGTTTTACTCGTTTTTGCTCAAAACCGAGTAGCACAAGTTGTCTAACATAATTTAAAACCTCATATTCTATCATAAAACATCAAAATACACAAATTTCACCTATGGGTATTTTTCCAAATGTGAACCCTAACTTAAAATAATGCTAACATAAGCTTTATCAAGCTACCGGGATCTCAAAAACGTAAAAATCTTTAAAAACGGGGCTTAGATGCACTTACTATGAAGCTTGAAAGTTGAAGAAACCCTAGCTATGGAGAGAGCAAGTTTCGGCAGCAACCAAATGAAGATGATAACAATTTTGTGTTATTTTTCCCTTTTAATTCATGTTAATAACCAAATGACCAAAATACCCCTCCTTACTAAACTTTCAAAAATTCCTCCCATGTCCTAATTTGTCCATGAACTTAAAATTGGTCTAATTACCATTTAAGACCTCCTAATTAATATTTCAAAGCAATTTCATACTAAAAACTTCTAGAATGCAAGTTTTGCAACTTATTCGATTTAATCCCTAACTCCAAATTAAGCACTTTACGCTTAGAATTTCTTCACGAAATTTTCACACCATCATAAAATCATATCATAAACATCAAAATAATTATAATATAATTATTTCTACCTCGGATTTGTGGTCACGAAACCACTATTCCGATTAGGCCCTAATTCGGGATATTACACAAACCAAGTTCATTATCACCATCATTTTCATGCCACATAACATCGCCAGATGTACACATAACACATACCATAACATTACTAGCCTATACATGCCATATACCATATATAAAATGCTTCAAAAATACCAACAAAGTGATCGATAGTGTGATGACGTTTCCTGACGATCCCCGAGTCCAAGCTAGCTTTGATTATCTATAAAGCAATGGAAACACATACAAAGTAAGCTTTCAAATGCTTAGTAAGCCACATACAAATAAACTTGATACATAAAACAAACTTAAACCATTTCATCCTTGGAAACCATAGCAAATCACATATGCAAACTTCATAAATATCATCTCATTCTTTTAATCAACATTCAAGATACATAACTTACCTTCTTCTCATTCATCACATAAACATCAACGTACCTGTTTCAATTACTTGTTCACATATTCATTCACTTTACTACATTGCTCATTGAACTGGTCAGAATTGATAAGGATACTCGGATAGCTTGTAAAGCTCGTACAATGCCGTATCCTAGATATGGTCTTACATGTTATCGAATATCGATGCCACTGTCCCTAACAGGGTCTTACACGAAATCATATATGATGCCAATGTCCCAGATATGGTCTTACACATAATCTCAAATCGATGCCAATGTCCCAGACATGGTCTTACACGAAATCACACCTCAGAATCCTAATGTCATGACATTTGTATCCTATACTATTCCTAAGGTTCGTACGGAGTTTTCTAACATCGTAACACTATTGATACTTTCTCGTATTCACATATTCAACTTCTCAAGCAATTAAATATCATAAAAACATATATATAACTCAATTCAAATGCACTTATTTGCATATGAACTTACCTTAAAAATAAAAACTGCAAAAGGAGTCGATTAGTCGTTAACCTTCGACTTCCCCCGATCTAATTTCGATTTCTTTTCTTCTTGAAATATATAAATTCAAATTTAACTTATTTAATCACTCATTCACTCAATTCAATCCACAAACACATAATTAGGCCTTTTTACACATTACCCCTTATAATTTCAAACCTTTACATTTTAGTCCTTATTTCACAAATACACAAAATTCACATAATCTCATTAAACCCAAGCTTGGCTGAATATCTAATTAGCCCCTAGCAGCCCAAAAATTTTGTTTATTTCACATTTTAACTATACATTTCATACCTTTCACAATTTAATCCACAATAGGCATTTTTACTTAAAATCACTTTGTAAAACATATTAATCTAACACTTATATTCCATTTTTCATCATCAAAAATCACAAAGCTCATATATTCAACAATGGCATCTCATGAATTCATCCACAAAATTAGAAATTTAAGCATGGGCTAGCTAGAATGCAAAGCAACAATTACAAAAACATAGAAATTATCAAAAACCAAGTCAAAAACATACCTCAATCAAGCTTAATAGGTACCGAATCCTTCAACTCTCTAAACCCTATTCTTTTCTTGGTATTTTTGTGGTGAATGCATGAAAAAGATGGACCATTTATTTTGTTTTTACTAAATATTAACATTATTTAAGAAATACCATATTTAACCTTGATGAATGCATTTAAAATCAACTAACTCTTGTCCATCTATGTCCATTCATTAAAACCATGGTCTAATTGCATCATAAGGACCTCACATTTATTAAGACATAGCAATTCAACACTTATTCAATTAGAACACAACTTTTGTATTTTATGCGATTAGGTCCTTTTATCATATTGAACACACAAACAATAAAATTAACACACGAAACTTTCACACATACTTTATCACATATTGTAGACATTAAAAATAATATTGAAATATTTTTCTGACCTCAAATTTGTGTTCTTAAAACCACTATTTTGACTAGGCTCAAAACTAGGCTGTTACAACTCTCCCCCTTAGGGATTTTAATCCCTGAAAATCTTACCAGTGAATAGGTTCGGGTACTGCTCTCTCATAGCATCTTCAGGCTCCCAAGTAGCTTCTTCAACCCCATGTCGATGCCATAACACTTTCATTAATGCAATTTTCTTATTTCTCAATTCTTTAACCTCACGAGCTAAAATTTGGATCGGTTCTTCCTCGTATGTCATATCAGACTGAATCTCAATCTCAGACGGGAAATCACATGTTATGGGTTGGATCTGTATGGTCTTAACATCGATATGTGAAATACATTCTGAATTTTCTATAACTCAGGTGGCAAAGATAGTCTGTAAAGCAATCGGCCCAATACACTCGATAATCTCATACGGTTCGATGAATCTCTAACTCAATTTGGCTTTTCTGTTGAACTAGAGTAATTTCTTCCATGGAGATAATTTCAAAAACACTTTATCCCCGACCTGAAATTCAATATCTTTACGTTACAAATTCGCATATGATTTCTGACGATCTGAGGTTGCTTTCAAACATTACAAATCACTTTCACTTTTCGTTCAGTCTCTTTGATCAAATCGACCCCGTGAATCTTATTCTCACTAATCCTAGTCCAGTATAACGATGTTCGACATTTGCAACCGTATAAAGCTTCGTACAGTGCCATTTTAATGCTTGATTGAAAACTATTATTATACGCAAATTCAATCAATGACATGTACTGTTCCCACGTACCTTCAAACTTAAGAATGCAACATCACAACATATCTTCAAGTATCTGAATGATTCACTCGGATTGACCATCCGTTTGCGAGTGAAAGATAGCACCAAAATACAGTTTCATACCTAAAGCTTACTGCAGTTTCTTCCAAAAATTGCAATGTGAATCTCGGATCTCTATCCGGAACAATAGATAGTGGCACCCCGTGTAATCGAATAATCTAAGAAATGTATAACTCAGCCAACTTATCGAGTGAATAATCTGTTCGTAATGGAATAAGATGAGCTGATTTTGGCAATTTGTCAACGACCTAGATTTCATCTCTCTTTCTCGGAGATAGGGGCAAAGCCGAAACAAAATCCATAGTCACTCTATCCTATTTCCACTCGAGAATCATAATCAGCTGTAATAAGCTGGATGGCACCTAATGCTCAACTTTAACTTGTTGACATATCAAACATTTAGAAATATACTTAGAGATGTCATGTTTCATACCAGACCACCAATAAAACTGTTTCAGATCGTTATACATTTTTGTGTTTCTCAAAAATGAATAGATAAACGACTACTATGAGCTTCATTCAAAATCATCTAAATTAACTTTGGATTTCTTGGAGCAAAAATTTGATCTCTGTATCTAAAACAATCATCAACATCAACATGAAACTCAAAATTAGGGTTTGAATCACATTGAGCTCATTTTTTTAACATTTCATTGTCAACTTTTTGGGTATCACAAATCTTTTATAAAAACAACGTCTCGCTTTTAACTCAACTGTAATCGCATCATCGTCAAATAGAGCTAATTGAATATTTACTATAGGTAGAGCAAACAAAGATTTCCGGCTCAATGCATCAGCAACAACATTTCCTTTTCCAGGATGGTAATCAATCACTAGCTCGTAATCTTTTAACAATTCTAACCATATTCACTGTCGTAAATTCAAATCTTTCTGAGTCATCAGATATTTCAAACTCTTATGATTTAAATACACATGACATTTTTCATCGAACAGATAGTGGCGCCAAATTTTCAACGCAAACAAAATCGCAGCTAACTCAAGGTCGTGTGTCAGGTAATTCTTTTCATGTGGCTTCAATTGTCTTGAGGCATAAGATATGACTTTGCCTTCCTACATCAAAATGCAGCCCAGACCATTCAATGATGCATTCCTATAGATCATAACTTCTTTACCTGATTCTGGTTGTACTAACACTGGAGCTTCAACCAATCGGGCTTTCAACTGGTCAAAGCTTTTCTGACACTTATCCGACCACTCGAACTTAACATCTTTCTAAAGTAATCTCGGCAACAAAGTCACAATCATTGAAAAGCCTTTTACAAATCGTCTGTAGTAACCAGCAAGTCCTAGAAAACTGCAGACTTTTGATACATTTCTCAGAGGTTTCCAATCTAAAATAGCTGAAATCTTGCTCAAATCTACTCGAATACCTAATGCTGACACAATATGCCCCAAAACACCAACTTCGCTTAATCAGAATTCACATTTACTGAACTTAGCAAATAACTGCTTATCACTCAGGGTCTGTAACACAATTCTCAAGTGCTCGGCATGCTCAAATTCATCACACGAATAAATCAAGATGTCATCAATGACTCGATGACAAATCAATCTAAATACAGTCTAAAAATTCGGTTCATCAAATCCATAAAGGCTACAGGTGCATTTGTTAATCTAAAAGGCATTACTAAAAACTCATAATGTTCGTACTGTGTTCTGAATGCAGTTTTCAGTATGTTTGAGTCTTTTACTCGCAACTGATAGTATCCCAATCTCAAGTCTATCTTTAAAACCACAGTAGCCCCTTTTAGTTGATCGAATAAATCATCAATTTTAGATAGAGGATACTTATTCTTAATAGTCACTTTATTAAGCTATCGGTAATCGATGCACATTTTCATTGTACCATCAGTACGGGAGCACACTAAGGAGAGAAACTCAGTCGTGCGAATTCTCTATTGGTCAATTCTTGCAACTAAGATTTTAATTCTTTTAACTCTGTTGGAGCCATTTTGTACAAAGCTACCGAGATAGGTGTGGTTCCCGGCACTAACTCAATGCCAAACTCAACCTCTCAGATCGGTGGTAATCCCGGTAATTCATTAAGAAACATGTCTGGATACTCATAAACAATAGGGACTTATTCAATTTTCTTTTCAGTCACTTTTGTATCAATCACATACACGAAATAAGCTTCACATCCCTTTTTCACATAACTCTGAGCTTTCAAATAAGAAATCACAGCCAGTAACCCATTCAAATCATTAGGCTCAATCTGGATTATCTCATCATTCTAACATCTCAAATATATAGTCTTCCATTTGAAATTCACTATTGCATCATACAATGTTGCCAATCCATCCCCAGAATTATATCAAATTCATCAAAGGGTAATATATAACATCCCGATTTTGGGCCTAGTTAGAGCAGTGGTTTCGAGGCCACAAATCCAACAAGTAAAATATTATTTTTATTATATTTTTATGATCTACAATTTCACAAAAAGATTTCGTGAGAATTTCGTTCGAAAATTTCGACGTTTGGGCACTCAATTTACTCAAAATGACTAAATTGTAAATAGTGCAAAAGTTGAGTTACGTATGCTAGAAGTGTCCAATTGTTATGAAGTTTTAAATTGAAGGTCCTTAATAGTAAGTAGACCATTGGTTAAATGTTTGGACAAAAATGGGCATAGATAATGTAACACCCTGAATTTGGGCCTAGAAGAATTGGGCTTTGAGTCTAGGTTCGGATAGAAGAAAATCAGAATAATTGAGAAGTTTTAAATATTATCGTTTAAGAAAAAAATTTTGAATTAAATTATTCTTAGAAAATATTTCTGTATTTATTATTACTGATGTTTTAAAATTTTATGAAAATTATAATTATGGTTATTAGAAAAAAAATTACTGTATTTAAAAATTATTATCATTAGATAAAAACATATTTATAAAATTATTATTATTATTACTATTATTATTATTTTTTATTATAAAAATATAAATGGCATTATTACAATTGGTGTTTAGTTTAGTAATTAAATAAATTATGAATGAATTATAGGATTTTCGGGATTTTTTTCGGGTTTTTGTGCCTTTGGTGAAATCTTGGAATTTTGGTGTTCTGATTGTTGAAATTATGTTTAAGTGTGTTAGTGGGCCTTTAGAAGGCCCAAGCTTAAGTTAAAACCCGGTAAAATATTAAGTTGGATTTTCAAGTGAAAGGGGACTTGGTTAAGTGGGCCTTTAAGAAAAACCGTGTAAAATATGTCACAAAGGGAGCCTTGGTAGAGTGGCAAGGTGGCACCACTAAGCTCCTAAAAAAGTGGCGCCTAAGTGGGTATGCAAGGACAATGGTTCGAGTTACAAGGTAAGCATAGTGTTTTTTTTAATTTTTAAAGCATGAGCCTAATTTAAGTGGGAATTCGGCAAGGGGCTTCAGGGACTTGGGCCGATTGTTTTAGGGGAATTATTAGGGTTTTGTCTTTTTCTATTTTCTGTCATGAGAGTTAGGGTTAGCCACCTTAGGTGTTATTATTCTATTTTCAGTCAAAAAAGCCGAAATTGGCCTCCCTAAGAGTATCTAGCCGATTTCTTCTTCTTCTTCCTCTCTATCATTGCTTTTCTTCTTTTCTTTTTACTCTGTTGATCTTCCCCTTAGCCGAACACTCTATCATACTCAGATCTGCAATTTCTTTTGATTCTATCCCTCCAAAAATAGCCATAGCCGATTGCTCAAAGTGCCAGAAATCCCGAAAACTGCTTTCTTTTTTTGCCAATTTCTTGTAAGCCGAATTACCCCTATTCCTTTCACTTGTTGTGGCCGATTACTACATTCCCTTGAGCCACTTCATTGTCGACACCATCACCCAAACTCACAGCTCAAATCGCCATCTTCTTCTCTAGTTGAAAAGCCGAAATCACCATAGTTTTAGGGAGATAGCCGAATTTGCAGATCTCATAGATAAGGGTTCTACTAACGTTTAAGGGTCAGATTTACATCAGATCTGCATAGGAATCGAAGAGAAATCGTTGGTAAGTGCTTAATACCTCAGATCTGTACATTATTTCATGTTTTGGAAAAGCCGAAAGTCCCTAAAGTTAAGGATTTTGTCGTTTTGGACTTTTGGTAAATCAAGTGGTGTTTTCTTTGTTCTTTTTGTGTGTTAGTTAGAGAAGAAGGTGATCAAACAAGGAGTTGAAGACATTGGAACATCAGATCTAGATCTAAAGGGATCTAAATCGGCAAGGTAAGAACATTAAGGCCATTGGAGGTGTTGGCCGAATGTGTAAGTAAGGCTTTGGGTAAGTTTTCAATTCAGATTAAGTGTTAATATGGTCTAATCAATTAAGTATTGGATTGTAGGGATTAACGCATAGGAGATCTTGTAGGAGGAACTGCAAAACAGGTGTGTGTTTCGAACGCCCTTCAATGCGCAAATCGGCAAAAGTCGAAAAGCCGAAATGCCGAAGTTTCGGTATTTTGAGAGCTTGTGAGCGTGCGAATGTTCTCAAGTTAGTAGGAGAAGGTTAGTTTTGGAATCGGCGCTGTTAGGCGTGTTGACCGCTAAATTTTGGACATTATGGTAAGTTGGGCCTCGGTGGGCCAAATATGGGCCCAATGGGCGATTTGGGCCCATGTGAGTAAAAATGGGTTTAAAGGTAATATTGTGAACTGTAGACGTGAAAACAGTTAAAACAAGGTAACTGATTATGAAATTGGGACTAAATGGGCCTAATGGGCCAATCGACGTAATAGGGCTCATTAGGGGTTTTAGGGCTTGAATGCTAAGACTGAAAAAATGAGTTAACCGGACTTCTGTGACAACTATGTGATTAATAAATACTGTAATAAGCATAAAATCTGTAACAGGAGAGCAAAATTACTGAAATACCCTTAGGGTAAGAAATTACTGTTTTGCCCCTAGGTAGAAAATTACCGTTATACCCCTAGGGCTAAAATTGACTATGCTGTTTGACATGACTGTTACTGTTATTGTATGCCATGATATATATCTATTGCATGGGTTGGGTTTTGATAATGGAGGAAGTGTGAGTGGCACAGCCATGTTACTGAAAAGGGGCTATGCCTCGTACTGTTTTTGAAAGGGGCTTTGCCTCGTATACTGTTTAACTGAGCAGCCATGCTGCGACTGTGGTGTGTGGGCTGGGTGGGTTGAGTTATTCCCCACATGGTGTGTTGGCTGGTACGGGTGGTGTGTAGCGGTTGGTGGGTTGAGTAGTCTCCCCAATTGTGTTTGCATTTATACTGTATTACTGTACTGTACTGTTCTGGGCCTATGGGCCAATCTGTTATCTGAATAGGGCTTCAGCCCAGTATCTGTTATAGGGCCTTGGCCCAGATTACCATTTTCTGAATAGGGCTTCGGCCCAGTATCTGACTGAGACTAGTTAGGGTTTAGGCCCAGTGGGCTTGAGCCAATTTGGGCTTTGGATGGGTTCTACACACACTGAGTTTTCCCAAACTCACCCTTTCTTTCCATCCTTGCAGGTGAGTCCTAGATCGTGACTTGGACGCTGGGAGGGATTCAGAGTGGCCACGAGGACTGAACATTCATCATAGTTGGTTTTTTTTATTTATTTATTATTTAACTACCTTTTATTGGTTTTATTTTGATATGGGTTGTAATAAGGCCGCTATAACTGTTACTCGGGATTTCTCTACCGTTTTATTTCAAACACAAACCTACACCGTTTTCAACATTAAACAAACATTTTATTAACCAACCTGACATTACTGAGGACTAAGGAGGACAATAAGACTAAAATGAAACGATTAACAAATGAGATAGAAATTAGGTTGAATAATATTTAAATCGGGAATTTCAAGAAAAACAAGTATTACTTTTCAAAAATCTCAAACATCAGACTTAGTATATAGGACGGCGTAGCATAGTCTAGGTGATGTAGCACACCGGACATGGCCATAACGTCTGGGCCGGGTCTGGGGTGTTACAGATAAGACAAAATTGAAGGAAAAGTCTTTAAGGGCATTTTGGTCATTTATGAATTTAAAAGAATTAAAAAGGGAAAATGAAGCAAAAATGTGCTCATCTTCTTCCTCAAGGCCGCATATAGCATGGAGAAACCATGGCTAGGGTTTTTCAAGCTTACAAGCTCAATTGCAAGTCCGTTTTAGCCCCGTTTTTAATGATTTTTACATTTTTGAAATCCCGGTAATATGATTTCTCTATTTCTACTATTTATTTGAGCTAGGGCTTGATTTCAAAAATTGACCCATGTTGAATAATTATGTATTTTGATGAATTATGGTAGATTATGCATGTTTATGGTTAGAGAAACAATTTTTACCGAGTGATTTTCGACGAAAACGTCCTAAAGGACTAAATCATAAAAGTTATAACATTGGTCATAAGTGTGAGTTTTAATGAGAACTGTGGGCTTCCATATTTATGAAATGGTTCATTTAGGCCTAAAATGCAAAGAAATTGAATAAAAATTTATTTTCGAGCTTTGAGGAAAAAGTGTAGATATGCAAAAGTTTAGGGGCAAATATATAAATTTTGTAAGAATATGTTTTAGGTCCGAAATGATTAGTACATTGATTAAATAAGTGAAATATGATGTTTTAGATCCCGGACAACGAGATTTGGACCTAGAACGGGAGAAAAATTAAAAATTGGGAAAGTTGGTCAAATGGTCGTATTGGTATCGAGGTAAGTTCATGTGTTTAATAAGCATTTAATTAAGCATGTTTGAATGCTAAATTGATATATTAGTTATAAATGTTTTAGTATTGATTTTTGAATATAATGATAATAATTGAGAAATATTCGATAATGATTCGACATTAAAAGTGAGAATTCGAATAGGTTTACATATAAGACCATAGTGGTAATGTGGCTTTGCAAAGATCAAGAAAGTATCGAATAGCATAATTTGAGGAAAGTAAGATAAATTGAGGATATGATGAGATTAAGAATGTAAGTATGTAAGTTGAGTAGCATTTTATTATTATGAAATTGTTGCTATTATTATTATTGAGTTATGTGACTGATTTTGAGAATTTTGAGCAAGTATGTTTTAGCTATGAATTGCCAAGAAATTAAAATTGCCAAGAAAATAATATTTCAAAGTTCATGTTTATAACATGGCAATTAAGGAAGAATTGATTGAAAAAGACCATGGTTGATCCATGGCAACAAAAGATAAGGATACCAAGTAAGACCGTGCCAAGGCATGGCATTGGTGAATTTTACAAGGTAAGGGAATCATGTAAGACCATGTCAAGACATGGCATTGATAAGTTACTGTAAGGAAAAGATCCCATTTAAGACCATGCCAAGGCATGGCATTGGTAAGTTTTACAAGGCAAGGAAATCATGTAAGACCATGTCAAGACATGACATTGATAAGTTACTATAAGGCAAAGATCCCATGTAAGACCATGCCAAGGTATGGAATTGGTGAGTATATAAGGCAAGGATTCCATGTAAGACTATGCTAAGGCATGGCATTGATGAGTATATAAGGCAAGGATCCCATGTAAGACCATGCCAAGGCATGGCATTGGTGAGTACATAAGGCAAGGATACCACGTAAGACCATGTGAAGACACGGCAATGGTAAATTTCAAAAGGAAAGGTACTTGAGTAATCCAAAGAGTAAGTCAAAGAGATGACAAGGTAAGATCACGAGGAAAGAGCACATGTATGTACATAAGGCTTATTATTATTGAGCATATAAGTTGATGATATTAAAAGCATTTTAATGAATATATTAAGTATTAAGTAAGTGCTAAGTTTTCAATTATGCTTCGTGACATGATTAGCAATATGGCTATCTATTATGAGAGAGTATTAATATGTTAAGTGAGATGTTGTAGGTGCATAAGCAAGCTATTAAGTAAGGTATTTTTTTTATTATTCCAAGCCTTTGGTAAGGTTACCAATGAGTAAGATGGGAAAGCAAGAACTTAACATTATTTATACAAATTATGAAAGCTTAATAATAAGCTACGAATGCCTATTATTTTACATGTGAACTTACTAAGCTTTATAAGCTTACCTGTTTCCTTTCCTCTATTCTAGAGTTTTATCAAACAAGCTTGGGTTGGAGGTCGTTGGAGATTGCTTCACACTTTCAACTATCAAGTTACAAATTGGGTATTTTCATTGAAACATTTTTAGTTATGGCATGCATAGGGACTTGGCCATTTTGTGTGTATGTCCTTATGATATGGCTAAATAAGAACATGTGTTGATGTTATGTATGCCTAAATGAGGTTTAATGCAAAGAACTTATGAAAGATTAAAAGTTGGTTATGAAACAGTTTTGGAAAGTAGTAGTGATGTGAATTTGAAAAATCACTAAAAATTGTAGAAATGGAATTGAATGGTGAATAAGATATATAATTAAATATTATTGAGTCTATTTTCATAGGAAAGAAATAGAGTAAGCAAAGAAAGTCTGTATCTTGAGATATTTAAACTCTTACAAGACTGGTTCAGAGTACTTCATGATCCCCTGTTCCGATTTTAGAATTTCACTAAAAAATGTACAAAAATAATTCTGATGTATAATTTATATGTCTAGATTTCTTTGTGAGTCTATTTTGATTAGAAACAAATTGAAACATTATCTGAATTCTATAAAGTGAGGTAATTGATTTTTAGTGAAGAGAGGTCAGGTCCGTTGGACTGCAAAATAGGGGAATTTTTAATGAATAAACTGTACTAATTGGACGAACCAAAAATTCTGGAAAAATTATGGTAAGAAGATATATGAGTTTAGTTTTATGGAAAATTTACGGATTTAAATTTTGAGTTTTGTAACTTGAGTTATAATTAATTTAGTGACTGTTACGTAAGTGGACAGTTTTATTATAAATAGTGAAATAAATTGTTTTGGTTTGTGTAAGTAATCGAAAAAATTTTAATGTTTCTGGTTTGGTCCCGAACCGTTTCAATTGCATGTTTTAGGGCTTTGAGGGCCCTTTTTAGGGATATATTGGATTAATGTGAGCGAATTAATTTTAAAAGTAAATTTTTATGCCCCGAATTAGTAGGATAAGTCTGGTAACTCCTCGTGCTCGACTCCAGCGACGGTCTTGGGTAAGTGGTGTTACATAATAACATCAAATCGGCCAGAAAAAGAAACCCCAAATCATCAATGGGTAGTTATTGCACATTTTGTCAACCAAAACACACTTGCCTAAGGGGTTTGATACTCCACTCACAAGTTCAGTAGACTCTACATGCAAAGTCTTACTGGATACTAAATTTAGACATATGTACAAGTGAGTAGCTCCTAGGTCTATCAATGCAATCACAGTAGTATCATAAAGAGTAAAAGTACCAGTAATGACGTTTGGAGACAATAACATAAGTTCTAGCAGGTGCTCTCGCCTCAAATCTCACAACTGTATCTTTAGCCCCTTTCTAGCTATCACTCACATTACTCGTGTTTCTGGGCGGTCTACCTCAATTAACAGTATTACTTGGTCCCGTATTCTAAACTGTCTCTTGCTTAGCTAACTTTGGACAATCTCAGATGAAATGCTCTAAAGATCCATATTTGAAACAAGCCCAATCATTTAATCTATAGTTACTGGGATGTCTTTTACCACAATGTCTGTCGGGTCAATTAGGTCTCGTACACCCAACACTAGCTATAGAAGTATCTAGAGCTTTAAAACTCGAATGTTGTAACAGTCTGTTTTAGGGCCTAAACGGAATAGTGGTTTTGAAACCACAAACTCGAAGTAGAAAAATTTATTGCAATAAAGTTTTGAGGTTATTATGTGATTGAATGCATGTGTGAAAATTTGGTTAAGATATTTTGTTGATAAAGTGTCCAATTTGATTTTTAGGACAAATTTGCAAAAGTTGCAAAATGTGTGTTTTAATTGCTAAAGGGATTTGATTCTGATGAGTCCTTAATTTAGAAGTCCTTGTGTGGTAATTAGACCAATATAGTTTAGTTTGGACAAAATGGACATGGATGGATAAAAATATCAATGTTTTAAGTGAAGGGCATTTCGGCCATTTGGTTAGTTTAAGATTAAAAAGGGAAAAATCAAGCAAAATTTGCTCATCTTCTTCAAGCTAGCACTGAAATTTTTATGACCATAGGTAGGGTTTTTTTAACTTCCAAGCTTCATATAAGTGCCTTCAAGCCCCGTGTTTAATGTTCTTTGCGTTTTTAAAGTCCTCGTAGCCCGATTTACCTATTTCAACCATTATTTTGAACTAGGGTTCATGTTTAAAATTTTACCCATGTGTTACAGCATGTAATTTGATGATTAATGGTAGAAAGAGGAAGTTTGATGTGTGATAGATAACTTTTACTAGGTGGTTTTTGATGAAAAAGCATAAAAAATGACTTGTCTGTAAAAGTTGTAAAACATGTGCATAAAATGTAATTTAGTGTGAAATATGGGCTGTTATGAGTATGTAAATGTGTTGGTTAGGCTCGGATAAAAAAGAAAATGAGTACATTTTGTTATACGAGCCTAGGGACTAAAATGTAAATATGTCAAACTTTAGGGGTAAAAATGTATTTTTGCCATAGTGTGATTTTTGGACCGAATTGAGTAATGTGATAATTAAATGAGTTCAATTTGGTATTATAGATCAAGAAAGAAAAGGAATCGACCTTGATCGGAGAAAAGAAAAGATTTTGGACTAAATCGAAAAACTTGTCATTTTGGACCGATGTAAGTTTGTATGTAAATAATGCATTGCTATATTATGTTTTTGAATAATTAAGCATCAGTATGCTTTGTGAATACTTATTTGAATATGTATACCGACCAAGCTTCAACAAGTGACAAAGATCCAAATTAAACCTTAGGAATCGAATAGCATACAAGTGACATGTCACTAGGAAACTAAGTGTTTAAGTGATAAGTGATAAGTGATAAGTGGTAGCTTTGGTTACAAGTGATAAGTGGTAGCTTCGGCTACAAATAAGTGTGGCACTTATGTGCAAAACTTCCGAGTATCCTTTAGAATTTTAAGTGGTTCAATGGGTGATTCAGTGAAATAACGAAGTGTGAGTGCAAGTGATTATGTAAGGGTTGGCACAGGTACGTACGTAAAACTCCTAAAAGATGAGTTCGTTATGTGATGACTATTGGTAAGGTTGTGAATGAGTAAGTTGTGATTGTAAGGTTTTGATAGTATCTATGAAATTGTTATAATCTCAATTATATGTTAAATGTGTGTTATAATGCTCATTATTTGCATATAAACTTACTAAGCTATTTAGCTTACTCCTCTCTTCTTCCCTTGTCTTATAGTGTCACCAAGCTAACTCAAATTGGGAGAACGTCTGAGGATCGTCTCACACTATCAAATTATCTTTTGGTATATGTAGTTATTGGCATTTTGAGTATGGCATGTATAGGGGACTTGGTCATTTTGTTATATGTGTCATATTTGATTGGGCCAATAATGTTGGCTTATTTTAATGAATGATCATTTTGTATAAGGCCATTAAAAGTTGGCCAATATTGATACTTGGTGCTTATGATGATGGTAGTCATGATTGAGGTAGTTTGCATGTTTAAGTTACTAATTGTGTGAGATTTATGCATGATGGGTGTGGTATGAGAATGATGTGTGGATGACTTGATTTTGGGATGTTTGATAGCTTACTTATGTTATGTTAAGTGTCTTTGAAGTGGTGTAAGTGTGCTTGTGTTTCAAGGTGGCAAATGGCTTGGTAAATAGCCTTATATTTGTCCACACGGGTAGACACACGGGCGTGTGTCTAGGCCTTATGTGACACACAATCTGCACCATGGGCGTGTAGTCCGGCTGTGTGTCCCCTACACCCTAGTGTTACAAAACAGAATGTTCAGTAGTAAAAAAATGGGCTGAGACACGGCCATGTGTCCCCTGCACCCTAGTTTTACAAAATAGAATGTTTAGTAGTAAACAAATGGCTGAGACACAGCTGTGTGTCTCAGTTGTGTGAAGGACACAGCCCAGGACATGGACGTGTGTCCAGGGCGTGTGAAGTTTACACCTATTTTTTGAAAATTAAATTCGCCACACGGCTGGGTACATGGGCTTCTGACTTGGCCGTGTGACTCCTTTTGGTGCATGATGTCAGAAACAAAGAGTTACACGGGTTGAGGATAGAAGCGTGTGTGACCACACAGCCTACCGACACGGGCATGTTCTAAACCACACGGGCATGTAACTCTTCAAAACATGAAATTTTTCTAAGTATTTCAAAAATCTCAATTTAGTTCCGAACTACTCTCAATGTATGTTTTGAGCCTTGTAGGCCTATAATAGGGACAATATGATTACGTATTAAAAGTTTTAAATTTGAATGGAAATTTATGACTCAAATTGGTATGATTGTTTGCGTTTGAGTGAGGTAACGCCTAGTACCCTATTCCGACGATAGATGTGGGTAAGGGATGTTACATTTTACTAGTATTAGAGCTATGGTTTAGTCGATTCTTGAACTAACATAGCATGTGGTTGAGTCTAGCTATACATGCCGTAAATAAAATTTTGATAGTGTGATGACTCCTGACAAACGAGAAGTGGCTAATGACACTGAAAGTAATGCACTGGCTCCTGTGCAAGGGACAACGCCTGTGGAAAGTAGATCGGTAATGCATGGTCAGGGAGAGGGGGCTAGGGAAGCCTTCCTCTACATAATGAATAAACGGTATATAGAGTTCATTTGGGTGAATCTGAATGCCCAACCTCTTCCACCCCCTCCTATTCCTTAGCCAGTTCTCATAACTCCTCAAGATGCAAGGTTGGTAAGACTAAATAAGTCACCGATTAATAAGATTCATAAGCAAGGGGTCAAAGAATTCAAGGCTAATGTAGATGATGACCCTGAAAAAGCAGAATTTTGGCTTAAGAACTCTATTCGAGTATTCGATGAACTTTCTTGCACCCCTGAAGAATGCTTGAAATGTCATGTATCATTGTTGAAGGATTTCGCATATCATTGGTGGAAGACGCTTATATCCGTGGTACCGAGAGAGAGGGTTACATGGGTATTCTTTCAAGAGGAATTCAGAAAGAAGTATAGAAGCCAGTGATTATTAGACCAGAAAAGCAAAGAGTTTTTAGAGTTGAAAGAGGGTTGCATGTTTGTAGCCAAATATGATTGAAAGTTTGCTAGGCTCAGTAAATATGCTCAAGAATGTGTTTCTACCGAGGCTATCATGTGTAAGAGATTGGAGGATGGGCTAAATAAGGATATTTGTTTGTTTGTTGGGATTTTAGAGTTAATGGAGTTTGTTATATTGGTTGATCGAGCTTGCAAGGCTGAAGAATTAAGCTAAGAGAAAAGAAAGGTCGAGAGTAAGGCCAAAGATTTGAAAAAGAGGCCAATGAGTAAGTTTTATCAGTCCTCGTCAAAGAAATCAAGGGATATGCATATTCGTTCGACTATTTTAGCTGGGAACTTAAATAGAGCTCATGGGAAGCAATATTCTGGTTTTAAGGCTCAGACTACATCTATGGCGAGCATTAGTAATGCTAAAACTAATAACCCCTAGTGCCAGCATTGTGGTAGACGATATCTCGGTAAGTGTTGGGTGATTAATCGAGCTTGTTTCAAGTGTGGTTCTCAAGAGCACTTTATCAAGGATTGCCCTATAGTGGTTGAGAAAGATGATGTTCAGAATGTAAGATCGAGCAACACAGTGGCTAGAAGGAGACTAGTGAAAAATGTGGGAAATGTATCGAGTAGCAGAGGTGTATCTAAGGATCTAGCTGTGAGATCTGAGGCTAGAGCACCTGTTAGAGCTTATTCTATTCGTACTCGGGAGGACGCATCATCCCCTGATATTATCATGGGTAAATTTTCTCTTTATGATACTAATTTTATTGCATTGATTGATCCAAGGTCTACTCATTCTTATATTTGTATGAATTTGGTGATTAATAAGAATTTACCTATCGAATCTACCGAGTTTGTGATTAAAGTGTCAAACCCCTTAGGTAAATATATGCTAGTTAATAAGGTTTGCAAGAGTTGTCCTTTGATGATTTGAGGTCACTGTTTTCCGGTTGACTTGATGTTGTTGCCATTTGATGAATTTGATGTTATACTGGGTATGGATTGGTTGACTCTTCATGATGTGGTAGTAAATTGTAGACAAAAAGTTATTGAATTAAAATGCCAAAACAATGAAATTCTTTGGGTTGAATAAGATGAATCGGGTGAACTGCCTATTGTGATTTCGTCAGTGATAGTTTAAAGGTATATAAGAATGGGTTATGAAGCATTTCTTGGGTATATGTTGAATACAAAAGTGTTTGAGTTATAGATTGAATAAGTGTCGGTAGTTTGTGAGTGTCCAGATTTGTTTCCAGAAGAGTTGCCTAGGTTACCACCGGTCAGGGAGATAAAGTTTGCTATTAATTTGTTATTGGGAATTGCATCGATATCGATTGCTCTATATAGGATATCTCTGACCGAATAAAAAAAATTAAAAGCTCAGTTACAAGAGTTAACAGATAAGGGATTTGCGAGACCAATTTTGTTCGTAAAGAAGAAGGACAGATCTATGAGGCTCTGTATCGATTATAGACAGCTCAACAAGGTGACAATAAAGAACAAGTATCCGTTGCCGAGAACCGATGATTTGTTTGACTACTTGAAAGGGGCAATAATGTTCTCCAAGATTGACTTGAGATCTAGCTACTATCAGCTGAGAGTTAAAGAGTTAGACGTTTCGAAGACTGCCTTCAAAACACAGTATGTAAATTATGAATTTCTTGTGATGCCTTTAGGTTTAACTAATGCCCCTATCGTTTTTATGGACTTGATGAATCGGATCTTCCGACAGTACTTAGATAAGTTTGTAGTGGTGTTCATCGATGATATTTTGATTTATTCTTGAGATGAGTCAGAGCATGTCAAACACTTTAGAACCGTATTGTAGATTTTTAGAGAAAAAAATTGTTTAACAAGTTCAGTAAAAGAAAGTTCTGGCTTCAAGAAGTTAGATTTTTGGGATATATTATTTCGGGAGATGGTATCTGGGTTGATCCAAGTAAGATTTCGGCAATCGTTGATTAGAAACCGCCAAGGAATGTATCTGAGGATAAAAGCTTTTTGGGCTTAGTCGGGTACTATAGACACTTTTTTAAGGGATTTTCGATGATTGCTACACCTATAACTAAGTTGTTGCGAAAAGATGTTAAGTTTGAATGGACTGAAAAGTGTCAGCAAAGTTTTGGGAAATTGAAGGCATTGTTGACTGAGGCATCGATGTTAGTGCAACCTGAGTCCAGGAAAGAGTTTGTAATTTATAGTGAAGCGTCTTTAAATGGTCTTGGATGTGTGTTGATACAAGAAGGCAAGGTGATAGCTTATTTCTCGAGACAGTTGAAATCGCACGAAAAGAACTACCCGACACAGAATTTGGAATTTCCTGCCATCGCCTTTGCTTTAAAGATTTCGTGCATCATTTGTACAGTGAGACATGTCGTATCTTTACCGATCATAAGAGTTCGAAGTATTTGATGACTCAAAAGTATTTGAACTTGTGACAACGGAGATGGCTCGAGTTGTTAAAAGACTATGAGTTGGTGATCGATTATCATCCGGGGAAGGCGAATGTAGTCGCTGATGCTTTCAGCAGAAAGTCCTTGTTTGCTTTGAGAACTATGAATACGAGGTTGGCTTTGTTCGATGATGGTTCAATTTTGGCTGAGTTGAGAGCTAGACTTTTGTTTTTTCAACAAATTTCTAAAGCTCAGAAGAAGGATAATGAATTGCAAGCAAAAAGAGCTCAGTGTGAATTAGATAGTGATTTTGTGTTAAAAAGGGCTAAATTGCAAAGTGTTGAAAGTATAGGGGCTAATTGGTAAATATGCCAAAACACATGTCTTTGGATTAAATTGAATGTGTTGGTAATTAAATAGCTAAATTTGTATTAATATAGATAAAGACGATCAAATCTCGAAACTTGATCGAGGAAAACGAAAGGTAGACGAGTAGAGATCGAGAAGTCGAGGTAAGTTCGTATAATTAGAATCAAATTGTAAATGCTCATAATTGTGGTTAAATTGTCATGTGAATGTATAATACTATATAGAAATGAAATTTCCTATTGATTTTATTTATATATGAATGGATATGGAAATGTTTAAAGAGTACAAGTACAAACTGATTACCGAGCCCCGTTAGAACTATAGGAGTCGTAGGATACAAGTGACATGTCACTAGGGCTACAGGGTGGTTTGAGCTCCTGCATTTGTTGCGGACTCACCACAGCTCATGAGCTATATGTTCATCCTTCGGGATTACATGTTCAGTCTTCGGACTTACCGTTCAGCCTATGGGCTTACCGTTCATCCTTCGGGATCACATGTTTAGCCTTCGAGCTTACCGTACAGGCTCAAAAGAGCATATATGACGCATTGACGGGTTATGGGTTATATGTATATACACTGTGTGTGTATCACCCGAGTATCCCTCGATGTTCTTTAAGGTTCAACGGGTAATTTCACCGATACATGTTACACGAGAAACAAGGAAGTAAATGAATTATATGCTATATGAGTTATAAGGTTTACATGAAATATATGTGATGAATTACATAAGTCATATGTTGCAAGTTCTACAAAAGTTGAGTATTTGATAAATGCTTTATGATATGTGAATGTCTCAAATGGTACATGAATGATTTATGGATTACATGGACTAACAAGTGTATACTTGTGAAATAGGCAACTTGAGCACATAAATTGACTTGGCATTAGTTATGTGCTTATCTTATTGATTTGGTAAGTTTAATTTTTTGTTATACGAGCTTACTAAGCTTTTAAAGCTTACTCCATTTACTTTTCCCTTGTTTCATAGATTTGGAAGCTAGCTCGACGTTCGGACGTGTCGGAGATCGCCAACACACTATCCAAATAGCTTTTTGGTACTTTTGGATATTTGTTTTGAAAAGGTCATGGCATGTATTAGCTAGTTAATAAGTTTATGTCTATGGTTAGTTTGTTAATGAAAATGGAATGTTTTGATACCTATCAAGCTATGAGATATGGCTTGCTTTGTAAATGTTTTGATCAATATTGAATGGCTTATGTGATGAATTCTATGTGCTTGAAGTTGATGATGAATGTGATATTATTGGTAGAAATGGTAAGTGCAATGATGTGGTTTAATTGGCATTGTTAGCTAATGAATTGTGAATATGTTTTGGTATGGAATGTTGTGTATTGTTATATGCTTACATGGTGTTGAATGGTTGTTTTGGTTGCCAATTGTTAATGAAATGATATGGTTGTGAAATGCTTATAGGGATGACCCATTTGGGTGGCAAGAATGGCATAAACCAAGCCTACCTTGTGCCACACGGGTAGAGCACACTGGCATGTGACTCGACCGTGTGAACCCTGCATCTTGAATGCTTTGAACAAATTTTACACACGGCTTAGACACGGGCGTGTCTGGTAGTCGTGTGGCAGTTGACAGTGTTGGCCACGGCCTAGACACACGGGCGTGTCTGGTGACCGTGTGAGGTTAGTCAGTTTCAACCACGGGCGGAGTGTTTTGGGCGTGTTTAGTGGGCACAACCGTGTGTGTGTACACGGGCTAGGGCACGGCCGTGTGTCCCTAACTTGGAAGATTTCTAAATGTTTCCCTTATCTTTCACATGTTTGCAATTTGATCCTAAATGAATATATGTCTGTTCTGATATTAAAGTTCAAAATTTGTCTGTTCTGATATGTGTTACAAGTCCGGTAATGCCCCTTACCTATTCTGGCGACGGTTACGGGATAGGGGTGTTACATATATGGTTGTTATATATGACTAACATGTGGTTGAATCTTTGAATAGGCAATACGAGCTTATGAGTTGATTTTTATTGCCTAAATTGCTTATTTATACTTGGTAAGTGTGTTTCTATATTGTACGGGCTTACTAAGCTTTAAAAGCTTACAATGTTTACTTTTTCGTGTTTTATCGATTCGAAAGCTAGCTCGATTTTAGACAAAGTCAAAGATTGCAATCACACTATCCACTCAAGCTTTCGGTACTTTTGAATCTTTGTAAATGTTGTAAATATGGTATGTATAGGCTAGTCTATTAGTTAATGTTTATGGTAGCTATGTTAATGAATGTGGTATGATTTTGGGCACTTATTTAAGCTATGAGATATGGCTTGAAATGATAATGGTTGCCTTTTCATGAATGCATTATATGTTGTGCTCTTTATATGATATTTTGGATGAATGGTACATGACATAGGTAAGGTTTGAATGTGGATAATTGATAGATGTCTTTATTGAAATGATTTGGTAAGTTGAAATAGGTATGGAATTGACTTATTTGGTACATGTATGGTTGATGCAAATTACCATGACATTGATTGATTATAAGTTGGTATAAATGTGCTTGTTTTTGGCTGAATTGGTTGCTCAATTGGTATATGAAATGTTGTAAAGTATTGCTTGTAGGTACATGAGCATTTCGGGTATGAAAATGGGTTGTACCAAAACTATTTCGTACCACACGGTCAGAGTACACGAGCGTGTGAGTCAACCGTGTGACCCCTGTATTGTAGTTGAAATGGTTAGGATGCCACATGGGCTAGACACACAGCCATGTTTGGTACCCGTGGGCTCAAGTCAGTAGCTTCATGAATTTTACATGGCCTAGACACACAAGCCTGTCTTGTGGTCGTGTGCACAAGTCAGTATGTACACATGGGCGTGTCTGGCAGCCATGTGAGGCATACGGCCATGTGACCCTATTTCAAAAATTTTCTTAAGTTTTCTCATATCTTTTATATGATATCAATATAGTCCCTGATGAATGAATGAAGCATTATATGACTGTTTTAAACATGTTTTGATGGATTATTGTATAAATTGTGATGATGTTTGATAAGTTTAAAGTATTACTGTTCTGGTCTGAGTTACAAGTTTGGTAATGCCCCTTACCTATTCCGCTGACGGTTACGGGATAGGGATGTTACAGTCTTCGTGGAAAAATATTTTGAGATTTGGCTAGAAAGGCAAGCTACGTCCGCATTTTATTGGTCCCTATGAGATTATTGAAAGAATAGGGCCAGGGGCATATCGGTTAGCTTTACCGGCAGAGTTGGAAAGGATTCACAATGTGTTTCATGTGTCAATGTTGCGACGATATCATTTAGATCCTTCGCTTGTGATTTCACTGATGGAAGTTGAGATTCGATAGGATATGACTTATGGTGAAGAACCAATCAAGATATTGGCTCGAGGAGTCAAACAATTGAGGAACAGAAGTATAGCCTTAGTGAAAGTGTTGTGGCATAGACATGGGGTTGAAGAGGCTACAAGGGAACATGAAGAGGCTATGAGAAAACAGTACCCAAACCTATTTCTTGGTAAGATTTTCAGGGATGAAAACTCTAAAGGGGGGAGAGTTATCACAACCCGTTTTAGGGCCTAAACATAATGCATGTGTGAAAATTTGGTTAAGAAATTTTGTTAATAAAGTGTCTAATTTGATTTTTAGGACCAATTTGCAAAAGTCGCAAAATGAGTGTTTTAATTGCTAAAGGGATTTGATTGTGATGAGTTCTTAAATGAGAAGTCCTTATGTGGTAATTAGACCAATATAGTTTAGTTTGGACAAAAATGGACCTGGAAGGATAAAATATCAAAGTTTTAAGTGAAGGGCATTTTGGTTATTTGGTTAATAAAAGAATAAAAAGGGAAAACTAAGTCAAAAATTGTGTCATTCTTTCTCACCCATAGTCGAAAATCTCTGAGGACACCATATCTAGGGTTTCTTCAACTTCCAAGCTTCATAGTAAGTGCCTTAAAGCCCCGTTTTTAATGTTCTTTGAACTTTTAAAGTCCTCGTAGCTCGATTTACCTATTTCTAATATTATTTTGAAGTAGGGTTCATGTTTAAAAATTTACCCATGTGTGACATGCATCTAATTTGATTATTTATGGTGGAAAATGAAAGTTTGATGTGTGATAAACAACTTTTACTAGGTGGTTTTTGATGAAAATGCATAGAATGACTTATTTGTAAAAGTTGTAAAACATGTGCATAAAATGTGATTTGGTGTAAAATATGGGCTGTTATGAGTATATATATGTGTCAGTTAGGCTTAGGTAACAAAGAAAATGAGTACATTTTGTTATATGAGGCTAGGGACTAAAGTGTAAATATGTCAAACTTTAGGGGTAAAAATATAATTTCACCATAGTGTGATTTTTGGACTGAATTGAATAATGTGATAATTACATGAGTTAAATTTGGTATTATGGATGAAGAAAGATGAGGAATCAACATTTATAAGGGAAAAGAAAAGATTTTGGAATAAATCAAATAACTTGTCATTTTGGATCGAGGTAAGTTTGTATGTAAATAATGCATTGCTATATTATGTTTTTGAATACTTAAACATCATATGTTTAAGTGATAAACGATAGGTGGTAGCTTCAGCTACAAATGATAAGTGGTAGCTTCAGCTACAAATGATAAGTGGTAACTCCGGCTACAAATGATAAGTGGTAACTTCGGCTACAAATGATAAGTGGTAGCTTTGGCTATAAGTGATAAGTGGTAGCTTCAACTACAAATAAGTGTGGCACTTATGTGCAAGACTTTCGAGTATCCTTTAGAATTCCAAGTGGTTCAACGAGTAATTCAGCGAAATAATAAAGTGTGAGTGCAAGTGATTATGTAATTGTTGGTACAGGTACGTATGTGAAACCCCTAAAAGATGAGTTCGTTATGTGATAACTATTGGTAAGGTTGTGAATGAGTAAGTTGTGATCGTAAGGTCTTGATAGTATCCATGAAATTGTTATAATTTCAATTGTATGTTAAATGTGTGTTAATAATGCTCATTATTTGCATATAAACTTACTAAGCTATTTAGCTTACTCCTCTCTTTTTCCCTTGTCTTATAGTGTCACAAGCTAACTCAGATTGGGAGAACGTTAGAGGATTGTCTCACACTATCAAATTACTCTTTTCCTATATGTAGTTATTGGCATTTTGAGTTATGGTATGTATAAGGGACTTGGTTATTTTGTTATATGTGTCATATTTGATTGGGCCAAGTATGTTGGCTTATTTTGATGAATGATCATTTTGTATAAGGCCATTAAAATTTGGATAATATTGATACTTGGTGTACGCATATGATGATGTTATTCATGACTGAGGTAGTTTGCATGTTTAAGTTGCTAATTGTGTGAGATATATGCATGATGGATGTGGTATTCGAATGATGGTGGATGACTTGATTTTGAGATGTTTGATGTCTTACTTATGTTATGTTATGTTATGGGCTTTTGAAGTGGTGTAAGTGTGCTTGTGTTTTAGGGTGGCAAATGGCTTGGTAAATAACCTAATATTTTTCCATACGGGTAGACACATGGGCGTGTGTCTAGGCCTATGTGACACACAATCTGCACCATGGGCGTGTTGTAACGGCCCAATTTAAGGCCTAAACGGAATAGTGGTTTCGAAAACCACGAATCCAAAGTAGAAAAATTTATTGCAATTAAGTTTTAATATTTACTGTGTGATTAGATGCTTGTGTGAAATTTTCGTTAAGAAATTTTATCGGTTGGGTGCCCAATTTGATAATTAGGACTAAATTGAAATAAGTGAAAAATGTGTCTAATTCATAAAGGTACTTGATTAGAATGGGCTTTTAAATTAGAGGTCCTTATATAGTAATTAGACCATTATACTTTTGGGCAAAAATGGACATGGAAGGATAAAATACCAAAGGTTTTAATGAAGGGCATTTTGGTCATTTAGTAATTAAAAGAATTAAAAAGGGAAAATCAAGCCAAATTGGTGTCCATCTTCTTCATTTGGCCGAATATAGCAAGGGAGAAGCCATGGCTAGGGTTTCCAGGCTTCCAAGCTTTAAGGAAGTCCGTCCTTGCCTCATTTTCAATGCTCTTTATGTTTTTGAAACCCTCGTAACATGAACTCTCTATTTCTACGATTTATTTGAGCTAGGGTTGAGATTTGAAAATTTACCCATATGTGAAATGTTTGTGTTTTGATGTCTAATGATAGAATATGAATGTTCTGTGTGTAATAAACGACTTTTACTAGGTGATTTTCGACGAACTTGCATAAAAGGACTAGTTTGTAAAAAGTTGTAAAATGTGTGTAAATGTGTGAATAAATACAAATTGTGGGTTGCTATAGTTATGAAAATGGTTCGACTAGGCCTAAATGCAAAGAAATTGAGTAAAAACCGTTTTACAAGCCTAGGGGTAAAAGTGTAAATATGACAAAGTTTAGGGGCAAAATATAATTTTTTTCAAAATATGAATTTGGGTTAATTTGAGTAACATGTTGAATAAATTAGTGAAACGCGTTGTTATAGATCAAGAAAATCGATGTTTGGACCTACAACGGGGGAAAAACAAAGTATGTGGCGATTAGGCCCATTTCGCCATTCTTTTGTTGAGGTCAGTTTGTATGTAAATAAAACATCGTTTTTACTTACATTTTCATATTTTGAAATATTTTGTATAATGTGGCTGAATAATGATTGTAATGGTCGAACTAAAGACAAGTGATCTCGTGTAAGACCATATCTAGGATATGGCGTTGGCATCGATATGAAATATCATGTAAGACCGTAGCTAGGCTATCGACATCGATTTATGATCCCATGTAAGACCATATCTGGGATATGGCATTGGCATCTTAATATGTGCATGAGACCTCCAGGTATCCATTAGTATTCTAAGTGGTTCAACGAGTAGTTCGATGATATGCATAGTGTAAAAGCAAGTGGAACTGGTTGTATTACAAGTTGATGCAAGCACATATATATGTACACCCATAAGCAATGTGCTCGGTATGTGATTGAATTTTGGTAGGAATATAAATGAGTAAGTTATACATATGAGAATGATCTTGTGATGACCTTGTGATTATAGGTTTATACTTATGATGTATAAATATGTGGTAAACTTAATGGATGATCATGTGTGAGGCTTTTAGGCCAAATTAAATTGAGAAATGATATGTTCAACTCTTTGTTGTTAATGTATATGTTAAATTGGCCAATCAGTGGCATGTAAATATTTTTTATTGGCTAGATATGGATATGTTTTAGTGATGTGTATGTTTAAATGGAAGTTCAAACAAAGAAATCATGAAAAAGAGAAATTAGCAATAAAATAATTTTGGATAGAAGTAGTTGTGTGACTTTGTAAAATCACCAAAAATATTGGATATCGGATTAGAGGTTGAATAAGATATGAAATAAAAGCTAATTGAGTCTATTTTCATATAAAAGAAATAATGTAAGCAAAAGAATTTCATTTTATGAGATATTTGAATTCTTGTGAGACAGAGTCAAAATGATTTTGGAGTCCCCTATTCTGACTTGGGAAAATCATTAAAAATTGTAAAAAACAATTATGGGTTATAATTTATATGCTTAAAATACGTAATGAGTCTACTTTCAAAATAAACAAACGGGAACATCATCTGGATCCCGTATGAGGAGATAATTAATTTTTAGTGATGAGACGTCAGAACTGTCAGATAGCGAAATAGGGGTGATTTTAATGAATAAATTATACTTATTGGATAAATTAAAAATTGTGAAAATTTTATGGTAAGAAGGTATGTGATTCTAGTTTCAGGGAAAATTTTCGTATCTTAATTTGGAGTTTCATAGCTCATGATATAAATAATTTTGTAACTGTGACTTTAGTAGACAGCTTGAGATGAACATAAGCGAATAGTGGAACTTTGTGCAAATATAATCGTATATCTTGAGAACATATTATGAGGAGTGTTAAAAGCATGTTAATAAATTATTCATTAGTTACATACCTACTTACTAAGTTATATGCTTACTCTCTCTTCCATTCCTTTTCTTATAGTGTTACAGATGCTAGCTCGAGTTGGTGGTCGACAGAGATTCTATCACACTAACAAGCTATGGATTGGTACCAATAATTTTTATTCTATCTTTTTAAGTCTATGGCATGTATAGGGACTTGGTTATTTGTGTACATATTAATATGAGCCGGCCTAGAGTATTGGCCAATGCTAATTAAAGGTCATTATTGTATAAGGCCATTTAATGTGGCCAATATTTGTTATGTTATAAGGTTATGATGATGCATTTCATGGATGAGTATGATTTCTTGCGTGTAGATGATTGAATGTGTGGTAATTACTAAATGTGAATGGTTGAGTAAGTTGTATGTTATGATTTGTTAAGTGTGTTTGTGGATGTTTTGGTAGCTTAATTACATGAAGGAAATGTGTCATTGAAGTTATGTTCAAGTATGTGCATATTAGGGTAGAGAATGGCTTGGAAAATAGCCAACTTCTTGATCACACGTGCAGAGACACAGCCATGTGGAGGACACGGCCTAGCACACGAGCATGTGACATGGCCGTGTGACCCTAAATGGATGATGACGTCATAAACAGAGTTACACGGGTGGAGGACACGGGTATGTCCTGATCCACATGGGAGTGTGTGACCACACGTCCTACCCACACGGGCGTGTGACTTTCCAAAATATGAAAATTTTCTTAGTGTCTCAAAAGTTTCAAAAGTTCCCAATTTAGTCCCTAACTACCTTCAATGCATGATTTGGGCCTAGTAGGTCCGTAAAAGGGACATTATGAATATATTTGAAAAGTTATGAATTTAAGTGGAAAATCATGCTCTGGTTTTATGTGCTTATGTATGATTAAGTCTGGTAATACCTCGTACCCTATTCCGGCATTGGACACGGGTAAAGGGTGTTACATTTAGTGGTATCAGAGCTATGGTTTAGTCGGTTCTCTGACTAAACTAGTATGTGTGAGAGTCTAGCTATACATGCCATATATAACCCGGGATAGTGTGATATCTCCCGACTCTGGTGCAATTGTTTTGTTGGAGTAGAGATTTTTCCAGCCGAGCTACCATCGATAATGCCGAAAATGATATAGAGATGATTAAAATGTACTTACAACGTGTTGAAATGTGGAAAGGTATGAATAGAAGTTCATGGTATACATGTGTGTATGTACACTTGTTTGAATAATGAATAATCAGTATGTTCATATAGCTGAATCTCATGTTTAATTGTTAAATTAGAGATAATATGATTTTTTGTTTTATAACTTTGTTATGGAACCACAAATATTATGATAATATGGGAATTTGAATTGGAAGATCAAATTAAGTAGAACGTAGGGGATGAGTACGATCATTCCATAATTAATTGATGGGTAAGACCATGGCAGTACATGTGATACCATGTAAGACCATGTCTGGGACATGACATTGGCATCGATATAATCCTAGGTAAGACCATGTCTGGGACATGGCATTGGCATCTATATGTGATCCCATGTAAGACCATGTCTAGGACATGGCATTGGCATCGAGATGTGATCCCATGTAAGACCATGTCTAGGACATGTCATTGGCACGATATGTGATCACATGTAAGACCATAGCTGGGCTATGGCATTGTGATATGAATAATACCATAATTGGACTATGGCATCAAGTAAACGACGTACTCAAACTCGTAAAGCATTCTCCAATTTGACAAGTGATGGTAAGTGAAATTGAAGTTAGATGTTGGAAATTTAATTAGATATTAATATTGAGCTCTAGTAAGTAAAATTTATTGTTCGAAATTGTAAGTGGCAAAAAACATTTGTAAAATAAATAAGCGTGTTAATTTGCCAGGATTGAATGATGTGATTATGATGATATTATATTAATGATGAATGCTAAGTTATATGTGTGTATTTATGAGAGTCAAGTAGAGGCTTTATGACTTCACTCCCCTTACCAGTGTTGTTTTACAATGAAAATTCACTAGAATCGTGTTGAATAAGTCCATAAATGTGAAACTAAAGAGTTTAGTGGTGAAATATCTAGTAATGTAAATAGAGATAAGAATAGTTGGGAAAATGAAAATGGTCTTGGGAAGAATATCAAAATGTTTTAAAGATTATACATATTATGCAATGTCACGAATAAAGAAGAAGTTATTCTCGGCCATTCAATTCATTCAAGAATAATGACTAAAGTATGTATTTACCGGAAATTTTCTTGAATTGATGTTCATTAGTGAATGAAATAGTACAAGATTTATGATGCTAGAATTAGTCAGAGAAATGATATTTGAGCTGTAAAGATGTCTGTGTGTAACAGTTATAGTTGAATAAACTACGATGACCTCTTCTAGGTATTCTATGTAATTGTTATCCTCAGAGATATATGTGATTGTTGTATTATGATGAAATTCCTATCGTGTGAGAGTGTTAGTTAACTCTAATATTAAATGAAAGCACTATTTGTCTGATTGGTTTATGAGCGGTATTTTCTTCTGGTTTTTCTCTGAGAAATCATCAAGAATTGATAGCGACAATAGTATAAGTGGTGAAATCACAAGCTATAATTTGTATGATGGACTTCTTTTCTCAACCAAGTTAATTAAAGTCAACACAATTAATTGGGATATCTTTGTTTCTTTGACCTAATGTGATTGTAAAGGTCTTTGATAACATGATGAGAAAACTTTGAAAGATTGTGTGTTTAAGTTGTTTTCCCAGCCTGAAGAACAGTATAGTGAATTTTTATTATTCGATGATTAAGATCAATTTAGTTGTAATTGTCAGTGCAGGCTGGTCAGTTGAAATATGAATTGAGTTATGTGTATTTAAAGTACCTTCAAGTATAGAAATGAATTCTGTGCATTCACTAGTATGTAGACGGATAGTCCAAATGAAGAATTTATATTCTAGAAATTATGATACAGAGATATGCCTATTGGATTAGTCTAATCGAATGATGTTGTTATGAACTAGAGCTGCTCTGATTGATAAAGTTATCACATTTATGAAAGATTGAATTATCTGTGCATGTTAACAAAGTTGGGAGCAATTGAAAGTATTATTAATCGAAGATCTGGTTTTGAGTTTTTGGTTTGACTTGAGTATGAATTTATGATCTTTTTTCAGTAATGCACCATTGAATGGATTAGAACGTGTTTTATTGCTAGAATGTGAAGTGATGGTTCATTTTTGCAGACGGTTAATGTCACATTAAAAAGAACTAATAGACTAGTGATTTAGAGATGTCAATAATATGTCTGTATTGAGAATTTGATGACATCATTTGTCTGATGAAGATTGTCATATGTTTATTGATCTTAAGATTTTAATGTATCTAATGTTGCAGAAAAATCTGAATTTAAGACAGTGTTAATGGCTTGAGTTATTACAAAAGTATGTGTAGTTATCAATTTACCTTTCGGAAAGCAAATTTAGTGTAGATGTCTGAGTGGGAAATCCTCGTCTATTTGGTGCGAGTTGGTTACTCGATTGATCTTATTTGATAATGGTCTAATTCTAGCTATATTAAGTGCTAAAACGAGGTTTTCTTTGTGAAATTGAAAAGCTCAGAAATGTGATAGTGGATGGTAATCCAAATGAGTTCAGAGTTAGTTTACTTTTGATATTAAGTTTCAAGTCAGACATGATTCTTGTTATTATTGTTCTAAGATAGAAATTGAGTGTAAATAAATCCATAGCTTATGCAGAAGTTTTTGGTACAAGGTTCAGTAGTAGTACACCTGTTCATCCAAGAGTTATAAACGGTGCAATCATATGAAGTTGATGTTCTAGTAATTGTGTATGTTACCTGATAATTTTGAATTTATGTTTAGATGTCTATTTGCTAGTAAGTAAGCCAAACATTAAGAGCATTTAAGATCATTGTAGTCAGTGATAATACTAGTGTGTTATGAGGTAGAACTACTAAAGATTTCATATAGAGATTATTATATCTTAAAAAAAAAAGTTATTTGAGTTGTAGTTAATCATTTGACAAAGAAGAATCTGTATGATCATTTCAGTATGTACAGAGTTCTTATTCAACAGATATACTGAGCTATATGTCCTTGAAAGTAATTTAGAATTTTGACGATGTGCTCCGGCATTGTGGATAAAGTTAAAGGATTATGGAAAGAAATATACGAGGTTAAATCGAATTGTGACTCTGAGAAATTAGTGAAAGTGATTTAAAAAGGTTACAAACAACTTCTTCTGGTAAGATTTTTTAGGACGAAAATCCCTAAAGGAGGAGAATTGTAACAGCCCAATTTAGGGCCTAAACAGAACAGTGGTTTTGAAAACCTTGAATCCAAAGTAGAAAAATTTATTGCGATTAAGTTTGAATATTTACTGTGTGATTAGATGCTGGTGTCAAATTTTCGTTAAGAAATTTTATCGATTAGGTGTCCAATTTGATAATTATGACTAAATTGAAATAACTGAAAAAAGTGTGTTCTAACTCATAAAGGTACTTGATTGGAGTGGGTTTTTAAATTAGAGGTCCTTATATACTAATTAGACCATTATACTTTTGTTTGGACAAAAATGGACGTGGAAGGATAAAATACCAAAAGTTTTAATGAAGGGCATTTTGGTCATTTGGTAATTAAAAGAATGAAAAAGGGAAAATCAAGCCAAATTAGTGTTCATCTTCTTCATTTGGCCGAATATAGCAAGGGAGAAGCCATGGCTAGGGTTTCCAGCTTCCAAGCTTCAAGTAAGTCTGTCTTTTCCCTATTTTCAATGCTCTTTACATTTTTGAAACCCTCGTAACATATACTCTCTATTTTTACCATTTATTTGAGCTAGGGTTGAGATTTGAAAATTTACCCATGTGTGAAATATTTGTGTTTTTATGTCTAATGGTAGAATATGAATGTTCGGTGTGTAATAAACGACTTTTACTAAGTGATTTATGACGAACTTGCATACAAGGACTAGTTTGTAAAAAGTTGTAAAATGTGTGTAAATGTGTGAATAAATACAAATTGTGGGTTGCTATAGTTATGAAAATGGTTCGACTAGGCCTAAAATTCAAAGAAACCGAATAAAAAATGTTTTACGAGACTAGGTGAAAAAAGTGTAAATATGACAAATTTTAGGGACAAAAATATAATTTTTGCCAAAATGTGAATTTAGGCTAATTTGAGTAAAATGTTGAATAAATTAGTGAAATGTGTTGTTATAGGTCAAGAAAATCGAGGTTTGGACCTAGAACGGGGGGAAACAAAGTATGTGACGATTAGGCCCATTTCGACATTCTTGTGTCGAGGTAAGTTTGTATGTAAATAAAGCATCATTTTTACTTATGTTTTCATATTTTGATACATTTTGTGCAATGTGGCTAAACAATGATTGTAATTGACGAAGTATCGACAAGTGATCTCATGTAAGACCATATCTGGGATATGGTGTCGACATCGATATGAAACATCGTGTAAGACCATAATTGGGCTATTGGCATCAATTTATGATCCCATGTAAGACCATATCTGGGATATGGCATTAGCATCTTAATATGTGCATGAGACTTCCGGGTATCCTTTAGTATTCTAAGGGGTTCAATGGGTAGTTCGATGATATGACATGGGGTAAAAGCTAATAGAACTGGTTGTATTACAAGTTGATGCAAGCACATGTATATGAACACCCATGAGCAATGTGCTTGGTATGTGATTGAATTTTGGTAAGAATATAAAAGAGTAAGTTATACCTATGAGAACGATCTTGTGATGACCTTGTGATTATAGGTCTATACTTATGATGTATAAATATGTGGTAAACTTGATGGATGATCATGTGTGAGGCTTTTAGGCCAAATTAAATTGAGAAATGATATGTTCAAGTCTTTGTTGTGAATGTATATGTTAAATTTCCAATGAATGGCATGTAAATATTTGTTATTGGCTAGATATGGATATGTTTTGGTGATGTGTATGTTTAAATGGAAGTTAAAACAAAGAAATCATGAAAAAGCGAAATTAGCAGTAAAATAGTTTTGGACAAAAGCAGTTGTGTGAATTTGAAAAATCATCAAAAATAATGGATACTGAATTAAAGGTTGAATAAGTTATGAAATAAATGCTTATTAAGTCTATTTTCATATAAAAGAAATGGTGTAAGAAAAAGAATTTCATATTATGAGATATTTGAATTCTTGTGAGACAAAGTTAGAATGATTTCAAAATCCCCTATTCTAACTTGGAAAAATCATTAAAAATTATAAAAAAAATTATGGGTTATAATTTATATAATTAAAATTTGTAATGAGTCTATTTTCAAAATAAACAAATGAGAATATCATCTAAATCCCGTACTAGGAGATAATTAATTTTTAGTGATTAGGGGTCATAACTTTCGGACAGCGAAATAGGGGTGACTTTGATGAATAAACTATACTTATTGGCTAAACTAAAATTTTGAAAATTTTATGGTAAGAAGATATATGAGTCTAGTTTAAGGGAAAATTTGCAGATCTTAATTTGAAGTTTCGTAGCTGAAGATATAAATAATTTAGTAATTGTGACTCAAGTAGACAGCTTGAGATGAACATAAGTGAATAGTGGAACTTTGTTCAAATATGATTGTATAACTTGAGAACATATTCAGAGGAGTGTTAACAGCATGTTAATAAATTATTCATTATTTACATACCTACTTACTAAGCTATATGCTTACTCTCTCTTCCTTTCCTTTTCCTATAGTGTCACAGATGCTAGCTCGAGTTGGAGGTCGACGGAGATTCTATCACACTAACAAGCTATAGATTGGTACCAATAATTTTTATTCTAGCTTTTTAAGTCTATGGCATGTATAGGGACGTGGTTATTTGTGTATGTAACACCCCAATCCTGGCCTAGAAGTTAGGCCTGAATTTGGTGTGTCACATGTAAGCCTTTTTTGAAAACCTTGTTATCATTGAAAATCCATCTTATTTAAAAACTTGAGTAAAAGCTTAGTTTGCATATGACCAATGCCCAAAATGTGGTTTATTGACAAATTTATTTCCTTTTTTAAGACATTATTACATTTAAAACCTTAATCGTTGCGGAAGCTTAATTTTGAATTGTTGAATTTCGAAAAACGTTGTTCAAGTATTGAGTCGTGAAACCACTTTGAAGGTGTTACAGAAGCGTGTCAATTTTCAAAATGGTTATTATTTAGGAAAACCGTATCCTAAAGCTAGCAGGTATAAACTTAAAACCATAAAAATCCTGAATTAAAATCCAAGAGTTAAAGAGGCCTTATTACAAAACAGCATCCAACTAAAATACGTAAAACCCAACTAGCATAAAGCTAGTGCAGAAGTGTGGGCCACCATCGAGCTCCTCACAGCACCAAATCACCTAACACTGGGGATTACCTGCACAATTAGTAAGAAAGGTGAGTTTACGTAAACTCAGTGTGTAATTCCTTAAAAAACAACAATCAGATATGCAAAAAGCAAAAACAGAATGGGCCTAAGCCCATTACAAAATCAGTGTCCGGTGGACCTTCGCCCAATCCAGTAACAATGACAGGTGTAAAAAATGCAAACAGAAAGCTAGCCTAATCCAACCAATACATCGCCTGTACCACCTAACACAACATGTGGGGTTTAAATCAACCCACCCAGCCAACACACCAAGCATAGCATCGGTTGCGGCACTAAGTCAACAGCATGGCTTAAAGCATTACCAAGATGGCATAAAGCCATGAGCATCGCAGCAGAGTTGCCAAATGACAGGATAGCTAGAAGCCATAAGCAGGAAGGCCGTGGACCTTAGACAAGATGGCCATAAGCCATAATGCTTCCTCCATCAACATAACCCAAACCCATGCAGGATGACATGTCATAATATCAAACATAAATGCAGGATGTCATGCTCAGTATCAATCATATAAATAACATACATGCATCAATCAACCTACTACTCGAGTAATAACAGTCGTTAAAGCAGTTAGGGGTAAAATGGTAATTTTTACCCTCGGGGATATTTTGGTCATTATACTAAGTTTTGGAGCCTTGGTACCTATTACGACCTCTTAAGAGGTCTTGCGTCGCTTCTAGTGACTCGAATAACCTATATGGTCACAATAGTGATTTTGGGCCCAAAACCCATATTGGGCCCAAGTGGGCCCACATGCTCGTGTGGCCCATTCAATCCAGTTTCACATACATCATCCCATACCTTAAAATGTAGTCTAATAATAATCACTTACCAAATATTTTACCCATATAGGCCCGTAGGCCCATTGGGCCCATCGAGGCCCATCGAGGCCCATAATAGTCCAGGTGCACAGGCAAGCACACGATAGCCTCTACAGAGTTTTGCCCACGGTTTGTGGGCTCAATATGCCCCACATGCTTTAACACACTCATGAAGCCTCAAATGCCAACGTTCCAGCATTTCGGCCTTTCGGCTTTTGCCGATTTACACTACAATAGGGATTGGTTACACACCTGATTATGAAACGCGCTACAATCTTGTAGCCATGCACCTACAATCATTCAAATCTAACTGTTAATCACACGCTTAGTATATTTTCCCTCCTACACCAAACGCTGAAATCACACTAATCCCCTTACCTTGGACGACAGGCCTTACTAACCATTCGCTAATCGCTAACCGCGATTGTTTCCAAGATCTGCATCAAAATTTTACCAATCAAAGATTGAATAAACCAGTGATTTACATCCATCATAAGCCACCCTTAACAACTCATAAGGGCATTCGACCAATCTTACAACCCTAAAGTCTATTACCTTTGGTCCACTGATTCAGATACGAAAATCTAATCATGATTGCGTCCTTTGAAAACCCCCTTTAAATAAAATACGAGATCAAGAATCAGTTTTTCTTGAAAGGCCTCTATTCAGTTTAGAAAAAAGAACAGCTTAGTGAAAGAGGAGAGAAGAAGAAGAAGATTGATGAGGGGGTATTCGGCCACCCACGAACACAAGTGACTGGAAGGAGAAGAAAAGAGACACACACTGTAACAGCCCATTTTAGACCCTAATCAGAACGAGTGGTTTTGGGACCACTTAACCGAGTCAAAATATTGTTTTAACTGCTTTTATATGTTTTACAGCATGATAGATTCATTGTGTTAAAGTTTTGTATAGAAATTTTATTGTTTGATTAGCTAATTCGATATAAAGGATTAAATCGCCTAAAGCGATAAATAGGAGTTCTATTTCATAAATGACTTGTTTGATCATGGCCTTGAAAATGGGAGTCCTTAAATAGTTGTTTTACTATTTTAAAAGGTAGTGGACATTTATGTCCTTATTATTATGATTTTATAATGGTTTTTATAAGGTTAATTTTGGTTTTTATCAAATATGTGATATAATAGTTTAATTAAAACATAAAATGCTTTAATTTTCATCATCTCCAACGATTACGCAAACAAAATAAAGGGTTTTAAAGCATTCTTCATTCGGCTAGCTTTTAACTTCAATTAAGGTACGATTTTTGATCTGTTTCTAATGATTTTTTATGTTTTTGAGATCGTTACTTTGTATACTAGCTGACCTGTACCTCAATTTCTAAATTTGGTTGTGTCTTTGAAAAATGCCATTAATGAATCCGTGTTTTTTTGATAGTTTTTGATGAATTATTGATGTTTATTTGGAAATATACAATTTTTATAAAATAGTTTTTGACAAAAATGCCGAAAAAGGGTTAAATTAAAAAAGATAGAATTTTTTTGGTTAGATTTGTGAATAAATGACTTATATGTGCTTATTTGAGATATATGAATATTCGGCTATGATGAATTGAGGGTTTTATAGTGTAATTTGCTATTTTGTGAATTTAGGACTAAAGTGTTAAATTATGAAAAGTTAAGGGTTAATTTGTAAATAGGCCAAAATACATGTTTTTGGACTAAATTGAATAGGTTGGTGATTAAATAGTTAAATTTGCATTAATATAGATCAAGATAATCGAATCCCAGAACTTGATCAGGGAAAGAGAAAGGTAAACGAATAGACTCGAGATTCAACTAAACTGAGGTAAGTTGGTATAATTGTAATCGAGTTGTAAATGTTTATTTTTGATGCTTAATTTTTCATATGAATGCAATATCCTCGTAGAAATTGGATTGCCTATTGATTATATATTTGAATTGATATGGAAATGTTTAAAGAAACCAAGTACAAATTGATCACTGAGCCCCGTTAGAACAGTAGAAGTCGTAGGATACGAGTGACATGTCACTAGGGCTACAGGGTGGTTCGAGCTCTTGCATTTGTTGCGGACTCACCACAGCTCATGAGCTATATGTTCATCCTTCGAGATTACATGTTTAGTCTTCGGACTTACCGTTTAGCCTACAGGCTTACTGATTATCCTTCGGGATTACATGTTCAGCCTTCGGGCTTACCGTTTCAGGCTCGAAAGAGCATATATGATGCATTGACGGATTACAAGTTAGACGTGCATACACTGTGTGTGTATCACCTGAGTATCCCTCAATGTTCTTAAAGGTTCAACGGGCAATTAGCGATACAGGTTACATGAAGTTCTAGAGATATAAGTGTTACATGTTATATGAATTGATTTACATGAATTACATGTTATAAGTATTGAAGTTATGCTTATGATACATGAATGTTGTATTTTGTATGTGAATTAGTCATGAGATTATATGTACTAACAAGTGTATGCTTGTAAGATAGGCAACTTGAGCATATGAATTGACTTGGCATTTGTTATATGTTAACTTATTGATTTGGTAAGTTTAAATTCTACATTGTACTGGCTTACTAAGCTTTTGAATCTTACTTTGTTTATTCATTCCCTTTGTTTTGTAGATTCGGAAGCTAGCTCGACTTTCGAACGTGTCGGAGATCGCCATCACACTATCCATCTAGCTATTTGGCACTTTTGGATCATTGTAAATGAAAATGGTCATGGCATGTATAGGCTAGTTGCTAAGTTAATGAATATGGTATGTTTTTGGTACTAATTCAAGCTATGAGACATGGCTTGCTTTGTAAATGTTTTGATCTATCTTGAATGTCTTATATGATGGGTTCTATGTGCTTAAAGTTGATGATGAATGTGACACCATTGATCGAAGTGGTAAGTGTTATGATTTTGTTTATTTAGCTATTGAGTCGTTGAATGAATTGGTTTGGAAAAAATGTTCCTTTGGTATATGTTTAATTGGTGCGTAATGGTTGCAAATTGAGCATGGACTGTTGTGGTAAATATCGTGGTTTCATGCTTGTAGGAATTAACCCATTTTGGGTGGCTAGAATGGCTTAAACCAAGCCTAACTTGTGCCACACGGATAGAGCACACGGGCGTGTGACTTAGCCGTGTAACCCCTACATCTTAAAGGTTTTAGGCAATTTTTTCACACAGCTTAGACACGGGTATGTCTGGTAGCCGTGTGGTAATTGACAGTGTTGGCCACGGACTGGACACACAGGCGTGTCTGATGACCGTATGGGGTTAAACAGTTTCAACCATGGGCTGAGTGGTTGGGGCGTGTCTAGTAGGGCACGACCGTGTTGGTGTACACGGGCTAGGGACACGGCCATGTGTCCCTAACTTGAAAAGTTTCTCAATGTTCTCCCTATATCTCACATGATTCCAATTTGATCTTTGAAGAATGTATGTATCTTTGTATGAAACTTAAAAGTATGTTTTGATGTTTGAGTAGAGAATTATGTTTATGATCGTTGAGTTCAAAATTTTACTAACCTGATCTGAGCTACAAGTCCGGTAATGCCCCTTACCTATTCTGGCAATGGTTACAGGATAGGAGTGTTAACACTTTCGACACAGTTAAACACAAACCGTTATGGTCAAAAAGAAGTTCAGCTTCAAGGAAGAAAGAAAGAAAGGTGAGAAAGGAGTTTGAAGAAGAGAAAAGAGTCACATTCAGTCTTAAAGAATCGGAAAGAGAGAAGAGGCAAATTGACTAAGCACAAAAGAGTAGAAAAGTAGGAAATTTTGGTACTTTGGGGACTTTTATACCGACTATCATGCAAAAGAAAATACCAAAGTGATAACCCCCTAAGGCTAAACCCCCATTAGACACACCCAAAACACCTCCCAATGACCGAATACACTCCACAAAGCCCCATAGTCAAATTTGCACCCCGTCGACTTCCCAAATCAGTACCAACTCTTCCAACCACCCAATCCCTTAATTATCTCCTTGATTTCCTCCTTAATTTACTCCACACTTTACTCCCCATAACTTACTCAATTTTGAAGACCAATTCAAACCTCCTCCATGTAGAGTTCAAGTCCAACTCAACCTCTGGTCTAGCAAGATGTAAAATAAATCTCCTTTTTTGAGCAAGGAGAGATTCGAACCCTAGACCTCCTTGCCATGCATGTGATGGCACCTCTATGCCCCACATGTGGCACCATTTGACACTCCAACACGTGCTTCTTTGTGTTACAAAATTACCTCAATTAATTAAAAGGTATACCACTTGAGGTCAGGGTTCCACTAAAGCCAAAAATCATGAATTTTGCCAAGGTCCTAACTCAACCCCAAGGTTTCTACAAACCCCCAAATACACCCAAATCATCCAAACAACAAGCCAAACAAGCATTTTATGCCAAAACATGCATAATAAAATATTATAACCCATCACCAATGCCCAGTACTTCTAGGCCCAAATTTAGGGTGTTACAACTCTACCCCCTTAAAGAAATTTCGTCATCGAAATTTCCGACTATCTACAAAACACCCATTACAGGTTACATCACTATGCTTCTGCTACGCACTCTGACTCTAATTGTGAATTAAGTACATAAATCACTATGAGAAAATCATGTACCAGTATTCATATCTAGAGTGTCACCATCCTCTCAGCGGCATACTGTATATACCAACGTTGGCTGCCTCGCCTCCGCATAACCAGTACCTCTGCCTGGTGTCCCATGACCTAAGCCATTTGTACCCCTGGCCTGATCATGACCTCTTGATGGCTGTTGACCATCTCTCGCTGGCTAAGCAACACCCACCCATACAGTTTGCATCTGCTTTGGCCTTTGTAGGTAATCTCTCACAAAGTGCTCCACTAATCCACACCTGAAGCATGCTTCAGTTCTTCTTCGACACTCGCCCTGATGATAACTCCCACGACTCGCGCAAGGAGGTGATTTAGCAACAGCAACGGGGACCCTAACTCGAACTGGCCCTTCCATTCTTGCATTTTTCTTAGGTCTCCAATCTGAATTAGAGGTCTCTAAATCTCTCTTATCTCTACCCCTTTCCTTTTCCCGATTCTGACGTTCCGCACGCTTTACCTCCTCCGCAATCATAGCTTTCTCTACTAATGTAGCAAAGTCTTGTTCCCTTTATGGAGCTATCAACACTCAGAGACTGTCCCTAAGACTGTTCTCAAACTGAACACAGCGCTCGTATTATGTTGCTACAATCCTTCGGGCATACAGGCTAAGTCGCAAGAATTTTGCCTCGTACTCAGCCACCGATTTGTCTCCTTGGACCATGTTTAGAAATTCCTTTCTATGTGTGTTGACGTCTCACCCACATATATTTCTTGAAATGAGGTCTTGAAGAATTCCCAGGTTAAACGATTCGACGGAGTACCCTCTTTTACCATAAGCCACCACAGATAGGCTTCATCTCTCAGCAGGGACACGGCACCCGTCAACTTTTGTTCTGGCGTGCAATTGAGGTCATCCATAATTCTTTTGGTGGCCTCCAACCAATATTCTGCCACACTAGGGACCACCCCTGAAACTCCCCTGAAGATCTCTGCTCCATTTGACAGGAGTCTCTTAACAATCGACCCTCGGCTCCTATTACTAATGTTAGGCCCTGTAGACTCAGTAACTCTTTCCAAAATACGAAGCATCACCTTAAATAGTGCGTCATCCCCAACAACTTGGTCAAACAACCCCATCTCAGCCACCCATGAAACCGGTGCCTCACTCGCCTCAATATCTGGCATGTGTCCCGATGCCGATGATCCAGCTCTAGCAACCCCACGGCCTCTGCCGTGGCCTCTTGTACCCTTTCTAGTGCTCATTTTCACTATGCGTATTATATGATTTAGAAATTTTATGAATTAGCTTACAGTTTCAGTAATTATTAACAATGTCTTATGCAAACAGAAATTTAATGTTTGTTTTCGCAGATCAAAGTTACACTACAATTTTCAGTTTCCTATAGTTTAAGTCTACTCTATCTAAAGTATCATAGCATAGTCTTATGTCTAAGTAATCTCAGTAATTCAGTATTTAAATAGATAACAGTATTCAGAACACTTATATATTCAGTGCCAGAGACTCGATGTGCCATACTTTTAAGAAGAAAAAAACCTCAAACATATCACAATTGAGTTTTGCAACCTGGATCTGATACCACTAAATGTAACACCCCACCCAAATTTGACGTGTCACATGGAAGTGTTTTTTGAAAGCCTTGTTATCATTGAAAATCCCTCTTATTTAAAAACCTGAATAAAAGCTTAGTTTGTATTTGACCAATTCCCAAAACATGGTTTATTGAAAAGTTTATTCCCTTTTTAAGACATTTTTACATTTAAAACCTTAATCGTTGCGGAAGCTTAATTTTGAATTGTTGAATTTCGAAAAATGTTGTTTAGGTATTAAGCCGTGAAACAATTTTGAAAGTGTTACGGAAGCGTGTCAATTTTGAAAATAGTTATTATTTTTTAAAACCGCGTTCTAAAGCTAGCAGGTATAAACTTAAAACCATAAAAATCCTGAATTAAAATCCAAGAGTTAAAGAGGCCTTATTACAAAACAAAAACTAACATAAACCCAACTAACATAAAACCAGTGCAGAAGTGTAGGTCATCATCGAGCTCCTCACAACACCGAACTGCCTAACACTGGGGATTACCTACACAACTAGTCAGAAGGGTGAGTTTACGTAAACTCAATGTGTTATTCCTTATAAAACAACAATCAGATATGCAGAAAGCAGAAATAGAATTGGCCTAAGCCCATTACAGAATCAGTGTTAGGTGGACTTTAGCGCAATGCAGTAACAATGACAAGTGTAAACAATGTAGACAGAAAGCCAGCTCAATCCAACCAATACACCGCCCGTACCACCCAACACACCATATGGGGATTAAATTAACCTACCTAACCAACACACCAAGCATAGCACCGGTTACGATAATAAGTCAACAGGATGGCACAGAGCCATGAGCATCGCAACATAGATGCCAAATGACAGGATGGCTAGAAGCCATAAGTAGGAAGGCCATGGGCCTTAGACAGGATGGCCATAAGCCATAATACTTCCTCCATCAACATAACCCAAACCCATGCAGGATGACATGTCATAATATCATACGTGAATGCAGGATGTCATGCTCAGTATCAATCATATAAATAACATACATGCATCAATAAACCTACTACTCGGGTTATAACAGTCATTAAAGTAGTCAGGGGTAAAATGGTAATTTTTACCCCTAGGGGTATTTTGGTCATTATACTAAGTTTCAGAGTCTCGGTACCCATTACGACCTTCTAAGAGGTCTTGCGTCGCTTCCAGCGACTCAAATAACCTATATGGTCATAATAGTGATTTTGGACCCAAAACCCATATTGGGCCCAAGTGGGCCCATACGGTAGTGTGACCCATTCAGTCTAGTTTCAAATACATCATCCCATACCTTATAATCTAGTCTAATAATAATCACTTACCAAATATTTTACCTATATGGGTCCGTAGGCCCATTGGGCCCATCGAGGCCCATAACAGTCTAGGTGCACAGACTTGCAGACGATAGCCTCTATAGAGTTTTGCTGACAGTTTATGGGCTCGATATGCCCCACGTGCGTTCACCCGCTCATAAGGTCTCAAATGCCGATATTCTGGCATTTAGACTTTCTAGCTTTCGCCGATCTACACTACAATAGGGTGTGGTTACACACCTGATTAAGAAACGTGTTACGATCCCTTAGCCATGCACCTACAATCATTCAAATCTAACCGTTAATCACAGGCTTAGTATATTTTCCCTCCTACACCAAAACCCGAAATCACACTAATCCCCTTACCTTGGACGACAATACTTACTAATGCTTATCTAATTGCTAGCCACGATTGTTTCCATGATCTACATCAAAACTTTAACCATCAAAGATTGAATAAACCAGTGACTTACATCCATCATAAGCCACTCTTAACAACTCATAAGGGCATTCGGCCAATCTTATCACCCCAAAATGGATTACCTTTGGTTCACTGATTCAGATATGAAAATCTAATCACGACCGCGTCCTTTGAAATTACCCTTTAAAAAAAATACGAGATCAAGAGAGGAAAAAAACAAGATGATTAGGGATTCGGTTAACAGAGAAGATGGTGGACTCAATTTTGGAAATGGGGAAGGAATAATCAACTAGGAGCAAGAGAAGAATCGATTTTTCTTGAAAGGCCTCTATTCAGTTTTGAAAAAAGAACGGGTTAGTGAAAGAGGAAAGAAGAGGAAGAAGATTGATGAGGGGGTATTCAGCCACCCACGAACACAAGTGACTGGAAAGAGAAGAGAAGGGACATACACTTTCAGCATAAGCTAAACACAAACCATTATGGTCAAAAAGAAGTTCAGCTTCAGGGAAGAAAGAAAGAAAGGTGAGAAAGGAGTTTGAAGAAGAGAAAAGCGCCACACTCAGTCTTGAAGAATCGGAAAGAGAGAAGATGCAAATCGGCTAAGCATAAAATAGTAGAAAAGTGGGAAATTTCAGTGCTTTGGGGACTTTTATGCCCACTATCATGCAAAAGAAAATACCAAAGTGATAACCCTACAAGACTAAACCCCCATTCGGCACACCCAAAACACCTCTCAATGACCGAATACACTCTACAAAGCCCCATAGCCGAATTTGCACCCCCCACTTCCCACATCAACACCAACTCTTCCAACCACCCAATCCCTTAATTATCTCCTTGATTTCCTCCTTAATTTACTCCACACTTTACTCCCCATCACTTACTTAATTTTGAAGACCAATTCAAACCTCCTCCATGTACAGTTCAAGTCCAACTCAACCTCTAGTCTAGCGAGATGTAAAATAAATCACCCTTTCTGAGCAAGGAGGGATTCAAACCCCAGACCTCCTTTCTATGCATATGACACCACCTCGAGGCCCCACATGTGGCGCCATTTACCACTCTAACACAAGTTTCTTTCTGTTACATGTAACAGCCCGATTTTGACCCTAATCAGAACGATGGTTTCGGGACCACAAATCTGAGTCAGAAAAATATTTTTAAAAATTATTTTGGTGTTATTTATGTGTGAATTAATATTCGTGAAAGTTTCGTGTTTTAATTTTGTTCTTTGGATGTTGAATTATTAAATAAGGGCTTAATTGCATAAATGGAAAATTAGATGGTTTATGTGTGAGTGTCGAATTGTATTTGTTCTTTTATTATAGAGGATTTAAGATGTAATTAGGCCAAAGAAATATTGCATGGACATATTCGGCCATTAGTTAGTGGGAATTGAATGAATTTATAAAGGCTATTATGATAATTTAATAATTATTATGTGTATTAGCTAATAAAACATGAAATTACTTTGATATTCATCTTGGAAAAGCTGAAACTAATGAAAGAAAAGAAAAAGAAAAGCCAAGAACATTCGGCCATTGTTGTAGCTTGATTCAAGGTATGTTTGAGCTTGGTTTTTGATAAATTTTATGTTTTTGAGATCGTTGCTTCGAATACTCTAAGACCCATGCTAGAATTTTCAAATTTTATGATATATTCATGAATTGCCATTGTTGATAGCTTAGTAGATTTTATGTTTGATGGCAGAAAATAAAGGATATGAGTAGATTAACAAGTTTTGTATTGGAGAATTTTCATGAAATTGTGTAATTTGGGTTAAATTGTAAAAATATTAAATTGAGGGGCTAAATTAAAAAATTAAGAAAGTGTAGGGACTTGTATAAGCCTAGTGAACATTCGGCCCTAGCATAGTATATGCAATTTTTGCATATTTTGTGTTTTGTGAAAATTGGATAAATTTGTAAAAGTGTAAACTGCCAGGGGTAAAATGGTAATTTACCCATTTATGTGTTTAGGGATTAAATTGAATGAAATTGTATTTTGAATGAGCTCAATTTGAAATGTATAGATCAAGAAACAAAAAGATCAGACTTGGATTGGGGGAAAGCAAAAATCGTTGAATAGTTGATAATCTCTGTCCGTCGATATTCGAGGTAAGTTTTAAGCAAATATTTTGTGTTGATTAAATTAAGTACAATGTATATATATGTGTGTTCCGAATTGAAATATATGAAAAGTTGATGTTGTCGAATTCAAATGGAAATGACTAATTTAAAATTTATATGTATCGAGTAATTAAATTTAAGCACTGAGTGTGCGAGTATAAACAGTTATGAATGTGAAATTTGCACTAAGTGTGTGAGCTTGGTCGTTGAGCACTAAGTTTGCGAGTTTAAATATCGAGCACTAAGTGTGCGAACTCGATATACATATTTTCGAATAACCTATAGCACTAAGTGTGCAATCTATTTGAGTAGTCAGGGATAGTTCAATGAATTAAAGTTTCGAATTTCTTGAAGAGTAATTGTGTTTTATGAGTTCAAAATTGTGCAGGTGATTATTGAACTTATATGGGGAATATTATGGATCGTAATTTTGTGTGATGGATGGCAGTAAAGATGATTGCATGATAGATATACGAATTGAATGATTGAATTGATACATTGACATATTTATATATAATACCATGTTAATGTTACAAGAAATGCTAAGGGATAATCAATTGAATTGTGAGTATGAAATGGTGGATTGGTTTTAATGGCTTTATGCTTGATTCTATTAAAGTTACATGATGATGAAATGTCAAAATGCATTCAGTTTATGGTTAGAAGTAAGGTAGTATTTTGTGGTTGAGTAGAGGCATGTCGTAATTAGTTGAGGTTAAGTATATGATTAATAAGTTGTCCTATATGTGGTAAATTATTAACTAAATGATCTATTAGCATGACTCAGTTACATGATATTAGATTATTAAGTTAATTGAGAACTTTCGATGCTTATAACTTACTAAGTTAATATAGCTTACCTTGTGTGTGTTTATCTATCTTTGATTTATAGATTTTTTTGGAAGATCGTTACGCGCTCGGGTATCGTTTGTGAAGTCATCCACACTATCTCCTATATATATATTTGGTACTTTTGATATTTTTAACTAAACTTATGGCATGTATAGTTAGTGTTGTTTGGTTGGATTAGGGTTGTATATAAACCTAAGCCATGCAAAAATGGTTGTTTATAAGTTGATTTTGGTTATATGCTTTGACTGATTAATGGTTTTCAGTTTGATATTTCGGTCTATGTATAGATGTATATGTGTTATGTAACAGCCCACTTTATACCCTAGTCAGAACGAGTGGTTTCGGGACCACTTAACCGAGTCGAATTATTAATTTTATGGCTTTAATATGTTTTACAGCATGATAGAATTACCATGTGAAAGTTTCGTTTAGAAATTTTATTGTTTGACTAGTTAATTTGATAAAAAGGATTAAATCGCGTAAAGCGATAAATTAGAGTTCTATTTTCTAAATGGCTTATTTGAGCATGGCTTTATAAAAAGAGGTACTTGCATGGCAATTATGCCATTTTTATTTGGAGTGGTTGGTAATGGACCATTATGTCCATATTTTATAAGGTTTTCTAATTATTTTATAAAGCGCTAAATTGTCTTTTAATTATTATATGTTATATGTTTAATTAAAACATGAAAATGGCTTTAAAAATTTCTTCTCTTACACCAATTATACAAACAAAGAAAAGGGTTTAAAGCTTTCTTCCATTCGGCTAGTTTTTTTTACAAATTAAGGTATGGTTTTGTCTCGATTTTGAGTGATTTTTACGTTTTTGAGATCGTTGCTTCGTATATTAGTCGACCCGTACCTAAATTTCTGATTTTCTGAATATCCTTGAAAAATGCCATTGATGAATCCTTGATATATTGATAGATTTTGATGAATTATTGTATATTATGTGGAAATATACAAGAATTTTAAAGTGATTTTTGAAGAAAATGGGTTTTGAGGATTTGATTGTAAAAAGGTAGAATTTTTAAGGTTAAATTTGTGATTAATTGAAAGATATATGCTTGTATAAGTCCCTTGAATATTCGGCTATAGTGAATTGGGGGATTGATTGTGTAATTTGTCATTTTTGTGATGAGAGGACTAAATTGTAAAGTATTGAAAATTTTGAGGGCTAATTTGCAAATATGTTAAAATATATGTTTTGGATTGAATTGAATATGTGAGTTAGTAAATAGCTGAATTTTGCATTAATTTAGATAAAGACGATCGAATCCCGGAACTTGATCAGGGAAAACGGAAAATAGACGAGTAGATACGGGATTACGAGGTAAGTTCGTATAACAAATTTAATGTATTTATATATGTTCATACGTATTGTTATTTGAAAATATGAAATGCTAGATGATTAAATAGCCTAATGGAACGAGTATATATGAGATTGAAATAGAAATGTTAAATTGTTACAACTGATAAATTGAATACCGAGCCCCGTTAGAACCGTAGAAGTCGATAGGATACGAGTGACATGTCACTAGGGCTACAGGGTGGTTCGAGCTCCTGCATTTGTTGCGGACTCACCACGTGCTCATGAGCTACAGGTTTATCCTTCGGGATTACATGTTCAGCCTACGGGCTTACCGATTATCCTTCGGGATTATATGTTCAGCCTCCGGGCTTACCGTACAGGCTCGAAAGAGCATATATGACGCATTGACGGATTACAGGTTATATGTATATACACTGTGTGTGTATCACCCGAGTATCCCTCGATGTTCTTAAAGGTTTAACTGGCAATTACCGATACATGTTACATAAAGATTGAATGATATATGTATTACATGTTATATGAGACATGTCCATGTAGGGTATAAGTTACATGAAATACATGTACAAGTATTTGAGCAATGATATGATACATGAATGTTGTGGTTGGTACATGAATGAATTTATATGTTACATGGACTAACAAGTGTATACTGTGAAATAGGCAACTTGAGTATAAGAATTGAATTGGCATTGTTGTTGTAATTATCGCATTGATTCGGTAAGGTTTAATTTCTATATTATACGGACTTACTAAGCTTTAGAAGCTTACTCTGTTCATTTCTTTCACTGTCTTATAGATTCGGAAGCTAGCTCGATAATCGGACGAGTCAGAGATCGCCATCACACTATCTATCAAACTTTGGTACTTTTGAAACTTTTGTAAATGAAATGGTCATGGCATGTATAGGCTAGATGGTTAGTGAATATGGCATATTTTGGTAAGTGATCAAGCTATGAGATGTGGCTTGGGTCACATATGTTTATAATCAAGTATTTTGGGATTGATTTTTGGTTAAATGTGTTATGGCAAATTATGTGATTTTGATGAGTTCTTTGTGCTTGAGGATGATGATGATTTTGAGGTTCATTATATGCTTGAATTGGTATGTTTGTAGATGGTAAATTGGCTTGAAATGTTGCATATTCTTGGCTTGTAGGAATGACCATTGTTGGGTGGCAATTTGGCTTAAACCAAGCCTATATTGTGCCACACGGCTAGGGAACACGGGCATGTATTTCGACCGTGTGTCACCTGCACCTTAAACGTTTTGGTCAGTTTTGGTACACGGCCTAGACACACGGGCGTGTCTGGTAACTTGTAGCCGTGTGAAATTTGGCAGTATAGTCACACGGTCTGCTCTGTTTTGTACACGGGCGTGTCTGGCAGCCGTGTGATTTTTTACAGTTTCGACCACGAGGTAAGGGCACGGACGTGCCTAGGCTGTGGGCGACACACGGCCTAACCCCATGGGCGTGTTGGACAGCCGTGTGGGGTAAGTCAGATTCGACCACGGGCTGAAAGGTTTGGGCGTGTCTAGAGGGACACGACCGTGTGAGAAGAACACGGGCAAGGGGCACGGCCGTGTGTCCTTAACTTAAAAATTTCGCAAATTTTTCCTATCTTTTAGCATGTTTCCAATTAGATTTCCAATAGTTATATGCATAATTTTATGATCAAATGAAGCATGCTCTGATGATTGATGATACGTGTTGGATCTTGATTAAAAAGTTTAAAATTTTACTGCTCCGATATATGTTACAAGTCCGGTAATGCCCCTTACCTATTCTGGTGACAGTTACGGGATAGGGGTGTTACATTTGGTTGGTATCAGAGCCACTGTTTAGTCGATTCTAGGACTACCGTAGTGAGTATTAGTCTAGCTATACATGCCATGTACATGAAATGTGATAGTATGATATCTCCTGACATCCTTTGAAATCTGCTTTATATAGTAATGGATCCGAATCGAGCTTTAGTTGATGATGTTGAAAGTATTACGCCAGCACTCGCTCAAGGGGCTGTGCCTTCTGAATCGGGCCCTGCTGTGGCCAATCAGGAAGAAATGAAACAAGCTTTCTTCCAAATGATGTCTGGATGGTTTAGTGAGTTTGTGCGAGCAAACCCGGCTACTCCGCAACCTCCACCCCCTCCCGTCCCACAATCTAACCCTGATAATGTACGAGTTGTGGATCCTCTAAGATTGAACAGACCTCCTGTTGATAAGATACGGAAGTATGGTGCTGAGGAATTCCGAGCTTCAGCAAGTGATGATACTGAGAGGGCTGAATTTTGGCTTGAGAATACGATTAGAGTTTTTAATGAACTGGCTTGTACTCCTAATGAGTGCCTGAGATGTGCTATTTCTTTGCTTCGGGATTCAGTATATCAATGGTGGAATACATTGACCTCGGTTGTACCACGAGAACGAGTCGATTGGGATTTCTTCCAGACGGAATTCAGAAAGAAATACATCAGTCAATGATTCATCGATCAGAAAAGAAAAGAGTTTTTAGAGCTGAAACAGGGTCGAATGTCTATAACTGAATACGAGAGAGAGTTTGTTCGACTCAGCAAATATGCTCGCGAATGTGTTTCTACCGAAGCAACAATGTACAAAAGGTTCGAAGATGGGCTAAATGAAGAAATTCGACTATTAGTCGGAATACTTGAGCTGAGAGAGTTTGTAGTTCTCGTTGATCGGGCCTGTAAAGCTGAGGAGCTTGCTAAAGAAAAGAGAAAAGCTGATTCTGAATTCAGAGAAGCTAGAAAAAGGTTTGCGGGTAAACCGTATCAGTCTGGATCAAAAAGATCAAAGGATTTTCATCCTCGTCCTGCTGCTTCTACGGGCACATCTATCCGAGAGAAAAGTGTTAAGACTTCTCATTCGAGACCTCAGACGACTTCTGTAGCTAGTGCGGGTAGTGTGAGAATTCCCGGATCAGAGTGTAAGCATTGTAATAGAAGGCATTTTGGAGAGTGTCGACTGATGAGTGGGGCATGTTTTCGATGTGGATCGTTAGATCATTACTTGCGTGATTGTCCTGAAAGATCTGTACCTGATAGAGAATAGTCGACTAAGACAAAAAACGTTGCATCGAGAGGTAGACCGTCGCGAAGTGTTGGGAACCAAAGTGGAAATTGCAATGTGGCGAGAGATGCTAATGTGAGATCTGAGATGCGTACTCCTGCGAGAGCTTATGCAATACGTGCACGCGAGGAAGCCTCGTCGCCTGATGTTATTACTGGTATTTTTTCTCTCTATAACACTGATATTGTTGCGTTGATAGATCCTGGATCAACTCATTCATATATCTATATGAAATTAGTGTATGAAAAGAATTTAAGTGTTAAGTCTACGGAATATGTAGTTAAAGTATCGAATCCATTAGGAAACTCTGTGTTAGTTGATAAGATATGTAAGAAATGTCCGTTGATGACTCGGGGATATTATTTTTCGGCTGATCTGATGCTCCTCCCTTTTGACGAATTCGATGTAATACTGGGCATGGATTGGCTAAATGCGCATGAGGCTATTGTGAATTGTCGAAGTAAGAGTATAGAATTGAAATGTCAGGATGGTGAGATTCTTCGGATTGAATCAAATGATTCGAATGAATTACCGATAGTGATTTCTGCCATGAGGGCTCAGAAGTATGCCAGAAAAGGCTATGATGCGTATTTAGCGTATGTGATGAATTCTAGCAAGACAGAATTAAAAATTGAGTCTGTACCGGTTATTTGTGAGTTTTCAGATGTTTTTCCGGAAGAATTACCGGGTTTACCGCCGATTAGAGTAGTTGAATTCGGTATTGAATTGTTACCGGGCACTACTCCGATATCGATAGCTCCATACAGAATGGCACCGATGGAATTAAAAGAGTTGAAAGCACAGTTACAAGAATTGACGGATAGAGGTTTTGCGAGACCAAGCTTTTCACCTTGGGGTGCTCCCGTATTATTTGTGAAAAAGAAAGATGGAACGATGAGAATGTGTATTGATTATCGACAGTTGAACAAGGTAACAGTGAAGAATAAATACCCTCTTCCACGGATTGATGATTTATTCGATCAGTTAAAAGGAGCTACTATATTTTCAAAGATTGATTTGAGATCGGGTTACTACCAGCTACAAGTTAAAGATTCAGATATATCGAAAATTGCTTTCAGAACACGATACGGACATTATGAGTTTCTGGTCATGCCTTTCGGGTTGACAAATGCACCTGCAGTGTTCATGGACTTGATGAACCGTGTATTCAAACCGTATTTAGATAGATTCGTTGTCGTGTTCATTGATGACATTCTGATCTATTCACGTGATAAGGTAGAGCATACTGAGCATTTGAGAATTGTGTTGCAAATTCTGAGAGATAAGCAGTTGTTTGCCAAATTCAGCAAATGTGAATTTTGGCTTCGAGAAGTCAGATTTTTGGGTCATATTGTTTTTGCGGAAGGCATCAGAGTAGATCCGAGTAAAATATTTGCTATTATAGACTAGAAACCCCCGAGAAATGTATCTGAGATTAGAAGTTTTCTGGGATTAGCGGGATATTACCGAAGATTTGTTAAAGGATTTTCGATGATTACAGTGCCGTTGACTCGATTGTTGCAGAAAGATGTGAAATTCAAGTGGACTGATAAATGTCAGCAGAGTTTTGAACAGTTGAAAGCCCTGTTAACAGAAGCTCTGGTTTTAGTTCAACCCGAATCGGGGAAAGAATTTGTTATATACAGTGATGCATCTATTATCGGACTGGGCTGTGTATTGATGCAAGACGGGAAAGTCATAGCTTATGCCTCCCGACAGTTAAAGCCGCATGAGAAGAATTACCCGACGCATGATCTTGAGTTAGCTGCTATAGTATTTGCATTAAAGATTTGGCGGCATTACTTATATGGTGAGAAATGTAGAATTTTTACCGATCATAAAAGTCTGAAGTATCTGATGTCACAGAAAGATTTAAATATGCGACAGCGGAGATGGCTCGAACTACTAAAAAACTATGAATTTGTAATTGATTATCATCCAGGGAAAGCTAATGTTGTAGCTGATGCGTTAAGTCGAAAGTCTCTATTTGCTTTGCGAGCTCTGAATGTTCAAATGACGTTATCTGATGATGGATCTATTTTAGCTGAGCTAAAGGCTAAACCGTTGATTCTGTAGCAAATTTTCGAAGCTCAAGGGACTAATCCCGATCTGCAAGCTAAACGACTTCACTGTGAGTCTAATTCTGATTCTGACTTTTCTATAAGGAACGATGATTGTTTAATGTTTCGAAATAGAATTTGCATACCGAAAAATAGTGAACTCATTCAGAAAGTTCTACACGAGGCACACGACAGTCGATTTTCAGTTCATCCGGGTAGCACTAAGATGTATAACGATTTGAAACAGCAATACTGGTGGTCAGGAATGAAACGTGACATATCAGAATTCGTATCAAAATGTTTGATCTGTCAGCAAGTTAAAGCTGAACATCAGGTACCGTCAGGTTTATTACAGCCTATTATGATTCCAGAATGGAAATGGGACAGAGTCACTATGGATTTTGTATCTGGACTACCTCTATCTCCAAAGAAGAAAAATGCAATCTGGGTTATAGTTGACAGATTGACGAAGTCTACACATTTTATACCAGTACGTACTGATTATTCTCTGGATAAATTAGCGGAACTATATGTATCTGAAATTGTGCGATTACATGGTATACCATTATCCATTGTGTCTGATAGAGATCCGAGGTTTACCTCGAGATTCTAGAAGAAGTTTCAAGAGGCTTTGGGAACGAAATTGAGTTTCAGTACAGCATTTCATCCCCAGACTGACGGTCAGTCTAAAAGAATTATTCAGATTCTGGAAGACATGTTACGGTGTTGTATTCTTGAATTCGAAAGTAATTGGGAGAAATACTTACCTCTGATAGAGTTTGCATACAATAAGAGTTTTCAGACAAGTTTAAAGATGGCTCCATATGAAGCATTATATGGTTGTAAATGTCGAACACCGCTATACTAGACGGAATTGAGTGAGAGAAAGTTACACGGGGTTGATCTAATCTGAGATGCAGAAGAAAAAGTAAAAGTAATACGCGATAATTTAAAAGCAGCTTCAGATAGACAGAAATCATACGCAGATTTGAAACGGAAAGAAATAGAGTTTCAGGTCGGAGATAAAGTATTTCTGAAAGTATCACCATGGAAGAAAATTCTTCGTTTTGGCAGAAAAGGGAAGTTAAGTCCTCGTTTTATCGGGCCGTATAAAATTGTGGAACGAATTGGACCTGTAGCTTACCGGTTATCGTTACCGTCTGAGCTTGAAAAGAATCACGACGTATTTCATGTTTCAATGCTTTGGCGATACCGATCTGATCCATCTCATGTCATTTCTCCCATAGATGTGGAATTACAGTCTGATCTATCGTACAGCGAAGAACCGATTAGAATTCTGGCCTGAGAAATGAAAGAGTTGAGAAATAAGCGTATAGCACTTGTAAAAGTTCTCTGGTGTAAACACGGAATAGAAGAAGCTACGTGGGAGCTCGAGGAAACTATGCGAAAATAGTACCCTAACTTGTTCACTGGTAAGATTTTCGGGGACGAAAATCCCTAAAGGGGGGAGAGTTGTAACAGCCCACTTTATACCCTAGTCAGAACGAGTGGTTTCGGGACCACTTAACCGAGTCGAATTATTAATTTTATGGCTTTAATATGTTTTACAGCATGATAGAATTACCATGTGAAAGTTTCGGTTAGAAATTTTATTGTTTGACTAGTTAATTTGATAAAAAGGATTAAATCGCGTAAAGCGATAAATTAGAGTTCTATTTTATAAATGGCTTATTTGAGCATGGCTTTATAAAAAGAGGTACTTGCATGGCAATTATGCCATTTTTATTTGGAGTGGTTGGTAATGGACCATTATGTCCAAATTTTATAAGGTTTTCTAATTATTTTATAAAGGGCTAAATTGTCTTTTAATTATTATATGTTATATGTTTAATTAAAACATGAAAATGGCTTTAAAAATTTCTTCTCTCACACCGATTATACAAACAAAGAAAAGGGTTTAAAGCTTTCTTCCATTCGGCTAGTTTTTTTTTACAAATTAAGGTATGGTTTTGTCTCGATTTTGAGTGATTTTTACGTTTTTGAGATCATTGCTTCGTATATTAGTCGACCCGTGCCTCAATTTATGATTTTTTGAATATCCTTGAAAAATGCCATTGATGAATCCTTGATATATTGATAGATTTTGATGAATTATTGTATATTATGTGGAAATATACAAGAATTTTAAAGTGATTTTTGAAGAAAATGGGTTTTGAGGATTTGATTGTAAAAAGGTAGAATTTTTAAGGTTAAATTTGTGATTAATTGAAAGATATATGCTTGTATAAGTCCCTTGAATATTCGGCTATAGTGAATTAGGGGATTGATTGTGTAATTTGTCATTTTTGTGATGAGAGGACTAAATTGCAAAATATTTAAAATTTTGAGGGCTAATTTGCACATATGTTAAAATATATGTTTTGGATTGAATTGAATATGTGAGTTAGTAAATAGCTGAATTTTGCATTAATTTAGATAAAGACGATCGAATCCCGGAACTTGATCGGGGAAAACGGAAAATAGACAAGTAGATACGGGATTACGAGGTAAGTTCGTATAACGAATTTAATGTATTTATATATGTTCATACGTATTGTTATTTGAAAATATAAAATGCTAGATGATTAAATAGCCTAATGGAACGAGTATATATGAGATTGAAATAGAAATGTTAAATTGTTACAAGTGATAAATTGAATACCAAGCCCCGTTAGAACCGTAGAAGTCGATAGGATACAAGTGACATGTCACTAGGGCTACAGGGTGGTTCGAGCTCCTGTATTTGTTACGGACTCACCACGTGCTCATGAGCTACAGGTTTATCCTTCGGGATTACATGTTTAGCCTACGGGCTTACCGATTATTCTTCGGGATTATATGTTCAGCCTCCGGGCTTACCGTACAGGCTCGAAAGAGCATATATGATGCATTGACGGATTACAGGTTATATGTATATACACTGTGCGTGTATCACCCGAGTATCCCTCGATGTTCTTAAATGTTTAACGGGCAATTATAGATACATGTTACATGAAGATTGAATGATATATGTATTACATGTTATATGAGACATGAGAATTACATGGATTATAGGGTATAAGTTATATGAAATACATGTACAAGTATTTGAGCAATGATATGATACATGAATGTTGTGGTTGGTACATGAATGAATTTATATGTTACATGGACTAACAAGTGTATACTGTGAAATAGGCAACTTGAGTATATTAATTGAATTGGCATTGTTGTTGTAATTATCACATTGATTCGGTAAGGTTTAATTTCTTTATTATACGGACTTACTAAGCTTTAGAAGCTTACTCTGTTCATTTCTTTCACTGTCTTATAGATTCGGAAGCTAGCTCGATAATCGGACGAGTCGGAGATCGCCGTCACACTATCTATCAAACTTTGGTACTTTTGAAACTTTTGTAAATGAAATGGTCATGGCATGTATAGGCTAGATGGTTAGTGAATATGGCATATTTTGGTAAGTGATCAAGCTATGAGATGTGGCTTGGGTCACATATGTTTATAATCAAGTATTTTGGGATTGATTTTTGGTTAAATGTGTTATGGCAAATTATGTGATTTTGATGAGTTCTTTATGCTTGAGGATGATGATGATTTTGGGGTTCATTATATGCTTGAATTGGTATGTTTGTAGATGGTAAATTGGCTTGAAATGTTGCATATTCTTGGCTTGTAGGAATGACCATTGTTGGGTGGCAATTTGGCTTAAACCAAGCCTATATTGTGCCACACGGCTAGGGAACATAGGCGTGTATTTCGACTATGTGTCACCTGCACCTTAAATGTTTTGGTCAGTTTTGGTACACGGCCTAGACACACGGGCGTGTCTGGTAACTTATAGCCGTGTGAAATTTTGCAGTATAGTCACACGGTCTGCTCTATTTTGTACACGGGCGTGTCTGGCAGCCGTGTGATTTTTGACAGTTTCGACCACGGGGTAAGGGCACGGACGTGCCTAGGCCGTGGGTGACACACGGCCTAACCCCATGGGCGTGTTAGACAGCCGTGTGGGGAAGTCAGATTCGACCACGGGCTGAAAGGTTTGGGCGTGTTTGGAGGGACACGGCCGTGTGAGAAGAACACGGGCAAGGGGCACAGCTGTGTGTCCCTAGCTTAAAATTTTCGCAAATTTTCCCTATCGTTTAGCGTGTTTCCAATTAGATTTTCAATAGTTATATGCATAATTTTATGATCAAATGAAGCAAGCTCTGATGATTGATGATACGTGTTGGATCTTGATTAAAAAGTTTAAAATTTTACTGCTCCGATATATGTTACAAGTCCAGTAATGCCCCTTACCTATTCCGGTGACGGTTACGGGATAGGGGTGTTACATGTTATATATTTGATATGTTTTAGATTAAGTTTGATGGTTTCGCTTAAATAGAAAGGCCATATAAAGGACGTATTATGATATTAGATTAATATGATGCATGTGTATTGTTGATCTTTGTATTAAATGATTAGTTGGCCTATAAAAGTTGCTACCTTGCAAAGCTTTTAATTTTGGATATGTATGTATTCGCTAATGTATTGGAAAGTGACAACATGAACGATGAATCATGTTTTGAGGAATTATGATGTTTATTTGCTACTAGGTAAATGTGGTTTATTATATGTATTTAGTTCTTAATGGTTCGGCCTTAGTATGTTTTGTTTATACATATGAATTTGTAATTCATGCAAATTACTCAATGGATATTCTGCAATTAAGTTAATATAGGGTATGAATTTGATTAGCACGTTTGCAGTTATATGTGAGATTATATATGTTATATGTTAGTGGATGTTTGGGTTGCATAATAAAAATGTATTAGTAAAATGATGGATTTGGTCTTGTCTAATAAACAAGTGCATTGTACAATATGTTGTAACAGACCATTTTAGACCCTAATTGGAATGAGTGATTTCGGGACCACTTAACCGAGTCGAAATACTATTTTATTTGCTTCAATATGTTTTACAGCATGATAGATTAATTGTGTGAAAGATTTGTTTAGAAATTTTATCGTTTAATTAGTTAATTCGATAAAAAGGACTAAATCGCATAAAGCGATAAATAGGAGTTCTATTGCATAAAAGGCTTATTTGACTTTGTCTTTGTTTGTGGAAGTCCTTAAATGGTTATTTTACCATATTAATTGTTAGTGGACACTTATGTCCACATTAGTATGATTTATAAATGGTTTTATAAAGGTTAAAATGATAAATTGCCTAATAACTTATTATTAAATAAAACTAAAACTAAAATCATCATTTTAGTTTATGTTCTACCACCGAAAAACAAAAAGAAAACAAAGGTTTAAAAGGTTTTGAAGCTTTCGGCTATCTTTAAGCAAAAGTAAGGTATGTTTTGGCTTTGATTTTTTATAATTTATACGTTTTTGAGATCGTTGCTTTGTATACTAGCTGAACCATACCTCAATTTCTAAAATTGGTTGTGTTTTGAAATGTGCCATTGATGAATACATGGTTATTTTGATGAAAAATGGTGAATTATTAATGTTTATTTGGAAATATACAAGTTTTACAAAGTGATTTTTGATGAAAATGAGTTTTAAGGATTTAATTGAAAAGAAATAGAAATTATGTGGTTAGAAATGTGATTTTATGAAAGATATGTGCTTATATGAGATATATGAATATGTGGGTTTGATAAATTGAGGGTTCTATTGTGTAATTTGTTATTTTGTGAATTTAGGACTAAAGTGTTAAAGTATGAAAAGTTAAAGGCATGTTTTTGGATTAAATTGAACATGTTAGTGATTAAATAGCTGCATTTGTATTAATATAGATAAAGACAATCGAATCCCGAAACCTGATCAGGGAAAACAAAAGGTAGATGAGTAGATATCGGGAAATCGAGGTAAGTTCGTATAATTAGAATCGAACTTGTTTAAGGTTTATAATTGTGGTTTTAATGCTGTATGAATGTATAATGAACCATAGATTCAAGTTTACCTTTTTGATATATGTTGAATTTCATATGGTGTATATGTAAAATAACGCATAGATATGAAAATTTGTTATATGTCCAAATGATTACCGAGTTCCGTTCGAACCATAGAAGTCGTATGATACAATTGACATGTCACTAGGGCTACAGGGTGGTTTGAGCTCCTACATTTGTTGCGGACTAACCACAGCTCATGAGCTATATGTTCATCCTTCAGGATTACATATTCAGCCTTTGGACTTACCATTCAACCTGCGAGCTTACCGTTCATCCTTTAGGATCACATGTTCATCCTTTGGGCTTACCGTTTTAGGCTCGAAAGAGCATATATGATGCATTGACGGATTACAGGTTATACGTATATACACTATGTGTGTATCACCCGAGTATCCCTCGATGTTCTTAAAGGTTCAACGGGCAATTATCGATACATGTTACATGATGATCAATGAGTATATGAACTATAAGTTACATGACTTATAAGAATTATATGAACTATATGATATGAACTACATGAATTATATGTCGTAGGTATTTGACTTATACTTGTGATATGTGAATGTTTATGTAACACCCTAAATTTGGGCCTAGAAGTGTTGGGCTTGTGTAACGTCCTGATTTTCGAGATTTTTTGGGGTTTATGAGATTTTGGTGAAATTTTGAAATTTTGGTGTTCTGAATATTGGAATTGTGTTTAAGTGTGTTAGTGGGCCTTTACAAGGCCCAAGCCTAAGTTAAAACCCTATAAAATATCAAGTTTGGATTTTAAGTGAATAAGAGACTTGGTTAAGTGGGCTTTTAAGAAAAAATTCATAAATTATGATACAAGAAGAGCTTTGGCAAAGTGGCAAGGTGGCGCTACTAAGTTCCTAAAAAAGTGGCGCCTGGGAAGGAATTAAAGGTCCAGGGTTAAAGTTGCAAGGTAAGCGTATTGTTACTTTTTAGTTTTTAGGCATGCGTCGGGCATGTGATCACTTAAATGAATTTCGGCAAGGGCCTTAGGAAGGTTGGGCCGAATGTTTTAGTTGATATTAGGGTTAGGTTCTTTTCTTTTTCTGTCATGACAAATTAGGGTTAGCCACCTAAAAGCTTTCACTTTCATTTATCCTTCTCTAAGTTTTCACAAAAGCTGAAAAAGCAAATTCCTTCTCCTCTGTGTTGATTTCTTCTTCCTCTTCTTCTCCTTCATTGCTTTCCTTTCCTTTTTGCTTTCTACCTCAGCCGAACATCCCTATTACTCAAATCCATCTTTTCTTCAATTCCATCCTCCCTAAAACCACCATAGTCGATTGCCATAAAAGCAAAAATCCTGAAAACTTACTTCTTGTGCCGATTTCTCCAAGCCAATTCCTTCTATTCTTTTCATTCCTTTTGACAGAATTTCATATTCTCTAAACCCTTAGTACCTGTCGGCAACACTACTCTAAAGTTATAGAATCAAATCATCATCTTCTTCACTAGTCAAAAAGCTGAAACTGCCATAACCATAGGAGCTCATAGTCGAAACTTCAGATCTCCTGGATTCGAGTTCTACTATCGTTTAGGGGCTAGATCTACATCAGATCTGAGTAGAAACAGAAGGGAAATCAGTGGTAAGTGCTCATTAACCCAGATCTATAAGTTATTTTACAATTTAGAAAAAGCCAAAGTCCCTAAAATCTTAGGAGGCTGTCGATGTGGGCATAGGGCTCTAAGGGTCATTAATCAATGATTTCTTTTGGTGATTAGTGTATTCTAGAGGTGATTGATCGAAGGCTTGGATCTTTGGAACAACTAGACTTAGATCTAGTCATTGGTTTTCGGCAAAGGTAAGATTTTGAAGGCTTTAAGGGCATTAGCCGAATATGGGTAAGTGAATATTGGGATTTTGTTATAGGTTTGCAATCTAAGAATTGTGGTAATCGATTGTAGGACATCGTGGGGATCTCAGTAGTAGTCATCGTGATATAGGTGTGTATCGAACACCCTCTCATAGTTCAATTCGGCAAAAGCCGAAATGCCGAAATTCTAGCATTTCGTGGGCTTATAAGTGTGCGAGTGCTCACAAGACGTTTAGGAAACTTTAGATCTGAAATTGCAAAGTGGTAAGTTAGTCGTGTGTGAAATTTCGTGCACTTCGGTAATTGGGCCTCGATGGGCTAAAAATGGGCCCAATGGGCTTACGGGCCCGTATGTGTGAAAATAGGTAAATAATGTGTACTAATAGACTGTAGGTTCAAAATCGTTTAAACTGATAAACTGATCATAAAATTTGAACTAAATGGGCTTAATTTGTTAATAGACACTGTAGGGCCCATTAGGGGTTTTAGGGCCTAATGGCTAAAACTGATAAATTAAGTTAAATAGATTACTGTGATGACAAATGGATTAGTAAGGACTGTAATATGCATGAAAACCCTAAAAATTGATAAAGTTACTAAAAACCCTTGGTGGTGGAAAATTACTATTTTACCCCTAGGAGCAAAATGACTATTATACCCCTAGGGCTAAGTGTGACCAAAATACATGTTTTACTGTTACTGTTTACTGCATGCCATGTCATTATTATCTGTTGCATGGGACTGGGATATTGATGGAGGAAGTACTGAAAGTGGCTTGACCACGTACTGGAGGCTCTGCGTCAACTTACTGATATCTGAGCAGCTATGCTGCAACTATGGAGTGTAAGGCTGGGTGGGTTGAGTTATTCCCCACATGGTGTGTAGGGCTGGTACGGGTGGAGTGTAGTGGTTGGATTTAGGCTGGGTTGGGTTTGCATACGTGTTAATATCTGTTTTGTTCTGAAATGGGCCTATGGGCCATATTGTTAACTGAAAGGGCGAAGGCCCAGTATACTGTATCTGGATAGGGCTTTGGCCCAGTGGGCTTGGGCTGACTTGAGCTCTGGATGGGCATTCTATGCACACTGAGTTTTCCAAACTCACCCTCTTTCTTTCCATCCATGCAAGTGAGCCCTAGTTGGTGGACTTGGAGCTAGGAGGGATTCAGAGTGGCCACGAAGATTTAAATTTCTGGTTTTCAGTTATTTTATTTTATTATTTATTTAGATTATTTGATTTTGGTTTCTGGGTTGTAATAAGGCTGCTCTATTTATTTTATTTTGGGTTTTTAATTCTTTAATTCTTTAATTGTTTTTAGCTTAAGTAGGACATCGTTTAAATCGTTTTGAAATCGGTTAGCTCTACAGCACGTTTTTGTAAAAGTTACTTGTTTTCAAAATATTTTGAAAATAGAGCAAAGCTTTCGCAACATAAATGTTTTCATAAATAAATATCTTAAATACGTTTAAACTTAATTTGTTGTTCGTGGACAAGTCATAAGAGTAAAGTGTGGCAATGGATGTGTGCATGTCTAGGATTGGATCTAGAAAGAGCTTGGTACTTAAGCAGTCTAAATGACTCACCTCCTCTTCTCTTGAATCCTACCTGGTGCGTAGTATCCGTTCACTTTAAGCCATAACAAAGAAAGTCTGATTTTTCGATGCTTAAACTGTTTTTATAATAACATGTTTCCGCAACTACAATGGTTTACAAGCTTTCGTAATTTTTCTATAAGATTTTACAAAGTTGTTTTGATTATTACAATGAATCACGTTTTGGAAAAAATAAAGGTTTTATACAAGTTTACCGGTAAAAGTTCCTAAACATTACGAAGGGTTTTCAATGAAAACATGGTTTTCAAAAAACACTTCAATGTGACACACCAGACTTGGCCGTAATGTCTAGGCCGGGTTTGGGGTGTTATAGTTTACTTGGAGAATGAAGTATTCATGAGGTTACAAAGACTAACATTTGTGGACTTGTTAAATAGGCAATGTGATTATGTGACTTGGGTTAGTAATTATGACATGCTTATTGCTATTTATTTGGTAAGTTAATTTCTACGTTATACGAGCTTACTAAGCTTTTAAAGCTTACTCTGTTTACTTTCCCTTGTTTTATAGATTCTGAAGCTAGCTCAATTTTTGGATGAGTCGGAGACTTGCTATCATACTATCCATCAAGCTTTTGGTACTTTTGAATCTTTGCAAAGGAGATGGTTATGGCATGTATAGGCTAGTAGTTAAGTGAATTTTTATGGTTAGCTTTGCCAATGAATGTGGTATGTTTTGGGCACTTATTCTAGCTATGAGATGTGGCTTATTTTGTATATGTCTAACCTATTTTGAATGACTATTATGATGTGTTCCTATGTGTTAAATTGTGAAGCGTTCTGATGTTATTTGATTAGTCATATTAGCTTTTGAGTTTATGAACGATTGGTATGGAATGGTGCATATATGTTACATGATTATTTGATGCTTAATGGTTGCAAATTGTGGCTGGAATGTTGTGGTTATGTGATGCTTGTAGGGATGACCCATTGGGGTGGCAAAATGGCTTAAACCAAGCCTACATTGTGCCACACGGTCTGAGCACACGGGCATGTGACTCAGCTATGTAACCCTTGCACCTAAAATTATTTTAGGCAGTCTTGTGCATGCCCTAGACACATGGGCGTGTCTGGTAGCCATGTGGTATTTGACAATGTTGAGCATGGACTGGACACACGGGCCTGTCTGGTGACCGTGTGGGGTTTGGCAGTGTTGCCCATGGACCGAGTGTATGGGCGTGGCTGGTGGGGCACAACCATGTAAGGTACACGGGCTAGGGACACGGCCGTGTGTCCCTGACTTGAAAATTTTCTCAAAGTAATCCCTATCTTTCTCATATTTTTCCAATTGATCTTCAATGAATGTCTGTATGTTTATATGAGCTTTAAAGCATGATTGGGTGAATGATTATAGAACTATATGGTTGAATGTTAAGTTCAAAAATTTTACTGATCTGATCTGAGTTACAAGTCCGGTAATGCCCCTTACCTATTCCGGCTATAGTACGGGATAGGGGGTTACATATGTTTTGCTTGTTTACATTATCATTTGAATAGTATTTAAGCCGTTAATATAGGAAGGATATATGCGCTTTCAATAAATTTGGTTTTATTATTCATATCACATTTGTTTGGTAAAAGTCTTGTTCTTATGCATGGGAATTATTTGAACGTAGTGAGAAGGTCTTGTAATGCTTCGTAACCCACTCTGGCGATGGATACGGGTTAGGGGTGTTACATTAAAAGATTACCTCAATTAATTAAAAGGTATACCACCTGAGGTCAAGGTTCCGCTAAAGCCAAAAATCAAGAATTTTGCCAAGGTCCTAACTCAACCCCAGGCTTTCTACAAACCCTCAAATACACCCAAATCATACAAACAACAAGCCAAGCAAGCATTTATGCCAAAACATGCACAATAAAATATTATAAACCATCACCAAGGCCCAGTACTTCTAGGCCCAAATTGAGGGTGTTACAGTGTACATATTATTATGAGTCGGCCTAGAGTATTGGCCAATGCTTATTAAAGCTCATTGATGTATAAGGCCATTTAATGTGGCCAATATTTGTTATATTATAAGCTTATGATAATGCATTTCATGGACAAGTATGATTTCTTGCTTGTAGATGAATGAATGTGTGGTAATCAATAAATGTGAAGTTGTATGCTATGATTTGTTAAGTGTGTGTGTGGATGTTTCGGTAGCTTAATTATGTCAAGGAAATTTGTTATTGAAGTTATGTTCAAGTATGTGCATATTAGGGTAGAGAATGGCTTGGAAAATATCCAACTTCTTGATCAAATGTGCAGAGACACGGCCGTGTGGAGGACATGGGCATGTCCTGATCCACATTGGCGTGTGTGACCACATGGCCTTCCCACATGGGCGTGTGACTCTCCAGAATATGGAAATTTTCTTAGTGTCTCAAAAGTTTAAAAAGTTCCCGGTTTAGTCCTTAACTACATTCAACGCATGATTTGGGCCTCGTAGATCTGTAGAAAGGACATTATGAATATATCTGAAAAGTTATGAATTTAAATGGAAAATCATGCTCTATTTTTGTAACACCCCAAACCCGGCCTAGACGTTATGGCTAAATCTGGTGTGTCACATGGACCTACAACTAAGTTTACGACCTTTTGCTTGTTGTGACTTACGTGATATTAAAATAGCAAGTTTGTGAAAAGTCATTTTGATAAGTCTTGAGATTATCCAGTTATTGAACTTGTTGAGTTTTGAAAACGTTCTTAAGAATTTGAAAAGCCGCACAGCCTATAACTAGCAGTTTCGATAAAATATGAATTAAACCATTACTAAAAACAAACCAATAAAGAAATTTAAATAGCAGCCTTATTACAATTAAAACCCCGAAAATAGCATAATAAAATACTTAAAATGAAAAGAAAACTGAATTTGCAGATGCTGTGGCCACTCCGAATCTCTCACAACTCCAAGCCCACTATGGTTGAGGGTTACCTGCAGAGATGAAATTGAAGGGGGTGAGTTTGATAACTTAGTGTGCAACATAATCTCAACCATAAGCCAAAACAGATCAAGCCTCAGAATCAGATTAATTGGGCCTTGGCCCCTTACAGAAATCAGGTTAAGCCCATAGGCCCATAACAGACACAGATCAGATATATTATGCAATCAGAAAACCCAACCCAGATCCATCCATAACACCCCCGTACCAGCCTTACACCATGTGGGGAGACTACTCGACCCACCCAACCGCTACACACCACAGAAATTTGCAGCGAGGCTGCCAGATATTGTGACGAGGTCACCAGATTCAGATATTGTGGCGAGGCCACTAGAACAGATATATATGTGGCGAGGCCACCAGAACAGATATATACGTGGCGATGCCACCAGATTGCAGCGGGGCTGCCAGAACAGATATATATATATATGTGGCGAGGCCACCAGATTGCAGCGAGGCTGCCAGAACGCTTCCTCCATCATAAACCCAAACCCCATGCAACAGATATCATGATATGGCATATAACATACAAAATCTCATGCATCAGATATACACATGTATTATGAGATATGGCATACCAAAAACAAGAAATCATACGTTTCATACAGAATTTACCCTAGGGATATAAAGGTCATTTTGCACCTAGGGGTAAAATGGTAATTTTCCATACTTAAGGGTATTTTAGTCCTTTTCCATATTTTCAGATATTTTACGCATGTTCAATTAATTAGCAGTCCCTAGATATCCTTAGAAGTCCATTTAAGCTCAATTTCCAGTTTTGCCTTTTTTTAGCCTAAAAACCCCTAATGGCCTTACTAAATCCATTGAGTTTGTTAAACCTTAATTCTTATGCTCAGGTTACCATTTAACCGAGTTATTAGTATTATTCCACCAGAATACCTTTAACGATACTTTTACCATTTTGGGCTCGGAAGCCCATTGGGCCCATCTTGGCCCATCGAAGCCCAACTTACCAAAACGTTCTGAATTGCACCTTCTACAATTCCTCCACCACCGAATTCATGGTTAACCCTAACGGAGTAAACGATTACTCTTAAATATTGCACGAATGCATTTTCAGTCACTTTCAACCAGTTGTTGGTCACTTTACAGTCATTACGGCTTTTACCACTTCAGTCTAAAAGTTGGGATTAGTTACACACCTGTTAATTGTCGAAACCGTTGACGAAATCCACGAACGAAAACCTATCGTTAATCACCTTAATGTTAGTTTAATAATCTTCAACCATAAAACCAAAATCTCATTACTATAATCGGCTAACATGGCCCAAACATTGAAATCTTACCCCTTTTTGTCGATTATAGACTAAATCCCGATGTCCAATCGCGTTAGTCCCCAAAATCCCTTGAAGCACGTCCTTTATTCCCTACACTAGCGCATACAAATAGAAGGTAAAGCCACAAGACCCCTTTGAGTCCCAACGATAGCCTCCCTTATAGGGGTTCGACTAATACCTTGAACATAAACAATTAACGGGAAAAAGCACTTACCGTTATGCCCGTCGGTACAAGAAGAGTCCTAGATAGAAGTATAATCTCGATCTAAAATACTCCTTCAACAGCCCCAAAGCAAAATAGGTTTGGTCTAAAATTCGGCCTTGAACACCACAAAATATGAAGGTTCGGCTTATAAGGACAACTGAGATTCGGCCACAACAAGTATCTAGTCGATTTGTTACTAAAAAGAAGAAGAGAGGAGATATAAGCAAGGTGGGTTCGGTTATGGAAGATATCAATAAAAGAAGAAGAAACAGAAGAAAGGTATGAGGTAATGAAAAACCGACAAGGTGCAATGGGGTTTCGGTCAACAGGAGAATCAGCAATGGAGTGTTTGCTAGCTTTTTGTGACTATCAAAAATAAAACAAGATAAAAACAGGGAGATATGAACGATAGAAGGAGGAAATAGAAGAGAAAGAATCTAAGAATTGAGATTGAGGAGGGAAAAGGTAAGCAATTGGTTCAACAGAGGAAAATACGGCACAAGGTTGTGTTTTGGAAGCCCTATATTCGGCTTCTAGCAAAATGAAGAGGCAAGGAGGAACCCTAAACACTATCCCTGACTATGATTCGGCTAACAAAAGAAAATGAATGACTTGCACCCAAAACTCCCTATCACATTCGGCACACTCAGGAGCCTAATTGCAGAAATACTACCTAAAGCAGAGTGCTGAATTTGCCTTTCCCAAGGGTCCTCTGGCCGACCACCATTTTCAAAATTCAAACTCCCTCAACCTCCTCCTAAATTTGCTCATTTGACCGATTCAAATTTCTCCCTAAGCAGAGTTTAACTCTGCTTCAAATTCTTACCTGCTTCCTGCATAAAAATTAAACACCACACATGCTCACTCTGGAACTTGAACCTTGGACCTCCAAGCTCACTTAGGTGCCACTTTTTAAGGAGCTTAGTGGCGCCTCCTTTGCCACTTTACCAAGACTTGTTTTGTGCTATATCTCACGAACAATTTCTTAAGACCCTTACTTCCAACGGCCCCCTATCTCCTAAGTCAAAAATATAAAATTTTGCCGAGTTCTTATCCAACACCTGGGCCTTCCATAGGCCCATTAACACTCCCCAAACATGCATTACACACCCAAATACCAGAGTTCCTACATTTCACTAGATGAGCAATAATCTAAGAGAAACCCAAAAATTAGGGCGTTACAAGTTTTATGTGCTTATGTTTAGCTAAGTCCGGTAGTACCTCGTACCTTTTTTTGGCGTTGGACACGAGTAAGATGTGTTACATGTGTATTTCGATCGTGTGTCCCCTGCACCCTAGTTTAGTAAAACAGAATATCCAGTAATAAACACACGGGCAAAGACACGGTCGTGTGTCTTAGCCGTGTGAAGGACACGACCCTAGGACATGGACGTGTGTCCAGAGCGTGAGAAGTTTGCACCTATTTTTTGAAAATTAAATTTGCCACACGGCCTGGCACACGGGCGTGTAACTTGGCCATGTGACTCCTTTTGGTGCATGACATTATAAACAGAGAGTTACACAAGTTGAGGACAGGGGTGTGTGTGCCCACATGACCTACCTATACGAGCGTGTCTTAAACCACATGGGCGTGTGGCTTTCCAAAACATGAAACCTTTCTAAGTGTTCCAAAGATCTTGGTTTAGTCCCAAACCACTCTCAATGTATGGTTTCAGCCTCGTAGGCCTATAATAGGGAAAATATGATTACCTATGAAAAGTTTTAAATTTCAATTGATATTTATGACTTGGATTGATATGATTGTTTGTGTTTAAGTGAGGTAACGCCTCATACCCTGTTCTGGCGATGTATACAGGTAAGGGGTGTTACATTAAATCCTTCATTTTATGATGTTTAAGCCATTTAATCTATATAATTCACTTATAATAAGAGTTTTCCATCTTTTACAATTTAACCTTTTTTTTCTTAAATTAAGTAAACCTTAAAATTTCTTTACCAAAATTTAGTATGACCCTAATGTAACTCCATAAACATTAACTAAACAATAAAACATGACATCATATATTAAAATTGCAATCCTGAAACCACTGTTTCTGACACCACTGAAAAACAGGATATTACATTCATATAATGTTAGTACCAAAACTTTCAATTGACATATTCATAAACCAGGATAGTTCAAATCAAAACAATTCATTCTTTTATATTTAAATAAATAACTCTATCACCAATATTGCCTTTACAAATCGTACAATTCATACATATAACTATAAAATTTTCTTTCATTTTAATATTATTACAAACAACTTCAAAACACATAATCATTAATTATTCAATTTCACCACTTAACATCTCCATACTCATCTAAATATATGAATACGAAATATTTATGAAGTCAATATCAACTTACCTTAACGAAATAGATAACCAAAAGAATAAACTAGATAACTAAATGCATGACCACATTGTATTAGTATATAATAATATTGTAACACCCCTTACCCATAACCCTCGTCGAAATAGGGTACGAGGCATTTCCAAACTTAATTACACGAAAACATACAAAATCGAGTCATTAATATACATTCAAATTTAAAACTTTTCATACATACTCAAAAAGTCCCTATTACGTGGCCAACGAGGCCTAAAACATACTTTAGGAGTGGTTCGGGACTAAATTGAGAACTTTGGAAAGTTTGTCAATACTTAGAAAATTTTTGCCTAAAACAAGGGTAACACGCCCATGTGGCTTGGGACACACCCGTGTGGGTAGGCCGTGTGGTCACACACGCCCGCGTCCTCAACCCATATACTTCTCTATTTATGATGTCATGCACTAAAAGAAGTCACACGGCCAAGTCACACGCCCATGTGCTAGGCCATCTGACGAATTTAATTTTTGTAAAATAGGTGCAAACTTCACACGCTTATGTCTCGGGGCCGTGTCCTTTACGCAGCTAAGACACACGGCCGTGCTCTACCCATGTGGCCAATTCAAAGCTAAAATTCAAGATACAGGGGACAAAAAGGCCTATCCACACGCCCATGGGGCTAACTGTGTGTCACACACAGCCCAGACACACGCTCGTGTGTCTACCCGTATGGACAAGATAAAGGCTATTTGCCAAGCCATTTGCCACCCTTGTTGTAACTCCTTGATTTTGGGCCTAGAAGTATTGGGTCTTGAGTTGGGGATAGGTTAGAAGATGGCTTATAATATTTTGTTGTGCATAGAAATATCACAAATTGTATCTTTTCCTTGTTGGCTAAATGATTTGAAGTGTTGGGGATGTCTGAGAAGTCTTGGGTTCAAACCAAGGCTTTAGCAAAAATTTTAGTTTTTCCCTGAAGTGAACTTGGCATTAGTTTGAAGGCCTTATTAATATTTGTGGTGGATTTATGACACAAGAGGAGCTTGGCCTCTAGTGGTAAGTGACGTCAAAGGTGGAATAGGAGGATTGGGGTTCAAGTCCTAGCATTTGCAAAGTCTTGAATTTTTGCTCTTGATGGGAGATCGAAGCTATTAAGTTGGACTTATGTTTAATTGTGGGTGTTTCATGACACAAGAAGCTTTGTGGCTTGGTGGGAAGTGCCGTGTCAAGCAATGGAGAGAGAGAGCTCGGGATCAAATCCCATGGTAGGCAAGGGAATATTTTTTTGCTGAATGGACGGCAAGTGTTGGAAGTGGATTCGAATTCTGCTGAGGTGGTTGTGGACTTGGTAAAAGGGGAGAGGATCATGGGATTTGGATGTTGGTTGTTTGAATTGAATTCAAATGAGAGGTTGGAGTAAATTAAGGAAGTTATGTGTGGGAAGGGGTATAGCCGAATAAGGGGTCTTGGGTAGGCAATTTCGGCTATAGGGTCTTTTCTATTTTTGTTTTTGTTCCATTTCTCTGTCTTATGGCCTCGTTTTCTTTTGGGTGTAAGGAGAGTTTTGGAGTCGTTTGTACAAAAGCGGTTTTTGTGAGTTGCTCGTTTTTGTGATCATTTGAGTTTTCCTCACACTTTGCTCCTAAACAGAATATTGTCTACTTTTGAGATATTTTTTGACCTATTTTTCCTTTTCTTATTGAGTGGCCGAGCCTTTTTTGCGTTTTTATTCCTTTGCATAGTAGTGACCAAACATACATCTTTACTTCTCATTCATTTCTCGAGTGGTGTACTTTCCCTTCCAATCTCACTTCTCGTAATTTTTCGAATGTCTACTCTTCTCTCTTTCTTCTTCTCTCCCCTCCTCTCTTAGTCGTCCATCTCTTTTCTCTTCTTTTTTTGCTAAACTGATTGCACACCTTCCATTGTTTTCAGTTTAGCCATTGGTTCTTGACCAATTCTTTTCTTCCATTTTGAAGTCAGTTGACAATTGTTTCTGGTAAGCACAAGTTCATTCGACCCTTGCTCATTCGTTTTTACTCAATCTATCTTTTATACTACTTAAGCCGTGTTCTATCTCTCTTATCGTTTGGGTATTGGTTACTTGGACTGTTTCTAGAACTTTCGGTGAGCAAAGGGGGTTCTAGTAAAATGATGGCAAAGGTGTTGGCTAATTTGGAGGGCGTAGCTTCTACTCCGAAGTTTAAGCAGCGTAAAGTGTCGGCCATTCGGGACTTTTCGCCTGGGTGTGGTCGGTAACTGCATCGGATACTAGATCGAGTGAGTTAATCACAGTCGATCGGTCTAGTCATGGCAAGTTGTATTTGATCCTTCGGCTAGGGGTTTGGTTAAAGTTCTTTTAATTCTTTTGTTGAGATATTATTGACTATTGTTTTATGTGAATAGGTTCCGAGACTCAGGAATTCTTAGTACTCTACATGATCAGGTGTGTGTCTAACCCTGTTTCTATTGATCGACTTAGAAGTCGAAGGTGTATATACTTGTTTGCAATATTCAGTATTCAGTTAAAAGCCAAAAGTATGTGTGGTTTCCACTGCTATGATTATAGAGCAACAAAATGTCGAAAAGCCGGAACCATGGCTTTCGAGGCCCCACGAGCATGCGAACACTCGTACGATAAACTGAGCCCACAAATCATGGGCGATAGATGGTAGAGGCCAACACAAGCGACCTCGTGGTCATGGGTCATTATGGGCCGTGTGGGCACAACGGGCCTTTGGGCCCCACACAGATTAAATTCGCATATTACGGTAGATATTAGATTAAGTTGTGTAGTCCACGTGGCTAGAATGGTTTTTGGGTTAAATAGGCCATGTGGGCCCAATGGGCTTGTGGGCCATACACAGACGAAATGAATGATATATGGCTACTGTTGGTTTGGACTCTGTAGTTTGTGTAGTTGAAGCTATTTCTGGGCTAATTGGGCCACCCGAGTGTGTGGGCCCACTTGGGCAAAGTAATGGGCCTTAGGCCCATTCACATCGTTATGTATGTTTAGGTTACCTTAGTCGCTCGAGGCGACGATAGACCTTCTGTCGGGTCATTAATCCCTTGGTTTGTGAAATTACCGAAATACCCTTGGTTTATGAAATTACCAAAATACCCCTGGTTTATGAAATTACCAAAATACCCCTGGTTTATGAAATTACTGAAATACCCCTAGTTTATGAAATTACTAAAATACCCTGGTTAATGAAATTACCGAAATACCCCTGGTTTATGAAATTACTAAAATACCCCTAGTTTATGAAATTACCGAAATACCCCTAGTTTTTGAAATTACCGAAATACCCCTGGTTTATGAAATTACCGAAATACCCCTGTTTTATGAAATTACTGACATACCCCTGGTTTTTGAAATTATCGAAATACCCTAGTTTTTGAAATTACTGAAATACCCCTAGTTTGTAAAATTACAAAAACACCCCTAATTTGTAAAATTACTAAAATACCCTCGATTTGTGAAATTACCAAAATGCCCTCGATTTGTAAAATTATTGAAATACTCCTGTAGGGTAGAATTACCAAAATGCCCCTATAGGACCGTTGTGGCCCTATAGTGTAAAATGACTGTTTTGCCCTTGTGGGCAAGTGACTGACTTGGATTAGGAGTTTTAACTAATTTGACTGTGATCGTATAACAGTGTTTTAACTGAAGTGAGCATGGTTGCATGATTGATATGCTTTTAATATATGTTTAAATGACTGTTACTTAGCATGGCCATTTTGCATACATGTGTGATGATTGAGCATGACATACATGATGTTCTGCACAGGGATGGGTATGATCTGAAGAAAGTTCTGTACTAGTGGCTATGCCACGTATTTCTATTAATAGTGGCTCCACCACGTATTCTGATTCTGGTGGCTCTCCACATTTTCTGTTATTAGTAGCACGGCTGCGTAATTGGTGTGTTGGCTGGGTGGGTCGAGTTATTCCCCACATGGTGTGTTGGCTGGTACGGGTGGTGTGCTGGATGGATTGGGTTCGAATGCATACTCACATGGTTGCATATCTGCTTTGTTCTAATTATATTTTGGGCTTAGGCCCACTTATTCTGTTATTGGTTTGGGCTAGGCCTAATTGATTCTGTTATGGGCTGTGACCCAAAATGATTTTTGTAGTAGGCTTTGGCCCACGTATGCTTTGAATTGGACTGTACTGTTACTGTCAAGGGCTCTGGCCCAGACTATTTTTGTATTTGTTTTTGTATACTAACTGTTTTTTTAGTAAGGGGATTACAAACTAAGTTTTCATAAACTCACCCCATTTATTAATTTTTTCTTAGGTAATCCCCAGCCTTAGTAGGATCGATGCTGCGAGGGACTCGAAGATGGCCACATGACTGTTTTCTTATTACGTTTTGGACTTTATTTATGGTTTAGATTCTATTTTGGTTTTAAAATTTTGTAATAAGGCCATTGGGATTTTCATTTTATTTTATTTGGGTTTTTATTTATTTTGATTTATATATGTAAAAGTAAATCATGGTTTTTCAAAAACGTTAACTGTTTTTAAAACAACATAACGTTTTTGCATCATTTTTGAAACGATTTCGCGACTTAATCTTTAAACATCACGTTTACGTAAATCTTTTTTTTTTTAAATTAGCTTTCGCAACTAAAAATGGTTTTACAAAGTAATTAATTGTTCAATGTACCACGTTTTAAAGATAAACAAACGTAACTGGGATTTTACTCAAGTTTTTACATAAATAAGGGTTTTCAATGAAAACATGGTTTTTGATAAACACTTCAATGTGACACGCTAGATTTGGGCCTAACTTCTAGGCTGGGTTTGGGTGTTACACTTGTTCACACATACACTTACACCATTTCAAAGTCACCGAATACAATATACTCAAGAAGCCAAAGCATCCACACATTATCACATTATAGACCATTTTAATACGACCACTACTATACTCAACATTTCCCGTATTTCACTTATCAAACATACTTAAATTACAAGGCATAATATATACTTCACATGCATAAACCACGATCTTACGGTAGTTGGATAAGTAAACCAAACGACTTATATGCTTTATACTGAACTAGCCTATACATGCCATATAACCAAATTCACAAACTTTTATTATCGTTACGGTAGCTGGATAGTGTAGTGAAATTTCCGACAGCTTCTAACCCGAGCAAGTCTTCGAAGTCCTATAAACATGGGGAAAATAACACAAAGTAAGCTATAAAGCTTAGTAAGCTCACATGAAAATAAACAAAACTTATTGAATAAACACTAACTAAGCAATTTCATTACTAATGTGTCAACTCATTTAATTTCACCTTTATGCCATAATTCCTATCACGTAATTAACCAAAGTTTCACAAGTTCATTCATTTCTATGCTCGTATGGATCAAATAACTTTGTATCAATTTGTTCACATTTACAATTACATAATTGAATATCAATATAATTTTATTCAATCAATATCTATCACAATTACTTTAGCCAAGATAAATTATGTAAAATATCATCATATAACGGTACTTCGCACACTATGTGCCATACTTACGTATAATTAAACACAACTATAAATCATATCCCATATATTCTTCGATTCATATTTCAATATAACCAAATATACATATTATGGCATGAAACATACTCATTCACAAATCTTTTTCCCGTTTCATGTACATGATACACTATAAGCTCACTATTTTACCTTCATTTGATTTTCACATAGATTTGATACATACCTATTTACTTAATTCAACCTCACTTACATTCTAGTCTTGACTTTGCCCATTGAACACTTGGAATATTAATAGATATTCAGAAATCTTGCACATAAGTGCAACATATATAGCCAAAGCTACCTCATATCTCATAACACATATAGGCTCGCCCTCAAGATATCCATGGGTCTGCTCACACAAGCTAATGGTCAGGACGTAACTACCCAATGCTGCTCACACAAGCTGACAGGCATTTGCAACACATGCTGGAGTACCCAGCCACTGGTAGAATGTACAAGACTTGTACACGGATCACATATGCATAGTACAATGCCATATCCCAGATATGGTCTTCCATGTAATCACACTATTCATGGGTCTACTCACACAAGCTGACGGTCAAGACTTAGCTACCCAGTGCTACTCATACAAGCTGCCAGGTATCCGCAATACATGCCAGAGTACCTAGGAAGTGGTAGGACATACATAACCAGCACCCGGATCACATATGTATAGTACAATGCCATATTCCAAATATGGTCTTACATGTAATCATGCATATCAATTCCATAGCCTAGCTATGGTCTTACACAAAATCATATACTGCCATGGTCCAACCATGGTCTTTTCCGTCAATTAAATTTTCATTGTGAAATAATTGTGTTTGATCTTTCATATTTACTTTTGATCTTTCATATTTACTCTTTTCGAACATTTAATTTGGATTCCACAATTCAATCAAATATTTGATGACAATGCATAACTAATACAATTCAATAATGTTTACTAACATCCCGACAATTGTAGATTGCCTGATCGGGCTTGTTTTAAATGTGGATCGATGGATCATTATATTCGTGATTGTCCAATATTAGCTGAAGAAAATCTAGTGTAGAAAATAAGATCGGGTAATACGGTAGCTCAAGGTAGACCACCCAAAAATGCGGGTAATGCGAGTGGCAATCAGAGAGGGATTAAAGATACAGCAGTGAGATCTGAAGCTCATGCACTTACCAGAGCCTATACTATTCATGCACATGAGTAGGCTTCATCCCTAGATGTTATTACTAGTACATTCACTCTTTCTGATACTAATGTAATTGCATTGATTGATCCTGGTTTGACTCATTCTTATGTATATGAGACCTTAGTATTCAGTAAGACTTTGCCTGTTGAGTCTACTAAGCTTGTGATTAGAGTGTCAAACCCCTTGGAATGGTGTGTTATGGTCAATAACGTGTGTAAGAATTGCCCCTTGATGATTCAAAATTTGTGCTTTCCAACTAATTTGATGTTGTTGCCATCTGATGAGTTTGACATAATTCTGGGTATGGACTGGTTAACTTTGCATGATGCTATTGTAAACTACAAAAGCAAGACTATTGATTTACGGTGCCAGAATGATGAGATTATCCAGATTGAATCTAATGATTTAAATGGTTTACCAACAGTGATTTCTTTGATGGTAGCTCAGAAATATGTGAAGAAAGGTTGCGAAGCTTATTTTGCCTATGTACTTGATAGTAAAGTGGCTGAAAGAAACATTGAATCAGTACCTATTGTGCGTGAGTATCCGAATGTGTTTCTTGAAGGATTGTCGGGTTTACCCTATTCGAGACGTAGAGTTTGGTATTGAGTTAGTACTGGGGATTGGCTATGGTATATTCATTAGTATGAAATATGCTTGTTATATTAGTAATGGTTTAAATGATTCTGTTCTATTATGTATTTGATGGTAATGGATTTGCTTTTGATTGATAGTTAGGCCATACTATGTATTTAAATGAGAAACATATTTATTTAGTTTTACGATGTACTATGATAATAGGGTAATTCAGTTAAGGCTTTTTTATATTGTAAAATATGTGTTCATACTATGATCAAATGATGGGATTGAAATAATTATTTATGATTTGATAATTTGGCAATGTAATAGAATAGATGTGGATAATGTTTGTGAATTACTTATGATCTGAAATTCATATGTAGTTGTTTGACAGATTATTTTGATATATCAATTGGAATAATGGGTATATATGTGTTTGGAGTGGGTAATATTAGATATTATATAAATGTGAGTGTTCGGTTGGAGTTAATAAATAATGTCCATGATACGTGTAGTTAATGGATATAAGTTAGTCTTGTCTACAATTATTTGGTATAGATGATGTAAAAGTCTTCTTGGATTTATGCTTGATGATGTGATAGTATAAATTGAAATTGTTGTTAGTTAAAGCATAAGTATATAACCTATTTTAAGTCGGCTAAAGAAATAGAAATTTGACCATTAGAGTTATTGAATGAATCATATGTTTTTGGCTTGCTTATTTTTGGTTAAAGCCTTAAAATTGACCAAATGAATAATGTATTTAATTTATAAAATCATGAATGATTGCATGCAAGAATTTATTATAAGTGTGTTTTGTGAAACGTATGTAACACCCCTATCCCATAACTGTCGCAGGAATAGGACGAGGAGTTACCGAAAACTAGGAATCAGATAGGGCCATAAAATTTTGAACATTTTCTTGAATAAAGATCATTCATTTACTAAATTGCTAGATGCAAACAAAGTTCGAATTTAAAACTTATACAAGTAAGTTCCATAAGATACTGTAATCACATGACTTCTATATGAAGGTCAAAGTATCATTCTACTTATTATCTATCCTATACATGCCATAGGGTAAGTCCAATCACATGGTTACCATAATGGTAGATAGTGTGACGAAGTGCTGACGATCCCCGAGCTGGTAATCAGAATCCACAACCTATAGAACAAAAACATGAACAAACAGAGTAAGCTTTCATAAGCTTAGTAAGTTTTAAGCAAACAATAATTTTGCTAAATCAAAGACGTTTTTCACATATACTTAATCTAAGTAAAGTCTCATTTGACCAAATATACCTAGCCGGAATTTCACATAATTTAATTGACATTTCTTTAGCCTTGAGTCTTAAGTCACAAAGTGTTTTCATTCAATATCATTGGTCATTCATTTCTTCTGTTCGATGAAGTTAATTTAGAGCTTCATCCCAAACCATAATATCAATAAACGCATCACTTAGCTAACACATATATACTTTCGAATAATAATGACTAAGATGGTCGAATATTTACATATACATTACTTTAAATGTTTTTGATTCAATCAAATGAAAACATAATACTTTAACTACTCTCAATTTCTATATCTGGAGTCCCATAGTCATATCATAATCTATCATGAATAGTTTCATAGAGTCACTACTCATTTAGCATAACATATATCCTTTTCATGATTGATTCCCAAAGCACATTCTTCATCAACTGAAGTTGGATTCACATGGTAAGCACATTCTTCATCAATTTAAATCTTTCAATAATCCTATCCACTTGTTCATAATGGCATCAATATTTTCGAGTATTTCAACATGACAAGTACTAAATTACCATATAGGCACATAAAGAACCAAACATATTCCTTATCACATATACATAAGTTGACAGAATATAATCCTTATCTTGTATTGGCACATCTAGCCGAATACAACCCATACTCAAATCATAAGGCCTTTTGGCCGAATATGCACTAATACATAAGGATATTTCATCACATACTTCATTATACAAGCATACCATTACCAATTAGATCATTCACATATTTGAAATTATATTATCAATCACATTTACATTCCTCTTTGATACTAATAATTTACTTCGAAATCAATCCACCGATGAGTAAGTAATACGTACCTGAACATCTTAAATGCATAATACTTATTTGATGGTAATTTACTGCGGATACTCAATATCAAAATCTTACTTGAATCCCAGCATTTAGCCTTCAGGTTTTTAAACCCAAATATAATACAAGCACGAAGCCTACGGACATTAAATCAGGATAATATTCTCGCATAAAGCCTGCGGGATCTTAACCCGGATATAGCACCGGCACAATTGCCCTTCGGGACTTAGCCCGGATATAACACCGACACGAATGCCCTTTGGGACTTAGCCCAGATATAACACCGACACGAATGCCCTTCGGGACTTAGGCCGGATATAACATCGGCACGAATGCCCTTCAGGACTTAGCCCAGATATAACATCGGCACGAATGCCCTTTGGTACTTAGCTCGGATATAACACACTGAACCTTTATGCATATTTATCCATCAAGTGTACATTTCACAATTCTATCACATTAGTAGTCTCATGTCACATTCGGATATAAGCAACATATAAACACCATCATTTAAATTTTGGTTCAAAAGTCACACACAACATCACCTATCCAATTCACCATTCAAGCTTAAATCATAATGACCATTCAGCTATAAGCCATATATTCGAATATTTATCATACAATTAGATACTAACATCATTCGAATAAATATACCATCATACATCTCAATCACTTTTCTTTCATTTCATCTTTTACACTTATAATTCAATGGTTGTACATATCATCTCACTCACATTCATTTCACACTTATCATTATATCATGCTTATCATTTGATTATATACACATATCAACTAATCATTACATGGAATATCTAATTCACATAATAGATCAAATTATAATCGAAAGTTATTCAAATTTGACTACTTAAAACTTACCTCGGATAAACTTGAACGGTTTCGGAAAGGCTACTCTATTACTTTCTCTTTGCCCCTATCTGATTTTGATCCTCTTTGCTCTTGAGCTTAATTAAAACAAATAGGTTTGTTTAATTACTTACTCAATAATATTCACTTAATAATCACATATCATTTTCAATATGTATCATATTATAAATAAATCTGTCATGACTCGATTTCATATTTATTTATAAACGAAAGTGGCAAAAACTTATTAAACCATGTTAATCACTTTTAGCTCGAACACTAAAATGATCATATAACCCTAATGATCGATTATTCAACCCATGTCTAATTCACATACACAAACAAAACTCATATTGCTTAACATGCTTTCTTATACATAGATTTAACCATATAGCCGAATCTCATTATTCATAAAGTACATATATAAGGCATATGTATATATATACATAATACACAACTACCATAAAAACTTTAGTCATAACTAAATTATTAGTTTCTTTTACTAATAATCATTCGGTCAAGTATTCAAATATAACTTAAAATTTAAATCCTCCTTTTAACTATCAAGAGCATATTACTAAGCTTATTCACAATTGCATATTTCAAAGTTCCTCACTCGGCACTTCATTAAAACAACATGACCATTAACACCTTGCTTTCACATAAACGGCAAGGTTAAATCCCATTTTCCTCACTTAGAAATTAACTAAGCACATGAATCTATGTAAAGAACATTCGGCAAGGGTGCAAATATTATTTAAAAAAAAATGAATCAACTATTAATCCAATTTAATTCACGGTTTCTTTAATTTAACACCCCTTACTATCATTTAATATATATTTTTTTTTCCAAATTGTTATCTATTTTTCCTCCATTTGGCAATCACATTTTTATGTACTAAAACTTTAGCTTCCAAACTAAACAATTAACAACTCAACTCATCTATAAAACTTTCATATTGAATTCGGCAATACATACACCAATACCAAAATTTCACTTTTAAATTCTAAAGACTATCAACTAAATTCATATGACAAAAACTCACCATTAACCTCCCAAGTACATTCGGCCATAACAATCATATATACAATCTACTTTTACAGTTTCAACACTCTTATGTTTACAACCGAATGGAGTGCTTTAATCATTTTAAAACAAAAATCAATGCATCATTTAAAATGCATAAGCCTCTCATGACCGAATGCCATTCATATAATTATTAAAAATTTCCAAAACACAATCGGCAAATCTCTTACTAAATTTAACAAAATTTCAATTATTTTTCTAATATTTATTAACCTCATTTGTGACCTCATTTCCTCAAGATAAAGGTCTCAAACACACATATATATATACTATGCATTGCTCAACTTATCCATTAATATTACAAAATAGAACATCAAAATACTAACTTTTAAACAAATTAACCATAGCCGAATAGATATACAACCAAAATTTCAAAACCAAAACAAGTTCTTCATGCCAAATAGCCATAACCGAATGGCCCTCAACCAAATTAAACCACAAAGCACAAGTTTTTACTTCACCTACAAGCTTATAATATCACATTCAATTTTCCATCCCCTTTAACATATAACCGATCATCCATAACACCAAAATTCAAGAAGTTTAATCCATGGATTTAAGTTGGAGCTAAAGTAAGAGCTCAAACACATAAACGAAAATCAACTTAATAAGCTTTTACCTTAGATTTTTAAACCTTCTTGACCGAATGCCTTAGCTCAAATTTTTTTCTCTTCTCCTTCTTGTAACTTTCGGCAATGAAGAAAAGATGAACACTCATCTTCTTTTTTTTTCTTTATTTAACCATTATAAAATTATTATTTATAAAATAAAATATAAATGTTAGTGCCATTTAATCATTATGGCCGGCCAGTATGGTTTATATTGGCAAATTTGACATGCAAGTCCATGTCTTTGTTGCATGCATCATTTTGCCCCTTTTTTAAATAACCACACACATTCTTACAATTTCACATATAAGTCCTTTTTAGTGTAATTCATATTCAAATAACTAATTTGAAGCACAAAAATTTTCACACATGAATTAACACATAAAATAGACATAGAAATAAGTATTTAGAAAATTTTTTAACTCGGTTTTGTGGTCCCAAAACCACATTCCCGACTAGGGTCACAACAGGGCTATCACAACGTATCATTCATTATTCTTTAAAAAATTTTCTAAATGGATAGTAGCTGCACACTAGTATGGCACACATGTGTTTTTTATTGAAATCACATGTAGTAATAAATATAGTCGACCACTATTATTTGTTTCAATAACTTATTTAAATTTATTTATTTACAGATTTATATGTAATGATGTCGAATATATATATATAAATTATTATGACAAATGTTTAAGACATGTGTTCTTATATGATTCGTACTTGTATTAATTAATTAATTTGGAGGATCTATAATGTTTTTGATTTGCTCATATGCTATGTATCCAAATGGTATACATTGATTAAATCGTTATGATATAAACTGTAAATGTGTTAAATTATTTATTTATGTTTACTAATGTTTAATATTTGAGTTAAAGTATAAGTGTGTCTTTGATTACATGGAAGTCATATTTTGTCTAGTAATACCTTGTAAACCCATTCCGGTGACGGATACGGGTTAGGGGTGTTACATATTTCACAACTTTTACAAATAAGTCCTTTTTGACTTTTTTACCGAAAATCACTTAGCAAAAGTCGTTTATCACACATCTAACTTACATTCTCTACCATTAAACATCAAAATACACAAATATCTAACATGGATAAAATTTTAAACATTGATAATACTTCAAAATAGTCCTTGGGAAAGCTAGATTAGGTTACAAGGATCTCAAAAATGTAAAAATCATTAAAAATGAGGTTAAAACAGACATACAATTGAGCTTGGAAGCTCAAAAAACCCTATCCATGGTTTCCCTTTGCAAAATTCAGCCATGGAAGGAAGATCGACAAAAATTGGCTTTTAATTTTGCTTTTTAATTCATTTAAATCACCAAATTACTAAAATGCCCTTAATGAAAAACTTTAGAAACATATCTAGCCATGTCCATTTTTGTCCACAAAACTCAACCAATGGTTTAATTACCTTTTAAGGACCTCCAATTTAAAATTTCATAACAGTTAGACACGTCTAACCTATAGAACTTATATTTTGCACTTTTTACAATTTAGTCCTTTTGACCAAATTGAGTGCCCAAACGTCAAATTTTTCGAACGAAATTTTCACGAAATCATTCCATAAAACTGTAAACCATAAAAATATATTAAAAATAAATTTCTTAGCATCAAATTTGTGGTCCTAAAACCACTATTCCTTCTAGACCCAAAATTAGGTTGTTACAAATATATAATACATAATTGATACTTTACAAAAGAACTAATCAAATTTAGCAGTTACTATATTTCACTGTACTTATCAACCATTATACACAAGCATTTCATAATGCTATTTACCACATAGTAGCAATTCATACGTTTAAAAGAATTAAGCAAATAAATAAGTTCTAAGTCAATTAGTACATAGCCTAATGAACTATAGTAACTTGACTTAATACATAGCCCAATGAACTATAGTAACTTGACTTAGATACTCAGGTCACTACACCACGCCAGAGGCATCGAAGATGAGTATGTAACACCCCTAACCCGTATCTGTCGTCGGAACAGGGTTACAAGGCATTACCAAAGTTTTATAAAGCATGTACAACTAAATCGAGTCAAGTACTATTCACTTTATGAGTTTCATCAACACGTCCTTTGATTGGACCCTCGAGGCCCAATACATGCATTTGAATCAAGTTGGGACTAAATCGGGAGCTCAGGGAATTTTTTGCAAAATTCTAAAATTTTTCTCACATTTAGGAGTCACACGCTCGTGTGGTGAGGGACACGCCCGGGTAGTTAGGCTGTGTGGCTTATACGGCCATATGACATGCCCAAATCTTAAGTCGTGTGATGTCATACACCCGTGTCCCTTACCCGTGTAACTCTCTAACTTGCAACGCATAAAGAAATTAAAGTCACATGGCTAAGTCACACGCCTGTGCGCTAGGCCATGTGGTTAATTTAATTTTTGAACATTAGGTGTAGGTTTCACATGGCCAAGAGACATACTAGTGCTCTAGGCTGTATACTTCACACGGTTGAGACACACGCCTGTGCCTCTACCCGTGTGTTCAATTCTGAGCATTCTGTTTCTTAATTCTTTGAATACAAGGGACACACAACCAGGCTACACGCCCATGTACCAGACTGTGTGTCACACACAGCCTAGACACAGACCTGTGTGTCTACCCGTGTGGACAAAATAAGGCTATTTTCCAAGCCTTATTCCTCACCCTTATTCATCCAACACCTGCACCAAACTTTACCAATACCACCCAACCATTTCAAGCATTCAAATTCAACCAAATTTATCATTTAATATGTCATGATTTCATATACTCATTTATTTCAAATCTTACCTCATTTAACATACATGTTTAATCTACTAAAACCATACCATCATACATGAAAAACCATAATTTATTTTGTAACAGCCCGAATTAGGGGCTAAACAGAATAGTGGTTTCAAAACCATGAATCCGAGGTCTAAAATATTATTCCAATTGAGTTTTGATGTTTGTTTGGTGTTTGACTAATTATGTAAAATTTTGGTGCATGAATTTTAATGTTTGCATGTCCAATTTGGTAGGTTGGACTAAATTGCAATAGGTGGAAAATATGGGTTTTAATCCATAAAGGTACTTTATTGAATTGGGTTTTTAATTTGTGTTCCTTATATGGTAATTAAACCATTTTAACCTTGTTTGGACAAAAATGCCCAAGGAAGGGTGGAATACTAAAGGTTTTTAATGAAGGGCATTTTGGTCATTAATTAATAAAAGAAATAAAAAGGGAAAAAAAGCCAAAATTTTTCCATCTTTTCTTCCTTCTTGGCCGAATATAGCAAGCCCTCCATAGCTAGGGTTTTGTTGATTTTCAAGCTCACAAGTAAGTGCAATTGAGCCTCGTTTTTAGTGTTCTTCGTATTTTTAGAATCCTGGTAAATTGCTCTAGCTAATTATACCATTATTTTGAGCTAGGGTTTATTTTTAAAATTTTATCCATAAATTTCATGGATGTATTTTGATGTCTAATGGTGAAATATGAAAGTTTAAAGTGTGGAGAACAATTTGCACTAGGTGATTTTTTATGGAAATTGTAGAAAAGACTTATTTATAAAAGATAAAAGGTGGTGTATATAAGTGGTGATATGGAAGAAATTGTGGGCTGTAGTGGGGAAAAATGGTTCTTAAAATGCATGGAAATTGCATGAAAATCATAAACCAAGCCTAGGGACTAAAGTGTAAAATTGAGAAAGTTAGGTGCTAAATTGTAAAAATAATTATAGGATGATTTTGGACTAAATTGAGTAATGCGTGTATTAAACGAATTGAATGTGTTATTATAGATCAAGAATTTTGAGGATCGATGTTGACTGAGGCAAGGGCAAGGTTACGGACTAAATTGCAAATTATTGTTGTTTGTTGTTGAGGTAAGTTTATATGTAAGTAATAAATTGATCTTAATTTCATAAATTATATTTATTGTACAATATGGATGATGATGGATGGATTCTATGAGTTGGTGAATCATGGAAAATTAGTGTTCTCGACTGAACCTCCGGAAAAACAAAAGATACGGAGAATGAGTAGCTAGGTCACATGTGTGTTTCCGAGGGTAGGACACCATGTGTATAAGAAAGCTACGGGATGCTATGTGGTAGCTAGGTCACATGTGTAATACGAAGTGTGTAACACCCTGAATTTGGGTCTAGAAGAATTGAGTTTTGAAGTCTGGGTTTGAATAAATGGAAACCTGAATAATTGAGAAGTTTTAAAATATTATCGTTTAAGAAAAATTTATTTTGAATTACTATTATAAAATTCTTACTGAATTTATTATTACTGATATTTTAAATTCTTACTGTATCTATTGATGTTTTTAAATTTTTATGAAAATTATAAATTATTATTATTATCATTATAATTATTAGATACAAATATGTTTATAAAATTATTGTTGTTAATATAGTGTTCAAATTAAAATATTATTAGAAAATTTTACTATATTTATTTTTACTGATTTATGAAAATTATAACTATTACTATTATTGAGAAAAAATTACTGTATTTGAAAATTTTTATAAAAATATATTTAGATAATTATTATTGTTATTATTTTTATTTTTATTACTTTTATAAATATATATATATGACATTAGTACTAATTTTGTGTTTAAATTCAGTTTTTAAATGAATTTGGAAGTATTTAAAGTGTGGGAAAAATTTGGGTTCAATCCAAGACTTTAGCAAAGAAATTAGTTTTTGTTTGTTAGGGGAACTGGTCAATAAGGCTTTAATAATTAAGTTGGCTAAATTTGTCACAAAGGGAAGTCTGGTACTGTGGCAGAAGCGCTAGGGGGTTGTTGGAGTGCCTAGGTTCAAGGCACGGTGTACGCATAAGTTGTTTTTATTTTTAGAAGCCATGTCGCGCTTAAGTAAGGGTTAAAAGGAGTTGCTGGCGAAATATGCCACAAAAAGGCTTGTGGTACAGCGGCAGCAGTGCGTTAGCCACTCCACGAGGACCTGGGTTCAAGCCACAATGCGCGTGAGACGTTTGGTTTTTTTTAAAGGAGGACTAGGACTTCAGCAGGTATAGGTTAAGATTAATTGCGAGCATATTGTACTAAAGGGGAACACTTGGTGCAGTGGCTAGCAGCAGGTTGTGAAGCACAGGGATGGGAGCAGGTTTGGAGTTTGAGTCTCGCCTCGCACATGGAAGGTAGAATTTTGCTGCACGCGTGGGGAAGGAGTTGGAGTCCGATCAGGACTCCTCCTAGCAGTAAGATGGAGCGGTCGAAGCGGCATGGAGTCCTGCTGATTTGGTGGGGGCATTTGGATGAATCCAAATCCAATTGTTGCTAAAATCAAGGAAAGAAATTGAAAGCAATTTAATTTATTTTATTTTGGATAGATTCTAAATCGGTGGTAGCAAAATTTAAGGATAATTAAAGGAATTTCAAAATGGATGGGAAGCTTACTTATAGGAATCGGTCCTTTTAATTTTATTGCCTTTAATGAATTATTTTCCTTTTCTTTTTGGTTCATCGTTTCTTCATCAATAGTAACCGAACCCATCTTCTTCCACCCTTCTTTCCTTCATTTTTTCTTCATTATTCTTTTATCTCCTCTCTTCTATTATTTCTATTTCCTCTCTTTCTCTTTTGGTCATCAATCCTTCTCAAAAGACCTTAAGCCAAATCCTCTAGAGGTCAAATCTTCTATCTTTTCTTTTAGCCAAAACCTTCATGACTTGTGGTGTTTCAAGAGCCGACTATAGAGTGTAAACGTGGCAATTCTCGTGTTCGTGATTGGAGCTATTGTGGATCAGGATTAGATCATTATCTAGGAGCACTTGTTTGGCAGAATAACGTTGTGGTAAGTGTACAAACCTTGTTCACTTATTATTTCGTAATAGAAAGAAAAGCCGAAACCTTTTGGGGTAGTTAACGTTAGGGGCTTAAGGCTCCTAAAGTCTCATTCTTTGGTTCGTATGTGTTTAGTGAGGCATAAGGGCGATCAGTCAAGGAGTGTTGCGGAGTAGCACTTGGGGAGCATCTGGCTCTAATGGTTGGAAGTCAAACAAAGGTAATGCTAGGGATCATTTTGGGCTATGGCCGAATATGGTAGGAGTGTGCTCATTTGTTATCATAGATTCTTAGTTTAATATTTTAGTAATCGACTGCAGGATAATCGCGTGGGAGATCTCGTTATTAATCATCGTTAATCAGGTGTGTATCGAACCTTTCTTTAGTCTAATTCGGTAATGGCCAAGTAACCGAAAAGTTGGTATTATATGGGCTTGTGAGTGTGCGAATGCTCATAAGATGATTGGAAATCGTGAGATCTGTAACCGTAAGTGGTAAGTTAGTTGAGTGTGCAATTTCACGCACCTCGGTAAGTTGGGTCTCGATGGGCCGAATGTGGGCTCAATGGGCTTTTGGGCCCATTTGGGTAAAAATAGGTAATAATTATGTTCTATTAGACTATAGGATTGAAACTGCTAAAATCGATAATTGAATATGAAACTTGGACAAAATGGGCTTAATTTACTAATAGGCGCCATAGGGCCCATTAGGGGTTTTAGGGCCCAGTAACTAAAACTGCTTATAACTGTTAAGTTGACTGCTAAGACGGAAATAATGACTGTTAATGACTGTAACATGCTTGAAACTTGTGATAATAGTGTAAAGGACTAAAATACCCTTTAGGGAGAAATTACCGTTTTACCCCTAAGTGTAAAATGACCATTATACCCCTAAGGCTAAATTTGATTGAATTGCATGATTTACTATTTCTGTTTACTGTATGCCATATCATGATATCTGTTGCATGGGATTTGGGATTTATTGATGGAGGAAGTGCTAGTGGCATTGCCACGTTACTGAAAGGGGCTGTGCCTCGTACTATTATCTGGAAAGGGCTTTGCCCATACTGTTTACTGAAAGAGGCCTTGCCTCGTATTACTGTTTGTGGTCACTATATCTGAGCAGCCATGCTGTGACTGTGGTGTGTTGGTTGGGTGGGTCGAGTTATTCCCCACATGGTGTGTTTGTTGGTACGGGTGGTGTGTAGCGGTTAGGTGGGTTGAGTAGTCTCCCCACATGATATGGGCTTGCATTCATGATTATTAATTGTTTTGTTTCTGTATTGGGCCTTTGGTCGATACTGTTCTCTGCACTGCTATCTGAATAGGGCTTCGGCCCAGTTTGCTATTATCTGAATAGGGCTTCGGCCCAGTATCTGACTGAGATTGGTTTGGGCTTAGGCCCAATGGGCTTGAGTTAACTTGGGCTTTGGATGGGCTTTTGTACACACTGAGTTTTCCAAACTCACCCCTTTTTCCTTCCATCCTTGCAGGTGAGCCTTAGATTGGTGGACTTCGAGCTGGGAGGGATTCTGAGTGGCCACATGGACTGGACCAATGGTTTTTAATTAAGTTAACTATTTTAATTTAATCTTAGTTACTTTTATTTTGATTTTGGGTTTGTAATAAGAGCCTTTTAATTATTTTTATTTTGGTTTTTTTTTTCATTACTTATTTAAATTGACTTTAGCTTAAGTAGGATATTATTTAAATCAATTTGAAAATGAATGATTTTAAGACGTGGTTTTTATAAAAGCTACTTGTTTTCAAAATATCTCGATAAGTAGAGCAAAGCTTCCGCAACGTAAATGTTTTCACAAATATATATCTTCAGTACATTTAAACTTAATTTGTTCGTAGACAAATCACAAGGTTAAAGTGTGGCAATGGATGTGTGCATGTCTAAGAGTGGATCTAGGAAGAGCTTGGTACTTAAGCAGTCTAAATGACTTACCTCCTCTTCTCTTGAATCCTACCTGGTGTATAGTATCCATTCACTTTCAGCCATGACAAAGAGGATCTGATTTTCTGATAACTTAAATTGTTTTTAAAATAACATATTTTTCGCAAGTACAGATGTTTACGAGTTTTCAAAATTTCCCATAAGATTTAATAAGGTTGTTTACAATGTTTTGATTGTTACAATGTATCACGTTTTGATAAAGCTAAGGTTTTATGCAAATTTTTCGATAAAAGTTTCTAAACATTACGAAGGGTTTTCAATGAAAACATGGTTTTCGAAAAACACTTCAATGTGACACACCAGACTTGGCCGTAACGTCTGGGCCAGGTTTGGGGTGTTACAAAGTGTATACCAGGTATACAAGGAAGCTACAGGATATTCTTACATAAGTAGCTAGGTCACATGCGTAATACTGTGTGTATACCATGTAGACACGAGAGCTACTGGATTTAACAGCTAGGTCACATGGGTGATGATGAGAGTTCACCATGTGTGCACAAGAGCTGGATTACGTGTTGGTAGAACTATGTACTGAAACCACCGAGTATCGAATGTTATTCCGAAGGGTTCAACGAAAAAGTTTACAAATAATATTTGTGTGGTTATGTGGTGTATAAATGTAGGTACTTATGGGACATAGAATATGTGCACAAATACATGAGTACGCAAGGGTGGTTATGAACTTAAGTTTAGGTGTATACTGTGCTTGGTGTATATATATATGTATGAAACATGGTATAAGTTGTTATGAGGTGGCATAATCTATGGTTATTAAGAAAGTTGGTATGATGTTAATTATTTGCATATATACTTACTAAGCTTCTTAAAGCTTACTTCTTTCTCTTTTCCCTTGTTTTATAGATTAGTCAAGCCTGCTCGAGGATCGGGAAGCGTCGGAGGATCATCCACACTATCTACAAAATTATTTTGGTATTGTAATATGTATTCTTTTGGAACTATGGCATGTATAAGGACTTAGTGGTGTTGTAAATGTTAAGTTGGTTTGGCTATATTGTGGAAATTATCATGAGATAAGTCATTTTGTAATTAAGGCCATGTGATATGGCCAATGATGATGTTGTTTTACTTATCTATCCTTATGAGGTATTTCATAGAATGATTGGTGTGTTAGTGTGTGGTTAAGTTAAAATGGATGATTGATGAATAAATGAAGCCATCTAGATGCCTAAAAATGTGTAAGTTTTGTGGTATTAAAAGTGGTACAGTTAGCATGTGTTTTGGGGCAAAGAATGGCTTGAAAAGTAGCCTAACTTAGGGCCACACGGATAGCCCCCATGACCATGTGTGTTGGGCGTGTAAATTTTGCATGGGATTTTCGGAGACTAAGGACATCACATGGCCTAATCACACGGGCGTGTCCCGTGGCTGTGTGACCAAAATTGCATGCCGACGTCATAAACAAAATACCCCCTGTTTTTTACACGGGGAGGCCACACGGGCTTGTCAAGGCCATGTGAAGGGCACGGGCCAAGGACACAGCCGTCCGAGCACTATAAAATAGAGGAATAAAACCTAGTCAGCCTTTAATGCTTAGTGAGTTCATGTAACAAGAATCTAACTTACCATATATTTTCGTGCATCTTAATCACATACATTGTAACACCTCTTACCCAAATCCATTGCCGGAATAGGGTTATGAGGCATTACCAAACACAGCATAACATCCGAACAATTATATACATACACAAGATCAAGTCTCTCAAACCAATAGAATTTTTAGCCATATAGCCAACATAAACTCTTTACAACTCATTTCATTTCATAGAACAAACATATAGCTAATCACATAATTCATAAGCCAAATATCAAATGTATCATTTTAACATATAAGCATGTGTACGTATACAAACTAATTGAATCATTTCATTTTGTTGTTTTATCTTAATACATAAATCTTATAAATCAAACAAATCAAAAACACATATCATTTTATCCATAACTTATTTGGCACTAACAAACATTTAAATACTATGATCAAATTGGTTTATGACCTAAAAGATTAACTACTCAAGTGAAAGCATATACGTACATTACTGCTTCCTATCATCAACTTGACTAACAAAATAAACCATGGAATCTAAATCCAATTCAAACATTAACAACCATGACTTCAGTACGTATATAAATACATTTCAATTTACAAAAAAAATTCTTTGTTGAAATCATCATGAGTATCATTATACTACTATAGTGTACTTAATAATTAAAGCACAAATAACAAAGCCAACTTACTAAATTCGCATATAACCATCTTATTTTATTATTGCATGAATTATTATTCATATGGTCAAAATTCAATGCATTAGTCGAATTTATACATACCAAATTCATAAGCTTTATAAGGTGTCAACTTCCATATATGCAATCAAATCATTAAATACATAATCAATAAGACTTTTGCATCGTTTCTACCAACTTTAGCATGGCATTAATATATCTTATAACCATATGCATGTTTCATTACAAACCATTACAAAACCATTTTGTCAAATATTCAATTACTCATAAACTAGTAAAAATCAAAACATAGTTATTACAATCAAATAATCATATACTTATAACTAAATACTTAACCACACAGTTTCATTATCAATGCCAAAACATAAAGTAATTCATATCTATTTCCTATTCAAATATTTCGTAAACCGAATTACCTTCTCACTCAAGTAATTTACATATTACTCAATTTAACTAACATAAATCTATATATAAGCACTATAGTCGAATCAATAAGCCATTAACATATATCATGAATCATGCCAAAACATTTCATACTCAACATATCCATCTTATTATACATCAAAACACATTATTAAACCTTAACCAAAACATAGCAAGTATAATTCACACATATTTATATACCATGGCCGATGCATCAAAACCAAATAAATCCATCATTTGACCAAAAGCAATAAAACAAAACTGAACTTAATTAAACAAGCCATTTTCGCATGGCTCATAATTACATACCTCAAAATCAAACATATGAACTAGCCTATACATGCCATATGTTCAACTTCAAACTTATAAAAGTACCTAAAATAGCCAATAGTGTGATGGACTTCTCTGACGATCCTCGAGTTCATAACTTAGCTTTTAAAATCTATAAAACAAAGAGTAAAACATACACACAGTAAGCTTTCACAACTTAGTAAGTTATAAGCAAATATAACATTCAATGACATTAATAACTCATCTTGACTAAACCAATTCATGCTACCATAATCACATTCAATTTCAAGGTCACTTTATCATCATATGGCTGAACATATATATATTATATATGTATACACATAAGTCACACTTTAATATCACATACATATATCGTTTGGCCAAATATTGATTTGCATTCAATTTACATATAACTAACATTATAACATGTATAATTCATATCATTACTTCAAATACTAAAACTTACCTTATTTTCAATATATTAGCTAACACATACCTGGACCTAAATATTTGATTTCACATTCGATCGTTACTTAACATTTCCCGATGAACCATTCAGAATTTAAAAGGATACTCAGATATTCAGAAAGCTCATACAACACAAACGTCCCAGACGTGGTCATACATGTAATCACATATCGATGCCACTGTCCTAGAAAGGGTCTTACTCGTAAACACATATCAGAATCACATATCAATGCCATCATATTAAACGTGGTCTAACTCGCAGACATATTTCGATGCCATCGTCATAGATGTGGCCTTACTTGCACACATATTTTGATGCCAACGTCATAGATGTGGTCTTACTCGCACACATATTTCGATGCCAACGTCATAGATGTGGTCTTACTTGCACACATATATCAAAATCTTATGTCATTACATATGTATCCTATCTATTCCTAAGGCTCATACGGGGCTTTCGGACGTCGAATATCGATCGATTCAGGCTCGTAAATATTTCTTCCACAATTATACACATTCGGCTATATACACACATACATGTAAATATTTCATTTAGCATAATGAAATATATTCAATTAAATTTTACGACATCTATTTGCTTATAGACTTACCTCGGACAACGACGATCGAAACAGAACGACTATTCAATAACTTTGGTTTTCCCCCAATCCAAATCTGATTTCTTTGGTTCTTGATCTAAACTTATTCAAATTAAACTTATTAAAAGACAAATTCATTCAATTTAGTCCAAGAACACATAAATGGGCAAATTACCATTTTGCCCTTAACATTTTACACTTTTTACAAATTAGTCCCTATTGCACAAAACACAAAATATGCAAAATCTCAAATATCATAGTTAGGCCGAATCTTCCCCTTATTTATACAAGTCCATAAATTTCATTTATTTCACATTTTAGTCCCTCAATTTATTATTTTTATAATTTAGCCCTAATTACTCAATTTCATCAAAAATTCCAATACAAAACATACTAATCTAAAACATATCTTTCATAATTCATCAACTAACATCACAAAGCTCATAAATTCATCAATGGCATAACTCAAAATATTCATCAAAATAAAAAATTCAAGCATGGGCTTTGTAGATTTCATAGCAACGATCTCAAAAATGTAAAAATTATAAAAAATCGAGCTAAAACTCACCTTGAATCAAGCTTGCTACTGGCCGAAACTTTGAAAGATTTTATTCTTTTCTTTTTCTTTTAACATTCGATCATGCAAAAATGGATGAACACATGTTTCATTTTTTTATGTTTTATTATAACATATATTATTTGTTTAATTACAAAACTAACCTTTTTTAATTAATACAAAACCATTATAAACTAAGTCCAAAACCATCCATCACTTTGAATTTTGGTCTAATTACATTTTAAATGCCTCATATTATAAAGACAATAACAATTAGGCACTTAAACAATTTACTGCCAACCTTTTTTATTTTACGCGATTAAGCCCTTTTTAATTAATCGGACACTCAAACGATAAAATTAAAACACAAAAATTTCACACATTCTGAACATAGAAAATAATTTTAAAATATTTTTTTCACTCGAATTTTTGGTCCCGAAACCACTGTTCCGATAGGGTCTAAATAAGGCTATTACATACATAACATCCAAATAAGTGAATTATTAGCCTATCACACATCTTAAACAATTCAAGTTAGTCAAGTAACTTCACATAATCTCATTAACTTAGATGAGCTCATCTTGTCATGTTTTCGACATGCTTATCATTTTCCATGTCACATATACATTTTCAAGATAAATTCATTCAAATTCCATTAACCCTTTCCAAGTTTTACCCATTGAATTTATTGAAAATATCAATGGATACTCTCATGTAGCACACTTAAAGTGTATGAAACTCTTAAGCCACCTTTTCAAGACATTCAGGTAAATCATGTAACATGTATTCTAGCTAATCAAGTATGCTTATAAGAGATATGACTCATGTATTAGTTTACAAAGAACTTCTAACTGGGGAAGTTGTGTAATAATAGCACCAGATAGCCATATCTTGTGTAGTTCATACAAGTCATGTCTGGATGCTCACACAAAGTTGCATTTGTGTTTGTAACGTATGCTAGATCACAACCGACCAATTATCATAATGTTCACATAGAGCCATTGTAACATCCCAATTTAGGGCTTAGTTAGAATAGTGGTTTCAAGACCACAAATCTAAAGTAGAAATATTTTTTTGATGATTATTTTGAGGTCTATGACATGTTTGCATGATCGTGTGAAAGTTTCATGAAGAAATTTTGTGAATAAGAGTCCAATTTGACTTTTAGGACTAAATTGCAACAGTTGCAAAATATGAGATTCCAGAAGCTTTGAGTATGAAATAACTTTGGATTATTAATTAGAGGTCCTTAAATATCAATTTGCCCACTTTTTATTTTTATGTACAAAAATGGACATGGAAGGGAAAAATATCAAAGAAAGGCCTTAAGGGCATTTTGGTCAATTGGTTAATAAATTAATAAAAAGGGAAAATGAAGTCAAAATTGGTGTCCATCTTCCTCACCATAGCTGAAGTTTATAAGACACCATAGCTAGGGTTTTCTTTAACTTTCAAGCTTGATAGTAAGTGTATCCTAGCCCCGTTTTTAATGTTCTTTGTATTTTTGAAGTTGTTATCAACTGATCTAGTTATTTTTACCATTATTTTGAGCTAGGGTTCATGTCCAAAAATTTACCCATGTGTGACATGCATGTATTTTGATGTTTAATGAAGGAATATAAAAGTTTAAGGTGTGATAAACATCTTTTATAAGGTGATTTTTTATAAAAACACCTAAAAGAACTTATTAGTAAAGGTTGTAAAATAAGTGGTAAAAAATCTAATTTGATAGAAAATGTGGGTTGTTATAAGCATGAAATGTGTTCAGCTAGGTTTAAAGTACAAAGAAATCGAATGAAAATCATTTTACGAGCCTAGCGACTAATTTGTATATATGTGAAAGTTTAGGGGCAAAATTGTAATTTTGCCAAAGTATGAATTATGGGTTGTTTTGAGCAATGTGATAATTAAATAAATGAAATTTGCTATTATAGATCAAGAGAAACAGAGTCCGGACCTATACCAGGGAAAGAACAAGCTTTTGGACTAAATCGAATAGTTAGTCATATTTTGGTACCAAGGTAAGTTTGTGGGTAAATAATGCAACATTTCATTATTATGTATTCAATGCTTTAATATTGCATGAATTGTGTAATTGTTTTTATGAAATTGGTTAATGATGACGTTGTGACGAAGTTTTGATATCTCGAAATCCCGATTGAACCTTAGGAATAGATAGGATACAAATGTCATGACATTAGGGTTGTTGAGATTCTGTATAAGACCATATCTGGGATATGACATCGGTGTGTGATTACGTGTAAGACCATATCTGAGATTTGTCGTCGTTATGAGATTTCGTGTAAGACCATGTCTAGGACCTGGCATCGATATGAGACATCGTATAAGACCATAGCTGGGCTATTGCCATCGATATGTTATCCTATGTAAGACCATATTTGGGATATGGCATTAGCATCTTGGTATGTGCATGAGATTTCCCGAGTATCCTTTAGCATTCCAAGCAGTTCAACGGATAACTCAAAGTTTATGTCAACGAAATGATGAGGTATGAACATGTTGAAAGGGTACAGATATGTACACAAAGCTTATTAAACATTGAGATTATAACTTTACGAGTTTTTAGTAAAAAGTAAATGAAGGATATCATGAGCATGAGTTTTATTGTTCACTATGTGAATGACATGATTTAAGAAATATCTATGATACTTAATGACATTGTGACAAGTCATATTTATTTTATATATATGATATTGCATGATTAATGTTGTTAATTATTTACATGCAAACTTACTAAGCTTCATGCTTACTCCCCTTCCTTTTCCCTTTTTCTTATAGTATCGCCAAGCTAGCACGAGGTTCGAAGGACATCGGAGACTCGATCACACTATAAATTGGAATATTTGGGTATAGCTAGTCTTAACATTTTGATTTGGCATGTATAGGGACTTGGTCTTTTTGTTATATGTCATATTGGTTTAGCCAAATATGTTGGTCATGATGATACTTGATTCATTTTGTATAAGGCCATTAAAATTTGGCCAATATTGATGCTTGATATATGCATATGGTGATGTTATTCATGAGTGAGCTAGTTTGTATGTTTAAGTTGCTAAATGTGTGAGATATATGTATGATGAATGTCGTATGCAAATGATGTATGGAAGACTTGATTTAAGGATGTTTGATAGCCAACTTATGTTATCTTATGTGCCTTTGAAGTAGTGTAAGTGTGGTTGTGTTTCAAGGTGGCAAAAGGCCTGGTAAATAACCTTAGATTTGTCCACACGGGTAGACACATGGGCGTGTGTCTAGGCCGTGTGTGACACACGGTCAACCCCATGGGCGTGCAAACAGGTTGTGTGTCCCCTACACCTTAAGTTTTAAGAAACAGAATCCCTAGTATAGAGCACATGGGCAAAGACACAAGCTTGTGTCTCAGCCGTGTGAAGGTCACGGCCTGGAACACAGGCGTGTACTAGACCATGTGGAAACTAGTTTAGCTTTAAAATGAAAAATAATTCGACACGGGCTGAGCACACGGGCGTGTTTCTCAGCCGTGTGGACTGCACGGCCTTAGACACGGGCATGTGCCAATGGCATGTGAAGTCTGCACCTAATTTACGAAAATTTAATTCGTCACACGGCCTAGCACATAGACATGTGGCTTAACAGTGTGGTTTCATTTGGTTGATAACGTCACAAACAGAGAGTTACACGGGGTATGGGCACGAGCATGTGTGACCACATGCCCTACCAACACGGGCATGTCCCATATTCACACGGGCGTATGACCCCTGTTTAGGGCAAATTTTCTATGAGCTCGTAAAACTTTCAGAAGTTCTTGATGTTGTCCCTAACCAGTTCTAAAGTATGTTTTGGGCCTCGTAGGCTCGTATAAGGGACGAAATACATGTGTATGAATGGTTTTAAATTGGATGAAATTTATGGCTCGGTTTTGCATAGATGTTTACGTTTAAGTCTGGTAATGCCTTGAACCCTATCCTGGCGTCTGATAAGGGTAAGGGGTTCTACATTTAGTGGTATCAGAGCTACGATTTAGTTAATTCTTGGATGACGTAACGTATGTCCGAGTCTAGCTATACATGCCAAAAATGAATTATGATAGTGTGGCGACTCCTGACCTTTTAAACTGTGTTTTCATATAGTACTAGATACTGACTGACCTGTGGTGGATGAGGTGGAAAGTAATAGGCTGACTCCCACTGAAGGGGCAACGCCGTCTAATAGTAGACCCCCTATAGTTAGTCAAGGAGAAGGAGGCAGAGAAGCCTTTCTCCATATGATGAATGCATGGTATATAGAGTTCGTTCGAATGAACCTGAGTGCCCAACCCCCTTTACCCCCACCTGTTCCTTAGCATACCCCTGTAGCCCCCCAAGTTGTGGAAATGGTAAGAAGGGAAAGGCCTCCAGTTGATAGAATTTGAAAGTAAGGGGCCGAGGAATTTCTAGCTAATAAAGATGATGATCTAGAACGAGCAAAATTTTGGCTTGAAAATACCATTAGGGTATTCGAAGAGTTGTCTTGCACACCTGAGGCATTCATGAAGTGTGTGGTATCACTCTTACGAAATTCGACCTACCCATGGTGGAATACCTTTATGTTGGTTGTACCAAGAGAAAGGGTAACTTGGGAAATTTTCCCGGAAGAGTTCCATAAGAAGTACATTAGCCAGAGATTTATTGATTAGAAGAGAAAGAAATTTCTTGAATTAAAGTAAGGTCGAATGACTGTACCTGAGTATGAGCCTGAGTTTGTAAGACTTAGTAAATACGCTCAAGAATGTGTATCTGCTGAGGCCATTATGTGTAAATGGTTTAAGGATGGGTTAAACGAGGACATTCGATTATTGGTTGGCATTTTAGAACTAAAAGAATTTGTTGTGCTTGTATAAAGAGCTTGTAAGGCCAAGAAGTTGGCAAAAGAGAAAAGAAAAGCTGAGTTTGAGTCTCGAGATTCAAAGAAGAGACAGATGGGAAAGTCATTTCAATCCCCATCCAAGAAATTGAGAGAGTTCACTACTCGATCGAATGCTTTAGTTGGGTTCTCGAATAGAAATAAGGGTAAATAGTATTCGGGTCATAAGGCTCAGACCACTTCGATTGCGAGTGTCAGTAGTGCTCAACCAAATAACCAAATGTCCGCAGTGCGGTAGACATCACCTCGTTGAGTGCTGAGTGAATGATGGATCTTGCTTCACATGTGGTTCACAAGACCATTTTATTTGTGATTTCCCCGAGATGGCAGAAAAGGAGAAATTTTAGAATGTGAGATCGGGTAACACTGTTAGTAAAGGAAGACCACAAAGAAATCTGGGAAATGGAGCTAGTAGCAAAGATGCACCTAGAGAGTTAGCTATGAGACCCAAGGGTAGAGTATCTACGAGGACATATGCCATTCGCACTCACGAAGAGGCTTCATCTTCTGATGTGATTACGGGTACTTTTTCTCTCTATCATACTTCTGTCGTTGCTTTGATTGATCTGGGATCTACCCATTCGTATGTTTTTGTGAAATTGGTATCTAGTATGAATATACCTATTGAGTCTACAGAATTTGTGATAAAAGTGTTGAACCCTCTAGGCAAGTATGTGTTAGTTGACAAAGTATGTAAGAATTGCCCTTTGATGATTAGAGGTCACTATTTTTTGGCTAATCTTATGCTTTTGCCATTTGATGAAATTGATAAAATTCTTGGTATGGATTGTTTGACCATTCATGGTGTGGTAGTGAATTGTGGAAAGAAAATTATTGAACTAAAATGTGAAAATGGGAATATTCTTCAGGTTGAACCAGGTGAATCGGATAACTTGCCTGTAGTGATTTCTTCTATGACTGCTCAGAAATGTATAAGGAAGGGTTATGAAGCTTATCTTGCCTTTGTACTGAATACAAAAGAGTCTGAATTGAAAATTGAATCAGTGCCGGTAGTATGTGAGTACCCGGATGTGTTTTCGGAAGAGTTGCCCGAATTGCCTCCTATTAGAGAAGTAGAATTTGGAATTGAGCTAGTCCCTGGTACTACACCTATTTTGATTGCTCCGTACAGAATGGCTCCGACAGAATTGAAAGAGTTGAAAGCTCAGTTACAAGAACTGACAGACAAAAGCTTTGTGAGACCTAGTTATTCCTGGTGGGGTACGCCGGTACTATTTATGAAAACGAAAGATGGTTCAATGAGACTGTGTATAGATTATTGGCAGCTCAATAAGGTAACCATAAAGAAAAAGTATCCCTTGCCAAGGATCGATGATTTGTTTGACCAATTGAAGGGAGCCACAGTTTTCTCAAAGATAGACTTGAGGTCCGGTTACTACTAGTTAAGAGTTAAGGAGCCAGACTTGTTGAAAACTGCATTTCAGACGAGGTATGGTCATTATGAGTTCCTTGTGATGCCATTTGGCTTAACTAATGCCTCGAATATTTTTATAGATATAATGAACCGTATTTTCTGACCGTACTTGGATAAATTTGTTGTTGTTTTTATTAATAATATACTGATTTATTCTTGTGATGAGATTGAACATGTTGAACATTTGAAAATGGTTTTGCAAACTTTGAGAGACAAGCAATTGTATGCTAAGTTTAGTAAAGTGAATTTTGGCTTCAAGAAGTCAGATTTTTGGAGCATATTGTTTTGGGTGATGGCATTAGAGTTGACCCAAGTAAGATTTCGGCTATTATTGAATGGAACATGTTAGAGATTAAAAGCTTTGTAGGCTTAGCCGATTATTATAGATGGTTTGTTAAAAGATTTTCCATGATTGCTACTCCGATGACAAGTTTTTACAAAAGGACATCAAGTTCGAATAGACAGAAAAGTGCCAATAGAGTTTTGAGAAACTAAAGGCATTGTTGACTGAAGCTCCAGCCTTAGTACAACCTAAACTGGGAAAAAAATTTATGGTTTATAGTGATGCATCCTTAAATGGATTGGGTTGTGTACTTATAGAAGAAGGCAAGCTAATAGCTTATGCCTCGAGACAGCTGAAATTGCATGAAAAAATTATCCAAGCACGATTTAGAACTAGATGCTATTGTGTTTGCATTGAATAGCTGGAAACACCATTTGTATTGCGAGAAATGTCAAGTATTCACTGATCATAAAAGTCTATAGTACATGATGACTCAAAAGGATTTGAACCTACGACAACGGAGGTGGCTTGAACTATTAAAAGATTATGAATTGGTGATTGACTACCATCTGGGGAAGGCAAACATAGTCGCTGACGCTTTGAATAGAAAGTCATTATTTGTCTTGAGAGCTATGAATACTCATTTGATTATATTCGATGATGGTTCAATTATAGTAGAGTTAAGATCTAGACCAATGTTTCTTTAAGAGATTTGCGAAGCTCAGGGAAACGACAGTGATTTGCAAAACAAAAGAGTCTAGTGTGAATCGGGTATTGAATCAGATTTTCAGATTGGTTTAGATGGGTGTTTAATGTTCTGTGACAGGGTCTGTGTATCGAGGAATGATGAGCTTGTTCAGAAAATTTTACACAAAGCACATAGTGGATGTTTGTCTATTCATCCAAGTAGTACGAAAATGTACAAGGACTTGAAGAAACTGTATTGGTTGCCAAGGATGAAAAGAGACATTTTAAAGCTTGTTTCTAAATGTTTAATTTGTCAGCCAGTGAAAGTTGAACACCAAGTACCTTCTGGTTTACTTCAGCCTGTGATGGTTCTCGAGTGGAAATGGGACCGTATCATTATGGATTTTGTGACATGATTGCCTTTAACACCAAGAAAGAAAGATGTCATATGGGTTATGGTTGATCGGCTTACAAAATTAGATCATTTTATACCGGTACATACTGACTATTCACTTGATAAGTTAGCTGATCTATACGTTTCTATAATTGTGAGACTTCATGGAGTACCTTTGTCGATTATTTTGGATAGAGATCCGAGGTTTACATCGCGATTTTGGAAAAAGTTACAAGAAGCTTTGGGCACAAAGTTGAAGTTTACTATCACTTTCAATCCACAAACTAACGGTCAGTCGGAGAGAGTAATTTAGATGCTCGAAGACATGCTCCAATTTTATGTATTGGAATTCCAAGGTAGTTGGGAAAAGTATTTACCGTTGGTAAAGTTTGCCTACAATAATAGCTTTCAGTCAAGTTTGAAAATGGCGCCTTATAAGGTATTGTATGGATGTAATTGTCAGACACCTTTGTATTGGACCGAACTCAGAGAAAGTCAGATTCATGGGGTTGATTTGATTAGAGAAACCGAAGAGAAAGTAAAAGTTATTCGTGATTGTTTGAAAGCCGCTTCGGATAGACAAAAGTCCTACGCAAATTTTAAACATAAAGAGATTGAGTTTGAAGTTGATGCTAAGGTATTCTTGAAAGTATCTCCGTGGAAGAAAGTTGAGGTTTGGCCGAAAGGGCAAATTGAGTCCACATTTTATTGGACCATATGAGATTACCGAGAGGATAGAGCTGGTAGCATATAGGTTAGCTTTGTCGATAGAGTTGGAAAGAATCCATGATATGTTCCATGTGTCTATGTTGCACTGATACAAATCTGATCCTTCATATGTTATTTCACCGACAGAGGTTGAGATTCGATCGGATATGACTTATGGTGAAGAGCCGGTTATGATTTTAGCTTGGGAGGTCAAACAACTGAGAAATATTAGTATAGCCCTTGTGAAAGTATTATGGCAAAGACATGGAGTTGAAGAGGCTACATGGGAGCCCGAATAGGCCATGAGGAAATAGTACTCAAACCTTTTCACCGGTAAGATTTTCGAGGACGAAAATCCTTAAAAGGGGAGAGTTGTAACATACTAATTTAGGGCTTAGTCAAAATAGTGGTTTTGAGACCACAAATTTGAAATAGAAATATTTTTTTTATGATTTTTTTGAGGTCTTTGACATGTTTTCATGATCGTGTGAAAGTTTCATGCAAAAAGCTTATGAATAAGAGTCTAATTTGACTTTTAGGACTAAATTGCAAAAGTTTCAAAATATGAGATTCCAGAAGCTTTGAGTATGAAATAGCTTTGGATTATTAATTAGAGGTCCTTAAATAGCAATTTGCCTAATTTTTATTTTTATGGACAAAAATGGACATGGAAGGGAAAAATATCAAAGAAAGGCCTTAGGGGGCATTTTGGTCATTTGGTTCATAAATTAATAAAAAGGGAAAATGAAGTCAAAATTCATGTCCATCATCCTCACCATAGACGAATTTTACAAGACACCATAGCTAGGGTTTTCTTCAACTTTTAAGCTTAATAGTAAGTGCGTCCTAGCCCTGTTTTTAATGATTTATTGCTATTTTATTCATGCAACTTACTAAGCATTTTATGTGCTTACTCTCTCTCTCCCACTCAATCTCTCTCATTTTCCCTCTCCATGTAGATTTACCGGAATTAGCTCGGGGATTACTCGAAGTCGGAGCTCGAAGTCACACTATCAAGGAATTCATTTTGCTATATTGAAATTAGTCTTTTATCGTATGGCATGTATAGGATGTTTAATTGTGTTGTTAAGTGTCATTTTGTAATAGCCATATAAATTGGCTAATATTACCTAAGCGATAAATATGAAATGAAGATGAAATTTATGTCATACATGTTGGCATATGAGTGCCTCAATGATAAATGTTATAATGTAAGTTCATATAATGATTGCAGAGTTTATAATTGGTATGAATAGGTATTGTTCTGGTTGTATCTCCAGGTGGCAAAAAGGCTTGGAAAATAGCCTATAGTTGTCCACACGGTTGGGCACACGAGCGTGTGCCTAGGCCGTGTGTGACACAGGGTCAGCCCCACGTGGGCATGTTGATAGGCTGTGTGTCCTCTGCATCTAATTTAGTTCAGTCACTATAGAACACAGGCTAAGCACACGGGCGTGTGCCTTGGCCGTGTGCACCCCTAATGATTATAGTGTTTAAGTTAGAATGCTCCCTGGGTTGTTGACACGGGCGTGTCTAGGTCGTGTGAAGGGCTCAGGCCATAGATACGTGCGTGTTCTCAAGTCGTGTCAAAACCCCTATAGGTTGAAAATAAAATAAATTAGACACGGGCTAAGGACATAGGCGTGTGAGACCACACGGCCTGCTTACACGAGCGTGTTCCACCCCAGACAGGCGTGTGGCCCTATTTTAAGCAAAATTTTTCTAAGTGCCCAAAAGTTCTCGAGTCGACTCTGAAATGTAATTGATACATGTTTTGGGCCTCGTAGGCCCATAATAAGGATAATAAGAGAATGTATGAAAAGTTTTAAAAAGGAAAGAAATTTTATAGTCTGAGTTTACAGGTTAAAGCATGATTCAATACAGTAACGCCTCATACCCCGTCCCAGCATCGGACTCGGGTAAGGGTGTTACATTTAGTGGTATCAGAGCTAGTGTTTAGTCAATTCTAGGACTAACCTTGCACATGTGCGAGTCTAGCTATACATGTCTTATTTATGTATTTATGAGAAATGAAAGTGTGCCGACTCCTGATGTTCTAAATGTGTTTTATTATAGTATATGGATCTCGAATGAGCTACGGCAGATGATGTAGAAAGCAATGCGCCAGCTCCCACAGAAGGGATGGTACCAGTTGGAATCAAGCATAGGCCAGCTACTGTGAGTTAGGAAGGAGAGGCTCAGGAATCCTTCTTCCAAATGATGAACGAGTGGTTCACTGAACGAACTCGGCCACTCAACACCAAGCTCCACCCCCTCAATTCCCTCAATCTACCACATCAACTCCTCAGATAGTAGAGGTAGTAAGGCGAGAAAAGCCTCCAATTGATAGAATCAGGAAACAAGGGGCAGAAGAGTTTCGAGCTACTAAAGATGATGACCTAGAAATAGCTGAGTTTTGGCTAGAAAATACCATCAGGGTATTTGATGAGTTATCGTGCACCCTTGAAGAGTGCATGAAGTGTGTGGTGTCTCTTTTATGAGATTTCACCTATCAGTGGTGGAAACCCTTGTGTCGATTATACCAAGGGAAAAAGTTAATTGGAAGTTCTTCCAAGAGGAGTTCCGCAAGAAGTATATCAGCCCTCGGTTTATTGAGCAGAAGCGTAAAGAATTTCTAGAGTTGAAGCAAGGTCGGATGACCATAACCGAGTATGAGCGAGAGTTTGTAAGACTTAGTGAGTACGCTCGAGAATGTATGTCTACTGAGGCCATCAGGTGCAAAAGGTTTAAGGATGGATTAAACGAGGATATCAAGATGTTTGTCGGTATTCTTGAGATAAAAGAGTTTGTGGTGCTAGTGGATAGAGCTTGTAAGGTCGAGGAGTTGGCCAAAGAAAAGAGGAAAGCTGAGATGGAGTCTCGTGACTCAAGGAAAAGACCGTTTAGTAAGTCGTTTCAGTCCTCTTCCAAGAACTCAAAGGAATTTTTTACACGATCAGCTACTTCAGCGGGGTTTTCCAGTAAAGGCAAGACGAAATAGTATTCAACCTCCAAAGCTCAGACCACCTCGGTTGCGAGTGTGGGTAACACTCGACCAAATAGGCCTAAGTGCCCTCAGTGCGATAGATGTCACCTCAAAAAATGTTGAGCTCACGAGAGGGTTTGTTTCAAGTGTGGCTCTTCAAATCACTTTATTAAAGAGTGCCCTAAGATGGCGAAAAAAGGCAAGGATCAGAGTGCAAGGTCGGGTAATGCTCCTTCCAGAGGTAGACCTCAAAGAAACCCAGGAATAGAAGCAAGTAGTAAGGGCATACCAAAGGAACAGACTATGAGATCTGAGGGTAGAGCCCTCGTAAGGACATACACTATTCGCGCTTACGAAGAGGCGTCATCGCCTGATGTTATAACGGGTACATTTTCTCTCTATGAAACTTCAGTTATTGCTTTGATAGACCTTAGATCTACCCACTCGTATATTTGTATGAAATTATTTCCTAGCATGAGTATGCTCGTAGAATCCATAGAATTTGTGATAAAAGTATCTAATCCCCTAGGCAAGTATGCATTAGTAGACAAAGTATGTAGGAATTGCCCTTCGATGATTAGGGGTCATTGCTTCCCAGCTAACCTCATGCTTTAGCCATTCGATGTATTTGATGTAATTCTTGGCATGGATTGGTTAACCACTCACGATGTGGTAGTGAACTGTGGTAGAAAATACATTGAATTGAAATGTGGAAATAGTAATACCATTCGAGTTGAATCAGATGAATCCGAGAACTTGCCTCCAGTAATTTCTTCCTTAGCTGCTCAAAAATCTTTAAGGAGAGGGTATGAAGCTTATCTCGCTTTTGTAATGAATACGAAAAAGTCAGAATTGAGAATGGAATCAGTGCCAATGGTAAAAGAATATCAAGATGTATTTCCGGAAGAGTTGCACGTATTACCTCCAGTTAGAGAGGTAGAGTTTGGTATAAAGTTGGTTCTCGGCACTACACCCATTTCTATTACTCCTTATAGAATGGCTCCGACCGAGTTAAATGAACTAAAGGCTCAGTTACAAGAGTTGGCAGACAGAGGCTTTGCAAGACCCAGTCATACTCTGTGGGGTGCTCTTGTATTATTTGTGAAAAAGAAAGATGGTAATCATGAAGAACAAGTATCCTTTTCCAAGGATCGATGATTTATTTGATCAGTTAAGAGGAGTCATAGTGTTCTCCAAGATAAATTTGAGGTCTGGGTACTATCAGTTAAGAGTTAAGGAGGTCGATGTACCTAAGACTGCTTTTCACACAAGGTACGGCCACTACGAGTTTCTTGTCATGCCGTTTGGTTTGACTAATGCCCCGGCAGTATTTATGGCCCTAATGAACCATATTTTTTGGCCATACCTACACAAGTTTATGGTATTTTTTTATTGATGATACCCTAGTTTATTCTCGTAATGAGGATGAGCATGCCAAGCATTTGACGACAGTATTACAGACTTTTCCGAGATAAACAACTTTATGCCAAGTTTAGTAAAAGTGAATTTTGGCTCAAAAAAGTCAAATTTTTGGGCCACATCATTTTTGGTGATGGCATAAGAGTGGATCCAAGTAAAATTTTTGCGATTGTTGATTAGAAACCACCAAGGAATGTATCCGAAGTTAGAAGCTTCTTGGGTCTAGTCGGTTATTATAGGAAATTTGTTAAGGGATTTTATATGATCGCCACTCCTATGACGAGATTGCTGTAAAAAGATGTTAAGTTCAAGTGGAATGAAAAGTGCCAACAAAGTTTTGAGAGGTTAAAGACGTTATTAACTGAAGCTCCTATTCTAGTGCAGCCCGAACCAGGAAAAGAGTTTGTGGTCTACAATGATGGTTCGCTAAACAGATTAGGCTGTGTGCTTATGCAAGAAGGTAAGGTAATTGCTTATGCCTCAAGACAATTGAAACCCCACGAAAAGAACTATCCGACTCATGATTTGGAGTTGATTGCTATAGTGTTTGCACTAAAGATATAGAGGCACCATTTGTACGATGAGTAGTGCCAAGTGTTCACAGACCACAAGAGTCTTAAGTACTTGATGATGCAAAAAGACTTGAATTTACGACAACGATGATGGCTCGGGTTACTAAAGGATTATGAGTTGGTCATTGACTATCATCCAGGAAAAGCAAACGTTGTTGCAGACGCTTTAAGTTGAAAGTCCCTTTTTGCTTTGAGGGCCATGAACACGCAATTGTCCCTAACTGATGATGGTTCGATTTTGGCAGAGATGAGAGCTAGACCAATGTTCATCCAAGAAATTGGTGAAGCACAGCTAAAAGATAAAGAGTTGTAAGCTAAGAAAGCTCAATACAAGTCAAATACCGATTCAGACTTCCGGATTGATTCAGATGGTTATTTAAAGTTCCGAGATTGACTTTGTGTACCAAGGGATGATGAGCTTATTCAGAGAATTGTATGCGAGGCACATAGTAGCCATATGTCTATTCATCCCGGTAGTGCTAAGATGTACAAGAATTTGAAGAAATGGTATTGGTGGCCAAACATGAAAAGAGATATCTTCGAGTATGTAGCGAAATGACTGATTTGTCAACAAGTAAAGGTAGAGCACCAAGTGCCCTTCGGTTTACTATAGCCTATCATGGTTCCTGAGTGGAAATGGGACCGTGTCACCATGGACTTCGTGACGGGTTTACTAACGACTCCGAAGAAGAAAGACTCTGTTTGGCTGGTGATTGATAAGCTTACAAAGTTGACCCATTTTATACCTGTGCGTATGGATTATTCACTCGAAAAGTCAGCCGACTTGTATATTTTAAAGATTGTGAGATTACACGGAATACCATTGTCGATCATTTTAGATAGAGATTCGAGATTCACGTCACGATTTTGGGGAAGGCTACAAGAAGCTTTGGGCACCAAGCTAAATTTTAGTACCGCTTTTCACCCACAGACTGATGGTCAGTCGAAAAGAGTGATACAAGTGCTTGAGGGCATGCTTAGATGTTGCGTGTTGGAATTTCAAGGTAGTTGGGAAAAGTACTTACCTTTGGTCGAATTTGCATACAACAATAGTTTTCAGTCGAGTTTGAAAATGGCGCCTTATGAGGCTTTATACGGGTGTAAGTGTAGGACGCCCTTGTATTGGACAAAACTTAAGGAAAATCAGATTCACAGGGTTGATTTAGTCAAGGAAATAGAATAGAAGGTAAAAGCGATCCGCGACTACTTGAAAGCTGCTTCCGATAGACAAAAGTCATATGCCGATTTGAAAAGGAAGGAAATAGAGTTCCAAGTCAAGGATAAGGTATTTTTGAGAGTCTCTCCATGGAAAAAAGTTCTAAGGTTTGGTCGAAGGGAAAATTGAGTCCGTGCTTTATCGGACCCTATGAGATTACCAAGAGGATAGGACCAGTAACCTATCGGCTAGCTTTACTGCCCAAATTGGAAAAGATTCATGATGTATTCTATGTTTCCATGCTACAACGTTATCGATCGGACCCTACACATGTGATTACCCCGGCAGAAATCGAGATACAACTGGACATGACATATGGGGAAGAACCAATTAAGATTTTAGCTCGAGAGGTCAAACAACTAAGAAATAAAAGTATAGCCCTTGTAAAAGTGCTATGGAAAATACATGGGGTAGATAAGGCAACATGGGAACTTGAGGAAACCATGAGGAACCAATATCCCAACTTGTTCACCGATAAGATTTTTGGGGACGAAAATCCATAGGGGGACAATTGTAACAGCCCAAATTAGGGCCTAGTCAGAATGGTGGTTTCGAGACCACGAATTCTCAGTAGAAAATTTTATTTCATGATTATTTTTGAGCTTATGGTATGCTTGCAAGATATTAAGAAAATTTCATGAAAGAGATTTTATGAAATATTAACTAATTTGTCTATTAGGACTAAATTGCAAAAGATGCAAATTATGAGTTTTTAGAAGGTTTAAGTATGAAATAGCATAAGAGAAATTATTAGGAGTCCTTATTTGGCAATTAGACCAATTTTTGGCATGATGGACAAAAATGCCCATGGAAGAGAAAAATATCAAAGAAAGGACCTAAGGGCATTTTCGTCATTTGGTAAAGTTAAGTACTAAAAAGGGAAAAAGAAAGCAAAAATGGCATCATCTTCTTCCCTAATGTGCCGAAATTGAAGAGTCCTCCATAGCTAGGGTTTCCTTCATTTTCAAGCTCCAAGTAAGTGACTCCAAGCCCCGTTTTTCATGCTTTTTGTATTTTTGAATTCCTCGTAGCTTAATCTAGCTATTTCTACCACTAATGTGAGCTAGGGTTCATATTTAAAAATATACCCATTGACATGCAAGTAATTTGATGTCTAGTGGTAGAAAATGAAGGGTTAAAGTGTAGTAAACACCTTTCCCTAAGTGATTTTGCATGAAAGTCCCTAATAGGGACCAAATTGTAAAGTATGAAAATGTGTAGTTAAAATATAAAATTATGAGCAATGTGGGATTTTATGGACACTAGTAAGTGTCGACTAGGCTTGGGTAGCAAAGAGAACAAATATATTCCATTATACGAGCCTAGGGACTATTTTGTAAATATGTAAAAGTTTAGGGGCAAAATTGTAAATTTTACCCAAGTGTCAATTATGAGCTATTTGATCAATGTGGGTGCTAAGTAAGTTAAAATTATCATTTTAGATCAAGAGACATGAAGCCCGAACTAAAACTGAGGAAAAAGTAAAGTTATCGACTAAACCGAGCATCTACCCACATTTTGGATTCGAGGTAAGTTGTATGTGATAATTTAGCTTATATGTTATGTAAATTTCATTATAATGATTTTCTATGAAATCTTGATATTCCATGATACCATGAAAATGACCTTATCAATTATGAGTAAGATTCATGATATTGACTATCGAGATAATGTGTAAGTTCCATGAGAACAATGATGTGAAATTCTATTGAAAAATGATGAAACATAAAAGTGATATTACATACAAGTTGGTAAGAATACGAAGGATACCGTAAACATATCTTGAGCAGTTGTAGGTCCCGTATAAGACCATGTCTAGGACATGACATTGGCACCGAACCGAGATCCCATGTAAGACCATGTCTGGGACATGGCATTGGCATTAAGATGTGATCCCCTATAAGACCATGTCTGAGACGTGGCATGGGCATCTGAGGTGAGGTTCCGTATAAGACCATGTTTGGGACATGGCTTCGGCACCAAGAGAAGATAAGGATCCCCTGTAAGACCACGTCTGGGACATGGCTTAGGCATCCGATATGAGATCCTGTGTAAGACCATGTCTGGGACATGGCATCGGCATCAAAGTACGATCTTGTGTAAGACCATGTCTGGGACATGACATTGACATCGATGTGTGACCCTCGTAAGACCATGTATAAGGCATGGCATTGGCATCATCTCATGAGTTTGACTTACAGGTATCCTTCGGTATTTCTAAAAGAACTTAGATGAGGAAGGTATTCAAGTTGATAAGTTTCAAGAGAAAGGCTAAAGTTTCATGTTAAGTGTTGTAGGTTTATATTCAAGTAAGTACGGGTAATTGAAAGTACATAGTTATGATAGTTACAGCATGAGAAGCATGAGTAAGTATATGATTGAGTAAGCCATGAGAATGAGTAAAAAACTACATGGAATTTATGATATTTGCTTGAGTGATGTTTCATGATTTATTGCTATTTTGTTCATGCAACTTAATAAGTATTTTATGTGCTTACTCTCTCTCTCTCTCCCCCTCTCTCTCTCTCTCTCTCACATTTTCCCTCTCCATGTAGATTTGCTGGAATTAGCTCGGGGATTACTCGAAGTCAGAGCTCAAAGTCATACTATCAAGGAATTCATTTTGGTATATTGAAATTAGTCTTTTATCGTATGGCATGTATAGGATGTTGAATTGTGTTGTTAAGTGTCATTTTGTAATAGCCATATAAATTGGCTAATATTGCCTAAGTGATAAATATGAAATGAAGATGAAATTTATGTAGGGCATGTTGGCATGTGAGTGCCTCAATGATGAATGTTATAATGTATGTTCATATAATGATTGCAGAGTTTATAATTGGTATGAATTGGTATTGTTCTGGTTCTGCCCCAAGGTGGCAAAAAGGCTTGGAAAATAGGCTATAGTTGTCCACACGATTAGGCACATGAGTGTGTGCCTAGGCCATGTGTGACACACGGTCAGCCCCCCATAGGCATGTTGATAGGGCGTGTGTCCCCTGCATCCAATTTAGTTAAGTTAGTATAGAACACAGGCTGAGCACATGGGTGTGTGCCTTGGCCGTGTGCACCCCTGATGATTATAGTGTTTATGTCAGAATGCTCCACGGGTTGTTGACACGGGCGTATCTAGGCCGTGTGAAGGGCACGGGCCATAGATATCGGCGTGTGCTCAAGCCGTGTCAAAACCCCTGTAGGTTGAAAATAAAATAAATTAGACACGTGTAGGGACATGGGCATGTGAGACCACACAGCCTACTCACACGGGCGTGTTCCACCCCACACGGGCGTATGGCCCTATTTTAAGCAAAATTTTTCTAAGTGCCTGAAAGTTCTCGGATCGACTCCAAAATGCAACCGATGTATGTTTTGGGCCTCGTAGGCCTGTAATAAGGATAATAAGAGAATGTATGAAATTTTTTAAAAAAGGAAAGAAATTTTATAGTCTGAGTTTACAGGTTTAAGCATGATTCAGTGCGGTAACGCCTCGTACCCCATCCCAGCGTCAGACTCGGGTAAGGGGTGTTATAGTGTGTCTCAGTTGTGTGAAGGCCACGACCTGGAACATGGGCATGTAATAGGCCGTGTGAAAGCTAGTTTAGCTTTGAAATGAAAATTAATTTGACACGGGCTAAGCACACGGGCGTGTTTCTCAGCAGTGTGGAAGGCACGATCTAGGACACGGGCGTCTGCCAAGGGCGTGTGAAGTCTGCAACTAATTTATGAGAATTTAATTCGTCACATGTCCTAGCACACGGGCATGTGGCTTGGCCGCGTGGTTTCATTTGGTTGATGACATCATAAACAGAGAGTTACATGGGGTATGGGCACGGGCATGTGTGACCACACGGCCTACCCACACGGGCGTGTCCCATATTCACACGGGCGTGTGACCCTTATTTAGGGAAAAATTTCTATGAATTTGTAAATTTTCAGAGGTTTTCGGTTTAGTCCTTGACCACTTCTAAAGTATGTTTTGGGCCTCGTAGGCTCGTATAAGGGACGAAATACGTGTGTATGAATGGTTTTAAATTGGATGAAATTTTATGGCCCGATCTTGCATGGATGTTTACGTTTAAGTCTGGTAACACCTCGAACCTTGTCCCAGCGTTGGATATGGGTAAGGGGTGTTACAGCCATGTTTGTATCCGCGACGTATGCAGTATCACAATCGGGCAAGTTGTGTATCAATATGCTCACACAGAGCTACGGTAGTCCACAACTTATGCAGGTTTACTACCAATCACTATACTCGCAGAACTTTATCTCATAATACTCAAGAGACTTATCAAGATTACTTGTCCGAGATCAATCTTGTCTGCAACACATGCAAAATCACGTTTACACTAATCCATCGAATTTCCTTCATTCAACTGGGACTTATTCCTTTTCTCAGGTAATATCAAGTAAATAACCATAATTTATACATTTATAATTTACATAATATTCTCACAATGTAACATGTAGTTCAACATGAAAATATTCATAATTAGGTTACACGAACTTACCTCGATACTTGTTTGTACAAAAATCTATTAATCGGAGATTTTTTCATTTCCTTATCCAACTTTATATTCAAGTTTTCTGGATCTATATAAATTAATTTATTCATTAATTCATCATATTCCATATTCATTTGGACTCAATTTACACTCTAGGCAAAATTTCTATTTTGCCCCTAAACTTTTCATAAATTCTAATTTCAGCCCTAGGCTTGGAAAATGAAATTCATGCAATCTAATCCTTGTTCCAAGCCTAACCAAAATTTTCATGTATCATTTACAGCACTTTTGATTCACAAAATTTAGAATTTCTCTTTGAATTTCACAACTTTACAATTTAGTCCCTAAATCTCAATTTCATACAAAATCACTTTGTAAAAGTTGTTTATCTACTAAAAACCTTTCATTTTCTTTTATAAATTTCAAATTTTCAGCATATTCATCCATGGCACAAACTTTATACTTTGATAACTTTTCAAATTAATCCTTAATTTAGATAGATTACACTATCTCGATCTAAAAAATATAGAAATTACTAAAAACGAGACTTGATTACTTACCTAATTAAGAAAAGAAAGTTTGTTTCCTCTCTCCTAGGGTTTCCATATAAATTTGGGGAAGAAGATGATATATAATGACAATAATTCCTTTTAATTTAATTATCATCTTTTATTTTCCCCAATTTTCAATTTAATCCTTTTCTTTTTCTCAATTTCCATGGATGATTCATTCATAAATATCTACTAACTTTTAATTAATGGTCTAATTACCATATAAGGACCTTAACTTTTGAATTCCATAACCAATTAATCCTTTTAGCTTCTAGAATTTAACTTTTACATATTATGCAATTTGATCATTTCTCTGATTAATCACTTAATCGGTAAAATTTTCCTATCAATATTTTCATACGACTTTCCTATCATAATATAAACCATGCACTAATATTAAAATAAATTTCCTTTCTAGCTCGGATTTGTGGTCCCGAAACCACTGTTCTGATTTCATTGAAATTGGGCCGTTACCGACTAACAGAGGCACTGAAGTACAGACAGAGGCACAAATGTGCAAACAGAGGCTGTAACACCCCAAACCCGGCCCAGACGTTATGGCTGAATCTGGTGATGTCACATTGAAGGGTTGTCTTAAAAAATTGGTTTAGTTAAAAACTTAGTTCGAAACGGAATATGCTTGATAGGAATTTACTTAGTTAAAAATTCGAAGAATTAAATTAAATGAAATAATTAAAAAAAACATGTTTATTAAATATAGCGGTAACTAAACAAAATCCCAAGTAAACAAGGAAATCGAAGATACATAGCCTTATTACATCACATCGGAGATTTAAAAGTATTTATCATAAAACACTTAATGAATCTATATTGAAAATTCCTAAGTAACTTGTAGTGTGGCTATCTCCGAGTCCTCTCTCGCGTCGAGCCGTTTATTGTGGATCACATGAAATATAATAATAAGGGCGTGAGTTTTGAAACTCAGTGTGTACGACCCTTGGCAATCAAATCACTTTAGTATACACATATCACATTGGGCCTAAGCCCTAACAATATCGGTGGTTTGGGCCATAGCCCACATTGAGCTCATATCATACCAAAATTACATGTCTGCAAATGTTCCCATCCCAAATCCAACCGTTACACACCATCCGTACCAGCACAACACACCTGTGGAGATGTCTACATCAACCCACCCATCCTCTACACACCAATGGTACCACACAAAGCGGCACTACTCGCATTGTAGCAAGGCTGCTATATATGTACGATGTAGCCAAGCTACTTGGTGGCTTGAAAGCCTACAGTGGATCCATGGTTGTCAAGCGACTATGCGATCCTCAAAGCACTTCCTCCATATCATCAAAACCCACCCAAGTGCAACATACAATTCATGAATACATCATACACATTTTCACACATTTTCACATATTAAGCACTTAGGGGTATTTTGGTCATTTCACTACCCAGGGATATTTTCGTAAATCTACCCTACAGGGCTATTTTGGTACTCCTACTCTACGAAGGTGTTTTAGTAGTTCTACCTTACAAGGCATCTTCGTAATTCTACCTTAGAAGGGTATTTTTGTAATTTTATCCTAAAAGGGTATATTCGTAATTTCCTTATGATACATATTTTAGTTATGGATTTTGGCCCATCAGCAAGCCCTCGCGGCTAAGATGAACAGACACTATGCACCAGGTATGATTCAAGAGAAGAGGAGGTGGGTCACTCGGACCGCTTAAGTACCAGGCTTTTCCATGATCCAATCCTAGACATGCATATGTCAGTTGCCACACCTTAGTCCATTGACTTGTTCACAGACATGTTTATTACTTAGTTAAGTTTTATGAAAATTTAAGAGTCCATTTAACTAGACCTAAAGTCCATTAAACCCTAGCATGCATTCCTACAACCCTACAAAGCTCAAACATGCTTATTAAGCCCATTCAGCCCAATCATGCTTATAAAACCCATTAAGCCCAATCATAATCCAACATACAATTAATGCATATCATTTTATCATAGAATTTCATATCACAATTTTGCCAATTTGGGCCCAGAAATTTGGCAGGCCCATATAAGGTTTCGGGATTTCAGCTTTTGCCGTTTCACCGTATGTGTAGTGTTTCTACACACCTGGTTGACGACTCGCACCTACAATATCTTTAGCCACGACCTACAATCAAAATGTAACACCCCAAACTCGGCCCAAACGTTATGGCAAAATCTGGTGTGTCACATCACCTATATCTAACCATGTTACCTAGTTACTAAGATTAGGGCGAGCTTTGTAAAACCGTTTTTGTTATTTTAAGAGAAATTCCCGATTTACTTAATAATGTCCTATTTAATACCGATCGTGATAGGGTTTTAAAAAAAATGTGACTTTTGATACTCTTTGGAAAGTGCATTTGGTTTGAAAACTTTCGTATATCGTGTTATTTTGAAAACAAGTAAATCTAATTTTCAAAAACAATTTAAATAATATTATTCTTAAGTGAAAATAGATAAAATAAGTAAGGAATTAAAACCCAAAATAAAATAAACAGAGTGGCCTTATTACAACCCAGAACCCATAATAAAAATAATCTAAATAAATAATAAAATAAAATAATTGAAAACCAGAAATTTAATCTTCGTGGCCACTCTAAATCCCTCCTAGCTCCAAGTCCACCAACTAGGGCTCACCTGCATGGATGGAAAGAAAGGGGTGAGTTTGGAAAACTCAGTGTGTAAAGAATGCCCATCCAGAGCCCAAATCAACTCAAGCCCACTGGGCCGAAGCCCTATCCAGATACAGTAAGCAGGGCCTTAGCCCTTTTCATATAACAGTACGGCCCATAGGCCTATTTCAGAATAGAATAGATATTAACATGTATGCAAAGCCAACCCAGCCTAAATCCAACCGCTACACTCCACCCGTACCAGCCGTACACACCATGTGGGGAATAACTCAACCCACCCAGCCCTACACTCCACAGTTGTAGCATAGCTGCTCAGTTATCAGTAAGTTGAGGCAAAGCCTCCAGTACGTGGTCAAGCCACTTTCAGTACTTCCTCCATCAATATCCCAGTCCCATGAAACAGATAATAATGACATGGCATGCAGTAAACAGTAACAGTAAAACATGTATTTTTGTCACACTTAGCCCTAGGGGTATAACAGTCATTTTGCTCCTAGGGGTAAAATAGTAATTTTCCACCACCAAAGGCTTTTAGTAACTTTATCAATTTTTAGGGTTTTCCTGCATATTACAGTCCTTACTAATCCATTTGTCATCACAATAATCTATTTAACTTAACTTATCAGTTTTAGCCGTTGGACCCTAAAACCCCTAATGGGCTCTACAGTGTCTATTAATAAATTAAGCCCATTTAGTTCAAATTTTATGATCAATTTATCAGTTTAAACGACTTTGAACCTACAGTCTATCAGTACACATTATTTACCTATTTTCACCCACACGGGCCTGTAAGCCCATTAGGCCCATTTTCAGCCCATCAAGGCCCAATTACCGAAGTGCACAAAATTTCACACACGAATAACTTACCACTTTGCAATTTCAAATCTAACGTTTCCTAAACATCTTGTGAGCACTCGCACACTCACAAGCCCACGAAATGCCAGAATTTTGGCATTTCGGCTTTTGCCGAATTGAACTATGAGAGGGTGTTCGATACACACCTGTTTCGCGACGACTGTTACTGAGATCCCCCACGATGTCCTCCAATCGATTACTACAATTCTTAGATTGTAAATCTACAACAAACAATCCCAATATTCACTTACCCATATTCGGCCAATGCTCCTAAAGCCTTCAAAATCTTACCTTTGCTGAAAATCGATGACTAGATCTAAGTTTAGTTGTTCCAAAGATCCAAGCCTTCGATCAATCACCTCTAGTATACACTAATCACCGAAACAAATCATTGGTTAATGACCCTTAGAGCCCTATGCCCAAATCGACAGCCTCCCTAGATTTTAGGGACTTTGGCTTTTTCTAAATTATAAAATAACTTATAGATCTGGGTTAATGAGCACTTACCACTGGTTTCCCTTCTGTTTCTACTCAGATCTAATGTAGATCTAGCCCCTAAATGATAGTAGAACTCGAATCCAGGTGATCTGAAGTTTCAGCTACAAGCTCCTAAATCTATGGTATTTCAGCTTTTTAAGTGATGAAGAAGATGATGATTTGAGGCTATAACTTTGGAGTAGTGCTACCGAAAGATACTAAGGGTTTAAAGAAGATGAAAATCGGTCAAAAGGAATAAAAAGAAAAGAAGGAATTGGCTTAGAGAAATTGGCACAAGAAGTAAGTTTTAGGGATTTCGGCTTTTATAGTAATCGGCTATGGTGGTTTTAGGGAGGATGGATTTGAAAGAGAAGATGGATTTGAGTAATAGGGGTGTTCGGCTGAGGTAGGAAGCAAAAAGGAAAAGAAAACAATGGAGGAGAAGAAGGGGAAGAAGAAATCGGCACAAAAGAGAAGGAATTTGTGTTTTCGGCTTTTGTGAAAACTTAGAAAAGGATGAATGAAAGTGAAAGCTTTCAGGTGGCTAACCCTAATTCTCTAAGATAGAAAAAGAAAAGAACCTAACCCTAATATCAACTAAAACAATCGGCCCAACCTCCCAAAGGCCCTTGCCGAAATTCATTTAAGTGATCACATGCCCGGCATATGCCTAAAAACTAAAAAGTAACAATACGCTTACCTTGCAACTTGAACCCTGGACCTTTAATTCCTTCCCAGGCGCCACTTTTTTTAGGAACTTAGTGGTGCCACCTTGCCACTTTGCCAAAGCTCTTCTTGTATGATAACTTATGAAGTTTTTCTTAAAAGCCCACTTAACTAAGTCTTCTATTCACTTAAAATCCAAACTTGATATTTTACCGGGTTTTAACTTAGGCTTGGGCCTTCTAAAGGCCCACTAACACTTTTAAAATCAACTTAGGCTTGGGCCTTCTAAAGGCCTACTAACACTTTTAAAATCAATTCCAATATTCAGAACACCAAAATTTTAAAAATTCACCAAAAATCACCAAAACCCGAAAAATCCCCAAAATCAGGGCGTTACAACTCTACCCCCTTAAAAAAATTTCAGCCTCAAAATTTACCTGCTCCAAACAATTGAGGGTATTGTTGACGCATAGTCTCTTCTGACTCCCAAGTAGCCTCTTCCCTTCCATGGTTGCGCCACAGTACTTTTACCAACGGAACTGACTTCCTTCTTAAAACTTTAACCTCTCAATCTAGAATTTGTACGGGTTCTTCCTCAAAGGTCAAAGCAGTCTTTACTTCAATCTCCTCCACTGGTACAATATGTGAAGGATCCGATAGATACCGTCTTAACATGGACACATGGAAGACGTCATGGATTCTATCCAACTCCGGTGGTAACTCCAACTGATACACTACTGGCCCTACCTGTTTGAGAACTCGATAAGGCCCTATAAGCCACGGACTCAGTTTCCCTTTCTTGCCAAACCTCAAAATCTTCTTCCAGGGTGAAACCTGCAAGAAAACCATATTCCCAACAGCAAACTCGATCTCCTTACACTTCAGATCCGCATACGACTTCTGTCTATCAGAGGCCTCCTTTCACCGATCCTTTATTAACTTAACCTTACTCTCAGTATTTGCCACTAATTCCAGTCCAAGAACTTGTCGCTCTCCCAACTCCGTCCAACACGTAGGCGTACGACACCTTTGCCCATAAAGTGCCTCATATGGAGCCATTTGAATACTCGCTTGATAACTGTTGTTGTATGCAAACTCCGCCAATGGCAAGTAGTCCTCCCAACTACCTCGAAAGTCGATGACAAAACCCCTTAACATATCCTCCAGAACTTGAATAACCCTTTCGGACTGTCAATCTGTCTAAGGGTGAAAAGCAGTGCTGAAGTCCAATCGTGTACCCAATGCCTCATACAACTTCTGCTAGAATCGAGATATGAACCTAGGGTCTCGATCAGAAATAATCGAAACTGGCACCCCATGCAGTCGCACTATCTCCGCCACATACAACTTGGCCAACTTCCAAAGTGAGTAATCGGTATGGACAGGTATGAAATGGGCAAATTTCGTCAACCTATCCACAATCACCCACACAGATCTCTCTTGGAGGGTGTCAAAGGTAGCCTATTCACGAAATGCATAGTTACTCTCTCCCACTTCCAGAGTGGAATTTTCACCGATTAAAGTAACCCAGAAGGCAGTTGATGCTCAGCCTTAACTTGCTGGCATATCAGACATTTCCCAACAAATTTAGTCACCTCTCTCTTTAAACCAGGCCACCAATACACCTCTTGCAAATCCCTATATAACTTATTCCCTCCAGGATGCATGGCACAAGGACTATCATGAGCCTCTTTAAGAATTGACTTCCTCAATTCAGAATCCTTTGGAATACAAATCCTTCTATGAAAGCAGAGAACTCCATCAGTATTCAGCCCAAAATCTGAATTCTCCTCATTCTCAGCTTGCTGAAATCGAGGAACCAATGAATTATCCTTTAACTGATTCTCCTTAATCTGTTCAGTCCAAGTATGTCTCACTTGCAACTCCGCCAACAGACTTCCATCATCGTACAAACTCAAACGAGTAAACATAGCTCTTAAATCAGTAACACTCCTTCGACTCAATGCATCAGCCACCACATTAGCCTTGCCTAAGTGGTACTCAATCGAACAGTCATAATCCTTAAGCAACTCTATCCATCTTCGTTGCATAACGTTTAACTCCTTCTGAGTCAATAGATACTTTAGGCTTTAATGATCTGTGTAGATAATACACGTTTCTCCATACAAATAGTGTCACCAAATTTTCAACGCGAAGACCACTGCGGCCAACTCTAGATCATGCGTAGGGTAATTCACTTCATGAGGCTTAAGCTATCGCGAAGGATAAGCGACTACCTTACCTTCTTGCATCAGTACGCATCCTAATCCCATATGCGATGCATCACTATACACAGTGAAATCCTTCCCAGACTCTGGTTGAATCAACACTAGTGCCTCAGTCAATACCTTTTTCAACTTGTCAAAAGCTTCTTGCTGTTTCTCAGTCCAGACAAACGCTACTCCTTTCCTTAACAGTTTCGCCAATGGTGCAGCAATCAGAGAAAATCCCTCTACGAACCTTCTGTAATAGCCTGCCAGACCCAAAAAACTCTAGATTTCTAATACTGTCCTCGGTGGCTTCCATTACAGAACTACCTCAATTTTCCATGGATCTACTCTAATTCCTTCAGCAGAAACAACATGCCCCAGAAAAGTCACTTCTCACAACCAAAATTCACACTTACTAAACTTCGCATAGAGTTGATTCTCTCTCAACACTTGCAGCACAATACGGAGATGCTCATCATGCTTCTCCTTAGTTTCCAAATATACCAGAATATCATCGATAAAAACGACTACGAATCAGTCCAAGTAAGGTTCGAACACTCGATTCATCAAATCCATGAAAGCTGCAGGTGTGTTCGTCAACCCAAATGGCATAACCAGAAACTCATAGTGACCATATCGAGTTCTGAATACTGTCTTGTGAATATCCACCTCCTTTACCCTTAGTTGATGATATCTAGATCGAAGATTGATCTTGGAAAATACCGAAGCTCTCCTAAGCTGATCAAACAGGTTATCGATTCTTGGCAGTGGGTACTTGTTCTTTATTGTCAGTTTCTTCAACTGGCGATAATCGATGCACATACGCATCGTCTCATCCTTCTTCTTCATGAACGGCACTGGTGCTCCCCATGGAGACACACTTGGTCTAATGAAGTCTCTATCCAACAACACCTGGATTTGAGCTTTCAGTTCTACCAACTCCTTAGGTGCTATCCTATAAGGCGTGATGGACACTGGAGCTATTTCAGGCAGCAAATCAATCCCAAACTCGACTTCTCGGTTCGGAGGTAATCTAGGAAGCTCCTCTGAGAAAACATCTTGAAATTCCTAACAGTTCTGACTATCTCCACAGTCACATTCTTAGTTTCAGTTTGGCTTACAAAAGCCAAATACGCCTCGCATCCCTTGCGAATTAGCTTTTCAACTCTTAAGGCTGAAACCACATTGGACAAGTAGTCCCTTCGTTCTCCAATAACCATTACCCCATCATCCTCTACAGTCCTTAACACTATCCTCTTAGCTGCACAATCCAAAGTTGCCCTATGCTTAGTCAACCAATGTATTCCTAAGATTAGATCGAACTCGCCAAATGGTAACTCCATCAAGTCTCCACAGAAGATCCTACCTTTAGTCTCTAAAGGCACCTCCTTAAAGAGTTTATCTACCCTAACCAAGTGACCTAGATGACTTATCACAGTTACCCCACTCACAGTTTCCTCAGAGTGCACACCCAACATCCCAGAAATGTCACATGCAACATACGAATAGGTTGATCCCACATCTATTAGAGCAGTATAAGGTACGCTAGAGATCAAAAACGTACCAGTTATTACGTCAGGTGCATCACCCTCCTTTCAGCGATGAGCAGCATAAACCAGAGCTGGTTGACAAGCCTCCGCATTACCAGCACCCCTGCCAGGTGCTCCACGTCCACGGCCATTTCCACCTCGACCTTGTCAACGCCCTCTCGGCGGTGGCGGTCTACCTCGCACTGGTTGAACAGCCCCTTACTCAGCAACTAGAGCCTAAGCTGGCCTCTGAGGACAATCTTTGATCCTATGTTCCTTTGACCCACAACAAAGACATACCCCAGTACATTTCCAGCATTCTCCCAGATGCACTCTACCACAATCTCCGCAAGGTTGTGGTCTAACCGTGTTTACCGGAACTGCTCGAACCGGCTCCTCCACCCTAGCTCTCTTAACATTTTGATTTGCAGCACCAGCTGATCCAACATCTCTCCTGAATCGATTTTGATCCCTATTGCGGTTATTTCGTTCAGCTTGCTTCACCTCTTCGGCTATATTAGCCTTCTCTACCAGTGCAGTAAAATCGCGCTCTCTCTACGGAGCTATCAGCACCCTTAGTTCATCCCTGAGGCCATCCTCAAAGTGAACACTACGCTTGTACTCAGTAGCACCAATTCCGCTAGCATATCGGCTCAACCTCAGAAACTCTGCCTCATACTCAGCAACTAACCTACTGCCCTGGGTCAGGTTCAGAAATTCCTTCCTACAAGCATCCATATAGCTGGCTCCGACGTATTTTCCCTTGAAAACTGTCTTAAACAATTCCCAGGTTACCCGCTCAGTTGGGGTACTCTCTCTCATAGTAATCTACCATTGGTATGCTTCATCTCGTAGCAGAGACACTGCTCCCTTTAGTTTTTACTCCATCGAGCAGTCTAGGTCGTCTATAATCCTTTCCGTAGCTTCCAGCCAATACTCAGCTACGTTCGGGGCTACTCCAGATACGCCCTAGAAAACCTCTGCTCCGTTAGCCCGAAGTCGCTCAGAAATGGACCTTCTATTAATAGGCCCGACATTAGCTCTAGCAACCCTTTCCAAAACCCTCAACATAGCCTGGGACAAAGCGTCGTCCCCTGCGGCCCGATCGTGTGGCCCATTTTTAGCTATCGGTGGTGGTCGTGCCCCACCAGCTGGCATATGCTCCAAGGATGAAGACCAGCTTGCGTACTGCCTCGGCCACGTCCTCGGCCTCGTCCACGAGCAGCTCTCGTACTCATATCGACTTATCTGATTTAGAATTTTATGACAGTAGGTTAATATTTCAGTTATTTATTACAAATGTCTTATGTAAGGATAAAGTTTCAGAGTTGTTTTCGCGAATACGTTGCCTAGTTACAGTCTCAGTTTTTCTAGGGTTTAGTTTCCCTACAGTCTCAGTCTCTACTGTTTTCAGTTCTACCCTATCTACAGTATCATAGCAGGGTCTCAGTTCTATCTACAGTATTGTTTTAGTACAGTACAGTATATAAAGCAGGAATACTTACAGGCTTGGTACCGGGGATTCAGTGTGCCACTTCTTCAGTTGCCAAATTTCAGAAAAACTCAAGACTTTTTCAAAAGCAAACTTTTAAAACATGTATATTTTGAAAAAAACCAGCTTGAAAAAAAAGTTTTCCCTACATTTTCAAAAATAGATTTCTAAAAATACCCTTCTTGAGCCTAAGTTTTAAAATTTTACAAAAATGTTTTTGGACCCGATCCACAGCTGAGTTGTTGCAACTGAGCTCTGATACCACTAAATGTAACACCCCAAACCTGGCCCAGATGTTATGGCCAAATCTGGTGTGTCACATCACCTACATCTAACCATGTTACCTAGTTACTAAGATTAGGGCGAGCTTTGCAAAATCGTTTTTGTTATTTTAAGAGAAATTCTCGATTTACTTAATAAATGTCCTATTTAATACCGATCGTGATAGGGTTTTAAAAAAAACATGACTTTTGATACTCTTTGGAAAGTGCATTTGTTTGAAAACGTTCGTTTATCGTGTTATTTCGAAAACAAGTAAATCAAATTTTCAAACACAATGTAAACAATATTATTCTTAAGTGAAAACAAATAAAATAAGTAAGGAATTAAAATCCAACATAAAATAAATAGAGCGGCCTTATTACAACCCAAAACGCATAATAAAAATAATCTAAATAAATAATAAAATAAAATAATTGAAAACTAGCAATTTAATCTTCGTGGCCACTCTGAATCCCTCCCAGCTCCAAGTCCACCAACTAGGGCTCACCTGCATGGATGGAAAGAAAGGGGGTGAGTTTGGAAAACTCAGTATGTAAAGAATGCCCATCCAGAGCCTAAATAAACTCAGACACACTGGGCCGAAGCCCTATCCAGTCACAGTGGTAACTAGGCCGAAGCCCTATCCAGATACAGTAAACTGGGCCTTAGCCCTTTTCATATAACAGTACGGCCCATAGGCCCATTTCAGAACAGAACAGATATTAACATGTATGCAAACCCAACCCAGCCTAAATCCAACCGCTACACTCCACCCTTACCAGCCCTACGCACCATGTGGGGAATAACTCAACCCACCCAGCCCTACACTCCACAATTGCAGCATAGTTGTTCAGATATCAGTAAGTTGAGGCAAAGCCTCCAGTACATGGTCAAGCCACTTTCAGTACTTCCTCCATCAATATCCCAGTCCCATGCAACAGAAAATAATGACATGGCATGCAGTAAAGAGTAACAGTAAAACATGTATATTGGTCACACTTACTAATCCATTTGTCATCACAGTAATCTATTTAACTTAATTTATCAATTTTAGCCATTGGGCCCTAAAACCCCTAATGGGCCCTACAGTGTCTATTAACAAATTAAGCCCATTTAGTTAAAATTTTATGATCAATTTATTAGTTTAAACAATTTTGAACCTACAGTATATCAGTACATATTATTTACCTATTTTCACCCATACGGGCCCGTAAGCACATTGGGCCCATTTTCAGCCCATCGAGGCCCAATTATCGAAGTGCACGAAATTTCACACACAACTAATTTACCACTTTGCAATTTTAGATCTAACATTTCCTAAACATCTTGTGAGCACTCGCACACTCACAAGCCCACGAAATACCAGAATTTCAGCATTTCAGCTTTTGCCGAATTGAACTATGAGAGGGTGTTCGATACACACCTATTTCGCGACGACTGCTACTGAGATCCCCCACGATGTCCTACAATCGATTACCACAATTCTTAGATTGCAAATCTACAACAAACAATCCCAATATTCACTTACCCATATTCGGCCAATGCCCCTAAAGCCTTCAAAATCTTACCTTTGCCGAAAACCGATGACTAGATCTAAGTCTAGTTGTTACAAAGATCCAAGCCTTCAATCAATCACCTCTAGTATACACTAATCACCAAAAGAAATCATTGGTTAATGACCCTTAGAGCCCTATGCCCAAATCGACAGCCTTCGTAGATTTTAGGGACTTCGGCTTTTTCTAAATTATAAAATAACTTATAGATCTGGGTTAATGAGCACTGACCACTGATTTCCCTTCTGTTTCTACTTAGATCTGATGTAGATCTAGCCCCTAAATGATAGTAGAACTCAAATCCAGGTGATCTGAAGTTTCAGCTACAAGCTCCTAAATCTATGGTATTTCGGCTTTTTAAGTGATTAAGAAGATGATGATTTGAGGCTATAACTTTGGAGTAGTGTTGCCGACAGATACTAAGGGTTTAAAAAGATGAAAATCAGTCAAAAGGAATGAAAAGAAAAGAAGGAATTGGCTTGGAGAAATCGGCACAAGAAGTAAGTTTTCAAGATTTCGGCTTTTATGGCAATCGGCTATGGTGGTTTTAGGGAGGATGGATTTGAAAGAGAAGATGGATTTGAGTAATAGGGGTGTTCGGCTGAGGTAGGAAGCAAAAAGGAAAAGAAAACAATGGAGGAGAAGATGAGGAAGAAGAAATCGGCACAAAAGAGAAGGAATTTGCGTTTTCGGGTTTTGTGAAAACTTAGAAAAGGATGAATGAAAGTGAAAGCTTTCAGGTGGCTAACCCTAATTCTCCAAGATAGAAAAAGAAAAGAACCTAACCCTAATATCAACTAAAATAATCGGCCCAACCTCCCTAAGGCCCTTGCCGAAATTCATTTAAGTGATCACATGCCCGGCGCATGCCTAAAAACTAAAAAGTAACAATACGCTTACCTTGCAACTTGAACCCTGGACCTTTAATTCCTTTCCAGACGCCACTTTTTTTAGGAACCTAGTGGTGCCACCTTGCCACTTTGCCAAAGCTCTTTTTGTATCATAATTTATGAAGTTTTTCTTAAAATCCCACTTAACCAAGTCTCCTATTTGCTTAAAATCCAAACTTGATATTTTACCGGGTTTTAACTTAGGCTTGGGCCTTCTAAAGGCCCACTAACACTTTTAAACTCAATTCCAATATTCAGAACACCAAAATTTTAAAAATTCACCAAAAATCACAGAAACCCAAAAAATCTTGAAAATCAGGGCATTACACAAAACCACTTTCGAATCAATTCTATATCTTAAACTACAACTTTATCAAATCCTGAAGCCTTACCGTAACCTTACCGTGTACCTTCAGCTTTTCTAGCTTTCCTTAGCAAATAGTCTCAAATATTCTTAGATCTGCATCAACACACATATTTTATCAACATCAAGTGACTCGTCTTCCACACGAATCACCCTTATAGGCTACACATATACTCAGCCACCCCCTTAAGAAACCAAAATTGAGAATGAGACACTTACCGAAACTCGCCTTCAAACTAACGACCTAGATATCTACTGAATGTGATCGGCTTTTAAAATCTTGATTAAAGGTTGTAAATAACAAAAACAAATTTGTGATGGAGGAAAGTAAAAGAAATCGGCAAAGGGGATATAGGTATTCGGCTTTTACAAAAGAGGAAAAAAAACTAGAAAGAAGGAGAAGAATGAAGCATTTGGTTTGGCAAAGCAAGGGAAACTCTTCAAAAATAATTCGGCACCCCCTATAAATACCCAAAGCCGAACCCCTAAAGTCCCAATTGGCTCCACTTCATCCACATCCCATCTCCTAATTTTTCTCCACGATAAGCTCTCCTAACCTCTTCCTATTTTTTCTCTCCTGATCACTCTCCTTAAAGTCCATCTTCATGCCACTTCCAACCTTCTAGAAGGCCAAAATTAAACTCCTAAAAATACTAAGCTAGGATTCAAAACTTAACCAAGGCCTAATACTTCTAAGCCCAAAACTCGGGGTGTTACAGAGGCACTAAAGTACATACAGAGGCACAAATGTGCAAACAGAGGGACCGAAGTGCAATCCCGTACAAGCGCACGTTCTAACCCTATTGACATGCAAATCGTATCCTAATCGATTACTATGTTCAAATGGACATTTAAATTGAATTCATTACATTAACAAAATCACAGGCAATTCAACAATATTTGTACATATACCGTATATTTATTCCATCCGTTCTAAGATAATATCATTCACATTTCACAACCATTTCTCAACTTCCAAATAGTACAATTTTACTTTATACTTAATTTTATACAATTCATAATTAAATTTCATTACAAAATATTCAATCATAACTCAATTAAAACAAATAGCAAACAACATAATTTATAAACATATAAACTTATTCAATAATTTTATGAACTTACCTAATATTTGCTAATGGTTGACTCACAAGGACTAATCCGCCATTTTCCCCTTTCCTTGGATATCCTACTTACGAGTCAAATCTCTATCTATAATAACTAAATTCAATTTATGAAATTCAAATACTTATTTCAATTTATTTTTGTGCATGTGACCCTTAAGTTTTTATTCTTTACACATTTTCCCTAAACTTTTACATTTCTTTGAATTTAGTCCCTAAACCCGAAATTTCAAATTTATTAAGATTTCAAAATTTCCCCATGCTAGCCCAATTTCTTCACAAACTAGGACAGTCCATATTCCTTGAAATTTCACAAAAATTCCATATCAATTTTAACATTTAATCAAATTAGTCCTTTAACTAAAAACTATCAAAAATCACTTCACAAAATATTCCTGATTAACAGCCAACACTTCAAATTCATCATTTAGCATCAATAATAACAAAGATTCATCAATGGAAAAACCCAAAATCTTTAACAGTTTTGAAAACGAAGGTACGTGTTAACTGGATCTAATTGCAACAATCTAAAAAACATACAAATTAAAACAAACTAGTTCAAATTACACTCACGTGCAAAAAATTTTCTTGGTCGAAAGCTCCCAAGAGTTCATCAATGGTTTTTGTCTAAAAGTGGAGGCTGGATGATAATGGTAATGTTTTCATTAATTATTATTATTTCTTTATGTTTTATCACTTTTAACCTTTATTTACTTTGATAATAACATATAATTTAGATAAAAAAATAAAGCATCAACCGTCCACATTATTTTATTATGGTTTAATTACCATATAAATCTAGAGCATGTATTATGATTGTTGTGAAATAAAATCAAGAATTGTAATACTAAATTTTTTTTTTTAGCCTCGAAGGAAGGTGATATTGTTTCTTTTTACAAAACCCAAATTTAATAACAACCGTTAAACCGAACCGAACAAAATTGTGATTATCGATTTTAGATATTTAAATTTTTATTATATACAGTTTTGGTGTTAAAAATGAAAAACCGAATAGAACGATTTGATTCAATTTTTATTCCAAAATTAAACTCAACCAAGTCGAACCGAATACACATCCAACAGTGATAGAATTTAAAAGCATTTCCATAACTTCAATAAATTGTAGTGTAGGCGAATGGTTGGGGTTAATTTAGGTGATAAGTTGCAAATTTGATCTATTGGTAGGTTGAGATTTTTTTTTTTACAATTAAGAAAACATTTTAGAAAGAGAAATTTAGAAGAGAATCATAAAACAAAAACGATTCTATATTTATAATGTATCACCAAATGTTATATTTATAAACATAATAAATATAAATAATATAAAACTCATCTTCTAAAAAATATTAGAGTCCCAATAAATATCAAATTTCTTATTTTGATGAACATATACTTTATAACAATAAAACATTTATAACATTCAACATATCCTTTATTATACTATTTTTTAATAGTAACTATTTTATTTGTACTATTTAAATTAGTTTTAAAAGACTGGTAAATAGATAGTATTCCTAGTTTAGTATATTATTTTAGAATCTTTCTTTTTTATTTCCGAGATCCTTAATTATCCATTCTAAGAATATTTTCTCCCAAATTTGAACTCTACTCCTTTGAATGCTTATATTAACACCTGTTTTTGGTGATATTAAACGGAAAAAAGCTCACCTGTTTTTGCTGATATTAACACCTATGAATTAAGAAATCTAATAACTCCTTTGAATGCTATCTCCCCCGATATTCACCACTATCAAACGTTCAAGTTTCATTCAATTCCCTTTCCTTTTACGTAATTTAATGTTTAATTCATCAGGTCAGGTACTGACATACAAATTATGTAGCAGCATGCGTTTATAATTTCATAATTTAGACTGCAAAAAGTTCATAATATTGGGTGAAGTGCTCAATTAACAGCATTACAAGCCCGCCGTATCTCTCCTTCCGAACCTGTTTTGGCCCCAATATTTCCTATCTTCACCATTGCTTCAGCGAAATCCTGATTGAAAGAAGCAGCAGAAGAGGTTATATAAGAATCCACTATTTGCCTCGTCATTCTGTCATCGTAAAGCCTAGCATCCGATGCTATCACTGCATTCCCCTCTCTAATGTTGCGCAAAATTTTAACATCGAATACGTTTTGAGTCGACCAATCAAGAGGTATTCGGACATTCACATCTCCATTGAAGGGACACTTATCTTTGAGCTGGGGCAGGAACCCAGGGTTGATTGCTGGATCTGAACCTCCCCCTGGGGTGAAGTTGTACAGCCTTTTTTGCATGAAAAAGCAGGCCGTCGCACCAATTGTATGTGCACCTGACATGTATTTCAGCCCCTATAAAAAAACATCCGAATCCAAATCCAAACCATTTAAGTCATTAAGCACATACCACCGCTTAGAAGAACAAGATCCTTATCAGAGAGACCCTTTTCCTTGAACTTTGATTTCAGAACATTGATTGAATCATCAACATCAGGCAAATTCTCAGCCAGAGACATCTTGGAGACCCGTCCATCTCTGCGCCCAGTTGGAACATCGTAAAATGGCCCATTGACCTACAAAAACCGACACATGATGAGGCAAAAGGAAATTAAAGCTGTAAAGTAAGTCCCTTTTTGAGTTTACCAAGGAAACAGCATCTCTTGCAGCTAAAGAAACGATGTCAGCGCAAGAAACAATTCCAGGGCAAAGATTTTCCAACCGGGCTTTGGCGCTGTCTATGATGTCAAAACCAACAACTCCCAAGTTTCCTTGTGCTTTGAGTTCACCATCCTCGTCATTTCTTAACAGTATCGACCCATCACATCCCTGAAATTCAATATTACATCAGACATTAAGCTTCATTTTGTTTGCAGGGAGATAAACAGAGAAGGAGCGAGAAGATGTAGAGACTTGAACAAAGCAGTCGTGAAAATGAAGCCTTAGCAAGATTGCAGCATTCCTAGGATTGTCAGCCACTGCTTTCTGAACAACCTTGCGGATTATAGACTCTGCATTTGGGCAGGTTTTGGAGTAGAAACCAACTCTTAGTTGGCCTTGTGAAACAACTAAAACTACAATATTTGAGATAATAAATGAAGCCAAAATCAGGGCAATTTGAGTATTGCCTTTCTGCATTTTGGAATATGGTAAGTGAAGGCAAGAGAGTTGGAGGTTATAATAAAAGAAAGAAAGGAAAGAGTGTTTTCCAAGAGAAAGCTTAATCTTCAATATGACAGTTGAAATTGTGTCCTACTTACTCTCTTTTCATTCCCCTTCTCAATAATTGGAATTAAATTAACTAATCATACTATCAAGGGTGGAGGGGTTCAAGAATTATGAAACCAACTCAATTTGTTGATTCAATTTTTTTTTTATTTAAAGATAAGTGGTCAATATGCTTTCGAATTCAAATTGAAGCACATACTACTCTTCTCTATTCTAAATTAGGCCCTTTTTATGTTAAAAAAATTATATATAAATTAAGAAAGAGAAGTGTTATCACCTATAATTAGGTGCATTACAATCATGCGATTCACCGATTTGGAAAAAAAATGATGCGGATAACAAATGATGGTTTTATTTTAGGAACTGATGGATAGTAATATAATCAATTAGGTCTATTATCCTCTCCGAATTTTTGAAATTTTAGTTTTTTTTTTTTAACCCTAAGAGTTTAGTCTTATTTTTTAATGTAAAAATTAAATTGATAATATTATTAATTGACTTTTTTTAAAATCTGGATGTCTTATAAGTAAACATTAATTTTAAATCAAATATTTAAATATTAAAATGTCACATTCAAATTTAATAAGTGCTATCAATTGGATTTTATTTTTTAGATCAAATAAGGGACTAAATGCCTAGAATTAAAAAAGGGCCTAAATTTTTAAAGTTTGAACAGCATAGGGACCAAAGAATAATTAAATCAATTAATTATCAATATAGATAAACAATTCCAAAGAAAAAGAAAGAAAAGGAGAGTGAAGTGAAGGAGAGAAAGGTTAAGAAAAAAAATGTTACATGTGTATATTTTGTTCGGACGATTAAAACTAATGAGTTAATTTGGTTAAAAATGCAAAAAGAAACGATTCACTTTTTCCAATTATATTTAAAATAATTTACTTAAATTAAGAGAATAAAAAAGTTATTTCACATCTTAAATAAATTTATTTTCTTTTCCATTTTTATCCGAAAAATAATGAAAAATAAAAATTAAGGATATATTTGTTAAACTAAAAGAATTAAGTACTCAATTTTTAGAATTGAATTTTATAAGCACTGAATTTATATTTTATTGTTTGATATATTAGTAAAAATTAAGCACTCAATATAATTATTTTGGTTGATAGTAGTAAATCTTGATTTTTGAATATTTATTATTTCATAATTTTAATCTTATTAATATAGTGTTATTTATTTTGAATAGTTTTGTATAAAAGTTAAAGATAAATTTTGAATATTTGAATTTTTAATAAAATAAGGAAATGATTTATTTAAAAATAAAATTAATTTAATATTTTTCACATTAAGTAATATGTAACTATTTATTTACTTATCATATTCAATTGTTTTTAAATCTTATGAAAATTTTTATTGATTTATCAAACAAGTATTTAGAAAAAAAATTATGTCTTACTTTTTTTTTTAATTTCAACGCGATATAGGTAACATATAGAATCCAATAAGGAAAGCAATTAGAAAATGAAGAGTATAGGGGTGACTGAAGAAGTGAATGGGATGGTGAATAAAGGAGAAGCTACTAGAAATTGAAGACTATAACGTCCTCTGCTTTTAGGTAAATTTGAGCATCAGCTTATCTTCATTGTAAAGTAATACTTGTTTTTTCTTTATTTCCAAAACTGATACAGACACAGAAAAGCTTCCCTTGCAACATTCACCCACCTTATTAACATTTTCTGGATGTAACGGTTACAACTTAGATGTTAGTTACGGATATTGTTGCTTTTTTGTTTGAAAACTTGAACACATTTGTTTTTCTTCTTTCCATTTTCTCCTCTTTCTTTTATTTCATCTGACGACAAAAGTGAAGACCAATTTTCTTATTTTCTTTTTTAGTTTTTTCTAGGTTAATAAAGTTGAATTGTGTATTTTTACGTGTCGTAATTGTTCAATTACTTTTCATTGGAATTAAGCTAGAGAGATGTTCCGCTAAGAAAATGTTTAGCCGGATAAAGAAAGACTTACAACATCAAAGATAATTTACGAGGGTGTTAAAATTTACACTTTGAGACATTCTCTATAGTTAAATCAATAAATACTAAATATTGATAAGCGATTTACAGATATTTAGGTAGAATATGTGTGGTGTGAACTTACCTATGTAAAAATGTAATTGATCCTTTTATATTGAAGGTGTCCTTAGAATCTCTAGTTTCATGACAATGGGCGACGACTAAGGATTAACTATTCTTTCATGGTGATTGGTAGGGATTGAATTCATTCCTATGGCAAGGTTACTCAAGCAACGTGTTTGTTGAGCTTGCTCCTCGACCATGGTAGCACTATAGAAAAATAGGTTTTTAGCAGCCTTTTTGTGGCCCTATAGTGGCGCTTAAAACAATTTGCGGCATTTTGATAAGCGAAGTAAAAAATGTCACTATAGATAATACCGTTAAATTTTGCGGCGTTTTTGTAGAAAAACGACGCTATAGAACATGACCATTAGCGGCGCTTTTACCACAAACGCCGTTAAAGAACATGACCTTTAGCAGTGCTTTTCCCACAAACGCCGCTAGCTTTAGCAAATTTTAGCAACCCATTTTCATTCATATAGAACCCAAATTGTCAACATAATTTCCTGTAACATCAAATCCAACCAAAAACTTCAAATCTAAATGATACTATCACGAAAGAAATATGTATATGATCTAAATTAGTAAATGAAATAACAAAATATATTATATTCAAAAGTTATATTGTTAAAATATTCTCACAATAAGAAAACAAAAGTTTAAGATGACAGATCCTGCGACTGCTAAAACATCTTCATCATATTCTGAAGCTGTAGCTGGAATTAATTATATTTTTTTGGTGCCTCTGCTTCCCTCGCTACTGCCTCCGCTTTAAGTTGTAGCTGGAGTTCATCATATTTTCTTTGAGCCTCTACTTCTCTCGATGTTGTCTCCGCTTTAAGTTGAGCAATTTGCTCAAATGTGCTTGCTTGCATCTGAGCCATCTGGTCTCTTAACCTCTGAACTTCAACTTGAGTCTGATTCCCTAAAGGCATGTATTGTTGTGTGCTGGATCCAAAATATTGGGTTGGGTTAATGTAACGATGGGGTTTGTGCAAGTGTACACAGTCGTTATCAAGTAATAAGTAAGTATCAAGTTATCGTCTCCACAGGGATTGTATTTGTGTTAAGTCACTTAATTGTAAAATTATGTGGTAAATGAAAATACAATACGGTTGAGAAGTGATGATTGAAATTAAATATATTAAACTAAATGCAATGATCCCTAATGCAATTTATCCTAAATATGCAACTATATGAACGAAGCAGATTTTAGTAGAATTAAACACAATTTGCAACAATTATAACATAAATAAACTAGGACAATTACTTTAATTGAACTCAATTTATTATCAACATGCTTAATAATATTCGAAAAAACATTCCATGGCAACTCGGTCTTTCATGAGTTTGAAAACCACATTAGGTCCTTTCAGAATCCTAAGTCCTTTACTTAGTAAATACGCATTTTACTGATCCTTATTTACTAAAGGTTTCTTAGTATTCATGTGAGGTAACAGGGACGTGTCAGGTTTGAAACAATTTAATCACACAAATCTAAAAACTATGCAGATAACAGAGCTTGGTCAGAGTTGTTATGCAACCTACAATTTAATCGGGTCAAGATCTAAATTAAGCACGCACATTTCAATTATGTGTCCATTAGACGTCATCTGGTCAAGATCCTTAGCTAATTCAGGTACATTTTAATCACGTATGAAAGAAATACAAACTTGATTTTAATTGAAAACATGATCAATTGAGGCACAAACATTATAAGCATGAATCTGATAAATATTATTTAATCAAAGCAATCATCCTAGCTTAAATAAAATTAAGCTATCATTGTTGTAAACAAGAATAAAGAACACATATCAAACATTTTTAGATTAAATTAAAGAAAGGAAAGACTAAACCCAATTCAAAGTGGCTGTCATCCAAGACTCTGAATGATGATGGCTCCTTCGTTCCTTCACTTTTCTCCTATGCTGATGGCTCTCCAAGGTGGCTGACTAAGGGCTCTTTAAGAGGTTTAATTGCTAAAATCTCTATGAAGAGATGATGCTAGGCATGGGGAAATGAAGAGCGCTAAGAGAATTGAGAGAAGAGAGAATGATGATGGATAAAGGATGAATGGTGAAATGGGGTCTTATTTATAGGTGTGGAAAGGAAAGTAGTTTGCTAAAAATAGTAAAGTTTCATCTCTTTAAGCATCTTCAATGGGTGGCCGGCCATGAATTGAGGAATTTGAGCTGATTTTTGCTCAATTCAAGTGCCACAACAACTCAGGACTTAGACTCAATCAAGTGCAAATCTTCAGGCAAATATCTGATTTCTTCAACCTTGTGCAATTAAATCAAAAAATGGTTTATATAGACAGCCATGTGTAGTCGAAAATTGTGTTGACTTGGTCTCCAATATGGACGGTTTTTTCATCCAACAAAGCCATCAGACCTGTCCAAAATAAATCAACAAATTAGAGGACCAAAGAATAAAATTTATCCAATTTAATTAATTAATTAAAACCCAATTTATTATGAAATATTTTAAAATAAATTATTAAATATAATTTTATATTTTATTATTTAATTTAATTATACATGACCTACTTTTTATCTTAAAAATATATTATGCTCAAAGCAAATATAAAATAAGACATTTTATGCATGAAAACTATATAATAAACCACAAAATCACATTTTAATAATTTCTATGTCCTATTTTCATATTTTCACATATTTCATTAATTTATTAAACAATTACTTAGTTTTAGCAACAAATTTAAGTAAAAAATTGATGATTTACATAGGAAAAATCCTATATATTTTTCAGTTTGCAATTAACAAAAGATCCTTGAAATCGAACCCGACCATACGTTTCAGGACCCAAAACTTTAGTAATAATTCGGTTATCAATGTCGGCAAGATTAACAGAACTATCACTTGAAGCGATCGCTTCATACTCCACCCTTTTATCCTGTAGCTTCTCCTAATAAATCAATCAAAGAATTAGAAATGAAATATATAATCAAAACAAATGCAACATAACTTGGCATTATTTGCATTACAAACGACGAATTAAACCATTATAATTAAACATGATAAAGATTTAAAATAATTCAAATTTTATTAAGTAAATATACCATAATTTTTGCAGCTTCAGTAGTAATAGGAGATTCATTTTTTTCTATGTGTAATGCCAAAAAGCTGAAGACATCCAACTTTTAGACCAAATGATAGTTCTTACAGTATAGTAGGAAAATATTATTTAGTACAAAATAATTAATATTTGACACAATTAATAAATTCAAAATACCTCGTCATCAGCTACACAAGCAAAACTTTTCGACCCAACTGTATGCGTGAATTTTTGTTTTTACCTACTTGTAGTTCCAACTCGCTCACGATCCTACATTATGAAATTATTATTATGTATATAGTAAATAATATAAACCAAAATAATTTTAAGAGTTTGGAAGTATGTAACACCTCTCCTTTCTTTGAATTCCAAAATCTAACTGCATCTTCCCATTGGTACTTCAGCGTTCCCGGCGAGACATTTCACAATTTCTCTTCGAGGCTTATATTTTTCTTAAAATATTCCTTCTTTAAAGTACTTTTATGGTCTCTCCGTTTCTTTCCTAATGCCTTCTTTACATAATTATCCGAGACCTCTAAAGGAAATCTCTCTTGACAAATAACACAAGTTTAGAAAGTAAATATAAATGAAACTTAAACCAAAGTATTATAAATTACATTCATGTTATTACCTTAATATTATCAAGAGCTTGATTTTTGTTACCATCATGCATATGATGCCATGACTCGTAGTTGATAGGCAATAGATTGGCATTTAGTGCTATAATGCCCAATTATCCTGCTAAAAGTCGAGCTTCTGATCCAATAGGCTGACCATGACTATTTCTAGCTACTTTGACACGCTCGATAGAATCTACCTCGTATAAATCTTTTAATAGCATACGTCCTCGAGTTTTGCGCCTCCCACCACTTTCAGCTAAAAAAAATTGTATATGATAATAAAAGAATTTAAAACAAAAACCAATAATAAAAGTCAACATGCATGTAAATTAAAGTTAACATTACTTTGAATTTCTTTAGGTTTCTGTATTCGGAACATTCGAAGATCCAATAGTAGTTTGTTGTTTACTATTTGTTTCTTCCGAGTTTGGAGGATTTTGAATAATACTTAGATCTCGCAATCTTCTTCTAGGCATTTTATCTGCATTATACATAAAATGGTTGAAATATTAGTAACTAATTACAACAATAATAATACATATAAAATAGTTGAAATATTTAACAAGATCAGGATTTAAATTATAATATTGCATATAATTAAAAAAATCATAAAATCTTACTACATCTTAATTTGTAAATATCTTCATCCACATCCTGACGAACCCATTGAAATTGTGTACTAGTACTAGGGATAGTTTCATTTAATTTTTTTTCTGGAAAAGGCAAAGTTTCTGATCTTTCGTCAATGTCATCTCTACTTCCATTGCCCATGTTAAACAAGTCTTTAGGGGTGTTACAGAGTATAACATGCCAACCATCTTCAGTTGGATCTTTTGAGTAAAAAACTTGTTTGACTTGATAAGAAAATACATACGGCTCGTTTATCACTTGTTGTCTAGTGTGAATTAATCGAGAGAAGTTCACCATTTTAAAACCAAATTGATCCTTTTTAATTCCACGAGGAGTATTAACATTAGACCAATCATATTGAAATGAGACAACCTTCCGTTTGCCATAGTAATCCAACTTAATAATGTTCGTAAGAAGTTCGTAATACTCCACATTTCCCTTAATAGGATTACTGTCCTTAGCACTAGCATAACTTGTAATTGAAGAATTAACAACTATTCCACAATTTTGAGTCCTCTCAATCTTTCATGAGATTTTGTATAAAACCTGAATCCATTAATAAGGAAGGCAATATGTAACACCACTAACCCGTATCCGTCGTCAGAATAGGGTTACAAGGAATTACTAAACTTATAACTCAAATCAATATTCAAATCTCATAAATTACCATTTCTCATTCAAATACATTCACACTATCCCTTATAAGGGCCTACGAGGCCTTAAACATGCTTTAGAAGTGGTTTGGGACTAAACCAATAACTCAGAACAATTTTAGGAAACATAGAAAATTTTCATAAAAACAGGGGACACATGCCCGTGTAAACAGGCCGTGTGAGACCGTATGGACATTTGAATTGGGAGCACATGGCCATGTCCTAGCCCGTGTCCTACCCCGTGTAACTCTCTGACTTAGGTCACACAGTTGACTAAATGCCCATGTGTCTAGCCCGTGTGCCTATTCGAAATGGCCATGCAAGCCCGTGTGCCAGGTCGTGTGCTAGGCCGTGCCAAACCTGTGGGGTATACTGACTTATGCCCTACGGCCAGTTACATGCCCGTGTGTGAGGCCATGTGGTGCATACTGACTTGCATTTAATTTCAACACCAGGGGACGCATGGTTGTGTACCATGACCGTGTGTCGTACACGGCTGAGACACACGCCCATGTCTCTACCCGTGTGGACAAAAATAGGCTATTTGCAAAGCCAATTTGCTACCCTAATTTGTATACCCTACACAAGCAAAAATAGTACCATTTTCATACACAAACAGGCAGCCAAAGACCATCAACCATTGCAAAAATTTATACCATCTCTATTCATCCATTTCAAGACACAATCAATACCAAATGCCTAACTAATATTTATACCAAAACCACATGATTCATTAGCCAAATTTCACATTTGCTACCTATACCAAGTCATCACACTTTACTAACCAAATTGACATCCAAATATCAAAACAAAACCAAGCATATTTCAAGCATATACATATCACATACTAAATGGCCATTTGAGCTATTTTAACCATAATAAAAAATACCAAAATATTCCATATCTGTAACACCCCTATCTCGTAACCATCGTCGGAATAGGACGGGGAGTTACCAGAAAATCAGATCGCAGATCAGAACAGAATATTCACAATCATAATAATAGAATTCATGTATTAAGTCCCTTGTGAGACTTACTAGGCCCCAAACAGGCATTAAATAAGGTTCGAGACTAAACTGATCACATACAAAGGTTAAACAAAACTCAGAAAATTTTCCTATTTTGAACAGGGCACACGCCCGTGCGGCTTGGCCATGTAGTACACATGGCAGTGCCTCAACTTTTGGCTCAAATCGTGGGCAACACTGAGAAACTAACACGGTCTATGCCCACGCCCGTGCCTCCTACCCGTGGTCGAAACTGCCAAACCTGGCACGGCATGATCACACGCCCGTGCCTAGTAACCATGTGTGAAACTGACCTAAAACCTAATGTGCAGGGGACACACGGTTGGATTACACGCCCGTGTCTCCTGACCGTGTGGCACAAAGTAGGCTTTGTTAAGCCAAACTTTCCAACTACTAAGGTACTATCAAATAGCCATGCTCAAGTCACAATGCATAACAAATTCAACTCAAATCCAATGCTTTAAAAATATACTTCAACATGACCAAATCATTCATACTCAAAATCATACCAAACATATCTATAATCCAAACCAAATTCATGACTAAATACATATTACATATATCATTCATAACACATCCAAAAGCTTACCATTTCCTTACAAGATTAACCAAAATGATTTGATCATAATTCCATCATAAGCTTACATATTCAACATCACAAACCATATACCAAAGGCAATCACAAGCATATCATTTGCCATCTAATTCACATAGCATTACAAATTACATAATCAATACTTAAACATAAACACTCTAGCCTATACATGCCATACTTATACTCTGTACAAACAAAAGATACCAAAACAAGCTCGATAGTGTGGTGACGATCCTCGAAGGTCCCCGAGCCTATAATAGTGACGATATCTGTAAAACAGTTGAAAGAATAAACAGAGTAAGCTACAATGAGCTTAGTAAGCCAAATACATACATATGCAATATTTAAACACATTAAGATAACAATCTCATAAAAAGAGCTTGTAAGCTAGATATACTCATTCTTCATATTCTCTTAATTCACATTTGTACACCATTCATGCTCGGAATTTTAGTACAGAACAAACATACCTGAGTCAGATATACAGAATAGACATTCATTCAATTCTCGAAACTATTTTTCATCGTTCAGAATCGTTATAGAGATCTTATAGGCCCTTAATAATGCCAACGTCCCCGATGTGGTCTTACATGTTATTCAATATCAATGCCACTATCCCGGACAGGGTCTTACACAAATCAAATACGAAGCCAGTGTCTCAGACACGGTCTTACACGTAAACTACAAATCATTGCCTACGTCCCGGACGAGGTCTTACATGATGCCGTTTTACCATTTCTCAATCAAAGCCAATTCAGCATCTCAATATTGGGCTCTCATGGCTGTCCAATACAGTTTATAACTCAAACATTATTATCAAACATTAACATAAACGCATATTTGTATATTGACTTACCTCGTACGGATTTAAACAGATTTGAGCTGACTAATCGACGATTTTGGACTTTCCTCGATCTAAGTCCGATTTTCTTTGTTCTTGATCTAAATCAATTCAAATTCAACCATTCAACCATTCATTTCATTCGATTTAGTCCATAAATAGACAATTAAGGCAATTTGTATTTTAGCCCTCACATTTACACATTTTAACACTTTGGTCCCTAATTCACAAAACATCAAATACACACAATTTCATTTCAAATTGGCCTAGCCGAATCTTCATAGCCCTCATATAAGCCCATATAACACATTTTATTCACAAATTAGTCCTCCCACAATCACATTTTCCTAAATTAGCTCATATAGCTCAAATTCATCAAAATCTCATGGTAAAACATGTTAAATCAACATTTACTCATCTTTATACACTCAAATCTATCACAAAGCTTCAAGAATCATCAGTGGCACTATTCACAGACTTCATCAAAAATAGAAATTAAGACATGGGTTTGAAGAACACGAAGCAACGATCACAGAAACATAAAAATTATCAAAAACGGACCAAAACTCATACCTCAATCAAATAATCAAAGGCCAAACCCTAAGCTTGCTATTTCTTTTCTTTTTCTTTGGTATTCACGGTAAAGGTGGATGAAATCCCCCCTATTTCATGCTTTTGTTTTATTTATTAAACATTAAAACCATTTACAAAATTGCCCATGATTAAAAACCATGCAAATTCACATGAACTAGGGTTATTTATGACCACTCATGTATCAAATAGGCTAATAACAACATAAGGACTTCATATTTAATAGATAAAGCACTTTAACAAATAACATGTTGATTTTGCCTATTATATGATTAAGTCTTTTTTTTTATAATTAAGCACAGAGACAGACATATTTAATCATAAAAATTTATCAGATGCTAATTCATATGTCACAGACACGGAAAATAATATTAAAACATTTTTCAGACTCGGATATGTGGTTCTAAAACCACTTTTTGACTAGGGTATAAATCGGGCTATTACAATATCACTCGACAATATATATACCGAACCACATAGCATTAACAAGCCATTTCAAATGGCCTGAAACATATCCATCCATCATACCAAAAGACCATAGCCTATACATGCCATATACCATATGTACACAATCTTAAAAGTACCAAATAGTCGTCCGATAGTGCGATGAAGTCTCTAACGATCCCCGGATCCGAGCTAGCTCGATTTTACTATAAAACATGGAAAGTAAAATAAAGTAAGCTTTACAACTTAGTAAGCTCGTATGATAATACAATTAACTTATCAAGTAAATGCAATTTAACCAAATAAGCATATTATGGCATAACATATATCAATACACAAACCTTTCTCATGTTCAATACATGATTAAATATGAATTCATTAAGTTACTTCCATTCGATGCTCATATGGGTTCTGAATGTACCTATATCACTTAATTCGATCATATTTTCATTCTTGTCTCGACTATGTCTGTTGAACCATTCGGGATCACTAAAGGATACACGGGAATCACACTCATACTACAATGCCATATCCCAGAGATGATTTTACATGTAGTCTCATATCGAAGCCATAGCCCAACTATGGTCTTACACGAAATCTCATATCGATGCCATATCCCAGATATGGTCTTACACGAAATCTTAGTAACCCCAATGTCATGATATCCGTATCCTATACTATTCCTAAGGTTCATGCAGGACTCCCGGTTGTCATATCTTTGTCGTTCTTGTCTCGTAACTTATATTAAACCAATTTTAACTCATATGAAAATGACGGATCGGATCCCTACTCGATCACTTTGTTTTTTCCCCAATCTAAATCTGAATTCTTTCTTTCTTGATCTATACATATTCAAATTTAGCTTATTTAATAACCTATTCATTCAATTTAGTCCAAAACACACATTTGAGCTATTTCACACATTAGCCCCTATACTTTTACATTTTTGCAATTTAGTCCTTATTTCACAAAATCACAAATTCATAAAATTTCAAATTTTCCATGCTTTGCCGAATTACTCTTAAGCCCCTAGCAGCCTATATTTATTAATATTTCACACATTTAACTACACATTTTCATCTTTTCACAAATTAATCCCTAAATTGGAATTTTACATAAAATCACTTTATAAAACTAGTATATCTATTATCAAACACCCATTTTTCATCATCAAACATTCAAGAACTCATGCTATCATCAATGACAACTATTGAAATCTTTAACAATTTTGGAATCGGAGGTACGAGCTAGCTAGATTACGAAGCAACGATCAAAAAAACATAGAAATCATCAAAATCCAAACAAAAATAGACTTACCAATTGAACATGCAAGAGCCGAATGCTTCAACCCTTCCCAAACCCTTATTTCTTTTCTATAATTGGTCACAAGGTTGAAGATGGACTAAAATGTGGTGTTTGTTTTAATTAATTATAACTTATTTCATGATTTACCAAATTAACCTTAATGATAAAACATTAATACCATCCATTTAATGTCCAAAAGTGTCCACTAACACTATCCATGGTATAATTTCATCATAAGGACTTTCACATTTCAATTTCATAGCTATTAAGCATTTTAAACTATGAGAACATCAATTTTACATCTTATGCGATTTAGTCCTTTTATCAATTTAGACTTCCAAACGATAAAATTAAATCATGAAACTTTCACACATACATGCTATCATGCTGTAAACACAAAAAAATAATATTAAAATAATTTTCTAACCTCGAATTTGTTGTTTCGAAACCACTTTTTTGATTTAGCTAAAAACAGGCTGTTACATAATATATCTTTTTACTACTCTATTCAGACCTTTGGGAAGCCATTTAACTTTGGCATTGACGTCCTTTCCACTCAAAAACCTATTGAATCAAAAGTAAATTGATTAATTATAAATGTTATATAAAAACATTATTATTCAATAAAAGCTTCAGTTGCATACCGTTTGCCTTAACCATTCATGAAAAGATTCTATGAATAACTTATGAATCTCTCGATGTTGTAATCTTCGGGAGCGTGAATGAGATATCAAGACTTGTTTGTACTCACTATGTTAAAAAGTAGATTACTTGGTTAGAAGATAAACAAATTAAAAAGATGAATATTTATCAAATTCTAAAACTTACTTACGTAATGGTTCAATTGAATCTTAGTGAAAAAGAACATATCGATGTGCTCGTACCCAAGATCTATCATCTAAATGTGCAATTTCAACTTTACCGATTGGTTGTCCATAGCTTCAAAATAGATAAGTTTCGACTAAGTTATGATTAGTGAGCCAAGCATTTCCACTTATTCTATTCAGTCTTGTTTCAACATATTATAAATATCTAGAGCAGAAAGTCATACACTCTGCCAAGTAACCTTCAGCAATTGATCCTTCTAGATAACGCTTATTACAATAATAAGACTTCAATTTGCATAGGAACCTAAACACGATATGCAACATTATCACAAGTTGTAACTAAAGGTATATTCATGAATGAATGAAAACTTTACAAATGAATTAGCACCTCTCTATAGGATACATTCACCGATAGAAAACCGGTCCACCAAGTTTTGCTTCATAAGGGAGATGGGTTAGCAAGTGCACCATAATAGTGAAGAACGAAGGTGGAAAGATCTTCTCCAAGTTGCATAAAGTTAAGGTGGCTCAATCTTGTACTTTATCAAGTTCTTCAACAATCAAAACTTTGCCACAAATAGCTTTCATTATATTGGATAATTCAATTATATAAGACATCACATTTTTTTACATACAACATCGTAAAGCAACTAGCAGTAAATCTTGCATCAAGATGTGATAATCATGTGGTTTTAGGGAATATAGTTTTCGATCTTTAAGACTCGCACATCAAGACATATTTGATGCATATGCATCTGGGACCTTTATATCCTTCAACACTGTGCAAAACACTTCTTTTTCTTTCTTCGACATTGCAAAAATAAAAGGCGGTAACTGATATTTTCCATTCGAAAGTAATTTGGGATGAAGATCACGCTGAATTCCCATGTCAACTAGATCAAGTCGACTCTAAAGATTGTCTTTCAATTTTCCATTGACATTCAGAATTGTCCCGATGATGTTCTCGGAAACATTCTTTTCAATATGCATGCCATCAAGATTGTGTCGCAAAATGTGATGCTCCCAATAAGGCAACTAAAAAAATGCTTTTTTTCCACAAGTCTGCCTCATGAAGATCATCCTCTTCATCAAATTCATCATCACTTTGTCAGTCAACATTGCCAACATACACCTCCCTCGGTCTTCTCTTTATTTGCGTGTTGGGTGGTTGATTCATCTTCTCATAACTGAAATTGATATCTTTTAACTTGAATAAAATTTCAAATCCAATGGTCTTCTTAGGAGCTTCTCTAAACTCTTTAGTACCATCAAATAGAGTCCTCTAAAATCTAAATCTATGATTTACATCTAACTGCTGACGATGCCCCATATAAGAGAACTTCTTCCCATTATATAACCACTTCGAACATGTTTGTGCCACACAACAAGGACAGGCATAACGTCTTTTGGTACTCTAACCAGATAAATTGGCATAAGCCGAGAAATCATTAATAGTCCACAACAAAGCTAGACATAAATAAAAGTTCTCCTTTCTCAAGATATCATATGTTTCAACACCAGCCCATAACTATTTCAACTCTTCAATAAGTGGCTGCATATAAATATCAATGTAGCGTCCCTAACCCGAATCCGTCATCAAAATAGGGTTATGAGACATTACCAAAATTTTAGAACAAATACAAAATATCCATTTTATAAAAAATTGCACAACTTAAAACTTACCACTTTTCCACGAGCCCAAATATATTTTTATTTGTGCACTTACCTTTTCAACTCATCATATTATAAACATTTTACCATTGAACCAGTAATTTGGCACTTGTCTAAGCGTCAACAACAACACCACCACCTGCTAACATACTTGAACATATTTCATATAAATTCAATATTGATAAACTTATTTTATCAACATATCACACTTAAGTTTATTACTCATCACAACTTGCATAATTTTCATATAGCACGTATTAGAGATAGTTACATATTTACGTATCATGGTGTATATCATTCTCTTGACGTTTCTTCATAAACATAAATCATTTAATTCATTGTACCGATATTTCATGTACCATCACTTTCATGAATTTCGTGTAACAATTCATAACCCTAAATATGCATAATTATTTGGTAAGTTTCACATACATGTATTTTCGATGTCATATTTCAATATATCAAATAAATGATTTCCATGTATTTCAAGTTTAATTTCATAATTTATTATCTTATACTCAGATTATTCTATGTTGGAACTTTATTCATTAAACCATTCGAAATATCATCATCATCATCATAATCACATTCATTTTCACTTAGTTATTTTAATTCAATTCCCGTTGAACACATCGGAATAATAATGGATACATCAAGACATTTCACATAGTGCCACACTTATAGCCAAAACTACTTCATTTCACATAGATCACATAGGCTCGTTTTTGAGCTAATCACATTTAACACAATGTCATGGACTTATTTCACTTAGATGCCATGGACTTATATCAATTGACACAATACCATGGACTTATTTCACTTAGTTGCTATGGGTGTATTTCACTTAAATTTCCACACAGGTCCCTCGTATCCATTTTCTATTCCTAATGTTCAGCCGGGAAATTATCTCACTTTCCGATACTTTTTCAATTACATCAAATATTCAGCATTATTTCATAAATTATATCAAAATATGAAAATGTAATTAAAAACGATACACTACTTACATAAAAATTTACTTCCCACATCATGAACTCAAATAACATATACAAGACATATTAATGTATTTCAAGTACGTTTCATAATATTTCATTTCGAACTCAAACTATTTCATATTAGAACTTTTCTCATTAATTCATTTGAAATACCAATTCCTATGGATAGTACGCTCAAGGTGAACAAATATATATAATCACAAATGAACTCATTCATATATTTTTCCTCCTTCTCCTCTCCATCCACATCCTTAGTATAAATAACACACTTGTAAGTAACATTGTCTATAATTTTCACTGTTTTCTTAGATGAATATTTAAGCTATCCATCTGTGTCATAGTCACTAAATTATTTTTATCTTGAGCTACAGAACTCCAAAATAAGATCCATTAATTTTATATAAAATTAGACTTACATATCTTCTTATCATAAAATTTTCAGAATTTTTGGTTTAGCCAATTAGTACAGTTTATTCATTAAATTCTCCCCTATTTCGCTGTTTGACAATTCTGATCACTCTTCGCTAAGATTTAATTATCTCTTTGTACAAACTTCAAATGATGGTCTCGTTTATTTCTTCTAAAAATATACTCATTAAGGAATCTAACCATATAAATTATGTCCCATAATTATTTTTTTAAAATTTTTAATGAATTTTCCAATTCTAAACAGTGGATCTCGAAATCATTCTAAACTAGTCTCACAAAAATATAAATATCTAAGAATACAAAATTCCTTTACTTGCTCTGTTCCTTTTATATGAAAATAGACTCAATAAGCTTTAATTCCATATGTCACTCAACTTCTAATTCAATTTCTACTATTTTTGGTGATTTTTCAAAGTAGGCTACTGCTGCTGTCCAAAACTGTTTCTTATAACTTATTTCTCAATTTAATCCTTTCATCAATTCTAACCTGAAATTCATTCAATTTAACCCCTAATTCACCAATTAATTCAACATAAACTATATTCAAAACCTAAGAACTTTCAAAACTTCAACTTAATTTCAACAAAACTTTGTTCTAAAGCTTCTAAAACATCAAATTTAAGCAAAAAGGATTTAATTGACTTACCAGTCAAAGCTTTAAACCTTAAACCCTAAATTTTTCCTTTTTCTTTTCTTTCTTTCTTTTTCCTCCTCTGTTTCGAATGCCCCCTGTTTTTTCCTCTCCTTTGTTTCATTTCTTATATAAATATACACACTAATTAATAATAATTATTATAAAAATATCTTTTTATTAACAAATATTTATATTACATTTGTCACCTTTTAATTAGTTTGTCATATAAAAATCTTATATAATAATTATTTATCTAATAAATATCTTTTAATAATAATAATTAATAAATATTTATTTTCCAATTTAAATATAAATATTACAAATGTATAGTTTTATTTATACACTTGTAATAAATCATCTCCATCTACTTGTCTTCATTTTATTTCATCATATAATAGATCATAATTATAATAAATTAATATCTATTTAATATCAATTACATGTATTACAATTATACACATACATATTATTACACATGTATTTCATCATCATCCTACATTTGTCATGTTTTACTTTATTTATCCTATAAAAATCTCATAATATAATTAATATAAATTATAATTTAATAAATTAATAATAATACCTATTTAATAACAAGTATAAATACTACAATTGTACACATATATTTTTGTACATTTGTACAATATCATCACCATCCATTTGACAAATTTTAATTTATTTATCATACAATTGTCTTTATTTTATTTATTTCTTATAATAAAATATCTTAACTTTAATTAATATAATTTATAATGTTTTAATTAAATAATATTTTTATAATATAAATCAAGAAAAATCTAAGATTCTTCCATGAATTGCCGCCTCATCTTAAGCCATTGGCTTATTTACCTATTTAGTCCCTCTTATTTTCTTTTACTTTATAATTAAACTTTTACACCTTATTCATTTTAGTCCTTTTTACTGATTACTCTAGATTAAGTTAAATTTACCTAATTAAAACCTAATTAATTACACAACCAACTTCATAAATATTTATTAAAAATATTTACAAGTGCGATTTACCGGAACGGAGTTCCGGGAATGCAACAGTAAAATTTTTTAACGAAACTTTAATACCACCCTAAAGACAATCCGTAAATATTTATAAAAATATTTACGACTCAATTTATAACACCGAGATCTCGATACCTCTTTTTCTCAATTTCTTGACCAAATAAATCACAATTTACTATTTCAAAAATCTTTTAAAAGCTACATTTGGCTCATAAATATTAAATAATATAATCTACGAGTTCATTTTTCAGATTTGGTGATCTCGAACCACTATTTAATACTTCGCTAAAATTTGGGCTATTACGGTCAATATCATTCCAGGGACCTTTCTCTCTAGGGATAATAAAAGATAAGATAAAACAAGATTACTTCATGAAAATTCACGGAGGAAAATTGTAAGGAACAAGCACTACAGGCCAAGTACTGTATGAAGTACTTATGATTTTAAAAGGATTAAATCCATCAGATGCTAGCCCAAGCCTCACATTCTGAGGATCACTTGCAAAGCTTAGAAACTTACTGTCAAATGATTTCCAAGCTAAAGAATCCGCAGGATGTCTTAATACTCCATCATCAGTCCATTGATCATGATGCCACCTCATAGACTCGGCTATCTCTGATGACATAAAAAGCCATTAAAGCTTTTGTATTAGTGAAAAATATTACAAAATCTTTATTAGCTTATTTCTTGACTGTGCGTCACCTTCAGCCTCATTCACATCTTCTACATTCCTATTTAGCCAACGAGATTTACTGCAAACATGACAAGACTGTTGGTTTTTCCGATCACCCCAATACAACAAGTAGTCATTTGGGTAACTATGAATTTTGTCACACCCAAGGCTAAATCATTTATCAGTTTCTTCATATCTTTCCATGAATGAGGGATTTTTGGAAACAGAAACATATCTCTCAAAAACTCTAACAGTAGTGTAAAAGACTTTTCGATCCACCCTCCCAAACATTTTAAGTAGAAAAGACGAACGCAGAAGGACAGTTTTGAAAATTTCGATCCCTCATAAAGTTCTTCATTCATTTCATTGAGTAACTTGTAGAACTTTGCTGCTTATCTATTTGGCTCTTCATCAGGTGCATTTCTTCTTGTTTTGGTAAAAGCATTTCCACCAATATCACAATCATCGGATGCAATAATTTCAGGTGGAAACGATTGTAAACCATGATTGTACATATTAAATGCATCCCACAACATACCTTCCATGTCATCTTCTCTTACAGACTGATGGTAAGCATTATGAGGATAAGCCAAATTAATCGTTGAAGAAGTTCCATGAGATGTACACTCTCCATGGAAAATTCATTTTTTATACACCCGAATAAAACTATCAACATCTAAATGTGCATAGACAACTTCACGAAAATGCCAATTGATGTTGCCACACTTCTTACATGGGCAAAGAATCATATTCTCTTGGCTTGCATTTTGAAATGCAAAATTTAGAAAAGTTTGTGTAATATCCCAAATTAGGGCCTAATCAGAATAGTGGTTTCGTGACCATAAATTTGAGATAGAAATAATTATTTTATAATTATTTTGAGGTTTATGATATGATTGCATGATTGTGTGAAAATTTTGTGAAGAAATTCTATAAATAAAGTGCTTAATTTGAAAATAGGGACTAAATTAAATAAGTTGCAAAACTTGTATTCTAGAAGCTTTTAGTATGAAATTGCTTTCGAATATTAATTAGGAGGTCTTAAATAGCAATTTGACCAATTTCTAAAATTTTGGACAAAAATGGACATACATGGGTAGAAATAACGAAAGTTTTTAATGAAGGGTATTTTAGTCATTTGGTAATTAAAAGATTAAAAAAGGGAAAAAGGTGGCAAAATATGTCCATCTTCTTCATTAGGACGAAATTTGAAGGGTTCTCCATAGCTAGGGTTTGTTTCAAGCTTCCAAGCTCCATAGTAAGTGATTCCAAGCCCCGTTTTTAATGTTCTTTACATTTTTGGAGTCCCGGTGACTTAATTAGGCTTATTCTAGCAATAATTTAATCTAGGGTTCATATTTGGAAAAATACCCATAGGTGAAAAGTGTTTATTTTGATGTTTTATGATAAAATATGAGGTTTTAAATTATGCTAAACAACTTGTGCTACTCGGTTTTAAGTGAAAACGAGTAAAACGGCTTAATCGGTAAAAATACCTATTGTTCATAAGTACATGTTAGAGTGGGAATTTGATGTTGCTATTGGTAAATAAATGATCAGCATGTCTTAAAACATAAGAATTAGGGAAAAAGTTTAATTTCTGAGCTTTGGGGCAAAAGTGTAAATATGCAAAAATTTAGGGGCAAAATCGTAATTTTGCCAAAGTTAGAGTTAAGGACTATTTTGATAAATGTGAGTATTAAATAAGCTAAATGTGTTAGACGTGGAATCGATAAGAAAAGATTGTGGACTAAATTACAAAATTTCTATATTTTGTACCGAGGTAAGTTCATGTGTAAATGTGGTAATATAATTGTTATTTTAAGTAATTCAATGTTATTTATATGATATGATGTTTATTATTATGAAATATTATGCTTTGTGAATTATTATTTGATAAGTATGAAATGCTATCAAGTATCGGTCTCGACATTTCGAGGAGGACGACAAAAACGTGTGATTGAGGTGAATCCCGTTTGAACCTTGGGAATAGATTAGGGTACAAGTGACATGTCACTAGAATGGTTAAGTTCCAAACTCGTTGAGTTGAGCCTGAGTTCGTGAGATGTAACTAGGCATCCGAGCTTGCTAAGTTGAGTCCGAGTTCACTTATGGATGCAAACGCCCGAGCTCGTTGAGTTGAGTCCGAGTTCGCTGATGGGCGGGTTACATGGTAGCTTGGCTACATAAATTCCGTAGGCTATTGAGTTTGTCTAGCTACAGATATGACACTTATGTATATGCAATCCGTGTATCCGAATTATATTCTGATGTGTTCAACGGGTGAATTTTAAGCGAATAAGGAGAATACCTAGAATGAAAGTGACATGGTGGTAAGTGTGGTGAAAGAGGAAATTGGACAGGTATGAGCTTAAACCTCGATTTGAGAACTTGGTAAGACAAGATTGTGGTAAGATAGCAAGTATACTTGTAACATGAATTGATATTTATGCAATTGATGTTAATGTTGAATTGCATGATTATGTTACTTGTTATTTGCATGTGAATTTACTAAGCATTTATGCTTACTCCCTTCTTTTCATTCATTGTAGTTTTGACAAGCCAGCTGGGAAATCAGGAAAGGTCGAAGGATCACTCACACTATCCAGGGACCAATTTGGTATAATGGCTTGTGTATTTTGAGTATGGCATGTATAACATTATAATCATTTTGTGTATATGGTCTTATGATATGGTTATGGAGTGATTAGGAAATGCTTGGAAATGATTAGCCATTGGAATGGCTAATTATGATCATATTTGGTGATATGTATGTTTAATGTGATACCTAATCCATGGAAATGCATAAAAAGGGTGAAAGTTGTTATAAAACAGTATCATACAGCAGCAATGATGTAAGTTGAGCAATTTCTGAATCCCTTGTTCTGAATTTATAAATTCACTAAAAATTGTATAAAAATAATTAGGAGTCATGCTATATATGTACAGATTTTTTCTTGAGTCTAGTTTTAAGGCAAACAAACTTTATAGTCATCTAAATTCTATACAGAGAGAAAAGTGATTCGTAGTGAACAGAGGTCAAAGCAGTCGAACACTGAAATAGAGGAAACTTTAACTAATAAACTGTACTAATTGGCCTAACCAAAAATTCTGGAAAAAAAATTAGTAAATAGATATATGAGTTTAGTTTCAGGGAAAATTTACGGATTTGAATTTTGAGTTTCATAACTCGAGATATGATTTTTTTTGCAACCATGATGCAGATGGACAATTTATTATGAAAGCTGAAATAAATGGTTTAAAATTATTTAAGTGATAAATTAAGTTTGCTAACTCCTCAAACTCAACTCTGGTGACGGTATCGGGTAAGGGGGCATTACAGTTTGTACTCCATTTCGATAGTCATTGCTTACCCTTGACAAATCCATCCAACCCTTATCCATTTCGTAGTTCTTGAAGTCTAAAGTTGACAATAAATTACAATTACTTAAGTATTCTAAATAGATTTAAATCATGTCATTGTACTAAAATAGATAATATATACCAAGTATCAAGTATCTAATTATTTAAAAGATATATATTAATGACAATATTTTGGGTTTATTTATAATTATAATTAAGAGTAGGGAAAAACAATAGTATTGCCCTAATTTTTGTGATTTTTATATATTTTGATCCAAAGTTTTATTTAAGTTATGATATGATATATATTTTTTATATTCTTTAAATGTTAGAAATTGTATGTTTTTTTATATTCTTTAAATGTTTATGTAAGTTATGATTATCATCTGTAAATATTAACTTCAAATATTGACTCTTTTAATTTTTAAATTTGTGTTTTTTATCACCTTTATGTTTACTATACTAAACATTAAAATTGATCAATTTAAATTTAGAATTTAAAACAAAAAATATTAAAATTAAAATTGTGTTACAGTTTTTTTGAAAGGATAAATAAATTTTAAATATATAGATAAACAATATTTGCAACACCCCTAACCCGTATCCGTTGTCGAAATATAGTTTGGAGGCATTATTGGAGTGTACAAAACACTTTCAAATAAATCGAGTGGAATACTATTCATTTTTCAAGATTAGTCGTAACATCCCTTAGTAGGGCCCTCGAGGCCCAAAACATGCATTAGAATTGATTTTGGACCAAATCGGGATCTTAGGAAATTTTTTACAAAATCCCAAAAATTTTCTTACTATTAAGAGTCACACACCCGTGTGGTATGGGACACACCCGTGTGGTCAGGCCGTGTGGGTTCACAAGTACGAGTCCCTAACCCATGTAACTCTCTGACTTGCAACTCATGAACAAATTGATGTCACGCGGCCAAGTCACACGTCCGTGTGCTAGGCCGTGTGGTTAATTCAAATTTTTAAAATATAGGTGCAGGATTCACACGGCCAAGAGACACACCCGTGTTCTAGGCTGTATGCCTCACACGGCTGAGACACACACCCGTGCTCTGCTCATGTGCTCAATTTTGAACATTCTGTTTCTCAAAATTAAGGTATAGGTACACATGGCCTAACTACACGCCCATGTACCTAGCTGTGTGTCACACACGGTCTAGACACACGCCCATGTGTCTACTCGTGTGGACAAAATAAAGTCATTTCCTAGTCTCATTTGTCACCCAAATTTACCATTTTCCTGCACTAAAACATACCAAACACATTCCAACCATTTCAAGCATTCAAACTAGACAATTTCTATCATTCAACATGGCATATTATTGCATGCATACATGTTTATAATCTTACCTTGATTCAATCCATGTGTTAAACATGATTTGATCAACTACTTAACACACACACATATATATATAGCTACCATTGCATGACATTTCATGTATATCAAGACGACCATTGCTACCCATTCCAATGACTAGATTATAAACATCATTATCAAGCATCAAGCCACTAAAGGCCAATTTGTCCTATACATGCTATTATACCAAAATGATTTGTACTATATATACCTAAAATAGCTAATAGATAGTGTGACGATGCTCTAATGATCTCCAACCTTTGTGAGCTTCCGAGTACTATAAAATAGGGGGAAAATATAAAACAGAGTAAGCATTACATGCTTAGTAAGTTCATATAATGGAATCTAAACTTACCAATCACATTTATTAAATCTAAGTATACAATATCATGTTTTCCATCCATTTGGCAAAATTGCCTAAACACATGCATCCAATCAAACATGTTAGTCACAAACTTTACATATGCTCAAGTATGGATAGATGAGCTCATCACGCAATATTCTTTCATGCCATTATCATTTTTCTCATATTTCTCATACCATGTCAAGAGTTGTGTCCGTTGAATCATTGAAATCCCGATAGATGCTCAAGTAGTACACTCGAGGTGTATAATTCAATAACCCGTCAATTCTTTTTCAAGAGTACCCATTAGGGAATTTAATCAAGGAAAAACACTCTCAATCCACATATCGTATAACAGGATTACCAATCTAGGCTAGATCCTTTATATAACGTATGCTTAGAAGAGCTCAATTAGAATTACCAATCCAGGCTAAATCCTTTATATAATGTACGCTCGAGAGGTGTTATATTAGGATTACCCATCTGGGCTAAATCCTTTCTGTAATGAGGTCAATAGGATTACTTGTCCAAGCTAAATTTGTTAGCAACAAATGCAGGAGCTCATCCATTTCAGGAAAGCACGTATTTATCGGAATTCAATATTTAATCAGGACTTAACCCCTTTTTCACCATTTCAAACATGTATTAAAATTTTCATTATAGCATTCAAATAATGTTCATCAATTTAAGTCACATTCCATACAACCACAACATTCAATTAAACAAATTTACATGCTCGATTAAGTTACACGAACTTACCTTGACACTTGTTCGCGTAAATAATCTACTAATCCGCTACCTTTTCCTTTCCTCGATCTAACCTCAAATTTATGTTGTCCGGATCTATATAAATAATTCTAATCATCAATTTCTCATATTTCATACTCATTTGGACTTAATTTACGTCCTAGGTAAAATTACCATTTCACCCCTAACTTTTCCAAAAATTCTAATTTCGTCCCTAAGTTCGAAAATGAAACTTGTGCAATTTACTCCCTATTCCAAGCCTAACCAAAATCCCATTACAAAATTTACAACACACGCATTCATAAAAATTAAGCATATTTCTTCAATTTCACAACTTTGCATTTTAGTCCCCAAATCATGTTTTCATCAAAAATCACTTTGTAAAAGTTGTTTATCTATTAACAATCTTTCATTTTCTACCATAAATTTCTAATTTTCAGCATATACATCCATGGGCCATTTTCCATACTTTGATAACCTTTCAAATTAATCCCCCAAATAAATAGATTAGACTATCCCGGTTTTAAAAATATCAAAATTACTAAAAACGAGACAAGAAAACTTACCCAATTAAGCCATGAAAGTTTCTTCTCTCTCTCTTAGGGTTTCCATGTATATTTTGGGGAAGATGAGAAAATAAGGATATTTTCCTCTATCATCTTTTAATTAATTTAATTATTTCTATTTCTAATTTAATCCTTTCCTTTTTTTTAAATGTCCATGGATGAGTCACCAAAATATCTACATACTTTTCTTAATGGTCTAATTACCAAATAAGGACATCAAATTTTGAATTCCATAGCTATTTACTCCATATAGCTACTAGAATTCATCTTTTGCCTTTTATGCAAATTAGTCCTTCTCGTAATTAAGCACAAAATCATTAAAATTTTCTTATCAGAATTTTCATATGACATTTCTAACATAATACGACCATAAAATAAAATAAAAATAAATTTTATTTTTGGATTAGATTTATGGTCCCGAAACCACTATTTCAATCTCACTGAAATTGGGCTGTTATTAATATTTATCTTTATGATAATTAAATATATTTATTTTTATGATAATATTTATGAAAAAATATTAAAATAATTTTAACATTAAGATAAATATTATTTTCCTTTAAAAAATTTATTTTAATTAAATAAAATTTATTTTTAATTAAATAATATTTATTTCTATGATAAATATTATATTATGTTTTATTTTTGAAATTTGAACTTTAAAGATATTAAATTGATTATTCTATTTTTTATTAAAGATATTAAAGATTCGTTATTTCTTTTGTTTACTTCTTTTCATTTTGTTTATGTTGTAAATACTAAAATTAGCCCTATAAATAATATTTAAATTGATTATTTTGTTTTATTTAGATCATTCATTTATTTACTTCATAATTTGAAACAATACGTGATAAGTGCAAAACAAATTATAATGTTTCTGAAATACATATATAATAAAAATTAAATAAATAATAGGTCGCAATGAGGGAAAGAATTAAATTCATGGAAAAAAAAAGGATCATTTACATAGAGATGAGCCAAGCAATATCCCTTTTATTATTTACAAGTACAAAATAGTAGCCTGCAGATGACATAGACAGGGACTAAGTAAAGACTCTTCTAAAAATGTACAACTAAAACAATGGTTTTATTTAATACCAAATTTTAATAAATAAAAAACTAAACTATCCTTCTAAAAATATATTACTAAATAAATGATTTTACTTAATATCAAAACTCAATAAAGCAAATTAATTTAATCTTCTCTAAACATATAACTTGAATAAACGATTTTACTTAATATCGAAACTCAATGAATTGAACTAAAATAGCCTTTTTAAAAACACATAATTGAATAAACGGTTCTAGTTAATATCAAAATTCAATAAATTGAACTAAATTAACTCTTTAAAAACACATAATTAAATAAACGATTTCACTTAATATCAAAACTTAATAAATTGAACTAAATTAACCTTTTTAAAAACACATAATTAAATAAACGATTTTACTTGATAATTAATCGAACTAAACTAATCAAATTTATTAAATTACAATCAAGTTTTAGTGCAACTAATGGTAAACCCTAATTATTGAGTTAAATTAATCATTAAAATGTAAGAATTAATTTGGAAGTCACAAAATATATACAATAATAAACTTGAACATTTATAGACTGAAATGGAAACAAAAAAAAAAAAACCCTTTCAAATTGATTACAAAAAAGGAATGAATATTCAACCAAACTTTCCTAATAATCAACATCATGGAACATTATGAAACCAAAACCGATTTAATACCTAAGAAGCAAAAGAGATCACATACATACTCCACGAGCATACAGGTTAAACAAATAAAAACCCGCTATAAGTTTACTTGAAATGGTACCCAAAACATTCAGGCAAATAGTTTGCAAGAATAGGACAATGAAGGCTTTAACAGTTTGTAAGTAGCATATCTAGAGAAAGACAATAGCATGCTCAATGTAAATGTTGTCACTCATCTTCAATTTCATGAAATGGCAAAGCTTGCAAAAAGGTTTACAACTAAACAACCTATTGAAATTCAACTCCATTTTCAAAGTATCTACCAGATAAAATGTGGGGTATTTAGCATATCACAATATTTCCAAGCATCAAATATCAAGCGAAGAGAAAGAAGTAGTTTTAAATATAAACGTGAAATTCACTACTATTACCTTTACAAACTTTGGCCTGCTTAATTCGGTCTGACCAAAAAAGAGAAAGAAATAGAAAATTTGGAGCTCAGTAACTGCCCTGCAAAACTGTGCTCTATATTAAGAACTTGCTGATGTAAAAACTCAACTATATTAGCCTTAGTCAACAAGGGAAAATGATGGTCTACACTGATATGGACTAAACACCATTATAAAGCACATATTTAAACAAGGGAAGCCCAAAATAACTTAAAAGCATATCTGAGTTTCAATAGGTAAAAATTTAAAAAATTAAAAAATGATTGTCCACCAAGAAATCAAATCAAGGAATAAACAAAAGAAATGCAGGACTAAGGATGTAACAGCCCGAATTAGGGCCTAGTTGGAATAGTAGTTTTGAGACCACAAATTTGAGGTAGAAAATTTATTTTCATGATTATTTTTGTGATATAGCATGCTTGCATGATATTGAGAAAGTTTCATGAAGGAAATTTTATGAAATAGTAATTAATTTGTCCTTTAGGACTAAATTGCAAAAGATGCAAATTATGAGTTTCTAGAAGGTTTAAGTATGAAATAGCATAAGAAAAGTTATTAGGAGTCGTTATTTGGAAATTAGACCAATTTTTGGCACTATGGACAAAAATGCCCATGGAAGGGAAAAAATATCAAAGAAGTGGCATTTTGGTCATTTGGTAAAGTTAAGTAATAAAAAGAGAAAATAAGCCAAAAATAGACTCATCTTCTTCATGTACCAGTCGAATTTATCAAGCCACCATAGCTAGGGTTTTTCTTCATTCTCAAGCTCCAAGTAAGTGACTCCAAGCCCCGTTTTTCATGCTTTTCGTATTTTTGAAATCCTCGTAGCCTAATCTAGCTATTTCTACCACTAATTTGAGCTAGGGTTCACATTCAAAAATATACCCATGCATGACATGCAAGTAATTTGATGCCTAGTGGTAGAAAATGAAAGATTAATGTGTAGTAAACACCTATCTCTAGGTGATTATTCATGAAAGTCCCTAATAGGGACCAAATTGTAAAGTTCGTAAATTGTATAGTAAAAGTATGAAATTGTGAGCAATGTGGGCTTGTATGGACACTAGTAAGCATCAGCTAGGCTTGGGTAGCCAAGAGAATAGATACATTTCATTTTACGAGCCTAGGGACCATTTTGTAAATATGTAAAATTTTAGGGGAAAAATTATAAATTTTTGCCAAAGTGTCAATTATGAGATATTTAGTCAATGTGGGTAGTAAACAAGTTAAATTTATCATTTTAGATCAAGAAACGCGAAGCCCAGACCGAAACCGGGGAAAGGGAAAAGCTATGGACTAAACCGATAAATTTCCCACATTTTGGACTCGAGGTAAGTCGTATGTAATAATTTAGCTCCTATGTTACATAAATTCATTATGATGCCATTTTATGAAATTTTCTGATATTTTAAGAAGCTATGAACATAATCTTGTATGAATTATATATATATATATATGAGATTCATGACATTAATTTGTTCAGGCAAAGTATGAGATCATGAAATTTATTAATGCGAAATTTTACTAAGAAATGATGAAATTATGAAAAGAGAAATTTCATGCAAGTTAAATGGATAATGAGGATATTGTAATCATGCCACGAGTATTGTAGGTCTCGTATAAGACCATGTTTAGGACATGGCATTGGCACCGAATTGAGATCCCATGTAAGACCATGTCTGGGGCATGGCATTAGCATCGAGACATGATCCCCTGTAAGGCCATGTCTGGGACATGGCATGGGCATAAAACATGAGGTCCTGTATAAGACCATGTCCAGGGCATGGCTTCGGCACAACGAGGAAATACGAATCCCCTGTAAGACCATGTTTGGGACATGGTGTTGGCATCCGTTATGAAGTCCAGTGTAAGTCCATGCCTGGGACATGGCATCAGCATCAGAGTATGATATCGTGTAAGACCATGTCAGGGACATGGCATCAACATCGACATGTGATCCCATGTAAGACCATATCTGGGATATGGAGTTGGCATCCTTCCATGAGATTGATTTACGGGCATCCTTCGATAATTTAAAGAGTTATAACGAAAGCATCCTCATTGGTAAATTTTAAGAGAAAGACTAAGTTCCATGATGAGTGTTGTAGGTTTTTGCGCACAAGTAAATTATGTGAAACTCAGATGTATATTAGTATGAGAAACACAACATAAAAGGTATGAGTATGACATGAGTTTGAGCATTTCATGAGCATGAGTAAGTTATGAGCATGATACAAACCGTGAGGTTTAGTATGTGAATGAGTAAGAAAGTCCATGATATTCTATGATGGTTAACGAGATAATTGTGCCACAACTTTTATTGCTATTTTATCCATGCAACTTGCTAAGCATTTTATGTGCTTACTCATTTTATTTCCTTTCCCATGTAGACTTACCAATCTAGCTCGGGGACCTCTTGAAGTCAGAGCTCGTAGTCACACGTTGAAGCCAATGATTTTGGTATAGTAAGTAATTTTTCTATTGTATGACATGTATAGAAAGTTAGTCATTTTTTTACTTGCCACTTAAATGGCTATATGTGTTTGCCATTGTTATGTTTGAGTCAAGTTGTAATGGTCTTTGGATATGGCCTAATGTTGCCTACCTTAATCTATATACAATGGTGGATGTTTTTTATGTTTGATATACTTTAAATTATGAATTGATGTTGGTATGAATTGGTGTTATATTTGGTCATGTTTCAGGGTGGCAAAAGGCTTGGAAAATAGCCTATTATGGTCCACACAGTTGGGCACACGGGCGTGTGCCTAGGCCGTGCTTACTACATAGTCAGTCCCCATGGGTATGTTAATATGCCGTGTGTTCCTTGTCTCCAAATTAGCTAAGTCAGTATTGAACACAGGTTGAGCACACAAGCATGTGCCACGGCCGTGTGAAGGAAACAGAATGCTCAGGTTTTTATACACGGGATCTTCACATGGGTGTGTCTAGGCAGTGTGAGGGACATGAGTTCTAGACATGGGCTTGTGCATAGACCGTGTCAAAACCCCCATAGGTTGAAGTAAAAATAAATTCAGCATGGGCTAGGGACACGGGCGTGTGGCCCTATTTTAAGCGAAAATTTTCTAGGGGCTCGAAAGTTCTCAGATCGGCTTCGAAACATACTCGATATAGGTTGTGGGCCTCGTAGGCTTATAATAAGGTCATGAATAGATTGAATGAAAAGTTTTAATTAGGAAAGAAATTTTATGGCCTGGTTTTATGTATCTAAGCATGTTCAAGTACGGTAATGCCTCGTACCCCGTCTCGACGTTGGACTCAGGTAAGGGGTGTTACATTTAGTGGTATCTGAGCTCATATTTAGTCTATTCTAGGATTAACCTAGCACAAGTACGAGTCTAGCTATACATGCCATACTTATGTGTTCATGAAATAAGATAGTGTGACGACTCCTGACAGTTTAAATGTGTTATTTATAGCAAATGGATCTTGAACGAGCTATGGTAGATGATGTAGAAAGTAACACACTAGCTCTCGCTAAAAGGACGGTGCCAGCTGGGACCGAGGTTAGACAGACTATTGTAAGTCAGCGGGGAGAGGCCTGGGAGGCCTACCTCCAAATGATGATCGAGTGGTTCAGAGAGTTCCTTTGAACGAACCCGTCCACTCAACCCCAAGCTCCACCCCCTCAATTTCCTCAAGCTACCCCAACAATTCCTCAGATAGTAGAGGTAATGGGGTGAGAAAAGCCTCTAGTTGATAGAAATCGGAAGCAAGCGGTAGAAGAATTTAGGGCTATTAAAGATGATGACCCAGAAAGGGCTGAGTTTTGGTTAGAGAATACCATTAGAGTCTTCGATGAGTTATCATGCACCCCTGAAGGGTGCATGAAATGTGCGGTGTCACTCCTACGAGATTCAGCCTATCGTTGGTGGAACACCCTTGTGTCAGTGGTACTAAAGGAAAAGGTTAATTGGGAGTTCTTCCAAGAGGAGTTCCGTAAGACATACATTAGTCCGAGGTTCATTGATCAGAAACGTAAGGATTTTTTAGAGTTGAAGCAAGGTCGGATGACCGTAACAGAGTATGAACGAGAGTTTGTAAGGCTGAGTAAGTACACTCGAGAATGCGTATCCATTAAAGCTATCATGTGCAAGTGATTTGAGGACGGATTAAATGAGGACAGCAAGATGTTTGTTGGTATTCTTGAGATAAAGGAGTTTGTAGTGCTTGTGGATAGGGCTTGCATGGTCGAAGAATTTGCCAAAGAGAAAAGGGAAGCTGAGATGGAATCTCGTGACTTGAGAAAGAGACCATTTAATAAGTCTTTTCAATCCTTCTCCAAGAAGTCGAGAGAGTTTCCTACCTGATTAGCTACTTCAGCAGGGTTTTCAAGTAAAGGCAAGAGTAAGTAGTATTCAACTTCCTCAGAGCACTTCAGTTGCGAGTGTAGGTAACACTCAACCCAATAGACCTGAGTGCCCCCAGTGTGGTAGACGCCACCTCGGCGAATGCCGGGCACATGAGAGGGCTTGCTTCAAATGTGGTTCTCAAGACCAGTTCATTAGAGAATGCCCGGAGATGGTTGAAAAAGATAGAGATCAGAGTGCAAGATCAGGAAACACTCCCTCCAGAGGTAGACCTCAGAAAAACCTAGGAACGGGAGCGAGTAGTAGAAGTGCTCCAAAGGAACAGACTGTGAGACTTGAGGGTAAAGCCCCAACAAGGGCGTACGTCATTCGCGCTCACGAAGAGGTGTCATCACCTGATGTTATAACAGGTATATTTTCTCTTCATGAAATTTTAGTTATTGCTTTGATAGGCCCAGGATCTACCCACTCGTATATTTGCATGAAATCAATTCCTAGTTTGAGTATACCCGTAGAGTCTACGAAATTTGTGATAAAAGTTTCCAATCCCCTAGGCAAGAGTGTGTTAGTAGACAAAGTATGTAGAAAATGCCCTTTGATGATTAGGGGTCATTATTTCCCAGTTAACCTCATGCTATTACCTTTTGATGAATTTGATGTAATTCTTGGCATGGACCGGTTAACCACTCATGATGTGGTAGTGAATTGTGGTAGAAAATTTATTGAATTGAAATGTGAGAATGGTAATACTCTTCGAGTTGAATCATATGAATCAGAGAGTTTTCCTATAGTGATTTCCTCCTTGGTTGCTCAAAAATGCTTGAGGAAAGGGTCTGAAGCCTATCTAGCGTTTGTGATGAATGCTAAAGAATTAAAGTTGAAAATAGGGTCAATGCCAGTGGTCTGTGAGTATCAAGATGTGTTTCCGGAAGAGTTGCTCGGGTTTCCTCTGATTAGAGAGGTAGAGTTTGGTATAGAGTTGGCTCCAGGTACTACCCCTATTTCCATCGCTCCTTATAGAATGGCCCCGACTGAGTTAAAAGAATTGATGGCTCAACTGCAAGAATTGACAGATAAAGGATTCGCAAGTCCAAGTCATTCTCCACGGGGCTGCCCCGTTTTATTTGTGAAGAAGAAAGATGGTTCGATGAGATTATGCATTGATTACCGGTAGCTTAATAAGGTAACTATAAAGAACAAGTATCCCTTGCCCAGGATTCATGATTTATTCGATCAGTTACGAGGAGCCACAGTGCTTTCCAAGATAGACTTCAGATCAGGGTATTATCAGCTCAGAGTTAAGGAGTCCTATAACGCCCTGAATTTTGGGCTTAAGAAAAATGGGCTTCGTGTATCAGATAAATTCAAATCTTTGTGGTCAAGAAAAATATTTCGTAATTTCATGTATGGATTGTTAATTAAATGATTTGGAGCGTTTGGGGATGTTCGAGAAGTCTTGGACTCATAAAAGGACTTTAAGAAAAATTTTAGTTTTTCTCATTAAGTGGACATTGGCTTCACAAGGAATGGTTTAAAAATATTTTTGGTTAAGGCTTGACACTTAGAAGAAGTTGGTCTGGTGGCAAGGGGGCATTGGCAGCATGAAGGAAGCCTAAGGTTTGAATCCTGGCCATTGCATAAATTCTTTTAATTTTCACTTAAGGGCATGGAGGCTGGCGTTTAATTTTTATAAATAATTGGGGGTGATTTTTAGACACAAAAGGAGTTGTGGAAGAGTGGCAATCGGCATACTGGGTATTTGGAAGGGAGCAGGTTTGAGTCTGCTTAAGGGAAAAATGCTATTTTTTTTAAGGGAACATGGCACACGGGAAGGAAGGCTTATATTTTGCTGCGTGGGGTTATTGACACGAAAGTCGTGTTGGTTCAATAGCGACGAGCGTGCTAGGGAAGCAAGAGAGTGTAGGTTTGAGTCCTTTGGGCAGGCGAAACAAGGTGCAGTGGCCAGTAGCATGGTTGAAGGCGCAGTGACGGGATGAGGTCTGGAGTTCGAGCCTCACCTTGCGCGTGGAAGGTTTATTCCTTTTTGCTACCCGTGCATGAAGATTTGAGGCTGGCTAACTTGGTCAAGCGGTGGATGGAAGGCTGCTATCAGTGAATTGGTCAAGCAGTGGAAGGGCATCAATTTGGGCTATTTTTATGCTGCAAATAAAGGAAATATTTTGGGAAATGTTGACCGAATGTTGGACTATTTCTTGCTGCCATTCGGTGGTGGTGACTTTGGCTATTAAAGGCTTATGTTTTGCTTTTTTTTTTTGATGTTTTGACCGATTGGGAGGGGAGGTTTTAGTTGCCAACTTATGGTGTTTTGTTGTCCTATTAAGAGAGTGTATTTGGATGGTTTTTTGGCCGAATATGGGATTTGTGGAGCCATTTGGTCAATGGTGTTGCTATAGCTAATAAAGGATATTTTTATTACTTTCCTTTTTGTTTTAGCTTTCCATTTTGTTTTCTAACTTTGACCGACACAATCTTGTTTTTGCTCTCTCTCTCTTTTCTCTTTGGCTTAGCAAAACCGAATGCACTTTTAGCCTTGGTCTCATCCTACTCTTTCTCTTCTCTTTTGGATTCGGCAACACCAAGTGCATCTTTGGTCACTTTCTTTTCTCTTTTGTTTTTGCAAACGTCAAATGCATTTCTAGCCTTGGTCCTCATCGTTTCTTTCTACTCCTTTCACTTCTCCATAGTAGCCAAGTTTACTATAGCCAAATTGTTTCTTTCTCCTTTTTGAACCGATTGTACCTCTCTTCCTCTTGTTTCTCATTTTCATTATTGATCAATCGGTAAGAACACTAGTTTTTCATAGGGCCAATTAGGTATTCTATTCTTGTCGAATCCTTGGCTTTGGCTGAACCTTGTTAGTGCTTTCCCTCTTACTCTTTCACTTTACTTTTGTGCGGGGCCAAATTTAAGGTTCTTGATTCTTAAAGCCAAAACTTTGAGTTCTATTTGATGTCTTGCTTTCCCTTATTCGTGACCATATTGATATCGGTAAGTTTTCAATCGCAAGGGTTGATTTCGCTATTTGAGGGTTGTTTGTACCCTCATGCTTTTAATTGCTTCGTTTAAGTAGTGATCTTGTAACATTGTGATTGATCGTTTATGTCTAGGGATTCGATTTTATTAGGAGGGAGTTCGCTGAACTCTCAAACTCTTACAAGTGATCCTTCCTTTTGTGGGTAAGTGATGGTGGTTGATCTTGATGTTATTCATATGGTGGTTTTGGATTAGCCATGAAAATTGTCTAACAATAAGGTTATGGTTACTATAGGTGCTTGGATTTCTGGAAGCGAATAGCTACTATCTCGTTACAGATGTGTTAACCACACTACCTAATTTGTTGGCAAAAATGCCACAAATACTGAAAATTCGACAAATCAAATGTTGGTCTCATAGGCATGGGAACGCCCATATGATCGACTGAGGCCACGGACTGTGGCCTTACATCGAAAAATGACTATTGCGAGCGGTTTTCGCGAGTTGGGCTAGAAAGGGCCGAGTGGACCCAACAGGCCTGTGGGCCCGCATAGGTGTTTATTTGTAAATAGATGTGTGTTATTAATTTGATTATTGTACACGCTTGGCGTAGGCCAAATCTAAGCTTGGTGGGCTACATGACTGTGTGGGCCCACATGGGCCGGCTTAATGGGCCTCGGCCCATAGACGAGTTCTGTACTAGTATGATCGCATGTGTCGTTAGATGACAATGAGCTTATCGATGGGCCTTCACATATGAAGGACCACACTGATAAATGACTAAAATGCCCTTAAGGGCAAAATGACCAAAATACCCCTCGTGGGTAAATTAACCGTTTTGACCCTTTATAATGATTGAATTATTATGTATGCTCTGATATATATGTATGTGTGTATATTCTATAATTTGACATTACATGACATTGAATATGTTGCATTGCATGGGGGTTGGGTATATATTTTTGGAGAAAGTGTACTGTTCTAGCAGATTCGCTGCATTATTCTGAGGCTTATAGCCTAATATTCTAGCAGCTCTGCTGCATTTTATCGATAGTGCCGCATCGGTACTACACTGTGGAGTGTAGGTTGGGTGGGTTGATTATATCTCCACATGGAGTGTAAGGTTGGACAGAGATGGAGTGTAGCGGATGGATTGGGTAGGATTCTGATTGCATGCTATACTGTTACTATAATATTTCTGGTTATATGCCACTGATTGTGATATGGACTCTGAATTGCATGCTATACTGTTTACTGATTGTGATATGCTACTATAATGGGCTCTAGCCCAGTCTGATTCTGTTATATTGACTGTCGGGATTACATACTGAGTATTCGTATACTCACCCAATTATTTTAACTGTACAGGTAATTTCGAGGCATAGGCGATTCGGTGCTACGTGGACTTGGAGGCGGCCACACTCTGCTTTAATATTGTTTCTGGTTTTTATTTATTTTAATTATGGTTTTTATTTTGGATTTGTAATAAGGAATCTAATTAATTTTGCTTAAGTTTTGGGTTTATTTATCTGCATGTTTAAATCTGTTAGCTCTAATGCACGTTTTACAAAATGATATCTATTTTTTTTCAAAAACCACGTTTCCACAACAAACGAGAATTCAAACAAAGCTTCTGCAACGAATATGTTTTCCAAACTAAACTACTTTCATGGTTTGATTAATCAAGATAGACGGAATAGAGATTTCTTTAAAATTTTCTTTAAGAAGGGTTTTCAATGAAAACACGATTTTCTAAAAACACTTCAATTTGACACACCGGACTCGGGCCTAACTTCTAGGCTGGGTTTGGGGTGTTACAAGTCTGATGTGCCGAAGACTGCATTTCGGACGAGATACGACCATTACGAGTTTCTTGTCATGTTGTTTGGTTTGCCTAATACCCCGGCAATATTTATGGACCTAATGAACCGCATCTTTTGACCATACTTAGACAAATTTGTGGTCCTTTTTATTGACTATGTCCTAGTTTATTCTCGTGATAAGGATGAGCATGCCAAGCATTTGAGGATGGTTTTGTAGACTTTGCGAGATAATCAGCTTTACGCCAAGTTCAGTAAGAGTGAATTTTGGCTCAAGGAAGTTGGATTTTTGGGCCACATCGTTTCGGGTGATGGTAAAAGGGTAGATCCAAGTAAAATTTCGGTGATTGTTGATTGGAAACCGCCGAAGAACGTATCCAAGGTCAGAAGCTTCTTGGGTTTGGTCGTTTATTACCGAAGATTTGTTAAGGAGTTTTCCACAATCACCACTCCTATGATGAGATTGTTGCAAAAAGATGTCAAGTTTGAGTGGACGGAAAAGTGCCAACAAAGTTTCAAGAGGTTAAAGACGTGTTTGACCGAGCTCCTATTTTAGTATAACCCGAACCAGGAAAAGAGTTTGTGGTCTACAGTGAGCCTTCATTAAATGGTCTGGGTTGTGTACTTATGCAAGAAGGCAAGGTGATTGCCCATGCCTCGAGACAATTAAAGCCTCATGAAAAGAATTATCCGACTTATGATTTGGAGTTGGCCGCCATTATATTTGCACTAAAGATATGGAGATACCATTTATACGGCGAGCAATGCTGAGTTTTCACAGACCATAAGAGTCTTAAGTATTTGTTGACGCAGAAAGACTTGAATCTACGGCAATGACGATGGCTTGAGTTAGTAAAGGATTATGAGTTGATCATCGACTATCATCCAGGGAAAGCTAATGTCGTTGCGGACGTCTTGAGCCAGAAATCCCTATTTGTTTTGAGAGCCATGAACACACGGTTGTTCCTAACCGGTGATGGTTTAGTTGTAGGAGAAATGAGGACTAGACCCATGTTCATTCAAGAGATTCGTGAAGCACAATCCAATGACAAAGATTTGTAAGACAAGAAAGCTCAGTGTGAATTAAGTAACGATTCAGATTTTTAGAGGAATTCAGAGGGTTGCCTAAGGTTCTGAGATCCAATATGTGTACCAAGAGATGATGAGCTTATTAAAAAAATTTTATGTGAGGCCCATAGTAGTCGTATGTTAGTTCACCCTAGCAGTACCAAGATGTACAATGATTTAAAGAAATGGTATTAGTGGCCAAATATGAAAAGAGATAACTCCGAGTATGTTTTGAAATGCTTGATTTGTCAACAATCGAAGGTAGAGCACCAAGTACCCTCTAGTTTGCTACAACCTATCATGATTCCCGAGTGGAAATGGGACCGTGTCACCATGGACTTCATAACGGGTTTACCGATGACTCTGAAAAAGAAAGACTCTGTTTGGGTGTGATTGATAAGCTTACAAAGTCAGCTTATACTTCTGCATATGGACTATTCACTTGATAAGTTAGCTGACTTATACATTTAAGAGGTTGTGAGATTATACGGGGTACCGTTGTTGATTATTTTGGATAGAGATCCGAGATTTACGTCACGATTTTGGAGGAAGTTACAAGAAGCTTTAGGCACGAAGCTAAACTTCAGCACTGCTTTCCATCCATAGACCGACGGACAATCAGAAAGAGTAATACAAGTGCTTGAGGACATGCTCAGATGTTACGTGCTGGAATTCTAAGGCAGTTGGGAAGAATACCTACCGTTGGTGAAATTTGCATATAACAATAGTTTCCAGTCTAGTTTCAAAATGGAAACTTATGAGGCATTATATGAGCGTAAGTGTCGAACGCCTTTGTATTGGATAGAACTTAAGGAAAATTAGATTCACGGGGTTGATCTAGTCAAATAAACAGAGGAGAAAGTAAGAGTGATACGGAACTGCTTAAAAGCTGCTTCCGATAGACAAAAGTCATATGCCGATTTGAAATGAAAGGAGATAGAGTTTCGAGTCGGTGACAAGGTGTTCTTGAAAGTCTCACCATGGAGGAAAGTTCTTAGATTTGGTTGTAAAGGCAAGTTGAATCTGCATTTTATCGGACCTTATGAGATCACCGAGAGAATAGGGCCTGTAGCCTATCGGCTAGCTTTATAGCCTGAATTGGAAAAGATTCACAATGTATTTCACATTTCTAGGCTACGACGTTACGGATTGGACCCATCGCATGTGATTACCTTAGCAGTGATCGAGATCCAATCGGACATGACTTATGGCGAAGAACCGGTCAAGATTTTAGCCCGAGAGGTAAAACAGTTAAGGAATAAAAGTGTAGCCCTCGTGAAAGTACTATGGCAAAGACATGGGGTAGAAGAGGCAACTTGGGAGCATGTGGAAACCATGAGGACTCAGTACCCAAATTTATTCACTGGTAAAATTTTCGGGGACGAAAATCCCTAAGGGGGAGAGAATTGTAATAGCCCGAATCAGGGCCTAGCTGGAATAGTGGTTTCGACCATAAATCTGAGGTAGAAAATTTATTTTCATGATTATTTTTGTGATATAGCATGGTTGCATGATATTGAGAAAGTTTCATGAAGGAAATTTTATGAAATAGTAATTAATTTGTCCTTTAGGACTAAATTGCAAAAGATGCAAATTATGAGTTTCTAGAAGGTTTAAGTATGAAATAACATAAGAAAAGTTATTAGGAGTCCTTATTTGGCAATTAGACCAATTTTTGGCACTGTACCCGTGGAATGGAAAATATCAAAGAAGTGGCATTTTGGTCATTTGGTAAAGTTAAGTAATAAAAAAGAGAAAATAAGCCAAAAATAGGCTCATCTTCTGCATGTACCAACTGAATTTATCCAGCCACCATAGCTAGGGTTTTTCTTCATTTTCAAGCTCCAAGTAAGTGACTCTAAGCCCCGTTTTTCATGCTTTTCGTATTTTTGAAATCCTCGTCGCCTAATCTGGCTATTTCTACCACTAATTTGAGCTATGGTTCACATTCAAAAATATACCCATGCATGACATGCAAGTAATTTGATGCCTAGTGGTAGAAAATAAAAGATTAATGTGTAGTAAACACCTATCTCTTGGTGATTTTTCATGAAAGTCCCTAATAGGGACCAAATTGTAAAGTTAGTAAATTGTATAGTAAAAGTATGAAATTATGATCAATGTGGGCTTGTATGGATACTCGTAAGTGTCGGCTAGGCTTGGGTAGCTAAGAGAATAGATACATTTCATTTTACGAGCCTAGGGACCATTTTGCAAATATATAAAAGTTTAGGGGCAAAATTATAAATTTTTGCCAAAGTGTCAATTATGAGATATTTAGTCAATGTGGGTAGTAAACGAGTTAAATTTATCATTCTAGATCAAGAAACGCGAAGCCCAGGCCGAAACCGGGGAAAGGGAAAAGCTATGGACTAAGCCGATAAATTTCCCATATTTTGGACTCGAGGTAAGTTGTATGTAATAAATTAGCTCCTATGTCATGTAAATTCATTATGATGCCATTTTATGAAATTTGTGATATTTTAAGAAGCTAGGAACATAATCTTGTATGAATTATATATATGAGATTCATGACATTGATTTGTTCAGGCAAATATGAGATCATGAAATTTTTTGATGCGAAAATTTACTAAGAAATGATGAAATTATGAAAAGGGAAATTTCATGCAAGTTGAATGGATACGGAGAATACCGTAATCATGACATGAGTATTGTAAGTCCCGTATAAGACCATGTCTAGGACATGGCATCGACACCGAATTAAGATCCCATCTAAGACCATGTCTGGGACATGGCATTGGCATCGAGACATGATCCCCTATAAGACCATGTCTAGGACATGGCGTGGGCATCTAAGATGAGGTCCCGTATAAGACCATGTCCAGGACATGGCTTCGGCACCGAGAGGAAATAGGGATCTCCTGTAAGACCATGCCTGGAACAATGCGTTGGAATCCGTTGTGAAATCTCGTGTAAGACCATGCCTGGGACATGGCATCGGCATCAAAGTATGATCTCGTGTAAGACCATGTTAGGGACATGGCATCGACATCCACATATAATCCCATGTAAAACCATATCTGGGATATGGTGCTGGCATCCTTCCATGAGATTGATTTACGGGTATCCTTTGGTAATCTAAAGAGTTATAACGAAAGTATCATCATTGATAAATTTTAAGAGAAAGACTAAGTTTCATGATGAGTGTTGCAGGTTCTTGTGCACAAGTAATTTATGTTAAACTAGGAAGTATATTGCTGTGAGAAACACAATATAAAAGGTATGAGTATGACATGAGTTTGAGCATTTCATGAGAATGAGTAAGTTATGAGCATGATATGAACCGTGAGGTTACGTAAGTATGTGAATGAGTAAGAAAGTCTATGATATTCTATGATACTTAATGAGATAATTGTGCCACGACTTTTATTGCTATTTTATCCATGCAACTTACTAAGCATTTTATGTGCTTACTCCTTTTATTTCCTTTCCCATGTTGACTTATCGAATCTAGCTCGGGGATCTCTTGAAGTCGGTGCTCGTAGTCACACTATCAAGCTAATTATTTTGGTATAGTAAGTAGTTTTTCTATTGTATAGCATGTATAGGAAGTTAGTCATTTTGTTACTTGCCACTTAAATGGCTATATGTGTTGGCCATTGTTATACTTGGGTCAAGTTGTAATGGTCTTTGGATATGGCCTAATGTTGCCTACCTTAATCTATATACAATGGTGGATGTTTTTCATGTTTGATATACTTTAAATTATGAAGTGATGTTGGTATGAATTGGTGTTGTATTTGGTCATGTTTTAGGGTGGCAAAAGGCTTGGAAAATAGCCTATTATGGTCCACACAGTTGGGCACATGGGCATGTGCCTAGGTCGTGCGTACCACACAGTCAGACCCCATGGGCATGTTAATATGCTGTGTGTTCCCTATCTCCAAATTAGCTAAGTCAGTATTGAACACAGGTTGAGCACACGGGTGTGTGCCACGGCCATGTGAAGGAAACGGAATGCTCAGGTTTTTATACACGGGATCTTGACAAGGGCATGTCTAGGTTGTGTGAGGGACAAGGGTGCTAGACACGGGTGTGTGCCCTGACCGTGTCAAAGCCCCTGTAGGTTGAATTGAAAATAAATTCAGCATGGGCTAGGGGCACGGGCGTGTGGCCCTGTTTTAAGCGAAAATTTTCTAAGGGCTCGAAAGTTTTCGGATCGGTTCCAAAATATATTCGATATAGGTTGTGGGCCTCGTAGGCCTATAATAAGGTCATGAAGAGATTGAACGAAAAGTTTTAATAAGGAATGAAATTTGATGGCCCGATTTTATGTATCCAAGCATGTTCAAGTACAGTAATGCCTCGTACCTCGTTCCGGTGTTCGACTAGGGCAAGGGGTGTTACAAAGGAAACAATAAAAAATTTTACAAACATATCTATATGTCACTATTTTAATCACATAAGAAACTAAATAAGTGAACTAAAAACTAGTTACACCAAAGTTGTCACCTTATATGCTTATTCCACAAGATAAACCAGAATCAAACATTAATAAATTACTAATTTGTTTGAAGAATAACAAAAAGAGTGAGGATGAAACAAGATTCCACTTATGTCAGACTACTCCATGGAATTTGTACCATTACTTAACCTTAAAATTCCAATTTTCAAACACATTTCAACACTCAACACTCGAGGATAAAAAGCATGAATCAGATGCCCACAATGACGAACCACAAATTAATTTTTTTTAAAAAAGTTGTTCAAATTATTAAATACTAATCAAGGATTTGGTTACATCATATATCAGACATCAATATTGAATTTGCAGGAAAAAGGGAAAAAAAGGAAAAAAAAATAGTGCTACTAAAAAATTTAGCAAATCAAACACTTATGTTCCTATTACCCCAATCTTCTAAACACCCAACCAGTATAATAATATAATGTACTTAACTGAAACATCAATGAAAACCCAGAATTTAGATAAGAAAATTTAAAACAAAGAAAGAAAGGAAGCAAAATTGTCTTACCTGAGACAATGCGTATTGTAGCTAAGCAAACACACCAAAAAGTTATCTTCTCAATGTCAAGAGCAACTAAAATAGAAGAACAAGGTCTGTGAAAAAACTAAGAAAGAAAAGGGATAAGATTTTGTTAAATGAAACAATAAAAATTGAGCTAATAGAGACAAAATCAAAAAATAAAGAACTTCTAAATGCAAGAACAAATGAGATGAGAAATGAAATAAAACCTACTTATCATTCCTTTTTCCCATCAAAATCAAATAACAAAGATAACTAAAATTCATTACTAGCTTGTTACTGGATCATATGGAAATGAAATAAACTAAGATAAAATAAGTGAGAAACTAAGTAAGAAAGCCTTCCTAAAGGGAGTAAAAATAATCTCGAAACCTTAAAACGCAAATTCACAAAACTACTTAGTTCATAACATAATAAAAATTAATGATATAGCCCAAACAATAATAAAAATTAACCCAAAAAATAGATGTTTTGGGGCAAGATTGTTTCTGGGTATAAAAAGACAAAACAAAGAACATTATATGAAAATTTTAAAACAATAGATATAAAAAATAATAAAATAAAATGAAAAATTACCAGATGAGGTTGCTGTTTCGGGGTGAGGAATGTTGATAGTGATGGGGCAGAGGAGTGTCGACGGCAATGCAATAGAGGGGGCAGTCGATGGGAATGAAGTAGGCAGCTAGGGAAAATCTAAGGGATTTGGGGAGTTTTATTTGGTGAAAAAATTAAGAGATTTGGGGAAAAATTTTAGGGGAAAAAATAAGGGATTCCGAGGATATGATTTGGCGATAAAACTAAGCAGAGCAAAGCGATGTCGTTTCATTTAAAATAAAATGATACTTTGCGGCATTTTTGTCATAAACACCACTGTTGCTTACATTTTGCAGCATTTTCTCATAAACGCCGCTATTGCTTACCTTTTGCGGCATTTTCCTCATAAACGTACCTACTGCTTAACCTTTTGTGGTGTTTTTCTATGATAGCCCTATTTTGACCCTAGTCAGGGAGTGGTTTTGGGACCACAAAACCGAGTCACAAAAGTAATTTAACACTATATTTTATGTCTATTATTAGTGAGAAGACATGTGTGAAAATTTCATGTTTTAATTTTATAAATTGAATGTGGAATCATGGAAAAAGGACTTATGTGATAAGAGTTTAAAATGTGCTAGGAAGAATAGGGATGACCGAAATATGCATAAGTTAATAATGGAAGGTTTTGCATGTCAAATTGCCCAAATTAAAATGAGTGGCCGACCATGCTATTGTTTTGTAAGAAATACATGTATTTTATGTTATAAAATAGTAGTTAATGGTTTTATATTAATAAAATATAATATATTAAGTTAAATGGGAGATAAAAACAATGTTTTCTTGGTCATTTCTTTCTTCTTACCGAAACCATAAAAAACAAAAGTGAAGGGAAGAAGCCATAGCTTTTGGCTTGGTCTTTGATTCAATTCAAGGTATGTTGCTTGGATTTTTCTTTGAAACTATGAAAATTGAGGTGGTAAATAGGTCCTTAGCATAGCCCACGTATTGAATTTTTTTAAAATGTGAGTGTTATGAACATTCGGTGATTGAATTGATTAGATGAAATGGTAGTTGTTTTATGTTTTAAATTGTAATGGAGAAATGTTGAGGTATAAGTGGAATAATTGTGCACATAGGAAGGTGATATGAAACTTTGGAAATTGATTAGGTGATAGAGAATACTCATATTGCCGAATAGTAATTTAAAATCTTAATATGTGTGTGATTTAGTTTTAATTGATTAGAAGAGTTTTGAAATAATGCTTAATTGTAAATGTTACCTTGTATGGTGAAATTAACCAAGAAGTACAAAGATCTAAAGTTGGATGTTATAAGGATATAGATGTATGGGATAAGGGTCACATTTGGCCTTGAATCTATATAAATGAATCATGTTAAGTGTTTTGAGTATGAACTTGTGAGTAGGGATTATAATTGAGGTATATTTTTTTAAGTAATATATATGTATATATATGCGCATACCACTTGATAAGTATTATGAGCATGGAGTTTATGAAATCTCAATGAATGGTAAAATTTGTAATCGGTTATGTGGTTATAAACATAATCTTTAAATGTTTGATGCCTTGAGTTATAAATTGATATGTGGATGATTTTGTGATGATATTCAGTGGTAGTATTTTTTTTTAAGAAGAAATAGAATGTGAAGTTAGATGTATTTAGGCCAATGCCGAATGCATCCTAAATTACTTGCAAGCATAATAGTTAAAATACATTTTAATACAGAAAGAATTGAATTATTTTTTTATTTGGTTAATTTAAGCTTAAGATCATAAGGAGCAAAGTTCGGCCAAAGGGAAAGGAAAGGTGGTTGAATAGTCGATCGGAGTTGTTCATCTAATACAAGGTAAGTCTATAAGCAATTAAATAATGTTTATTTTGTAGGCAATTGTCGAATGGGCAATTGATAATGATTTATTGGAAATTATGCATGTAATTTGCTGGTCGGGTATGTGATGTTTCATGGAATTATTTATGTCCTTTTTAGATGTTTATAATGAATGAGACCAGGCATTGGTGTACTTGAACTAAGGCACTATGAGTACGAAGAACTAAGGCACTATGTGTGCGAAGAACTATGGCACTATGTGTGCGAAAAATTATGGCACTATGTGTGCGAGAGAATAAGGCACTTTGTGTGCGAGTAAGTATATGCACTATGTGTGCGAAATCATTTGCCGAGCACTAAGTGTGCGATATCGGTCATATGGCATTATGTGAGTTAATTGATAGAGAAAATACAAGTTGTAAAAGAAAAGGCATGTACGATGTATGTATAGAATTTATATGATTTGTACTTACTTAGTTATGTTAGATTATATGGATTCGAGAAGTGGATTATAAGGTTGTGGATAATTAAGATTAAGATCCATTAAAGTATAAAATGCTTGGGAGGAAAGAAAAGAAGAAAGTGGTATTCGGCTAAGTGATGGCATAATTGAACAAAGGTTGATATAGTGAAAAAAAATAAGGTTAAATGGAGTGGAATTGGATTAATAGATAGAATAGCATGGTTGTAATTTAATTAGATAAATTGGACAATTGTATGTCATTCATATATACACATTTTTCCTTTTTATGACATTGGTCACTATATTTTCGATGTGTGAATTAAGGCATAGGAGTGCTTAGTAAATTTGGATAAGTATGTTTTAGGTCTACAAAGGAGATATGAGACATAAGATTTTCTTTGTAACAGCAAGAATAAATTCAGTTAGTAATGGATGGATATCTTTAATTTACTAAGTCAATTGAGTTATTTCATTTAAGGATTGCTTAGGACTTACTGAGTTAACAATGACAACTCACTTTGTGTGTTTTGTTGTTTTAATTAGATCATCGTACCATGGCAAGGTCGGAATCGTTACGAAGTCATCGCATCTATTGACAACATTTTGGTACCTTTGTAAATATCTTTTAGCTAACACTATGGCATGTATAGAATATATTTTTGGGATGTTTGCTTTGTTATGATATTGTAAATATTTCTAAAGCCATGCGAATATGGCTAAAGGTCTATATTTGGATGTGATAATAGTTTAATTATAAGTGTTGAAGTATTGTTGAATAGAAAAATGTGTGTGCATACTTATGAAATGAATGAGGTAATGTTATGTCCAAATTAAATGTTGTGTGTTTGTGAATGATCATGTCCATGTATCCGGTCAAAATGAGAAAATTTCCATATGGATAGTAAGATTTTATTTTGGTTGATGATAGCCTTTAAGCATCTAAGTTTTGCTCCTCTTCTTATGGTATGCGCATATTTGGTATGCATCTCATGGAAATGAATTTTACCAATTGTTTTTGAATAGTTTTATTTACATTAGATTTGGGACTAAGGAATTTAGAAGTAATAAAATTTCTGGTTTTCTACTTATGAGAAACGTTCAAATGTTGAGTTGAGTTCATTATGTCTTGAGACCCTACTCTAGCTATGGTTAGGGGTATTAGAGTGTTACATTTTAATTGGTATCAGAGCTACGGTTTAGTCGATTCTAGGACTAACGTAGCGCGTGTGTGTCTAGCTATACATGCCATAATGTGAATATATGATAGTGCGATGACTTCTGACGGTTAAACTGTTGTTTTCGTTTAGTAAATGGAACCTAATCCCGAGCAAGCGATAGCAGACGACGTTGAGAGTATAGCACCTGCTCCTGCGCAAGGGACAGCGCCGATAGATTCTCGACCATCCACGAGTAATCAAGAGGATGGTGTTAGGCAAGCTCTCTTTTCCTTAATGAATGAGTGGTTTGCCCAGTATACTCGTACAAATCCGACTGCTCAACAACCTCCTAACTCAAATAATCCTCCCCTGGTACCTGTAATGCCTACGACCACTGATCCGATGAGATCAAGCAAACCCCCTGTTGATAAGATCAGGAAGTACGGGGCTGAGGAGTTTAGAGCCACAGCTATCGATGATGCCGAGAAAGTTGAATTTTGGCTTGATAATACCATCCATGCCTTTGACGAGCTATCTTGTACACCCGATGAGTGTTTGAAATGCGCTATATCCTTATTGCAAGATTCAGCCTATTATTGGTGGAGAGCTCTGAGTTCAATTGTTCCGAAAGAACGAGTTACGTGGGATTTCTTTCAGGTGGAGTTTCACAAGAAATATATCAGCTAGAGATTCATTGATCGAAGGCGTAAAGAATTTCTTGAACTTAAACAACGCCGTATGACCGTCGCTGAATATGAGCGTGAGTTTGTGAGACTTAGTCGTTATGCCCGGGAATGTGTTGCTGATGAAGTTGCCATGTGTAAAAGGTTTGAAGAAGGATTGAATGAAGACTTGAAGCTGCTTGTGGGTATTCTTGACATAAAAGAGTTCGTAATACTGGTTGAACGAGCTTGCAAGGCTGAAGAGCTCGGAAAAGAGAAAAGAAAAGCTAAATCTGAAGCTAAAGATTTCTGTAAGAGAACAGCGAGTAAAGCTTCTTTCTCAGCTGCGAAGAAGTTTAGAGACGACAGTAATAGATCAAAGGCGACTGCGGGGATTTCTATTCGAGAGCGACCTCCAGTGGATTCTCGAGCTACCTCGGTAGCTAGTGTTGGCAGCAATCGACAAGATAAACCTGAGTGTTTACAGTGTGGTAGACGACATGTGGGTGAATGCTGGGGCAAGTCTATCAATAGAGCTTATTATAGATGTGGTTCGCGAGACCATTTCGTTCGAGATTGCACAGAACCTGATGAGAAAAATAAGATGCAGAGTGCGAGATCGAGTGGTGCAACAGCTAAGGGTAGGCCACTGAGAAACATAGGAGACAGGAGTGGTAATAGAGAGGGAATTCTGATGCAGCAGTTCGATCCGAGGGTCGTGCACCCGCTAGAGCCTATGCCATTCGCGCACGAGAGGAGGCATCCTCCCCTGATGTTATCACTGGTGCATTCACTCTTTATGATACTAATGTGCTTACTTTGATTGATCCTGGTTCGACTCATTCTTATGTGTGTGAAACATTAGTATCCAGTAGGACTCTACCTGTTGAGTCTACTGAGTTTGTGATACGGGTGTCAAATCCTTTGGGCCGATATGTGTTAGTTGATAAGGTGTGTAAGAAATGTCCCTTAATAATCTGAAATTCCTGTTTTCTGGCTGATTTGATGTTACTACCCTTTGATGAGTTCGATATTATTCTCGAGATGGATTGGTTAACCGTACATGACGTGGTGGTGAATTGCAAGCCAAAAACAATAGATTTGCGATGTTCGAATGGTGAAATGATTCAAATTGAATCTAATGATAGGAGCGGATTGCCGATGGTGATATCTTCTGTGTTGGCTCGAAAATATGTGAAAAAGGGTATGAAGCTTATCTTGCATACGTACTGGATAGCAAGATATCAGAACGAAAGCTTGAAACTGTGCCTGTGGTTTGTGAGTATCCGGATGTGTTTCTTGAGGAATTACCGGGATTGCCACCTGTTAGAGAAGTTGAGTTCAGCATAGAGTTGGTTCCGGATACGACTCCGATTTCAGTTACTCCGTATCATATGGCACCGACCGAGTTGAAAGAATTGAAATCCCAATTACAAGAGTTGACCGACATAGCGTTTGCGCGACCTAGCTTCTCACCCTAGGGTGCACCAGTCCTGTTCGTGAAGAAGAATGACAGAACTATGTGAATGTGCATTGATTATCGTCAACTCAATAAAGTTACGATAAAGAACAAATATCCATTGCCATGAATAGATGACTTATTTGACCAATTGAAAGGGGCTTCAGTGTTTTCGAAGATTGATTTGTGATCTGACTATTATCAGTTATGAGTTAGAGATTTCGACGTGCCTAAGACTACCTTCAGAATGAGGTACGGACACTATGAGTTTTTAGTGATGCCGTTTGGGCTCACTAATGCCCCCGCGATTTTCATGGATCTGATGAATCGGGTGTTCAGAAAGTATTTAGATCGATTTGTGGTTGTTTTTATAGATGATATTTTAATTTATTCTCACGATGAGTTCGAGCATGTCGAACACTTGAGGCTTGTGCTTCAGATTTTGCGAGATCATCAGCTGTATGCAAAATTCAGTAAATGTGAGTTCTGGTTGCGCGAGGTTAGCTTTCTGGGACATGTTGTGTCCTCTTCAGGTATTAGAGTCGATCCGAACAAAATTTTAGCCATTCTTGACTGGAAGCCTCCAAGGAATGTTTCTAAAGTTCGTAGCTTTTTGGGACTCGCCGAATATTATCGACGATTCGTTAAAGGTTTTTCGATGATTGCAACACTGTTGACGAAATTGCTTTAGAAAGATATCAAGTTTGAGTGGTCTGAGAAGTGTCAGACAAGTTTCGACCGGCTGAAAACCGTTTTGATAGAAGCTCCAGTGTTAGTTCAGCCAGAGTCTGGTAAAGAGTTTGTAGTTTACAGTGATGCTTCATTGAACGGTTTGGGTTGCGTGTTGATGCAAGAACGTAGAGTTGTCGCGTATGCTTCGAGACAACTAAAGCCTCATGAGAAAAACTATCCAACGCACGATCTCGAATTAGCTGCTATTATGTTTGCTTTAAAAATTTGGCATCATTACCTATTTGGAGAGAAATGCCACGTTTATTCTGATCATAAAAGCCTAAAATATTTAATGACTCAGAGAGACTTGAATTTGAGACAACGATGGTGGCTTCAATTACTGAAAGATTACGAACTTGTCATTGATTATCATCCAGGTAAGGCGAACGTGGTTGTCGATGCTCTCAGTCGAAAATCGCTATTTTCATTGCAGGCAATGAATGTGCACGTGTCTATGTCTGCTGATGACGTGATAATAGTAGAGCTAAAAGCAAAACCCGTGTTAATTTGACAAATTAGTGAGGCTCAGAAAATCGATGGTGAGTTGGTTAATAAACGGGCTCAGTACAATTCAAATGTGAAATCAGAATTTCAAATTGACGACAATGACTGTTTGAGGTTCAGAGGTCGATTGTGTGTTCCGAAGAATTCAGAGATTATTTCAAAGATTTTGAGTGAGGCTCATAGCAGCTGAATGTCTGTTCACCCAAGTAGTACAAAAATGTATAATGATCTGAAAAGTCAGTACTGGTGGCACGGTATGAAACGGGACATCTCTGAATTTGTTTCTAAGTGTTTGATATGCCAGCAAGTAAAAGCAGAACATCAGGTGCCTATGGGATTGTTATAGCCGATTATGATACCCGAGTGGAAATGGGATCATGTCACGATGGACTTCGTATCTGGTCTACCGTTGACTCCGAGCCAAAAAGATTCAATCTGGGTTATTGTTGATAGATTGACGAAATCCACTCATTTTATTCCCGTTCGTACCGATTACTCACTCGATAAGTTGGCTGAGTTGTATATTTCTCAGATTGTGAGATTACATGGGGTGCCCACTTCTATTATTTCGGATAGAGATCCGAGATTCACATCGCGATTTTGGAAGAAATTCTAAGAAGCATTGGGTACTAAGTTGCATTTTAGCACTGCCTTCCATCCCCAAACCGATGGTCAATCGGAGCGAATTATTCAGATACTTGAAGACATGATGAGATGTTTTATTCTCGAGTTTAGGGGCTCGTGGGAACGATACTTACCTTTAATTGAATTCGCTTACAACAATAGTTTTCAATAAAGTATCAAGATGGCACCATACGAGGCATTATACAGTCGTAAATGCCATACACCACTATTTTGGACCGAACTGAATGAAAATAAGATATACGAATTGATTTAATCAGGGAAGCAGAGGAAAAGGTGAAAGTAATTTGTGATAGTCTGAAAGCAGCATCGGATCGTCAGAAATCATATACAAATATGAAATGCAAGGACATTGAATATCGGATTGGTGACAAAGTATTTCTGAAGGTATCACCTTGGAAAAAGTTACTCTGATTTGGCCGTAAAGGTAAATTGAGCCCGAGATTCATCAGGCCGTATGAGATCTCAGAACGGGTTGGACCAGATGCATATAGATTGATTTTGCCTCCCAAAATCTAAAGGATTCACGATGTTTTCATGTCTCGATGCTCCGTTGATATAGATCCAACCCTTCGCATGTGACCAGCCCATTAGAAATTGAGATTCAGTCTAATTTGAGTTACGAGGAAGAACCAGTCAGTATTTTGACTCGAGAGGTGAAAGAATTGAGGAATAAGAAAATTTCGCTACTTAAAGTATTATGGATAAAACACGGAGTCGAAAAAGCGACTTGGGAGCTTGAGGATTCGATGAGAGCACGTTACCCAAATCTATTCACCGGTAAGATTTTTCGGGGACGAAAATCCCAAAGGGGGGAGAGTTGTGACAGCCCTATTTTGACCCTAGTCAGGGAGTGGTTTCAAGACCACAAAATCGAGTCACAAAAATAATTTAACGCTATATTCTATGTCTATTATTAGTGAGAAGACATGTGTGAAAATTTCATGTTTTAATTTTATAAATTGAATGTGGAATCATGGAAAAAGGACTTATGTGATAAGAGTTTAAAATGTGCTAGGAAGAATAGGGATGACCGAAATATGCATGAGTTGATAATGGAAGGTTTTGCATGTCAAATTGCCCAAATTAAAATGAGTGGCCGGCCATGCTATTGTTTTGTAAGAAAAACATGTATTTTATGTTATAAAATAATAGTTAATGGTTGTATATTAATAAAATATAATATATTAAGTTAAATGGGAGATAAAAACAATGTTTTCTTGGTCATTTTTTTCTTCTTACCGAAACCATAAAAAAGAAAAGTGAAGGGAAGAAGCCATAGCTTTTGACTTGGTCTTTGATTCAATTCAAGGTATGTTGCTTGGATTTTTCTTTGAAACTATGAAAATTGAGGTGGTAAATAGGTCCTTAGCATAGCCTACGTATTGAATTTTTTTAAAATGGGAGTGTTATGAACATTCGGTGATTGAATTGATTAGAAGAAATGGTAGTTGTTTTATGTTTTAAATTGTAATGGAGAAAGGTTGAGGTATAAGTGGATTAATTGTGCATATATGAAGGTGATATGAAACTTTGGAAATTGATTAGGTGATAGAGAATACTCATATTGCCGAATAGGAATTTAAAATCTTAATATGTGTGTGATTTAGTTTTAATTGATTAGAAGAGTTTTGAAATAATGCTTAATTGTAAATGTTACCTTGTATGGTGAAATTAACCAAGAAGAGCATACAGTTATGGTTCCTTTGTACAAATATCTAAAGTTGGATGTTATACGGATATAGATGTATGGGATAAGGGTCACATTCGGCCTTGAATCTATATAAATGAATCATGTTAAGTGTTTTGAGTATGAACTTGTAAGTAGGGATGATAATTGAGGTATATTTTTTTTAAGTAATATATATGTATATATATGTGCATACCACTTGATAAGTATTATGAGCATGGAGTTTATGAAATCTCAATGAGTGGTAAAATTTGTAATCGGTTATGTGGTTATAAACATAATCTTTAAATGTTTGATGCCTTGAGTTATAAATTGATATGTGGATGATTTTGTGATGATATTCGGTGGTAGTATTTTTTTTTAAGAAGAAATTGAATGTGAAGTTAGATGTATTTAGGCCAATGCCGAATGCATCCTAAATTACTTGCAAGCATAATAGTTAAAATACATTTTAATACTGAAGGAATTGAATTATTTTTTTATTTGGTTAATTTAAGCTCAAGATCATAAGGAGCAAAGTTCGGCCAAAGGGAAAGGAAAGGTGGTTGAGTAGCCGATCGGAGTTGTTCATCTAATACAAGGTAAGTCTATAAGCAATTAAATAATGTTTATTTTGTAGGCAATTGTCGAATGGGCAATTGATAATGATTTATTGGAAATTATACATGTAATTTGCTGGTCGGGTATGTGATGTTTCATGGAATTATTTATGTCCTTTTTAGATGTTTATAATGAATAAGACCGGGCATTGGTGTGCTTGAACTAAGGCACTATGTGTGCGAAGAACTAAGGCACTATGTGTACGAAGAACTATGGCACTATGTGTGCGAAGAATTATGGCACTATGTGTGCGAGAGAATAAGGCACTTTGTGTGCGAGTAAGTATATGCACTATGTGTGCGAAATCATTTGCCGAGCACTAAGTGTGCGATATCGGTCATATGGCATTATGTGAGTTAATTGATAGAGAAAATACCAGTTGTAAAAGAAAAGGCATGTACGATGTATGTATAGAATGTATATGATTTGTACTTACTTAGTTATGTTAGATTATATGGATTCGAGAAGTGGATTATAAGGTTACGGATAATTAAGATTAAGATCCATTAAAGTATAAAATGCTTGGGAGGAAAGAAAAGAAGAAAATGGTATTCGGCTAAGTGATGGCATAATTGAACAAAGGTTGATATAGTGAAAAAAATAAGGTTAAATGGAGTGGAATTGGATTAATAGATAGAATAGCATGGCTGTAATTTAATTAGATAAATTGGACAATTTTATGTCATTCATATATACACATTTTTCCTTTTTATGACATTGGTCACTATATTTTCGATGTGTAAATTAAGGCATAGGAGTGCTTAGTAAATTTGGATAAGTATGTTTTAGGTCTACAAAGGAGATATGAGACATAAGATTTTCTTTGTAATAGCAAGAATAAATTCGGTTAGTAATGGATGGATATCTTTAATTTACTAAGTCAATTGAGTTATTTCATTTAAGGATTGCTTAGGACTTACTGAGTTGATAACTCGCTTTGTGTGTTTTGCTGTTTTAATTAGATCATTGTACCGTGGCAAGCTTAGAATCGTTACGAAGTCATCGCATCTATTGACAACATTTTGGTACCTTTGTAAATATCTTTTAGCTAACACTATGGCATGTGTAGAATATATTTTTGGGATGTTTGCTTTGTTATGATATTGTAAATATTTCTAAAGCCATGCGAATATGGCTAAAGGTCTATATTTGGATGTGATAATAGTTTAATTATAAGTGTTGAAGTATTGTTGAATAGAAAAATGTGTGTGCATACTTATGAAATGAATGAGGTAATGTTATGTCCAAATTAAATGTTGTGTGTTTGTGAATGATCATGTCCATGTATCCGGTCAAAATGAGAAAATTTCCATATGGATAGTAAGATTTTATTTTGATTGATGATAGCCTTTAAGCATCTAAGTTTTGCTCCTCTTCTTGTGGTATGCGCATATTTGGTATGCATCTCATGGAAATGAATTTTACCCATTGTTTTTGAATAGTTTTATTTACATTAGATTTGGGACTAAGGAATTTAGAAGTAATAAAATTTTTGGTTTTCTACTTATGAGAAACATTCAAATGTTGAGTTGAGTTCATTATGTCTTGAGACCCTACTCCAGCGATGGTTAGGGGTATTAGAGTGTTACATTTTCCGTTAGCGCCACTAATGTATAATATTTATGGCATTTTCTATCCAAACGTCGCTAAAATCTTAATTTCCTGTAATGTAGACACTAAAGTTGGGCATTGACGAGGACTTATTGAATGTTCCACCTTTGAGACCTGGCAACTATGAAATTTTCTCTTTTTGGACGTAATGCCTAATCCTTCGGGTTTTATCAGCTCAATATCTTAGGATACAACAACAATCTTGTTTAATATTTTTATATAAATTTTGATAAATTAATAACTTATCTTACATAAATTTTAAGACATTTGTATATTCACGTCATCTCTAATATTGTCAAGTATAATTCTATTTGAAAAATTCGATCAGCTAGTTTAACTTAAATTTAAAACCGAGTCATTGCGTTCATTATAATAATTAACCAATATTTTACATGTGTTTCGTATGAGTCAGTCTAAAGTCAATCTCAGTTTTCTATGAAATGGCATTCTCTATTATTCTTGAACCACGAATTACATCAAGTATGAGCTTGAGTACCATAACCAAATTATAGAATGAAAACTTTTAATTCAAGTTTTAGTTGGAAAGTTAATTCTCCCTATAACCAAAACTATGCATTTCCCTAGTAAATAGAATTTATTCTATAAAATAAATTTACATTATTTTCTGATAGAATAACAATGTATGTGAAATGTTCTAAATTGCTCAACACATAGTTCTAATTTAAAGAGAATCAGTATAAGAGTTCTGTTTGAACAAAGTTATATTAAATAATAATATTTATATAGAAAATACAACATTTACTTAAGTAGAAGACAGCTGGGGAACGACATGTCTTAGTAAATACTAGGGTTTGCCACCCCTTGTACTCCATAAGCCCTACTTTGGTCTTTCATGCATTAGGTTCAATTATATGTATTGTTTTGACTTTTATCCAACACTTATAATTTATTGAGCTTAATATTTATTTTCTATTGCCCAAAATATTATTTATTTAATATATTAATTTAATCAATCAAAATAACTAAATTAATTTCTCAATTAATTTATTTTCAACCAAATTCTAATTTCATTAAGTCATGAAAACTTACCGTAATAAAATCTGTGAGGAAAATATATTTAAGTTCCTTATTCAACAAAACTATGATGACTAATTAATTTAATTTTCACTTAGAACTTCAAATATTTATTTATAATATAATAAATAGAATAATAATTTGAAGAACATAAATTAATTTCTAAGACATCTTCTTTACTTAACAAGAAAACTCATTCATTGCAGATAGTGATACATAGAATCTATTTCTCTTACTTCATCATTTCTCATTCATCATGTAATGCCCCAAAAATTTAAGTCTTTAATTTTTGCTTGTTATGACACAAATTGCATGTGTGCTTTAATGGCTAAGTGATATGAGTGTGTTGGGACTGTTGGAGAAGCCTAGGTTCAAGTCTTGGCTTTTGTAGAATTTTTAATTTTGCTATTAAATGAATTTGGACACTAGTATTTAGGCTTTATAAATAATAGTGCTTGTATTACGACACATAGAGAGCTTGTGGTCTAGTGGCAAGGTGGCATGATGTGTAACTGGGAGGTCTGAGGTTCAAGTCCTGGGATGCGCAATGAAGTGTTTATTTTGCTGCTTGAGCGTGTAGGTAGTGGAGTTGGACTGAAACATAGCTAATGGGGAGTTTGAATAGATTTTGTATGGAGTTGTTGGGGGGGTGGAGTAAATCAAGGATAATATCATGGAGAGATTAAATGAGTGATTTATGGAGGAAAAATAGGAATTTGAGGAGAAGGGGAGTGTGTGCCAAAAATGGGTCTCTAGGCTTGGGAATTTTGATTTTGGTGGAGTTGAATTCAACACTTGCCTCTTTGAACTGGATTGGTATAGTGTGTTGTGGCTGTTTTTTTTTTCTTTTTCAATAGCTATTCCTATACTACCTCTTTCCCTCTTTTTCTTTTGTGCATTTTTGGGTAGTCGAGTGTTTTGGAGGTGTTCTTCTTCTCTTATTTTGCAGTACTGAATCACTTTCCTTCTTTTTACCTCACCTGTGCTCTTGCTTTAGCCGAATAGGTGTTTCTCTTTCGGTCTCATTTTTCTACCTAGCATTGCTCCTCTTTTCTCAATCCCTTGCCGAATTGATCTTGTTCTCTCACCATTCGTTCCCTTTCAGTTTTTCTCCTAACAAATTCTTCCTTTTTTCTTTTTCCTCTTTGTTTCTTTTATTTTGGCTCATAGTCTTGGTTGAGATATCGACTTTCCTTTGGTTCTGTGATCAGTCTACAGGTTGGGGGTAATGATAGCATTCGATAAGTTTGTTGAGCACTTCTTATCCTCTCCATTCTTTCTATATACTCAAGTTTTCTTTCTAAATTAGTATGTTTCTTTGGTGTTCAATCTTGATTGACTTTCTTCCTTCCTTATTTCTGGTGGTACCACTTACGATTCATAGATCTTCACAAGGAGTGAAGGGATTTTTCTAGGGGTAATGTTTGCAACCACACCTTTCTTTTATCTCGTAATCTAAGGTAAACTTGTGGGCTAGTGTTTTAAGGTGAAGGCCAAATGCCCATTCTTCCCTATCCCTAATTTTGGGACTTATTTATATATTGGTTAGTCGATTCTAGCCTCTTGTTTCTGCGAATCTTGTTAATGGGTCTTGTTGTTAATTCAGTTTTCTTTAAGGAGGGCGTAGTCAACTGTTGATTAACATTTTAGACAAGCGTAACCACACTTGTTGATTAAGGTAAGTATTGACGCTTCTTTTTGGGAGTAAGTGTTGTAAGTGGGTGTAACCTATTACCAAATGTTTAACTGAATGCCTTGATTGGTGTAGATTGGTGTTCAAGGTTGTTTGCAAGCTATCACAAACAAGTACGGCAAAAGCTGTAGAGCCAAAAAGTACAGCGTTTGAGGCCACATGAGCGTGCGGATGCTCGTGTGGTAAACCAAGCCCACGAATCGTGGGCGTAAAATTGTAGTGGCTACCATGAGCGTTCTCATGGGCTTTGGCTGTTTTGGGCCTTGTTGGGCCGAAATGGGCCGTGTGGGCCCAATAGGCTTGTGGGCCCCACACGGATTAAATCCATGGTACGTGGAAAATACTGGACTGGGCTGTGTAGTTTGCATAGCCATGGCTAAATCTAGGCTAAATGGGCCACACGAGCGTGTAGGCCCACTAGGGCTGGGTAATGGGCCTTGGGCCCGTTTGCACTGTTACGACCATGTAAGTTATGTAAGTCGCTCTAGGCGATTGTAGACCTTCTAAGAGGTCTGTTTGTGTACCAAAATGCCCACAAAAGGTAAAATGACTATTTTACCCCTAGTAGATAAAAATGACCGTTATACCCCTAGAGGTAGATTGGCTGATATATTTATGATATAAACATGACTGTTTTTGTGCATAACATTCTGTATACACGTATGATTTATGACATGACATACTGCATGGGATTGGGATAACGTTATGGAGGAAGTATATTGTATTGGTGGCTTTGCCACATATACTGTTACTGGCAGCTATTCTGGGATACTGTTACTGGTAGCTCAGCTGCGATATTGGTGTGTTGGCTGGGTGGCTTGATTTAATCCCCACATGGTGTGTTGGTGGTATGTAGTGGTGTGCTTGGCTATATTGGGGTGGATTGTACTGTTGCATTACTGCACTGTGCTATTACTGTATTAGGCTAAGGCCCACACTGATACTGTATTGGGCTAAGGCCACACTATACTGTTTCTGAATAGGGATCAGGCCCAGACTGTTATTGTATGCTATTTACCAATTGAATGATGGGGGATTACACACTAAGTTTTCATAAACTCTCCCTCTCTTTTAACTGTGCAGGTAATCCCTAGCCATAGGCGATTTGGTGCTGCAAGGGACTCGAAAGTGGCCACACGATTGTAGTTAATTTACATTTGGTTTTATTTAGATTTATCGTTATGTATTGCGTTTTATTTTTGTAATAAGGCCATTTATGGGATTAATTTTATAATTGGGCTTTTGCTTACTTATATTAAAACTGCTAGTTAAAAGTAACGAGATTTCTAAAAAAAATAACGGTTTTTTAGAAACACACGTTTCGATCGTCAAGGTTTTAAAAGCTTCCATAATTAAATCAGTTTAGCATATCAATGACATCTAATACGGCAAATGATTTGACAAGATAATTTGGTAATAGTAAAGAACTTAATTCATTAAAGTTTTCCATAAAGTCACAAAAGGGTTTTTAACTGACGTTAAAGATTTGTTTTTGCAAATTCTGATTTTCCGTAAGGCACCATAATGTAGCAAGCCAGATTCAGCCATAACATCTAGGCCGGGTTTGGGATGTTACACATCGTATATTATTGGTTCTATATGCAATTCATTCCTTGTTATCTCGATCTACCAGAGAGACAAATAGGACATATATAATTATGGCTCCAATAATTTGTAATTAAATTTTGGCGCTTCATCTATTGTTTTGAAATAATTTATTTTATCTGAAAGTATACACAATCCTTGACAAGTAAAAAAAGTAGTGAGTAAGAGTTATTTTGTCTACAGAGACTTTTTGCAAATCAAGTATTGTGAAATTAACTTCTAAAAAATTGGTCGGTGTTGGTGTAACACCGTATATCCGGTCTGGTCACCGAACTCAAGTAACAGGATGCTGCATCAAACACCACAACTTTATACACATTCACACAGTCTCAAGTACATACAACCACCATCATGCTCCAACATTTGTAGGAGTATTGAGTCAAAAGAACCTTAGGAAACATTCAAAACGACTTAACAAACATTAATCGATATTAATAACAAGTTAAAACATGATTAGGAACCATCTAATAAAATTTCCAAGGAAGTCACTGTAACCTCCCAAATCCGGCCTAAACATTATAGCTAGATTAAGAAGGCTACATTAGCCACCGAAATGGCTAAGCTAACTTACGTTACTTTTTAAGACTTTAAATAAACTCATTTTTATAGAAAACCATAGTTGTACTTTGAGTTAGCTTAAAAGTGTTCATTCATTAGGTCGTGTATGCTTAGGATTCGTTTTGTTGTTGACAGTATTGTTTTAGAAAAACCGTTTGCTTGTCACTCTTCTTTAAAAAAAATTGATGTTAAACTAATGCAGTGGAAAAACCATTTTTCAAGTCAGTTTGGAAAATTAGTTGCCTTATCGATTTGTTTTTTAAAAACATTTCATTTGCATATATAGTGGAAACTAGGGAACCCCATTAAATTTTACTTAAGCCCGATATCATGCATTATCCGGTTATTATGCTTGAGTAATCCATGCATTCAAAAAATCCCCAAAAGAACAGTTACCAAGCCACAGACCAGAAATAATTAAAAATTACAAGCCAAAACCAATAAAGACTTAATAATACTTAATTAATAATAATAATCTGAGGTCCAAGTTGATTCTCTGAATGCCGAGTCTGGTCCTAATTTTGAGGTCTACTAGAAAGTTAAACACTATTAAGGGTGAGCTTATGAAAAGCTCAGTGTGAGTCGAATAATTATTTAAACGAGAAAAAACATCAAATACAGTGAAACATATTAGCATTAATAGAAGAAAGCAGAACCATCATAGGAATTTCATGTCATTACATAGCCATTATCAAATTGATGTCAAACGGTGTATGAGCATAGGTCATCATTCATTCGAGTAACAATCATTCATTTCGATACCATTCAATACAACAAAATGCAATGCGTAGCATAAATCAATAACACTCAAATATGTCATGCACATGATGCAATGCAAAAAATTTCCTACCCATATCATCCGCTACACACCACGAGTTCCCCAGAACCCGTCTACCAAACTCCAAAACATTATGAGCATAGCTTGGTGCGGTAAAACCACCGAATAATCAATAATGCGAAAAATCTGCCAAATATCAAATAGTGCGATACAATCGCAAATAAGATATAATATGCGATAAAATTGCCAATCCCCTTAGTACTCTAGGTGCAGTGCACTGACTACAAATAATGCGAACTTAATATGCCACTGGTCCTGCACGGAACTCCTCTATCAAACACGAAATCCCAACCCATTTCATATGCATTTGGTCATACAATCTCATACATAATCATATCTCAATACTTTCACATTCATTTGAAATGTTCAGAATGTCCTCAATAATCACATACTTTCATTAAATGGAAACAATGTTCCGATCTTTCAAATTACCATTGTGTTGGTATCAATCAATAGCGTTGAATTTCACATACTTTATAGATTTTTATTGTGCATAAATAGCACATTTTTCAGTACACAATATAACAAATATCTCATGCATTTAAATCATACGTAAGCCTAATATCTCAACACATTATATCATTCAGTCAAACATTCTCATATCTCATAACTCAAATATGCAGTTACAAACTCAATCAAACATCCATGCTTTCGAACTAGCAAATTTGCCAACATGTCAATCTTTTAAGGCTCGAAACATACCTGGTTTGACAACTCACAAAATCAATAATTTTGCTATTAATCCAATCCAATCAGCAAGCTAATTTATCAAATATAACATGATATTTAACATTTTCAAACAATTTTATGAGTTTAGGACCCACACCTTATTTTTTTGCTTCCTCGCAGCACCTAGCGAATCTTCCAATTTTCCTTAATAATTCCTTAAATGAACCTAAATCAAAACTCAGTAAAAATTCAATCAATTTACCATTAAAACAGCCCCCAAACACTCATTTATGAATTAAACCAATAGTTGAAATTATAACTATGTTATGAATCCAAACTAGTTGGATTCCTTATACTGTATCGATGCAAACCGTACATAAAATTGTTCTTCTCCTTTACGAATGGTTTCGGGTGTTTTGGTTAGAACCTAATTCAATAATATACTGGAAAATAAGTAGCTAATTAATGATTAAATTCATTCATTTAATCAAATCATAACCTTTACCCAACAACTATGTCGAAATAACAAACTAGTTACCCTTAATTACACTTACGCTTCACGATTTGTAGGATTCGAATGGCTAATCAATCAAGAACGTTTTTCCCTATTTGAAATGAGTTTAAAATCTGATTAGGAGGTTTAAAGAACTAAAATTAATTCTAGAAAAATATAGGCAAGAACCAAGAAAAAAACAACCTCCTTTCTTGCACATAGGTGCGCGCACCACCACCCATGGTGGCCAAAATTGGGGCTTAATTTTAAAATGGTTTGAGATCTCATTAAATTCTGGAAAAATACTTTTTAAATAATTTAAAGTCGCTCAAGTTTCATATCTGGAAACTTAGGTTTTTAATAGGCAAGATTAATTAAGAAATTGAAGAGAGAAGAGACCTTACCCAAGCTAGTCGAGAAAACGGCAATGACACTTTCTTGGCAATGTTCGGGATCGATCATGGAGTTCAAGATTTTAGATCTGGGGTTGATATTAATGAGGAAAAATAACAGCAATATGGTGAAGAATATGTTAACAAATCTTGTGGCAAAAATAAAAAGAAGAAAGAGATGGTAAAACTAGGTGTAGGTGACGACAACAATGGGAGAAAGAAAGAAAATTGAAGAGAAAAGAGGAGAGAAAGAGGGTGAACGGCTAGGGTAGGTAAAATTTGAATTAAAGGCTGAAAAATACAATAAAAAATTTATATTTATACTTAGGGTTCAAGGGTATGGATGACACACACATTAAAAAAACAAGGGATTTGAACTTGAGACCTCATTTAATTTCCATGCTTTCTAATATTTCTTTTAACCATTAGGCTTCTTCCTTATTCTTGAAATAATTTTGCAATATTTATTTAAAAAAAAAGGCATGTTGTATACTAGGGTTTAAGGTAAAATTTGCAAAATAATAAAAATGATGCGAGAGAAGGGATTTGAACTTGGGTTTCAAGAAACATTTCACTAACACTTAACCAAAAAACCAATACCTCATTTTTTTTCCTAAAAATGCATAGATAAATTTCAAAGTTTAAGTATGACCACTCTCTCTCGATTCAGAAACTCGATTCTACTAACCTCTGATTTTTGGGATGTTGCAATTCTCCCCTCCCTAAAGAAATTTCGTCCTCAAATTTTCTTGGTCACGAAATCTGTTATCCCTTTTCCTTCAAACCAGGCCACCAAGCTTTCACTACGCAACTCTGATTCCAATACAATTTCAGACAATACATCTCTTTAAATTCCCAACATATATTTTATATATCTAATTAAGGAAACGTTGTTAACAGATTCCTCTACCCATATTCCCAATTTTGATAGAAACTTTACTAGATTGCACTTACCACAATACCTACAAATCAAAATCCTAGCTAATCTAACAGTTTCTCCAGTAATAACTACAACAACCTTTCATTGAGGTCTGACTCATCTGGCCCACTTTAAAGGTCATGGATTTGGTCCAGTGGAAGCGGACTCTTTCCTTTACCAAACTGTACTACTTTCCTTTCTTTTTCACTCCAAACGTTTAGTCTCTTCCTCCATATTATTCCTTTCAATCATTGTAACACCCCTAACCTGTATCCGTCGCCAGAATGAGGTTATGAGGCATCACCAGACAAGACACAACTTTTTTACATTCATATAATCAGTTAAGTCATATTTGAATATATACATATATATAACACATTGCTTTAAAATATTAAACTTAAAAAAAATATTTAGCCACACAGCATTTACGGATCATATCTAAAAATTCAACGAAATTCATATCGCACATATATATATAGCACATTTTACAAATTAATAAACATGTTCCTAAATTATACCATAATTACTTAATTCCTGTGCTAAATATATGCATGATATTCGATTACTTAATAAATATCAAACATTTTATTTCATAATAGTATATATGCACTTACTAAACCAAAATCATATGCGACATTATCAATATAACACCATGATTGAACATGCTATAAACATATATTTAAGTCACAAAATAATGCACCATTTCATATGCCTAATTTACCATATTTAAAATACAAATACATAACCAAAACACCAGTCAACTTTAGACACAAATCATGTTCTTCATTATCCGTTTACTATGTACCCAAAACAACTATTATCTAAACCATCATTTCACATCCATTTTACAATTATACTAATCACCATCTTTGACCACAGTTGATAGATTAGTGATATACTTAATTTACTAACATATCATATACACATACACGACATACAAGATATATATACACTTATCTATATATATAAAACACTTAAAGTGACCTAATATTATACCACAAACACACCTTTGGTTATTTAATATTAATGCATTTATAACCCTACATATTAAGGTCATCTTCGAACACTTATACTAAAATCATATGTAACGCCCTAAGATTTAGGGTCTTTAATTTTGCATGATCTGACACAAATTGTATGTTCCGTGTGATGGCTAAGTGATTTGGGTGTGTGGGGAGTGTTTAGGAAGTTTGGGTTCAAGTTTGAGTAGTAGCAAAAATTTTTGGTTTTTTCTTATGATAACCCTATTGCTAGTTTTTAGACCTTTTAAATATTTATGGTGGGTTCATGACATATAAAAACTGGTGGCTTAGCGGATGGAGGCGTGTGGATGTGGCCTTAAGGTCTGAGGTTTGAGGGATGGCTTACTAGAAAAGGGTTGTTTATTTTGCGTTTTGGTAGGACGAGTGGTTGGTGTTGACCGAAAATCTATGGAGGTTAAGGTGTGGAATTTTTATTGAGGTTGTGGGGGGATTTAAGGGAGCGTTTTAAAGGAAGGAAAAATTTCGATAGAAAAGTTTAATTGTAAATTAAACTCGATTGGTGGCTTAAATCAAACTAGGTCGATGGCTTAATCCAAGGAGAAAATCAAGGGAAAAGGTTAGGTAGGGTGTTTGTGCCGAATTAGAATTGTATGGTAAAGGGGAATTCGGCTTGGAGGTTGGTAGAGTGTTTGTGCCGTGGGTTCTTTTTGGCATTGAATTTCAGCAACTTTGGCTTTAAAAATTCGGTTACTGTTGAATGTTTTATTCGTTTGGTCTATAGTGTTTCATTTCTGGCCTTGACCAATTAAGTAAGGGTGTTCCTTTCTTTCTTTTGACCTTGGAAGTTCTGCGCTTCTTTTTGGTAGCCACTTTTCGTTTCTTTCTTTTCTTGGTTGTGACCGAATCTCTACTCTTCTCTGTTTCTTCTCTAAACCAAATTTGACTACTCCCCTCTCTTCTCTATGGTTCTTTTCTCTTTTATTTACTTCCCTGATTTCTCAAACCTTTTTGTGTTAATATCCTTTCTCTTTTTCCTTCCAACGCTTTTCCCCTTTCCTTTTGTACTGTGGCAGAATAACCTCCCATTCTTTTCACTAGAGCAAATTGTTTTAGCCAATTAGTACTCTGTTCCTTCTCACTTCCCCTGTTTTGTCTTCTGGCATTAGATTGTTCATTGTAGGTTTTATACTTGGGACGAATCGCAACTTTAGTTTGGGTTCTGCAAGGGTTGCTGGCAAATCGGTAAGGGTTTTTATTCTCTAGTGGTTGTTAAACTATTATGTCGTACCCCCTTGGCTCTAAAAGCCGAATGTCTTCTCCATATACTTTTTGATTGTAACATTTTCCTTCTTCGTGACTTGTGGACCTTGGGTCTTAGGTGGTTCAATAGAGTGAAGGAGTACTCACCTCTTTGAGGCAAACGAATCCCTTTCTCTTGCTGTTCGATTAAGATTTTTGACTAGGCGCGTGATCCACTGGGATTAGCGATCTTAGAGGACTAAGTTACCCCCAAGCAATTAAGGTAAAGTGGTGTATAATGGTTCGGGCTAAATTCTTAGAGGGTTAGTAACCCAAACCGTCAGGTGAAAAACTGAATGCCTTATTTGAGTGTAGGTTCGATACTCATGGGATTCTTAGTGTTTTCGCAAAATAGGTGGCATACACCTTAATCTGACTATAGAACGGCAAAAGGCAAAAAACCGGATAATTGGGCTTTGAGGCCACATGGGCGTGCGAACACTCATGGGGTTCTCAGAGCCCACGAGACATGGGCACATGTTTGCAAAGGCCACCATGAGTGAGTACATGGACTGTGGCTGTAATGGGCCACGTTGGGCCAAAATGGGCCGGATGGGCCAAATGGGCCCGTAGACCCCAGATGAGCAAAACTCACCAATAACTGGGAAAAATGTTGGTTTGTCCATGTCATTCACATGGATTGGATCAAATTTGGGTTTGGTAGGCCATTGGGTCAATTGGGCCCATGGTCCTGTTTAATGAGCTTTGGGGCCCATTGCCACTGTCTGTATTATTATGGTCACGCAAGTCACTGTGGCCTTACTGATGGGCCTAAGGATACATAGGCCCAAATTGGTAACAAACTAATTGAAATACCCCTAAGGGGTAAAATGACCAAAATACCCTCCATAGGTAAAATGTCTGTGTTGACCCAATATGATGTACGGTTGACGGTGCATGCCATGGTATTTATATGAATGTTCTGTATACATGCATAATAATATGATATAGCATGCCACTGATGGATGTTGCATTGCATGGGGTCGGGTTATATGATTGGAGGAAGTGTTCTGTTCTGGCACCTTTGCTGCATATCTTTGATGGTATTTAGCCTAGTATACTAGCAGCTTTACTGCATGATAAACCATAATATATAAACATTTTTACCCCATGCTTAACATATTTATGGATGATTTATCATTAGATTTATGGAATTCGATGCTCATAATCCTTTAATTTCATGTTTTATACTTAGATGAGTATAGGAAAGTGAAAATAATGAGAAACGAGCCAAAAATAGACCAAATAGGCCAAAATTAGGTGCAACACGGCCTAGACCTCCGCACATGGGATGTTCACACACCTGTGTCAATTTAACAGTCTTGAACACGGCCTGAGCTACCTCACACGGGCATGTCCCTGTCGTGACTTGCTTTAATACCACATGGAAAAGGCTACTTAGGGGCTAGGAAAGGTATTTCAGAGTCTATATAAACACCTTAGGAGAGGGCTAAGGGGGAGACGTAGAGTAGAAAGCAAGGAATTACACGAAGAACATCGATTGATTCATCTCAAAAGCAAGGATCTACATCAAGACTAAAGATCTCCTTTCAATTTCTCTCGAAGTTATTGGGTTCTTTATGTTTTGTTGTTTTTCAAATTTTGAGATGTTTTCCTTTATAATTATGAACAAAATCCCCCAAATACCTGAGAGGGATGAAACCTAAGACGGATCTTATTATTAATATCTGAATTATATGATAAATACTTGATTTATTCTTAATTGTGTTATTAATTCTTGTGTTAATATTTCAGGATATTAATATAAGTTGAATGTGCTTATTCAGTGGAGCAAAAGTCCCTGCCTAAAAGTAGATCCACACAATTAAGCAGAGTTGATCGCAATCCAAGACATAGGACGACGAAAATCTGCCAGATTAGAGTCAAATCTAATAAGGGAATCCCTAGATCGAGTTAATGCAACACTAGGGGCTTTGATTAGAAAGAAATTTCAGTTAATCAACCTAGTGTTAGTTGTTCTTAGTCTCGAAAGAGATATTAACATAATTTAGGGATTTCTATGGATCAAGTCAAGTGAATAAATAGTCTAGTTCAGAGTCTAATAACAAGTGAAGTCTAAGTGCATTCTTCCTTGGGTATCATCTTAATCAATCAGTTTTCCCAAAAGTAATTTCCCCAATTTACTCTTTGTCATGTTCTTAGTTAATTAGTTTAATTTAATTAGTTTAAAACAAATTTCCCTTATCTCTAGGCTAGAGAATAGAAAGAAAGTTATTACTAGTACTTTTAGTTCCTGTGGGTTTGACATTCAGGTCTTGCCACTAAATTATACTAATGTTCGATAGGTGCTAGCCTTTATCGTGATAATAGTTAGTTTTTAGGTACGATCATATTACTTTATCATCACACACATGATAGATCAAGTTTTTGGCACCGTTGCCAGGGAGCTAAGATATTAGGAACACTCGATTTCTATTACTTTAGTTATTTTTACTTTTATTTGTAATTTATTTTTATTTTTAGGTTTTATTTACTAAATCTTGTTTTTTATTCTGCTCTGACAGGTGTCTTTAGTTTATGATTAGAAGAAACCCGTTAGGACCTTTGCTTTTTGATAGAGATATAGAAGCTACAGTTCGCAGAAATTGCAGAGAAATAAGGCAAAGCTTACAGTACATATGAGAAGGGCAAAAGGACAAAACCGAGTTTACCAAAGAGATAGAGGCAAATCCAAAGAATCCACTACCTCTTGTGGTAGCCGTAGATCCTGTGAATCAAAATCCTGCTCCTCGTACTATGTATGACTATGCTAATCCTAATCTAGCTAGTACTGAATCTAGTATTGTTAGGCCTACTATTATTGCAAATAATTTTAAACTGAAACCTAACACTAATCAGATAATTCAACAGTTTGTTCAATATGATGGTTTACAGGATGAGGATCCTAACACACATTTAGCAAACTTTTTGGAATTCTGTGACACTTTTAAGATAAATGGTGTTTCTGATGATGCCATTCGCCTTCGATTATTTCCCTTTTCTTTGAGGAATAAAGCTAAATAGTGGTTAAACTCTCTACCACGGGGGTCTATCACTACTTGGGAACAAATGACCGAAAAATTTGTTTTAAAATATTTTTCACCGGCTAAAATGACAAAGTTGAGGAATGATATTTCTTCTTTTCTGCAGATGGGTCTAGAAACACTTTATGATGCATGCGAGAGATACAAGGACTTGTTGAGAAGGTGCCCTCACCATGGGTTACCATTATGGCTTCAGGTTTAGACATTTCACAATGGTTTGAACCCCTCAACGAGGCAAATGATTGATGCAGCTGCCGGTGGAACCATAAATAACAAAAGCCCTAAGGAAGCTTATAAGTTTATGGAGGAGATGTCACTAAATAACCATCAGTGACAAGTCATGAGGACAAAGCCACAAAAAGCTGCCGGTGTTTTCAATATTGATGCAGTCGCTATGCTTTCTAGCTAGGTAGAACTTTTGAATAAAAAGATTGACAGTTTAATTGGTTCTACGCAGGTACATCCAGTTATGCAGTGTGATGCAAACCCTGAGTACCCATCCTATGGACATGGCATGGACAACGAGCAACTGAATTATATGGGTAATAATCCTCGACCTCAAAATAATCCTTATAGTAAAACTTACAATGCAGGTTGGAGAAATCACCCAAGTTTTTCATGGGGAGGTCAAGGGAATCAAGGAAATCAAAGGCCACCACCCCCTCCAGGATTTTAGCAACTCCTTTATCGACAGGAAAAGAAACCGAACCTTGAGGAGATGTTGGAGAAATTTATATCGATATCAGAAACTCATTTTCAAAATACTAAAATAGCACTTAAGAACCAGCAAGCCTCAATTCAAGGACTTGAAAATCAGATTGACCAACTAGTTAAGATGATATCTAATAGACCACAAGGCAGTTTACCGAGTAACACTGAACCTAATCCTAGTGAGCATGTTAAAGTAGTTACATTAAGGAGTGGAACGACACTAGCTGAGCCTGAAAATAAGTTGCCACAAAAGTCTGACAAAGAGAAAGTTTAGGAGACTCAACCCAAAGAGAATTCCCCACCGGTGCTCAAAGAATGCAAACCATCCATCCCATATCCAGCAAAGTTGAAGAAAGATCGCATGGATGCTCAATTTGGTAAATTTCTTGAACTTTTTAAATAGTTACATATAAACTTACCTTTTGTTGAAGCTATTTCGCAGATGCCCACATATGCAAAGTTTTTGAAGGAGCTCCTAACAAATAAAAGGAAGTTGGAAGAGTTGTCCACAGTGGAACTCAACGAGGAATGTTCAGCCATCCTCCAGAACAAATTACCAACCAAACTAAAAGATCCAAGAAGTTTTACTATTCCCTGTTTAATTAGTAATTTAAACATTGAAAAGGCGTTAGCCGATTTAGGTACTAGTATTAATTTAATACCTTATAAAATGTTCAAGCAACTAGGTCTTGGGGAACCAAAACCCACTAGGATGAGTATACAATTAGCTGACAGATCTGTTAAATATCCTAGGGGTATTATTGAAGATGTGCTAGTTAAAGTAGATAATTTTATACTCTCTGTTGATTTTGTTGTGCTTGACATAGATGAGGATGTTGAAGTGCCTTTAATTCTAGGACTCCCATTTTTAGCTACCGCTAGAGCTGTCATAGATGTGGGAGATGGTAAACTTGTTCTTAGGGTAGGTGATGAAGAAATCATGTTTAAAATTTATGATGCTATGCGATTTTCTAGGGAGCAAGACGATTCCTGTTACTTTATCGATTCTATTGACTATTCTGTTCAAGACTCTTTTCAAGAAATCGCTCTTGAAGACATGTTGAAACCGTGTCTCGTTCAAGGTGGGGGAGAGGACGAAGTCACCACTGAGATGGAAAAGGTAATAATTGATTTGAACTCCAAAGAACCTTCTCCAACACAAATAGATTACGAGAGCATTGAGATTAATGATGAACTAAGACAAAAGCCTTCTGTTAATGAACCTCCTAAACTAGAACTTAATCAATTACCTAAACACTTGGAATATGTGTTTTTGAGAGACGATTCTACATTACCAGTGATTATTACTTTAAACTTGCAACCCAAGGAGAAGGAGGAATTAATTCAAGTGTTAAGAGAACATAAAAGGGCCATACCTTGGAAAATTTTTGACATTAAAGGGATTAGTCCTTCTTTTTGTACCCATAAAATTTTGATGGAGGATGAAAATAAACCATGTGTGCAAGTTTAAAGACGACTGAACCCCAACATGAAGGAAGTGGTCAAGGCTGAGGTAATTAAACTTCTAGATGCTGGAATTATTTATCCTATTTTTGACAGTGCTTGGGTAAGTCATATGCAGGTTGTTACTAAGAAAGGTGGCATGACTGTTGTTGCCAATGAAAAGAACGAATTGATCCTGTAACACCCCTCACCCGTATTCAACATCGGAACAGGGTTCGAGGTGCTACCGAACTTAAACTCAACCAATCATGTAAAATCGGGCTTTAAAATTTCTTTTTGATCAATTTAAAACTTTTCACTTCACACACATACTATTCCCTAAACGGGCTTACGAGGTCCAAAACATACATTCAAGGTGGTCCGAGACCAAATCGGGGACACTCAAGCACCCAAGAAGCTATTTTAAAAATAAATTGCTAACAATCATGCTATGAACCACATCACAAGAGATAATAACATACAAGCATAAGAATAATTATATAGGTCCATAACATTTTTAGCCGACATAGGACAATTTTTAAGAATACATACTACCTTAACCACAAGCCAATGCCTTTGGCTAAATCATAATATTACCTACTCAACTTTACAACCCTAGACATGCCATAGACTCGGAAGCACTTGGATTTACTTACGCCGATATCGTAAACTCGACAGTGTGATATTGACTCTGATGGCCTCCAACTCGAGCTAACTTGACAACCTAGGGAATATGGGAAAGAAAATGGGAGTAAGCTTTATGCTTAGTAAGTTCTTATGAAAACAATAAGCAACTCATTAACAAGTTTTACCAATGTTTACAACATAATCACAAGTTCACTACAAGCTGCCATTCTGAGCAACAATTACTAAATTATTTATATCTAGAGCTACGAAACTCCAAATCAAGTTATGTAAATTTTCCCTGGAACTAGACTCATGTACCTTTCTACCATAAAATTTCCAGAATTTTTGACTTGGCCAATTGATACAGTTTATTCCTCAAATTTACCCCTGATTCATTACTGGACAGTTCCAACCCTTCTGTACTAAAGTTCAATTATCTCATAGTTCAGGACTTTGATAATGTTCTTGTCTATTTCTCTTGAAAATAGACTCATTAAGGATTCTAAGCATATAAATTACATCTCATGGATATTTTTGTACAATTTATAATGATTTTCTCAAAACAAAACAGGGGATTTCGGAGTCATTCTGACCCATCTCACCCAACTTCAAATATCTCATTATAGGCATTTCTTTTACTTTCACGGTTTCCTTTATAAGAAACTAGATTCATTAGGCTTTAATTACATATTTATTCAGCCTATAACTCATCTCCCACTATTTTTAGTGTATTTTCAAAGCTACACCACTGCTATAACCCAAAGCCGTCTAGGCTAAATCTACTCATTTACAATTATTGCTTACTAAATCAATACCATTATATCCATTTCAATGTTATATCATTTCTTCAAATCTCAAAGTCACATAATACAATATCTACATGCCTCGATGTAATTCTTTGATTCGACTTAATATGGCTAATTCAAAGCACCACATTCAAATATGATTTCAATATTCATAATCACATATAACACATACTTTCATATATTAAATTTCACAATGGCCAAATATAGATACACAAAACCACATTCAATATTCTAGGGTTATTTCCAAGTATGAAGTACATCTACTTCCATAATAATTTCCACAATGGCCTAATATATGTATATATTTATACATACATAAATCTCACAATTACTTCCTAATTTCACATTCATATTTCGCTTTGAATTGTTCTCAAATAAATAATTACAATACGTACGTGAGCAACTTAGTGCATTGACGAATTCAATAGCTATTTTAGCACAAAATCACATGGTCTTAAATTTCTTTTAGTTCACCGGCACAAAGCCTGCTAGGTAATAACCTGAATTTGTCACCGAAACAAAGCCTGGTAGACTTTTAAGTCTGATATTCATTCACCGGCTTTACGCCTACTAGGCTCGAAGCCCGATAACAATCACCAGCTTAAAAGCTTGCTAGGCCAGAGGCCCGAATAGTACAGTACTGTAGTCAAACCACAAAGTTTCGAACATATCAAATCATATACTTCCAGTTTCCACATAGCACAAACACATTAACAAAAGATTAGCATCATTCGATCATAAGCACATAATATTCATATTATTTAAATTTCATATGTAACACCCCAACCCTTATCCGTCGTCGGAATAAGGTTTCAGAGCATTACTCGGATTTACATATCATTTAGCAAAAATTTCCGTTAAATACTTACCGATTCAATGCATCATATAGATAATTATATTATCATTTAATCAATAGCTTGGCACTTTTCTTAGCATCAATCAACATTGTTAGTATACTTACGCATATTTTATATAATATGCTTATAAGTAACATTCTTTTACCGTTTAAAATCATTTATTTCATTATATTATAATTTCATGTACCATAATTTCCATATATTTCACATATATTTATTCCGATAATAATTCATATCAAACTTCATATAAATCAAATTCTATATGCACATACTTTCCACACCATGTGTCCATATAACATGTACTTATCATTATATATATACTTCAAGCATATATGCTAATAATTCATTTCGTATTCATATTGTTTCATAATATACAAATGTACTAATATTTCACATTCAATCCAATATAACATACAATTTAACATATTTTCATGCTCAATTATGATACACAAATTTACATGAAAAAATTACAAAAATACCCAGATTTAGGGGCATTTTAGTAATTTTTCATTTTCCCCGATTTTCATTCGATCTTGATCTAAATTGATTATTCCATTCAATTTATTAATTTAGACAATAAGTCAATTCATTTCCTTCAAATTGGTCATTTTTGATATCCTTACAAAATTTCCCCTAAAAGTTTACTTTTATTCAATTTAGTCCCTGAGCCTAAAGCATACAAATTGGTCATGCTAGTTGAATATTCATATATATTTTCCTCCTCCTCCTCTCCATTCCACATCCTTAATTTATAAAACATGCTTATGAGTAACATCGTCAATAATTTCACTATTTATTTATATGTGAATATTCAAGCTGTCCACCTGCATCATAGTCACTAAATTATTTTTATCTTGAGCTACAGAACCCCAAATTAAGATCCGTCAATTTTCCCTGAAACTACACTCATATATATTATTACCATAAAATTTTTAGAATTTTTGGTTTATCCAATTAATACATTTTATTCATTAAATTCTCCCCTATTTTGCTGTTTGACAGTTCTGACCACTCTTCATTAAAACTTAATTATCTCTTTGTAAAGAATTCAAATGATACTCTTGTTTACTTCTCTTGAAAATAGACTCATTCAGGATTCTAAACATATAACTTAAGCCCCTAATTATTTTTATCCAATTTTTGATGAGTTTCCAAAGTCAAAACAGGGGATCCCCAATTCATTCTGACCTTATCTCACAAAATTTATTATATCTCATAATTTACAAATCCATTGCTTACACCGTTTCTTCTATGAGAACTAGGCTCAATAAGCTTTAGTTTCATCATTTGTTCATCTTCTAATTCGATTTCTACAATTTATAGTGATTTTTCAAAATTAGTCTATTGCTGCTGTCCAATATTGTTTTAGTGCAAGCTGTTTATTACCATTTTTCCCTTAAGCTTTAATAAATAACAATTTCGTCCCTACTCAATTAGCCTCTCACTAGAGCTTTTTTTTTTTTTTTTCAATTAACACTCTATTCTATCACTTTAAACTACTTTACATCTTTTGAAAATCATAATTTCAGCACTAGACTTTAATTCCAAACATTTTCACAATTAGGTCCTAACTAATTCATTCACTTTACTAACTTAATTCATACTCTATTTCTATTCAAGTTCCATCCCAACTCAAATTTATCTACTAAATTTTCAGCTTATTTAACTAGTTTCAGAATTTCCTCAAATTAGCCCTTCAACATAAAACTTATGAATTACATTACAATTCAATCATTATTTCATTTCTAACTTGAATTTCTATCAATTTAACCTTTATTTCATCATTTTACTCAACATGAACATTATCTAGGAATCTAATAACTTTCAAAATATCAACTTAATTTCATCAAAATCTTATTCCAAAGCTTCTAAAACATCAAAATTAAATAAAAAAGGGCTAAATTGACTTACCTATTAAACTTCCAATCTTTAAAATCCTTATTTCTCCTTTTTCTTTTCTTTTCTTCTTTCTTTCTTTCCTTCCCTTGCTTTTCGTTCCACATTCTGTTTCCTTTTTTTGTTTATATATATATATATATATATATATATAATAACATTAATAAATATCTATTTAATAATCCATTATTTCTTTTACATTTGTATACAAATATATTAATACACTTGTATCAATTTATTTCTATACACTTGTCTTTCTTTAATCTATTTATTATACCAATATCTTATAATAGATTTATTTAATTAATAAATATCTTTTATAATTAATAAATATCCATTAATAATTAAATACTTATATTACAAATGTATGTATTTTTATCCATACACTTGTATATTTTATTTACTATACATTTGTCTATATACTAATTTATTTATCATATAATATCAATTTAATAATAACAATGATATTAATATTTACTTAAATAATAAGTAAATACATACATATATTACAAATGTATGTACATTATTTATCACATATGTATTTTATTTTTATCACACACTTGTCACAATTTAATTTATTTATCATATAAATATCTTATAATATAATTATAATAAATTAATTTAATATCATTTGTTACTAATAAATATATATATTTTATAATTAAAATCTAAGTAAAAATCTTAGATTTTTACTTTATATGCCGCCTCACTTATGCTAAATGGCATAATTGCCATTATAGTCCCTTTTATTTTCTTTTAATATATAATTAAACTTTCACACTCTATTCAATTTAATCGTTTTTATCCAATTATCCTTAATTAAGCTAAATTCACTTGATTAAACTCTAATTAACCACTCAATTAACTTTTTAAATATTTTTGATAAATATTTACGGATCCAATTTTTAGTAACGGAGACTAAAAAATATACTTTTCCGATAACCGTAAAATTCGGGTTATTACATCATAACTTGCCGACAGACCTTAACGCATAGCAAAACGTAAGCTTACGGTCAACTGAATACTCAAGTTCCATTTACCATGTATATTTACTTATGCCATAAATGGCCAAAAGTTATACCATATATTCATCTATTCATAAGTTGATTTCATGAGGTACAGCTTACTCGATCACATTCGGATACATAACCATCATTCAAACACATTTTATATACCTTAATTGCATAATAAAACACAAACGTACTTTATTACGTGCTAACAAAATTTTAGCTCATGTTTAACTTTTCCATGTATATTAACTCACGTAATAACACATCAATCCAAAGTCTCGTAATAACGTGCGGCATATTGCTCGCTAAGTACCAATTTGATTCAAATACAACGGCACAATGCCTTCTAGGCTTAAAGCCCGAAACTCATCACCAGCACAAGGCCTGCTAGGCTCGTAGCCCGAAAATGATCATCAGCTTGAAACTTGCTAGGCTAATTACATGAATGTCACATTACGATAACCAACACACACATCATCTCATACCTTCTTAATTTGCATTTCACACTTGTATATATATTTATATATATTCATAGCCGAATATATATATATATATACAATGGTTCCCATCCTATGAATAAATCACATACAGTATAATTCACTCTTCATAATTGATCTTTAAACACATTATATTATCACATCCATTTCAAATTTGATCTACTAATCATATTCAGTTTATAGCTTTACTTCAATACTCATTCAGTACATTGACCATATAAAATTCGTATTATCTTTGCTATATTCATTTAACTCTTAAGCATAAAAATAATCAAACTTAAGCTCTTAAAACATACCTCGACTATTATTGTACGATAATTTCGACTACTCGGCCACTTTCGTTTTTCCTCGATCCGACTTTGGCTCTCTTTGCTTTTGAGCTTGAATCAAACAAATTGTAACTCGTTACGACTCAATTGTTTATAACTTTGGCCGAATATAATAAGAAAACCAAATTAGGCTTTACTAGTCACATTTAACTAATTTTTAATATCATCTACTTATCAATGATTACAATCGGCCATTACCCTAAAATCACAACAACTATCACCTATTATTTCTAAGTCACCTTCGACTAGCACACATATAAATCAAAATAAAATTATTCACATTATAGATCTTCTTTGACCTTTCTATTATTATCAAATAAAACCATTTTCACAACCAACTCTCATTCGGCAGAAGGTAATATTTCTTCTATCTTATAAAGCTCAAACTAAATCGTGCCTTGATTCTAAACTTATTAGGCCATTATAAGGACAACTAATTTAACAATTAAACCTTTGCTTCCATTATCTAACATGAAATTTTCCCAAGCTAATGGCTATATCCGAATATCACTTTAGACATTTACACATTCACTTTCTCAATCTATTAAAACATCACATCATAACACATTGGCCGAATACTAATTATACTTAAGCCCCACTTTATAAAATTTAATTACAATGACTTGTGCAAGACATCCATAGACCAATTTGCTTCACTTACCAATGTGCCTATTATACATACCAATAAACACACTCGGCAAATCCTCCTCTCAATCCCTTTTAAAAAATACAAACAAATTAATTATTCCTTAACATTTTATCACATTCGGTCATTGATAATGTAATTTAACACTTACATTACTTCTATTAGCTAGCATGAGTTTTCACCATTTAACCTCTATAGCCGATTAACCATTTTTAAATAAAACTACTACTCAAATCCTTAGGTAGGATGTCCTTTGGCATTCATACAACAAAGATTAACATTCAAGCCAATTATAACAAGGTTTAGCTAGTTTATACACAATTACTTTAAATGACCGAATGTCATTTAGATATTGAATTCATCTTTAATACAATTATTAAGCTTCAAACTCAATTTATAACTATCTAGATCATTTAAAATATCCAACACCCAATTTTTATACAATTCATGCCATAGCCGAATATTCATTTCAAGAAATGGGGCCATACAAAGCTCCCATTCATAAATTGAACTTGTAATCTTAAAATCTCATGGATCTTATCATCATAAAGTCCATCACCCATTCATTCATCAAATGCTAACATCAAATTAAAAAATTCATAACTTTTTTTTTCCACCCATTGCCGAACATTCAAATAACACCAAATTCAAAAATTAACATCATGGGTCTAGGAGGGTATCAAACAAGGAACTCAAAACAATACAATAAAACTCAAATTATGAAAAATTTACCTTGAATTTGACATCCAAGTGACCGACTATCAAAAGACTTTCTCTTCTTATTTTTTTCTTTAGTTTCGGCAAACATAAAAAGAAATAATGAAGCTTTGTTTTTATCACCACTTTATGATATAATAAAACCATTTTGCACATTACAAAATAAATTATAATTATATTTTATTATTATGTAAAACATATGATGCCTTATACTAACTCCCACTATCGTACATTTTAATATAAAAAAAAAGTTTAATAGCCATGCAAATCCTTCACATTGATAATCCACACTATTCGGTCACTTTGAAATCTACCTACCACATTTTCCAAGTTTAACAATTAAGCCCTCTTTAATTATTTAACCACTTAGAAGATCAAATTTCCATACTAACTTTTGGCATATACTAATTCACATATAAAACACACAAGTTATAGCATTAAATAAATTTTTTGACTAGGTTTCGTGGTTATGAAACCACAATTCTGATTAGGGTCAGAATAGGGCTGTCACAGATCCCTACAAGAACAGTCACAGGTTGGAGAGTTTGCATTGACTACAGGAAATTGACTGATGCTACCAGAAAAGATCACTTCCCCTTGCCCTTCACTGATCAGATGTTGGAAAGACTGTCAGGACAAATGTATTACTGTTTCTTGGATGGACTCTCTAGTTATTTCCAAATCCCGATAGCTCCTGAAGACCAAAAGAAGAGGGCATAACATGCCAATATGGTACGTTTGCTTATTGTAGAATGCCTTTTGGATTATGTAATGCTCCTACTACTTTTCAGCGTTGCATGCTAGCCATCTTTGACGAACTAGTGGAAAATATCATGGAGGAGTTTATGGATGACTTCTCGGTATTCGATAACTCTTTCCATCTTTACCTTAAAAATTTAGAATGAATTTTAATAAGATGTGAAGAAACAAATCTTGTTCTCAATTGGGAAAAATGCCATTTTATGGTTCGTGAGGGTATTGTGTTGGGTCATAAAATTTCTAGTAAAGGGAGGTTGATAAAGCAAAGATTGAAACCATTGAAAAACTACCTCCCTCTAATTCGGTTAAGGCTATAAGAAGCTTTTTAGGACATGCTAGTTTTTATAGAAGATTTATTAAAGATTTTTCTAAAATAGCTAAGCCTTTAACTAAATTACTAGAAAAAGATGTGCCTTTCGATTTTAATCAGGAATGTTTAGAAGCATTTAACACTCTTAAAGAGAAATTAACTAACGCTCTAATTATAATTGCACTAGATTGGAATTCACCTTTTGAACTAATGTGTGATGCAAGTGAATTTGCAGTAGGTGCAATTCTTGGACAACGAAGAGACAAACACTTTCAGCCAATATATTATGCTAGCAAGACTTTGACAGTCGCTCAAGAGAATTACACTATTACAGAAAAAGAATTGCTAGCTGTGGTTTTTGCGTTTGACAAATTTAGACCATATCTAATATTGTCTAAAGTCATCATTTATACTGACCATTCCACTCTTCGTTATCTTTTAACTAAGTTTGATGCAAAACCTCGACTAATAAGATGGATTTTATTATTACAAGAATTCGATCTAGAGATACAAGAAAAAAAGGGGGCTAAAAATCTTACGGCAGATCACCTTTCCAGGCTCAAAAATCCACATCTTGTGGAACTTGACGAGGCCAAAATAGATGATGCATTTCCTGAAGAACAATTCTTCCTTGTATCTGATTCAGATGTACCTTGGTTTGCTGACATTGTGAATTATTTAGCTGTTAACATAACCCTAAAAGGGTTGACACATCAACAAAAGAAGCGATTCTTCACTGATGTGAAAAACTACTTTTGGAATGATCCTTTTCTTTTTCGTATATGTACAGATCAAGTCATTCGAAGATGTGTTACAAAGACAGAAGCATATAAGATCTTGGAACATTGTCGCTCAGGACCAATAGGGGGACATTACAGTTGAACCAAGACCACTCATAAAGTGCTCGAATCAGGTTTTTATTAGCCCACACTATTTAAAGACGCCATCAGGTATGTTACTTCTTGTGATAAATGTCAAAGAGCAGGTAATATCTCTCAATGCAATGAAATGCCTCAAACATATATACTTTCATGTGAAATATTCTATGTATGGGTTATTAATTTTACGAGGGTTCACCATAAATGATAAATGAATCGAGCTGGTGCACTTTCAAGGTAAACTGTCATCGACTTAAACTCTATAGAGGTGAGGACTTCAGGAATGATAGAGAGGAGCTTAGGCTCCACGAACCCTCGTAAAGGTGCACGTAAGGTAAAGTCAAGCTTAGACTTTAAACAAGCGCTTCTTGGGAGGCAACCTGAACATTAACATTGTTGATATCTTTAATTTCAATTTATAACATCTAAATAACTAACTAAGTCTTTAAAATGCAGGTTTTGCAGAGCCACACGACCAGGAACACGGGCGTGCCTGAGGCCGTGGACACACCACGGGTGGAGACACGACCGTGCAATATGGCCATGTGAAAACAGAGCAAAATTTCCCCAAAGCCAAGGATGCGACATGGGTTTTGACAAATCGCCACGGCCGTGCAATATGGCCATGGGCAAACCTATTAATTGAACATGGGCGTGGCACGAGCAATATAGGCGTGGGAAACACAAAACATGGGTGTGCCTATAAGCCATGGGTGAAACTGTTAATACAACACAGGTGTGTGACACCCCCGTGGCCTTTACTTGTGGGCAAAACTGAGAAAATAGAACACCCGTGCCTAAAGACCATGGTCGATATTAACTACCAAAACACGGGCGTGTGAACCATAACACGAGCGTGGGAGAAGCGAATGACACGGCCGTGTTGCACTAACATGCCTAAAGAACACGGGCGTGGGCCAAGTATTAGACGTATTCAAAACCCAAAATCACGAAACACACGGGATGAAATGAGGGCACACGGGCGTGTGCCACGGCCGTGTGTCCTAATCCCTATTTAAACCCCTCACTATTCATCATCTTCCCCACTCAAACCCTACCCCTCCTTTAGTCGTCGCTCACACCAGCCCTCTCTTGAGCTGCCGTCGTCCTAAACTTTGGCCAACACCACCCCAAAACCCACCCCAAAGCCCACTTTTTCCTCCCTTCTCCCCTCTTTACGCATACCAGACTTCTTCTTCATACAAAACCCCAAAATCCTTTCTTATCTTTTCTCCCTCTTTTCTATCCCACCACCATACCAACTGCCGGCCCAATCTCCTTTCGACCACTGCACTGTGACACCTCTAGCCATTATCAGTTTCCCATTTTTCTCCCATTACTTTTGAATTTTACTCTTATTTTTGCTCCATTTTATTTTATTTTATTATTTTATTTTATTATTATTTTTTATCACATATTTTTCATGTTCATTAGAATCTATTCCATATATTGCACTCTTTTTCTACCGTTAGTACTAGCTATGCCATAAGAAATACATGAATAGTCATGCTATTACTATGCCAATTCCCATCAAATTCTTGTCAAATGAATCCTTTTTATTTGATTGCTTTTAAGTCTTATTAGTTTTATTAGTTTCTAGAATAATTCGAGCACTTAATTCCCTTCTTGAAATTAATTCTTGCTTGAGTTTTGATTAGTTTTTATTGAGCATGCTACTAAAATAGGAACTTGAGTTTTGTTAGCTTTATTCGTTTCTTGGTTGATTAACTTGTGAATATGGATAGTATATGTTCATCTTTACCGTTCATTAACAACTGTTACCTCTTTTTCAGGTACACTATGTCAAATCCTCGTGGTAAGACTAAGGCTGCAATCCCTACTTCGAAAAAGTGGAAGGGACCTAGAGCTACATCCGCAAGCACATCTTCCGAAGTGTGCCACCCTTTCCTACATTTCCCCTAAGGGTCTCAGTAAGAACTATTCCAAATTCTGAAGGCGAGGCCTGTTGGAGTAGGATGTTGTATTGACTGGGCCGCCCTAGAGCAGGTCCAATTGGTTGACGCGGTTCAGGCCCTCCTTACTACTGATCCATAGGGGCGATTCTTCAAGGTCGTCGAACCGACATACTTAGAGGTCACTCTAGAGCTATGCTCAACCTTCCATCTCCAAACAGTTATGTCCCAGTTCGACGATCCCGGTACAGTTCAATTCCGTCTCAGCGGCTTGGTTCACTAACTTAGTGTGCCTGAGTTTAGTGTAGCTCTGGGCCTCTATACCGAAGAATTCATAGATGATGAAGACATATCTAAGCTCCATCGACATATTCATTACTCTCATTCCAAATGTTGGATGGCCCTGGTTGCTGCTTCAGCAACTTACAACCCTAGTCGCTCCAGGGCGACAGCTCTATGACCATCACTTCGTTACCTTCACGACATCCTCGCACACACATTGGCTGGCCGATGAGAGAGTACCGACATCGTTAACACCCACGACACATACTTCCTATGGAGCATGGTGCATGAGCACGTCTTCGACCTTGCTTTCTTCATCGCTCTCGCCATTCGACATCAGACAGAGCGAGATAGGAAGGAGGCAATTTGTATGGGCCCTTATGTGACGAGCCTCGCAAGATATTCGGCCTTTTTAACACAGTGGCACAATCGTCCTCACTCACTCTCATTGGCCAAATGTCCCCACAGGGCGTCTCGAGCCTGCTACACATGAGGATGATCGAGCGAAGTGATGGGTATGATCCTCCTCAATACCGTCTAGTTCAATCCATTGAGCAGGAAGACCCAGAGGATATTACTAATAATGTCCCTTCCACTCATGAGGAGCCACCATCTCAGCGGCTATCGATCCATCACCCAGTTGATGTGGCTACTTCATTGACAGATCTTTCTAAACGATTCACACAATTCGAGTAACAGTGCTTTCAATGATTCGATCATATTGATGCTACCCTACAGCAGATCTGTCAGCACTTCGACATTTCATCTCCACTGCCCTCACCTCGCGAACCATCTGGCAATGAGAACTTTTGAGTCCATTTATATCTATTTACATTTTTATTTTTATTTTTACTTTTATGCTTCTTTATCTTTATCTTTATCTTTATTTTTATTTTTATGTTCTAAAAAACCATATTAGTTTATCTTAAAATTTTATTTTTTCTTTATGGATGTTTCTTCATGAGTAACCCCGCTAATATATACCTCTAAAAATACTATTGATGCTATCGTAGTCTAAAGAATTTAAGAGCCCAAATCCAACTCTAATGGGAAAGGTACTCCACGACTGCCATGTACTACTCAACCACGACCATAGCCACCGCAACACCAAGTATAATATTCTTTTGGCTCAGCAATTATGGATTGGAACCCTCTACCACCACCGAAGTTACCTCCTCCAACCTCACTCTTGCCATAACTACAGATACACCTCAGAATCAAGTTTCCACACTTCCAACTCAAGGATTCCATCCAATATTCAGGAAGTTTCACTTCTCTCCCTATCTTATGATCCTTTGCCTTTATTTTTTAAGATCTATCTTTGTACATTGAGGGCAATGTACATATTAAGTGTGGGAGGGTAAATTATATCATTACCAGAAAATCCATGAATTTTGCATTATTCTCAAATCCCTGAATCTTTGCTTTCACTATTAGAATGCATTTGGATTGATTTATGATTTTTATTGATACATCTTGGATTAAAACATAGGGAGTTATGCTTTGATTGTTTAAACTTTAACTCATTAGAGAATCAAGCATGATAACTTGATTTTTGAGAATTAAAATTTTGTCTAGGTTGTCTCCCCAAGTTTAGGTATTATCTTGAAGTTTCAAATGCACAGGATTGACATCAAAAGCCATAATTTTTGTGAGATTTTGAGCCTTTAGAGCATATATTCTTTCTTTTTCACTTTTATTATTGCTATGAGTGTGTCAATATTGATTTGTTGTTCTAGAGCTTGGTTCGATTATGCATGTCGAGACCACACCATTGATTTGATATACCAAGATGATAAAGGCACCTAGGTTTTAACCCACTAACTCCATAAAAGCCTACCCTTATAGTTAACCATTAGTGAACCCCCTTGAGCCTAATAACCCATTTATTGATTTACCCCCAATATTAACCAACTGTCCATTATTGTTGAAATACCCTTAATTAATTTGATCACATTTTTGTCGAGGCTTGATTTGAATAAATTGCTTAGCTATGTTTTCTGTTCTATAGTAAAGTTTCATATTTGATTTGTTCTTTAAAAAAAATAAAGTTGTTCAGTTGGTTGATTTGTCGTTAGCATTACAAAGCTATGCTTGAGCATGAACGATGTTATTTATAAGGAAAAGTTCAATTCTAGGATCATTTATTTAGGAATGTAACTTTTCAGTTTAAGTATTTTTCTAGTTAGGTAATTTTTCAATTCAATCTCCATTCTAACCTCCTTTTTCAGCTTGTGACCACACCCCTAACTAAAGCCATGTTACAACCCTCTAAAGACATTTTGATTGATATATCATGTCAATTTATAGTGGTGGAGGTTTGATTTTCATGCAAGCTTATGGTAATAACTCTTCATGTTGACTAATGAGTGCTTAATTTTTGAACCCTAAACACTTTGAGTGAATAAAGGGAATCTGTAGTGAGGATGTCAACTTTGTTTGATTTTGAATTAAGGATAATTACTTAGATAAGGGGAGATACCTATGTTTTCATGATAAAATGTTCAACTCGGATTGTTTGAAACTTTGATGTTCTTTTAGTTGAACTTGCAAGGTATGATTACTTATGGATTATTTCGGAACATTATTGATAGGAATTATAAGTTGAGAAAAATGAATTCTTAATTGTGAGTTGAGGATCTTGCTTGAGGACAAGCAAATGCTTAAGTGTGGGGGTATTTGATAAACCATAATATATACACATTTTTGCCCCATGCTTAGCAGATTTATGGATGATTTATCATTAGATTTATGGAATTCGATGCTCCTAATTCTTTAATTTCATGTTTTATACTTAGGTGAGCATATGAAAGTGAAAAGAACGAGAAATGGGCAAAAAACAAACCAAATGAGCCAAAATTAGAGTGCAACATGGTCTGGACCTCCACACACGAGATGTCTGGACCTCCACACATGGGATGTCCACATGCCCGTGTCAATTTAACAGTCTTGAACATAGCCTGAGCTACCTCACCCGGGAATGTCACACAGGCGTGTCCCTGTCATGACTTGCTTTAATTCCACGTGGAAAAGGCTACTTAGGGGGCTAAGAAAGGTAATCTAGAGTCTATATAAACACCCTAGGAGAGGGCTAAGGTGGAGACACAGAGTAGAAGGCAAGGAATTACTCAAAGAATGCTGATTGATTCATCTCGGAAGCAAGAATCTACATCAAGACTGAAGATCTCCCTTCAATTTCTCTCGAAGTTTTTGGGTTCTTTATGTTTTGTTGTTTTTCAAATTTTGAGATGTTTTCCTTTATAATTATGAACTAAATCCCTCAAATACTTGAGGGGGATGAAACCTAAGACGGATCTTGTTATTAATATCTGAATTATATGATAAATACTTGATTTGTTCTTAATTGTGTTATTAATTCTGGTGTTAATATTTCAAGATATTAATATAAGTTGAATGTGCTTATTTAGTGGAGCAAAAGTCCTTGTCTAAGAGTAGATCCACATAATTAAGTGGAGTTGATCGCAATCCTAGACATGGGAAGATGAAAATCTACCGGATTAGAGTCAAATTTAATAAGGAAATCCATAGATCGAGTTAATCCAACACTAGAGGTTTTAACTAGAAAGAAATTTCAATTAATCAACCTAGGGTTCGTTGTTCTTAGTCTCGAAAGAGATATTAACATAATTTAGAGATTTCTATGGATCAAGTCAAGTGAATAAATAGTCTAGTTCAGAGTCTAATAACAAGTGAAGTCTAGGTGCATTCTTCCTTGGGTATCATCTTAATCAATCAGTTTTTCCAAAAGTAACTTCCCCAATTTACTCTGTCATGTTCTTAGTTAATTAGTTTAAAACAAATTCCCCTTATCTCTAGGCTAGATAATAGAAAGAAAGTTATTACTAATACTTTTAGTTCCTGTGGGTTCGACATTCCAATCTTGCCACTAAACTATACTACTGTTCGATAGGTGCGCTTGCCTTTATCGTGATATTAATTAGTTTTTAGGTACGATCATATTACTTTATCATCACACACACGATAGATCACTGCATATTTTTTATAGTGCCAATCGGTACTACACTGTGGAGTGTATGGATGGGTGGGTTGATTATATCCCCACATGGAGTGTAGGGGTGGACGGAGATGGAGTGTAGAGGCTAGATGGGTAGGGCTTTGACTGCATGCTATACTGTTTCTATAATGGGCTTTGGTCCCATTGATACTGATCTGTTACTGATATAGGCTCAGGCCCAAATTGATTCTACATATGACTATTACTGATTATGGGGTTACACATTGAGTTTTCCTAAACTCACACTATCATTAATATGTGTAGGTAATCCCCAGCCTTAGGCGGTTCGGTCATGCGAGAGGCTCAGAGGTGGCCACACGTACCCTTCAATTTTATAATTATTTATTATTTTAAGTATTTTTGGTTTTTGGGTTTGACTGCAATAAGGCCTTCTTAAATTTTAGCTTTAATTTTTGGGTTTATTTACTTAAGTCTAGAACCTAATAATTTTAGATTGCAGTTTTTCCTAAAAATATTACTATTTTCAAATTATCATGATCTTACGATAATTGATCTAAAAAGTAAGCTTCCACATGAACGAGATTTCAAGAGAACTATACCTATAACTCAACTAAATGGTTTTCGTTTTAACTATGTTTTTGAAATACACTTCAATGTGACATCACCAGATTCGGCCATAATGTCTGGGCTAGGTTTGGGGTGTGACATCATACATGCCCAATTTCAAATACTCAATCAAGCTAACTTATTTCAAAAACAGTCATTTAATATAACTTATATAAACCATTTAAATATATGCATCTTTTACCAATTCTACCAAATCAAACTTTCAAACCATCCAAATACATTTTATACATATACTTATCATCTCAAACAGTTCATCATTTTCATAAGTATAAGTGCCGAATCATAAGTAATTCACAACCATCACCCATATTTCATCTCATAATCGATTATGTATTCAACGACCACCTTTATCAAATTTTCTTAATGAAATAACCTTAAGCCACAAATGATTACTTCATGCCAAAATATTTGTATATCAAATATACCACAATTACCATTCACATTTGTCTTTTAGCATTTTTACCAAAATGAGCCTCAACCATAATCAAACATAATCAAATACAAACATTAACAAAACATATTAAGCACACCTCATTTATATGCCATGACAGAATTTACTTAGACTTAAACATCATATTTAGCCATTTTCGCGCGGCTTATAATTACAACATAAAAAATTATCCAAATCATAAGCTAGCATATACATGCCATAAGTTCAAAGTTCAACTTTTATAAGTAATGAAAAATGATTGATAGTGTGACGGATTTCTCTGATGATCCCCGAGCTCGTAACTAGCTTCGAAAAATTATAAAACACGAACAAACACACGTAGAGTAAGCTTTAATAGCTTAGTAAGTCATAAGTAAATAATTCATTCAATTTAACTAAACTGAAACATGCTAATCATAACTACGTATATGTTTTCAATTTTGGAACTTCACATATCAATACATATAATTAGCATTATTTTTTTTTCATTTGACCGAATACACATATATTCACAAGCATATTGAACTCTTGCTTTTAATATCACATATACATCCTTTGGCCAAATATGAGCATTCATTTATACATATAATTCACTTTGTATCATAAATAATTTATAACACCATTTCAAATAACAAGCTTACCTTATTTTTATTAACATTAAACTTAGCACGTACCTGAACCTTTTAGCTCGATTTCACATTTAATCATAACTCAATATTCCTGTTGAACCATTTAGAATTAAAAAGGATACTCGGATAGCCGAAAAGCTCATACAATGCCAACGTCCTAGACGTGGTCTTACATGTAATCAAATATTGTTGCCACTGTCCCAGACAGGGTCTTACACGAATCAAATATGATGTCGATGTTACAGATATGGTCTTACACGTAAATCACAAGTAGATGCCAACGTCCCAGACATGGTCTTACACGAAAACGCATATCAAAATCCTATGTCATGACATATGTATCCTAACTATTCCTAAGGTTCGTATGGGGCTTTCAGACATCGTTAATCGAACGATTCCATCTCGTATATATATATTTCTCCCAAGCATATATCAATTCATCATCAATATATACATAGGTAATAATTCAATTCAGCACATAGATTGTATAAACATTTCAATTTAAGACATTTAATTTACTTATGAACTTACCTTGGCAAAGACGGAGGAACCGGGATGATTATTCAACAACTTCAGATTTCCCTCGATCCAATTCCAATTTCCTCTTTTCTTAATCTAAATTAATACAAATTTACCTTATTCAATCACACATTCATTCAATTTAGTCCAAAAACACATAAATGGGCAAATTACACTTTTGCCCCTGACATTTCACATTTTTTACAATTTAGTCCCTATTTCACAAAACACAAAATATGCAAAATTTCACCACACTTTAGTATAGTCAAATTTTACTATGGTTCATATCAACCCACTTCTTTCATTTATTTTACATTTTAATCCCTCAATTTTCCAAATTCACAATTTAGTCCTAATTACTCAAATTCATCAAAAATTCAATTACAAAACATATTAATCTATCACATATCTTTCATATTTCACCAACTGTCATCACAAAGCTCACAATTTCATCAATGGCATAACTCAAAATCTTCATCAAATTCAAAAATTGAAACATGGGCTTTATAGGCAACGATCTCAAAAACATAAAAATTATCAAAAATCGAAGTAAAAACATACCTTGATTAAGCTTGGTCAAGGCTAAATGTTTAAAAGCTTTTGAACTCTTGTTTTTCTTCCTTAAGTGTCGGCTAGATGAACTAAATGCATGATAATTTTATTTTATGTTTTATTTTATTATATGTTATTACACTTTTTACCATTTTAACCTTATTAATTTAACATGAAACCATTATAACTTAAGCCTAAAACCGTCCCCACATTAAAAGAACAAAGCAATTTGACACTTTAACAATTAGTTATCCACTTTTTCATTTTTCGCGATTAAATCCTTTTAATATAATAACACACTCAAACAATAAAATTAAATCACGAAAATTTCACACATATAAATTCAAATACTGTAAACACCAAAAATAATTTTAAAATATTTTTCTGTCTCAGATTTGTGGTCCCAAAACCATTATTCCAAATAGGGTCTAAATCGAGCTATTACAACCATAACCTTGAAAACCTTTTCTAAGGCTCCCAATATCGCTTGAGACACTGCATCATCCCCAACCTCTTAGTTTTCACATGTAACACCCTAAATTTGGGCCTAGAATTATTGGGCTTTGAGTCTGGGTTTGGATAAAAGAAAACCTAAATAATTGAGAAGTTTTAAATATTATTGTTATAAAAAAAATTAAATTATTATTATTAATAAAATATTACTGTTATGTTTAGGTTAGTTTTTAAATAAATTAAAAGGGATTTATAGTGTGGGAAAAGTCTTGGGTTCGATCCAAGACTCTAGCAAAAAAATTAATTTTTGCTTCTTTAAGAGAATCGGGGCAATAGGGCTTATATTTAGGTTGGGCTAGGTTTAGGCACAAAGGGAGTGCCTGGCCCAGTGGCTAAGCATGCTAGGAAGCAAGAAGGGGAACCAGGTTCGATTTCCAGCCTGCACAAATGTTGTTTTTTTTTTTAAACAAACCTGGAAGGTAGTTGGAAGGCTTATAAATAAAGCCTGGGGAAAAAAGACATAAGTGGCGCACTAGCCCAATGGCAAAGGTGCTAGGAGCGTGAAGAGACCCAGGGTTCGAGGCCTCGCTTGCGCAACATTTATTTTTTTAGTAATCTGGTTCCGTTAAAGAAGCCTTAAAAGAAGTTGTGACGGGAGGATGCCACAAGAGCGCCTGTGGCGCAATGGCAGCAGTGCGCTAAGGGGGTCCGAGCAGGCGCGAGTTCGAGCCCTAGGGTATGCAAAATTTTAGTTTTATTTTTTTAGCAAGCCGTGACAGAAGTAGGTAAGTGTTATAATTTAATGCGACCGTATTATAGTAAAGAACAAGCAGCGGCGCAGTGGACAGCAGCGTGCTAGGTTACTTGGAGGTCCCGTGTTCGAGCTAAGTTGCACGCAGGAGGACGGCCTTTTTGCTGTGCGTGCATGGAAAAGAGCCGTGCGGGATTGAAACTCCCCTGGCAGCAGATTGGGTCAGCTGTTCGGTGGGGGGAGTGGATTAAGGCTGCTGTTAAGCGGTGGGGAGAAGTTTGAATGAAATTCAAACTTTGTTATTACCTAAAATCATGAAATTTGATTTTGAAAAGGACTCTTGTGCCGAATAGGACTCATTCAGCTATAGGCAAATAAATGCCAAATAGCTTTTATTATTTTAGCCTTTATGAGTGATTAGGGTATTATTCATTGTGTTAGCCGACATTGTTTTCTTTCTTTTAATTGGTTCTTACTTCTTTATTTTATTTTATTTCTTTTATTCTTGTCCATCTCCTCTTCGCCCAATTCTTTTACCCATAATCTTGAATTTGTTTTCCTTTTTATTTTCTTTCCATGATAGTCGAATATTGCTAAACCCGAATCTTTGTTAGCCAAACTTCTTTTAGCCGGATCTCACAATTTCCATAGTTTTGTCAACACCTTCTCTTTTTCATTACAACTTCTACTTTATCTTTTTCATTATACTAAAAGCCGAAACCTTCGTATTAGTAGTGATTTGGGATCTAAACCTCTAGATCTATTCTCTACTCGCACTTTAAGTTGGATTCACTGTGGATTTGAGATAGTAAAGGGTTGAAAGCATTCATGTCTAGTAAATCTTCGGTAAGTTATTGAAACTCCTTTTCCATTCATTATTTTGGGATCTAAGAAAAGTCAAAAATCCCTAAGTTTTAGGGAGGCTGTAGATCTTGGTAAAGAGTAATGCTAGTTTTACTTTGTGTGGTTTTTATGTGTTTTAGTCACAAGAAGGGGAATTGGCAAGGAGCAATAAAGGCTAAAGCCGTGGAAGCGATTTAGATTTAGATCTAGATCTAGACCTGATAAGTTAAGATCGGCAAGGTAAGTTGTTAATAAAGCTTCATAGTGGCCGAATATGGTAAGTAAGTATGATGTTAGTAATCATCAATTTGTAAACTGATATCATAGTGATTGGTTGTAGGATATCGTGAGAGATCTCGTTAACGTTCATCGCAAAATAGGTGTGTAACGAACACCCTTCTGTAGTCTAAAATCGGCAAAAGTCGAAAAGCCGAAATGCCAAAATTCTGGCATTTCATGGGCTTGTGAGCTTGTGAATGCTCATAAGTCGGTTGGAAATCATTGGATCTGTAATCGCAAGTGGCAAGATGGTTAAGTGCGCAATTTCGTGCACTTCAGTAAATTTGGGCCTCGATGGGCTAAAATTGGGCCCAATGGGCTTACGGGCCCATGTGGGTAAAAGTAAGTGGTAAGTGTATTCTGGTATACTGTAGGATAAATCTGCTAGACTAGACTTAGAATTTGGGCTAAACGGGCCAAAATAGTATTATGACACTATAGGGCCCATTAGGGGTTTTAGGGCCCAATGGCTAAAGACTGCTAAAATGCGCTTAATAAGTTACTGAGATGAAAGTTGGATTATTAATGATTGAAATATGCATAAAAACCTAAAAATTGGAATAATTACTGAAATACTCCTTGAGGGTGAGAAATTACAGTTTTACCCCTAGGTGCAAAATGACTATTATACCCTTAGGGCTAAATTTGACTGAATGCATGATTTGCTGTTTTTGTTTACTGTATGCCATGTCATGTTTATCTGTTGCATGGGACTTGGGATTATTGATGGAGGAAGTGCAAGTGGCGTTGCCACGATTACTGAAAGAGGCTTTCCCTCGTACTGATTACTGAAAAGGGCTTTGCCCATACTATTTACTGAAAGAGGCCTTGCCTCGTATTACTGTTAGTGGCCACATTATCTGAGCAGTGATGCTGCAACTATGGAGTGTAGCGGCTGGGTGAGTCGAGTTGTCTCCCCACATGGTGTGACAGCCCTAATTTGACCCTAGTCGGAAAGTGGTTTTGAGACCACAAAATCGAGTCACAAAAATAATTAGATGTTATAGTCTGTGCTTATTGTATGTGAAATTTGTATGTGTGAATATTTTGTGCCTTGATTTTATCAATTGGATGTTAAATTATGAAAAAGGTCTTCGGGGATAAATCTTGAAAATGTGATAGGTAAAAATTTAGTGGCCGAATAATGCATAGTATACTAACATGGAGTACTTGCATGTCAATTATCCACTTTTGGATTTAGTGGCCGGCCAACCTACGTTAGAAATGACTTCACTCCATTAATTAATTAAATTGTAAAATATTTGGTGAGAAAATAATTATTATATGAATTTTATATCATTAAAACATATGCATAAAAATAGTAAAACATGAAAATTATACTTCATTTACCTTATTATTGCCGAAATTACTAAAGGAAAAGAAATGGAAACGAGATGAGCATTCGGTCATGGGTGTAGAGTGATTAAGGTATCATTTTCATGATAATTTCTTTAATTTTGGTGAATTTAAGTTGGTTGATAGGCTATTAAGATAGGCCATGAGGTAATTTGTGAATTTTGTGATAAATGAAGCATTCGGCCATGGTTATAATGTGTTAGATTTTAAATGTTTCGATGTTTTTGATTAGTAATGGTAGAAAGATGAGGTTGGATCTAGTTAAATGTATATATATATGTGGAGTAGATGTTAAGGGGAAATCGGCTAATGTGCTTATGTGTGTGTGTAGTCGCCGAATGAGGACTTAAATGATTATTTGAGTAAATTGTTGTTAATTTGGGTGATTTGGTTATGATATATGGATAGATAAATATGTATGTGAATTCGGTTGTCATGCCTAATTAAGGTATTATATGTGATTTAGCATTAATGAGTATTTGATTATGTCCGAATAAGGTAAAAGATTATTATGATATACTTATTACTTTTATGTGTTTGGGTAAATATATTTGAAATTGGTTAAGTGATGGACATTAATTATATGTGACTCGACTTTTATGCTCATGAAAAATGTATGTGAACAAAGGAAGTGTATTCGGCTTTATAAACAAGAAATATGATTATTGTTAAAATGATTTTTGAATGTGGGTATATATGATCTTGTATATTTGGCCTTATAATAAGAGTATGTATATGAGGATGTATCTTGGTTTATGAGCTCGTATATATGAGTGGAGGCATATTTGATTATATAATGACATTTTGGCTTGAAAATTTAAAGATAATTTGTTCATATATAAGTATGTATATTCGGCTAAATGCATATGTATGTGATATTAAAGTGTGAATTTTGTGTAATTATATATGAAGGAGTATATATTTGGCTAAATGAAGATTTTGTGACATTAAAATAAAATGTTAGTTTTGATTAGAAAAATATGTGAAATTCGGCCTAGTAAAAGTATAATGAAATAGTCAAGAATGAGTCTTTGTTGTGAATGTGTATTTGTAGCATTAAGTAAGCACTTATTTTCATGTCTTGAATGAATAATGGAATAGCTAATTATGGTATTTGAATAATTGACTTGTGAGAAGTTAAATTTGTTTAATTTAGCTCAAGAACAAAAAGAGTCACATCCGGATAGGGGGAAAGCAAAAGTGGTTGATTAACCAACCCGTAATTGTTCAACGACATTCGAGGTAAGTTCTTAAGTGTTTAAGCTTCATTCTTTTGTATGCTTAAGAGTTAAATGAGTATACCAAAGATAATGATAATTCTATATAGTCAATGTGCTAAACAAGTATTAATTTGAGGCTATAAGCCGAATGTAACTAGTAGATCTAATTTGAAATGGATGTGATGATATGATGTGTTTAAAGATTTATTTTGAAGAGTGAACTATACTGTATGTGATATACTCGAAGGATGGGAACTTTTGTGTATAATTATACATTCGGTTATGTATATATATATATATAAATATATATACAAAATGTGAAATACAGATTAAGAAGGTATCAGACGATAAGTGTTTGGTTATCGTAATGTGACATTCGAGCCTTGGCCTAGCAAGCTTTAAGCTGGTGAATATTATCGAGCTCTGAGCCTAGCAGGCGTAATGCCAGTGAAATGATATCGAGCTTTGAGCCTAGCAAGCGTAATGCCGGTGAAATGATATCAGGCTTTGAGCCTTGCAGGCGTAATGCCAGTGAAGAAATTTTAGACCTAAAAAGTCTAGCAGGCTTTGTACCAGTGGTGAACTTAGGTTATACTTAGCAGGCTAATTGCCGGTGAGTTGACAAAAGTCTAAGACTATGAGACCTTGTGTTAAATCGGCAATTGAATTCGTTCAATACATTAAGTTGGCCAGGTATGTTATATATACTTATACATGTTAGATCGATTAGAATTGAATCATGAATGTGAAATAAGAAGCATATGTGAAGATGTCATATGTGTATGTGTGTATTCAGTCATGGTGAAAAGTCATATGAAATTATGTGAAATACCATTTAGATATGACTGACAAAAGTAACTTTGGATATGAAATAGTACACTGGTTGAATTCGATTGAATTAATGTTGACACTGAAGTATTTAAATGCCTATGTTATATATGTGAGTAAGGGTAAAACCATCGTAAATTATCGATAAGGGTGGGCTATGTGCGAAACCATCTTATAATTGCTAATATGAACGGTTATGTGTGAATTATTGAGCATGATGTATTTTATTGAGGTGTATATTGACATTTTGCTTAAGTGCAATTATAAAAATGTGATGAAGTTGATTGGTGATATACATGTTTAAATAATATTAATGCAAAGAATGTGTGAAAGAGTAAGTTTGTAATAAATCTGCTTGGGACAGCAGCAGTAACGTGACTTTAGAAATCACCATAAATTGTTGGAGTTGAGTTAGAGGCTGAATAAATCATGTAATTAAAGCTTAATGAGTCTAGTTTCTTATAAAAGAAACCATGTAAGGAAAAGAATTTCCGATAATGAGATATTTGAAGTGGCGTGGGATAGAGTCAAAATGACTTCGAGGTCCCCTGTTCTGTTTTTAGAAAATCATTATAAATTGTAAAAAATAGTTATAAGATAAAATTTATATGATTAGACTCCCTAATGAGTCTAGTTTCAAATAAAATAAACGAGAACATAATTTGAATTCTGTATAATGATAAATTTGATTCGTAGTGAAGAGTGGTCATAATAGTCAAACAGTGAAACAGGGGAAATTTTAAGAAAAATATGGTATTGATTGGCCAGACAAAAAATTCTGAAAATTTTATGGATAGAAGATATATGAGTCTATTTTTAGAGAAAATTAACGACACTTGATTTGGAGTTTCGTAGCTCCAGTTACAAATAATTTAATGACTGTTGCTCAGGAAGACAACTTGTAGTGAATTTGTGATTATGTTGTAAACATTGATAAAACTTGTTAATGAGTTGCTTATTGTTTTCATATGAATTTACTAAGCGTAAAGCTTACTCCCCTTTTCTTTCCCACATTCCCTAGGGTTGCCAGGTTAGCTCGGGTTGGAGGCTGACAGAGATATTATCATATTGTCGAGTCTATGCTATCGGCGTAAGTAAATCTTAGTGTTTCGAGTCTATGGCATGTATAGGGTTGTAAAGTTGAGTATGTAATAGTATAATTTCGCCAAAGGCATTGGCTTGTTCTTAAGGTAGTTTGATTATTCATATGCTTGTATGTTATTATCTCCTGTGATGTGGTTTATAACATGTATACTTAGAAATTGAATTGTGATTCATTGTTGAATAAGTAAATGATACAAGACTAAGATATTGGTAAACATTTAATAATGCCTCATGAATGTTTTGGGTCTTGTAAGCCTGTTTAAGGGATAGTATACATGTGTATGAAAAGTTTAAAATTGATCAAAAATTTTATGGCCTGGTTTTATATGATTGGTTGAGTTTTAAGTCTAGTAGCACCTTGAACCCTATTCCGGCGAGGGATATGGGCAAAGGGTGTTACATTTAGTGGTATCAGAGCATGGTTTAGTCGATTCTCGGACTAACTTAGCTTAAGAGAGTCTAGCTATACATGCCATAGTATTACTCGTGATAGTATGATATCTCCCAGCCCTAACAAAATTATTGGTTAAGACAGGAATGAGTTCCAACCGAGTAAATCTTGATAGAGATAAGAGTAAAATTGAGATTAATGAATCATGCTTGTGATATGTTGAAAATGGGAAAGGTATGAAAAGAAATTTATGATTCTTTTTACATGAACTAGTACTCATTTTGTGATACTCAAGAGTTAAAGAATATGGAAACGTGGAATAAAATGAAAGTTAAGTTGTGATAAGCTCTTTCATGTATATTAGTAATTATGAGGAGAAAAAATTGTTTGAAATGATAGAATGTATGAATAAATGCTTTTATTGCATGGTTAGTAATCAGTATATGCATGAGATTGACATTTATGTCTAGACTAATGAAGTCAAGATGCCGTAATGTTATGCTTTATAATCTCAGTTACAGATTCATAAATGTCATAATAACATGAAAATTGTAATGAAAGATAAAATTGGGTGGAACGTAGGGAATGAGTACGATTGTTTACTAATTAATTGATGGAAAAGACCATGGTTGGACCATGGCAATACATGAGATATGAAAGCCAGTGTAAGACATGTCTGGGACATGCATCGGCCTCATAGGTGCAAGTGTAAGACCTGTCTGGGACAGGCATCGTCACCGAGACAGAGGAGCTAGTGTAGGACCTATCTGGGATAGGCATCGGCACGACCATAGCAGAGCTAGTATAAGACCATAGTTGGACTATGGCATCAAGTAGGCGATGTACTCAAAACCGTAAGACGTTCTCCAATTTGATAAATAGTGACAAGTGATCAAGACTAGACGTGGGAACTTGTTAAGAAATTTTTTTGTAATTTGGGTAAAAGAAATAAAAGTTTGAATTGTGATAAATTCACTTATGTTTTGCTGACATTCACATGAAATAAAGTTGCATGTATTACTGAGATGTATAAAAAACGTGTTCATAACAAGTTGGAAATTTGAAATGTTTGAATCAATGTGCGTAATGCTATGTTGTTGTTGAATGTGTACTTACTTGAGAGTCAAAAGTTTAAAGGCTTTACAATTTTCGCCCCTACCAGAATAGAGTTATACAGTGAGATTCTCAATAGATATGTTGCATGAGTTTGCAAAAGTGAAATTAAAGAGTATAATAGTGTAATGGTATGGGATTAGTGAAAACAGAATTAGATAGTTGAGTAATGATTGAATTGTATTGATGGCTAAGTGCAGTAGTTATAGTCGAGCAGTTACTATGACTTCTTTTGGGCATTCTATGTGTACATTTATCTTTAGAAATATATGTGACGGTTTAATTTCAGAAGGAATTCTTATCATATGAGAACATTAGTTCAGCATACTAATAAACGAAAGCATCGTTGGTTGTTTCTGATTGATAGCAATGATTGTTTGAGATTCAAGAATCGACTATGTGTTCCGAGGAATTTAGAACTTATTTTGATGATTTTGAATGAAGCTCATAGCAGTCGAATGTCAGTTCACCCGGGTAGTACGAAAATGTACAACAACTTGAAACAACAATACTGGTGGCATGGTATGAAACGAGACATTTCTGACTTTGTTTCGAAGTGTTTGATATGTCAACAAGTGAAAGCGGAACATCAAGTGCCTGCAGGATTACTTCAGCCGATCATGATACCTGAATGGAAGTGGGATAGAGTCACGATGGATTTTGTATCTAGGTTGCCATTGTCACCTAGCAAGAAAGATGCGATCTGGGTTGTTGTTGATAGATTGACAAAGTCGGCTCATTTTATTTCCGTTCGTACAGATTATTCACTTGATAAGTTAGCCGAATTGTATGTTTCTCAGATTGTAAGATTACACGAGGTACCTACTTCTATTGTACAGGATAGAGATCCGAGATTCACATCGCGATTTTAGAAGAAATTACAAGATGCGATGGGTACCAAGTTGCATTTTAGCACCGCTTTTCATCCCCAGACAGATGGTCAATCTGAGCGGGTAATTCAGATACTCGAGGATATGTTGAGATGTTGCATCCTTGAGTTTAGCGGTTCGTGGGAACAATTCTTACCTTTAATTGAATTTGCATACAACAATAGTTTTCAATCGAGCATCAAGATGGCACCTTACTAGGCTTTGTACGATCGTAAATGTCGCACACCGTTGTTTTGGACTGAGCTCAGTGAAAATAAGATTTACGGAGTTGATTTCATTAAAGAAGCTGAACAGAAAGTTAAAGTGATTCGTGAAAGTTTGAAAGCAGTATCAGACCGTTAGAAATCGTATTCGGATTTGAAACGTAAAGATATTGAATATTAAGTTGGAGATAAAGTGTTTTTAAAAGTATCACCGTGGAAAAAGGTACTCAGATTCGGTCATAAGGGCAAGTTAAGCCCAAGGTTTATTGGGCCGTATGAAATTTTGGAACGAATTGGGCCGGTAGCTTACAGATTGATTTTGCCGCCTGAACTTGAAAAGATTCATAATGTTTTCCATGTTTCGATGCTTCGACGATATAGATCTGATCCCTCACATGTGATTAACCCATCAGAAGTTGAAATCCAATCTGACTTGAGTTACGAAGAAGAACCGATTCGTATTTTGGCTCACAAGGTGAAAGAACTGCGAAATAAGAAAATTTCATTAGTAAAGGTATTGTGGGTCACGCACGGGGTTGAAGAGGCCATTTGGGAACTTGAAGACTCCATGAAAGAACGATACCCTAATTTATTCGCTGGTAAGATTTTCGAGGATGAAAATTCCTAAGGGGGGAGAATTGTGACAGCCCTAATTTGACCCTAGTCGGACAGTGGTTTTGGGACCACAAAACCGAGTCACAAAAATATTTAGATGTTATAGTTTGTGCTTAATGTATGTGAAATTTGTATGTGTGAATATTTTGTGCCTTGATTTTATCAATTGGATGTTAAATTATGAAAAAGGACTCAGGTGATAAAACTTGAAAATGTGATAGGTAAAAATTTAGTGGCCGAATAACGCATGGTATACTAACATGGAGTACTTGCATGTCAATTATCCACTTTTGGATTTAGTGGCCGGCCAACCTATGTTAGAAATGACTTCACTCCATTAATTAATTAAATTGTAAAATATTTAGTGAGAAAATAATTATTATATGAATTTTATATCATTAAAACATATGCATAAAAATAGTAAAACATGAAAATTATACTTCATTTACCTTGTTATTGCCGAAATCACTAAAGGAAAAGAAATGCAAAAGAGATGAGCATTCGGTCATGGGTGTAGAGTGATTAAGGTATCATTTTCATGATAATTTCTTTAATTTTGGTGAATTTAAGTTGGTTGATAGGCTATTAAGATAGCCCATGAGTTAATTTGTGAATTTTATGATAAATGAAGCATTCGACCATGGTTATAATGTGTTAGATTTTAAATGTTTTGATGTTTTTGATTAGTAATGGTAGAAAGATGAGGTTGGATCTAGTTAAATGTATATATATGTGGAGTAGATGTTAAAGGGAAATCGGCTAATGTGCTTATGTGTGTGTAGTTGCCGAATGAGGACTTAAATGATTATTTGAGTAAATTGTTGTTAATTTGGGTGATTTGGTTATGATATATGGATAGATAAATATGTATGTGAATTCGGTTGTCATGCCTAATTAAGGTATTATATGTGATTTAGCATTAATGAGTATTTGATTATGTCCGAATAAGGTAAAAGATTATTATGATATACTTATTACTTTTATGTGTTTGGGTAAATATATTTGAAATTGGTTAAGTGATGGACATTAATTATATGTGGCTCGACTTTTATGCTCATGAAAAATGTATGTGAACAAAGGAAGTGTATTCGGCTTTATAAACAAGAAATATGATTATTGTTAAAATGATTTTTCAATGTGGGTATATATGATCTTGTATATTTGGCCTTATAATAAGAGTATGTATATGAGGTTGTATCTTGGTTTATGAGCTCGTATATATGAGTGGAGGCATATTTGATTATATAATGACATTTTGGCTTGAAAATTTAAAGATAATTTGTTCATATATAAGTATGTATATTCGGCTAAATACATATGTATGTGATATTAAAGTGTGAATTTTGTGTAATTATATATGGAGTATATATTTGGCTAAATGAAGATTTTGTGACATTAAAATAAAATGTTAGTTTTGGTTAGAAAAATATGTGAAATTCGGCCTAGTAAAAGTATAATTAAATAGTTAAGAATGAGTCTTTGTTGTGTATGTGTATTTGTAGCATTAAGTAAGCACTTATTTTCATGTCTTGAATGAATAATGCAATAGCTGATTATGGTATTTGAATAATCGACTTGTGAGAAGTTAAATAGTTGATTTAAATGAATCAATTTGTTTAATTTAGCTCAAGAACAAAGAGAGCCACATTCGGATAGGGGGAAAGCAAAAGTGGTTGATTAACCAACCCATAATTGCTCAACGGCATTCGAGGTAAGTTCTTAAGTGTTTAAGCTTCATTCTTTTGTATGCTTAAGAGTTAAATGAGTATACCAAAGATAATGATAATTCTATATAGTCAATGTGCTAAACGAGTATTGATTTGAGGCTATAAGTCGGATGTGACTAGTAGATCTAATTTGAAATAGATGTGATGATATGATGTGTTTAAAGATTCATTTTGAAGAGTGAACTATACTGTATGTGATATACTCGAAGGATGGGAACTTTTGTGTATAATTATACATTCGGTTATGTATATATATATATAAATATATATACAAAATGTGAAATACAGATTAAGAAGGTATGAGATTATAAGTGTTTGGTTATCGTAACGTGACATTCGGGCCTTGCCCTAGCAAGTTTTAAGCTGGTGAATATTATCGGGCTCTGAGCCTAGCAGGCGTAATGCCAGTGAAATGATACTGGGCTTTGAGCCTAGCAGGTGTAATGCCGGTGAAATGATATCGGGCTTTGAGCCTAGCAGGCGTAATGCCGGTGAAATGATGTTGGGCTTTGAGCCTAGCAATGCCAGTGAAGAAATTTTAGACTTAAAAAGTCTAGCAGGCTTTGTGCCAGTGGTGAACTCAGGTTATACTTAGCAGGCTAATTGCCGGTGAGTTGACAAAAGTCTAAGACTATGAGACCTTGTGTTAAATCGGTAATTGAATTCATTTAATACATTAAGTTGGCCAGGTATGTGATATGTACTTATACATGTTGGATTGATTGGAATTGAATCATGAATGTGAAATGAGAAGCATATGTAAAGATGTCATATGTGTATGTGTGTATTCGGTCATGGTGAAAAGTTATATGAAATTATGTGAAATACCATTTAGATATGAATGACGAAAGTAACTGTGGATATGAAATAGTACACTGGTTGAATTCGATTGAATTAAAGTTGACACTGAAGTATTTAAATGCCTATGTTATATATGTGAGTAAGGGTAAAACCATCGTAAATTATCGATAAGGGTGGGCTATGTGCGAAACCATCTTATAATTGCTAATATGAACAGTTATGTGCGAATCATTGAGCATGATGTATTTTATTGAGGCGTATATTGAGATTTTTCTTAACTGCAGTTATAAAAATGTGATGAAGTTGATTGGTGATATACATGTTTAAATAATTTGAATGCAAAAAATGTGTGAAAGAGTAAATTTGTAATAAATCTGCTTGGGACAGCAGCAGTAACGTGACTTTAGAAAATCACCATAAATTGTTGGAGTTGAGTTAGAGGTTGAATAAATTATGTAATTAAAGCTTAATGAGTCTAGTTTCTTATAAAAGAAACCGTGTAAGCAAAAGAATTTCCAATAATTAGATATTTGAAGTGGCGTGGGACAGAGTCAAAATGACTTCGAGGTCATAAATTGTAAAAAAATGGTTATAAGATAAAATTTATATGGTTAGACTCCTTAATGAGTCTAGTTTCAAATGAAATAAATGAAAACATAATTTGAATTCTGTACAATGAGAAATTTGATTCGTAGTGAAGAGTGGGCAGAATAGTCAAATAGTGAAACAGGGGAAACTTTAAGAAACATCTGGTATTGATTGGCCAAACAAAAAATTCTGAAAATGTTATGGATAGAATATATATGAGTCTATTTTCAGGAAAAATTAACGGCACTTGATTTGGTGTTTCGTAGCTCCAGTTACAAATAATTTAATGACTGTTGCTCAGGAAGACAACTTGTAGTGAATTTGTGATTATGTTGTAAACATTGATAAAACTTGTTAATGAGTTGCTTATTGTTTTCATATGATTTTACTAAGCGTAAAGCTTACTCCCCTTTTCTTCCCCACATTCCCTAGGATTGCTAGGTTAGCTCGGGTTGGAGGCCAACAGAGATATTATCACATTGTCGAGTCTATGCTATCGGCGTAAGTAAATCTTAGTGTTTCGAGTCTATGGCATGTAAAGGGTTGTAAAGTTGAGTATGTAATAGTATGATTTAGCCAAAGGCATTGGCTTGTTCTTAAGGTAGTTTGATTATTCATATGCTTGTATGTTATTATCTCCTGTGATGTGGTTTATAGCATGTATACTTAGAAATTGAATTGTGATTCATTGTTGAGTAAGTAAATGATGCAAGACTAAGATATTGGTAAACATTTAATAATGCCTCATGAACGTTTTGGATCTTGTAAGCCCGTTTAAGGGATAGTATACATGTGTATGAAAAGTTTAAAATTGATCAAAAATTTTATGGCCTGGTTTTATATGATTGGTTGAGTTTAAGTCTGGTAGCACCTTGAACCCTATTCCGGCGAGGGATATGGGCAAAGGGTGTTACACATGGTGTGTAGGGCTGGTACGGGTGGAGTGTAGTGGTTGGACTTAGGATGGGTTTTGGGCTTTGCATTCATACATGCATATCTATTGATCTGTTACTGAAATGGGCCTATGGGCCATACTGTTGACTGAGAAGGGTTAAGGCCCAGTCTACTGTATCTGAATAGGGTTTCCTCCTAGTTATTACTGAGACTGGATAGGGCTTGGGCCCAGTGGGCTTGAGCTGATTTGTGATCTGGATGGGTTTCTTTACACAATGAGTTTTCCAAACTCACCCCTTTTCCTTCCATCCATGCAAGTGAGCCCTAGACTGGTGGACTTGGAGCTAGAGGGATTCGGAGTGGCCACGTGAACTGCCTTTGGTTATATTTTCCTAAAATTATTTATTATAGTATTTTCTAAATTTCTTTTTTTGGGTTTTAATCTGTAATAAGGCCTCTATTTAATTTGTTTTTAGCTTAAGTTTGATATTGTTTAAATCGTTTCGAAATCGGATAGCTCTAAGGCGCACTATTATAAAAGTTACTTGTTTTCAAAATATCACGATAATAGAGCAAAGCTTCCGCAATGTAAATGTTTTCGTAAATAAATATTTTAAATAGACTTAAACTTAATTTGTTGTTTGTGGACAAGTCATAAGGTTAAAGTGTGGCAATGGGTGTGTGCATATCTAGGATTGGATCATGGAAGAGCTTGGTACTTAAGCAGTCTAAATGACTCACCTCTTCTTTTCTGGTATCCTACCTGGTGCATAGTACCCATTCACTTTAAGCCATAACGAAGAAGATCTAATTTTCCGATACTTAAACTGTTTTAAAAATACCATGTTTCCGCTAGCTACAAAGGTTTACAAGCTTTCACAATTTTCCATAAAATTTTACAGGGTTATTAACAATGTTTAAAAAGGGAATGATTATTTTAATGAACCACGTTTTGAAAAAAATAAACAAAAACAAGTTGAGGTTTTATACAAGTTTAATGGATGAAGTTTCTAAACTCTAAGAAGGGTTTTCAATGAAAACATGGTTTTCAAAAAACACTTCAATGTGACACACCAGACTTGGCCGTAACGTCTGGGCCGGGTTTGGGGTGTTACATCACCTTTAGAAGTGGACGCAATTCCTTGAGAAGCAAATGACTCAAATTGGGTAGCTCGACGATGAGCCCTGTTGTCCCTCATTCTATGTTTATTCATTATGTATCCTATGATCTTAAATTTGATCTATAGTCTTAGAAAAAATAATCACTAGCTAACTTCAGCCAATTTTTAGTTTTCTATCTTACAGTTTCAAAGAAAAATTAAATACCAACTATTTCATTTCTATGTCTACAATAATACATCTCAAGTGTTTACCTATAACTTAATAGATCTTTTCTATGGCAATCGGCATCGGAGTCTTAGACCTGATTTTTTTTTGTAGAATATCATTTTCAAATTTCTCTGTGACTTATTTTTCCCAAATTTCCCCTTTTCATGTATGCATGCATGCAGACTTACTTAAGTAGATTTAAAAACTCAGTCCGAGGTTTTGAAACAAGGCTCTGATACCACTAAATGTAACCTTCCAAACCTGGCTTAGACGTTATAACTAGATTGAGAAGGCTACATTAGCCACCAAAATGGTTAAGCTAACTTACGTTACTTTTTATGACTTTAAATAAACTCATTTTAGAGAAAACCATAGTTGTACTTTGAGTAGCTTAAAAGCATTCATTTATTAGGTCGTGTATGCTTAAGATTCATTTTGTTATTGACAGTGTTCTTTTAGAAAAATCGTTTGCTTGTTGCTTTTTCTTTAAAAAAAAAAACCTCAATGTTAAACTAGTGGAGTGGAAAAATCATTTTTCAAGTCATTTTGGAAAATTAGTTGCCTTATCGATTTGTTTTTCAAAAACAGTGCATTTGCAATATAGTGGAAACTAGGGAACACGATCAAATTTTACTTAAACCCGATATCATGCATTATCCAGTTATTATGCTTAAGTAATCCATGCATGCAAAAAAACTCCTCAAAAGAAAAGTTACCAAGCCACAGACCAAAAAAAATAAAAAATTATAAGCTAAAACCAATAAAGACTTAATAATACTTAATTAAAAAAATAATTCAAGGTCAAAGTTGATTCTTCGAATGCCGAGTCTGGTCCTAATTTTAAAGTTTACCTGAAAAGTTAAACACTATTAGCATTAATGGAAGAAAACAAAACCATCATAGGAATTTCATGTCATTACATTGCCATTATCAAATTGATGTCAAACAGTGTATGAGCATAGGTCATCATTCATTTGAGGAACAATCATTCATTTCGATACCATTCAATACAACAAAATTCAATGCATAGCATAAATCAATAACACTCGAATCTGTCGTGCACATGATGCAATGCAAAAAGGTTCCTACCCATACCATTCGCTACACACAACGAGTTCCCCAGAACCCGTCTGCCAAACTCCAAAACATTATGAGTTTGGTATAAGCCAAAAGGATTTAATAGCTATAGAACTAAATTGTAAGAGTCCTTATGTGGTAATAAAACCATTTCAATTGTGACTAAACATTTATGGGCATAGATTAAATGATTTTAAAGATTTATAATAAAGGTTGAATGTGTAATTTAGTAAATAATGTTAATTAAACTAAAGAAAAAAGCCAAATTATCATTATTTTTACTTCATCTTCACTAAAATAAAACATGGAAGAAGCTATGGTTAGGGTTTGAGAGCTTAGGTCACTTCTTTGGCTAACATGTAAGCATTTTTCATCCCGTTAATGATTTCTATGTTTTTGAAGTCATTGTAACTTAATCTAGCTAGCCCTAACAGCCTGATTTAGGGCCTAAGCAGAATAGTTGTTTCAAAAACACAAATCTGAAGTAGAAAATTTTATTGTGATTGATTTTTAATATTTACTGTATCATTGAATGACTGTGTGAAAATCTCGTTGCGAAATTTTATCGTTTGGGTGCTCAATATGATATTAAGGACTAAATTGAAATAGATGAAAAATGTGTGTTCTAGTTCATAAAGGTACTTGTGAGTAATGGGTTTTTAAAGTAGAGGTCCTTATATTATAATTAGTCCATTTGTTAAATTATTGGACAAAAATGGACATGGAATAGGTAAGGTAGGATATTTTTTTAGTAAGGGTATTTTGGTCATTTGCAAATAAAAGAATTAAAAAGGGAAATAAGGCCAAAATTGTGTTCATAATCATCTTCTTTGGCCGAATATAGAAGGAAGACACCATAGCTAGGGTTTTGTCATCTTTTAAGCTTGATTGTATGTGCATCCTAGCCCCGTTTTTAATGTTCTTCGTATTTTTGAAATCCTCGTTTACCTATTTCTATCATTATTTTGAGTTAGGGTTTATGTTTAAAAATTTACCCATGAATGATATGCATATATTTTGATGTTTTATGAAAGAATATGAATGTTTGGAATGTAATAAACGTCTTTTACCAAGAGATTTTCGACGAAATCACATAAAAGGACTAGTTTGTAACAAGTTGTGAAATGTGTGTAAATGTATGATTTAGTGAGAATTATGAGCTGTTATTAGAGGCAAAAGGTTCAGCTAGGCCTAAAACGCAAGAAAATTGAATAAAAATTATTTTACGAGCCTAGGGGCAAAATCATAATTTTGTGAAATTTAGAGGGCAAAAATGTAATTTTTCCATAATGTGATTTTTGAATCAAATTGAATAGTATGAGTATTAAATAAGCTAAATGTGTTATTATTAGATCAAGAAAGACAAGAATCAACTTGGATCGGGGAAAAGAAAAAGTGGTGGATTAGAGTATAAACTCGTTATAATTTGCAACGAGGTAAGTTTATATGTAAATAATGTCTTGTTTTTATTATGTTATGATATTTTATTGTGACATGTGAAATAAGTTTTAGTATTGTACAACTAATTGATACAAACTGTGAATTGTGGTTGATGAATAGAGATTAAATGAGAAAATCTCGGTTGAACCTTCGAGATGGAAAAACGTAGTTGTAGGTGAATATACCACGGTTATACGCGTAACGTGGTGCTAAATGGATTTGCCACAGTTGTACATATAACGTGGTGCTAAGTGGATATGACACGGTTATACATGTTGATTCGAAAAGTGGCGCTAAGTGCGTATGCCACGAATACATATGTTAGCCCAATAGTATGGTGCTATGTTTGTATACCACAAAGTTGGGTATCAATTATAAAAGGTGGAGCTATGTGCCAAAACCACTGGATATTGTTACATTCCGAAGTGTTCATTGGGAGAAACAAGTTTGTTAAATGGAAATTTTATGTGAAAAGAATGTGGAAATAAGTACCGGGATGTGAATATATGGGTTTTGAACAATGAGTTAGATAAGCGAATGAATTTTGATAAGATAAATATGGAAAAGTGTTATTTTGCAAATTGATAATAGGGAATTTTAGTGAAAGAGGTGAAATTTGGGATAAACAGTTTAAATCAACAACAGATAAGTGACTTTGAAAAATAACCAAAAATGGTAGAAATTGAATTATAAACTGAACAAGATATGGAATCAAAGCTTATTGAGTCTATTTTCATATAAAAGAAACAGGGCAAGTAAAAGAATTCTATATTCTGATTTATTTAAATTTTTGTGAGACTGGTTCAGAATGATTTTGTGATCTCCTGTTCTGATTTGGAAAAATCATTAAATTTTGTACAAAAATAATTATGGAACATAATTTATATGGTTAGATTTCTTATTGAGTATTTTTATAAGAAACAAATGTGAACATCTTTTGAATTCTTTCTAAAGAGAAATTGAAATGTAAGTGAAGAATGGTCAGGACTGTTAGGCTGCGAAACAGGGGAGGATTTAATGAATAAACTGTACTAATTGGCCAAACCAAAAATTCTGAAATTTTTATGGTAAGAATACATATGAGTCTACTTTCTTGGAAAATTAACGAATCTTAATTTGGAGCTCTGTAGCTCCGAATAAAAATAATTGAGTGACTAGGACTCGAATGGACAGCTTGTACTGAACATAAGTAAATGGTAAATTCATGTGAGATTAAGATAGTATAATTGTGGAAACATATTTTGGTACTTATAAATGCCATAAATAGTTTATTATTTTTATTATTTACATATTACTTACTAAGTTATAAGCTTACTTTATTTTCTTTTTCTTTCTTGTCTTATTTTATAGTGTAATCGAGTTTGTTCGTGACTTGGAAAAATTGTCGGAGGCTCACCAACACTATCCATCCTTCCTTTTGGTATTTCGTAAACATATTTTGGAACTATGGCATGTACAGAAGACTTGAGTATTTTTTTGTATATTTTAGTAATATTACTTGAAATATTGATCTCTAATATTTGATATATCACTTGTATTATGCTATTGATGCGGTTTAATACTAGTTAAGTTACTGGTTTATGATATACATGAACTCAATGACTAAAATATGAATGAATATTTGAAGGGTTTTCATTTAAATGATCATTTTATGACACAGTTTATTATGATTACATGTGTGATATTCTGGTAATGCCTCGTATCTTGTTCTGATGTTAATACGGGTAAGGGGTGTTACAAGCCCAGGGACTAATTTGCAAAATTGTTAAAAGGTTAGGGTTTTTCCATGAATGTATTCATGTGGTTTGTGAAGTTTGATGGAATAAAATGAATCATTGTTGTTAGATAAACAACTTTTGTAAGGTGAATTTTGTTGAAAATGTCAAATAAGGACTTATTTGAAAAATGTATAAAAATATGTGGTCAAATTGAGAAATAATGAAATGTATGAGCTGCTATGAGCATATATGAAATTTGGCTAGCTTGGGTTAGGGATGAATTTGCATGAATTTCACTTTAAGAGCTTAGAGACTAAATTGTAAAGAAATTAAAATAATAGGGGCAAAAAAGTAATTTTGTAAAACTATGAATTTTGGATTGAATTGTATAGAATATATATTAAATGGATTGAATTTATTTGTTTAGATCAAGATAGACCTCACACGACTTTAGATCGAGGTAAAGATAAAATTTCAAATTAATCGACTCCGTTTACAGATTTTTATCGTCGAGGTAAGTTCGTGTAATTACATAGTGTTTATACGCTTTCTATTGAACTATATATATTGTAGATTGTTATGTAAATACTTGTTGCATATCCAACGATGTTACGTTGACTATTGAGCCCCATTTGAACCTTAGGAATTCGTAGGATACAAATGACATGTCTTTTGGGTTTACATGTTTTAGGTGCTGGTCTTGAATGTCTTACCAGTGGTTAAGTTCCGGCATTTGCTGCATATATTTGACAGCTTGTAGAGCAGCACCATGTAGCTATGTTACGACCCATAGCTCGTGTAAGTAGACCCATTTCACAGCTCGTGTGAGCATACTCTTTCCACAGCTCATGTGAGCATATATGTAACGGAAAGGATAAACTATGGTTATATGTTTAGCACACTTTGTGTTAGCTATCTCGCGTATCCAACAATATTCTATTCAATTCAACGGGAATGAATTTTGTAATAGCCATTTTTGGTAAAAATCGAAACAATGGTTTCGGGACCACAAATTCGATTCTGGAAAGAAAAATTATTTTATTATTATTTTATGGTCTATGGTATGATATAAATGTCATGTGAAAATTGTGTAAAGAAATTTTATTGATTACATGTTTCATCGATGAAAGGACTGAATTGCATAAAATATAAAAGTTGAATTGTAACACCCCAAACCCGGCCTAGAAGTTAAGCCCGAATCTGGCGTGTTACATTGAAGTGTTTTTCGAAAACCTTATTTTCATTGTAAACCCTTCTTTATAAAAATATGTGTAAATCCTCAGTTTGCACTTGATCAATTCCAAAACGTGAATTATTAAAAACATTAATCCCTTTTTAAAACGTTATTACTTTAAAAATCTTAATTGTTGCGGAAACTTTATTTAAAACATATGCGAAAACGTGATATATGGAAAACAGGTGTTGGTTTGGAAAAACTGTGTTCTACTTCTAGAAATTTTAAAGCAATAAGTAAAATTTCAAATTTAAAATCAAGAAATTATAAAGGCCTTATTACAACCCAAATCAAAAGTACTAAAAAACAAATAATCAAATCCGGAAGAGTAAATAGTGTGTGGCTATCTCCGAGTCCCTCGCAGCACCGATCCTCCTAATGTTAGGAATTACCTGCACAGTTAACTAAACGAGGTGAGTTTATGAAAAACTCAGTGTGTAATCCCCTAATATACAAAACGAGGAGTCAGACATACAAAAGAATTAAAGGTTTGGGCCTCGGCCCTTACTATAGTTTTAGTAACAATTAGGCCCTAGCCCATTAAAACAGACAGTACCAGATAGGTTTTAGCCCATTTCGGAATCAGAAACATTATCAGAATCAGATGGGCCCTAGCCCAAAATAGAACAAGTAACATTATAATTCAGATATGCAAAACAGGGAAGCCCTATACAGACAGATCATTCTGGGCCTTGACCTATTCAGAAACAAAGTGAGCCTTGGGCCCATTACAAATACAGAACAGAACAGATGCATAACCCAACCCAGTCTAGCCCATCACATTACCCATACCAGCCCATTACATCATGTGGGGAATAACTCAACCCACCCAGCCCTACACACCAAATCGCAACCATGCTGCTAAAATCAGATATCGTGGCAGAGCCACCAGAACAGAATTACGTGGCAGGGCCACTAAACAGAATATGTGGCCGTGCCACTATATAGAAATTCCTCCAAATCCAAACCCAACCCCATACAGACTAACAGTACTATTTATCACATGCAAACAGATTAATAGATACAGATACAACATACATAAATCAGACAATCTACTATTAGGGGTATAACAGTCATTTGGTTGCTAGGGGTAAAATGGTAATTTTACCCTTTAGAGGTATTTTGGTCATTTTACTAGTCTCAGTGTTTTAACACCTAATACGACCTTCTAACAGGTTTAACCTCGCTTCGACAACTCAGAATGTCCAAACAGAGTATACGAGCCCAAAACCCCTAATAGGCCCGAGGGGGCCCACATAGCCGTGTGGCCCGCTCAGTCTAAACTTATGTTTAATATCACAGATTTTATCATCTAATGCACCAGATATCATCTTACCGTATAACTTACCCATATAGGCCCGTAGGCCCATTGGTCCCATTTTGGCCCAAAATAACCCAATTGAACAAAAACACGCACGGTGGCCTTCACAATTGAACACCCACGATTTGTGGGTTCGGATTGGCCCACGAGCGTTGGCACGCCCGCAAGACCTCAAAATGCCGGCATTTTGACATTTTAGCTTTTCAGCTTTTGCCGATCTATGCTATTAAAGGGTGTTGTTACACACACCTTCGGCTCTATCAGTACACACCTTTTTGCGAAAACTACGAATGACCCTTGAGTACCCAACCTATTCAATCAATCGTAAACTTGATTAATCGCATATCACAAATGCATAACTAGCCTTACTAGATTCACTTCTTACCTTGACTATACGAGATATAACTTAATCCTCTTAGAACACTGGTTAAAGATCAATCTCACATTCCAATCTACTAACTGCACCATCGACAGCCCTTAATAGAGATCATTGATTAAAGAAGTGACTTAACGCCAAGGACTACTTTAAAGAAATATAGGCACATTCGGCCTATGCCCAACAAGAAGAAGGTGATGCGTTTACCTTAATTAAAATTCGAGATGAAGAGTTCTTGATCGATTTCACAACACTTGTAGTCTTTTACCCTATTGAAACCCCCTACCGATCTCAAAAAGGCAGTGAATTGGCCAATGATCAAAACTCAAGGTAACACAAAATAATCAACAAGAAAGCAATGGGGTAATCGGCCAAAGAAGGATAGAGAAAAGTTGAACAAATAACCAAATAGAGAAGCTAGAAAAGAAAGTGGGATGGCACAGTAATAAAGTGGTTGAGAGGAAGAGAATTAGAAAAGAAAAGAAAGTCTAGAATAGGAGAATGAGAAAAGTATGAAAGTGGACAGAATATGTATGATACGGCTAAAAAGAACAAAAAGAAAAAAAGAGGATGAGGTTGAGAACAAAAGTGACCCCAAATAGTAAAAAACAATATATGATCAAAAGAAGATAACCACTCAAGAGACAAAGGAAAAAAATACCAAACACATTGGGCTCCTAAAGCACCAAATGCCGATTGTCTTCCCACCAAGTCTATTGTCGAATTTGCACAAGCAAAGATACCGAATTCGGATAAATCACTCTCCAATTCCATGCTTATCTCCTTAATTTTAATTCCATACTTATCTTATTGTTTTTAGCCAACAGCACAATTTGAATTTCATTCAAATTGCTTGCACCGACAACAGTCACCCCCAACTCCACCGCTTGGCCGCTTCATCCTGCTACTGAGAGGAGTTTCATTCCAACATGACTTCCTCCCCATGTGAGCAGTAAAAATCAACCACCTATTGGAACGGTGGAAATGTACAAGTGTACACAATCGTAACAAGTAATAAAGTGACAAGTAAATGTCGAGTTATCGTACCCACAGGGACTGTAAAAAGCAATATTTATGAAATTAATTAAAACACTTTGGTGAGTTAAAAAAAAATTTGGTTTGAAAAGAGTGATTTATAGACTAAGATTTTAAAACTAAGTAAGCAATTTAAATAAAATAAAAGAGTTCTAGTGCACGATTTCAAATAAGATTTAATCAAGATGATATAATTGTGTTGGATTAATTACATCTTTTTAACTTAGAATTACTAAATTCATGCTTATGCTGTTCCAAATAAATTCACGACAACCTAGTAATTTGCTAACTTATGAACATATTTACTCAGTAAAAACCCATTCATCTCTTGGAACATATCCCTATGCCAATTCAACCGATTAAATAGATTTATAAAGGTAAACATGCTATCGCACATACATACTTATTGAATTAAATTATCTCTCGCATATTCCTATGTCGATTCAACCGATTAATTCAACTTAATAAACATGTAAAAGATTATGTGAAGTAACAAAGTAGCCATACCTTGAAACAATTTAATCACAATAATCTTGCAAGTTATGCAAGGCATATGTATCGCCAAATACAATGCTAATTTAATTTTCAGCTACCTTAGAAGAATTAAACATGCACTGATTAAGTACTGAGTCCATTAATTGCAATTTCAATCCATTCAACAATTAATTCTTTAGTTATCTAAACAATTTTAATGCCAGATAACCTAAGCATAATTTTACTTAATCAAGCATTTTACTGAGGCCTATAACAGCATAAACACTATTTTAATAATTCAAGTAGGCAAAATATAATCAACCCAACACGAATTAAATTCACACTAATTTGATTAAAATAACCATTTCAACAACAATAATATTCATAGATATGTTCATCATAAAAACAACAAAAATTAAAAAGATAGGGAACAAGAAGGCAAATTCAATGTTTCTCCATGGCTTGACTGATTGCTCCGTTCTTTGTCTCTACTGTCCTCGCTGGTCAAGGCTTCTATGAACACTTTCTTACTGCCCAAAATGGCTGGGAATCTACCTCTTTTCCAAGAGGATAAATCGGCACAAGACTATAGGAAATTAGAGTGGAAAATGGAGAGAAAGGAGAGTGGAGAGGAAGAGAGAATGAGAGAATGTTGAGTGAAGGAGGGATGAGTAAAATGACTAGAAAGGGGTGGCTTTTATAGCTGATTGTGAATGATAAAAATAGAAAATCCCATCAGCCAAAGAGCCCCCCTATGGCCGGCCACACACATGGCAAGGTTGAAGCTTTCAAATTTGCTATTTTAGGCATGGGGCAAATCTACAAAGCCTTAAATAAGGTGGGGTTTGAATGCAAATTGGAGATTTCTCAAGGGCCTTTTTGCAAGCATATTTAATCAGCTAAATTTCTGATTTGGTTTAGCCTATGGACGGTTCTGGTTAGCCAAATTAGTGGCTGGTTCGGCTCACTCCATTCGGTTCAACCAGTGCGGTTCACTAGGCCCTTTCTCCATAATTAATTAAAATTAATTTATTTAACCTAAATGAAATATGAAATAAATTAAAATTAATTTAATTATGAATTAATACACATTTCTGGACTATCTTGGGCTGGAGATTAGTTCGCCTCGATACTCCAAATTGCTTCTCAGTTTTGTTCTTTTCGCAGTGTCCGCCGGGCCATTTTTTGCCCTTTGTGCAATTCTGTCAAAAATAACCAAAATTAATCAAAATTAACAATAAAATTAATTAAAATTCATCATGTTCATATTTTTAGCACAATTTAATTATTTTATAATATTTAATTATTTTTCGACAAGAATTTAATCGGAATAACATGATTTTAAATAAAAAGGGCATGAAAAAGTATATAAATTTTTGTGTTTCCACACCCCCAAACTTAATTCATTGCTCGTCCCAAGTAATGCACAAATTTTGAAAAGAATTTCTCGTAAACACTTTGAAAACCTTCTTTTGAACAATAGTTTTCTCAAAATTATGAATTTGATATACTTATGCTCAAAGAATATGAAATTTGATCATTATGCTACTCAAGTGTTCATATTATTCAAATTAATCTCAACAATTATTACAATAGCAAAATTAGACTAAATGTTTCCTAATAAAGACATATTGATTCCTACCAATTCAATTTTTTAATCCTTTATTCAAGATTAAGTTGCAATCATTAAGCTTAACTTATGTCTTCATATATTGAACAAAGTAATTTCTCTCCATTAATGTAGGTAACTTTGGAGCTTCGAATCAATAGGTCTTTAACAAGGTTGTAACGTGGCTGGGCTTAAGGGTAGGTAAAAAAAGATAGACAAATTTTGGCTAAAAACCCTAAACTCAGTGTAAAGCGAACCTTCAGAAATTTTTACCTTCAATCACCAACTTTCCCACCTTAATCACCAACTTTCCCATGCTTTTTTTCAAATATATGTGCTCTTTCTCTCTTTTTTTCTTTTTATTGAGCACTTGCTTTCTGCATACAATTTTTTTTAGCATTTGATATTTCTTTTCAACTCCCCCCAAACTTATTTTCAGACGATATTCTTGAATAGTACTGATCTAGTGTTTGGGACAATTTAAAGATAATTAAGAGAAACGTGGTGGGCTAAATTTGTATAGGTTCCAAAAATTAGGCCATATAGTCTCAAAGTTGGGTTTCAAAGGATAAAATTTACCATGGTGGGCTTGGAAGGCTCAAACGGTCCAAACAATAGCTGCCTAAATCATTTTCAATGTTCCAAGCTTCCTAGGATTTCACCTCAATAAATTACTAAGTCAATTCTAAAGACTTAAACTTTCATGCATACCTAACTTTCCTAAAGAGATAAAAAAATTTTATGGTATGAAGTTGCATGCTTTATTAAAAATACATTCATGTCATCATTAAACTACATAATAATTTATTGAAAAAAATAGAACTTTATTCATACTCAAGTTTAGCATACTTAACAAAATTCAAATTTATTGAACAGAAATATATCCTAATCATAATCAAAAGAAAAAAAATTTTATTCTGGATGGAAATAATTTCCAATTTCGGTCCCCCAACTTAAAATGAACAATGTTCTCATTGTTTAAAGTGAATAGATACTATACACCAGGTAGGAATTCAGAAAAGAGGAGGTGAGCCAATGTGACTGCTTAAGTACCAAGCTCTTTCAAAATCCAATCCTAGACATGTATATATCTATTGCCACACTTTATACTTTATGACTTGTCCATATTTATTCAGGATTTCCTTCTCTTGTTTTATTATGCAGAAATAAATATTCCTAATTAACCTAATCCTAAAGTAACCTAAAAACAAAAATTAAATAAAGTCAAGATCCCTCCTTTTTATTTATTTGCAGATCCTTCCAACTAGGACTCATCTTTTGGTCCATCATTATTGCCTTTGCATGAATCGCTTCGCTCCTTTTTCAAGAATGGAGTCCATGGCTCGAATATGAAATCTAGAAATTCAGGCACAAAAATAAATGGGTCATTGTATATTTTCTTGAAAGCACTTCTCATCGAGTCATCCCTTATTTTTAGTATCTCCAGTATGCTTGTTGCTGCCATTGCATGTGTTGCATTAAGTCCATCAAACTTGATAGCTCATCTCGAAAGTCTAGGCTAGGCGACTGAGCTCTAAACATTGGAGTTCCAGCATCCGATTCATCTTTTGGCTCCACTGGGTCCACTTTATCAGGGACTTCAAATGATTGCATCGTGGGATCTTCTTCTTCATCAAGGTCCTCTGGTTCTTCACTTTCTTCAACTCGTTGTTGCAGAACTGAGTCTCCGGCTACTTGGTAGAGGTCCCAATCTGTAATTGTGGCTTGAGTGTACCCTGTCTTCTTTACATTAGAAGAATTTCTACTTTCAAGCACAGAATAGTTATTGTAAAGGGGAAGTAAGCAGGGCCAGAACGTCTAGCGGCACAGTTTCAAAATTCTTTCAGGATGATCTTTCCCACATCAATGGTTTTACCCGTCAAGATCGAGTGTAATAAGACCATTCACTCTAATGAAATTGTAGTCCTATGTGAGCTAGGCAGAAGGCTGAAACTGATGAAATAAAACCATACCTTTGCAATAGGTGTTAAGTATTCTCTTCGACAAGTGTGGGTTCCTTGTTTTGACACAGTCCAACTGGAACCTTCAACTCTAAGCTCCTCGAGAATTTCTTACAGAAGTTCTGGCTTGATATTTCTCATCAAAGACGAATACTCGTCGTTCTCAAAATTAGGCAATTCAAAGAACTCATTAATAGCATTCAAATTTATAGGTACCTTGATTCCGCGAACAGGGACTTCTATCATCTTGCTTGAAGTTAAATTCGCGTAAAACTCACGAACTAGCTCCTCATCCACACTAGGTCTCTTTTCACAAAACAGTTACCAATTGAGAGCTTCAGCAATTTGACAAATACGTGCCATGAAGTCTCTGTAGTTGCTCACCTTCAGTGTGAAGCCTTTCTCATGATGCATCTGTTGATTTTTGTAGATACTATCGTATCTCACTTTAGCTTCAATACAATGGAACTTGCTTTGTGTTTCGTCGATTTGAGCGGAGGCACAAATTCTCTTGCGAGGCATAATTAACCTAAACACGAGATGGAAAAAAACAACATTTATTCTCTCAGAAATTTAAATCATAAAAATTATTAATAATTCAAAGAATTGAAAAATTAAATAATTTAAATAAATGAAAATTTAAAAGGGAAATTAAATCTTACCAACTTTTTGCAAAAATATAAGAATTCTAAAGAAAAATAATTATGAAGAAAAAGATGATGAATTAAAAGGAGGGTTGGAGGGTTTGGCTAAGGTTGGGTGAAGGTGGAGTGTCACACAAGTGCTTGGCAGCAGCAACAAGGCTCGCAGCTTGGTCTGCGTGGGAACAGGCTGAATGTGGGCTGAAGCAGGCAGCGTGTGGAGCCTCGCACGTAAGAGCAGGCCTGGGCACTGGAGCGGGACGTGGCCTGGGCAGCTGCTAGACGTGCGCATGGTCTGGGTCCAGCAATGGTGCGCAGGTGGGGCACTGGAGCGGCAGATGCATGCGGCTTGATGGTGTTGCGGCACAAGGTGTTTTGGTGTTTGAGAGGGTTGGTTGATGCATGGATGGGAGGTATAAGGTGGTATTTATAGAATGGTCAATAGGAATTAGAGTATAACTCTTAGTATAATTAAAAATAAGAATTTAATTCTAATCCTACTCAAGTTTAACAACAATTAATAATTAAATATAAGCATATAAAATTATTAATTGCTATTTATTATTAAGATAAACAAAAAATAAAATTGAAATTAAAACAATCTTAATTCTAATCTAAGTTGATAAAAATTAATATATAAATTATAATGAATATAATTATATATTAAAGTTTATCATATTATTAATAGTATATAAAAAATAAAAATATTTCTTCTAGATGCCTTAAAAATATATTTACAAAGAAAGGCACCTAATTTTTTTATTATTTACAAAAAGAGCAATCAAATTTTTTAAAAAATTCAATTAAGCCCCTAGACTTAATGACAATTAAAAATTGAGTTGCAATTTAAAAATTGGATCAAATTTACCCTTTTATTTGAAAAACAAAATTTTATTTTGTTGATTAGGGAAGAATTTCTTGGAAAACTATGTTAAAATAAATTCTCAGGAAAGATTGGAGGGGTCACAAACGGTCCCGCTTAAGTTCCAACCTCCTAGACAGAATTTATATAAACATACTAAACCCAAAAAATAGACCCTAACAAAACACGAAAAATATTAAATATCCGATAAAATGAACGAGATGTTATCCCGATCGGTTTTATCCCCCCAATAATGTTTTAAACGCTGAGCATTAACTTGGAAATTACCTCCCTTACCTTGGAGTTCAACAACTCCGTATGGATCGACTCTGTGAATTGTAAATGGACCGGACCAATGTGATTTTAGCTTACCTAGAAAGAACTTCAGTCTAGAGTTGAACAACAATACTTGCTGACCTGCTTCAAATTCTCGAACTCGGATGTGTTTGTCATGCCATTTCTTGAGTCTTTCTTTGAGTAATTTGGCATTTTCATATGAGAACATTCGGAATTCTTCTAACTCGTAGAGTTGGAACATCCGTTTTTCTTTCGTGAGCTTAGGGTCCAAATTAAGCTGTTGAAGAGCCCAGTAAGCTTTGTGCTCTAACTCCAGGGGCAGATGACTTGCTTTCCCAAAGACCAGCCTATAGGGTGACATCCCTAAAGGTGTATTGTACGCTGTTCTGTAAGCCCATAAAGCATCATCTAGTCTTTTGGACCAATCTCGTCGATTTGGGCAAACTACCTTCTCGAGTATGCCTTTGATCTCCTTGTTTGCCAGTTCAGCTTGCCCATTTGTCTGCGGATGGTAAGCTGTTGCAACCTTGTGTTTCACTCCATTCTTGTCTAACAACCATTTCAACAACTTGTTCACAAAATGGGACCCTTGGTCGCTGATAATGGCTCTTAGGGTTCCAAACCTTGTGAACACGTGTTTCTGCAAGAACTTCATAACGACTTTCGCATCATTTGTTAGATATACCTCTACCTCGACCCACTTGGACACATAGTCTACTACTACCAATATATACCTGTGACCAAAAGACAGAGGGAAGGGCCCAAGAAAATCAATACCCCAAACATCTAATAATTCGACCTCAATGATGTTTGTTCGAGGCATCTCATTTCTGTTGGTGACATTTCCAACTCTTTGACATCGGTCACAACTCTTTACATACGCATATGCATCCTTGAATAGTGTTAGCCAAAAGAATCCGGCTTGCAATACTTTGGCTGCAGTATGAGTACCTCCAAAATGTCCCCCACTCGGAGCTGAGTGACAATGGTATAAGATCTTTGGTATTTCTTCTTCTGCCACGCATCTCCTGATCATCTGATCTGCACACTTTTTAAATAGATATGGTTCTTCCCAGAAATAGTACTTCACATCATGAAGAAACTTTTTCCATTGTTGATACGTCTTATTGATCGGCATCAAACCACAAGCTAAAAAGTTAGCAATATCAGCAAATCAAGGGGTATTATAGACATGATTTACCTTAAGTATATGCTCATTTGGAAAGGTCTCATGAATCGGTATAAGTGGAGCATTTCCTTCATGCGGCTCTAATCTGGACAAGTGATCTGCTACTTGGTTTTCTACTCCCTTACGATCTTGAATTTCCAAATTGAACTCTTGAAGTAGAAGTACCCATCGGATCAATCTTGGCTTAGCGTCTTTCTTGGCAAGTAAGTACTTGATTGCCGAGTGGTTCGTATAGACAGTCACTTTGGTACCTACAAGGTAAGATCGAAACTTGTCGAAAGCAAACACGATAGCAAGTAACTCTTTTTTCTGTTACTGTATAGTTTAATTGAGCTCTGTAAGAGTCTGGCTTGCATAGTAGATGGGATGAAAAACTTTGTTTCTTCACTGGCCCATGGCAACTCCTATAGCAAAGTCACTTGCATCACACATCAGTTCAAATGGCACGTCCCAATCTAGTGTGACGATTATGGGTGCCGTGACTAATCGATTCTTCAAATCATTGAAAGCTCTTAAGCATTCATGATTGAACTTGAATGTTGCGTCCTTCTCTAATAATTTGCACAACGGTTTTGCAATTTTGGAGAAGTCTTTGATAAATTGTCGATAAAACCCGCTGTGGCCCAAAAAGCTCCTAACACCCTTTATAGATGTTGGAGGTGGGAGTTTCTCAATAACATCTACTTTTGCTCTATCTACTTCGATCCCATGTCTCGTTACTCGATGCCCTAGAACAATTCCTTCTCGTACCATGAAATGGCACTTTTCCCAGTTGAGTTCTAGGTTTGTTTCTTCGCATCGCTTAAGTACTTTAGCTAGATTGGCTAGGCAATCATCGTACGTATCTCCAAATACTAAAAAGTCGTCCATGAAAACTTCCAAAAACTTCTCAACCGTGTCAGTGAAAATTGACATCATGCATCTTTGAAATGTAATAGGTGCATTACATAAACCAAATGGCATGCGTCTAAATGCAAATGTACCGTACGGGCAGGTGAATGTGGTTTTGTGTTGATCTTCCAGTGCTACCTTAATCTGGTTGTACCCTGAGTATCCATCGAGAAAATAGTAGTAATCTCGCCCCGCGAGTCTATCCAGCATCTGGTCCAAGAATGGCAACGGAAAGTGATCCTTCCTAGTTGCCTTGTTCAGCTTCCGGTAATCGATGCAGATTCTCCATCCCGTAACTGTTCTAGTCTGTTTTAACTCGTTGTTCTCGTTCTCTATGACTGTGATACCTCCTTTCTTTGGTATGCACTAGACCAGGCTTACCCATGAACTGTCTGAGATGGGGTGAATGATACCCGCATCTAACCACTTGATAATTTCTTTTTTCACCACGTCCTTCATTATAGGGTTCAGCCTTCGTTGTCCATCGATCATCCCTTTTTCACCATCTTCCAGGATGATCTTGTGCATGCATACGGATGGACTAATACCACGAATATCAGCTATGGTTCATCCGATAGCCTTCTTGAATTGTTTCAGGACTAAGATAAGTTTCTCTTCTTGCTCGGTAGTTAATTCTGCTGAAACAATCATAGGCAAAGTAGAAGCGTCACCTAAATAAACATATTTTAAATGAGAAGGTAATACCTTGAGTTCTAATTTAGGTGGCTCCTCGATTGACGCTTTCGACTGTGTGTAATCTCTCTCCTTTAAATCCAAAGATTCAAAAAGGGATTGCAGAGTATATCCCTTTTGATTAGCTTCTAGCAAAGCTAAGTCTTCATCCTCCTCTTTATCATTTGGAGGGTCTGATGTCAAAATTCTTTCCAGATGATCCTCAACAGAGTTGAGTTCCTTCTCCACTATTAAATCCTCTAAGTCGAATACTACAGAACAATCATCTATTACATCAGGAAATCGCATTGACTTGAAAATGTTAAATGTTACCTGATCGTCCTAAACGCGCATAGTAAGTTCGACCTTCTAAACATCAATCAGGGTCCTTCCGGTTTCTAAGAACAGTCTCCCTAAGATAATTGGTACTTCTTTGTCTGCTTCGAAGTCTAAAATTACAAAGTGAACAGGAAAGATAAACTTATCTACATGTACCAATACGTCCTCGATTTTTCCTTCTGGATGTGCTAAGGATCGATCTGCTAGCCGAAGTGTAACCGTAGTAGGTCTAACTTCACCTATCCCCAACTTCCTAAATATTGACATAGGCATCAAGTTGATACTTGCACCTAAGTTACATAATGCCTTACCACAATATGTTGATCCAATATTGCATGGTATGGTAAAACATCTAGGATCCTTCAACTTCAGGGGTAATTTGTCTTGAAGATATGCACTGCATTCCTTCGTCAGAGCTACCATCTCAAATTCTCCAAGTCTTCATTTCTTGGACAGGATATCTTTCATGAATTTGACGTAGTTCGGCATCTGCTCAAGTGCTTCCACCAATGGGATGTTGATGTGAAGTTGCTTGAGTACATCCAAGAACTTCTTGAATTGGACCTCCTGTTTCTACTTCTGAAGTCTTTGAGGGTAGGGTGGTGGAGGTTTCCTTACTGGAACTGGAACTGGAACTGATTGATTTGTCTTTGGCGGTAATTCTGCACCTAACGGAGTTTTTAGTTGATTAGAATTAGCTGGTTCTGAGGTTACCTTATCAGATCTTGCAGGTTCTAGTTCAAGTGGAACTGGAACTTCAACACTTGGTTGAACTTCTTCCGAATCTTGAGCTTCAGCATGCTCCTTCTCAGCTTCAATGATGTTGGGCACTACTGTCTTTCCACTCCTCAATGTTAGTGCTTTACAATGTTCCTTCCCCAGATTTCTTGGATTCTCCGTATCACTAGGTAGAGCACATTGTGGAGGGTTCCTGAGTTCAGTTGCAAGCTGGCCCATCTGGTTCTCCAAACTCTTCAATGTGGCAGCTTGGCTTTGAATTAAGGCGTTATTCTTCACCATGTAAGCCTTCAGTAGGTTTTCTAAGCTATTGGACGATTTTGCTTGAACTAATTTCTGAACTTGCTGTGACAAACTAGGCAGCTGGGTCGGTCTAGGTTGGGCGTAGTTGTTACTGCCCCCAGCACCTTGGTTACTTCAGGAAAGGTTGGGGTGATTTCGCCACGATGGGTTGTAAAAATTGGATTGTAGCCCTTGCCTTCCTCGAGTTTGGTTCGGGTTACCCATGTAATATACTGATTCTGGGTTTGATGGACATTCTTCAAAAAATATCCTTCTCCACAATAGACACAGGCTATATTTTCATATTGGTTAGGTGGCTGAGCTGCAAAATTGTTAGACCCATTAGTGGTAAGATTCTTTAACATTGAAGATATCAAAGATACCTGAGATGTGAGTGAAGTAAGAGCATCCACTTCATGGATTCCAACGACTCCTCTTCCTAACGCTACCCGATTGGTTGGCTACTGATAGTTGTTACTGGCAATCCTCTTGATGATTTCGTAAGCCTCATTGTAAGACTTAGCAAGGAGAGCACCATTAGCGGAGGCGTCCACTACCATCCTTGTATGAGCGTTGAGACCATTATAAAATGTCTCAAGTTGGACGCAGTGTGGGATTCCATGATGAGGGCATTTTCGTAATAATTCTTTATATCTTTCCCATGCCTCATACAAGGACTTGTCATCCATTTGTTGGAAAGCAGTGATCTCATTCCTCAATTTAGCATTCTTTCTTGGCGGGAAATACTTCATGAGGAATCTCTCGGCTAACTCTTGCCATGTGGAAATTGAGTTCGGTGGCAGTGAGTTCAACCAGGCTCGAGCTTTGTCCCTTAGCGAATACGAGAATAGCTTTAATCGTAGTGCATCTTCAGGTATTCCGCTGAGTTTGAAAGAGTCATTCACCTCAATAAACAATCTTAAGTGAAGATGAGGATCTTCAGTAGGCATTCCACTGAACTGGCCTACTGTTTGAAGCATCTGGAACATGACTGGCTTCAGTTCAAATTGTTGTGCCTCGATCTCCGGTCTTCTAATACCCGGATTAAGGTTATTGAACACTGGCACAACATATTGTCGCAAGGCTCTATCCCTATCATCAGCAATAAGGATAGGATTTTGAGCAAAGTTTGCTCCGTTTCCTTGATTGATATTCTCAAAATTCATCTCTTCGGTCCTTCTCTGGATTGCTTGTCTTCTTCACTGTTGAAAGATTCGTTCTATCTCAGGGTCCACAGGGAGTAAGTCGATAATTCGGTCAATACTCATAAACACCTGAAATAATCAAGGAAAAATTAAGTAAGTAAAATTGAACAGGAAAATGAACTAAAATGTAAAAATAAATTCACAAATAATGGTTTTCAAAACAGTCCCTAGCAACGGCGCTAAAAACTTAAAACGGTGGCAATGTGCAAGTGTACACAATCGTAACAAGTAATAAAATGACAAGTAAATGTCGAGTTATCGTAACCACAAGGACTATAAAAAGCAATATTTATGAAATTAATTAAAACACTTTGGTGAGGTAAAAAAAATAATTTTGTTTTGAAAAGAGTGATTTATAAACTAAGATTTTAAAACTAAGTAAGCAATTTAAATAAAATAAAAGAGTTCTAGTGCACGATTTCAAATAAGATTTAATCAAGATGATATAATTGTGTTGGATTCATTACATCTTTTTAACTTAGAATTTTTAAATTCATGCTTCTGATGTTACGGATAAATTCATGGCAACCCAGTAATTTGCTAACTTATGAACATATTTACTCAGTAAAAATCCATTCATCTCTTGGAACATATCCCTATGCCAATTCAACCGATTAAACAGATTTATAAAGGTAAACATGCTATCACACATACATACTTATTGAATTAAATTATCTCTCGCATATTCCTATGTCGATTCATCCGATTAATTCAATTAATAAACATGTAAAAGATTATGTGAAGAGTAGCCATACCTTGAAACAATTTAATCACAATAATCTTGCAAGTTATGCAAGGCATATGTATCGCCAAATACAATGCTAATTTAATTTTCAGCTACCTTAGAAGAATTAAACATGCACTAATTAAGTACTGAGTCCATTAATTGCAATTTCAATCCGTTTAAACAATTAATTCTTTAGTTATCTAAACAATTTTAATGCCAGATAACCTAAGCATAATTTTACTTAATCAAGCATTTTACTGAGGCCTATAACAGCATAAACACTATTTTAATAATTCAAGTAGGCAAAATATAATCAACCCAACACAAATTAAATTAAAGCTAATTTGATTAAAATAACCATTTCAACAACAGTAATATACATAGATATGTTCATCATAAAAACAACAAAAATTAAAAAGATAGGGAACAAGAAGGCAAATCTGGTGTTTCTTCGTGGCTTGACGGATTGCTCTGTTCTTCATCTCTGTTGTCCTTGCCGGTCAAGGCTTCTATGAACACTTGCTTGCTGCCCAAAATGGCTGAGAAATGACCTCTTTTCCAAGAGGAGAAATCGGCACAAGTCTATAGGAAATTAAAGTGGAAAATGGAGAGAAAGGAGAGTGGAGAGGAAGAGAGAATGAGAGAATGTTGAGTGAATGAGGGATGAGTAAAATGATCAGCAAGGGGTGGCTTTTATAGCTGATTGTGGCTACTAAAAATAGCAAATCCCATCAGCCAAAGAGCCCCCCTATGGCCGGCTAGACACATGGCAAGGTTGAAGCTTTCAACTTTGCTATTTTAGGCGTGGGGCAAATCTACAAAGCCTTAAATAAATGTGGGGTTTGGATGCAAATTGGAGATTTCTCAAGGGCCTTTTTGCAAGCATATTTAATCAGCTAAATTGCTGATTTGGGTCAGCCTATGGACGGTTCTAGTCAGCCCAATTAGTGGCTGGTTCGGCTCACTCCCTTTGGTTCAACCAGTACGGTTCACTGGGCCCTTTCTCCATAATTAATTAAAATTAATTTATTTAACCTAAATTAAATAGGAAATAAATTAAAACTAATTTAATTATGAATTAATACACATTTCTGGACTGTCTTGGGCTGGAAATTAGTTCGCCTCGATACTCCAAATTGCTTCTCGATTTTGTTCTTTTCGAGTGTTCGCCAGGCCATTTTTTGCCCTTTGTTCAATTCTATCAAAAATAACCAAAATTAATCAAAATTAACTATAAAATTAATTAAAATTCATCATGTTCATATTTTTAACACAATTTAATTATTTTATAATATTTAATTATTTTTCGACAAGAATTTAATCGGAATAGCATGATTTTAAGTAAAAAAAGGCATGAAAAAGTATATAAATTTTTGTGTTTCCACCTATGCGCAGAGTGTAGCTTGAACTCCTGCCTTCCCACTTCTCCCCATGCTGCTGGCCACTACACCGCAACTCACCTTGTACTATATTTCGGTCACGACTAATTATAACTCTTACCTGCTGAAGCCATGGTTATTTAAGAATAAAAAGAATAAAACTTTGCCAGCCCAGGGGTTCGAACTTGCACCCCTTCAGCACTCCTAGCACGCTACTTGCCACTGCACCCCTAGGCACTCTTTATGTCACATTCCCTCCCCAACTTCTTTTAAGGCCTATTAATCTGCAACCAGGCTATACTAAAAATATTTGCTACCATTCAGATTCGAAGCCCCATTCTCATGGCTGCTCTAAACGTCCCTTGCCACCACTCCACCTACCATATGTGTGTCATTTTTCCTACCCAACTAATTATAAGCCCTCATGCGACAACCCAGGTTGCTCTAAAAAACATCCAACACTTATGCGCATGCTGCGACTTGAACCTCAGCTTCCCTTACTACTTCCTAAGGCCACTTGCCACTGGGCTAGACGCGCACCTTGTGTCGGATTTCACCAGGCTTAATTAATAAGCCTTTCACCTAGTGGCCAGGGTCATTTTGAAAAGAAAATGCAAAATTTTACTAAAGCCCTAACTCGAGCCTAGGACTTTTCGTACACTACTAACCCTTCCTAATTACTCAAATATTAAACTAAACATGAATTTGTAAATTTTCATATTTAAATTATTCAAGCTGTCTTTAACCGATCCAAAACTCAAGGCCCAATACTTCTAGGCCCAAAATTCGGGATGTTACAATTCACCCCTCCTAAAAAAATTTCGTCCTCGAAATTTTTAAATAACAGGGTAGTCGTGTAACCTCTACCCCACTACGCTACTACTATGCACTCTAATCCCACAACATTCAAACATAGAAGTAGACAAACATTTATCAAACACACACCCAATTTCAATAATCAAACATCGTATTCAAACAAAACACACCTAAGTTAAAAAGGGACTGGGCAATCTCAAGGCCGATGCTCCTTAGTCTCGTATCTGGGGCATACTCTTGTCTTCTTATGGCATTCACTCAGATGGCGCCCGTTGCAGTGCTCTCAGGTAGAAAAGTTTGGGCGTGCCTTAACACGTTTCAAACGAAGCTCTGTCTTCTGAGAACTATGAACCCTCTTCTTCTTGCACTCCAAGCACCTCGTTTGAAGTGTTTCCCTAACCTCCATAACTTTAGTCTCGAACACTTCTTCCACCACTTTCCTTATTAACTCAACAAGGGCCTCAGTCCCAAGCTCTGGGTTACCGCTACCCGAAGTTGGTAGAATTTGCTTACCCTCAAACTCCATATCAATACTTTGATTACCAACACAGATCAATTAAATACAAAACTCTAGATTCAAATATTTTAGTAAGACTTACAGAGTCGGCGCTGGGAACTCATGTGCCACACTTCCAGTATCAATATTCAAAAACAATTCAAATTCTCTTAGAATCAAGTTTTAGAAAAGAAAGTTAGAACCCTTTACTTTAAGGATAATTCAAAAAAATCAAAGTTTTAAGACAACTTGGCTCTGATACCAATCCACAGCTGAGTTGTTGTAACCTGGCTCTGATACCACTAAATGTAACACCCCAAACCAGGCCTAGAAGTTAGGCTCGAATTTGGCGTGTCACATTGAAGTGTTTTTCGAAAACCTTGTTTTCATTAGAAACCCTTCTTATTAAAAATTTGTGTAAACCTCAGTTTGCACTTGATTAATTCCAAAACGTGAATTATTAAAAAGATTAATCCCTTTTTAAAATGTTATTACTTTAAAAATCTTACTTGTTGTGAAACTTTATTTAAAACATATGCGAAAATGTGATATTAGGAAAACAGGTTTTGGTTTGGAAAAACCGGGTTCTACTTCTAGAAATTTGAAAGCAATAAGTAAAATTCCAAATTTAAAATCTAGAAATTATAAAGGCCTTATTACAACCCAAATCAAAAGTACTGAAAAACAAATAATCAAATTCGGAAGAGTAAATAGTGTGTGGCTATCTCCGAGTCCCTCGTAGCACCGATCCTCCTAATGCTGGGAATTACCTACACAGTTAACTAAACGGGGTGAGTTTATGAAAAACTCAGTGTGTAATCCCCTACTATACAAAACGAGCAATCAGACATACAAAAGAATTAAAGGTCTAGGCCCCGGCCATTACTAAAGATTTAGTAACAATTGGGCCTTAGCCCATTAAAACAAACAGTACTAGATGGGTTTTAGCCCATTTCAGAATCGGAAACATTATCAAAATCAGATGGGCCCTAGCCCAAAATAGAACAAGTAACAGTATAATTCAGATATGTAAAACAGACTGGGCCGAAGCCTTGTACAGACAGATCATTCTAGGCCTTGACCCTATTTAGAAACAAAGTGGGCCTTGGGCCCATTACAGATACAGAACAGAACAGCTGCATAAGCCAACCCAGTCCAGCCCACAACACCATGTGGGGAATAACTCAACCCACCTAGCCCTACACACCAAATCGCAGCCATGCTGCTAAAATTAGATATCGTGGCAAAGCCACCAGAACATAATTACGTTGTGGAGCCACTAAAAAGAATACGTGGCAGTGCCACTATACAGAACTTCCTCCAAATCCAAACCCAACCCCATGCAGACTAACAGTACTATTTATCACATGCAAACAGATTAACAGATACAGATGCAACATACATAAATCAGACAATCTACTATTAGAGGTATAATAGTCATTTGGTTGCTAGGGGTAAAATGGTAATTTTACCCTTTAGGGGTATTTTTGTCATTTTACTAAGTCTCAGTGTTTTAACACCTAATACGACCTTCTAACAGGTCCAATGTCACTTCGAGCAACTCAGAATGTCCATATGTCTAAACAGTGTATACGGGCCCAAAATCACTAATGGGCCAAAGAAAGATAGAGAAAAGTTGAACAAATAACCAAATAGAGAAGCCAAAAAAAGAAAGTGGGACAGCATAGTAATGAAGTGATTGAGAGGAAGAGAATTAGAAAAGAAAGAAATTCTAAAAGAGGAGAATGAGAAAAGTATGAAAGTGGACAGAATATGTATGATACTGCTAAGAGGAACGAAAAGAAAAAATAAGGACGAGATTGAGAACAAAAGTGACGCAAATAGTCAAAAACAATATACGATCAAAAGAAAATAACCACTGAAGCGAAAAAAGAAAAAAAACACCAAACAAATTCGACTCCTAAAATACCAAATGTCGATTGTCTTCCCACCAAGTCTATTGTCAAATTTGCACAAGCAAAGATACCCAATTCGGCTAAATCACTCTCCAATTCCATGCTTATCTCCTTAATTTTAATTCCATGCTTATCTCATTGTTTTTAGCCAACAGCACAATTTGAATTTCATTCAAATTACTTGCACCAACAGTAGCCACCCCCAACTCCACTGTTTGGCCATTTCATCCTGCTGCTAAGAGGAGTTTTGTTCCAACACGACTTCCTCCCTTCGTGAGCAGCAAAAATCAACCACCTATGCATAGAGTGTAGCTCGAACTCCTACCTTCCCACTTCTTCCCACGCTGCTGGCCATTGCACTGCAACTCACCTTGTGCTCTATTTCAGTCACGACTAATTATAACTCTTACCTGCTGAAGCCACGGTTATTTAAGAAGAAAAAGAACAAAACTTGGCTAGCCCAGGGGTTCGATCTTACGCTCCTTCAGTACTCCTAGCACGCTACTTGGCACTACAGCCCCAGGCACTCTTTATGCCACACTCCCTCCTCAACTTCTTTTAAGGCCTATTAATCCACAACCAGGCCATACTAAAAATATTTACTACCATTCAGATTCGAACCCCCATTCTCATGGCTGCTCTAAACGTCCCTTGTCACCATGTTACCTACCATGTGTGTGTCGTTTTTCTTCCCCAACTAATTATAAGCCTTCCTAGGACAACCCAGGTTGCTTTAAAAGAAATCCAGCACTTATGCGCATGCTGCGACTTGAACCCCAGTTTCCCTTCCTACTTCCTAACGCCTCTTACCACTAGGCCAGGAGCGCTCCTTATGTCGGATTTCACCAGGCTTAATTAATAAGCCTTTCACCTAATGGCCAGGGTCCTGCTGAAAAAAAAAAAGCAAAATTTTGTTAATGCCCTAACTCGAGCCTAGGACTTTTCCTACACTACTAACCCTTCCTAATTACTCAAATATTAAACTAAACATGAATTTGTAAATTTTCATATTTAAATTATTCAAGCTGTCTTTAACCGATCCAAAACCCAAGGCCCAATACTTCTAGGCCCAAATTTTGGGATGTTAAATGAATTCTAGAAGCTAAATGGATTAAATAGCTATAGAATTCTGTAATAGACCAAATTTCAGCGAAGTATGAAATAGTGGTTCGAGATCACCAAATCCGACAAATGAACTGGTAGATTATTATGAGTCAAATGTAGCTTTTAAAAGATTTTTGAAATAGTAAATTGTGATTTATTTGGTCAAGAAATTGAGAAAAAGAGGTATCGAGATCTCGATGTTATAAACTATATCGTAAATATTTTTATATATATTCATAGAGTGTCATTTGGGTGGTATTAAAGTTTTGTTAAGAAATTTTTAGCATTTTGATGGCTAATTGATTAAAAAGGACTAAATTGAAAAAAATGCATTCTTGGGACTTCGTTCTAGTAAATCGGACTTGTAAATATTTTTAATAAATATTTAAGAAGTTGGTTGTGTAATTAATTAGGTTTTAATTAGGTAAATTTAGCTTAATCTAGAGTAATCAGTGAAAAGGACTAAAATGAATAAAGGGTAAAAGTCTAATTATAGATTAATAGAAAGAAAGAAGGACCAAAATGGCAAATAAACCATTCTTAATAGGTGAAGCGGCAAACATTTGAAAAATCTAAGATTTTTCTTAGATATTTACTTATTAATTAATTAGTTATTGTTATTATTATAAATTATATTAAGAAATAAAATAAGATAAGTGTATGGTAAAAATAAATACAGGTGTATTAATTTAAATAAGTACATTTGTATTATTTATTATTATTAATTAATGAAAGATATTTATTACATGAATAATTAAATTATGAGATTTTTAATTGATAATAAATTAAATTTATGACAAATGTAGGGTGGAGATAAAATACATGTGCAATAATGTGTTTTATACAATTGTAATACATGTATTATTTCTTAAGTAGATATTTATTAATTAAATAATGATATTTTAAGATTTTTGTTGTTAATAAGATAAATGATGACAAATGTATGGTATAAATGAGGTATAAATGTAATAACTCATGTGTGTACAAATGTGTATATATGATTAATTATACAATAAATATTTATTATTAATTATACAATAAATATTTATTATTAATTAATAAAATATGTTTATTAGATAATTAATTAATTTATAAGATTTTTATGAGGTAAATAAATTAAATGGAGACAAGTGTAAAACAAATAATTGACCAATTGTAATATAAGCATTTGTTATTAAATAGATTTTTATAATAGTTATTATTATAAAATAATATATATATATATATATAAGTTGAAAGAAAAAGAAAAAGAGAGAGAAATAGTTAGAGAGAGAAACTAAAAAGAAAGAAAGACAAAAGAAAAGAAAAAGGAGAAACTAAGGATTAAAAGCTTGGAGTTTAATTGGTAAGTTAATCAAGTCCTTTTCCTTTAATTTTGATATATTAGAAGCTTTAGAATAAGGTTTTGATGAAACTAAGTTGACATATTGGAAGTTTAAGGTTTTCAAGTATAGTTTATGTTACTAGAAGATGAATTAGGGACTTAATTGATTGAATTTCAAGTTAGAATTGATGAAAGGATTAAATTGAGAAATAAAAAACAGTTTTGGATAGTAGTAGTAGCTTAACTTTGAAAAATCACCAAAAATGGTAGAAATTGAATAACAAGTGGAATGAGATATGAAATTAAAGATTATTGAGTCTATTTTCATATAAAAGAAACAAATCAAGTAAAATAATTATGTATTCTGAGATATTTATATTTTTGTGAGACTAGCTCAGAATGATTTCGAAATCCCCTATTCTGATTTGGAAAAATCAGTAAAAATGTACAAAAATGATTTTGGGGCATAATTTATATGGTTAGATTACTTATGAGTCTCTTTTTATAAGAAATAAACGATAGCATCATTTGAATTTTTTACAAAGAGATAATTAAATCTTAGCGAAGAGTGGTCAGAATTATCGAACAGTGAAATAGGGGAGACTTTAATGAATAAACTATACTAATTGGCTAAACTAAAAATTCTAAAAATTTTATGGTAAGAAGATATGTGAGTCTAGCTTCAGAGAAAATTAGTTTGGAGTTCTGTAGCTCAAGATAAAAATAATTTAGTGATTATGATACTGATGGACAACTTAAATATTCATATAAGTAAATAGTGAAAATTACAGACAATATTACTTACAAGTGTGTTATTTATACTAAGGATGTGGATGGAGAGGAGGAGGATAAATATATGAGTAACTTCTATATAAATTGATCACATGCCAGCTTATAATCGATAAATGTTGAATTAGAAATGAGATAATGTTTTATTTAGAATATTTGTTATGAAACTATGATTAACGTTATAATACAAAAATCGAACTTGTGATTTTATATGGCTAAATTTTAGTGAATATTGAAATTGGATTCAATAAGTGATTTGTCAATTTAGATTGTGATTGATAGGAAGAGTTAGTGAATTGCATGCTTATAAATTGTTACACGTATTTGTCTAAAATATGAGGAAATGATGGTAATTGATACATGGAAATATGAGACTATGATATATAAACATGGAATATGTTTGATGAATGAGTTCATTTGTGATTATATATATTTGTACACCTTGAGTGTACTATCTGTATGAATTGGTATTTGAAATGAATTAATGAGAAAAGTTCTAATATGAAATAGTCTTGAGTTCGAAATGAAATATTATGAAATGTACTTGAAATACATTAATATGTCTTGTATATGTTATTTGAGTTCATGATGTGGGAAGTAAATTTGTATGTAAGTAGTGTATTGTTTTTAATTACATTTTCATATTTTAATATAATTTATGAAATAATGTCAAATATTTGATGTACTTGATAAAGTATCAAAAAGTGAGATAATTTCCCGGTTGAACATTAGGAATAGAAAATGGATACGAGGGACCTATGTGGAAATCTAAGTGAAATACACCCATGACACCTAAGTGAAATAAGTTCATGGTATTGTGCCAAGTGATATAAGTTCATGGCATCTAAGTAAAATAAGTCCATGGCATTGTGTTAAATGTGATTAGCTCAAGAATGAGCCTATGTGATCTATGTGAAATGAAGTAGTTTTAGCAACAAGTGTGGCACTATGTGAAATGTCTCGATGTATCCATTATCATCCCGATGTGTTCAACGGGAATTGAATTAAAATGACTAAGTGAAAATGAATGTGATTATAATGATGATGATATTTCGAATGGTTTAATAAATAAAGTTCCAACATAGAATAATCTGAGTATGAGATAATAAATTATAAAATTAAACTTGAAATACATGGAAATCATATTTATTTGATATATTGAAATGTGACATGGAAAATACATGTATGTGAAACTTACCAGATAATTATGCATATTTAGGTTTATGAATTGTCACACGAAATTCATGAAAATGATGGTACATGAAATATTGGTACAATGAATTGAATGATTTATGTTTATGAAGAAACGTCAAGAGAATGATATACACCATGATATGCAAATATGTGACTATCACTAAAACGTGCTATATGAAAATTATGGAAGTTGTGAGGAGTAATAAACTCAAGTGTGATATGTTGATAAAATAAGTTTACCAATATTGAATTTATATGAAATATGTTCAAGTATGTTAACAGGTGTTGTTGTTGTTGTTGACGCTTAGACAAGTGCCAAATTACTGGTTCAATGGCAAAATGTTTATAATATGATGCGTTGAAAGGGCAACTGCTCAAATAAAAATATATTGTGCTCGTGGAAAAGTGGTAAGTTTTAAGTTGTGAAATTTTTTTAAAATGAATTATCTGTATTTGTCCTAAAAATTTTGGTAATGTCTCATAACCCTATTTCGATAATGGATTCGGGTTAGAGACGTTACAAATTCAAAATTAGAGGTCTTTATTTGGTAAATAGACCATCAAAGAAAAGTTAGTAGATATTTTTGATTAATCATTCATGGAAATTAGAAAAAGAAAAAGGATGAAATAGGAAAGTGGAAAAATTAATGGATGATGAAGTAATTAATAGAAATATCATCATTTTATATCATCTTCATCCCCAAAACCTCCATGGAAACCCTAGGAAACAGAAAGCAAGCTTTCATGGCTAAATTGGGTAAGTAATCAAGTCCCGAGAAACTCATTATGGCAGGGTGTTGTCTGTTCCAGACTTTATTACTTTATTTGAAGCTGGCATCGAGTGCCTGACTCACATGCGACCTTCAGGTCTCTAAGGAAAGAGGACATACTCCCCGATTCTCGGGGGATACGCGTTGCGGATTGGTTGCGTCTATGCTTCGAATCGCAAAATTCGGTTAGTATTGCAAGATGAAGTTAGTGTGCCGGCCCTACGGCCCTAGCTACTTTCCTTCCTCCCAGCCGAGGGCAATAACCTTGTTCTTTGTTTGAACGAGGAGAACAGCGTTACTCTAACCTTTTAGAGTGTGGATTTCATAGTTGCTATTGGGAGCAGGTTTCGGATCGACACAGGGGACAAATCCACTGTGAGACCCTTACACCAAAAGCGCTTCGCAAACTCAGCATACCCCGAGTGTAAGATTAGAGACTTTGACATTGATATGTCAACTCCCAACTCCGCTAGAGTCTGTTTATAAATCTTGGTACTTGTGATCGCACTATCCAAGCAACTTTTGGTCACTTATGCTGTAACACCCCTATCCAAGCAAATATTTACAAATGATTACAAGTATTTACAAGGCTTATGACCAAATATTTACAAGGCTTATGATTACAAATCTATTGTAATCGCACTATCCAAGCAATTTTTGGTACTTGTGAAACTTTTGCAAATGATGTAAATATGGCATGTATAGGCTAGTTTTTAAGTTGAATCGTTTGGTCACTTATGCTGTAACACCCCTAACCCATATCCGTCGCCAGAACAGGGTTAAAAGGTATTACCTGACTGAACAAATTTCTAAATGTTTATTAATACATACACCAATATAATTTCAATTGTACCTCAAAGATCAAATAGTAAGTTTAATCTAATCTTGTTCATAGCCGAATATAACAACTAGCTAATATGAATCATTTCATATCAATATATTTCATTGAGTTACCCATAAGAGCACTTATCAAATTTCAAAAAAAAAATAATGGTTAATTTCTTTTTCAAATAGCATGATCAAATCTCTTAGTAACAAAGCAAGTAAATTTCAAGTTCAAAACACATTTAACACCATTGTAAACTTATGCTACTTCATCCAAACATACATGAGTAATATAACCTCTTTACTTACTCACTCACTTAACCTATTTAACAGAATAACAAACCACCTGAATCATTGAACCATACATTCATAATTTGATCATACTTAATAATTGAAATATATATATATATAACTATCGAATATGCAATTTGTATATATAGATAAGCCATAACCGAATATACCGTTATGAATAAAACATCTCACGACTATTAGTTCAACTATATGACCTTACTAAACAAAATGAATAAGCCATTTTCGCATAGCTTGATTATAAATACATATTCAGAACACAACTTGATTTAAAAGAGAGAGAGTTTAAGCCTATACATGCTATTATCAAAATATCAATTTATAAAAGGTACCAAAATTATCGAAAAGATAGTGTGGATGACTTTGACTTGAATTCCCGAGCTCGTAGCTAGCGACCGAGATCTATAAAATAGAGTAACAAGACACTCAAAGTAAGCTAATTAGCTTAGTAAGTTTCAAGTAAACAAATCAACTTAATTAAGTACATCAATCATATATATATATAGTCTAAATATAACCTCAATTGGGCCGAATATACTTGGCTATATCAAACACATTTCCATTAACATTTTATTCGTTTAAAGTTCATAGTCACATAACCATATCATCAATGCTTCCAAAGTCACTCTTAATTTTCACTTATTAGAATAAATCTAAGGCACTATATACACATAAATTTTCTATAGTCATAATCATGGGCATAACATGTACTTTCAAGTATTAGTTTCACAATAACCGAATACATATATATAATCACACCACAATCACTTTCCATTTCATTACCACAACTCAAATCACTTTATCTTCACATACATGTAAGAATTTTACATACCTTAGCGATTTGTATCTATTAATCAAGTTCAATTGCCGCATAGTACAAGTTTCTTAGCTTTAAACCTTTATCATTTCACCGGCAGTTAGCCTGCTAGGTATAACCCGAACTTATCACCAGCTCACTGCCTGCTGGACTTCACGTCTGATGCACATTCACCGACTTTTCGCTTGCTAGGCTCAACGCCTGATACTAATCACTAGCTTTGAAGCTTGCTAGGTCAAAGTCCCGAATAATATCGTACGATAGTCAATTCATAAAGTTTATCATATATCATTTCCTATACTTTTAATATTCACATAACATAAGCATATTAATAAGATGATGCTTTCATTCGCTCCGACTCATACAACACATACTTTGCTTTCATTTTATATTAACCATTAGGCCAAACAACATTACTCATTAGCCATTCGGCCTCACTATATATATATATATATAACTTGCACACATTTATCATTAGCCATTTCGGCCTCACCACATATACATATTTTATACATATTTCACATTAACCATTTGGCTTTACCACATATAGAACTTTCATTCGATTCACATTGATCATTCAACCATATCAAATATATATATCACTTAACTACATTCGGCTATAATACAAACATAATGGAGTCTTGGTTCTTATGATAAGTATGCAATTACATATATATAATTATATCATAACATATTCGCTTCTATCTCATGCTTAATTACTCAAAACTTACCTCAAAAGTTGTCGAACGATTTAAAACGGCTATTCAAGTACTTTCGCTTTCCTTCTATCCGAGTTTGGCTCTTGAGCTTAATGCAACAAAGTTTAACCTAGTTTAATTACCTCACTAACTCAATATAATTAACAAGACAATTTCTTAATGATCACATACATATACGGCAACACTAGTAATTAAACATGACCACATAATCGAGACCTCATCACAAATCATCCCAAAATCACAATATCATTGATTAACCAATACATAACCTCAAATACATTCATTCATGAACCAACTTTAATACTTCCTACTTATACTTATCAAGCAGCCGATTATACATACATACCAAAGCATCATTCATAATGAAAATTATACTATCAAAGCTTAAAGCCGATTCTTTAAATATTTGTTTACAACTACTTATACACGGCAAGTCTCAATTCCCATCCATCAAAAGATTAATTTACACAAGGTAATCACAAAACACTTTCTCTCCATACTAATGTCTAATTCATCACCCTATGCTTTTAATCCCACCATTTAATGACAATTTACCCAATTAATAGCTCCACATCATCTATTCACCATTTCTAATAAAGCATGAAATCCACAACCATTTCATACTTCTATTTCATGACCGAAAGCATGAATGAACACCAAATCCATAATTTCTATATGGGCTATGGCAACTACCAAACAAATATCCCAAATTCACAAAAATTTAAAGAATTAACCTTAAAATCTTACCTTAATTTGAACATAAACTAGCCGAATACCCTTGCTTCCAATTTCTTTTCTTCCTTAACTTATTCTAAGTGTTTCGGCTAAAGTGAGGAAATAAAATAATAACTTTGTTTTTATCTCCCACTCACTTATAATAATATATTTTATTATATAACAAAATTATAACTTTGTAAATTATAATTATAAAATGCATATAATGGTTTTTACTACTCATCCATTACCGTGCATTAAAAGAAAAGGGTTTAATTTCCATGCAAACCCTCCACTTTGGCCATCCACTAATTTAGTCACTTAAAATTTATCCACCACATATGCAAAATCTTTCAAACAAATCCTTTTTAGCTAATTTTACATCCAAATGACAAAATCAAAATGTCAAACTTTCACAATAGGCAATTCACATGATAAAAACACTAAAAATAATATTTTAACCAATTGTTTGACTCAGTTTTGTGGTTCCGAAACCACTTTCTCGATTAGGGCCGAAATAGGGCTGTCACATATGCTAGTTATTATAGTATGTATTTTGGCACTAGCTCAAGCTATGTGATATGGCTTGATTTGATAATGGTTGGTTTATATTGGAAGTATTATATGCTATGTTTTTATATGGTAAATTTGATGAATGATACATGGAATATGTAATGTTTGAATGTGGTCATTTGATAGGTTTCAATTGTGATAGAATTAGTAAGCTGAACTAGATAGTGAATTGGCTCATATTGGTACATGTTTGATGATACAAATTGGCATGAATTTTGGTTGTTTATGAATGGTCTATAAGTGATTTGAAATGGTTGATTTGGTTGCTTTATGGTTCATAATTGTTGTGAAATTTGTGACTATAGGTACTTGACCAAATGGGTGTGAAAATGGCTTAAATCAAGCCTATTTCTTGCCACACGGCCAGAGCACACAGACATGTGTGTAAAACGTGTGACCTCTATTTTATGGTTAGTTAATTAGTATAGTGTATAGGCTGGACAGCCAGGCGTGTCCGGTGACCGTGTGGCTGATTCAAGTTGATGCACGAGTTGGACTCATGGGTGTGTCTAGTACCCTTATAGCCAAGTCAAGATGACACACGGCCTAGACACACGGTCGTGCCTAGCAACCGCGTGGCCAAGTCAGTAAGTATGCCCTGTTTCCACATGGCCTGGACACATGGGCTTGTCTAGTGGCCGTGTGAGGCACACGGCCTGGGCACATGGCCGTGTGTCCTTATTTCGAAAATTTTCTTAAGTTTTCCTACAACTTTTGCATGATGTCAAATTAGTCCCTATGATATGTTTAGAGTTTTATAAGTCTGTTTATAGCATGATTTGATTATGAATGCTTGAAAAGTTGCTGGATTATGATGTTTTATGATGTAGTGTTGATGTTACATTGTTCTGATTTGAGTTACAAGGTTGGTAATGCCCCTTACCTATTCTGGCGACAGTTATGGGATAGGGGTGTTACATTTTATTAGTATCAGAGCTACGGTTTAGTCGATTCTAGGACTACCGTAGTGTATACAAGTCTAGCTATACAAGCCATATATATATATATCTCTGATAGTGCGATATCTCCTGACATCTTTTGAATTATGCTTTATATAGTAAATGGATCCAAATCGAGCAATAGCCAACGATTTTGAAAATAACGCGCTAGCTCCCGCTCAAGGGACTGCGCCTACTAAATCGAGCCCTGCTACGGGCAGTTCGGGAGAAGCTAAACAAGCTTTCTTTCGAATGATGTCAGAGTGGTTTTCTGAATTTATGCGAGCAAACCCAGCTGCTCCACAACCTCCACCCTCTCTGGTTCCCCAACTAAACCCTGAAGTTATACGAGGTACGGATCTTTTAAGATTGAATAGACCTCCTGTTGATAAGATACAGAAATACGGGGCTGAAGAATTTCAAGCTACAACTAGTGATGATGCTGAGAGGGCTGAATTCTGGCTTGAAAATACGATTAGGGTTTTCGATGAATTAACTTGCACACCAGAAGAATGTTTGAAATGTGCTATCTCATTATTACGAGATGCAGCGTATCAGTGGTGGAATACCCTAATATCAGTTGTTCCATGTGAAAGAGTTACATGGGATTTCTTTCAGATTAAATTTCGAAAGAAATATATTAACTAGCGGTTTATTGACCAGAAACGAAAAGAGTTCCTTTATTTGAAACAGAGTCGAATGACTGTAGCTGAATATGAAAGAGAATTCGTACGACTCATAAATATGCTCGTCAATGTGTTTCTATCGAAGCTACTATGTGTAAAAGGTTCAAAGATGGACAAAATGAAGATATCCTATTGTTAGTTGGGATTCTTGAACTGAAAGAGTTTGTAGTTCTGGCTAATAGGGCCTGTAAAGTCGAGGCACTTGCTAAAGAGAAATGAAAAGCTAATTTTGAATCGAGAGAGACCAAAAAGAGATTTGCGAGTAAGTCGCATCAGTCTGTATCAAAGAAAGCTAAAGACTTCCATCCCTGTTCCATTACTTTTCAGGGTGTAACGATCAGAGATAGAGATGCAAGATCATTTAATCTGAAGCCCCAAATGACATATGTTTCTAGTGCAGGTAGTGTGAAAAATTTGGGACCTGATTGCAAGCATTGTAACATAAAGCACTTTGGTGAATATCGATTGAAAAGTGGAGTATGTTTCATATGTAGGTCACTAGATCATTACCTCTGAGACTGTCTAGAGAGATCTACTACTGTTAAAGAGCAATCTGTAAAAGTTAGCAATACTGTTACCAGAGGCAGACAACCCCAGCATACTGGGAATCAGGGTGGAAACTACAGTGCTACTCGAGATTCAAATGTTAGATCTGAGACACGCGCTCCTGCTCGAGCCTACGCTATACGTGCATGTAAGGAAGGCTCATCGTTTGATGTTATTACTGGTACCTTTTCTCTTTTTAACATTGATATAGTTCCGTTGATAGATCCTAAATCAATTCATTCGTATATCTGTATGGAATTAGTGTTCAAAAAGAGTCTACATGTTGAGCCTACAGAATTTGTAGTTAAAGTATCAAATCAGTTAGGAAAGTTTATATTAGTTGATAAAATATATAAGAAATGTCCATTGATGACTCGGGGATACTATTTTCTGGCTGACTTGATGCTCCTACCATTTGACGAGTTTGAAGTGATATTAGCCATGGATTGGCTGAATATGAATGAGGCGGTTGTTAATTGCAGACAAAAGAGCAAAGAATTGAAAGGTCAGAATGGTGAAATTCTTCAGATTGAATCAAATGATTCGAATGAATTACTGATTGTGATATCTGCTTTACGAGCTCAGAAATATGTGAAAAAAGGTTTGTGATGCATATTTAGCATATGTACTGAATACTAAAGTATCGGAATTGAAGCTTGAAGCTGTACTGGTTGTTTGTGAATTTCCAGATGTATTTTCAGAAGAATTACCGGGTTTACCACCGATTAGAGTGGTTGAATTTGGTATTGAATTGTTACCGAGTACAACACCAATATCAATAGCTCCATACAGAATGGCACCGACCGAATTGAAAGAGTAAAAAGCATAGTTGCAAGAATTAACTGATAGAGGATTTGTGCGACCAAGCTTCTCTCCTTCAGGTGCTCCAGTGTTATTTGTGAAAAAGAAAGACGGGTCAATGAGAATGTGTATAGATTACCGGTAATTGAATAAAGTGATTTAAAGAATAAGTATCCTCTATCGTGAATAGATGATTGGGTTACAGTATTTTCAAAGATTGACTTGAGATCAAGTTATTACCAGTTACAGGTTAAAGATTCTGATATACCGAAAACTACTTTCAGAACACGGTACGGTCATTATGAATTCTTAGTTATGCCTTTTGGTTTGACTAACGCTCTTACGGTATTTATGGATCTAATGAACCGTGTATTCAGACTGCATTTAGAGAGATTTGTTGTTCTGTTCATTGATGACATTTTGATCTATTCACGTGATGAGATGGAGCATACCAAACATTTGAGAATTGTGCTACAAACTTTGAGAGATAAGTAGTTATATGCTAAATTTAGTAAATGTGAATTCTTACTTCGGGAAGTCTGATTTTTGGGTCATATTATTTCAGTAGAAAGCATCAAAGTTGATCCGAGCCAAATATCTGCAATTTTAGATTAGAAACCACCGAAGAATGTATCTGAGATTAGAAGTTTCCTGGGTTTAGCAAGTTACTACCGAAGATTTGTTAAAGGATTCTCGATGATTACAGTACCGTTAACTCGATTGCTCCAAAAAGATGTGAAATTTGGATGGACTGATAAGTGTCAGCAAAGTTTCGAACAGTTGAAAGCACTGTTAACAGAGGCACCTATTTTAGTTAACCTAAATCGGGTAAAGAGTTTGCAATTTACAGTGATGCATCGTTAAACAGACTGGGCTGTGTATCGATGCAAGGAAGAAAAGTCATAGCTTATGCTTCCCGACAGTTGAAGCCACATGAGAAGAACTACTCGACACATGATCTTGAGTTAGACGAAATAGTCTTTGCATTAAAGATTTGGCGACACTATATGTATGGTGAGAAATGTCGAATCTTCACAGATCATAAAAGTCTAAAATACTTGATATCACAAAGAGATTTGAATCTGCGACAACAGAGATGGCTTGAGCTACTAAAAGATTATGAGTTTGTGATTGATTATCATCTGAGAAAAACTAATGTTGTAGCAGATGCCTTAAGTCATAAATCCTTGGTTGTTTTACGAGCTATGAACAATCAAATGATGTTATGTGACGACGAATCTATTTTAGCTGAATTAAAAGCTAAACCGATATTTCTGCAACAAATCTGCGAGGCTCAGAAAAATGATAGCAAGTTACAAGCTAAACGACTTTACCGTGAGTCTAATTCTGATTATGAATTTAGTATTGGAACTGATGATTGTTTAATGTTCTGTAATAAAATTTGTGTACCGAAAGATACCGAGCTTATTCAAAAAGTTTTATGCGAAGCACATGATAGTCGTTTTTCTGTTCATCCTGGTAGCACTAAAATTTATAACGATTTGAAACAATTGTATTGGTGGTTAGGAATGAAACAGGATATATCAAAGTTTGTATCTAATTGTTTGATCTGTTAGCAAGTAAAGGTTAACCGTCAGGTTTATTACAGCCAGTTATGATTCCAGAATGGAAATGGGACAGAGTTACTATGGATTCCGTATCAGGATTGCCCCTGACTCCCAAAAAAAAGATGCAATCTGGGTTATAGTGGATTGATTGACAAAATCTGATCACTTCATACCGATACATACAGATTATTGTTTGGATAGACTAGCTGAATTATACTTATCTTAGATTGAACGATTTCATGGTGTACCATTGTCTATTATCTCCGATAGAGATCCGAGATTCATATCGAAATTCTGGAAGAAATTGTAAGAAGCTCTGGGACTAAAATTGAATTTCAGTACAGCTTTTCATCCTCAGACTGACGGTCAGTCCTAAAGAGTTATACAGATTCTAGAAGGTATGTTACGATGTTGCATCCTTAAACTTGAAGGTAGCTAGGAGAAATACTTGCCTCTGATTGAATTTGCATATAATAACAGCTTCCAGACGAGTTTGAAAATGGCTCCGTACGAAGCTTTATACGGTTGTAAATGTCAAACACCGTTATACTGGACAGAATTCAGTGAGAAAAAGATACACAGGGTTGAAATGATCAGAGAAACAAAAGAAAATTTGAAAGTGATACGTGACAGTTTAAAAGCAGCTTCGGATAGGCAGAAATCATAAGCGAATTTGAAACGTAAAGAAATAGAATTTTAAGTCGAAGACCGAGTTTTCTTGAAAGTATCACCGTGAAAGAAAATTCTTCATTTCAGCCATAAAGGAAAGTTAAGTCCATGATTTATCGGGTCGTATGAAATTGTTGAAAAGATAGGGCCTATAGCCTATCGACTATCATTACCGTCTGAACTTGACAAGATACATAATGTTTTTCACATTTTGATGCTACGTCGTTACCGATCTGATCCATCACATGTGATCTCTCCCATTAATCTAGAAATACAATCAGATTTATCGTACAATGAAGAACCGATCAGGATCTTGGCCCGAGAAATCAAAGAGTTAAGAAATAAACATATAACACTTGTGAAAATTCTTTGGTGTAAACACGAGATAGAGAAAGCTACGTGGGAACTGGAGGAAGCTATGTGAAAATAGTACCCTAACCTATTTATCGATAAGATTTTTGGGGACGAAAATCCCTAAAGGGGGGAGTGTTGTAACAGCCTAATTTTGAGTCTGATCGGAACAGGTGGTTTTGGAACCACCTAACCGAGTTGAAAAATTTACTTTATTATTTTAGTATGTCTTACAGCATGATAGTGGTTTATATTGGAAGCATTATATGCTATGTTTTCATATGGTAAACTTGATGAATGATACATGGAATATGTAATGTTTGAATGTGGTCATTTGATAGGTTTCAATTGTGATTGAATTAGTGAGTTGAACTAGATAGTGAATTGGTACGTGTTTGATGATACAAATTGGCATGAATTTTGGTTGATTATGAATGGTTTATAAGTGACTCGAAATGTTTGATTTTGTTGCTTTATGGTTCATAATTGTTGTGAAATTTGTGACTATAGGTACTTGACCAAATGGGTGTGAAAAGACTATCAAAGGAGTGCAGTGCGTTTCTGTAGAACAAGCTGCCACTGAAATTAAAAGACCCAGGAAGTTTTACTATACCCTATAACATTGGTGAATCTTACTATGGTAAAGCTTTGTGTAAGTCAGGAGCAAGTATCAACTTGATACCTAAGTCTATTTTCAAGATGCTAAGGAGAGGTGAAGTAAGACCTACAACTGTGACGCTTCAGCTAGTGGATCGATCTTTAACATTTCCCAAAGGGAAGATTGATGATGTTTTGGTAAAATTTGACAAATTTATTTTTCCTACAGATTTCATTGTCTTAGATTTTGAAGCAGATAAGGAAGTGTAGATCATCCTTGTGAGACCATTCCTAGCCACAAGAAGTACGTTAATTGATGTGCAGAAAGGAGAACTCACCATCTGAGTTCCAGACAATCAGGTAACTTTTAACATTCTTAAAGCGATGAAATTTCCTGATCTGACAGAAGAGTGTTCAATTATGGAAGAAATAGAAACCTTGGTTTCTAGGGGAAGTAATCTTGAAGAAGATCCATTAGAGAAAGCTTTAAAGTTTGACACTTTGGAGGACACTTTGGAGGATGAAAAAGGTGAGGAAAACATGGCTTTAATGGAAGTCAATCCAAGAATTTTTATTCATTCCACACGGTTTGAACCGTTGGAGTTAGAAGTCAGAGAAGTTGTGCAACCCAAGTTGTCAATCGAAGAACCACCTAAACTCGAACTAAAGGTACTTCCTTCCCATTTGAAATATGTTTATTTAGGTGGCTATTCTACTTTGCTTGTGATTATTTCAGCTAAACTGACAAAAGATCAAGAGGAGCAATTAATTGTTGTTCTAAAGAAATTTAAGAAAGCAATTGGGTTTACCATAGCTGATACTTGAGGTATAAGCCCTTCTTTTCACATGCACAAAATTATTTTAGAGGAAGGTGAAAAAGCTCGAATTTATTGGAAAAGGAGGATCAATTCTACTATGAAAGAAGTTGTGAGAAAGGAAGTGATCAAATGATTAGATGCAGGAATCATCTATCCTATTTCAGATACTTCGTGGGTGAGTCCAGTGCAGTGTGTACCGAAGAAAGGTGGGATCACAATTGTTGAAAATGAGCATAACGAGTTGATTCCAACAAGAACTGTTATGGGTTGGAGAATTTGTGTTGACTATAGAAAGTTGAATAAAGCTACTTAGAAGGACCATTTTTCGTTACCTTTTATAGATCAGATGTTAGATTGGCTGGCAGGTAATGAATTATATTGTTTTTTAGATGGTTATTCGAGATATAACCAAATAGTTGTAGCTCCGGATGACCAACATTAAACAACCTTTACTTGTCCGTACGGTACATTTTCTTTTAGGCGAATGCCTTTTGGTTTATGCAATGAACCTGCAACATTCCAACGATGCATGATGGTAATATTCACTGATATGATTGAAAATTTTATTGAGGTTTTCATGGATGATTTCACTATTTTTGGTAACTCTTATAATACTTGTTTGAGTAATTTAGCCAAAGTACTGAAGAGATGTGAAAAAGACGAATCTTGTCCTTAACTGGGAAAAATGCCATTTTATGGTTAAAGAAAGGATTGGTTTAGGGCATAAAATCTTAAAGAAAGAAATTGAAGTCGATAAAGCAAAGGTGGATGTAATTGAAAGATTACCGGCTGCAATTAATGTGAAAGGAGTCAGAAGTTTCGTAGGCCATGTTGATTTTTACTAAAGGTTTATCAAGGATTTCTCAAAAATTTCTAAACCGTTGTGTGTTGTTAGAGAAAGATACAGTGTTTGATTTCAACAAAGCATGTTTGGAAGCTTTTGAAGATCTGAAAAAAGGGTTAATCTCAGCCCCAATAATTGTTACACCTAATTGGAACTCACCTTTTGAATTGATGTACGAGGCAAGTGATTATGCTGTTGGAGTTGTGATGGGTCAACGAAGGAACAAAGTATTTCACCCTATTTACTATGCAAGTAGAACCTTAACGAGTGTCCAACTCAATTATACGGTAACTGAAAAGGAACTCTTTGCTATAGTTTTTTCTTTTGACAAATTTCGCCCATATCTTTTAGGAACCAAGTTGTTGTGTTTAATGATTTAGTTGTTATGTTTGGCATGTATATATGGTATTATGGTTGGTGTGCTTTTAGCACTTTGATGCCTTGTTGGTTGGTGTTTATATTGTCAAATTGATGAATGGTTTTATGACCAAATTGGTAAGTGTTGGTATATTTGCAATGTGATCAATTAGGGTATGCTTTGATATGGAATTTAGTTGAGTATGTTTGGATGAAATATGACCACTTAGACACAAAGTTAGGTATGAATGCTTGGTTGTTATTGACGTGCCTATATGGCATATTGGTTGTATGGATAATTGGTCTATTGAGTTGGTCTTTTTATGCATGTTTTGGGCATGTTTTAAAGTCTTGGTTATAAGTGCAAATGGCTTGTAGGTACATGCTTGAATTGGGTGAAAGAAATAGCTTGATTTTAGCCTATTCTGAGTGTAAGTGTTCTTTTACCTATGCTAAATATGTGATACATATGGTTGTGAATTGTGATAAAAAGAATTATGATGTGATGAAATATGAACATGTTGTGATGACTATTGTGACGGTAAATATGAGCGTATGTTATTCATGCCATGTGACAGTGTTTATAATGTGCCAATGATATGATTATATGGTGAATATGTGCGGATAATCGGTAAGTAATATTTGATGACATTATGTAACACCCTTTACCCTTATTCGATGCCAGAATAGGGTAAGAGACATTACCGGACCTAGCGCACAAATAAACATTCAATCTCGGGTTACAAACTTTTGTCCAAATTAAAATCATTTGTATTTAATCATAAAGTCCCTAATACAAGCCTACGAGGCCCAAAACATGCATTAGAGGTGATATGGGACCAAACCGATAACTTTAGCAAATTTCACAAAACTTCGAGGATTTTTTCGCAAACAGGAGTCAGACTCCCATATGGATCGGGACACGCCCGTGTGGCCAGGCCATGTGGTCTTACACGCCCGTGTCTCGACCCCGTGTAACTCTCTGACTTGTAAATCATGACCAAATTGAGCTCACACGGCCAAGTCACACGCCCTTGTGCTAGGCCATGTGGAAAATTAATTTTCACAAAAATAGGTGTAAACTTCACACGGCCAGGGCACATGCACGTGTTCGAGCCCGTGCCATCCATACGGCTAAGACACACTCTTATGTCTCTGCTCGTGTGTTCAATTCTGAGCATTCTGTTTCTCAAAATTAAGGTGCAGGGGACACACGGCCTAAACACATGCCTGAGGGGCTGGTCGTGTGTCTGGACACACGCCCCTGTGCTTACCGTGTGGACAAAATGTACGCTATTTACCAAGCCATTTTTCCAACCTTTAATGTACACACCTACACAACAAAATATAACACCAATCCAAGCAAATACATACAACTAAAGGTGTACATGGGCCGGGCCGGGCCGGGTTCGGGCCGAGTCTAACTAAAAATTTAGGCCCGTTCATTGGGCTCGGGCCGGGCCGGGCCCAAAAAATGGGCCTAAAATTTTGTCCAAGCCCGACTCATATAAAAATGCTAAAACCCGGGCCCGGCCCGGCCCGCCCGTATTAATTTTTTATATTATTTTATATAATTTTAAATATATATAATACATCAAAAATACTAAAAAATTTTAAAATAAATATTTTTCAACAAATTGAAAATAAATTTTAAAAAATATGTAGACTTAAATAACACTAAAATAGATGTAACTTAACAAGCAAAAGCCTCTAAAATAATAACAAAATTAACAAATGTCTTTAAAATAATAACAAAATTAACAATAAAATAAGTTTTATACAATATCTAAACAATAACAACAAAACAATAACAACATAATAGTAAAATGGTAGCAAAATAGGGAGAAAAACAATAAGAAAACAATATTTTAAAAAATACTTTTTGTCTTTTAGTGAATTTGGGCAGGGCCGGCCGGGCTCGGGCCAAAAATGCCTTACCCGAGCCCGGCCCATTTTTTAAACGGGCCTATATTTTTGCCCAAACTCTCCCACATTTCGGGCAGGCCTCTGGCCCGGCCCATGTACACCTCTACATACAACCAAATATCCCCAACTAAGACTTTAACAGCTCGATTTAGGGCCAAGTCAAAATAGTAGTTTTGGGACCACAAATCCGAAGCAAAAAATTTTATTGTGATAAATTTTTAAGGTTTATAGTATGATTGAATGCATGTGTGAAAATATTGTTAAGAAATTTTATCGATAGAGGGCCCAATTAGACTAGTAGGACTAAATTGCAAAAAGTGCAAAATATGTGTTCTAGAATCTTTGGGTGTTTAATTGAAATGAATTGGTAAATTAGAAGTCCCTATTTAGTAATTAGACCATTATATATCATGATGGACAAAAAAAGACACGGAAAGGTAAAATTTCAAAGTAAGGCCTTAAGGGCATTTCGGTCATTTGGTTAATAGAAGAATATAAAGGGAAAATAAAGTCAAATTTCTGCTCATCTTTCCCCTACCTTGGCCAAATTTCACAAGGAAACAATATCTATGGTTTCTTCAACTTTCAAGCTTGATAGTAAGTGCATCCTAACCCCGTTTTTAATGCTCTTTACGTTTTTAAAGTCGTTATCACCCAATTTACCTATTTCTACCATTATTTTGAAGTAAGGTTTATGTTTAAAAATTTACCCATGTGTGACATGCATGCATTTTGATGTCTAATGGTAGAAAATGAATGTTAGTTATGTGACAGATGACTTTTGCTAGGTGATTTTCGGTAAAAATATTAAAAAGGACCTATTTGCAAAAGTTATAAAATGTGTGTATAAATATGTGAATAAATGAAAAACGTGGGCTACTATAAACATGTAATAGGTTCGGCTAGGCTTGGGTTTTGAGAAAAATGAATACTTCTCATTTTACGAGCCTAGGGACTAAAGTGTAAATAACTAAAAAGTTAAGGCCAAAAATGTAATTTTGCCTTAATATGATTTTTGGGCCTAATTGAATAATGTGATAATTAAATGAGTTAAATGTGTTATTATAGATCAAGAAAGACAAGGAATTAACCTTGACTGAGGGAAGGACAAGGTAGTGGACTAAATCACAAAAATAGTCAATTTGTACCGAGGTAAGTTTGTATGTAAATAATGAATCATCTTATTTTGTTTGTAATGTTTTAATGTTGTATAAAATGTGTGAATGATTTATGTGACATAATCGACAAAGTTTCGATAATTGAGGAAAATCTCGATTGAACCTTAAGAATAAAATAGTATACGAGTGACATGTCACTAGGAACCTATGTGTGATTATGTGCTTATGTGATTCTGGGTGCTGGTCTTGTACGTCTACCAGTGGCTAGGTAATCCTACATATGTTGTGGATACCTGTTAGTTTATGTGAGCAACACTAAATATCTACGTCCCAAACATCAGCTTGTGTGAGCAGACCCGTAACTAGCATGAGAACGAGCATATACGTGAAAAGCGATATGAGGTAGCTTGGCTACATATGTGACCCTTATGTGCAAACCTTCCGTGTATGTGTTAATATTCTGAGTGTTCAACAAGAATGATAAAGATGTGAAAATATGTGTTTGTATGATGATGTGGTACAGGTGTGTACGTGAAATTCATAAGTATAAATTCTACAAGTGATGATCGTATGGTAAGATTGTACTTGAGTAAGTAAGCTTATGAGATTTTAATGATAAATGTATTATTTTTCATTGTATGAAATTACATGGTTATTAGGTGGTTATGGTGTTATTTATTTGCATATAAACTTACTAAGCTTTTAAGATTACTCCCTTTACTTTCCCTTGTCATATAGTGTCACCAAGCTAGCTCGGAACTGGGACTTGTCGGAGGCTCACATCACACTATCAGAAATATTATTTTGGGTATTTGATAATTTTGATATTTTTGAAAATAAGGCATGGATAAGGACTTGTGATTTTGTTAAGTGTCATATTTGATTTGGCCAAAAATGTTGGCCTAAGTTTGTTGAAGGTTCATTTTTGTATAAGGCCATTTGAAACTGGCTAATGTTGGTTATTGGTGTAATCATGTATTGATGTCTTTCATGAATGTGGTAGTTTGCATGATTAAATTGATAATTGTGTAATGTTTATGCATGGTGATTATGGTATGTGAATGATAAATGGATGCCATGTTATGGAGGTTTGGTTGCTTAATTATCTCATGATAAGTGTTGTTGAATGGGTATATGTGTTTTTGTGTTTTCGTGGCAAATGGCTAGGTAAATAACCTATATATTGTCCACACGGGTAGACACACGGGCGTGTGTCTAGGCCGTGTGTGGCATACAGTCTGCCCCATGGGCGTGTTGATAGGCCGTGTGTCCCCTGCAACGTAGTTTAAGAGAAACAGAATGCTCAGTATGGAATACACGGGTAGAGACATGGTTGTGTGTCTCAGCCGTGTGTAGGACACGGCCACAGGACATATGCGTGTGTCCAGGCTATGTGAAGTCTGCATTTTAAATGCGAAATTAAATTTGCCACACGGCCTAGTACACGGGCGTGTGACTTGGCTGTGTGACCTTAAATGGTTGATGACATCATAAACAAAGAGTTACACGGCCTGAGGACACGGGCGTGTCCCGGGCCACACAGGCGTGTGTGACCACATGGCCTACTCACACGGGCGTGTGATTCTTCAAAACATGAAAATTTTCTAAGTGTTCCAAGGTTTTTAGTTTAGTCCCGAACCACTCTCGATGCATGTTTTGGGTCTCGTAGGCCCGTATAAGAGACGATATGTATGTGTAAGAATGGTTTTGACTTGAATGAAATATTATGGCTCAGTTTTGCACGATTAGTTATGTTTAAATTCAGTAATGCCTTGTACCCTATCCCAGCGTCAAACACGGGTAAGGGGTGTTACATTTAGTGGTATCAGAGATATGTTTTAGTCGATTCTCTGACTAACCTAGCTTGTGTACGAGTTTAGCTATAATGCCATATATAAATTGTGATAGTGTGACGACACTTGACAAATTAAATTATTTTTCCATATAGGAAATGGATCCCGATCGAGCCGTAGCTGATGATGTAGCAAGTAATGCGCCAACTCCCGCCCAAGGTATCGCGCTGCCCGATAATAGGCATGTGACAACTTGTCATGGAAGAAAGGCTTGGGGAGCCTTTCTCCACATGATGGATGAGTGGTATATGGAGTTTATTTAGGCGAATCCGAATGCCCAACCCCCTCTAGCCCCTACAATTCCTCAATCGGTTTCCGTAGCCCCTCAAGTTGTGGAAATGGTAAGATTGAGTAAGCCTCTTGTTGATAACATTCAGAAGTACGGGGCCGAAGAATTCAGGGCTAATATAGATGACGATCCTGAGAGGGCAGAATTTTGGCTTGAAAATACCCTTCGGGTATTTGATGAGCTTTCTTGTACTCTAGAGGAGTGTTTGAAATGTGCCATTTCACTTCTGAGGGATTCGGCTTATCATTGGTGGAAAGCTTTAGTGTTAGTGGTACCCAAGGAAAGAGTTACTTGGGATTCTTCCAAGAGGAATTCTGAAAGAAGTATATAAGTCAGCGGTTCATTGATAAAAAACGCAAAGAGTTCATAGAGTTAAAGCAAGGCCGAATGACTGTATCTGAATACGAGCAAGAGTTTGTTAGACTTAGTAAGTACGCTTGAGAATGTGTGTTCACAGAAGCTATCATGTGTAAGAGGTTTGAGGATGGATTGAATGAAAATATTAGAATGTTTGTTAGAATTTTAGAATTGAAAGAATTTGTTGTGTTAGTCGAACGAGCTTGCAAGGGGGAATAGCTATGTAAAGAAAAGAGAAAAGCTGAGCTCGATGCTAGAGACTCGAGAAAGAGACAGATGAGTAAGTCATATTAGTCCTCGTCAAAGAAATCAAGGGATATGCATATTCGTTCGAATGTTTCAGCTGGGAATCCTAGCAGAGATCGTGGGAAGCAATATTTGGGTTTTAAGGCCCAAACTATGTCCATAATGAGCGTTGGGAATGTGAGATCTGATAAGCCAGAATGCCAACATTGCGATAGGCGACATCCCGGTGAAGGTTGGATGATCAACCGGGCTTGTTTTAAATATGGCTCCCAAAATCATTTCATTAAGGATTACCCTGAAGTGATTGAAAAAGATAACTTTCAGAATGCAAGATCGAGCAACACAGCGGCTAGAGGGAGGCTAGTGAAAAATGTGGGAAATGTGACTAGTAGCAAAGGTGTGTCCAAGGATTCAGCTGCGAGATCAGAAGCAAAAGCACCTGCAAGAACTTATGTTATTCGTGCTCGAGAGGATACATCCTCCCCTGATGTGATTATGGGTACATTTTCTCTTTATGGTATTAATATAGTTGCACTAATCGATCCTGGATCGACGCATTCTTATATTTTCTCTTTATTGTTTGTAAAAGTTTGATATGTTTGGTAATGCTCTTAACCCTATTCCAGCGACGGATACGGGTTAAGGGTGTTACAAATTTGGTAACTAGTATGAATTTGCCTGTTAAGTCTATTGAGTTTGTGATTAAAGTGTCAAACCCTTTAGGCAAGTATGTGTTAGTGGATAAAGTTTGCAAGAATTGTCCTTTAATGATTCGAGGTCACTGTTTTCTGGATGACTTAATGTTGTTGCCATTTGATGAGTTTTATGCTATTTTGGGTATGGATTGGTTGACATTGCATAATACTAAGGTAAATTGTAGATAGAAAATTATTGAATTGAAATGTGAAAATGGTCAGATGCATCAGATTGAAACAGATGAATCGAGTGAACTGCCTGTTGTGATTTCATCTATGTTAACTCAAAGATATGTAAAAAAGGGTTGTGAAGTATTTCTTGCTTTTTTGTTTAATACAAAAGCATCCGAATTGAAGATTGAATCAGTACCGGTAGTCTGTGAATTTCTGGATGTGTTTCTAGAAGAGTTTCTTGGTTGTCTTTGATCAGAGAGATTGAGTTTGCTATTGGTTTAGTACCTGGGACTACCTCAATATCGATTGCTCTGTATAGGATGGATCTAACTAAATTAAAAGAATTAAAGACTCAGTTGCAAGAGTTGACAGATAAGGGATTTGCGAGACCGAGTTTTTCTCCCTAGGGTGATCCCGTTTTGTTTGTAAAGAAGAAAGACGGATCTATGAGACTTTGTATCGATTATCAACAACTCAACAAAGTGACTATAAAGAGCAAGTATCCTTTGTCAAGGATCGATGAATCTGATCTTCCGACCGTACTTAGATAAGTTTGTAGTGGCGTTTATAGATGATATTCTAATTTATTCTTGAGATGAGTCTGAGCATGCCGAACAATCGAGAACTATATTGCAGATTTGGAGAGATAAGAAATTGTTTGCTAAATTTAGTAAAAGTGAGTTTTGGCTTCGAGAAGTCAAATTTTTGGGACATAGTTTCGGGTGATGGTATTCGGGTTGATCCAAGTAAGATTTCGGCAATTGTTGATTAGAAACTGCCGAGAAATGTATCCGAGGTTAAAAGCTTTTTGGGCTTAGCCAGGTATTATCGATGCTTTGTCAAGGGATTTTCAATGATTGCTACTCCTATGACCAAGTTGTTGCAAAAAGATGTTAAGTTTGAATGGACCGACAAATGTCAGCAAAGTTTTGAGAAATAGAAAGCACTATTGACTAAGGCGTCGATCTTGGTACAACCTAAATCGGGAAAGGAATTTGTAATTTATAGTGACACGTCTTTGAACGGTCATGGTTATGTATTGATGCAAGAGGTCAAAGTAATAGCTTATGCGTCAAGACAGTTGAAACCGTGTGAGAAGAACTATCCGACACATGACTTGGAATTGGTTGCCATCGTTTTTGCTTTGAAAATTTGGCGTCATCATTTTTACAGTGAGAGATCTTGTATTTTTACTGATCATAAGAGTTTAAAGTATATTATGACTCAGAAAGATTTTAATTTAAGACAATGGAGATGGCTCGAGGTATTAAAAGATTATGAGTTGGTGATCGATTATCACCCAGGGAAAGCAAACATAGTTGCAGATGCATTAAGTAAAAAGTCCTTGTTTGCTTTGAGAGCTATAAGTACAAAGTTGGCCTTGTCTGATGATGGTTTGGTTTTGGCCGAGTTGAGGGCTAAACCGTTATTTTTTCAGCAAATTTGCGAGGCTCAGAAAAGTGACAAAGAACTTCAAGCTAAAAGTGTTCAGTGCATATCGACGAACGACTCAGGTTTTCAAATCGGGGCCAATGATTGTTTGATGTTCCGAGATAGAGTTTGTGTTCCAAAAAATGCTGAGTTGATTCAGGAAATTTTACGCGAGGCACACAGTGGTTTTTTGTCTGTGCATCCAGGTAGTGAGAAAATGTATAATGATTTAAAGAAATTGTATTGGTGGTCGGGTATGAAAAGAGATATATCTGAGTTCGTATTGGAATGTTTAATTTGACAACAAGTAAAGGCTGAATATCAAGTGCTTTCGGGTTTACTTCAGCTAGTGATGGTACCCAAATAGAAATGGGATAAAATTACAATGAACTTTGTAACGGGTTTGCCTTTGACTCCTAAAAAGAAAGATGTCGTTTGGCTTGTTGTTGATTTATTGACGAAATTGGCTCATTTCATTCCAGTATGTACTGACTATTCACTTGATAAGTTAGTTGAATTGTACATAGCTGAGATTGTAAGATTACACGGAGTGCCTATTTCTATTATCTCGGATAGAGATCTGAGATTTACTTCAAGATTTTGGAAAAAGTTGTAAGAAACTTTGGGCACAAAGTTGAACTTTAGTACCGCGTTTCATCCACAAACCGACGGTCAGTCTGAAAGAGTAATTCAGATTCTTGAAGATATGCTTCGATGTTGTGTTTTGGAATTTGAAAGTAGTTGGGAGAAATATCTACCTTTGGTTGAGTTTGCTTACAACAACAACTTTAAGTCGAGTATAAAGATGGCACCGTATAAGGCATTGTATGGCCATAAATGTCAAACTCTATTGTATTGGACTGAGCTCAGTGAGAGATAGATTCATGGAGTTGATTTGGTTAGAGAAACCGAAGAAAAAGTGAAAGTAATTTGTGGTTATTTGAAAATCACTTCAGATCAGCAAAAGTCATACGCAAATTTAAAAAGAATAGAGATCGAGTTTCATATTGGTGATAAAGTATTTCTGAAAGTATCCCCAAGGAAGAAGATTTTGAAATTTGACCGTAAAGGTAAGTTGAGTCCTTGTTTTATTAGTCTGTATGAGGTAATTGAAAGAATAGGGCCAGTGGCATATCGATTAGCTTTACCGACAGAGTTGGAAAGAATTCATAATGTGTTCCATGTGTCGATGTTGCGACGGTACCGTTCTGATCCTTCACATGTGATTTCCCCAATAGAGATTGTGATTCGATCGGATATGACATATGATGAAGAACCGATTAAGATTTTGGCTCGGGAAGTCAAACAATTGAGGAATAAAAGTATAGTATTAGTGAAAGTGTTTTGGCAAAGACATGGGATAGAAGATGCTACGTGGGAACCTGAGGAAGCCATGAGAAAACAGTATCCAAACCTCTTTTCTGGTAAGATTTTTGGGGATGAAAATCCCTAAAAGGGGGAGAGTTGTAATAGCCCAATTTAGGGCCAAGTTGGAACAGTGGTTTCGGGACCACAAATACGAAGTAGAAAAATTTATTGTGATAAAGTTTTAAGGTTTATAATATGAGTGGATGCATGTGTGAAAATATTGTTAAGAAATTTTATCGATAGAGGGCCCAAAAGTAAGGTTTATGTTTAAAAATTTACCCATGTGACAGATGACTTTTGCTAGGTGATTTTCGGTAAAAATATTAAAAAGGACCTATTTGCAAAAGTTGTAAAATATGTGTATAAATATGTGAATAAATGAAAAACGTGGGCTGCTATAAACATGTAATAGGTTCGGCTAGGCTTGGGTTTTGAGAAAAATGAATACTTCTCATTTTATGAGCCTAGGGACTAAAGTGTAAATAACTGAAAAGTTAAGGCCAAAAATGTAATTTTGCCTTAATATGATTTTTGGGCCTAATTGAATAATGCGATAATTAAATGAGTTAAATTTGTTATTATAGATCAAGAAAGATAATGAATTAACCTTGATCGAGGAAAGGACAAGGTAGTAGACTAAATCGCAAAAATAGTCATTTAGTATCAAGGTAAGTTTGTATATAAATAATACATCATTTTATTTTGCTTTTAATGCTTTTATGTTGTATAAAATGTGTGAATGATTTATGTGACATAATTGAAAAAGTTTCAATAAGTGAGAAAAATCTCAGTTGAACCTTCGGAATAGAATAGGATACGAGTGACATGTCACTAGGAACCTATGTGTGATTATGTGCTTATGTGATTCCGGGTGTTGGTCTTGTACATCTACTAGTGGCTAGATAATCCTGCATATGTTACGAATACTTGTCAGCTTGTGTGAGCAGCACTGAGTAGCTACGTGCTGACTGTCAGCTTGTGTGAGTAGACCCGTGACTAGCTCGAGAATGAGCATATATGTGAAATGCGATATGAGGTAGCTTGGCTACATATGTGACCCTTACGTGCAAACCTTCTGTGTATCCATTAATATTCTGAGTGTTCAATGGGAATGATAAAGATGTGAAAATATTTGTTTGTATGACGATATGGTACAGGTGTGTACATGAAATTCATAAGTATAAATTCTATAAGTGATGATCGTATGGTAAGATTGTACTTGAGTAAGTAAGCTTATGAGATTTCAATGATAAATGTATTATTTTTCATTATATGAAATTGCATGGTTATTAGGTGGTTATGGTGTTATTTATTTGCATATAAACTTACTAAGTTTTTTAGCTTACTCCCTTTACTTTCCCTTGTCTTATAGTGTCACCAAGCTAGCTCAGAACTAGGACTTGTCGGAGGCTCGCATCACACTATCAGAAACATTATTTTTGGTATTTGATAATTGTGATATTTATGAAAATATGGCATGTATAGGAACTTGGTCATTTTGTTAAGATTTGGCCAAAAATGTTGGGCTAAGTTAGTTGAAGGTTCATTTTGTATAAGGTCATTTGTAACTGGCTAATGTTGGTTATTTGTATTGATGTCTTTCATGAATGTGATAGTTTTCATGATTAAATTGATAATTGAGTAATGTTTATGCATGGTGATTGTTGTATGTGAATGATGAGTGGATGCCTTGTTGTGGAGGTTTGGTTGCTTAATTATGTCATGGTAAGTGTTGTTGAATGGATATATGTGTTTTTTTTGTTTTCAGGGTGGCAAATGGCTTGGTAAATAGCCTATATATTGTCCACACGGGTAGACACACGAGCGTGTGTCTAGGCTGTGTGTGACACACGGTCTGCCCCATGGGTGTGTTGATAGGTTGTGTGTCCCCTGCAATGTAGTTTAGGAGAAATGCTCAGTATGGAACACATGGGCAAAGACAAATCTATGTCTCTCAGCCGTGTGTAGGACACAGCCACATGACATGGGCGTGTTCCTAGGCTGTGTGAAGTCTGCACCTTAAATGCAAAATTAAATTCACCACACGGCTTAGCACACGGGCATGTGACTTGGCTGTGTGACCTTAAATTGTTGATGACGTCATAAATAGAGAGTTACACGGGCTGAGGACACGTGTATGTCCCGAGCCACACGGGCGTGCGTGACCACACGGCCCACTCACACGGGCGCGTGACTCTTGAAAATATGAAATAACCACTCCAGATGTATGTTTTGGGTCTCGTAGGCCTATATAAGGGACGATATGTATGTGTATGAATGGTTTTGAATTGAATGAAATTTTATGGCCCGGTTTTGTACGATTAGTTATGTTTTAATTGGTAATGCCTCGTACCCTATCCCAGTGTCGAAATCAGGTAAGGGGTGTTACAAAGACATTAACACATCATTCATGAAAGATATCATCATATGAATATACTTATAATCAATATTGGCCCATTTCCAATGGCCTTATACAAAATAATCATCAAACCAAAATAAGCCAACATATTTGGCCAAATCAAATATGACACATAACAAAATGACGCAGTCCTCCTATACATGCCATACATTCAAAATGTTAAAATCATCAATACCCAAAGTGAGAGAGTTGATAGTGTGATTCGAATCTCCGACGATCACTGATTCGAGCTAGCTTGGCAACACTATAAAACAAAGGAAAAAAAATGGGAGTAAACTATATAGATTAGTAAGTTCATATGCAAATAATAAGCATCATAACTAAGCAATTACCATGTATTTCATATAATGAAAGATAACATAATTGCCATTAAAATTCCATAAGCATAACTTACTCAATCACAATCTTACCAAGTGTTCATCACTTGTAGTGTTCGTACTTGTGAGGTTTATGTACATACCTATACCAAATCGTAACATAGCCACACACTCTTTCACATCTTTGACATTTCCCATTGAACACTCGGAATATTAATGGATACTCAGAAATTTGTACAGAAATGCCACATATGTAGCCGAGCTACCTCATATTACACAACACATATAGGCTCACTATCAACCTATTCACGGGCCTGCTCACACAAGCTGTCGGTCAAAACGTAGCTACCCAGTGCTGCTTATACAAGATATCAGGTATCTGCAACAAATGCCGGACTATCCAGCCACTAGTAAGATGTATGAGACCAGCACCCGGAATCACATAAACATGTATATACACATAGGTTCCTAATGACATGTCACTTGTATCCTATCCTATTCCTAAGGTTCAACTGGGATTTTCTCACTTGTCGAAACATTGTCAAATATGTCCAAAGAATCAATCACACAATTTATACAATAATAAAGCATTAAAACATAATATAATGATGCATTATTTACATACAAACTTACCTCAGTAAAAAAATAGTTGAAATGGACCTATTCATCAAATACTTTATTTTTTCCCCGATCTAGGTCAGAACTCGTTTCTCTTGATCTATAATAACAAATTTAACTTATTTAATACACATTATTCAATTCAGTCCAAAAATCATACTATGGTAAAATTATATTTTTACCCCTAACTTTTTAATTATTTACACTTTAGTCCCTAGGCTCGTAAAGTAAATTTCTTTCAATTTCTTCATTACTCAAGCCTAACTGAACCCTTCTCATGCTCAAAGCTACCCATATTTTTCATTTATTCACATTTTCTACACATTTTACAACTTTTACAAATAAATCCTTTTTTTATATTTTTACCAAAAATCAATTAGCAAAAGTCATTTATCACACATCTAACATAAATTTTCTACCATTAGACATCAAAATACATGCATGTATAACATGGGTAAAAGTTTAAACTTTGATAATACTTCAATTTAGTCATTGGAAAAGCTAGATTAGGTTAGGTGGATCTCAAAAACATAAAAATCATTAAAAACGGGGCGAAGATGGACTTACAATTGAGCTTGGAAAGCTTGGCCAAAACCCTAGCTATGGAGACCCTTCAAATTCGGCATAAGGGGATTAAATTGGGGAAGATGATATCTTTTATTTCTTTAATTTTGTCTTTATTTTCCAAACGATCAAAATGCCCTTAATGCCTAACTTTGAAATTTCACCTAACCATGTCCATTTTTGTCCATCCTATGATATAATAGTCTAATTACCATTTAAGGACCTCCAAATTAAGAATTCATTTCAATTAAGCACCCATAGCTTCTAGAACTCACATTTTGCACCTATTACAATTTAGTCCTACTGGGCAATTTAGTCACTCTATCGATAAAATTTCTTAACGAAACTTTCACACAAGCATTCAATCATACTATAAACCTTAAATTATTATCACAATAGTTTTTTTCTACTTTGAATTCGTGGTCCCGAAACCTCTATTTCGTTTGAACCCTAAATTAAGCTATTACACATTATGGATATTTTGACCTTATGACTTAATGAGACTGTTGGATATAGTTGGCATGCCATAGGATTGTGAGTACTCACTTATATATGTTGTGGTATATGGGGCGCTGAGGCCCAAAGACAGTTTTGGAGAGATAAGGGAATGTGACCCAAGCTTCATTCACTAGGATATGTATGTATGGTGTGTTAGAGAGCGTTAGTTATATGCTTTGCTTATGGGATATGTTTGACTCTGCAAGTCTAAATGAGGTGTGTTAGAGATCCGTATATCCAATGAGTGGTGATATAGTTCACTTTACGTTTCATAATCTCAAGAGCCAAATTATCATACAATGTGACTAAATGTGATTGTATATAATTATATCTGCTAATATGTGATTGATATGTGTCGGAATATATATATATATATGCCTAAACATTAGTATAAATAATGTGTAAAAGAATGCATGGAATATGACTAAATATGTGAATTATGGCACTTAGTTAATGACGTTTTGGGAATATGTTGTATGTTGTTTGGTTGATGCATGATGACTTGTTTGCATAGTGATTGTTCTAGGCATTCACTAAACTTGTTAAGCTCACCCACTCCATTTTGTCCTTTGTAGAGCAGTTGTGTTCCTAGTGTAAACGGTGTGGTCGTCGAGGGATTGATTCAAGCCATTCTTTATTCATTATAGTAGGTGTTTTTCTTATTCTAGTTCTAGGTAATAAAAAGATAATGCGGTGGACATTTATATCGAATTGTTAAGACATATTTGGGATTATTTGCATATTATGTATGTTAGGAAGCATGTGGACTTGGATATGGTATTTGGACTATTGTTTTAGACATTTTGATGCTTATATGACTAGGTGAATGGAGCGTGATGTTTAGGGATTAAGTTTAAATGATTTAAATGCTTATACGCTGAGTTTTTGTAACCTAAAGTAGAGGTATTGATATTAGGGCTTTTAAAACGATACCTTTGTATTTTCAAAAGTGCAGAAAGTCAAATACCAATTTGGTATCAATACTTTGGCTCGAGTATCGATACTCGGGGTGTAATTATCAATACCTTGCGAAATGTACTAATATTTTCCAATGTTTTAAAATTTGGCGAGAAATAGAATGCCAATTTAGTATCGATTTTCTAGGTGGAATCCATACTACTTAAAGGAAATATCGATACCATAGAGGCAATATCGATACTTACGTAACATTATTGGAAAAATTTGATAAGTGGTTATTTTATGAATTCTTGGCATGGTTTATCAACAAAAAGTGAACGTATGGTTTATATTTCATGATAGTACTATGTTATTATTAATCGAAAAAAAAATGCATAAGAAATAACATTTCATTTTAGATGAACAAGAGATCATTGCGTAGCATCTCAATATTCGACTTGGCATTCAAGTCGAGTATAGGGTGTTATAAGAATTATAAAATAATCTAAAATACCTATTTGTGTTTTTATAAAAACAATCATGATTAAAGTTTACTATGGTTATTGTTGAAATTCCTAGAGAGATCAAAATATGAAAATATGTGATGTTTTCATGAGATGAATTAAATACACGTATTTTGTATGTATGTACTCTTTTTTTCACTAGACATTATCTACAACTAGACATCCAAATGAAAGTGTTGTAAATATTTTATCAAATAGATAGTCATCAAGATCTAAATAAGTTTTGATATATTACATCACTTCTGCTACACGTTTTCCTCCGTACCTCAATTAACAACAATCTAATTACAACATTAATATACAATATATTAGAAAAAATTTAGTTATTTCTAAGTTAAATTTATATTATTTATTTATATTTTATGTTTAACTATTTTAACACATTAAATAAACTTTTTTTCTTACATTATTTACCAAACGAGTCAAATCATCATGTTTATTTCGTGGTGAAAGAGTGGCTGTAGCTTTGAAGCCTCAATCAAGATGCTTTCCATACAGTTTCCCCTACTGCTGCTGGAAGTTGCACAGTAAAAGAAAAGATAGAAAAGGTAACCGACCCCCTTTCATAGTTGAAGTCAAACATGCTGTAGAACGCTGTAACATGTCTTTCATTCTTTAAATACCAACGACCTACTTAATTTCTAGTCCAAAGGAAACCCCCTATGGATTGCCAACCTCATTTCTTACCTACTTACCTTGCACTTAAAGATGCCGCTACCCAAACTCAAAGAGTAAGCCCTCAACCAACAAAATTTAGCCGGTTCAATATATCAAAAAAGTGAAAGAAAACCTAAAACTTATGCCAGCTCCACAAATTCTACACTTCCTCATCTTTGTCTACCAGTATCCTTTTGCATGCTTCATAGCACATGAATGAAATCCCAGCAGCAGGTACCAATTTCATGCAACTTGGACCCAAACCTTTATATAAACCATGAATCCCTTCTTGCTTCAGAATGCTCGACAGTGCATGGAACACGTTCTTGTACACCTGTCTTCCGTTCAGTGCCCCTACTTGCATTTGCTTGCGAGCCACCTCAAGTGGGAATGTTGCACTACTTGAAATAGCCCCTGCTAGTGATCCTATTAAAAGGGTTTCGATGTTGCCAATCTTCTCATCCTTCAAAACTTTACGGTACACTATCCGTAAAGTATCATATGCAAAATAGTTAGTGGCAGCATATGGAATTACTCCAATGAGACTAGGAGCAAGGCCTCTATAAAGTTCACCAGGGCCTTCCTTTTGCAGTATTTTTAAGAAAGCATCAAGTATACCATCATACATGTTTTTCTGCAAAATCAACAAATCTTGGGTATAACTGAAAACACATTTTTATGAGCCTGAATAACAATTTTTAGATTGTGTCTTACCTCAATGGTTAATCGAGTCTTAACCAACTCAAGAGGATAGGTCAACAATGTTGAGCTGACTCCAGCACAAGCTCCTGCAACTAATGAAGAAGGAATTGGAATCTTTGGTTCTTCCCCAGGTGTGGGTGATAACTGCTTATTCACAGTATCAAAAGCAAATAGCTGCGGTACATGGGGAATCAATGTTTCAACACATAGAGAAAACTGTAATTTTCATTTTGACTAAAGAAGTGCAATATGTTTCAAGATACATCCAACAACGCAGCTAGGCTTTTCCACTACTATATTGCTGGTCTATACCATGTTACTCAGACTCAAATGTGACTATCATATATTCAATTTTTCAAAGGCGGGTCTTTGGAGGATCATATCCTAGTACCTTTGTTGGTGTATGTGTCAGATGCAGATACTTCAAGCAAAAAGAAGAATCAGAGTACCATAGGGTATAAAGATTTCAAACAGGAAAAAATTATCAGCAATGGCTCAGATTCTGTTTGCTATTGGTGCCTTCTGTGAATTCTGTATTATGTCCACAGCAAGGCTAAAATCCTAGTATAGTGCAATATTTTATCAATTTATTTAGTTAATTCGTCAGAGATATGAACATTGATACATAGCAAGGACAAAATTTACAGAACTACTCTCTGCAACAAGCCAACAACCAAAACCCCCCCGGCTATAGTAAGAACAAAAACGTGGATGAACTCTTACAGAAGATTAGCTAGAAATCTCAACATGAATCGTGTAATAGGGTTCTACATATAATTGAGTTTAGGAATTAAACTACAAAAGCATAACCAAAAATGGCATGAAGCATAAAACTAAGGACAGCAATATTCACCAACAATTGCCTTATCCATTTCTTCCATATGCTTAAAAGTTCAATCATTGAGAATATAAGAACCAGAAAGAAATGTGCAAAAAGAAGAAAACGGCATACAAAGGCTTGTTTACAAGCTGGTAAGGAATAAAATAGTACATGTTTCCATTGGACAACTGAACCATAGAGAATAGGTACTACGCTAACAGAAGTTTTGCCAACCAACGAAAAAGGTAATACAAATTTAAGTGTAGAATTGATGCCAACATAATTAACCTACATCAGTACATCTTACAAAGTAACATCTTCAATAGTTTTGACTTCTGCTCATCTCCTTATATTTATTATGTTTATCCTTTAGGAAGATTAAAAACATTAAGAAGACTAACCTTAGAAAATTACTAGGTGACTGGCATCTAGTATATTTAGGTGGTTGGCACCCTGAATATTTATTGTTTCTTTATCAAGTTGCTTAACCAAGGTAAACAGCGCTCTGTTTCACCATCCGATTAATCAGAAAACTACAACTTTGACCTATTTAAGGCAACGAACTTTACTTTGGCTTCAGCAGAGAGCCATATGAAACTAGCATATATAATTATAAATGCACATAGACACCCAGCATATATGAACCAAAACATTTTACTGCAAAAAGAACACCACAAAGCTCTAATTAACCAACACAGCAATATCCAGCTCCACAAAACCACAAACAAGCTGCAAAACATCCATAAAATAATAATTAAGAAATGGGGGATTGAGTACCTCTATTGCCTTGCTAGGTGCAACCCGAATCACGTTAACAAAATTACCCCTAAACAACCCCTTCCACCCATCAGTCTGCATTATATTATTGAAAACTTCAAGTGTAGAACTCCCACTACTCCCAACCATCAAATGCGTCCTTATGGTCTCCAGTGGTGCGACGCAAGTCCTTGAAACCGCCCCAGCTATGGCACCGCTTATTAACCTCCTCAATGAAGGATTAGAAACCTTTATTTTTAGTTTTAATCCAACTTTCTTCTTTGTCTTGGAAGTTGCTTCACCTTCTGCTACTCCAACAACACGTATTTCCTCTTGTGATGGTAAATATTTCAGAAAAAAATCGGAAAACGGTGCTTTGATTCCACCATTGTCACGGGGATTTGGGGAATCCGGGGATACGCCAAATCCTATTCCCATCTGACCAACGCTTGCAAATAACCCACCGGGATAAACATTATTCTGTTCCAGACTCCATTGAGACCCCAAATTACATACAGAGAAAAACCCATCTTTCTTGTCATCAAGCATCTGAACTCCTCCCTTGCTCATGATTAGAAACAAAAAAATTTAAAAATAAGGGTGTTTTTCTAGGGTTTATAGAACACCCAAATCCGTGTTTTTCATTGTTTTAAGAGAAGTGAGCGTGTTTTTGAAGAAATGGGTGCCTAAAAAACTCCAAATTTGAGACAAACCAAGTATTCTAAACAAGCTAAATAGAATAAGAGACAAGAAAAAAGATTAGAATCCTAAACATGGAAGAAACAGGAGGAAGGGAGGCGGAGAGAAGAGAGGAAAGGTGAATGTATCTGATGCTCTCAGGTCAGGGTTTCATATTTTCCTCTTTCTCTCGTATTGGAGAACCCAAAAGCTATATATTATATTATGTTCATATAATATAAAAGTAGTATTTATAGGAATGGGGTCAGCTAGGTTTGGTTTGGTGGGTTTAGTGGGGAAGTGTTAGGTTTTATTTTGCGGTACTTACAATCTAACAAGCGGAGTGAATGTGAATATGAAGGTGTTCTGTAGATTTGGAGATTTCAGTAATTTGTTGCGCCTTCAATATTGGTTTTATAAATGGAAACTGAATGGACAATGAATGCTGCTTATGAATTAATGGAAATATTATCTTTTACTTTTGCTGCCAATTTATTGATGTAAAATAAGACCAGCAAAGCAGTTGTAAAAGTAGAGACAAATGTGTATAGGTGATCTGATTGCACCTTTCCAGTTACCACTCAAAGGCAATGGAGTCTGGAGAAGACAAGGCGGATCCTTGTGCTGCCTGCCGGACACTGCATCTCTCACGGGATCTTTTCTTTTTCCCTTCAGTTTCCGCCAAACATGACAGAGGACAGCCACCTTTCACTTCTTCTCTAATACTAACAATTTGACTTTTTTTCCTTCAAAATAGGTTTTTTCCGGTGATGACTAGAGTGGGAACTTATTATAATGGGATTTATTGCAATCTACGGTTAGAAACGAAAGGGGGATAATAAGACTGTTGCAATCATTGGAGGAAAAATTTGGAATCGTTTGGGAAACATGCGAATACCATTTCACTAAAGAAATAACTTATATTAGAGGATGATTTTAAAAGTTAATAGATTTATAAGAGATAACGCCATCAAATTTTAAACATATAAAATTATTATATATTTTTTCATATTCAATTTATTTTTAACTTTAGTTTTGTAAAAAACAAACACATAGATAATTAAAATAAAAAATCAAATAACATTGAAATTTTAAAATTTACACAATTCTTGTTATTGAAAATTTAAAAGAAGAAAAGATATTTGATGGCATGACACTATTTTATTGGTGCTTACAAGCCATATTTTTTAAAATATCCTAATATAAGTTATTCTCATTTAAAATAGGTGAGAGAAAATCAAAGCAAAAATTGCATGGAAATGCATGGAAAGCATTTCCATTTCCATGCAAATATAACACCCCTTACTCGTATTCAACGCCGAAACAGAGAACGAGGCATTACCGGACTTATCACACAAACAAACATACAATTTCGGGTCATAAATTTGCGTCCAAACTAAAACCATTTGCATTTAATCGTAAAATCCCTGATACGAGCCTACAAGGCTCAAAATGTGCATTGAAAGTGGTTCGGGACTAAACCGAGAACTTTAGAAAATTTTAGGGAACTTAGAAAATTTTCCACTAAACAAGGGTTACACGCCCGTGTGGATATGGGACACACCCTTGTGGACAGGCCGTGTGGTCACACACACCCGTGTCCCGACCCCGTGTAACTCTCTGACTTGTAACTCATGATCAAATTGAGGTCACACGACTAAGTTATACACCCGTGTGCTAGGCCGTGTGGAAAATTAATTTTCACAAAATAGGTGCAGACTTCACACGACTAGGGCACACGCCTGTGTTCGAGGCCATGTCATCATACGGTTGAAACACACGCCCATGTCTTTACTCGTGTGCTCAATTATGAGCATTTTGTTTTCTCAAAACTAAGGTGCAGGGGACACACGGCCTAAACACATGACACACAGCCTAGACAAGCAACCGTGTGTCTACCCGTGTAGACAAAATAAAGGCTACTTACCAAGCCATTTTGCCACCCTTTAAAGCACACACCTACATAACAAAACATAGCGCCAATCCAAGCATATACATACAACCAAATATCTACAACCAATACATTAACACATCATTCATGAAAGGCATCATTATATGAATATGCTTATAACCAATATTGGCTTATTTCCAATGGCCTTATACAAAATGAATTTCTAACCATTATAAGCCAACACATTTGGCCAAATCAATTATGACACATATAACAAAATGACTAAGTCCTTATACATGCCATACATTCAAAATACTAAGATCATCAATACCCAAAATGAGAGTTTGATAATGTGATTCGAATCTCTGATGGTCTCCGATCTGAGCTAGCTTGGCGACACTATAAAACAAGGGAAAGAAAGGGGAGTAAGCTATATAGCTTAGTAAGTTCATATGCAAATAATAAGCGTCCTAACCACACAATTATCATGCAATTCATATAATGTGAGATAACATAAATGTCATTAAAATCTCATAGTCATAACTTACTCAATGACGACTCTACCAAGAGTTCATCACCTATCAAGTTCATTACTTATGATTTTTATGTACATACCTATACCAATTCGTAACATAACCACATCTTTTCACATCTTTAACATTCCCGTTGAGCACTCGGAATATTAAAACATACTCAGAAATCTTGCACATAAGTGCCATATATGTAGCCAAAGCTACCTCATATCTCATAACACATATAGACTCACTCTCGAGCTATTCATGGGCCTGCTTACACAAGCTACCAGTCAGGACGTAGCTAAACAATGCTGTCCACACAAGCTATCAGGTATCTGCAACATATGTTGGAGTACCCAGCCACTGGTAGGTCGTACAAGACCAGCACCCGGATCACATAAACATATATATACACATGGGTTCCTAGTGACATGTCACTCGTATTCTATTCTATTCCTAAGGTTCAATCGGGATTTTTTGCTTGTCAAAACTTTGTCGAATACGTCCAAAGAGTCAATCACATAATTCATGTAATATAAAAGCATTTAAAAGTAAATATAAGATTGCATTGTTTACATATGAACTTACCTCGGTACAAAATAGTATAAGTGTAACACCCTTCATCCGTAACCATCGCCGGACACGAGTATGAGGCATTATCGAACAATCACTCTTACGATCGTTTGATTTCGATACATAAATTCCGTGTAAAATTTAAAACTTTTTCATTCATATACATAACGTCCACATTATGGGCCTACGAGGCCCAAACGATACATTGGGTATGATTTGGGACCAAACCGGAACTTTTCAAACACATAAGAAAATTTGACTCAAAACAGAGCACACGCCATACGGGCGTATAGGTAGGCCGTGTGGTCGCACACACCCATGCCCTAGCCTGTGTGGAATTATTTTTCATTTCGAACCTAGAGGGGTTTTTACACAGCTGAGCACATGTTTGTGTCTCTAGCCCATGTCCTTCACACGGCCTCAACACGCCTGTGTCCTCACCCCTTGTGAAAAACTAGGGTATTCTGTTTATGACGTCATCGCGATTTCTTACTGAAGTGGAGTGTGAGCAAATAATGTGTTTTAAATGTTCTCTTAATTTGGCCACTTAGGTAAGACAAGGTAAGCTTATATGGATTATATAGATATTCGGTTATACGCAAGCTATATGGAAATGGTATATTTGGATATATGGGTTTATACGAGATTAATGTGTTCGGTTATATGAGTATTTATATGAAATAACATCTAGAACTAAATGTAAGCTCATTGAAATGGTATGTTCAAGTTTAAATGAATTCGTATAAAACGGTGTATATCCGGCCAAACTCATTTAATAAAGATACTGTTTGCTTTTAATAGTATGATTAGGCTAGTTTAAATGTTTGGAATGTTTAAATGAATTTGTTTATGTACTTAAGACTTACTAAGCTAATTATGCTTACTTTGAGTGTTTTATTTTTGTATTTTTTTTAGACCGTTGAACCAGCTTCAAGTTCGGGATCGTTAGTCAGCTCATCACACTATCTACTATTTTGGTATTACTATGTTTTTAACTTGACTTATGGCATGTATTAGATAGACAAGTTGCAAAGGTTTATTTTTTCATGTATATAGAAGCCATGCGAATATGGCTTTCTTTAATGTGTTTGGTTGGTTTTAAGATTTGGTTCAATGTTCTTATTCGTTATGTATATTCACATGTTTTGATAATTTGAGTAAGTTGATGATCTTACTTGAATAGATATATTTAATATCTATGAATGTGGATTGCTAAGTTATTTTAATTTTGTAATGGAACTTTTGAGCTCGTGTTATCATTATTGAAACTAATTGGTGCTAGGTTCGGCTTTGTCTTATTTATATAGACCAAATGAATGGTGATTTATATCTTGTAATGGCAAAGTTTTTAAAATAGGCTTATATATATATATACATGTGAATGGAAAATATTATTTTGAGCTTTATGTATCGATGCGTTGCACAATAAGTAAATGCATAACAAATATGGTATTTTTGGTCATATATGTGAATATGTATATTTTATGTAATTGTGACCTTTATATGATAGTATGAATTGTATCACATTAAGATAACCTCATGAGTAAACCATTGGTAACTTAGTAGTATAGTAAAGTAGAAATTAATTAGGTAAGAAAGTTATTGCATATTCGGCTACATCACTTCAAAATGACTATTTATATAGAAATTTTATTTTAAGTTTAAATGGTAGTTTACTTTCATAATTAGCAGTGACATGATGATTTAATTTACTTATAAAATCGTGTATAATGAATAAATATTTTGTAATGAGTTATGATTATTGTATGAGTTTGTATTTAATTGATTTATGAAACTTGCTCGTATGACAGTGAATGGATCAAATATTATGCGTTAAATTCGAAATGTCTTGTGACCCTCTCCGACGACGGACGTGGGTTAAATGGGTGTTACATATTGGAATAAATTTTTCTATGTCGGATTCATGGTCCCGAAATCACCATTCTGTTTAGGCCCTAATTCGAGCTGTTACAATAAGTGGACCTAATTTTCAAATACTTTGTATTTCCCCCGTTCTAGGTCCAAACCTCATTTTTCTTGATCTATAATAACAAATTTAATTCATTTAATACTCACATTACTCAATTAAGCCCAAAAAATCATATTTTGGCAAAATTATATTTTTTCCCTAACTTTTCAACTTTTTACACTTTCGTCCCTAGGCTCGTAAAATGAATTTCTTTCAATTTATTCATTATCCAAGCCTATCCGAATCTTTTTCATACTCATAACAGCCCACATTTTTCATTTATTCACATAATTTACACACATTTTACAACCTTTATGTAACACCCCTTACCCGTGTCCGATGCTGGGACAAGGTACGAGGCATTACCAGACTTAAACATAAGCAAACATACATTTTCGAGCCATAAATTTTTATTCAGTTTAAAATCATTCATACACAAGCATATCATCCCTTATACGGGCTCACGAGGCCCAAAACAAACATTGGGAGCAATTCGGGACTAAACTGAGAACGTTGGAAACATTTGGAAGACTTAGAAAAATTTTCCTGATAACAGGGTCACATGCCCGTGTCCTCAGCCCGTGTAACTCTCTATTTATGATGTCATGTGCAAAATGAGATCACACACCAAGACACATGCCCGTGAGGGCTGACTGTGTGTTCCACAAGGCCAAGACACACGCCCATAAGGGCTGACTATATGTTACACACGGCCTAGACACACGCCCGTGTATCTACCCGTGGGGACAAATACAAGGCTATTTTCCAAGCCGTTTTGTCACCCTCACTTGCACACATTCACACAACATCACATGGCAGAATCTTAAGCATATTAATGTATTTAAAACAACCAAAAACAAATAATAGTATGTCATTCACATACCCAAATCCATCTTGCTAATAGCGTCATACTACCAATTCAATTCATGTTAAATTCATATTCACGGTCAAAATATACCATATCAATACCATCATATACATACTCCTAGCATCATACTTTACCAAATCCAAACACACCAAATCATATTCAATAATAAGACTATCTGGCAACATTCAACCATTAGGTCTTTAGGCCATAACCGCTCATAACAAAATTGTCCACTTAGGTCATAGTCACTAAATTATTTGTATCTTGAGCTACAGAATTCGAAATTAAGATCTGCTTAATTTTTTTAGAAACTATACTCAAATATCTTCCTACCATAAAATTTTCAAAATTTATGGTTTAGCCAATAAGTACAGTTAATTCTTCAAATTTATCCATATTCTGCTATTTGACAATTTCGATCTTTCTTTACTAAAAATTAATAATCTCTTTTACGAGATTCAAATGATGTTCCCATTTGTTTCTCTTGAAAGTAGACTCATTTAAATTAAACATATAAATTTAAACCCCCAAGAATTTTTATACAATTTTTAATGATTTTCCAAAGTCAAAACAGGGGAACTCAAACTCATTTTAACCTTGTCTCACAAAAATTCAAATATCTCATAAAAAGAAATTCTTTTGCTTACACTATTTCTTTTATGTAAAACTAGACTCAATGGGCTTTAATTTCATATTTTATTCAACCTATAATTCAATTTACAAAATTTTTGGTGATTTTTCAAAGTTATACTACTACTGCCGTCCAAAACTGTTTTAATGCTAACTTTACTCTTTCATGATTTCTTTGTATTAACTTTCATTTAGACATACATAACACCAAAGCATATCCATAACTAGCCATTCCAATAGCTAGTCATTATCAAATATTTACATGCCATTCATTGGCCAATATAAGCCAATTTACATGGCTACACATTACATCAAACCTTTAACCATCACAAGCTAATATATTTAGCCAAATCATAATGATTCATATACCAAATGACTCAGTCCCTATACATGCCATAAACTTAGGAGGTTTGTATTCACTTTTACCCTACGATGATAGCTTGATAGTGTGATAACATCTTCAGTGATCTCCAACTTGAGCTAGCATACAACCCTATAAGATATTGGAAAGGAAGGGGAGTAAGCTTGTAACACCCCTATCCCGTAACCGTCGCCGGAATAGGACGGGGCGTTACCGAAAGGTCAGAAAATAGATCAGAACAGAATCATCATAGAATACATCAGAATACAGAACCAAGAGTCCCTTATAAGGCTTAATAGACCTCAATATGCATTAGATAGGATTCGGGACTAAACTGATCACATACAAAAGTAAAACTAAATTTAGAAAATCTTTCACATTTTTAGTCCAGGCACACACCCGTGTGGCTTGGCCGTGTGGTACACATGGCCTGCCACCTACCCGTGGTTGAAACTGACTAACTCCCTACTGTCACCAGACACGACCGTGTGTCTAGCCCGTGGGCAACACTGATCATATTGGCACGGCATGATCACACACCCATGCGTTATGCAACACTGACCAAAATGCTACAATGCAGGGGACACACGGTTGGAGTACACGCCCGTGTCTCCTGGTCGTGTGGCACAATATAGGCTTGGTTTAAGCCAATTTGCCACCCCTTCTTAGGGTTATTCAACAAGCATATAAGAACAACAATTTTACCACAATTACTAACCAAATCAAACTCAAATCATACTTCATTATAGCTACCTCAACATCATTTAATCACAAGTACAAATGCGTGATAAACACTTCCAAATTTCATACCATTATCAACATTATGCACACATGTAAAACTTATGCTTAAAACTTACCACTTCCTCATATTAGTATGTTCCAAAATGACCAAAACAATTTAGGCCATATGATCATTACAAACTTGACCAACTTGGCATCATAAGCTATAGGCCCAAGTTAATCACCACATACCATTCCATCCAATTCACAAGCATTATAAATCATCACATTCAAGCTTAAAACACAAACATTCTAGCCTATACATGCCATTATTCAAATATTTACAAATCCAAAAGTACCAAAAATAAGTTCGATAGTGTGTGATGATCCTAGACTTGTCCCGAGCCCTTGTAGCTACGATATCTGTAAAACAGTTGAAAACACAAATAGGATAAGCTACAAAGAGCTTAGTAAGTCAAATACAGCAATTTAACTATTAAGTCACATAATGTACCAAACATAAGCAAATATGCCTAGCCATTTCCAAGCTAGTTCATAAAACAAACCATCATCCACTTCTCGTATATATATATATATATATATTCATTCCCACAATTTAACACATACTTCTCACATGACCGATCATAGAACACAAGTCTCTATTCTCGAAATATAGTACGATATAAGCGTACCTGAATCAGACACATAAGGTAAGCATTTATTTGTTTAACAGACTTTCTCTTCAATCGTTCAGAAACGTACAGAGTTCAGACAGACCTTATATAATGCCGACGTCCCGGACGTGGTCTTACATGTTATTCAAAGTCGATGCCACTGTCCCAGACAGGGTCTTACATGAAACATAAATGATGCCAGTGTCCCAGACACGGTCTTATACACTATCTCAAATCAATGCCTTTGTCCCGGACGAGGTCTTACATGATATCGTCTTAACATTTCTCAACCAAATACGATTCTGAATTTCTCAATCAGGCTCTCAAGGCCGTCCAATGCAGTTTATAGTTCAAGTAATATTATCAAACAGTTAATATAACACATATTTGTATATTGACTTACCTCGTACGGAGTTAACGGATATGAGTCGACTATTCGACGATTTTGGACTTTCCTCGATCTAAGTCCGTTTTTCTTTATTCTTGATCTAAATCAGTTCAAATTCAACCATTCAGTTATTTATTTCATTCAATTTAATCCATAAACACACAATTAGGGAAATTTGCATTTTAGCCCACACATTTACACATTTTGATACTTTGGTCCCTAATTCATAAAAACATCAAATATGCACAATTTCATTTCAAAATGGCCTAGCCGAATCTTCATAGCTCTCATATCAGCCCATATGACATATTTGTTTCACAATTTAGTCCTCCCAAAGTCTTATTTTTACAAATTAGTCCATATAGCTTAATTTCACCAAAATTTCATGGTAAAATATATTTATTTACTCCTATCCATCATAATTCAACTAAATTCATCACAAAGCTTCAAAAATCAACAATGACACTATTCATCAACTTCATCAAAAAAAATTGAGACATGGGTATGAAAGATTTTGAAGCAACGATTACAAAAATGTAGAAATTATCAAAAACCGATCAAAACTCGTACCTTAATCACTAATCCAAAGTGCCAAAATTGAGAAAGCATGAACTCTTCTTTTTTCTTCTATTTTCGGCAAAAACAAAGTGGAAATGGCCATGTTTTGTTTCATTTATTTTAGTATAAAACATATAATATCAAATTTCCAATTTTAACCTCCATTAAACATTAATAAAAACATATGTAATAAGGTTATTTATGACCACTCATGCTTCAAATGGGTAAATTGCCACATAAGGCCATCACATTAAAAAGCCACATTCAATTGGCACTTTTCACATATGGAATGCTATCTTTACCTTTAATGCAATTTAACCCCTTTTTATAATTAAGCACAGAAGCAGTCAAATTAAACCACAAACATTTATCAGATGCTAATTCATATCGAACAGAAACAAAGAAATAATATCAAAAATATTTTTAGACTCGGATATGTGGTCCCGAAACCACTTTTTGACTAGGGTATAAACCGGGCTGTTACAACTCTCCCTCTTTAGGGATTTTCGTCCCCAAAAATCTTACCGTTAAACAGGTTCGGATATTGATTTCTCATAGCATCCTTAGGCTCCCAAGTCACTTCTTCGACCCCATGTCGTTGCCACAAAATTTTAACTAATGGAATTCTTTTGTTCCGTAATACTTTAATCTCACGAGATAGAATATGGATTGGCTTTTCATCGTATGTCATATCATACTGTAATTCAATCTCAGAAGGGGTTAACACGTGAGAAGGATCAGACCTGTATCACCTAAGCATAGATATGTGAAACATGTTATGTATCTTTCCTAGTTCAGAAGGCAATTTCAATTTATATGCAACCAGTCCAATGCGTTCAATGATCTCATACGGTCTGATAAACCTCGGACTCAGTTTACCTTTGCTACCAAATCGGAACAATTCCTTCCACGGAGATACTTTCAGAAACACTCTATCGCCAATTTCAAATTCAATATCTGTTCGCTTCAGATCAGCATAAGATTTCTGGTGGTCAGAAGCCGCTTTTAGACTATCTCGGATTACTTTCACTTTCAGTTCAGTTTCTTGTATTAGATCAATACCGTAAATTTGTATTAGATCAATACCATAAATCTTACTTTCACTAAGCTCAAACCAATATAACGGAGTTCTACACTTTCTACCGTATAAGGCTTCCTACAGAGCCATTTTAATGCTCGATTGAAAGCTATTGTTGTAAGCAAATTCAATTAAGGGTAAATACTGATCCGACGTACCTTCGAATTCCAGAGAACATCATCTTAGCATATATTCGAGTATCTAAATAACTCGCTCAGATTGGCCATTTGTTTGAGGATGAAAAGCAATACTAAAATGTAGTTTCGTACCCAAAGCGTCTTGTAACTTCTTCCAGAATCGTGAAGTAAACCTTGGGTCTTTATCAGATACAATAGACAGTGGTACCCCATACAATCTTACAAGATCAGAAATGTAAAGCTCAGCTAGCTTATCAAGTGAGAAGTCAGATCATACCGGAATGAAATGGGCTGACTTTGTCAATCTATCAACCACCACCCAAATCGAATCTTTCTTTCTCGGAGTCAGAGGCAATCTCGAAACAAAATCCTTGGTTACACGATCCCATTTCCATTCGGGAATCATGATTGGTTGTAGCAAACCAGACGGTACTTGATGTTCAGCTTTAACTTGCTGACAGATCAAACACTTCATAACTAAGTCAGAAATATATCTTTTCATTCCCGACCACCAATACAATTGTTTCAAATCGTTATACATTTTCTTGCTTCCCGGATGAACAGACAGCTAACTACTGTGAGCTTCATTCAAAATCGTCCGAATTAATTTTGGATTTCTTGGAACACAAAGTCTATTTCGGAATCTCAAACAATTACTATCATCTATTCGGAACTCAGAATTAAAATCAGAATCACATTGAGCTCATTTCTCTATCAATTCATTATCAAACTTTTGAGCCTCACAGATCTGTTGTATAAACGAAGACTTCATTTTCAATTCAGCTAACACTGAACCATTATCAAATTTATCAACATTAGCACTTAAAGCATATAATGCAGATAATGATTTTCGACTTAAAGCATCAGCTACCACATTCGCTTTACCTGGATGATAATCGATAACCAGTTCATAGTCTTTTAACAGTTCTAACCATCTTTGTTGTCGTAGATTCAAATCTTTTTGAGTCATCAGATATTTTAGACTTTTGTGATCTGAGAACACATGGCATTTCTCGCCAAACAGATAGTGACGCCAAATTTTTAGTGCAAAAACAATCGCAGCCAATTGTAAATCATGCGTCGGGTAGTTCTTCTCGTGCGGTTTTAACTGTCTAGAAGCATATGCAATAACCTTGCCTTCTTGCTTTAAAATGCAGCCTAATCCATTCAATGAAGCATCACTATACACAACAAATTCTTTTCCCGATTTAGGTTGTAAGAGTACTGGAGCTTTAGTTAGTAGAGTTTTTAGTCGATCAAAACTTTCTTGACACTTTTCGGACCACTCAAAACTTGCACTTTTCTGAAGTAATCGAGTCATAGGGGTTGCTATCACAGAGAAATCTTTTACGAAACGACGGTAATAACCAGCTAGTCCCAGAAAACTACAAACTTTAGAAACATTTTTCGGAGGTTTCCAATCCACAATAGCTGAGATTTTACTCGGATCTACTAGTATACCAGAAACATATACAATATGGCCTAGAAAACTAACTTCGCATAACCAGAATTCACATTTGCTGAATTTTGCATAAAGCTGTTTGTCACGTAGAGTCTGAAGCACGATTCTTAGATGTTTCTCATGTTCACTCTCATTCCGTGAATAAATCAAAATGTCATCAATGAAAACAAAAACAAATTAATCTAAATACGGTTTGAAGATTCTGTTCATCAGATCCATAAATACAGTAGGAGCATTCGTTAATCCGAAAGGCATAACTAAAAACTCATAATGCCCATACCTTGTTCTAAAGGCTATCTTCGAAATGTCAGAATCTTTCACACGCAATTGATAATAACCTGATCTTAGATCTATTTTCGAAAATATAGAAGCATCTTTCAATTGATCAAACAAATCATTAATTCGGGGCAGAGGGTATTTGTTCTTCACAATCACTTTATTAAGCTGACGGTAGTCAATACACATTCTCATCGTGCCATCTTTCTTTTATCACAAACAGGACAGGAGCACCCCACAGTGACAAACTCGGTCTAGCAAACCCTCAATCAATTAATTCTTGTAACTGGGTCTTTAATTCTTTCAATTCTGTAGGTACCATCCTATACAGAGCTATCAAAATCGGAGTAGTTCCAGGAACTAGCTCAATACTAAACTCGACTTGTGATAGCCTTAAATCAACCCTAGTCGGCATGTGGTTTCGAGACCGCAAAATCGAGGCATAAAAATAATTTAATATTTATTTAGATGCCTATTATATGTGTCAAATCATGTGTGACATTTTTGGAGTTTTAATTTAGTGTTATAAATGTGAATTTCACTTAAAAAGGGCTTGGTTGTGAAACTTTGAAAGTATGTTAGGTAAATGTGTGATGACTTAATAATTGCATTTTTAAAAAGGTATGACCTTGCATGTCAAATTTCCCTTTTTAGGGTGAGTGGCCGGCCATGATGTGTTGATAAGCACTAAGTGTGAATTTTCTTTAATATTTTAGTAAGAAATAACTAAATAATAGGATAAAGAAAAGAAGAAAAAGAAAAATGTGGGGGTTGAATTACAATGCCGTATGAGGCATAATTATTAAGATTGGGGGGTTTATGAAATAAATAAACCAAGGGATATATGCATGGACCATTCGGCCATGGGATAGTGGGAAGGTTATTATTTTATGATGTCTATTATGGTAAATTGATAAATGAACTCATGCATGATAGGAAATTAAACAAATAAACTTCATTTTTGTCTTTCTTTGGCCGAAACAAAAGAGTAAGAGAATAGAAAGAAATTGTGAGCATTCGGCTATGGGGTTTCATGATCTTTAAAGGTTAGTAATGTATTTCTTAGTAAATTTAATTTAAAATATGATTCTTGAGTTCATATTGTAGCCAACCCACGATTTTGAATTTTTGGATTGATGAGCATTACCACATTCGGCAAATTTAGAAAACTTTGTTAGTACAATCGAATGATCAATGTAGGGTGTGAGTTGCTATAATCTTGTGTTTGATGTGTGAATTGGATTGTGCTAGTAAGAGAACTAAGTAGTCACTACTTGTGGCGTTCGGCTACTTTGAATTAAATGAGGAACATGTACTTGGATTTGAAAATATTAGCTAAATTTCTAATATGTACTTATAGGATGACCGAATATGAGTTTTGATTTTAGCATGGTTAGAATCGACTAGTGTAATGGGTTTTATGCATTGTTGATTTGGGGAAATTAACCTTGCCGTGTTCTTGCTAATAAGAGGCGAATTGATTATTATATTTTTGTGTGGTGCCGAATGTGTTCTTGAGGTGTTGATAAAATTAGCTTTGAAAACAAAATGTGAAATATTTACATTGGTTATAAGTATTCGGCCAAAAGTGAAATTTTGTGTAAAATACATTGATTTGTGATTGTTGAATGCGATATGCGGGTTGTATGTATATTTGGTTATATGATATTTTAAATAGGGAAATAACCTCAAAGAAATATAAACTATATGTGTTCACTTATAAGTTACCGCATAAATCTATATGTGTTTCTTTGTGAAGATTTTTGCATTTCTGTTTATCAAGATTTGGCAAGGCAATTAAACTAGTTAGAATTTGGTTTTGAATTAAAGCTCAAGAGCAACGAAACAGAGTCGGATTGAGGTTAAGCAAAGCTGGTCGAGTAATCAGAATATATTGTACAAAATTGTCGAAGTAAGTCTTTAAGTGTTTGGTTGATTTTTTTTTTAAAAAGCTTATTGGTCTAATGAAAACAGCTAAGAGACTATCATCAAAATTTTACTATTAAGCCGAATGAAATTAATGGCACATATGTATGTTATGTATATATTGAGCGATTAATGTGAGTCATGTGAATGTGTTTGTAAAATATATATATATATATATATATATATAAAATAAAGATGAATGACTAAGGTGGAATATACATATGTATTTGCGTATATGTAGTACGGCCGAAATAGGTAAATGTGATTCGCATATATGCTTATGTGCTTGTAGCGTAGCCGAATGATCAAATTGTGAATGAGAAGTGAGAAGTAAATGAGAATTGGTTGTATACTCTTATATTCGGCCTAATGGGATTTTGTATGTGAATAAATGTTACATGTAAGTATGTGTTTACAAATTGAGCTTGAATAGTTGATTCAAGAACGACATGGTAAGTTTTTGAGTAATGGATTTTAGTCCATGACATGATGAAATTAAAGTACATATGCGTAATATATAGATTTAGACTTAAAGGTCATACTTGAATGTTGTTATGGAAAAACTAATTTGTGCAAAGGTTGGAAATCAAATGTTACATTGAATTTGGTCATCATTTGAAATGAAATTTTACCCTTTGTTTATGATAAGTGAACCGAATGTCCTATGATTAGTAAACATGCCATGATTGTATTCAAGTAAGGGGAATGGTTTTTGAATGTGATATGATATATATATGCGAATAATACGCATAAGTAAGTTCTTAAGTATTTGAGTTGATTTTTTTCTAAAAGCTTTAAGTAATTTAGCATGTCTCGTACCTTTATCAATTGATGCTACTTGCACGAATGATCTTGGTTGAGTGTGAGAGTTGAAATGAAGGGTACATAAATAGATATGTTCCTTTTGGTTAATAGTATGCATGAGATTAAGGTAAGAGTCCTATATGTGCTAAGGTGTATCAAAACTAATTGACTAAATTGTTTGTTAAGGAAGAGACTAAGATATGTATTAAGACCGCATGTGTTAGTGTGTATATGTGATAAGGCCGATCGGTCAATATTAGATATGTGTAAGATGTGTATTGATATATGTGTACAAAGTGAGAATGAATAACTTATAGAATATGGGGCACGGCCTAACGGCTATTACAAAGAATGAAAGTGAATTATGTGATCTACGAGTTAGTCTGAATAGAAGCATTATCCTGTTAATATGTTGTGATATGTAAATACAACCAGCGTATATCGTAAAGTGTGATAAACCTTCTGAATGGATTATGGTACAAAATTATTCGGGACATTGACTTAGTAAGCTTCAAAGCTGGTAATTTGGGTCGGGTTTTATAACTAGCCAGCCAAGTGCATTTGATTACAAGATCCCACAGTAAGATGACGAATGAGGCTTATAGTGTGCATTAAATGACTCAGGTATGTGATACGTATCTTTTGATGTAAGAATGACTCGAATTGGATTTGTTTATGTTCAACTGTGAAACTATTCATTTGAAGGTATAATATTTATGCATATGTGTATTCGGTCATCGGAATTTAATGATGATGAAAATCCCTTATGTTGGCCAGATTATGGATTCTGACTACCAACTCGGGGACCGTCAGTACTCTGTCATACTATTTGCTATTACGGTAACCATGTAATTGGAATTAGCTTATGGCATGTATAGGATAGACAACGAGTAGAATGTTTCTTCGACCTTCGTATATAAATCATGCGAATATGGTATCTTGTCGAACTTGCTTGTAAAAGTTTTAAATTTTACCGTCCTGATCCGATTCCTAATTTTCGGTAACGCCTCATCCTGTTCCAGCGACGGTTACGGGATAGGGGTGTTACACGACTTCACGAGTCGGAGGTAAACCCAGAAGTTCTTTAGGGAATACATCAGAAAATTCACAGACAACAGGCATAGATTCAATTTTCCTTTCAGACACTTTGGAATCTATTACATATGCTAAGTAAGCTTTACAACCTTTTCTTACATATTTTTGAGCTTTCAATGCAGATATCACAGCCGGTAAACCATTCAGATCACTAGATTCAATTCAAATAATCTCATCATTCTTGCATCTCAAATTGATAACTTTTCGCTTATAGTTTACAACTGTATCATGCAACGTTAACCAGTCCATTCCCAGAATTACATCAAATTCATCAAAATGCAGAAGTATTAAATCAACCAGAAAACAGATATCATGAATCATTAATGGACAGTTTTTGCAGACTTTATCAACTAGGACACTTTTACCTAAGGGGTTCAATACTTTCACTACGAATTCAGTAGACTCTACTCGCAAAGTCTTACTATATGCTAAATTCATACAGATATAGGAATGCGTTGATCCAGGATCAATTAAAGCAATTACAGAGGTATCATATAAAGTAAAAGTACCAGTGATCACATCTGGAGATTAAGCTTCCTCTTGAGCTCGGATTGCATAGGCCCTGGCGGGTGCACTGCAACAGCCCTAATTTTGACCCTAGTCGGGAAGTGGTTTTGGGACCACAAAATCGAGTCACGACGAAAATTAGATGTTATATTTTATGTCATTTAATTGTAAAGTATTTCATGTGAAAATAGCATGTCTTAATTTTATCATTTGAATGTGAATTTTTATGAATTAGGACTAAAGTGAGAAATTGAAAATGTGATAGAATAATTTAGAAGGTTAATTAATACATGGATTAGAAAAAGAGGACTTGCATGTCAATTACTCTTTTTTCAAGATAGTGGCCGGCCATAATGATGATGATAGTTAAATTATACATTTTTAAATTAGCATTTTATGTTTAAATGGCTTTATTTTATAAATTAAGTTTAATAAAATAATAAAGAAAATGGTGAAAAGAATAAGAAGGGCTACTTGTTCTTCAATTGCCGAAATTGATTTAGAAAAGGGAGAAGAAGAGGTTAACATTCGGCCATTGAAGACTTTAACTAAGGTGAGGATTCTTGATAATTTTTCCTTAAGTTCTTGTCAATTTTAGTTGATAGTTAAGCTTAGTATAAAACCTATGAATCTATTTTCATTTTTATGGTAACTATCTCATTCGGCCATTAATGAATCAATGTAGAATTTTGAAGCTTTTGAAGTTTTGAGGATAGAAATGTGAGATGGAGTACTTGAGGGATACTATGTGGATAAATTGATGAGATTGTATGTTCATAAGCTTAAATATGTAAATTTGTGCTTGGGTGACTTAATTTGTTGAAATGGATATACGGCCATGAACATTAGGACTAATAAATTGAGTTTAAATTTTATACAAGGCTTAAATTGATAGCAATTGGAGAAGTATGAATTTATGCGATTTAAAATGTTGCTATGGATAAATTATTAAGCAAATTTTGTATTCGGTCTGGTTGAAAAGTGGTAAAATTTGGAAAAATATGTGCTAAATTGGTTCTAAATGTTGATTATATTATTAGTTTAAGGCCGAATGAGTTGTTTTAAAATAGGTATATTTTGATTGATGGATAATCTTAGTAAAGTTTGAAGCATTCGGCTATAAGATTTATATGTTTTAAAATGGTGTTATAAATGTTTAAATACCAAAAGGAGGTAAAGTATTTAGTCACCCTTGTTAATTAGATAATTGAGATGTTTTGATTTGATTCATTATAGCATTCGGCAATAGGGTATGATATGTTAATAAAAATGTTTATTGATGGGTGGTTTGAAGTTTTTGTATATTGGATTTATGGATGTTTTAATTGTGACTAATGATGTATATGAATTGGGCCGAATGTGTGTGGAAAATGTTAAGTATGTGTTTTGTTTGTTAAATGAAAGAGGATTGATCAAATGAGTTGAATAAATAAGGTTTAATTTAAATTAAATTGTTTAATTTAGCTCAAGAGCCTAAAGGGACAATATCGGACAAGGGAAAAGCTAAGGTTACGGAATAGCTGACCCGTACATACTCAGAAAGGCACGAGGTAAGCTTTAAGTTGATGAATTTAGTATAAAAAGCTAGAAGTACTTTATAGAGTTGTATGAAATGTGAACCACAGCTCAATGATTTTATCTTATCTAAATTTTGAGTATGAGATAGTGGTTATAAAACATATAGCCGAATGATTCCTAGAGAATAAACTATGAAAGTTAAGTGAGTATGTAACCCTTATACATATGTGGACCGAATGTCCATTGGAAATATTTTTGAGTAAGTATATGCATGTGAAGCAAGTGAAATTTCAATGTGATATAGAAATTACGATGTGTATATTCAATTTATAAGTATGCATTAGGATTTGATGTATCCGGGCTAGTCCCGAAGGGCAATTATGCCGGTGTTCCATCCGTGTTAGTCCCAAAGGGCAATTGTGCCAGTGTTGTATCCGAGCTAGTCCCGAAGGGTAATTGTACCAGTGTTGTATCCGGGCTAGTCCCGAAGGGTAATTGTGCCAATGTCGTATCCGGGCGAGGCCCGAAGGCTTCATGTGGAAAAATATGCGAATCTGTCGTAATAATCTTAATTAAGGAGTTCATTACACTAAGTCTATCAGGTATGTACTGTATGCACGTTGTAAATTGAATTATGCTTAAATCTTGATTATTATATGAATAGTACTGTTTCCGACTCCTTCAGAGGGTTGTATGAAAGTATATAGTAAATTCATAGAATATGGATTTCGAGTCAAGTAGATATATGCTAATATTTCGGAATGATTAAATGAGTCTATTCGATTGAGGTATGAAATTTCATAAAATGTGAACATGAGTATGAGTATAGGTCTAGTATGATAGTTGAAAGGCATGCATTCGGCAAATGTTTGATATGAAATGAACATAAAATAAATATTGAAGTTGTTTATGTGACAGGAAATTTATTCTTAAGGATAGTTTAAAAGCCATAGGTGAGACATGGTATTTAGTTGTGTTAGATTCTGCCAAATGAAGACATTGAGCATTACAATTTCTATGTTTTAATTTTAATTATTTTATTCTTAAAGCTTATTAAGCATATAAATGCTTACTCCGTTGTCTTTGACTATCCGTTTCTCTTTTAGATTTCGTTTGTTAGCTACGGTCTCGGGAATTTCAAGTTGGAAGTCATATACACTATCAGAGCTCTTTTGGTAATTGTGGCTAAACCTTGAAAATGGCATGTATAGGTTTGACTTTTGATTTCAGATCTAGTATCATTTTGAAATTGTAAATATGTATAGCCATGCGAAATTGGCTTTCTAAGTTATCTTGTATATATATATATATAGATATAAGTTTGATATTATAGTTTGTGGATGAATGTGTAAGTTTTGTAAATCATATAGTCGTGCTTGGTGAATTATGCATAACGTGATTGATGTTTGAAGAATAAGTAAGGTTGATTAAGGATAAGATGGATAAATTTGAGTCTTGGTTATGTATGTGCATTCGGCCTTTATTTATAAGAGTGTGTGACATTTAGTGATGGCATTGAAATGGCATATTCAATATTTGACATGAATGTATGATATGTTAGATAAATATTTTTTTGGTCATGGACATTCGATTTAGGTAAAAAAAAAAAGAAGTTTGTGTAAAATGCGTGAAGCAAGATTGATAAATGCCTAAGATATCATGAGATTAAATACCTATTAGATGATATGCTTATACAAGTACTTTCGGTTTAAGTGAATGAAATTGTGCAATTGCTAAGCCTTAACATTTTTACCATATGAATAGTAGCTCTTATTTAATATTTATAATTGGTTTCAAGTGTACTAGATATGCATGCTTATATGTTTGAGTTTTACGAGTGCTTGACATTGAATTGAATAGGAATATATATATATATATATATTTATACTTATACCTTACAAGTGAATTTAGTTACATTTTAAGCTATTATTCTGTAAGTGTATAAACACAACTTACGTTGTTATGATCTTTAAAGTTGTGCTCATTTGGTGTTACCTCGTAACCCTCCGGTGACGGATACGGGGTTAGGGGTGTCACATGCACGAATCTCAGATCGAGCAGTAGTATCTCTGTTGGTTCTTTGACCACCACTCACATTACTCGGGTTTTGGGAAGGTCTACCATGAGTCAAAAAATTACTCGGTTTTGCACTTGGTACCGTTTCTTGATCAACAGATTCAGGGTAGTCTCTCACAAAGTGATCTAATGATCCACATCAGAAACAGGCTCTGTTATTCAGTCTATAATTTCCCAGATGCCTCTTTCCACAGTGCTTACACTCAGGTCTATCAAATCGAACGTTACCCACACTGGCAACAGAAGTAGCAGAGTTTCTGAAGCTTGATCGTGATCTATCACGGTTTTGATTCGAATGTCCCAAATTAACTTTTGATCTACCATAATCATCTCAGAACTTTTTCGACGTAGTCTGAATTGATTTACCAGAAGATCTCTTTCGGGCTTCTCTTGTCTCAGAATCAACTTTCTTCTTTTCTCTAATCAGTTCTTCAGCTTTGCAAGCTTTTTCTACCAATACCACAAACTCATTCAGATCAAGTATACCAACTAGAAGCTTTATATCTTCATTTAAGCCTTCTACGAACCTTTTGCACATAGTAGTCTATGTTGCAACATATTCTCGAGCATACTGACTTAGTAGAACAAATTCCCATTCATATTCAGTAACAGACTTATTTCCTTGCTTTAAGTCCAGAAATTCCTTTTGTTTCTGATCAATGAACTGTTGACTTATGTATTTCTTTCAGAATTCAGATTGGAAGAAATCCCAAGTAACCCGTTCACTCGGAACCACAGAAATTAGAGTCTTCCACCAGTGATACGCTGAGTCTCTTAACAAAGAAATAACACACTTCAGACACTCATTAGGAGTACATGATAACTCGTTGAATACTCTTATAGTATTCTCAAGCCAGAATTCTGCTCATTCTGCATCATCATCCGTTGTGGCCCTGAACTCCTCAGCCCCAAACTTACAGATTTTATCTATCGGAGGTCTATTAAGTCGGTGTGGCTCATTTACAGGTAGCACATTCGGAGTTTACGAGGGTAGAGGTTGCTGAGCAGCTGGATTCGTACGAACAAATTTCAAAAACCACTCGCTCATCATATGAAAGAAGGCTTAATTTGCCTCTCCATTATGATCACTAACAATTGGTACAGATTCAGCAGGCACTGTCCCTTGAGCGGGAGCAGGTGCGTTACTTTCGACATCGTTAACTATGGCCCTTTCGGGATCCATTGCTATAAGAAAAACACATTTAATAGTCAAGATTTCATCACATTATCACAGTTCAGATATATGGCATGTATAGCTAGACTCAGGCACGCTACGTAAGTCCTAGAACCGACTAAACCGTAGCTCTGATATCAATCAAATGTAACACCCCTATCCGTAACTGTCGCCGAAATAGGACAAGGCGTTACCGGAAGGTTAGAAAATAGATCAGAACAGAATCATCATAGAATACATCAGAATTCAGAACCAAGAGTCCCTTATAAGGCTTAATAGACCTCAATATGCATTAGATAGGATTCGGGACTAAACCGATCATATACAATAGTAAAAGTAAATTCAAAAAATCTTTCACATTTTTAGTCCAGGCACACGCCTGTGTGGCTTGGCTGTGTGGTACGCATGGCCGTGCCTCCTACCCGTGGTCAAAATTGACTAACTCCCCACGGTCACCAGACACGCCCGTGTGTCTAGCCCGTGGGCAACACTGATCATATTGGCACGGCATGATCACATGCCCGTGCCTTATACCCGTGCATGAAACTGACCAAAATGCGACAATGTAGGGGACACACGGTTGGAGTACACGCCCGTGTCTCCTGGCCGTGTGGCACAATATAGGCTTGGTTTAAGCCAATTTGCCACCCCTTCTTAGGGTCATTCAACAAGCATATAAGAACAACAATTTTACCACAATTACTAACCAAATCAAACTCAAATCATACTTCATTATAGCTACCTCAACATCATTTAATCACAAGTACAAATGCATGATAAACACTTCCAATTTCATACCGTTATCAACATTATGCACACATGTAAAACTTATGCTTAAAACTTACCACTTCCTCATATTAGTATGTTCCAAAATAACCAAAACAATTTAGGCCATATGATCATTACAAACTTGACCAACTTGGCATCATAAGCTATAGGCCCAAGTTAATCACCACATACCATTCCATCCAATTCACAAGCATTATAAATCATCACATTCAAGCTTAAAACACAAACATTCTAGCCTATACATGCCATAATTCAAATATTTACAAATCCAAAAGTACCAAAAACAAGTTCGATAGTGTGTGATGATCCTAGACTTGTCCCGAGCCCTCGTAGCTACGATATCTGTAAAACAGTTGAAAACACAAACAGGATAAGCTACAAAGAACTTAGTAAGTCAAATACAGCAATTTAACTATTAAGTCACATAATGTACCAAACATAAGCAAATAAGCCTAGCCATTTCCAAGCTAGTTCATAAAACAAACCATCATCCACTTCTCGTATATATATATATATATATATATATTCATTCCCACAATTTAACACATACTTCTCACATGACCGATCACAGAACACAAGTCTCTATTCTCGAAATATAGTACGATATAAGCGTACCTGAATCAGACACATAAGGTAAGCATTTATTTGTTTAACTGACTTTCTCTTCAATCATTCAGAAACATACAGAGTTCAGACAGGCCTTATGTGACAGCCCTAATTCCGACCCTAGTCGGGAAGTGGTTTCGAGACCGCTAAACCGAGTCCTTAAAATAGTTAATATTAATTTTCAATGCTTAAATTATGTGTTAAATGCTTGTGTGGAAGTTGTGGACTTGAATTTGAATAATTCAATAGGGATTTATTAATAGGGGTTTAGTTGAAAAACTTAGAAATTTTGTTAGGCAAATTAGAAAGGGCCAAATTAAGTAAGGTTCATAATAAGTGTCTTTGCATGTCAAATTGCCCATTTCCACCTTAGTGGACGGTAATGATGATGTTATAATATTATTTTATATATTGTTTGTGTGATAATAAATTATATTGACTTATCATAATATCAAAAGAAAATTGAGAAAATAAAATTACCTTATTTTCACCTTTCATTGCCGATTGTGAATAAAGAAAAGAGAGTAGGAGTTTAAGAGAGATTCGGCCATTGTAGTCCCAAATTGAGGTATGTATTCTTGTAATTATGCTTGAATCTTGTGAATTTTAGTTGAAAGATAGGCATATGGCATAGCCCATAGATTGGTTTTTGGAGTTTTTGGTTGATGCTCCCTTCGGTCATGGCCATGGAGTGAGGCTTAATTTTTGTTTTTACTTTCAAATGTTGGAAATAGTTACGGTGAGTTGAATCATATATTAAGATCAAATTCAAATGATTTTTGGTGTTGAAATGCTTGAATGATGCAAATTAGGTTCTTTGTAACTTAAATTTCCTTGTTGAAATATTCAACTATGTTATAAGGGAGAAAGGATGTTTTAGTATTAAAGGTTCATGGGAGTTAACCTTGCCGTGATTATAGTAGCAAAGAAATGAAAGAATTTTGGGTTGGGCTACTTCTAATGTGCCGAATTGAGCTAAGGAAATTAGTCTAAGATTCAATGTGAGTAGTTTAAATTGCTTTCTTCAATAGTTGGATATTTATTTGTGAAAATTGAGGTCAAGAAGCTATATTTGTGTGACTAAAGTCGATAGGTCTTGAGAAATACATAAGATGGTGTATGAAATCTTATATGTGGAAATGAAATGATCATTCGTGATACGGTAAGTGTTAAACCTTGTCAATTGGAGCTTGGTATACTCTTAAAGCTATAGTATAGATGGCGAACTATAATATCAAATATGCATTATATGCGCACGCATATGGTTAGACATGCTTTAGGTGCGTATTTCATATGATATTTTTTTTATAGAGAAATTCGGTCATATGGATTAGTAATTTTACTTGTGAACTAGAGATAATTACATATCTAAAGTATGTGTGAGAGCCGAATGGCTTCAATTGTGATACTGTATTTTTTTTAGCTAGTCAAAGATTTAGTTGCGATGTAAGCTGAATATTCATTTGGACTGAATGTGTATGAATGTATCTAAAAGTACCTATATGAGTAGTAAAAAGAAAATATAGACAACGATTGGTGATTTCATCATTTTGAGTATGACATGTTCGGCCATTTGTGATTGCTATGTATATTGTAATGAGTTGGTTAAAAAGGTCTATGTATAATTGTGATGACCTAACGATTTTTATGTGACATGTAGTTAGATGTTGTCTTGGCCGAATGTGCTTAGTATGTAAAGTATGTATATGTTTTGTTAGTATGCTAGTAAAGTGAATAAAGTCTAAATTAAGCGAACTTGTGTAATTTTAAGATCAAGATCAAAGAGGAACACTCTCGGACAAGGGAAAAGCGAAGGTCGTGGAATAGCCAAACCGTGCACTACTCAGGAAAATACGAGGTAAGTCCATGAGAAACGAACTTTTATTTAGGATAAGGTGAAGTTATAATGCATTGTATAATCTGTGAGCTCATGGAAAAGGGACATGATCGAATGTGAATTTTTGGAAATAAACGTGTGGGCAATTGTTGGAAGCCGAATGCTAACATTAAATATTAATGTGTCTAGGGTGAAATTGTGTTCTTTGTTTACAATTAAACGAACTGTATGGAGTATGATTGATATTATGCCGAAAGTGTGTGTCTGTATCTGGGTGGTTATTGAAAGATGACATGAAAGATATAATGATATGTACGAGTACAAATTTCTTAAATAAAGTCGAGCTTAGTCTCGAAGGGCTTTCGAGCCAGGGTTAAAGCCGAGCTTAGTCTCGAAGGGCTTTCGAGCCAGAGTTAAAGCCGAGCTTAGTCTCAAAGGGCTTTCGAGCCAGAGTTAAAGCCGAGCTTAGTCTCGAAGGGCTTTCGAGCCAGAGTTAAAGCCGAGCTTAGTCTCGAAGGGCTTTCGAGCCAGAGTTAAAGTCGAGCTTAGTCTCGAAGGGCTTAAAGCCAGTGATAAAATTCGGGTTTGGCCTTGAAGACCATTCGTGGTGGAAATTGGATATGGGTCAGATGTATAAACTCACCTATAAGTAATATTGTCTTAGTTATAACAAATGCGCCATCTAATGTAAGGAAGGCAGGTATGCATACTATACTCTTAATGGTTTAGAATATCATTAAGATTGATTTATTCGAGCCTGGTAAGGATCTGTGAACTATCGTTTGATATCATTTGTATGTTTAAGAAATCTGATGTTGAATTATGTATACATATATGTGTGCTCGATTGATTATGCAAAGAAGAAAATCGAAATATTTGTCTATGAAAGAATGACTTTGATTGCCTTGCATTTTTCTTTTGAGACATGCTTGCGAGTAAATGGTAACATGTTAGACTCATATTCGGCCAAAGAAGGATTTAAACATGAGTTGATAATATTATGCCTTTCATTTATTTTGATTGAGTTATTTAAGTAGTTACTAAGCAGTATTTGCTTACTCCGTTATCTCTGCTCTCGATTTTGTAGATTTTGTTCGTCAGCTACGGTCTCGGGAATCACAAACTCGAAGTCATCTTTACTATCAAAGCCTCGTTCGGTACCTAATTTGCTAAACTATAGTGAATGGCATGTATAGGCTTAATTTTTCCCCTTTTGAAACAAATTATATTTTGGTTATGTAAATATTAATGCCATGCGGAGGTGGCTGGTTCTTGCAATTAGTAAAGTCCTATAAATGAATCAATGTTTGTGATATGATCTAGTTAGATGACATATTTGGTTAAGGTGCATATATATATATAAGTATATGTGCTGATTTGGTGGTTGTAATATGCATAATTGTAAGCAAAATTGGTAGTATGTCATACCTTGTTTATGGTGATCTATGAAATATAGGTGTGAATGTGACTAGGGACGATTCTATTTCGTACATTGTTTTGAACTTTGTAAATCGGTATAGTTGTTTTCGGTGGATGAGCATTTGCCCAATAGTGACAATTTTACATTTATGTTTAGTAAAGGTCTTCTTTTAGTATCATGTGGCGTTACAGAGAATTGGTCTGGTGATGCCTCTTGACCCTTCTGCGATGGGACTGGGTCTAGGGGTGTTACACCTTATACAATGCCGACGTCCCAGACGTGGTCTTACATGTTATTCAAAGTCGATGCCACTATTCCGGATAGGGTCTTACATGAAACATAAGTGATGCCAGTGTCCCAGACACGGTCTTATACACCATCTTAAATCAATGCCTTCGTCCCGGACGAGGTCTTACATGATATCGTCTTAACATTTCTCAACCAAATACGATTCTGAATTTCTCAATCAGGCTCTCAAGGCCGTCCAATGGAGTTTATAGTTCAAGTAATATTATCAAACAGTTAATATAACACATATTTGTATATTAACTTACCTCGTACGGAGTTAACGGATATGAGTCGACTATTCGACGATTTTGGACTTCCCTCGATCTAAGTCTGTTTTTCTTTATTCTTGATCTAAATCAATTCAAATTCAACCATTCAGTTATTTATTTCATTCAATTTAATCCATAAACACACAATTAGGGAAATTTGCATTTTAGCCCACACATTTACACATTTTGATACTTTGGTCCCTAATTCATAAAAACATCAAATATGCACAATTTCATTTCAAAATGGCCTAGCCGAATCTTCATAGCTCTCATATCAGCCCATATAACATATTTGTTTCACAATTTAGTCCTCCCAAAGTCTCATTTTTACAAATTAGTCCATATAGCTTAATTTCACCAAAATTTCATGGTAAAATATATTTATTTACTCCTATCCATCATAATTCAACTAAATTCATCACAAAGCTTCAAAAATCAACAATGACACTGTTCATCAACTTCATCAAAAATAAAAATTGAGACATGGGCATGAAAGATTTCGAAGCAACGGTTACAAAAACGTAGAAATTATCAAAAACCGATCAAAACTCATACCTTAATCACTAATCCAAAGTGCCGAAATTGAGAAAGCATGAACTCTTCTTCTTTCTTCTATTTTCGGCAAAAACAAAGTGGAAATGGCCATGTTTTTGTTTCATTTATTTTAGTATAAAACATATAATATCAAATTTCCAATTTTAACCTCCATTAAACATTAATAAAAACATATGTAATAAGGTCATGTATGACCACTCATGCTTCAAATGGGTAAATTGCCACATAAGGCCATCAAATTAAAAAGCCACATTCAATTGGCACTTTTCACATATGGAACGCTATCTTTACCTTTAATGCAATTTAACCCCTTTTTATAATTAAGCACAGAAACAGTCAAATGAAACCACAGAAATTTATCAGATGCTAATTCATATCGAACGGAAATAGAGAAATAATATCAAAAATATTTTCAGACTCGGATATGTGGTCATGAAACCACTTTCCGACTAAGGTATAAACTAAGTTGTTACAAAGCTACAAAGCTAAGTAAGCTCGTATGCAAATAATAAGAAACAATAGTCATACATTTGTCATACAATAAACATAATATAACACAACGTAAATGTCATTAAATCTTCATAGGCATAACTTACTCAATCACAATGCTTACCCCCTTCAATTTATAAGCATAATTTAATACATCTTATGTAACAGTTCAGTTTAGACCCTAATTATAATAGTGGTTTTGGGACCACATATCCGAGCCTAAAAAATATCTTAATATTATTTTGTGTCTATGTTATCTGAATTAACTTCTGTGAAATTTTTGTGATTTAATTTGTCTCTTTATGTGCTGAATTCTGAGAAAGGAATAAAGTGCATAAGTGTTACAATTAGTATGCTATATGTTCATGTGTTCAATTGAAATGGCTTGTGGTTATAATGGCCTTATGTGGCAATTATACCATTATGATTGTTGGTGGTCATAAATGACCTTGGATTATGCATTTTATGTGTTTAAAATGATGGGCACTTTAGTAAATGAATTATTAATGTTCATTAAAGAAGAAAAACATGAAAATATGCCATAATATCATCCATTTTGCCGAAAATAAGAGAAAGAAAAAGAATTTAAAAGCTTTGGAGGTTTCGCCACTTGCATTGGCTATTTAGGTATGAGATTTTGATCGGTTTTTGATGATTTTTATGTTTTTGTAATAATTGCTTCATATACTACAAGGCCCATGTCTCAATTTCTATTTTTGTTGAAGATTTCATGAAATGCCATTGTTGATTTTTAAGAGCTTTGAAGTGTTAGTGAATGATTTATGGAAGCTTGTTGTGAGATTAATATGTTTTACCATGAATTTTGGATAAAATTGAGCTATTGAGGCTAAATTATGGAAATAATATTTTGGAGGACTAATTTGTGAAATAATTATGTTATATGGGCTTAATTAAATATCATTGAAATTCAGCTATGTTTAAATGTGATTAAATTTGATGAATTTGATGATTTTGTGAATTAGGGACTAAATTGTCAAAATGTGTAAATGTGAGGGCTAATTTGTAAAATGCCCTAAGTATGTGTTTTTGGATTGAATTGGATGAATTGTTGAATAAAATAGCTTAATTTGAACTTATTTAGATCAAGAACCAAAGAGAACAGAATTGGATCGAGGAAAGTTAAAAGTAGTTGAATAGCCGTTAGTAAACGTCCGAATCTGTACGAGGTAAGTCTATATACAAATAAATGTATTTAATTTGATTTATTTATGTTCATACAAAAATTGAATTATGATGGATGAATATGGATGATGAAATTCAAGAAAGTTTCGAGTATGTGACGATGACTGAAAAGCCCCATCTGAACCTTAGGAATAGCTAGGATACATATGTCATGACATAGGATCTGATATGTGTTTTCGTGTAAGACCATGCTTGGGACATTGGCATCGATTTTAGATTTACGTGTAAGACCATGTTTGGGACATCAGTATCATATTTGATTTCGTGTGAGACCCTGTCTAGGACAGTGGCATTGATATCCGACTACATGTAAGACCACATCTGGGACGTTGGCATTATATGATCTTTTTCTGAGTTTTTTTGCGTATCTACTTGATTTCGATCGGTTCAACGGGCACTCTGAAAAAGTGAATGAGTATACGAATGCACATCTGAACTCCGGTATCTATGATTGTATAAGAAATTTGGAGAATAAGAGGTATGTATGTATATGATCATTTGATATATGAGTTACATGGATATGATATATGAATTGGAGTAAGTGAATTTAATTAGTTAAGATCTATGAGAAATATGATTTGTGATTATGTTATGCCATAAATCATGTGTTTAAAGTGGTTTAAAATTGTTATTTGTTATGGAATTATTTGTATATGGCTTACTAAGCTACTTATAGCTTACTTTGTATTTGTTTACTCTGTTTTGTAGATATCAAAGCTACTGAAAGCTCGGGGATCGTCAAGGATCATCACCACACTATTAATCTTTATTTGGTATAATTTGTAAGTGAATATGTTACAATATGGCATGTATAGGCTAGATGTATTTGGGTTATCTTTTGAAATGTTTATAAGTTATGCCATGAGATGTGGCTAACAAATGGTTATGAATATGCTTGTTTTAGTAAGTTATATGTGATGCAAGTATGGCGTTGAATAATGGTCATTTTGGTATGAAAAATATTTTGATTCTAGTAAGTTTTATAAGTGATTGACTATGATGCTATTAGGTTAAGGTAGTGCATATTGGTATGTTATTGTGTTTGAGATTCTAGTATGATTTGGTTTGGATGATGGGGATGAATTGGATGATAATGAATTGAGCTATGTTTTGGTTTGGTAATTGGCTGAAATGGTTGATCATTATTGTATCTTTATATATATATACAAGTTAATTTATAGGTATTTGGCATTTTGTATGGGAAATGTGGCTTAAACCAAGCCCATTTTGTGCCACACGGCCTGAGCACACAGGCGTGTGTCTCAACCGTGTGACCCTTGTACCTTGGTCGAATTGGTCAGGATGTCACACGAGTTGGACACACGGGCGTGCCTTGTAGCCGTGTGTACAAGTCAATAGCTCTCAGGATTTCTCACGGCCTAGACACACGGGCGTGTCTTTTGGTCGTGTGCATAAGTCAGTATGTATGCCTTGTTTTGACACGCCCTAGACACATGGGCGTGTCTGGTAGCCGTGTGAGGCACACAGCCTGGTCACACGAGCATGTGATCTATGTAGTATTGAAAAATGTTAAAGTTTTGAAAAAATTTTTAAGTGCTCCATTTAGTCCCAACCTACTTCTAATGCATGTTTAAGGTCTTAAAGACCTTCATAAGGGACTATGTAATTATGTTTGATTATGTTTTGAGATGAATGATTGTATAATGTCTGTAAAAGTCCTGAACTATCCGGTAATACCTTTAACCCTAGTCCGACAATGGATACGGGTTATGGGTGTTACATCTTAACATTTGCCAAACGGTCATAATCTCTCTAATATAACATACCATAATAATCATTAACAAATCATTTCAAGCCTCGTAGTAACATGCACATTAATTCTGCATATTCATATTTTCAAGCCCAAAGCTTAACATCTTTCAAGGATTTAAACTCTTGACTTCACATACTTTCATAACCATTTTAAAGGCAATTATGCAAATCTTTCATTTTCACACATATACAATGAATCACAAATTAAGTGAACTAAACATCTTATCTCTCAATTTGATATGGCTCAAAAGTCTAAGACATGATTCTCAACTGAATTTACCATGACTTTACCATGAATTTACATATCATCAACATAATTACTTATTCACAAGATTAACTTAAGGTCACTTTTATATTGATCATGAACTCATAATATCATGGAGCCAATGCTTATAAACTTTACATACATACCTGTACGAGCTCGTAACACAGTCGTATCTTTTCACATCTTTGACATAATCTTTGAATTACCCATTGAACAACTTCGAATACTAAAGTATACTCGGGAATCTCATACACATAGTACCTTACCAATGCCATATCCTAGACATGGTCTTATATGGAATCTCACATCGATGCCAATAGCCCATCTATGGTCTTACACGAAGTCTCACATCGATGTCATATCCCAGATATGGTCTTATACGAAGTCTCATTTTGAAGCCATGTCCCAGACGTGGTCTTACATGAAATCACATGCCGATGCCATATCACGGATATGGTCTTATACGGGATCTCAATAACCCTAATGTCATGACATTTGTATCCTATCTATTCCTAAGGTTCAACCGGGATTTCTTCGTTGTCTTGGCATTATTGAATTTGTAACACCCCTAACCCGTATCCACCGTCGGAGTGGGGTTATGAGGCATTACCAGACAAAGCACACCAACCGAACAATCATACATATACATCTGTTTAAACTCTTTAACCAACCATATTTTAAATCATAAACTACTACAAATTTATTACGAGTCATATCATATCATATAATGAACATATTTGCAGTCACATAGTTCATAAACAAAAATATCAAAAATATCATTTTATGCTATAATTAAATATTCATGATAACTATTGAAATATTACCTCTGCGAATTATATAAAACAAATAAGTCAAATAAGTATATCATTACTATGGATTTATCATATACTTAAACAACCAATTTTTATAATGAACAATGCACGACTATTTGCAATTAATTCAAACATCTCATTCGACAACTCAATATGTCATCAACTTGACTAACAAATCAACTATTAAAAAAAAAACAAAGATGTTTATATATATAACTCACATTAAAATTTATTTATCTTGCTTATATCTATGATGTCATAATACATGCGCATATAAAACCTTTAAAATAAAATTAATTACGTGTATTAGGCTAAATAATCATAAGCATTAGTAATCCTTAATGTTATATTCACTCATTATTACGCAAAGGTTCAAACCATTTATCAAATTCACAAATAAATATTTATTCAAGTCACAAAGTAATTCAAAATTATCAACCCAAAGTTCCGAATAATCATTTTTATTTCTTGCCACCCTTTGAACCAAAACTAATGGTCATTAACAAACCATGACATACAATTAATGCTTTGCCGATTAAAACATACCAAAATTAATACATATATTCATTCACCATGCCAAAAGACAATCGTGCATTATAACAACTTTTAAACCAACCTATATGAACATAAATATAAATCGAAATCGTGAACAGCTTACCATTGTCATCCTTATCTATTTCACCATATAATAAATTATCAAACGCGCATAATATTTCCCATTGCCCAAATCGATTTACCTATGAACATGTTTATTGACAGGCCAATCTAAAATAGCTATGATAAATATCAAGCACTTATAATCAAGCATAATTCAAACATATTATACCTTCCATTAATGCACACATGTCAAACTCACTTCTATCACACATCATGACCGAACTTACCTAGCAAAAATTACCCAAAATACATAGCAACACTTAAGTAAAACACAACCAACATGTCTTATATATAAATAAATATACACCATAGCCGATTCATCAAGCAAATATTTCCATCATATGATCAAAGCATGAACTGAACTTAACATTATAAACAAGCCATTTTCACATGGCTTAGATTTATACATAGCCCAAATTCAACTTATTAACTAGCCTATACATGCCATAAGTTCAAATTCAAACTTATTTAAAAGTACCGAAAATAGTCAATAGCGTGATAAGCTCCTCTGACGACTCCTGGATTCGTAACTTGAATTCAAAATCTATAAAACAAAGTAAATATGAAAACATGGAGTAAACTGTCATAGCTTAGTAAGTCATAAACAAATAAATCATTCAAAGACATAATCCATACATTTAAACTATATCAAATTATATTATCATATTCAAATTAACTTCAATTTTATGATTTAACATTTATCTTATACTTTCACATATAAATTATTTATGGCCGCATACATATATATATATATATATATATATTATCAAAGCATCTTTCGGTTTCAAAACTCAATCATTAAATAACCACGTACATGTATACACATAAACATATACTCATGAAGTAAAATATAATTTCTTATGCATAAGCATAGCAATGACCAAATGAACACTCATATATATATATATGGATACATTAACAAACTATCATTCAATGGCTAAGCCAAAACATCTTTATCATATCAATTACATGTTCACTTACATGCATATACCCGTAAGTCAAAGTACAACAATCACACATATATATATTTACAAGTATGTATATTCACGTTTATACAAGCATACACATAATTCACATTTTAGTTTCATATACATATATCACTTGGCCGAATGTAATCTTGCATTTTATACTCATGTAATTCACATTATAGCATATATAATACATAGCTTCATTTCAACCATCAAAACTTACCTTATTTTCAAATAGGTAACTGACCATCACGTACCTGAACATTTTAGCTCGTTTGACATATTCAATTACCACATCGGTAGAAAGTCTTTTTGGGCATAAGTTTATAATAATTCATCGGTATAAAGCCTGCTAGGCACAAGCCTGTATCACACACAAGCAAAAGGACTGCTAGGCTCAAAGCTTGATTTAATACACTGGCATAAAGCCTGCTAGGCACAAACCTGTATCACACATTGGCACAAGACCTGCTAGGCTCAAAGCCTTTAATACATTGGCATAAAGTCTGCTAGGCACAAAGCCCAATTTATCTCACCAGCACAAGGCTTGCTAGGCTCAAAGCCCGAATATCACTGTTACAAATTCATCTTATATATAATTTATATATAGAAAATTTTAACTATTCCTTAAAGTTCATACAGACTTTCAAATATCGTAACTCAGTTGAATTAGCCTCAAATACACTATTTCCATGCATAATCATATTCGACTATCTCAAATATAAGTATATAAATTTCAAAATAGCATATTAAACTAATTTACATCCAAAATTAATGATGTTTAATTGCTTATAGACTTACCTCGGACGATATAAAACGAAACGGGACGACTAGTCGATAACTTTCGTTTTTTCTCCCGATCTAAATCTGATTTTTTTGATTTTTTTATCTTGAATTTGAGCTTGAAATGGATGGCCGAACCTTTGAACCCTTGTTCTTTTCTTTCTTAGTTAATATTCGGTCAAGTGAACAATTGAAATAATGCTTGTTTTAGTTATCATATATTATAATATATACAAACATATTATTAATTCACGTTTCCTATTATACCCTTTTAAAAATAATATCCAAGCTTTATTCCATTAGCCCTTTCTAGTCTTTAAAAAAAAACTAATGGACATGAGTTGGCTTCAATTTCATGCATTATAATATAATATATATAAATATATACATAATATCTCATTATAAAAAAAATAAAGCTTAATTTTACCTTTATGTATAGCTTAAATAAAATAATATAAAAACTATACAATTGCTACCTACCACCGTACCACTTATAAGAATATGGGCTATTTACAACTTAAGGGCTTCCATTTAAAAAGCCATTACCAACTCAGTCCTTACAATTAAAACTGCCAAAATTTTAATTTATGCGATTAAGTCCTTTTCTTAAATCAGACACCCAAACGACAAAATTAAATCACGAATTTTTAACAGATATAAATTCATACAAAATAAACATAGGAAATAGTTTTAAAATATTTTTCTGACTCGGATTCGTGGTCCCGAAGCCACCGTTTCGATTAGGGTCTAAATTGGGCTATTATAGAATTTTCTCATAATATCAATCATAAATCATATAATATTAAAGCAATTTAAAACACAAATATAGCATTGCATTATTCACATACAAACTTACCTCCATACTAAAAATAGTAAAAATGACCTAACCGTCAAATACTTATTTTTCCCTTGTTCTAGGCCCGAATCTCATTTTTCTTGATCTATAATATCAAATTTAGCTCACTTATTAGTCACATTATTTAGTGTGACCCAAAAATCATGTTATGGAAAAATTACATTTTTGCCCCTAAAATTTAACTTATTTACATTTTTGCCTCTATGCTCGAAAAAAGGAATGTACTCAATTTCTTTACTACCCATGCATAGCCGAACCTCTTTTATACTTATAGCAGCCCATATTTTCTATTAAATCAAATTTTTAACACATATTTCATAACTTTTACAAATAGGTCCTTTTATGCATTTTTACCGAAAATCACTTAGTAAAAGTCATCTTTCTGACCATAAACATGCATTTTCTACCATTAAATACAAAAATACACACATACTCATCATGGGTCAAAACCCTAGACTTTAACCATATCTCAAATTAGTGGTAGAAATAGATAGATCTTGTTACGAGGATTTCAAAAACGGAAAAATCATTAAAAACAGGGCTAGAACGGACTTACTATGGAGCTTGGAAAGCTTGAAAAAAACCCTAGCCATGGTGGTCTTAAAAAATTTGGCCAAGGGGTTGAAGATGAGCAAAATTTGGCTTTTATATTGTTTATTTAATAATTTAATCACTAAATGACCAAAATGCCCCTAAATTAAAAATATTCTATTGCACCTATTTCATGTCCATTTTTGTCCAAAAAATTAACCAATGGTCTTATTACCATTTAAGGACCTCCAATTTAAAATTTCTTAGCAATTTGACACCCCTAGCTTCTAGAACTCAAGTTTTGCACTTTTTACAATTTAGTCTTTTTGACTAAATTGAGTGCCCAAATGTCAAAATTTTCGAATGAGATTTTCACGAAATCATTCTATGAAATTATAGACCATAAAAATATACTAAAAAATAAAATTTTCCATGTTAGATTTGTGGTCCCGAATAGATAAACAACTTTTACAAAGTGATTTTTGATGAAAACATGATTTAGGGACTAAATTGAAAAGTTGAAAATTTCATGAAAATTTTTTTATTTTTGTGAAATTCATGGGCTTTTATTGTGACATATAAAATTCGACTAGGCTTGGAATAAGTATTAAATTGTAAGAATTTCATTTTCCGAGCCTAGGGATAAAATCATCATTAATTAAAAGTTTAGAGGCAAAATGGTAATTTTGCCTAAGATGTGAATTGGGACTGAATTGAGTATGAAATGTATTGAATTGATGTTAAATTTACTTGTATAGATCCAGATAGACCAAATTCAGAGTTAGAACGAGGAAAAGAGAAATATCAGATTAGTAAATTTTACAAAAATGAACAATTGTTGAGGTAAGTTCGTGTAACTAAATTGTGTATATTTATATGTTTGAATTAAATGTTGTGTATGTAAATGGTATACATATTATATATATAAGTGACATTGAAGACATATCCGACAAAGCCCGATAAATGATAATGCCCGATAAATGATAAAAATGCTACTTTTATGCTTAGAATGAACATGGAATGTGTTTATTTGAATTATATAAATATTGAAAATGTATGAAATAGTCACATGCCTGATAATGCCTGAAAATGTTAAATCTTGTTTGACTAAACGCAAGTCAATGGATACGTGATTTTCTGTAATGAATACAGTTCTGCATATGTTGTAGACAAGATTTAGCTCGAACAAGTAATACTGATATAAGCCCTCTCAAGCTTCCCGTTATAGTGTTCCTATGAGCATCCTGATCGATAGTGATTTGCATGTGTTGCGCACTACCTCAGCTCTTTGTGAGCATCCCGTTATTTGATCGGTTGTGATCTTGCATATGTTAAGAACATAAATGTAGCTCTTTGTGAGTGTAACACCCCTAACCCATATCCGTCGCCAGAATAGGGTTACGAGGTATTACTTAACTAAATAGAACTTACAGAGGTTTAGAGATACATACCAGACATAAATTTCAAATATGCATCAATATCAAATAATAGACTACTTTAACTTAACTACAACCGAATATGTACCAACTCACTAATATGAATCAACCTATGCAAACATATTTCAATAGTTTACCATATGCGCTCTATCAAATTTATAAAGTGATTATTCATCAATGAGTACAACCGAATTTTTCTTAGTAGCAAAGCAACCCATTTTTAAGTCAATTTTCGCATTTATCAACATCGAATACTTATGCTATTTCATTCAAACTTATGTGAATAACATAATTCTATTTTCTCTTTTAACTACTTGACATAGTACTAAGTAACAATTCGCATAACTTCATCAAACCATACATTCATATTTAGGAACTAACAAGCCATTTTCATATGGCAAGAATATTTACAAATCAAAATATAATTCGATTCATAAGAGAGAGCTTAGCCTATACATGCCATCGTTTCAAAATAAACTATCGAAAGTACCAAAAATAACGACGATAGTGTGGATGACTTAATCTTGAATCCCTGAGCTCGTAGCTTTAAAACGTGATCTATAAAACAGAGTAACGGAGACACTCGAAGTTAGCTAATTAGCTTAGTAAGTCTTAAATGAACTAAACAATTTAACTTAATTGAATAAAACAATCACAATTACTGCATTTGATAATAATTACCATTGGGCCGAATATATATAAAACCACATTACACATATTTCATATAATTATCATCTCATTAAAGCTTCAATATCATATATGAACATAACATATCTTCTATGTATGCAAGTTCACAAGACCGTATGTATGCATATAAACATTTCTACATTTAAACGTTCTTCTTTATTCATAAACATATTCAAATTAATTATTTTCACGAACAATGTCACATGAGCCCAATATTCACAAATAAACAATCCATAAATTCAATTAAACTCCTTCTCTCATAAAAAAACCAGTATCACATACCTGGGCCACTTAATACGAAATACACGTTTATTTTGTCATCTTAATACAAGGTCTCGTAGTCATAGACTTCTATTTTATTCACCGGCACTTGGCCTGCTGGGTATAAAACCCAAATTTCATCACCGGCTTAAAGCCTGCTAGACTTTTTCAGTCTGAATATTTACATCACCGGCATTATGCCTGCTAGGCACAAGGCTGATATCATTTCACCGGCTTTACGCCTGCTAGGTACAATGCCCGATATAGTTTCACCGGCTTTACGCCTACTAGGCACAATGCCCGAATAACTCGAATACTTAGATTGTACCATAAATCATTAACCGTATTACTAACAATATCTTTGATTTATCTCTTCTCAATCAAACTTACACTAGGCAATTTCAATATATCATAATTAGATCAATTCATAAATTCATATCACAATCGGCAATCACAATAATACTTACAATTTACCCATCCAAAGTCACATTTGGTATATTTAAATACCATTGCTAGAACACATCAAATAATTCCATTTCCATTCGGCACTAATTTGTATAGAATCAATCAATCATTTTAATATCATAGTTTCACATCCATAACTTTCTATATCATGCTCATCATTCGAAGAAATACACATATCAACCACTTTCTTCTATATCATGTATATATTTGCATGTCATTCGGCAATATACATATAGGCGTATATATATATAGTACAAAATATTTAACTAATATGACATAGCATGACACATTCGCAAATACTTATGTTTACGCACTTAAGACTTACCTTGAATAGTATTGAACAATTTCAGATTGACTATTCCACCACCATTGCCTTTCCCTTATCCGAATGTGACTCTCTATGCTCTTGAGCTAATTCAAACAAATTTAACTTATTAAAATCTCATCATGCTTAGTTATGGCTGAATACAACAAGAACTTAACAGGCCATATTAGTTACTTTTAGCTCAAATACATGATGGTTGTACACATTTTTAATCTCATTAAACAATTTAGTATGTGGTTAAAGATAAAAGCATATTTATCATGGCATTAATCGACCTTTTCGGTGTGTTCAAATCAACCATAGGTATATGTATATATACCAACATCAACTCAAGTTCCAATTCAACAACTTTAGCCAAATGTCTCTTAAAGTTAACAAAACAAAACACATACATAAAGCATATATATATATACGACTATCACATAAGATTTCTAAAATATCACATTAGTCATGACCATAATTAGTTTAAAACGCAAACCTTACTCGTTTCATTCACTAACATATCATTTGGCCAAATATACAAGCATAGATTAACATTCAAACCTCGATTTCTAGCCTTTAGCGAAACGTTTTACAACAATCCATCTTAACCAATTGCAAATACTTATAATTATCCTTTAAAGTATTCAACTCAAATTTTGCATGCATATAAACTAGGACCGAATCTTCTTTTTTTTTTACTACCAAAGCATGATATTAAACATAATCACAATTGTAAATTTCAAAACCCCTCAAATAACTAAATAAAAAACATCTACTACTTAGCTATCACCAATCTCACATTCGGCAATCAAAGACATATTTAAACTTACCAACCGATCCTTATTTAACATCTATTTCACATAAACAAAGGAAATCCTAAAAAAATCCATTAAATTTCCCGTATAAAACTTTTATACATGGCTTCATAACAATTAGCAAGAAACTTCATAATCCATCACAATAGCCGAATGCTAATAGATCAATTTAGCCAAAACACCACAATTTTCTAAGCTCATGACATCTATCAAAATTCATTCATCGATTTCTATCTTTTATTCAAGACTTAATTTAAACCATCAAGAACAAATTTGTACATTAAACTCTAATGGTCGATTACCATCTATCTACCCTTGCTACAACAATCCTTGTTCATCAAATTTAATACCAACACATTAAACACCATCAAAGACATTCAAATCTCCCATGGCCGAATGTATCAACAACACCAAGAAATTAAAATTTTCTCCATGGGTTCAAGGTAGAACCAAGAAAGGAACTCAAGAACAAAATTTTCCAACCAAAATAACATAAACTTGCCTTGGATTTTGACCCTCAAATGGCCGAACAACAAAGCTTTCTTCTTCCTTAATTTCTTTTCTATGGTTTCGGCAAGGGTGAGAACTAATAAAAAAATAATATTCTTTGTTTTTATCACCCCATTTCTATTAAATATAAAAAATCATTTCATATATTTTAATCATTATATATATATTATAACAGATATTAAGTTCATTTATTATAGAACTATTAAATATTATTTAACTAAAATACAACACACAAAATGCCAAATTTATCATCATCACCATCCAATATATACCAAAAGTGGAGTATTTGACATGCAAGTCCCCATTTTGTAAACCATGCATTATTCGGTCCTCTAAATTTAACCTATCACATTTTCAAAGTTTTTTTCACTTGAGTCCTAATTAGTAAAATTCACATTCAAATGTCAAAATTAAGACTTGATATTTTCACACATATTACTTCACATATAATTGGCATAGAATATATCATTTAATTATTTTTGTGACTCGATTTTGTGGTCCCGAAACCACTTCCCGACTAGGGTTGAATTAGGGCTTTCACAAGTCTCCCCCTTAGGGATTTTCGTCCCCGAAAATCTTACCGGCGAATAAGTTAGGATAACGTTCTTTTATTGAATCTTCAAGCTCCCAAGTCGCTTCCTCAATCCCGTGTTTGAGCGACAACACTTTTACTAATGAAATTTTCTTATTTCGCAGTTCTTTTACTTCATGAGCCAAAATTAGAATTGGTTCTTCCTCATAACTCAAATCGAACTGAATTTCAATCTCGAATGGACTAATTATATGCGAAGGATTGGATCTATACCGACGGAGCATCGAAACATGAAAAACATTATAGATCTTTTCAAGTTCGGGTGGCAAATATAATCTATAAGCAACCGGTCCAATTCGTTCGAAAATCTCATACAGTCCTATAAATCTCGGACTCAATTTGCCTTTATGGCCGAATCTGAGCACCTTCTTCCACGGTGAAACTTTAAGAAACACCTTTTCGCCGACTCGATACTCGATATCTTTCCATTTCAAATCCGCATATGATTTCTGACGATCTGATGCTGCTTTTAGACTTTCTTGAATCACTTTTACTTTCTGTTTGGCCACTTTAATCAAATCAACCCCGTAAATTTTATTCTCACTAAGCTCAGTCCAAAACAACGGAGTACGGCATTTACGACCGTATAAAGCCTCGTACGGTGCCATCTTGATACTCGATTGAAAACTATTATTGTATGCAAATTCAACCAAGGGCAAGTATCATTCCCAACGAGCCACTAAACTCAAGGATGCAACATCTCAACTTATCCTCGAGTGTCTGAATAATCAGCTCGGATTGACCATCAGTTTGGGGATGAAAAGCGGTGCTAAAATGCAACTTGGTACCCAAAGCTTCTTGCAATTTCTTCCAAAATCGCGAGGTGAATCTCAGATCTCGATCTGACACAATAGAAGTAGGCACATCGTGCAATCTCACAATCTGAGAAATTTACAATTCGGCTAATTTATCGAGTGAATAATCGGTACGAACAGGGACGAAATGAGCCGACTTTGTCAATCTATCAACGACAACCCAGATTGCATCTTTCTTGCTCGGTGTCAATGGTAAACCAGATACAAAATCCATTGTGATGCGATCCCATTTCCACTCAGGTATCATAATCGGTTGAAGCAATCCCGAAGGCACTTGATGTTCCACTTTCACTTGTTGACATATTAAACACTTAGAAACAAAGTTAGAGATGTCTCGCTTCATACCATGCCACCAATACTGACGTTTCAAATCGTTGTACATTTTCGTGCTGCCTGAATGAATCGACATTCGACTGTTATGGGCTTCATTCAAAACCATCGAAATAATTTATGAATTTCTCAGAATACACAATCGATCTCTAAACCTCAAACAATCATCGTCGTCAATCTGAAACTCTGAATCCACATTTGACTCACACTGAGCCCGTTTAGCAACCAAATCATCTTCGGTTTTCTGAGCGTCACAGATTTGTCGTATTAACACTAGTTTTGCTTTCAATTCCGCTATCAACACATTACCAGTGGACAAAGACAGATGAACATTCATAGCTTGGAGGGTAAACAGGGATTTTTGACTTAGGGCGTCCGCAACCACATTAGCCTTTCCCAGATGATAATTAATGACAAGTTCGTACTCTTTCAATAATTCCAACCACCGTTGTTGTCTCAAATTCAAATCTTTCTGAGTTATTAAGTATTTGAGGCTTTTATGATCGGAATAGACATGGCATTTCACTCCGAACAAGTAATGGCGCCAAATTTTCAAAGCGAAAACAATGGCAGCTAAGTCGAGATCATGAGTCGGATAGTTTTTCTCATGAGGTTTTAACTGTCTCGAGGCATAAGCAACGACTCTGCCTTCTTACATCAAAACACAGCCCAAACCGTTCAAAGAGGCATCACTATAAATCACAACCTCTTTACCGGATTTCGGCTGAACTAGCACTGGGGCTTCGGTCAAAAGGGCTTTCAACTGATCAAAACTTTTCTGACACTTTTCTGACCATTCGAATTTGACATCTTTCTGAAGCAACTTTGTTAACGGTGTTGCTATCATCGAAAAGCCTTTCACGAACCGTTTATAATACCCGGCAAGTCCCAAAAAGCTCCAAACTTCCGAAACATTTCTCGATGGTTTCCAATCAAGTATAGCTGATATCTTGCTCAGATCAACCCGGATACCTGATGTAGACACCACATGTCCCAGATAACTGACCTCGCGTAACCAGAACTCACATTTACTAAATTTCGCGTACAATTGCTCGTCACGCAAAATCTGTAGCACAAGCCTCAAATGTTCAGCATGCTCGGTTTCATCTCACGAGTAGATCAGAATGTCATCAATAAAAACGACTACAAACCGATCTAAATACTGTCTAAAAATTTGATTCATTAAATCCATGAAAATCGTAGGGGCATTAGTGAGCCCAAACGACATCACCAAGAACTCGTAGTGTCCATACCTCGTTCTAAAAGCAGTTTTCGGCACATTTGAGTCTCTAACTTGTAACTGATAATAGCCAGATCTCAAATCTATCTTCAAAAATACAGAAGCTCCCTTTAGCTGGTCAAACAAATTATCAATTCTTGGCAACGGATATTTATTCTTTATCGTAACTTTGTTAAGTTGACGATAATAGATGCAGATTCTCATAGTTCCATCTTTCTTTTTCACAAACAACACTGGTACGCTCCAAGGAGAGAAACTCGGTCGAGCGAAACCTCTATCTGTCAATTCTTGCAACTGAGACTTCAATTCTTTTAATTCAGTCAGTCCCATATGATATGGGGCTATCGAAATCAGATTCGTTCCATGCACTAGCTCTATGCCGAATTCAACTTCTCGAACAGGTGGCAACCCAGGTAATTCCTCGGGAAACACATCCGGACACTCACATACTACAGGTACAGTCTCAAGTTTCTTTTCTGTTACTTTACTATCCAGAATATACGCCAAATAAGCTTCACATCCCTTTCTAACATACTTCTGAGCCATCATCGAAGATATCACTGTCGATAGCCCACTCAAATTTGTGGATTCCACTCGAATTATTTCACCACTCGAACATCGTAAATCATTTATTTTTCTTTTACAATTCACCACAGCATCGTGCACGGTTAACCAATCCATACCAAGGATAATATCGAACTTGTCAAATGGCAATAGTATCAAATCAGTTCAGAAACAAGAATTTCGAATCCTTAAGGGACAATTCTTGCACACTTTGTCTACTAACACACACCGGCCCAAAGGGTTTGACACTCGAATTACAAATTTAGTAGACTCAACAGGTAGAGTCTTACTGGATGCTAAAGTTTCACACACGTATGAATGAGTTGAACCGGGATCTATCAAAGCAATAACATCAGTATCGAAAAGAGTAAAAGTACCGGTAATAACATCAGGAGAAGAAGGCTCCTCACGAGCACGTATAGCATAAGCTCTGGCAGGTGCACGTGCCTCAGATCGAACAGCAGCATCTTTGGTCCCTATTTGACTACCAATAGCATTACCCGCATGTCTCGGTGGTCTACCTCGTGCTGTAGTATTACTAGGTCTCCCACTCAGATCGGTATTCTGCTCGGCTAATTTCAGACAATCTCGAATAAAATGATCAGCTGACCCACATTTGAAACAAGAACGGTCATGAAATCTGTAGCTCCTTGAATTCCATTTACCACAATGCTTGCACTCGAATCTATTCTAACGATCATTGCCAACACTAGCAACGGAGGTAGCTCGAGTACTCACAGGAGGTCGATCTCGTCTAGAAAATCCCGAAGCAGTCTTGCATCGGCCCGATTCATCACGAAATTTCTTGGATGATTGTTGAGGTGCTTTTCCCGAAGATCTTTTACGAAATTCTCTTGTTCTAGCTTCAACTTTTCTTTTCTCAATTTCGAGCTCTTCGGCTTTACAGGCTCGCTCGACAAGTGCTACGAACTCTTTAATTTCGAGAATACCCACTAGCAGTTTGATGTCTTCAATCAACCCATCCTCGAAGCGTTTACACATGATAGCCTCGGAAGAGATACACTCATAGGCATATCTATTGAGTCTCACAAGTTCTCGTTCATATTCATTAACAGTCATTCGGCCTTATTTAAGCTCAAGAAACTCTTTACGCTTTTGGTCGATAAATCTCTGGCTGATATACTTTTTACGAAATTCCGTCAGAAAGAATTCCCACGTAACCCGTTCTCTTGGAACAATCAAAACTAGAGTATTCCACCATTGATAAGTGGCACCACGAAGCAAAGACACAGCACATTTCAAGCATTCCTCAGGTGTACACGATAATTCATTAAACACTCGAATCGTATTATCGAGCCAAAACTCAGCCCGCTTAGCGTTATCGCTAACTGTAGCTCTAAACTCTTCGGCCTCGTATTTTCTAATTTTATCAACTGGGGGCTTACTCGATCTCAACGGATCAATCACAGGAGGTACTACAGGTGTCGGAAGCGGAGTATTTGGGGGCGGGGGTTATGGAACAGCCGGATTAGTTCAGATGAATTGAGTGAACAAATCACTCATCATAGCATAGAAGGCTTGTCTCGCCTCCTCATCTCAATTACTCACGTTTGGTTGAGAGTCATTTGGCGCTATCCCTTGAGTGGGAACAGGCGCTACGCTCTCAATATCATCGACTACAGCTCGATCGGCATCGGGATCCAATTACTATACAAAAAACACATTTCAAATGTCAGAGGTCACCACACTATCGTATTAACACACAATGGCATGTATAGCTAGACTTACATATGCTATGTTAGTCCTTGAATCGACTAAACTGTTGCTCTGATAACAATAAAATGTAACACCCCTAACCGTATCCGTCGCCGGATTAGGGTTACGAGGTATTACTTAACTAAACAGAACTTACAGAGGTTTATAGATACATACCAGACATAAATTTCAAATATGCATCAATATTAAATAATAGACTACTTTAACTTAACTACAACCGAATATGTACCAACTCATTAATATGAATCAACCCATGCAAACATATTTCAATAGTTTACCATATGCGCTCTATCAAATTTATAAAGTGATTATTCATCAATGAGTATAACTGAATTTTTCTTAGTAGCAAAGCAACCCATTTTTAAGTCAATTTTGCATTTATCAACATTGAATACTTATGCTATTTCATTCAAACTTATGTGAATAACATAATTCTATTTTCTCTTTTAACTACTTGACATAAGTACTAAGTAACAATTCGCATAACTTCATTAAACCATACATTCATATTTAGGAACTAACAAGCCATTTTCCTATGGCTAGAATATTTACAAATCAAAATATAATTCGATTCGTAAGAGAGAGCTTAGCCTATACATGCCATCGTTTCAAAATAAACTATCAAAAGTACCAAAAATAACGATGATAGTATGGATGACTTAAGCTTGAATTCCCGAGCTCGTAACTTCAAAACATGATCTATAAAATTGAGTAACGGAGACACTCGAAGTAAGCTAATTAGCTTAGTAAGTCTTAAATGAACTAAACAATTTAACTTAATTGAATAAAACAATCACAATTACAGCATTTGATAATAATTACCATTGGGCTGAATATATATAAAACTACATTACACATATTTCATATAATTATCATCTCATTAAAGCTTCAATATCATATATGAACATAACATATCTTCTATGTATGCAAGTTCACAAGACCGTATGTATGCATATAAACATTTCTACATTTAAACATTCTTCTTTATTCATAAACATATTCAAATTAATTATTTTCACGAACAATGTGACATGAGCCCAATATTCACAAATAAACAATCTATAAATTCAATTAAACTCCTTCTCTCATAAATAGACCAGTATCACATACTTGGGCCACTTAATACAAAATACGCATTTATTTTGTCATCTTAATACAAGGTCTCATAGTCATAGACTCCTATTTTATTCACCGGCACTTGGCCTGCTGGGTATAAATCCTGAATTTCATCACTGGCTTAAAGCCTGCTAGAGTTTTTCAGTCTGAAAATTTACATCACCGGCATTATGCCTGCTAGGCACAAGGGCTGATATCATTTCACTGGCTTTACGCCTACTAGGCACAATGCCCGATATAGTTTCACCGGCTTTACGCCTACTAGGCACAATGCCCGAATAACTCGAATACTTAGATTGTACCATAAATCATTAATCGTATTACTAACAATATCTTTGATTTATCTCTTCTCAGTCAAACTTACACTAGGCAATTTCAATATATCATAATTAGATCAATTCATAAATTCATATCACAATCGGCAATCACAATAATACTCACAATTTACCCATCCAAAGTCACATTCGGTATATTTAAATACCATTGCTAGAACACATCAAATAATTCCATTTCCATTCGGCACTAATTTGTATAGAATCAATCAATCATTTTAATATCATAGTTTCACATCCATAACTTTCTATATCATGCTCATCATTCGAAGAAATACACATATCAACCACTTTCTTCTATATCATGTATATATTTGCATGTCATTCGGCAATATACATATAGGCGTATATAGATATATATAGTACAAAATATTTAACTAATATGACATAGCATGACACATTCACAAATACTTATGTTTAAGCACTTAAGACTTACATTGATTAGTGTTGAACAATTTCAGATCGACTATTCCACCACATTTGCCTTTCCCTTATCCGAATGTGACTCTCTATGCTCTTGAGCTAATTCAAACAAATTTAACTTATTAAAATCTCATCATGCTTAGTTATGGCTGAATACAACAAGAACTTAACAGGCCATATTAGTTACTTTTAGCTCAAATACATGATGGTTGTACACATTTTTAATCTCATTAAACAATTTAGTATGTGGTTAAAGATAAAAGCATATTTATCATGGCATTAATCGACCTTTTCGGTGTGTTCAAATCAACCATAGGTATATGTATATATACCAACATCAACTCAAGTTCCAATTCAACAACTTTAGCCAAATGTCTCTTAAAGTTAACAAAACAAAACACATACATAAAGCATATATATATACGACTATTACATAAGATTTCTAAAATATCACATTAGTCATGACCATAATTAGTTTAAAATGTAAACCTTACTCGTTTCATTCACTAACATATCATTTGGCCAAATATACAAGCATAGATTAACATTCAAACCTCGATTTCTAGCCTTTAGCGAAACGTTTTACAACAATCCATCTTAACCAATTGCAAATACTTATAATTATCCTTTAAAGTATTCAACTCAAATTTTGCATGCATATAAACTAGGACCGAATCTTCTTTTTTTTTTTACTACCAAAGCATGATATTAAACATAATCACAATTGTAAATTTCAAAACCCCTCAAATAACTAAATAAAACACATCTACTACTTAGCTATCACCAATCTCACATTCGGCAATCAAAGACATATTTAAACTTACCAACCGATCCTTATTTAACATCTACTTCACATAAACAAAGGAAATCCTAAAAAAATCCATTAAATTTCCCGTATAAAACTTTTATACATGGCTTCATAACAATTAGCAAGAAACCTCATAATCCATCACAATAGCCGAATGCTAATAGATCAATTTAGCCAAAACACCACAATTTTCTAAGCTCATGACATCTATCAAAATTCATTCATCGATTTCTATCTTTTACTCAAGACTTAATTTAAACCATCAAGAACAAATTTGTACATTAAACTCTAATGGTTGATTACCATCTATCTACCCTTGCTACAACTATCCTTGTTCATCAAATTTAATGCCAACACATTAAACACTATCAAAGACATTCAAATCTCCCATGGCCAAATGTATCAACAACACCAAGAAATTAAAATTTTCCCCATGGGTTCAAGGTAGAACCAAGAAAGGAACTCAAGAACAAAATTTTCCAACCAAAATAACATAAACTTACCTTGGATTTTGACCCTCAAATGGCCGAACAACAAAGCTTTCTTCTTCCTTAATTTCTTTTCTATGGTTTCGGCAAGGGTGAGAACTAATAAAAAAAAATAATGTTCTTTGTTTTTATCACCCCATTTCTATTAAATATAACAAATCATTTCATATATTTTAATCATTATATATATTATAACATATATTAAGTTTATTTATTATAGAACTATTAAATATTATTTAACTAAAATACAACATACAAAATGCCAAATTTATCATCATCACCGTCCACTATATACCAAAAGTGGACTATTTGACATACAAGTCCCCATTTTGTAAACCATGCATTATTTGGTCCTCTAAATTTAACCTATCACATTTTTAAAATTTTTTTCACTTGAGTGCTAATTAGTAAAATTCACATTCAAATGACAAAATTAAGACATGATATTTTCACACATATTACTTCACATATAATTGGCATAGAATATATCATTTAATTATTTTTGTGACTCGGTTTTGTGGTCTCGAAACCACTTCCCGACTAGGGTCGAATTAGGGCTGTCATAGTGAGCGTCCTAATATTCGATCGGTTGTGATCCTGCATATGTTGCAGACACAAACGCAGCTCTATATAAGCATCCTGTTAGTGCTCACTTGAACTTCTCGTTATAAGTTACCCGATGCTTCCTGATAAGTGCTCTACAGAGCTATCTGATAACTGTTCTCTAGAGCTTCCTGTTAAGTGCTCTTCGGAGCTACCTGATATAGGTTCTTTGTGAGCTTCTTGTTATTAAGCCCGAATAAGCTTCCCGTTAAGTGCTCTTCAGAGCTACCTGATATAGGTTCTTTGTGAGCTTCCCGTTATTAAGTACAGATAAGCTTCCCATTACATGGCTCTTTGTGAGCTTCCCGATATCGTTCTTTGTGAACTTCCCGATTATGGCTCTTATGAGCTTCCCGTTATAGTGCTTAAGAGAGTGAACTTTCTATTTAAGTACTCTAATAAGTACTTCCAGACATGATTTGACGGGCTCTAAATTGTACATTTCAAGTGTATTACTAGTGTATCCATCGACGTTTTCAATGATTCAATGGGTAAAATTTTGACAGAAGAAGATATGAACATTAAATGAATTATTACAAGTATCTTCCGGAAGTACATGAAATAGATGATATATGAAATATGGAAATATGAGATGATGATACATAAGATAAAAATTGTGTAACAGCCCGATTTAGGGCCAAGTCAGAATAGTGGTTTCGGGAGCACGAATCTGAAGTAGAAAAATTTATTGTGCTAAAGTTTTAAGGTTTATAATATGATTGAATGCATATGTGAAAGTTTTGTTATGAAATTTTATCGATAGAGGGCCCAATTAGATTAGTAGGACTAAATTGTAAAAAATGCAAATTATGAGTTTTAGAAGCTTTAAATGTTTATTTGTTATGATTTTTAAATTAGAAGTTCTTATTTAGTAATTATACCACTATATATTATGATGGACAAAAATGGACATGGAAGGGTTAAATTTCAAAGAAAGGCTAAAAGGGCATTTTGGTCATTTAGTTAATAAAAGAATAAAAAGGGAAAATAAAGTAAACATTTGTCCATCTTCCCCATGCCATACCTGAAATTCTCAAGACACCATAGCTAGGGTTTTCTTCAACTTTCAAGCTTTGATAGTAAGTGCATCCTAGCCTTGTCTTTAATTTTCTTTACGATTTTGAAGTTGTTGTCACCCGATTTACCTATTTCTACCATTATTTTGAAGTAGGGTTTATGTTTAAAAATTTACCCATGTGTGACATGCATGTATTTTGATGTCTAATGGTAGAATATGAATGTTAATTGTGTGATAAACGACTTTTGCTAGGTGATTTTCGATGAAAATGTCAAAAAGGACCTAAATGCAAAAGTTGAGAAATGTGTGTAGAAATATGTGAATAAATGAAAAATGAGGCTACTATAAGCATGAATAATATTTTTCTAGGTTTGGGTTTTGAGAAAAATGAATACTTTTCATTTTACGAGCCTAGGGACTAAAGTGTAAATAAGTGAAAGGTTAGGGGCAAAAATGTAATTTTCCTTAATATGATTTTTGGGGCCTAATTGAATAATGTGATAATTAAATGAGTTAAATGTGTTATTATAAATCAAGAAAGACAACGAATAAACCTTGATCGACGGAAGGATAAGGTGTCGACTAAATCGCAAAAATAGTCATTTTGTACCGAGGTAAGTTTGTATGTAAATAATGCAACAGTTTATTTTGTTTTAATGCTTTAATGTTGAATAACATGTGTGAATGATTTATGTGACATAATCGGCAAGTTTTGATAAGTGAGGAAAATCCCGGTTGAACCTTCAGACTAGAATAGGATACGAGTGACATGTAACTAGGAACCTATGTGTGATTATATGTTTATGTGATTCCAAGTGCTGGTCTTGTACGTCTACCAGTGGCTAGGTAATCCTGCATATGTTGCAGATACTTGTCAGCTTGTGAGAGCAGCACTGAGTAGCTATATCCCGACCTTCAGCTTGTGCTAGCAGACTTGTAACTAGCTCGAGAACAAGCAGATATGTGAAATGTGATATGAGGTAGCTTGGGTACATATGTGACCCTGATGTGCAAAACTTCCATGTATCCGTTAACATTCCGAGTGTTCAACGGGAATGATAAGGACATGAAAATATGTGTTTGTATGGCTATGTGGTACAGGCGTGTCTATGAAATTCATAAGTATAAATTCTATAAGTGACAAACGTATGGTAAGATTGTACTTGAGTAAGTCAGCCTATGAGATTTCAATGATAAATGTATTAGTTTTTTCATTATATGAAATTGCATGGTTATTAGGTGATTATGGTGTTATTTATTTTCATATAAACTTAGTAAGCTTTTTAGCTTACTCCCTTTACTTTCCCTTGTCTTATAGTGTCACCAAGCTAGCTCGGAATCGAGACTTGTCGGAGGCTCGCATCACACTATCAGAAACATTATTTTAGGTATTTGATATTTGTGATATTTGGAAAGTATGGCATGTATAGGGACTTAGTCATTTTGTTAAGTGTCATATTTGATTTGGCCAAAAATGTTAGCCTAAGTTAGTTGAAGGTTCATTTTGTATAAGGTCATTTGAAACCGGCCAATGTTGGTTATTGGTATAATCATGTATTGATGTCTTTTGTGAATGTGGTCGTTTGCATGATTAAATCGATAATGGTGAAATGTTTCTGCATGGTGATTGTGGTATGTGAACGATGAGAAGATGCCTCAGTGTGGAGGTTTGGTTGCTTAATTATGTCATGATATGTGTTGTTGAATGGGTATTTGTGTTTATTTTGTGCTTTCAGGGTGGCAAATGGCTTGGTAAATAGCCTATATATTGTCCACACGGGTAGACACACAGGTGTGTGTCTAGGCCGTGTGTGACACACGGTCTGCCCCATGGTCGTGTTGATAGGCGTGTGTCCCTTACAACGTAGTTTTGGAGAAACAAAATGCTCAGTATGGAACACACGGGCAGAGACACGGCCGTGTGTCTCAGCTGTGTGTAGGACACGGCCACAGGACATAGGCATGTGCCAAGGCCGTGTGAAGTTTGCACCTTAATTGTGAAATTAAATTCGACACACAACCTAGCATGTAACACCCCTAACCCGTATCCGTCACCAGAAAGGGGTTACGAGGTATTACAGGACAAATTACAACTTCAGAATAATCAAATATGCAAACCTATAATATTCATATTTAATTTCAAAATATTTAACTAATTAATTATGAAATATTAAAAAAATCAATCATAACTGAAGTATACCATAAAATCAAATAGTCAATATCATGCATATAGTCATATTTACATTCCAATAAACATGCTTCAAAGTCATGTAGGGTATACTTAAAATATACAAGCATTTACGAAACCAAATAAGACATATCACCAAGTTTTATAAAACTATATTATATGCGGCATTAACATATATACTAGAGGAATAAGTATAATTTCTTACGTATTAAACCTTATTTACATATGCCACAACAATTTGAATCTTTAATCAAATGTAACTAAAAGTGCATTTTACCTTTTAATCAAACTTCTATTCAATTCGCATTTAACATATGAACTCAATACTTAATTCAAGCATCATTCGAATATCTAATATTAACCAAATTCCAATCATTAACAAATATGATATATGCGCATATATGCATATCTACTTATCAACCAGTTCTTCAAGGCATAATTTCCTTAGTAAAATTACCATTTCATTTTAAAACATTTTAACATAAATACCAAAAAAATTCATACTCTGTAACACCTCAAACCCAGCCTAGACGTTATGGCCGAATCTGTCGATGTCACATGAGAGTGTTTTTGAAAACCAGTTCAAATACCAGAAAACTTGTTCAGATTATTATCTTTTACTTAAGTTCAGAAAATGAGAATTATTCAAATTACTTAAAACCCTTCTTTATCGCGGAAGCTTTGTTAACCAAATACTTTATAAATCCATTTAGATGTGGAAAATCTTAGTTAACTTTGGAAAAGTAATATTTCGTGGTGTTGCAGTTTATAAAACCAAAATAACAATTTAAAACCCAAAACAAAATCAAAGTCCAAGTCTAAAATTACATAAAAAATCCCAAAATAATCAAAGATGATAAAATATTAAATTAACCAGTGAAAATGGTAAAGTCCAATAAGTATCTAACAATGGTCACCATCGAGCCCTTCGCTGCACCGATCTGTCTACTACTGGGATTACCTAAGAGACAAATAAATAAAGGGGTGACTTTTTGCAAACTCAGTGTGTACATCCCTCCAGTAAAGCATGCATACATACAGACGCCAGATCAGATAACAGTCATAATTTGGGCCTTAGCCCATTATGGAATAAGTGTAGGCCTTAGCCCATTCAGAACAGAATCAGACATAATCGGGCCTTAGCTCATATAGAATCACATGCATAACATATCAGAACAGTACATGCCCACCAACCCTGCACACCATCTCCGTCTAACCCTACACACCATGTGGGGATAAAATCGACCCACCCAGCCCTATACACCGAGTATGGGGATAGAATCAACCCATCCAACCCTACACACCATAAGATACCGTGAAACGACACATATCAGATGTATGCAGCATAGCTGCCAAATAACAGGCTAATAGCCTTTCAGTCTTCCTTCACTTCAACAACAATCCCACCCCAATTCAATGCAATATACATAAAAGGCATGCTTTTATGCAGAACAATAGATCATACATATCATACTCAGAACAGAACAGAATAGTATTAATTCACATCATAAGAATAACATACTAGCATACATCTCAAGATCATATCACAGGAACAAGGGCCTAAGTAACGCTTATAGACCCTACGACAGGTCACAGTCGACTTGGGCGACCCGTCCAACCTTACAGAATAGTTTATAAAAATGGGCTCACACACCTATGTAGTCTTCTTGTGTAGGCCCATATGCCCGTGTGGTCCATACGGCCCAAATCAGCCTTGGCTGTGTGGATCACTGGGCCTGGCCCAAAGTCCCACACGCTGGTGTGGGCCCACACACTCGTGTGGCCCACATGGCCCAATTGGCCTAGCCCATGTCTCGCACACGGTCTATCCAGCCTCACACGACCGTGTCCATCGAGCCCGTGTCGAGCGCACATAGCCTGGTTCGTCGATCACACGGCTGTGTCTTGCCACACGGCCTCCACACGGCTAGTCCACAAGCCCGTGTGGCGTCGACAGTTTCATTTTCGGCTTTCGCTGAAACGTGATTTCTGTGCAATCAGAGTACACACCTAGTTCATTTTTGATGTTGACGCACCCTTAAGCACTCCCATACCTATAATCGTCAAGATAACACTCTATTAACACCTAAATCAACATTCGATTGGAAATCTCAACAAATTGATACACCTTCAACTATCGAGAACTTACCGTTAACAATCCGAGTTCGTTAACGATCACTCCACTATCGGAGCAACAACTAATTCTGGTTATTCACCTACCCCACAACAAAAGATAAAATCTCTTAGAACCCTAACTAAGAAAAGTGTAACTAGCAGAAACGAACACTTACCGATTGAGCAAAGCGAGGCACCAAGAATAAAATCGAAAACAATGGATAAAAGAGGAAGACTATGGTATTTCGACAAGAGGAACAAAAGAATATCAGAAGTTTTTGGGAAAATTTTGTGAGGAAATGAAATTGCAAAAGAACGAAATCAGAAAAGATTTTCAATAACTCCCACATCCCTTAATTATCTCTTCTGAACACTCCCCAATCAGTATTTCAAACCAACTCAACCACTCACATGACTAGCCGCAAAAATAATGCGTCCGAAAAGACTCGAACTCAAGACCTCCTACTTATTCACATATCACTTAACCACCAGACTAGCAGGCCCATTTTGTCATAACTTATCCAAATTTTACTTAAAAGCCTAATTACCAAGAATCAAGCTTTATTCTAATAAAACCAAAATTTAACCCAAGTCTTGGCTTTGAACTTGGGACCTCCCCAACACACCCAGTGCACATAACCACTTAAGCAGACAAATAATTGTGTCAAATCAATGTAGAAACACTTTCAGAAATTTTTCATGCTTGAAATTCACAAAAGCCGAAAATAAGGAAAATTTGGGGCGTTACATACTCAAACTGCATGTCAAAATATCATACATATATATATTTAACATAGAGTGACTAAATAAGCCATTACCGAATACTCAACCATTATGTTCCATCCAATTTGTCATATATGCATTGTATCTAATATCAACTCAAGTTAACTACATTACTAAATATATTTCAATCCAAACATAGACCACCCATAATTAACGCATCAACTAGTACATCCATATTTAGCTAACACTTGACTTGTGAATGAAACTATTAATATCGAATCAAAAGATTCCCTTTTGCATGTCATAAGTCAAGTCAAAATATTGCATATTCACACATCCAAATTATAATACACCAAAACACGTTGTCAAGCCTTAACCAAACATATCAAGCTTAATTCACACATATTTACATACCATGGCCGATTCAACAAAACCAAATATATCCATCATTTGAGCAAAAGCATAGGAACCAAATTTAACATAATAAGCAAGCCATTTTCACATGGCTTATATATACATGCCACAAAATCAAACCCACTAACTAGCTTATACATGCCATAGGTTCAAATTTAAACTTACAAAAATACCAAAAACAGTCGATAGTGTGATAGATTTCTTTGACGATCCCCGAGCTCGTAACTAACTTCCAAAATCTATAAAACAGAGAGCAAACATAAACACAGTAAGCTTTCACAGCTTAGTAAGTCATAAGCAAATAAAACATTCAATGACATTAATAGCTCAATTTAACTAAACCAATTCATGCTATTGTAATCACATATAATTTCAAGCTTGCAATTTCATATAACAAATCTTTCATCTAGGTATAAATACCAACTTGGCCGAATACACATATATTCAATCACCAAGTTACCATTTACTCCCAAAGTCGCATTCTCCTCATATGGCCGAATATATATACATTCATATATGTATACACATAATTCACACTTTAATATCACATACATATATCATTTGGCCGAATATAGATTTGCATTCAATTTACATATAATCAACATTATAACATGTAAAATTCATATCATTACTTCAAATACCAAAACTTACCTTATTTTCAATACATTAGCTAACGCATACTTGGACCTTATAATTTGATTTCACATTCGGTCTTTACTTAACATTGCTCGATGAACCATTTGGAATTTAAAAGGATACTCAGATTATCGGAAAGCTTGTACAATGCCAACGTCCCAGACGTGGTCTTACATGTAATCACATATCAATGCCACTATCCTAGACAGGGTCTTACTCATAAACACATATCTGAATCACATATCGATGCCATCATATTAAACGTGGTCTTACTCGCACACATATTTTGATGTCAACGTCATAGACGTGGTCTTACTCGCACACATATTTCGATGCCAACGTTATAGACATGGTTTTACTCACACACACATATCGGAATCCTATGTCATGACATATGTATCCTATCTATTCCTAAGGCTCATACGAGGCTTTCGGACTTCGAATCTCGAACAATATAGGCTCGTAAATATTTCTTCCACAATTATACACATTCAACTATATGCACATATACATGTAAATATTTCATTCATCACAATTAAATATGTTCATTTCAATTTTACGATATCTATTTGCTTATAGACTTCCCTCGGATATTGATGAATGGAATAGAACGATTAGTCAATTACTTTTGTTTTTCCCCGATCCAAGTTCGATTTCTTTAGTTCTTGATCTAAACATATTCAAATAAAACCTACTCAAACACAATTTCATTCAATTTAGTCCAAAAGCTCATAAATGGGAAAATTACCATTTTATCCTTACATTTTACACTTTTTACAAATTAGTCTCTATTGCACAAAACACAAAAATATGCAAAATCTCACAACATCATAGCTAGGCTGAATCTTCCCCTTGTTTATACAAGTCCATACATTTCATTTATTTCACATTTTAGTCCCTCAATTTATTATTTTTACAATTTAGCCCTAATTACACAAATTCATCAAAAATTCCAATATAAAACATATTAATCCAAAACATATCTTTCATAATTCATCAACTAACATCACAAAGCTCATAAATTCATCAATGGCATAACTCAAAATATTCATCAAAATAAAAAATTAAAGCATGGGATTTGTAGATTTCATAGCAACGATCTCAAAAACGTAAAAAATTATCAAAAAATGAGCTAATTACATACCTTAATCAAGCTACCAAATGGCTGAAACTTTCAAAGGTTATATTCTTTTCTTTCTTACAACATTCAGTCATGGAGAAAAAAGAGAGGAATGCATGTCTTTTAATGATGTTTTATTATATCTTATATTATTTAATATATTACAAAATTAACCTTTGTTATTTAATGTAAAGAAATTATAAAATAAGACCATAACCGTCTAACTCTTTTAACTATGATCTAATCACATTATAAATGCTTCATATTATAAAAACAAATTCAATTAGGCACTCTCACATTTAACTATCAACTTTTCATTTTACGCGATTAAGCCCTTTTATTAAATCGGACATCCAAACAGTAAAATTTTCAAACGAGATTTTCACACACATAATTTCACACATTATAAACACAGAAAATAATATTAAAATATTTTTTTGACTTAGATTTGTGGTCTTGAAACCATTTTTCTAAATAGGGTCTAAATCGGGCTATTACATAGCACACTGGTGTGTGACTTGGCCGTGTGACCTTAAATTGTTGATGATGTCATAAACAGGGAGTTGCACAGGCTAAGGACACGGGAGTGTCTCGAGCCACACTGGAGTGTGTGACCACACGACCTACTCACACGGGTGTCTGACTCTCAAAACATGAAGGTTTTCCAAGTGTTGTAACGATTTTGAAAGTTCTCGGTTTAGTCCCTAACCACTTACAATATAGGTTTAAGGTCTCGTAGGTTCGTAATAAGGACGTTATGAGTATGTATGAAAGGATTTGAATTGAATGAACTTTTATGGTTAGGTTTTGTATGATTTGTTATGTTTAAGTCCGGTAATGCCTCGTACCATGTCCCAGCATTGGACTCGATAAGGGGTGTTACAAATTGATTGATGAATATGTTCATTTATGATTAAGGAATTGTACACCTTGAGTGTACTAATCCTATGATATTGATGTCACAAATGACTAAATGAGAAAAGTTCCGACATGAAATAATCTAAACTTGAAATGAATTACTATGAAAACATATTTGAAATACATGAATAAGATTTGTACATGTTATATGAATTCATGATATGGAATGTATATTTAATTATTTGTTGAGTCCATACATGTTTCTTGATATTTGTATGAAATATATGACTAATAAGGGTGATGAGGATATGTGTTAGGGCTCGTGATCAAATTGATTGAATGTGCCTTGCATGCTTATCTTGATAATAAAAAGGAATGGTAAGTTAATTACCATGTTATACGAACTTACTAAGCATTATATGCTTAGTCTATTTTATTTTCCTCTGTTCTGTAGTAATTCAGAAGCTCGTTGGATTGAAAGCATCACAGAGATCACTCATACTATCCATCGACCCAATTAGGTATATACGGTAAATCAATTAAGGTTATAATGGCATGTATAGGTTGATTAGCCAATGTTGGCTTGTAAATATTTTGGATATGGCTAGCCATTGGAATGGCTTGTGATGAACATGTTTTGACATGTATAAATGAGGCTATAACATGTTTGGTGTGTTCTTAAATGGTTGAATGTTAGAAATTATGTTGATATATTAATGATTAATTCTAGCATAATTGGTAAAATATGCACATAAGTTAAATTGATAAGTTAAGTAAAATATACAATTGTTTACAAAATGGTAAAGTGTTACTGAAGGTGGCTAAAGGTACATTGGTTGGAAGTGGAAATATGATATGTTTAAGACATGATTTGGTTTATTTAAGTGCCTTGATATAGTTTAGAAATGTATTTAAGTGTTAATGTAGGTGGAAAACAAAATGGGTGAGAAATAAGGCTAGAAAATGGCCTTATTTTGTCCCCATGGGCAGAGATGTGTCTCAGCCCCTATCACATAGGCATGTATTATGGTCGTGTGTCCCCTGTATCTTGAAAGTACAAAATAGAATGTTCTGAATTAACCACATGGCCTGGCACACGGGTGTGTGACTTGGCCGTGTGACCTCTGCTCTTTAATAATTTTGCAAGTCAGAGAGTTGCATGGGTTAGGGACATGGGCATGTGTCTCAGCCGTGTGTGACACACGGCCTATCACATGGGTGTGTATTCTGGCTATGTGTCCCCTGCATCTTAAAAATACAAAATAGAATGTTCTAAATTAACCACATGACCTGGCACACAGGTGTGTGTCTTGGCCATGTGACCCTTGCTCTTTAATAATTTTGCAAGTCAGAGAGTTACACGGGTTAGAGACATGAGCGTGCGCCTTACCTTATGTGCCACACGGCCTAAGACATGGGCATGTCATTTGCTCACACGACTTGACCACATAGGCATGTGTCCCCTACACATAGGAAAAATTTTGGAATTTCTTGAAAAATTTTCTGAGTTCCCGATTTAGTCGTTACTCGTTTCTAATGTAACACCCCAAATTTGGGCCTAGAAGAATTGGGCCTTGAGTGGAGGAACACATAAAAGTATATGTGAGCAAGAAAATGTCATAATTAAATGGCTGCTTGTATGATTAGGTGTTCTGAGAAGTGTTGGAGAAGTCCTGGGTTCAAATCCAGGCTTTAGCAAAAATTTTGGGTTTCCTCTAAATGAACCTTGGTGTTAGCAGGTAGGATTTAAAAGAAATTGGGTTGGAATTGTGACACAAAAAGAGTTGTGGTGTAATGGTATGTGGCATTACAAGTGTGGCAAGAGGTCTAAGGTTCAAGTCTTGGAAGGAGCAAAGGAGGTGTTATTTTGCGGCATGGATGGTTAGAGTTTGTATTGCAGTAAAGTTCTGATGGATGAAGTTTGGAATGATCAAGGAAGAGAGATTTAGGGGATAAGGTGGTAGTTGGAGATGAGAAGGAGAATTAAGGGGAGAAAATCTAGGAGTTCAGCATGGAGAAGAGTTGTAACCAATTGGGGAGTTTGGGGAAGCAAAAAATTCGGCTAAGGAGGTCTTTAGGGGTGTGCATATGGCAATTAGGGTAATAATTTAAGGGGAATCACGTTTGGGTTCTTTTCTAGTGTTCATTTAGTCTTTCACTTAAGATCCTAAAGTGCTGAATTGCTCTCACTTTTTTGGTATTGCCTAATTGCCTCTGCTTACTTTTGATTTTTGCTTCATTTTCTCTAAAACTAAATCCTTCTCTTCTCATTCTAATCCCTTCATCTTTTCTTTTCTTTTATCTCTAAGCCGAACCTCTCCATTCTCTCCCTCACTTATTTGTTTCGCATGACCGAATACATTGTGTTTGTAGGTGATTATACTCTCCACTTCTGATTAAATCTAGTCTTTTTCCCGAACTCTTTCTCTCCATCTCCGTTTCGATTTGGCAAAGTAACTTCTATTATCCAACTTCAGATGGGAAAGGGGGTGTTACTGATAAAGTAATAGCAAAGGTGTCGGCTGAAATTGAGCGTGTAGTCTCTACTCCCAAGTTTAAGCGGCGTAAGGTATCAGCGATTCAGAACTTTCTGCCTAGATGCGGAAGGGTGACTGCATCAAACTTTGGATTAAGTAGGCAAATCGTAGTCGACCAATCTAGTCAAGGTAAGTGGTAGTCAATCTCTCGGTTAAGTGGTTGTTAAGAGTTTTCTAGTACTATGTGATAAGAGACTAACTGTTGTTTTGTTTGAATAGGTTATGACGATCGTGAATACTTAGTACTCTACGTGATAAGGTGTGCAGTCGGCTAAAAAGCCGAAGGTGTGCACCACACCACTCTAACCATGGATCGAAAATGCTAAAACCCCGAAATCGAAAAATCTCAAAATCTCAAAATGCCAAAATCCCAAAATGCCGAAATTCTGAAATCCTGAAATACTAAAACGCTGAAATCCTAAAACGCCAAAATCCTAAAATACCAAAACCTCGAAATGTCAAAATCCTGAAATCCCAAAATGCCAAAATCCTGAAATCTTGAAATACCGAAATCCTAAAACGCTGAAATCCCAAAATGTCGAAATCCTGAAATCCCGAAATACCAAAATGGAAAAATCCCAAAATCTTGTAACGCCAAAATCCCAAAATCCTAAAATGCCAAAATTCCAAAATGCCAAAATCCTAGAATCCCGATATGCCAAAAAGCTGAAAGAGCAGCAATGGTTGCCACACAGGAGCACAAACACTCGTGTGGAAAAGCTGATATATCGATAGAGGCCCCAAGAACGATCTCATGGTTTCGGCCGCTTTTAGGCCAAATGGGCCAGGTGGGCCCAAAAGCCGTACAGGTTATATGATTGTTATTGTATGCCATTTATAATATGTTTGCATTCATGTGATGTTATGCTGCATGAGGATGGGATCTTTGAATGGAGGAAGATTATGTGATTTGTTAGGGTCGCATAGTCGCTTGACGACTGTAGATCCACCGACGACTTTAAGCCATTATGTGATTAACAGCTCTGCTGTAATATTGGTTAGTGCCACAACCGGTGCTACATTGAGAGTGCAGGGATGGGTGGGTCGATTAAATCCCCACAAGAGTGTAGGGTTGGAAGGGATATGGAGTGCAGGGTTAGATGGGATAATTTGTGCGTGCATATATTGATTTGATTGTGATATGGGCTCTGGCCCAGTTGAGGCTAATATGCGCTAAGGCCCAAATGCCACCGTTATTGTAGTGGGCTTAGGCCCAATTTGATGTGATGCATGCTAGTCAGTGGATGGGGGTTGTACACACTGAGTTTTCGCAAACTCACCCCCTTTATTTTTAATTTTTTAGGTGATCCTCAGTAGGCAATTTGACGTATAGGAGGACTCAGAGGTGGCAACACTACGAGTAGTTTTAAATTTTAGTATTTCTTTTTACAGTACTTTAATTACTTTCTCTTTTGGGTTTTTGTTGTAATAAGGCCTTTTCTCCAGTTCTGATTTGGTTTTTGGATTTTATTACAACAGTGGCTTAATTTCTAAATTTAAGACTTGTTTTTCCAAAAAGAAATTAAAATAACATTTGACGAACCAAACTAAAACCGTGAGCGTTTTTCAAAAATGGAGCTTTCACTATAACTGAAATATGAGAAATTAACATTGAATATAAGAACTAAGGTTTTCAAATGACAACTTGAGGTTTTACTTCAAACTTACGAATATACAAGTTTTCTCTGGTTTCCATTTCAACTAAAGTACTTCTCGTACGAGGCTGGTTTTAAAAATATAAAGATACATCGTGTAAACACTGTTTTAAACTGCGAACAATTAAAGGTTTTCAAGGCATTTCAAAGACATCAGATTTTCGATTCACCCTTTAATGTGACGCCTCTAGATCCGGCCATAACGTCTGGGCCGGGTTTGGGGTGTTACATCTAATGTATGTTTTGAGCCTTGAAGGCTCATACAAGGGGTGATATTATTAACTTATGATTTATATCTGATTTGAATGTAAAGTGATATGAAATGTCTAAGTTTGATCTGTAAATTTCGATAATGCTCCTAAACCTTGTTTCGATGAGTGATACAAGTTAGGGGTGTTACAACTATCACTGTAAAATGAGAATGAAAATAAAATAAAAGAAACTAAGCACATGTTATTTAAACTCAGATATAAATAATTCAAACGGGAACATTTTGGAATTTCTTGAAAGTTATTTGGAAAATTTTGGAATTTATAAGAATTACAGTAAGATCCACCATCTTCATCACCGAATAGAGGTCAAGTACCATTTTTTGTTTTGCTTTGTTAGTAGTTTTTATGGTTTTTTTACTCAAGTTCTTCAATGTAGAATTGAACCCAGATATATATAATTCAAATGAGGATATTTGGAAACTTCTTGAAAGTTATTTATAAAAATTTCTAAATTATAGGAATTATAGTGAAATCTACCATCTTCATTAACGAATAAAGGTCAAGCACCTTTTTTGGTTATGCTTTGTTAATAGTATTTATGATTTTTTTTTACTTAAGTCCTTAAATGTATAACTAATATTAAACTAATGTTTGGAAGTGAAGTTTTAGTGCTGAAACATCTCAAGTTCTTCAATATAGAATTGAACCCAGATATATAATTCAAATGAGGATATTTGGAAACTTGAAAGTTATTTGTAAAAATTTTGAAATTATAGGAATTATAGTGAATCTACAATCTTCATCAACGAATAAAGGTCAAACTCCATTTTTGGTTATCCTTAGTGAGTAGTAATTATGATTTCTTTACTAAAGTTCTTGAATGTATAACTAATATTAAACTAATGTTTGCAAGTGAAGTTTTAGTGATGAAACATCATAAATGGTAGAAGGAACAAAATAAAATCATGAAGAATTCCACTTCAATTTAAAGGACGAACCATTTAGTGATAAAACATCAGGATATTTGTGGATGGAGGACAAGGAATGGGAAATTCCACTTCAAGTAGTCATTTAAAGAATATTTTATGAAAATGATGTTGTTGATTTAACGGTAGAGCAAGTAAAAGGGATGGAATTCAATTCACTAGCCAAAGCTATAACACCCCAAACCCGGCCCAAACGTTATGGCTGTATCCGGTGTGTCACATTGCCTACAACTAACCATATTACCTAGTTACTAAGATTAGGGTGAGCTTTGCAAAACTGATTTTATAGTCTTTAAAGAAAATTCCCGGTTTGTTGGTGGACGTCCTATTTAATACTAGTTATTAAGAGGTTTATTATAAATCGAGACTTTGTTAAATTTGAATTACTTTAAGAAAATCTCGCGCAGCTAAAATTCTGAATAATTAAAGTATCGTAAGTAAAAGTAATAAAAACCCAAAAATAAAAATAATAAGAGCGGCCTTATTACAAACCCAAAACCATAATAAAATAATTTAAATAAAAGAAAAAATGAAATGTAACTTAATTGAAAATCGAAAAATTTAATCTTCGTGGCCACCCTGAATCCCTCCCAGCTCCAAGTCCACTGTCTAGGCCTCACCTGCATAGATGGAAGAGAAGGGGGTGAGTTTGGAAAACTCAGTGTGCAAAGAAGCCCATCCAAAGCCCAAATCAGTCACAGTAATAACTGGGCCGAAGCCCTATCCAGATATAGAATACTGGGCCTCAGCCCTTTTCAGATAATAGTATGGCCCATAGGCCCATTACAGAATAGATCAGAGATTATGCATGTATGCCCAAACCCATCACATGTGGGGAGACTACTCAACCAACCCAACCGCTACACGCCACCCGTACCAGCCCCATCTCCTCATTGTGAGGAAACTATCAACTCACCCAACCGGTACACGCCACAGTGGCAGCATTGCTGCGTAAACAGACAATGTGACAGAGTCACTAGAATAGATATTGTGGCAGGGCCACCAGATTCAAAACATCGAGGTAGAGCCTCTTATCAGAAATTGTGGCAAGGCCACCAGAACACTTCCTCCATCCATAAAAACCCAATCCCATGCAACAGATAATCATGGCATGGCACACAGTAAACAGAATCAGTAACACATGCATTTCCGTCAGATTTAGCCCTAGGGGTATAACGGTAATTTCGCACCTAGGGATAAAACTGTAATTCTCCACACATGAGGGTATTTCAGTAATTCTATCGAATTTTAGAGTTTCCATACATATTACAGGCACTGTTAATTCATTTATCGTCACAGTAATCTACTTAGCTTAGTTTAATAGTTTTAGCTACTAGGCTCTAAAACCCCTAATGGGCCCTGCAGTGTCGATTGGCTACTTAAGCCCATCTAATCTAGATTTTAAGATTAATTTATCAGTTTAGACAGTTTTGACCCTACAATCTATCAGTACACCTTAATTACCCGTTTTCATCCATATGGGCCTGTAAGCCTATTGGGCCCATTTGCAGCCCATCGAGGCCTAATAACCGAAGTATACGAAATTCCACACGTGATTATCTTACCACCTTGCAATTTCAGATCCAATGATTTCTAAATGTCTTGTGAGCATTCGCACACTCACAAGCCCACGAAATACCGGAGTTTTAGCATTTCGGCTTTTACCGAATGAACTATGAGAGGGTGTTCGATACACACTTGATTCGCGACGACCGCTAATAAGATCCCCCATGATATCCTACAATCGATTACGACAACTTTTAGTTTACAAGTCAATCAATAACCAATCTTAATATACCCTTACCCTAATCGACCATAGCCATTAAAGGCCCTTGAGAACTCACCTTTGTCGAAGTTAGTGACTAGATCTAAATCTAGTTGATCCACTTGTCCAAGCCTTCGATCAAACACCTCTAGAACACACTATTCACCAAAAGAAATCATTGATTAACAACCCTTAGAGCCCTATGCCCCAATCGACAGCCTCTCTAGATTTTAGGGACTTCGGCTTTTACTAAATCACAAAATAAGACTAGATCTGAGGTGATGAGCACTTACCACTGATTTCCTTACCGTTTCTAATTAGATCTGATGTAGATCTAGCCCTTAAACACTCGCAGAGATCAAATCCTAGACATCTTAAGTTTCAGCTAGAAGCTCCTAAAAGAATGGCATTTTTGGCTTTTGACTGATGAAGAAGATGATAATTTAGGGTTATAATCTTGGAGTGATGCTGTCGACAAGTAGTAGGGGTTTAGAGAAGGTAAAAATCGATCAAAAGGAATGAAAAGAATGGAGGGATTTTGGCTTGGAGAAATTGGCACAAGAGCAAGTTTTCGGCAAAAAGAAATCGGCTCAACAATGGTGTTTTTGCTCAGTATTTTAGTCAACTTGAAAAAGAAAAGAGTAGAGAAGAGTGGAAGGTATAGATTCAGCTAAAGAGGAGAAGGAAAGAAAGAAGAAAAAAGAATAAAGGAAAGGGAAAGAAGAAGAAGAAATCGGCACTGAGGGGTGTACCTTGCGTTTTCGGTCACTAAGTGAAACTGAGAAGAGAATAAAGTTAAGGTGGCTGACCCTAATTTGTCTTGACAAAAAAAGAAAAGAAACTAACCCTAATTACTAACAGAGCAATCGGCCCAACCTCCCTAAGGTCCTAGCCGGTTCTACTTAAGTAATCACATGCCCGGCACATGCCTAAAAATTAAAAGTAACTATACGCTTACCTTGCAACTTGAACCCTGGACCTTTAATTCCTTCCCAGGTGCCACTTTTTTAGGAACTTAATGGCTCCACCTTGCCACTTTGCCAAAGCTCATTTTTATGTCATAATTTACGAAGTTTTTCTTAAAAGCCCACTTAACCAAGTCTCCTATTCACTTAAAATCCAAACTTGATATTTTACCGGGTTTTAAATTAAGCTTGGGCCTTCTAAAGGCCCACTAACACATTTAAACACAATTCCAGTATCCAGAACACAAAAATTTTAAAATTCACCAAAATCACCGAAACTCAAAAATTCTCGAAAATCAGGGCGTTACAACTCTACCCCTCTTAAAGAAATTTCGGCCTCGAAATTTACCTGATCCAAATAATTGAGGGTATTGTTGACGCATAGTCTCTTCTGGCTCCCAAGTAGCCTCTTCCCTTCTATGATTGCGCCAGAGTACTTTTACTAATGGAACTGACTTCCTTCTTAAAACTTTAACCTCTCGATCCAGAATTTGCATGGGTTCCTCCTCAAGGTCAAATCGGTTTTTACTTCAATCTCTTCCACTGGTAAAATATGTGATGGATCCGATCGATATCGATGCAGCATGGACACATGGAAGACGTCATGAATTCTATCCAACTCCGGTGGTAACTCCAACTGATACGCCACTAGCCCTAGCCGTTTGAGAACCCGATAAGGCCCTATAAACCACGGGCTTAGTTTGCCTTTCTTGCCAAACCTCAAAATCTTCTTCCAAGGTGAAACCTTCAAGAAAACCATATCTTCAACAGCGAATTCAATCTCTTTACGTTTTAGATCCGCATACGACTTCTGTCTATCAGAGGCCTCCTTTAACTGATCCCTGATCAACCTAACTTTACTCTTAGTATCTGCCACTAATTCTGGTCCAAGAACTTGTCACTCTTCCAACTCCGTCCAACACGTAGGCGTACGACATCTTTGCCCATAAAGTGCCTCATAATGAGCCATTTGAATACTCGCTTGATAACTGTTGTTGTACGCAAATTTTGCCAATGGTAAGTAGTCCTCCCAACTACCACAACAATCGATGACACAACCTCTTAACATATCCTCCAAAACCTGAATAACCCTTTCTGACTGTTATCTGTCTGAGGGTGAAAAGCAGTGCTGAAGTTCAATCGCGTACCCAACGCCTCATGCAACTTCTGCTAGAATCAAGATGTGAACCTAGGATCTTGATCAGAAATAATTGACACTGGTACTCCATACAGTCGTATTATCTCTGCCACATACAACTTGGCCAACTTTTGTAGTGAGTAATCGGTATGGATAGGTATGAAATGGGCAGATTTCATTAACCTATCCACAATCACCCTCACAGAATCTTTCTTAGAGGGTGTCAAAGGTAGCCCACTCACGAAATCCATCGTTACTCTCTCCCACTTCCATAGTGGAATTTTCACTAGTTGAAGTAATCCAGAAGGCAGTTGGTGCTCAGCCTTAACTTGCTGGCACATCAGGCATTTCCCAACAAATTCAATCACCTCTCTTTTTAGACCAGGCCACCAGTATACCTCTCGCAAGTCTCGATATAACTTATTCCCTCCAGGATGCATAGCACAAGGTCCACTATGAGCCTCTCTCAAAATTGACTGCCTCAATTCAAAGTCCTTCGGAATACAAACTCTTCTATGAAAGCACAGAACTCCATTAGTATTCAATCTAAAATTCGCATCCTCACCATCCTTAGCTTGCTGAAATTGAAGAACTAATGAATCATCTTCCAACTGCTTCTCTTTGATCTGCTCAGTCCAAGTAGGTCTCACTTGCAATTCTGCCAATAAACTTCCATCGCCGTACAGACTCAATCGAGCAAACATAGCTCTCAAATCAGCAACAACCCTTCGACTCAATGCATCAGCCACCACATTAGCCTTGCCTGGGTGGTACTCAATCGAACAGTCGTAATCCTTGAGCAACTCTATCCATCTTCGTTGCCTAAGGTTCAACTCCTTCTGAGTCAATAGATACTTGAGACTTTTATGGTCTGTGTATATAATACACTTTTCCCTATATAGATAGTGTCCCCAAATTTTCAACGCGAAGACCATCGCTGCCAACACCAGATCATGTGTAAGGTAATTCATTTCATGAGGCTTCAGCTGTCGCGAAGCATAAGCGACTACCTTACCTTCTTGCATCAGAACACAGCCTAATCCCCCATGTGATGCATCACTATACACAACGAAGTCCTTCCCAGACTCTGGCTGAATTAATACTGGCGCCTCAGTTAATACCTTTTTCAACTTGTCAAAAGCTCCTTGCTATTTCTCAGTCCAAGTAAACACTACTCCTTTCCTCAACAGTTTCGTTAGCGGTGCAACAATAAGAGAAAATCCCTTTACAAATCTTTTGTAATAGCTTGCTAATCATAGAAAACTCCAAATTTTCGATACTGACCTCGGTGGCTTCTATTCCAGAACTGCCTCAATTTTTCGTGGATCCACTCTAATTCCTTCAGCAGAAACAACATGCCCTAGAAAAGTCACTTCTCGCAACCAAAATTCACACTTATTGAACTTCGCATAGAGTCGCTTCTCTCTCAGCACTTGCAGCACAATACGGAGATGCTCATTATGCTTCTCCTCAGTTTTCGAATATACCAGAATATTGTTGATAAAGATGACCACGAATCGGTCCAAGTAAGGTTGGAACACTCGATTCATTAGATCCATAAAAGCTACAGGTGCGTTTGTCAACCCAAATGGCATAACCAGAAACTCGTAGTGACCATACTGAGTTCTGAATACTGTCTTGTGAATATCCACCTCCTTTACCCTTAACTGATGGTATCCAGATCGAAGATCGATCTTGGAAAATAACGAAACTCCTCTAAGTTGGTCAAACAAATCGTCGATTCTTGGCAGAGGATACTTGTTCTTTATCGTCAGTTTATTCAACTGGTGATAGTCGATGCATATACGCATTGTCCCATCCTTCTTCTTCACAAATAATACCGGTGCTCCCCACGGAGACACACTCAATCCAATGAAGCCTCGATCCAGTAATTCTTGAATTTGTGCCTTCAGTTCCACTAACTCATTTGGTGCCATCCTATAGGGCGCGATAGACACTGGAGCTGTTCCAGGCAGTAAGTCGATTCCAAACTCGACTTCCCCGTTCGGGGGTAATGTAGGAAGCTCCTCAGGAAAAACATCTTGGAACTCATTAACAGTTCTGACTGCCTCCACCGTCAATTCTTCAGTCTCAGGTTGGCTCACAAAAGCCAAGTACACCTCGCATCCTTTGCCAATAAGTTTCTCAGCCCTTAATGTCGAAACTACATTGGACAAGTAGTCCCTCCGCTCTCCAATAACCATTACCTCCTCATCCTTAGTAGTTCTTAACAGCACCCTCTTAACTGCACAATCTAGAGTCACCTTATGTTCAGTCAACCAGTCCATTCCTAAGATTAGATCGAACTCTTCGAAGGGTAACTCCATCAAATCTCCAACAAAGATCCTACCCTGAATCTCTAAAGGCACCTCCCTAAAGAGTTTATCTACCCTGACCGAGTGACCTAGAGGACTTATCACAGTTACCCCACTCACAGTTTCCTCAGAGTGTAGACCCAACGACCCAGAAATCTTACATGCAACATATGAATGGGTTGAACCCACATCTATGAGAGCAGTGTAAGCCATGCTAGAGATCAAAAACATACCCGTTATGACGTCAGGTGTATTATCCTCCTCTCAGCGACGAGTAGCATAGACCAAAGCTGGCTGACGAGCATCGGCATTTCTAGCACCCCTGTAGAGTGCTCCACGTCCACGTCCATTTCCATTGCCACCCCTACCTTGCCCACGACCTCTCGGCGGTTATGGTCCACCTCGCACTGGTTGACAAGCCCCTTGTTCAACCACTTGAGTCTAAACTGGCCTCCGAGGACAATCCTTGATCCTATGTTCCATGGACCCACATCGGTAACATGCCCCAGTATGCTTCCTGTATTCGCCAAAATGTACTCTACCACAGTCCATACAAGCTTGTGGCCTAACTGTATTCACCGAAACTGCTCGAACCGGTTCCTCCACTCTGGCCCTCTTAACATTTTGGTTTACAGCACTAAATGGTCTAACATCCCTCCTAAAGTGGTTTCGATCCTTATCGCGGTTCTGTGACTCAGTTCGCTTTACTTCCTCAGCTATCTTAGCGTTCTTTACCAAGGCAGCAAAATCGCGCTCCCTCTGCGGAGCTATCAACACCCTGAGACCATCCTCAAAGCAAACGCTACGCTCGTACTCAGTAGATACTATCCCGCTGGCATACCGACTCAACCTCAGAAATTCTGCCTCATACTCAGCAACAGATTTATTACCCTGGGTTAGATTCAGAAATTCCTTTCTGCATGCATCTACATAGCTTGCTCCCACGTACGTCCACTTGAAAGACGTCTTAAATAATTCCCAGGTTACCCGATCAGCAGGGGTACCCTCCTTTACTGTCATCCACCACTAGTATGCCTCATCTCGTAGTAGAGATACTGCCCCTTTCAACTTTTGCTCCTCCGAGCAATCCAGTCATCCATAATTCACTCCGTGGCTTTCAGCCAATACTCAACCACATTTGGGGCCACTCCAGATACGCCCCTGAAAACCTACGCTCCGTTAGCCTGGAGTCGCTCAGAAATGGATCCCCTACTCATGGGCCCAACATTAGCTCCAGCTACCCTTTCTAGGACCCTTAACATCGCCTGGGATAAGGCATCATCCCCTGTGGCCCGATCATGCGGCCCATTTTCAGCTACCGGTAGCGGTCGTGCGTTACCAGCTGGCATATGTTTCGAAGATGAGGACCCAGCTTGAACACTGCCTCGGCTACGTCCACGGCCTCGTCCACGAGCAGCTCTCGTACTCATATCGACTTATCTGATTTAGAATTTTATGACAGTAGGTTAATATTCCGGTCATTTATTATAAATGTTTTATGTAAAGATAGAGTTTCAAAGTTGTTTTCGCGAGTACATTGCCTAACTACAGTCTCAGTCTTGTAGTTTCAATACTACCTTAACTACAGTAACATATCAGAGGCTCAGTTCTAACTACAGTATTGTTTTAGTACAGTATAGTATATAAAGCAGAAATACTTACAGACTTGGTGTCAGGGATTTAGTGTACCACTTCTTCAGTTGTCAGATTTTAGAAAACTCAAGACTTTTCAAAAGCAAACCTTTAAAACATGTATATTTTTAAGAAAACTAGCTTGAAAAAGTTTTTCCTAAATTTTTGAAAACTAATTTCCAAAAATACCCTTCTTTAGCCTAAGTTTTAATATTTTACGAAAATATTTTTGGACCCGATCCACACCCGAGTTGTTGTAATCGGGCTCTAATATCACTAAATGTAACACCCCAAACTCGGCCTAGACGTTATGGCCGTATTCGGTGTGTCACATTGCCTACAACTAACCATATTTCCTAGTTACTAAGATTAGTGTGAGCTTTGCAAAACTGATTTTATAGTCTTTAAAGAAAATTCCCGGTTTGTTGGTGGACGTCCTATTTAATACTAGTTATTAAGAGGTTTATTATAAATCGAGACTTTGTTACATTTGAATTACTTTAAGAAAATCTCGTGCAGCTAAAATTCTAAATAATTAAAGTATCGTAAGTAAAAGTAATAAAAACCCAAAAATAAAAATAATAAGAGCGGCCTTATTACAAACCCAAAACCATAATAAAATAATTTAAATAAAAGAAGAAATGAAATGTAACTTAATTGAAAACTGGAAAATTTAATCTTCGTGGCCACCCTGAATCCCTCCTACCTCCAAGTCCACTGTCTAGGGCTCACCTGCAACGATGGAAGAGAAGGGGGGAGAGTTTGGAAAACTTAGTGCGCAAAGAAGCCCATCGAAAGCCTAAATTAGTCACAGTAATAACCGGGCCGAAGCCCTATCCAGATACAGAATACTGGGCCTTAACCCTTTTCAGATAACAGTACGGCCCATAGGCCCATTACAGAACAGATTAGAGATTATGCATGTATGCCCAAACCCATCACATGTGGGGAGACTACTCAACCTACCCAACCGCTGCACACCACCCGTACCGGCCCCATCTCCCCATTGTGAGGAAACTATCAACTTACCAAACCGCTACACGCCACAGTGGCAGCATTGCTGCGTAAACAGATAATGTGACAGAGTCACCAGAACAGATATTGTGGCAGGGCCACCAGATTCATAATATCGAGGCAGAGCCTCTTATCAAAAATTGTGGCAAGGCCACCAGAACACTTCCTCCATCCATAAAAACCTAATCCCATGGAACAGATAATCATGACATGGCATACAGTAAACAGAACCAGTAACACATGCATTTCCGTCAGATTTAGCCCTAGGGGTATAATGGGAATTTCGCACCTAGGGGTAAAACTGTAATTCTCCACCCATGAGGGTATTTCAGTAATTCTATCAATTTTTAGAGTTTCCATACATATTACAGGCACTGTTAATTCATTTATCGTCATAGCAATCTATTTAGCTTAGTTTAACAGTTTTAGCTATTAGGCTCTAAAACCCCTAATGGGCTTTACAGTGTCTATTGGCTACTGAAGCCCATTTAATCCAGATTTTAAGATCAATTTATCAGTTTAGACAGTTTTGACCCTACAATCTATTAGTACACCTTAATTACCCATTTTTACCCATATGGGCTCGTAAGCCCATTGGGCCCATTTGTAGCCCATCGAGGCCCAATTACCGAAGTATACGAAATTCCACATGCAATTATCTTACCACCTTGCGATTTCAGATCTAACTATTTCTAAACATCTTGTGGGCATTCGCACACTCACAAGCCCACGAAATGCTGGAGTTTCGGCATTTCAGCTTTTGCCGAATTGAACTATGAGAGGGTGTTCGATACACACTTGATTCGCGACGACTGCTAATAAGATCCCCTACGATATCCTACAATCAATTACCACAACTTTTAGTTTACAAGTCAATCAATAACCAATCTTAATATACCCTTACCATAATCAGCCATAGCCATTAAAGGCCCTTGAGAACTCACCTTTGTCGAAGTTAGTGACTAGATCTAAATCTAGTTGATCCACTTGTCCAATCCTTCGATCAAATGCCTCTAGAACATACTATTCACCAAAATAAATCATTGATTAACGACCCTTAGAGCCCTATGCCCCAATCGACAGCCTCCCTAGATTTTAGAGACTTTGGCTTTTACTAAATCGCAAAATAAGACTAGATCTTAGGTGATGAGCACTTACCACTGATTTCCCTACCGTTTCTACTTAGATCTGATGTAGATCTAGCCCTTAAACACTTACAGAGATCAAATCCTAGAGATCTCAAATTTTGGCTATAAGCTCCTAAAGGAATGGCATTTTCGGCTTTTGATTGATGAACAAGATGATAATTTGGGGTTATAATCTTGGGGTGGTGTTGTCGATAAGTACTAGGGGTTTAGAGAAGGTAAAAATAAATCAAAAGGAATGAAAAGAATGGAGGGATTTTGGCTTGGAGAAATCGGCACAAAAGCAAGTTTTCGGCAAAAAGAAATCAGCTCAACAATGGTGTTTTTGCTCAGCATTTCGGTTAACTTGAAAAAGAAAAGAGTAGAGAAGAGTGGAAGGTATAGATTCGGCTAAAAGGGAGAAGGAAAGAAAGGAAGAAAAAGAATGAAGGAGAGGGAAAGAACAAGAAGAAATCGGCACTGAGGGGTGTACCTTGCGTTTTCGGTCACTAAGTGAAACTGAGAAGAGAATAAAGTTAAGGTGGCTAACCCTAATTTGTCTTGACATAAAAAGAAAAGAAACTAACCCTAATTACTAACAGAGCAATCGGCCCAACATCCCTAAGGCCCTAGCTAATTCTGCTTAAGTAATCACATGCTCGGTACATGCCTAAAAATTAAAAGTAACTATATGCTTACCTTGCAACTTGAACCCTAGACCTTTAATTCCTTCCCAAGTGCCACTTTTTTAGGAACTTAGTGGCGCCACCTTGCCACTTTGCCAAAGCTCCTTTTTGTGTCATAATTTACGAAGTTTTTCTTAAAAGCTCACTTAACCAAGTCTCATATTCACTTAAAATCCAAACTTGATATTTTACCGAGTTTTAACTTAGGCTTGGGCCTTCTAAAGGCCCACTAACACATTTAAACACAATTCCAGTATCCAGAACACAAAAATTTTAAAATTCACCAAAAATCACCAAAACCTGAAAAATCTCAAAAATCAGGGCGTTACAAAAGCTTAAGAATTTTATTTTAGCTATGCTTATGTAATGGGTTTCGGTGTTAGGTTGGAAGGTATCAAGGCAGATGCATCTGTGACTATTGTTGCAAAGTATTACTACTATAATAAAGAAGGAAAGCATGTAGAGAAATGGATGAATAATAAGAAAAGAGTTCAAAATCCTCAAGATATGTGTAGAACTAGATGTAAGGTGAGAATGAGAGTGGCTATGAGGAAGGGTGAGTAGGGGTAGGTAGTTACCAATTTCATTAAAGAACACAATCATGAATTAGTTGTTTATCATGAACAAAGGAATCTAGTAAGCTTGAACTGAGAAATTTCAACCGCTACAAAGGTTGAAGCATCGTTAATGAGAAGAGTGAGAATCCAACCTTCTCAAATGATGTCATGGTTTGCTGACCTAGTTGGTGGTTTTGAGAAGTTGAGCTTTAAAAAGAAAGATTTGTTAAACATGTTGCTAATAGAGGTAATAAAAATTGTTGAAATAGAGGATGCAAACGCTACTATTGAATATTTTGAGGCTAAGAGAACAAATGATTTGGGTTTGTACATGAAGTATGCAACTGACAAAGACAAATACATTGAAAATCTTTTTTGGGCTAACTCATGCAACAAGATAGATTATGCATACTTTGGAGATGTTGTTACATTTGATATAGCATACAAGAATAATTGCTATGATCTATCGTTGTTGGTATTCGTCGGAGTAAACAATCATCATCAAACCATTACATTCAATTTTGCAATTAAGTCCAACAAGAAACATGATAATTTTGTTTGAATGTTAGATGAGTTTCTTAGTTGTAAGAGCATGAAGAAGCCCATATTGGTGGTTACAAATGATGATAGGGTAATTCATTTCACATTGGAATCAGTCTTACTTGAGGTTAATCATAGCAATTAAGTCCAACAAGAAACATGATAATTTTGTTTGGATGTTGGATGAGTTTCTTAGTTGCAAGAGCATGAAGAAGCCCATATTGGTGGTTACAAATGATGATAGGGTAATTCATTTCATATTGGAATCAGTCTTACTTGAGGTTAATCATAGGATTTGTGCGTGGCACATATTGAAGAATGTTGTGTCACATATACACAAAGTTGAAACTCTACAAACATTTAAGAGATGCATGTAACAGCCCGATTTGCAACGTTGTAGGAAACAATGGTTCTGGGACCACCAATCCAATGCTAGAACCTGTAAATATTATTTATTAATGCTTACAAGTCTTTTATAGTGTTTTATTTATTGTTAATTGGTAATTCAGTTAGCAGGTTAGAAATTATGTATATAGGCCAAATCGTGAGAATTAGCGAGTAGCTAGTTAAATAAGTTTAATAATAATTGATTAAGGTTTAAGGTGGTAAATAACCACTTCTGCATGTTTAACTGATTGTGTCAATGTATGGTATAGACACTTGTTAATTTTTGTTTAATGATGCAAATTATATTGTATGATGTTATAGAATGTAGTGGATGGAAAGAGAATTTCACTCTCATCATCCTCCACAAAAAGCATTGATCTCTGAAGAAAAAAGCTCTAAGCATTTTTAGGAAATTGGCCCATACATGTAAGTGAATTTAAAGTTTGTTTTGTAAGAATGTTATATTTTTGAGATCCTTATGACTCGATTTAGCTATCCTGCATGTTCTATTTCAAAACTGTTAGAGTTGAAAAGTTGTAATTGATTAAATGAATGTGTTAACATTTAGATCAAGAACCAAATCAACCTATTGATAATAGAAGAAAAAGGAAAATTCTTGGAATAGTGTTTGATATTTTGTTCTATTGTTGTAACAAGTAAGTTCAAATGGTGTTTTATGTTTATTCATGATATGTTTGGATGTGAATGTAAATGGAAATTGTTAGTAAACTTCCATTGAGAAGGTGAAAAAGATCTTGATTAGTAAAAAGCAAGTTTTCTTATGAATATGGAGCTTGAATGAACCAAGGATACAATTAGCATGCTAATAGGGTTATTTGTACACTGTATGGGATAGAAGGGAGATGCATAGGAGATGAAGGAAGCTTACTATAGTTTTTTGAAATCTTGCATTTGTTACGGATTTCCAAATTTAATCTCTACAAAGATTTTGGCATGTTATCAAATGAAAAAGCTCTTATGAGCAAAGTGTTGTGTTACCAGGGGAGAATGTTTAACTTACGGGCTTTGCACTATGTACAAATGGCGTGTTATTGGATGGAAAAGTTCTTCTGAGGAAACTAGCGTATTATCGGATGGTGTAACACCTAATTATCTTTATTAACTCAAAATTTAAGAATAGTTGGGATTAAATTGAAAGGATTCGCAAATTGTCAAACTCTATTAGGAGGTTCAAAAATTTTAATGGCCGAATTCGATTAGTCGGATCTCAATTCTGGTTTGGTTAGGATCGAATTAACTAGTTCCATAATGGGAGACAAAATAATTAAGGATGGAGGGTTAAGATGGTCGGTGAAGACCATGCCTAAATGAGTATATATATAGGTGTGTGTGGAGACAAAATTTTCTGAATTCTGTTTATAAATCTTATTCCTTCCATAGTGTAACGCCCCGAATTTTCGGCCTCGAAGTATTGGGCCTTGAGTTTTGGATCGGTTAAAAGGCAGCTTAAATAATTCAAATGTGTGATTTTGGAGTGTTTGGAAGGTACTATGAAGTCCCGGGTTCAAGTTAGGCCATAGGAAAATTTTTTATTTTTAGCCTTAGTGGAACCCTGATCTCAAGTGGTATGACTCATAAATAAATCAAGGTAAAATAAGTCACAAAAAGGAGTGTGGTGTAGTGGCAAAATGGCGCCACTTAGGGGACAAAGAAGTGACGCCATAAAGGAAGCAAGGGGGTCCAAGGTTCAAGTCTTGGCTCTTGCAATTTATTTTGGTTTTTCTTTTAAATAAATCTGGAAGCGAGTAGGCGGGCTTTAAAGTTAAATGTGTTGGACTTATGACACAAAGGAGCTTGTGTCCTAGTGGTGGTGGCATGACATAGTTATTGAGAGGACTATGGTCCGAATCCCTTTGCACGCAAAGGTTGATTATCTTGCTAATGCTTTAGTTTTAGGGGATTGATGGAGAATCCCATATCGGGAAGCTAACATGAGAATAGGTGAGGAGCTGGCTTTAAATAGAGCAAACCATGAGGAGAATAGGCATGCCTTTCTTGGCTTATCCCTTTCGCTTTGTGGCGTGTTCGTTGGGTTAGGCATTGCATCATTCGTTGATCTATATGTCATTTGGTCACGGTGGTGGTGACTGAAGTTGATCAACACACTCCTTGGGAGTCAAGGGTGCAATTACTGTAGGCTTCTGGGCATAGCAGTGTTCGAAGCGTGAATAAACTTCAGATTCCTATCAGATGTGTTCTTCTAACCCTTGTTTGATAGGTCAGAATGGGCCAAATGGGCCCGGTAGGCCCATGGGCCTAGATAAGTAAAAATGGGTAGATTTGTAATAAATGACAACCTAATTAAGTGGGTTGTATGGCTTGGAATAGGTTTGGGCCTGAGGGACCGTATAAATGTGATTGGGCCTGATGGGCTATATGAATCTATGTGGACTCGTTAGGGTTGTGTAGGGGACTTTTGTGCTAGTATCTAATAATTGTTTCAGCAGACATAAAACTTAATTAATCAATTAAGTGTGACTGTGGACAGGTCATAGGGTTGAAGTGTGGCAATAGGTATATGCAAGTCTAGGATTGGATCTAGGGAGAGCTTGGTACTTAAGCGGTCTTAATGACTCACCTCCTCTTCTCTGGAATCCTACCTGGTGCATAGTATCTGTTCACTTTAGCCAACGGGAACTTGTTGGCAGACCAAGGCAGGTAATTAGACCTATAGTGTTAAGAAATTACAAAAATACCCTTGATTTGCAAAATTAGCAAAATACCCTTGGTTTGCAAAATTACAGAAATACCATTGATTTGTAAAATTACCAAAATACCCTCGGTTTGTAAAGTTATAGAAATACCCCCGATTTGCAAAATTACTAAAATACCCTCAGTTTACAAAATTACCAAAATTTCCCTGGTTTGCAAAATTATAGAAATACCCCTGCTTTGTGAAATTACCGAAATACCCTAATTTGCAAAATTACCAAAATACCCTCGAATTGCAAAATTATAGAAATACCCCTGATTTGTGAAATTACTGAAATACCCTCGAATTGTGAAATTACTGAAATGCCCTTAATTCGTAAAATTATCGAAATACCCCCGATTTGTGGAAAATTACTGAAATACCCTTAGATTACAAAATTACCGAAACACCCCTGGATTACGAAATTACTAAAATACCCTTGTAGTGTAAGATCACCAAAATACGCCTGTTGGGTAGAATTACCGAAATACCCTTGTAGGGTAGAATTACCGAATACCCCTGTAGGTTAGAATTACTATTATGCCATCGAGGGTAGGTAACTGTTTTGAAACTATTTGAGGCTATGAATGTGACTGTCTTTCGTAAGCATGCTATGTGATATACATATTAATGTTTGGGCCCACCTTGGGCTATGTAACGGGCTTTTAGGCCCAGTAAATTTGTAACTTTCATAATAGTAACTTAAATGCTCCGGATAAATATGAAATTGTTAATGGGCTAGAATGTGTACATGGGCCCACGATAAGATGATGACCGATATGCCTAAGGGCAAAATGACTAAAATGCCCCTGTGTGATATATATACGATTTGTATGTCATATGTGTATTATGATGCATTCATGAGATTATATGTTGCATGTGGGTTGGCTTATGATTGGAGGAAGTGTATATGAGGGTCGCACAGTCGCTTGACGACTGTGGATCTAACGAAGGCTTTTAAGCCACGAGCAGCTCTACTGCTATGATGAGTAGTGCCACAACCAGTGCTACAACGAAGGCTTTTAAGCTACGAGCATCTTTGCTGCAATGATGAGTGGTGCCGCAACCGGTGTCACAACGGGTGTATAAGGATGGGTGGGTCGAGTATCTCCCCGCAAGAGTGTAGGGTTGGAAGGGGGTGTACAGGGTTGGTTATAGGTAATTGCACGTTGCATAATCATATTGGTTTTGTGATATGGGCTCAAGCCCAACTGAGGCCACTATGGGCTAAGGCCCAAAGGCCACCGATATTGAATAGGGCTTAGGCCCACCTGATTCTGTTAAAGGGCTCCAGCCTAGATTGATTCTATTTTTGTTTTTGTTTACTGACTGTTACTCTAATAAGGGGATTACACACTGATTTTTCGCAAACTCACCCCGTTTATTAACCTTTAGGTAAGTCCCAACCTTAGACGAATTGGAGCTGCGAGGGACTCGAAGAAGGCTACACATTGGTTATGATTTCTTTTTTAGATTATTTACTCTCAAGTACACTATTTTGGGTTTGGTTTGTAATAAAGCCTTTTATAATTTCTGGATTACAAATTTGGGATTTTACTTGTGGCTTTATAATTGCTAGAGGTGGAAACATGTTTTTCCAAAACAACAACTGATTTAAATTAAGCTTCCGCAATTATTAAGATTTTATAAGTAATAACGTCTTAAAAGGGGAATAATCTTTTAAATAAACAACGTTTGCAATTGATCAAATGCAAATTGAGGTTTTACACAAATTTTTAAACAAGAAGGGTTTTCAATGAAAACACGATTTTTGAAAAACACTTCAATGTGACACGCTAGATTCAGCCATAATGTCTTGGCTAGGTTTGGGGTGTTAGACATAGCATCATCTTCTTTAGTCGTTCTAAAGAAGAAAATGATGTAACTGAAGAATGCTCAGCATGTCGCAGCAGTCGTGAGAATTAAAGTCTAGTGGTAAAAAAATTTAGGAACTAGTAAGCTTCCTTACCTCTCTGTACTTGTTCATTGAATAAAGGAGTGGAGTGGTAACTCTTAAAAGCTCTTACATAATTATAGATTATAGGTTTTTAAGGTTTGAACACCTTTAGTTTAACCAATAAATGGTTGTCATGCTTAGTTGCCAAAACGAAGAAGGCTTTGATGTTTGGACAAGCTAAGCTTATGAGGTTATGTGTCTTGCTTACTGGATGATAGATGATAGTTTGTTTTTTGCATGTATCATGTTGATTATGTACTAAGTTTGCCAAAATTATGAGGTGTATGTGCTTGAAGAAAAAGTAGGTTGTGTGTATGCACAATATTGTGTAATCTCTGGTAAATTGTTTGCTGGTTGTATTATGTTAGATAGTTAATGAAAGGTAAATTGGCATGATGTATGCTAATTATTAATTATATGATATGCTTGAGTAATATATACGTAATGCGAAGGGAAATCATTAATGGCTTAGATGGAGTTAGGATTTGGAAAATAGTGATTATGTATACTACCATATGGTGTTTTTGAGTGCAAATCGTGATGTACGAAGCTCCGAGCCTTCCCGATGGGACACTGTAGTATTCAAGCATCAAGGTAGAAATGGAAAATTAGAGGTATGGATAGAGGAATAGGGAAATGAAATTTCGTTAAGATATTGCCATACGGGGTTGCTAAGTGTAAATCGTGATGTATGAAGCTCCAGGCCTTATGAAGGGGACACTTTGGTGTTCGAGCATTAATGTTAGATATGAGATGAATCAATATCAACGATTATTAGGTTCCTTAGAGTAACACCATGATGGTGGTCAACAAAATCTTTGGGGTGACATCGCGATGATGGTAAAGTCCTTCAGGGCTCGAATATGGAAACCAATAGAGAGTCAGTTGGAACAATAAACATGGGGTAGTCTGTTAGGATGTTAAACATAAGGTATATTGTGTAAGACCATAGCTCGACTATGGCAACATAGAAAGCCCACCAGAACATTAAACCTGAGATCAGATTGAGTAAGACAGTAGCTCAGCTATGGCGTAAGGTGAAGTTCACCAAAAATATTAGGCTAGGAAGATGACAGTGCAAGGGAAGAAAGAGATAGAAGTATGATCTACTTGGAAGATAACATGAAAGGGCAAGTACGGCTCTCCAAGAACATGGGTAAATGAGATAGCCCAAAAGATATGCCAAATTAAGAAGAAAGGCGAGTAATAACATATAATGTTACAGGTGTTCAACGAATAACCCAGAAAAGGAAGGTGTAATAGATGACCAAGATGAGCCTAATACTAAGGGTGGAAGACCTCACATCAGAATCATTCACCGAATCCTGGTGTGGAGCGTCACAAATGGATGTATACCAAATTTTGTTAACTACTATAAAACAAACTAAGGTAAAATAATTTAATCATAAAATTTATAATAATAATTTTTACAACTATGGCCTTAAGCCATAGAATGTTTATTCCCTTAAGTTATTTCTATCTCTACTCAAATTGTCAATTTACATAAAATTTCTTAAATTTTAGCTAAGGACTATCTGTCCTAAAATCTCCATTCCAAGTATGTTATCTAGCTTCGATGTTATTGTCCTGAAGCAAAGCCTCTAATGGTATTCTCTTCCTATATGCATGACTTGACCCATCGACGATCCCTAATCTCCACTGCATTTGGCTTGATCCTTCCTCGAAGTCCTCGATCATCTTGCAAGTCTTGGAAACATCGATCAACTTTGCAAGATTGATTAAACTTAGTGAGTTCTGATCGGTTATTTAACACCACAGCAATAATGTGCAAGCATACATTGTCGATGCAAGTATAGTAGACAAATATGAGTCTGTCAGATATCGATCCCACGAGGATGGTTGTCTTATGTCTATCAATTCAATGCAATAAATAAATAGAAATGAGATAAATTGTGAGAGTAGTTGAGGAAGCAATAACTTGAAAAAAATAAGATAAAATATGATAATGATAAACTGGGATCCCCAACATGAATATCAACAGAATACTAAGTGCTCACAAGGTATAAAAGGATAGGTGATTGTCAATGCATTAAATCGGAATGAATATCTTACTAAGCTTAACATCTATATGTAATCTAAGACTTAAACATGCATATTAACTACATCTTCTAATGATGGAAATGGAACATTATTAAGAATAAATGGATTAAATTCCTCTAATCTTCAAGCAACTTTTGTTGCCATGCTTGTTAGCTAGAACTGTTGCTGCACTTTCTAGTGTCAATGATCGCAATAACACTTTCATGTTAAAAACATTCAAACTCAAAGATTAAACTATAGAAGCAAGATTAAATAAAATAAAATTTAACCTAGAAATCATGTATACATCCGTACAAACATGAAATAGAAAGTAATCACTAGCGTTTAGAAAAGAAATATAAAAGAAACAGGTGGAGAATACTATTCCTAGAAAATCTCGACTTGATCACTCAACTCCCTCTCCTGTCACACTCAGGGCTCCTCATTAGGAGCTGATCTGCGTCACTTTTTTTTTCTTTTCACGTTAACATTTATATTCTTCTCAAATGGCCCAGTTGTCCTTTCATCAGAATCATGCTGCCTCTGTACGTATAAGTTGGTTATACAAGACTGGACAGCGCACATATTTTCTTATTATCCGGCAGTTGTCAAGTGTAACAACAATTCTGGGCACAATCTAAAAACACTCATGCAGCGACATTCGTACCAGAACACGACAAAATTAAGGATAAATAGGCTAAGATTTACTGAGCTATAAAATGTAATTTACTGAACTAAAAATGCTAAAATATGTGCTAAAGATAACTAAATGGGGACAATTTAACCAATGAGTAAGGAGAAAACATGTGTTCTTTCTAGTACTATCACACCCCCAAACTTGAGTTTTTACTTGTCCTTAAGTAAAATAAAAACTGGCAAGGCTACATAAGAATTCACTAAGGCAAATGATCATTCTAGCAACTTAAATCACCTAAAATCCCAATGAATGAGTCACATCCAAATGACAAAATATTGCATCGAAAATACATAAGTATGAATGAATACGACTGCAACTTCATCAAAACCAACATCATGTTTTAAATCCTAAATTCTATCTACCAATACAACATTTATTGTACAATATATGTCTCCCATTTTTTATGTGAATAAGGGATATAGTTACATTACTGTACCCTTGTTCCTGAGAAGTAATGATGGGCTGCAACAAACCCCCAGGGAGTACGTAATTGGACAGACATACATACTCATGCAGTGACAGCCTTTGGCCAGATTCATTTTTCTAACGCTTACATTGGAGTGTTCCTTTTTTAACATTTCATAATACACCCACTTTGAAGTGTCTCTTATTCATAACTATATATATAAGCAGCTGCAAAAGGTAGATTCATTTAAGATTCAAGGAATGCTATTAGTCATCCATTACTAATGCAACCTAAATAATTTATCAATGAATTGAAGATACAACATTCAGTCAAATTTATCCAACTCATTCATCGATAATTCACATGATTCAAGAAGTAAGCATCTAATGTAACAAAAATTTTCAAACACATTTGCATTCACCATAAATAAACCTTGCATGCTTCATTAAACTCAAAAAAGAATTTTGAAATGTAGGTGTATTTCTAAACCCCATATGCATTCCCCCAAACTTAAAGTTTGCATTGTCCCCAATGCACTAACATTACAATGTGATGACAATAAAAATGCAATGACAATATGCACTAACAAAGTGAAAATTAGAGCTACATGCAATGCATGAATACTACAGCTAAAACTTAAAATAAACTAACTCAGTTTTCCTTGGCCATTAATGTGGCTGCCCGATGTTTCTTCTTCCTCCATTTTTTCTCCTCCTTATTGCACTTTTTGTCTTTGGAGAACTTTTTATTATTTTCTTTGGGCTTCGCACGGTCCTCGGATCGCTCCTCAATTTTCAATGCAGCCTTGACATCATCAGCTACTTCTTGTGTAGGAGGGGTTACCTTGAGTGGTTTCGTATAGGCTACTATCACCAATGAGTTGTAGTGCTGCTCACTGGTTACTTGTACAGCTTTCACCGATCTATCTCTATCTCACTCCAGATTATCAGTAGTTGCACCTACAATCTCAGATGCATTGATAATGTTCTCAGTAGTTTGTTTCTCAGCAGCTTTTTTCTTAGTATTTTCTTCCTTGACCTTCTCATTCACAACTACAACACGGGCTTCCTCCTCTCCCACATCAACTTCCTCCTCAACAACAGTCACCTCTTGACCAATAATGAAGTCACCCTTGGCCAGGCTATCAATCCTTCGCATATATTCCTCAATGTCCCATGAGCCCTCTTCTTTCTCATCATCAGAGTCGTGCATAATGGGAGGGGATTCCACTGATCTGTCTTGGTCCCTTAAGTTATCTTCCTTGGATGAAGGTTCATAATCACGAATGATTGGTCAAAATATTAGAAATTTTAGGAGTGGGGCCTGGCTTAACTGACTTAATGTAGTTACAATACATTTGTTATTGGCCATGGTATAAGCGTAGAACAAATTTTGTGATCTATCCATATCCTCTATTGTAGCGACAAGCCTGATATGCTTATTATTGACGAAATTGGACAACTCTATATCCTGCATTTAACGCAAAAATGATGTCTCTGCAATTAGGTTTGTTCCTTTGGTTTCTACCTTAGTTTTCCCTTTCCTTTTCTTATTGGTCTCTGCACCCTTCATTGTCAGTGTATCTTTGCTATGAGTCGTTATTTCAATAGAGGCTTCATTTATCGAGCCTTGATTGTCTAGGATCTCCTCATCATCACAGGGCATGATCCCATTTTGCTGGCACAGTAGCATCACAAACAATGGGAAAACCAAAATTCCAGTTCGCCATGTCACGCAGTCAGCAATTTCGTAGTGGAGTATTGCACCGACATCAATCTTTCTACCCTTGACAATTGAATGTATCAGACACATTTTATCGAGATTGATTGTGGTGTTGTGAGTAGAGGGTAGTAGCCTACAATTGACAAAATGAAACTAGATTTTGCTTTGCAATGTCAAGAAGTGGCGATGCATCGTATAATTCTTTTGATGCGAACTAATCCACAATGCTCCTTCAGCACATAAATCCTTCACCAAAAAGTCCCTTCTGTCATTTGTGATATCTTCAATAAACTTTAAATGTTTATCTACATCCACTTTTGTGTTGTACAACTCATTGATTTTTTTAGCATCCCATGGGATTAAGCCTTCTCGAACAAGACAAACTCTGATTCATGGTCACAAAGGTTAGCGTAAAACTCACGTACCAATGAAGGAGAATAGCTTCTAGGATGAGTGTTGAAAGTCTCCCACTTCAGCTTAAAGATGATTTTGTAAACTTGCTTGCCCAAGTCTCGTTGTTGCAAAAGGAGAATGCCCTGTTCTAGGTGAAAATGTCGCTTCAAAATGTTGTCGTGAAACTGGTCCTTGGTAGCTTTTGTTAAAAAGATCAATGGCTCCTTTTTCTTTGTTGGCATGGAGGATTCTGATTCACGAACTACAGTTGCAAAGGATGAGTGTTCTTTAACAGGCTTGGTGGCTTTCTTGATTGATCCTCTTATCCTTGCCATATTTTGTTTATTTTGTGAAGTGAAGATGGTTTAAAGTTGTAAAGGTACAAGCTTGGGGGAAGAGAAAGTGAATAAAAATGGCTGCTTTTTATGTGTTATAGTTGACACAATGAATGGGGGTTTATAGCGAGTGAAAGAAAAAGACGGAAAGGTGTGATTTTTTATGTGAAGAGATATAAAGTTGGTAGTAATAAATGTGTCCAATGGGAATTGCGCCCGTTTAGACAAATCAAACGGCTAGGTCGCATTTTATAAAATGATGGGATCTGAAAATTCTAATCAGCCCTTCATTCCTAGTGAGTCATATGTGACAGTACAATAGTACGAACTGCGTTGACAATTAAGTCCAAGTGCGTCAACAATGGTACCTAATTATTTTGCAAGAAAAAAAGTAAAATGAACTTGAGTAGAAACAAAAATAAAATAAAATTATATAATAATAAATTTCATAAAAATTAAAAATTTTCGACCAATTTAATGGTCTTTTCTTGCTTTTGATCAATATTCCCAAAATAATGTTTCAATCGCTGGCCATTCACTTTGAACTGGTGCCCATCATATAAATCACTAATTGTGACTACACCGTGAGGAAATACTTCGACAACTTCGAAAGGTCCAGACCAACGTGAGTGCTATTTACCCGGATGTAGTTTCAGTCTAAAATTGAATAATAAAACTTGTTGACCTATGATAAATTGTCGCTGCAAAAAAATTCTGTCATGCCATCGTTTGGTCATTTCCTTGTAAATTGCAGTGTTTTCATAGGTATTTCGCCTAATCTCCTCTAGTTTAGTGATATCCAATAGCCTTTTCTTTCCAATAGCTTCATAGTCCATGTTCATTTGCTTAATTGTTGACATTACTTTGTGCTCTAGTTCAACTTGTAACACCCCAAACCCGACCCAAGCGTTATGCCCGAATCTGGCGATGTCACATGAGGGTTGTAATATCCCGAATTAGGGCCTAATCGGAATAGTGGTTTTGTGACCACAAATCTAAGGTAGAAATAATTATTTTATAATTATTTTGATAATTATGATATGATTTTATGATGGTGTGAAAATTTCGTGAAGAAATTCTAAGCGTAAAGTGCTTAATTTGAAATTAGGGACTAAATCGAATAAGTTGCAAAACTTGCATTCTAGAAGTTTCTAGTATGAAATTGCTTTGGAATATTAATTAGGAGGTCTTAAATAGCAATTTGACCAATTTTAAGTTCATGGACAAAATTTGAACATGGATGGAATTTTTGAAAGTTTAGTAAGGAGGGGCATTTTGGTCATTTGGATATTAACATGAAATAAAAAGGGAAAAATAACACAAAATTGGTCATCTTCTTCATTACCACGAAATTTCAAGGGTTCTCCATAGCTAGGATTTGTTTCAAGCTTCCAAGCTCCATAGTAAGTGATTCCAAGCCCCGTTTTTAATGTTCTTTACATTTTCGTATTCCCGGTAACTCGATAAAGCTTATGTTAGCAATAATTTAAGTTAGGGTTCATATTTGGAAAAATACCCATAGGTGAAATTTGTGTATTTTGATGTTTTATGATAGAATATGAGGTTTTAAATTATGTTAGATAACTTGTGCTACTCGATTTTAAGTAAAAACGAGTAAAATGGCTTAATCGGTAAAAGTACATATTGTTGATAAGTATGTGTTTTAGTGGGAATTTGAGCTTGCTAATGGTAAATAAATGATCAGCATGTCCTAAAACATAAGAATTTGAAATAAAATTTAATTTCCGAGCTTTGGGGCAAAAGTCTAAATATGTAAAAGTTTAGGGGCAAAATTATAATTTTGCCAAAATTTGAATTTAGGACTATTTTGATAAATGTGAGTATTAAATAAGTTAAATGTGTTATTTTAGATCAAGAAAGACGTGGAATCAACCTTGATCGAGGAAAAAAAAATTTGGACTAAATCTCAAAATTGCTATATTTTGTACCGAGGTAAGTTCGTGTGTAAATAATGTAACATAATTGCTATTTTAAGTGATTTAATGCTATTAATATGATATGATACTTGTTATTATGAATATTATGCTTTGTGAAATATTATGTATTGGTATGAAAAGTATGTGATTAAATTGATAAGTATGAGATGCAAGCAACGTATTGGTTCCGATATTCCGAGGAGAACGACTGGGAAATGTGTGATTGAGGAAAATCCCATTTGAACCTTGGGAATAGATTATGATACAAGTGACATGTCACTAGGATGGTTGGGCATCCGAACTTGTTGAGTTGAGTCCGAGTTCACTTATGGATGCAAATGTCCGAACTCGTTGAGTTGAGTCTGAGTTCGTGAGATGTAACTAGGCATCCGAGCTCGTTGAGTTGAGTCCGAGTTCACTAATGGATGTGAAAGCCCGAGCTCGTTGAGTTGAGTCCGAGTTTGCTTATGGGCGGGTTACATGATTGATTGATTACATATGTGGCACTTATGTGAAAATGATCCGTGTATCCGAGTTATATTTCGATGTGTTCAACGGGTAAAATTCTAGTGGAATGGAAGAATACTCAAGATGAAAATGATATTTTGGTAAGTGTTGTAAAATGGACAATTTGGACAGGTATGTACTTAACCCTCGGGTTGAAACTTGATACAACAGAAATAAGGTGGTAAGATGATACACGATAGCTAGAAATGTAGTTTGTATCTTGGTGATATCATGCTATTGTTGTTGATATAATTGCTTTGTTATCTTACTTGTTATTTGCATGTGAACTTACTAAGCATTTATGCTTACTCCCTCCTTTACATTCATTGTAGTTTTTAGCGAGCCAACTTGGATATCGGGAAGGTCGAAGAAACGCTCACACTATCCGAGGAAGAATTGGTATATTGGTTTGTATGTTTTGATGTATGGCATGTATAGCAATATACTTGTTTTGTGTAAATAATCTTGTGATATGGTTGTGGTTTGGTTGAGAAAATGTTTGATAATGATTAGTCATTGGTATAGCTAGCCTAGATAATGTTGGATGCCTTGTGAGTTTAATATATTATATAGTTCATGAGAATTCATAAAAAGATGAAACTTGCCATAAAACAGAACACTACAGCAACAATGATGTGAGTTTGAAAAATCACCAAAAATAGTAGAAAACGAATTAGGTGAAGAATTAAATATGAAATTCAAGCTTATTGTGTCTAATTTCAAATGGAAGAAGTAAAATAGGTAAAGGAGTTATATGTTAAAAGATATTTGAGTTTTAGTGAAACAGGGCCAGAGTGATTTCTGGATCCCCTGTTCCAACTTTGAAAATTCACTATAAATTGTAAAAAAATAATTAGGAGGTGTAATTTATATTATCAGAATCCTTATTGAATCTAATTTTAAGATAAATAAACGGTATAGTTATATGAATTTTTTACAGGGAGAAAAGTGGTTCGAAGTAAGTAGAGGTTAGTGCAGTCAAGTCCTGAAGCAGGGGTAACTTTAACTAATAAACTGTACTAACTGGCCCAACCAAAAATTTTAGAAAAAAATTACTAGATAGATATGTGAGTCTAAATTCAGGTAAAATTTATAGATCTTGATTTTGGGTTTCATAACTCGAGATATGATTTTTTTACCGACCATGATGCAGAAAAACTGCTTATTCCGAAAATCAAAATAAATGATGTAGAGTTGTTTAAATGATAAATTATGTTCGGTAACACCTCAAGCTCGACTCCAGTGACAGTCTCGGGCGTGGGGCTGTTACATTTGGTGGTATCAGAGCAGGTTTAGTCGGTTCTTGGACTAACGTATTTTATGCACGGATTTTGCTATACATGCCATATATGTATATTGTGATAGTGTGACGACTTCTGACCTTTTAAATGATTTTTTTATAGTAAATGGATCCCGATCCAACCGTGATCGATGATGTAGAAAGTAATGCACCAGCTCCAGCTGAAGGGGCGGTGCCGACTGAAAATCTACCTCCTACTATTAGTCAAGGAGGAGGAGAAAGGGGTCGAGAAGCCTTTCTCCAGATGATGAGTGCTTGGTATACTGAGTTCGTTCGTACGAACCCGAATGTACAACCTCCCCCACCTCCCCCAATTCCTCAACCTGTACCTCCGATGCCTCAAGATGTGGGTATGATGAAATTCCAAAGAACTCCAGTTGATAAAATCTGTAAGCTAAGGGCCGAAGAATTCAGAGCTAATGTAGATGATGATACCGAGAAAGCAGAGTTCTGGCTTAAGAATTCTATCCGGGTATTTGATGAATTGTCTTGCACACCTGAGGAATGCTTGAAATGTGCTATATCTTTGTTGAGGGATTCAGCCTACAATTGGTGGAAGACATTGATTTCGGTGGTACCGAAAGAGAGAGTAACCTGGGAATTCTTTCAAGAAGAGTTTCGGAAGAAATACATCAGTGAAAGATTTATTGATCAGAAGCGCAAGGAATTTCTTGAGCTAAAGCAAGGTAATTTGACAGTCACTGAATACGAAAGAGAGTTTGTTCGATTGAGTAAGTATGCCAGAGAATATGTTCCTACAGAGGCCAAGATGTGCCGACGATTTGAAGATGGGCTCAATGAAGAAATTAAGGTATTTGTTGAGATTCTTGAATTAAAAGAAATGGTGGTACTTGTCGGTCGAGCTTGCAAGGCTGAAGAACTACTTAAAGAGAAGAAAAAGGTAGAATCTTAGACACGAAATTGGAAGAAAAGACCAATGAGTAGTGCACCCTCACAGCAACCCAGAAAATCAAGAAATATGAATCCTCGTTCCCAAGTTTCAGCTGGACAATCATATGGGAATTCTAGGAAGCAAAATGTGGGTCCTAAGTCCCAGACTACTTCGGTAGCTAGTGTAGGGAACTCGAGATTTGTTAAACCCGAGTGCCAGCGGTGTGGTAGAAATCATTTTGGTCCGTGCAGAGCAAATGAATGTTTCCGATGTGGTTCTCCGGATCATTTTATTAGAGACTACCCAGAGAGGATTGAAAAAGAAAAATTTCAGAGTACAAAAGCTAGTGGTGCAGATTCGAGAGGAAGGTATCCAAGAAAAGCTGGGAGTGAAGCAAGCAGCAAGAATGTAGCCAGAGATCCAGCAGGTAAATCTGAAGGAAAGGCTCCAGCTAGAACTTATGCCATTAAAGCGCGTGAAGATGCTTCCTCACCCGATGTGATTACTGGTATATTTTCTCTCTATGATGTTAATGTTACTGCTTTGATTGACCCCGATTCTACTCATTCATATGTGTGCATGAAATTAGTATCTAGAATGAATATACCTATTGTGAATACAGAATTTATGATTAAAGTGTCAAACCCGTTAGGCCAATGTGTTATAGTTGATAAAGTATACAAGAACTGTCCTTTAATGATTCGGGGTTATTACTTTTCGGCCGATTTGATGTTGTTGCCGTTTGATGAGTTTGATGTTATTTTGGGTATGGATCGGTTGACATTGCATGATACTATAGTAAATTATAAACAAAAAGTTATTGAATTAAAGTGTGAAAATGGTGAAACTCTGCGGGTCGAATAAGATAAATTAGAGGCATTGTCTAGTGTGATTTCTTCAATGTTGGCTCAGAGATATTTAAGAAAGGGTTATGAAGCTTATTTAGCGTATGTGTTGAATAAAAAGGAAATTGAAAAGAAAGTGGAATCAGTGCCGATTGTATGTGAGTTTATGGATGTATTTCCAGAAGAATTGCCGGGTTTGCCTCCAGTTAGAGAAGTAGAGTTTGGTATTGATTTGATGCCGGGAACAGCTCCGATCTCGATTGCTTCGTACAGAATGGCACCAACAGAGTTGAAAGAATTAAAGTTGCAGTTGCAAGAGTTGACCGACAAAGGCTTTGTGAGACCGAGTTTTTCGCCTTGGGGTGCTCCGGTATTGTTTGTGAAAAAGAAGGATGGTTCGATGAGATTGTGTGCAGACTATCGGCAATTAAACAAAGTGACAATTAAGAACAAGTATCCGTTGCCGAGAATTGATGATTTGTTTGATCAGCTAAAAGGAGCAACATGGTTTTCAAAGATTGATTTGAGATCTGGGTACTATCAGCTGCGGGTAAAAGAGTCAGATGTGCCTAAAACTACTTTTAGGACAAGGTATGGTCATTATGAATTTTTAGTTATGCCGTTTGGATTAACAAATGCTCCTGTCGTGTTTATGGATTTGATGGATCGAATATTTCGACCATACTTGGACAAGTTTGTTGTGGTATTTATAGATGATATCTTGATTTATTCAAAAGATGAGACAGAGCATGCTGAGCACTTGAGGATAGTTTTGCAAACTTTGCGAGACAAGCAGTTATATGCCAAGTTTAGTAAAAGTGAATTTTGGCTTCAGGAAGTTGGATTTTTGGGTCATATTGTTTCGGGTGATGGTATACGGGTTGATCCCAGTAAAATTTCAGCTATTGTTGATTGGAAGCCACCGAAGAATGTAACCGAGGTTAGGAGTTTCTTGGGACTAGCTGGATATTATCGACGGTTTGTAAATGGATTTTCTATAATTGCTGCTCCTATGACTAGATTACTTCGCAAGGATGTTAAATTTGAGTGGACGGAAGAATGTCAATAAAGTTTTGAAGAATTGAAAAAGTTATTAACAGGGGCACTAGTGTTAGTACAACCCGAGTCAGGTAAAGAATTTGTGGTATATAGCGATGCTTCTCTAAATGGTTTGGGATGTGTACTGATGCAAGAAGGAAAGGTTGTGGCTTATGCTTCGAGGCAGTTAAAACCTCACGAGAGGAATTATCCAACTCATGATTTGGAATTGGCTGCAGTGGTGTTTGCTTTAAAAATTTGGCGACATTATCTATACGGTGAAAAGTGTCGAGTATATACCGACCACAAGAGTCTTAAATACTTGATGTCACAAAAGGACTTGAATTTGAGACAGCGAAGATGGTTGGAGTTATTAAAAGATTACGAGCTTGTGATTGACTATCATCCAGGAAAAGCAAATGTAGTTGCTGATGCTTTGAGTAGAAAACTGTTGTTTGCTTTGAGAGTTATGAACACTCAGTTGGAAATGTCAGATGATGGTTCCATTCTGGCCGAGCTAAAAGTAAGACCGATGTTTTTACAAGAGATTTGTGAAGCTTAGAAAAGCGATGAAGACTTGCAAGCCAAAAGAAAGCAATGTGAGGTTGATACAGAGTCAGATTTTAGAATCGGTCCTGATGGTTGCTTGATGTTTAAAGATCGGATTTGTGTACCGAAGAACGAGAATTCATAAAAAGATGAAACTTGCCATAAAATAGAACACTATAGCAACAACGATGTTAGTTTGAAAAATCACCAAAAATAGTAGAAAACGAATTAGGTAAAGAATTAACTATGAAATTGAAGCTTATTGTGTCTACTTTCAAATGGAAGAAGCAAAATAGGTAAAGGAGTTATATGTTATAAGATATTTGAGTTTTAGTAAAACAGGGCCAGAGCAATTTTTGGATCCCCTGTTCAACTTTGAAAATTCACTATAAATTGTAAAAAAATAATTAGGAGGTGTAATTTATATTATAAGAATCCTTATTGAATCTAATTTTAAGAGAAATAAACGTATAGTTATATGAATTTTGTACAGTGAGAAAAGTGGTTCGAAGTAAGTAAAGGTCAGCGCAGTCAAGTCCTGAAACAGGGGTAACTTTAACTAATAAACTGTACTAATTGGCCCAACAAAAAATTTTAGAAAAAAATTAGTAGATAGATATGTGAGTCTAAATTTAGGAAAAATTTACGGATCTTGATTTTGGTTTTTATAACTTGAGATATGATTTTTTCAGCGACCATGATGCAGACAAACTGCTTATTCCGAAAATCAAAATAAATGATATAGAGTTGTTTAAATGATAAATTATGTTCGGTAACACCTTAAGCTCGACTCTGGCGACAGTCTCGGGCGTGGGGGTGTTACAAGGGTGTTTTACCAAACTTTTCGATACTCAAAAATCATTCCAGTTATTATCTTATACTTAAGCCCGAAAAATAACACTGTTCAATTTGTCTAAAAACATTTCTTTTACGCGGAAGCTTTGAAACTATTCACTCATAGGAAAATTCTTAGTTTAGTTAAAAAAAAAACACAATTTTGTGGTGTTGCAGTTTAAAAATCAACAACTACGTTATAAAATCCCCAAAATTAAAACAAAATAGTCCAAAGTCCAAAATACAATAGAAATAGTCCCAAAATAAATAATAAAACAGTAAAAGCAATAAATTCATTAAACAAGGTGCATATAATCGGGGTCACCGTCGAGTCCTTCGTTGCACCAATCCTCCTACTACTGGGGATCACCTGGCAAACAAACATTAAAGGAGTAAGTTTTCGCAAACTCAGTCTGTACATCCCCACAGTATAGCATGCAATCAGACAGATAACAGATAACAGTCACAGTTAGGGCCTGAGCCCTTTACAGAATCAATATGAGCCTTAGCCCACTCAGAGTAGAATTAGATATATAATAGGGCCCTTAAGCCCAATAGATACAGAATTAGAATAGATCAGATAATAGTAAATCATGCCCACCAACCCTGCACACTATCTCCGTCCAACCCTACATACCATGTAGGGAAAAATCAACCCACCCAGCCCTACACACCATGTATAGGGATAAAATCAACCCATCCAACCCTACACACCATAAGGTACCGTAAAATAGCATATAACAGATATATGGAGCATAGCTGCCAAATAACAGGCTAATAGCCTTTCAAACTTCCTTCACTTCAACAATAATCCCACCCCAATGCAGTGCAACATACATAAATGGCGTGCTTTATTACAGACAATAGATCGTACGTATCATAAATAGAGCAGAATAGATGTACATGCTAGAGATAACATGTTAAAACATACATCACATGCTTAATTCATGCATCTTATAAACAAATCACAAAAATCGGGTCTAAGTAATGCTTACCAACCCTACGACAGGTCACAGTCGACTTGGGTGACCCGTGCAACATTCCAGTTCAGATCGAAAAAATGGGCTTACAAGCCCATGTGGCCTACCCGTGTGGGCCTATACGGCCCAAATTGGCCTTGGTGTGGATCACACGGCCTGGCCCAAAATTCCACACCTCACACACGACCTAGCCAGCCGTCACATGCCCGTGTCCGTCGCACCCGTATCGAGCGCACATGGCCTTGCTCGTCGATCACACGGCCATGTCTTGGAAAATGGCCCTCACATGGGTAGTCCACATGCATGTGTGGCGTCAGCAGTTTCATTTTCTACTTTCGCCAAAACGTGATTTTAGTGCAATCAGAGTACACACCTAGTTCGTTTTCGCTCCTAATGCACTCTTAAGCCCTTCCAAGCCTAAAATTGTCAATCCAAAGTTCAACTCCAGCCACTTAAATCAAATTGTTAAATATCGCTAAATCCAAAAACTAATGACAAATTTACCTCCGACGAATATAGGCGATTCCTCTCTGCTTTAGAATGCGGGTTAGTGATCCACCAAACCTCGACTGCCTCCTAAATAAAAATAAAACTCTTAATAACCCAACATTCAAAAAAATGAAGCTAACAAACCACCTACACTTATCGAATTTGTGCTAAACATAGAAGTAAACAATGACGATAGAAATGGACTAAAAATTGATAATAAAATGTAGGAAAATGGCAGCAAGAAAAGGTTCAATTTCGGCAGCAATGGAGAAAGGAAGGAGAAGCGGTAGCACTATTTGGGAAAGGGGAGAAAAACTTCGGGTTTTTCATAAAGCAAAAAGAATAAAGAATAGATTTTTGTTTTGGTTAATCCACTTCCCCTTAATTCTCTCCATAACCCCTCAGCTTAGATTTTCAGTAGAACACAAACACTTAGCCGAATATTTCAACAAAAATAGTGCCCACGTCGGGATTCGAACAGAGGACCTCAAGCATAATCCCTCTCCACTTAACCACCAGACCTGTAGGCCCACTCTGTTAAACTTTTACAAATAAATTCTTATAAGCCTATTAACCAAGGGTAAGGCTTTATTCAATTAAAAACCAAAATTAGCCCAAGTCTAGACTTGAAATTGGGACCTCCCCAACAAACCCCAAAGCACATAACCACTTAAGCAGACATATATTTGTGTCAAATTATTGAAGAAACATATTCAAATATTTTTTCCCATGCCACAAATTCCCAAAAGCCAGAAACACAAAAATTTAGGGCGTTACACAACTGGCAAGTGACATGCTTTCCCAAAAACCAATTGATACGGTGACATCCCTAATGGAGTTTTGTATGATGTCTACAATACCCATAAGTCATCCAGTCTGGAAGACCAATCTTTCCTCGAAGGGTTCACAACCTTCTCATGAATGTTTTTAATTTTTTGATTTGATACTTTGCTTGTTCATTAGTTTGCATATGATAAGTAGTAGCCATTCTATGATTAACTCTGTATCTCTTCAATACGGCTGCCACTTGGTTGCAATGAAAGTGTGTACCATGATCACTAATCAATGCCTTTGGTGTGCCAAAGCGGGTGACTATATGCTTATGAAAAAATTTGAGCATTGTCTTTGCATCATCCTTTGGGACTGCAATAGCTTCAACCTACTTCGAGATATATTCAACAACTACTAATATATAAAGATTTCCAAATGAATTTGGAAATGGTCCCATAAAATCCATACCCCAAACATCGAACAATTTTCAACCTCCATAATTGGCTGTTGCAACATTTCATTGTGTCGGGATATAGAGCCAGTACGCTAACATGTAACAACCTGAAATTGGGCCTAGTCAAAATGGTGATTTCAAAATCACTTACCAAAGTTTAAGAAAATTATTTTAGCATTATTTTATGTGTTATGATATTTTTACAAGTGTACATGAAAATTTTGGCGAATTAATTTACACGATTGAAGGCTTAATCGCGAAAAAGGACTAAATCGTATAAAGGGTAAAAGTAGCAAATAATTAGTAAATTGAGTTAATTAAATAGAGAACAAAAATTGGAGGGTTTTATTGGGCAAATAAGCCCATTAGATAAGCATGGCCGGCCAAGGTAGCTAAAGGGGTAAGAAAAGTCAAAGTTTGGTGAGATTTTTGTCATAAAATTCATAAAATATTACTTATGTCGCCTAGCCTTCATGTTTCATCATTTTATTCTTCATCTTGCCAAAATTTCCAGCAAAACTAAAGGTTTGAAAGCTTCAAAATTTTCAACAATATTTAACCCTCAAGGGTAAGTGATTTTAAGGTCCTTTTTCAAAAAATTTAGTACTTTTGAGACCTTTACATCATAAGCTATCTATTGAGGGGCATATTTAGCATTTTGGTTGAAAATTTAAAGATTTCCCATTAATTTCTAAAGGTATTTTTCTTGATTTTTATGAGGGCAAATAAGTCTTAGTTGCTAAATAAACGATTTTTATGGAAGGGTGTTTATGGTAAACACCTAAGTTGGACTAAAGTGAAAAGTTAATAAATTGCATTGTAAATGAATGAGATGATGGAAATTTGAAGTGGCCACAAGAGTAAAAAGGGTTTAGAAAGGCATGAGAAGTAAGGAAATTTGATAAAAATCAATTTCCGAGTATAAGGGCAAAATAGTCATTTTGCCAAAGTCTAGGGGCAAAATGGTCAATTTGCAAAATTGTGAAATTAGAAGATATCTTAGTTAATATGATGACTAAATTATTGAATTTCCATTCATTTTAGATCAATAAGTACGACACCCGAGCCTAGGCCGGGGGAAGGCCAAACAAATGGAGTGAATCGAGACTTGCCACATTTTTTATACTGAGGTAAGTGGGGTGTAAATATTACAATCTACTCATTGAATATTCATTTATGTATCTATACTACATGAGATATTGATTGTATCTATGAAACAAGAATGAAATGTCATAATGGTAATTTCCCGGTGGAACCGTTGGGATAGATTAGATAAATTAGGCTGAGAGACTGGGGGATAAGAGTTTAATGCCATTGTAAGCCCATGTCGAGGACATGGCATTGGCGATGAGTTTAATTCCATTGTAAGTGCATGTCGAGAACATGGCATTGGCGATGAGTTTAATGCCATTGCAAGCCCATGTTGAGGACATGGCGTTGGCGATGAGTTTAATGCCATTGTAAGCCCATGTCGAGGACATGACATTGGTGATGAGTTTAATGCCATTGTAAACCCATGTCGAGGACATGGCATTGGGGATGAGTTTAATGCCATTGTAAGCCTATGTCGAGGACATGGCATTGGTGATGAGTTTAATGCCATTGTAAGACCATGTCGAGGACATGGCATTGGCCAAAAGAATTGTTTTAGTTACTTTTAATGAAATGAGTAAGTTCATGGAAATTTTAAACGGTTGTTTAGATTATTTGTACATGCACATTATGTGAGATGTAGTTAGATTGGTATAGGTGACTAAGTTGGAATGCCAATTTATGGCTATTGGTTGAGTATGAAAGTCTTGATATGTTGGCTTTATATTTAGTCTTGTTCTAGGGTGGCAAAGAGGCTTGGCAAATAACCTATTTTTGTCCACACGGGTAGGCAGACAGGCATATGCCTAGGCCGTGTGTCCCTTGCACCCTGCATGGATAGAATTAAATGCCTATCAATGTTCCACACAGACATAAGACACAGCCGTGTATCTCAATTGTGTGAGAGACACAGCTGAGACACGGGCGTGTGCCACGACTGTGTGTTTGCTAACATCAGAAATAGAATGTTAAGGTTTTTGCACACGGGCCGTGACACGAGTGTGTCATGGCCGTGTGAGGGACACGAGCTTAGCATACAAGTGTGTGCCAGGCATTGTGAAAACCCCTATAGGTTCAATGTTGGAAAATAAATCCGCACGGACGAGAGACACAAGCGTGTCCTTAAATGCTTAGTTTGTGTAAACCACATGAGCTATAAGCACAACCCTGTATAGACCACATGGGCGTGTTGCCCATTTCACACGGGCGTGTGACGTGATTTTAGGGGTTTTTGAAAAAAATTTCTTAAGTATCCGAAATGGTCTCGAAATGTTTCTAATTTCTATTTTAAGCCTCGTAGACCTATAAGAAAGTCTATAGCACAATGTTTGAAAAGTTTTAAATTAGGACACATTTCATTAAGTCTATATAAATGTGTGTATGAGATTTAGTAGGTAACGCCTTGTACCCTATTCCGGTGTCAGATTCAGGTAGGGGGTATTACATTTATTGGTATCAGAGTATGGTTTAGTCGATTCTATTACTAACATAGCGTGAATACAAGTCTAGCTATACATGTCATTATTGTTTAATGATAGTGTGACAACTCCTGACAATTGTAAACTATGTTTTCTTATAGTAATGGATCTCGATCAATCTATGGCGGATGATATGGAAAGTAATGTGCCGGCTCCCACTGAAGGGACCGTGCCTGTAGAAAGTGGACCCGTGACATGGAGTCAGGGTGGAGAGGCTAGAGAGGCCTACCTCAAAATGATGGACGCTAGCATACGGAGTATGTTCGTGTGAATCCGAACACTCCACCTCCCCTACCTTTCCTGATTTATCAACAAGCCCCTATAGCTCCTCAAGGGGTAGATTTGGCTAGGAGAGAGAAGCCTCTGATAGATAGAATCAGAAAACATGGAGCTAAGGAGTTTAGAGAAAACAATGATGATGACCTTGAGAGGGTGAAATTTTGGTTAGAGAATACTGTAAGGGTGTTTGATGAGCTTTCGTGCATACCCGAGGAGTGTATAAAGTGTGTGGTGTCACTCCTACGGGGCTCAACCTACCAATGATAGAATACTCTCGTGTCTGTAGTATCGAGAGAAATAGTAACTTGAGAGTTCTTTCAAGAAGAGTTCCACAAAAAGTATATTAGTCAAAGGTTCGTTGACCAAAGGGGGAAAGAATTTTTTGAATTGAAATGAGGCCAAATGACAGTCACGGAGTATGAGCGTAAGTGTGTGAGGCTTAGCAAATACTCTCGCGAGTGTGTATCTTCTGAAGCTATCATGTGTAAGTGGTTTGAAGATGGGTTGAATGAGGACATTCATTTGTTGGTGGGCATTTTGGAGATCCGAGAATTTGTAGTGCTCGTCGAGAGGGCGTGCAAGGCTGAAGAGTTGGCTAAAAAGAAGAGAAAGTTTGATATGGAGTCTCGTGACTTGAAGAAGAGACAGATGGGAAAGTCACATCAATCCTCATCCAAGAGATCGAAAGAGTTTACTACCCGACCAACTGCTTCAGTAGGATTTTCAAGTAGAAGCAAGAGTAAGCAACAGATGTAACATCCCGAAATAGGGCCTAAATAGAATAGTGGTTGCGAAACCATGAATCCAAGACAGAAAAGTTTAATTCCGATAAATTTTATGATTTACCCAGTGATTAGATGCATGTGTTAAAGTATTGATAGAAAATTTTATGAATTGCATGTCTAACTTGCCTATTAGGGCTTAATTGCAAAAGTTGATAAATATAAGTTCTATATGTTAAAGGATTTAATTGAAGAGCATAATTGAAGTAGAGGTCCTTAAATGGTAATTATACCATTAGGTTTTCCTGGACAAAAATGGACATACATAGGTAGAAATAACCAAAGTTTTTAATGAAGGGCATTTTAGTCATTTGGAAATTAAAATGAATTAAAAGGGAAAAAGATGGAAAAATTGCTATCATCTTCTTCAAGGGCCAAAAATCATGTCTCCATAGCTAGGGTTTGTTTCAAACTTCCAAGCTCCATAGTAAGTTACTCCAAGCCCCATTTTTAATGTTCTTTACGTTTTTGGAGTCCCGGTAACTTAATTTAGCTTATTCTAGCAATAATTTAACCTATGGTTCATATTTGGAAAAATACCGATAGGTGAAATATGTTTATTTTGATGTTTTATGATAGAATATGAGGTTTTAAATCATGTTGAACAACTTGTGCTACTCAGTTTTAAGTGAATACGAGTAAAACGACATAATCGATAAAAATACCTAATGTTCATAAGTACATGTTAGAGTGAGAATTTGATGTTGCCATTAAGGAAAAATGATCAGCATGTCCTAAAACATAAGAATTAGGGAAAAAGTTTAATTTCCGAGCTCTGGGGTAAAAGTGTAAATATGCAAAATTTTAGGGGCAAAATCATAATTTTGCCAAAATTAGAGTTAAGGACTGTTTTGATAAATGTGGATATTAAATAAGCTAAATTTTCTAATTATAGATCAAGAAGAATGAAATTTGGGGATAGATCGAGGAGAGAAAAAGGTAGAAGATTAAGTTGTCAAGTTGATCGTATTTTGCTCCGAGGTAAGTTTACGGTAAATAAATGTAATATTTCAATATTGTATATTACTATTGTTAATTTCCAGCATATATACATTTATTTTATGAGAATATTCCAAGTTGAATCAAAGATGAGGTAACAGAGAAAAAGTATCAAAAAGCCCGTTTGAACCTTAGGAATGTATGGGATATGGAATGTCATGACATTTTGGGTTGAGAGAGTTAAGAAACATCCCAGGTAAGTCCATATTAGACATATGGCATTGGAAGGCTGAGATAGTTCAGGAACATCCCATGTAAGTCCATATCAAATATATGGCTTTGGCAGGACAGGGAATATCCCATGTAAGACCATGCCTAGAGCATGGCATTGGTAGGCTATTATCAGGCAGGAAAACCCAAGTACCCTTAGTATTCCAAACGGTTCACCGGGCTAATATATAGGCTATGTTACAAGAAAGTTCAGGTAAAAGAATGATAAATAGGAAAGTTAAAGAGTAAGTGGAGAAGTAAAATAAAAGTAAAATAAAGATTAACTAATAAACTGTACTAATTGGCCACACCAAAAATTCTGGAAAAATTATGGTAAGAAGATATATGAGTCTAGTTTTAGGGAAAATTCACAGATTTAAAGTTTGAGTTTCGTAACTCGAGTTATAATTAATTTAGTGACTGTTACGCAGGTGGACAATTTTATTATGAACAGTGAAATAAATGTTTTAATTTGCGTTAAGTAATCAAAAATTTTTTAATGTTCTCGGTTTGGTCCCGAACCATTTCAATTGCATGATTTAGGGCCTCCAGGGCCCTTTTTAGGGATATATTGAATGAATGTGAATTAATTAATTTTAAAAGTAAATTTTTATGCCCCGAATTAGTAAGATAAGTCTAGTAACATCCCGTGCTCGACTTTGGCGACGGTCTCAGGTAAAAGGTGTTACAACAGATGGCGTCCAAAGCTTAGACCACTTCAGTTGTGAGTGTTGGTAGTGCCAGACTTAATAGACCAGAGTGTTCGCAGTGTAGTAGATGACACTTTGGTGAATGTCAATGAGATGAATAGGGATGTTATAAGTGTGGGTCATTGGACCAATTCAGCCAAAATTGTCCTAAGTGGAACGAAAGAGACAAGAAACAAGAGATGCGAGCAAGTAATGCACCGATGAGGGGCAGACTACAAAAGAACCCGGGTAGTGGAGCTGGTAGCAGAGGTACTCCCAAAGATTCAGCTGTGAGGTCCGAGGGCCGAGCGCTGGCAAGGACTTATGCCATTCGCACTTGTGAGGAAGCCTCATCTCCAGATGTGATTATGGGTACCTTTTCTATCCATGATATGTCTATTCTTACTTTAGTCGATCTGGGATCTACACATTTTTATATTTGCATGAAGTTGGTACCCGGTATTAATGTGTTAGTTGAGTTTATTGAATTCATAGTAAAGGTGTCGAATCTATTAGGCAAATATGTCTTAGTGGACAAGATATGCAGAGATTGTCCCTTGATGATTAGAGGTCATTGCTTTCTGGGTAATCTCATGATATTGTCGTTTGATGAGTTTGATGTAATCCTCGGTTTGGATTGGTTGTCTACTCATAATGTAATAGTGAATTGTGGGAGGAAATTTATTGAATTGAGCTGTGAGAATGGAGATAACCTTCAAGTAGAATCAAGTGAACCGAATAGCTTGCCGGTAGTGGTTTCGCCTTTGATTGCAGAAAAATATTTGAGGAAGAGATACAAAGCTTATGTCGCTTTTTTGTTGAACACTCAAGCATCTGAAATGAAGATTGAGTCGGTACCTATAGGTTGTTAGTACTCGGATGTGTTGCTAAAAGAGTTACCCGGATTGCCTCCAATAAGGGAAGTAGAGTTTGGCATCGAGTTGGTCCCTGAGACGGCGCCTATCTCGATTGCTCCGTATAGGATGGCACCAACGAAGTTAGAGGAGTTGAAGGTGTAGCTACAAGAATTAACGAATAAGGGGTTCACGAGACCGAGTTATTCCCCATGGGGTGCTCCAGTACTCTTTGTGAAGAAGAAAGATGTAACAGCCCGAATTAGGGCTTAGTTGGAATAGTGATTTCGAGATCACAAATCTAAAGTAGAAAATTTTATTTCATGATTATTTTTGAGTGTATGGCATGCTTGCATGATATTGAGAAACTTTCATGAAGGAAATTTTATGAAATAGTGATTAATTTGTCCTTTAGGACTAAATTGCAAAAGATGAAAATTATGAGTTTCTAGAAGGTCTAAGTATGAAATAGCATAAGAGAAATTATTAGAAGTCCTTATTTAGCAATTAAACCATTTATTAGCATGATGGACAAAAATGCCCATGGAAGGGTAAAATTTCAAAGAAGGGACTTGGGGCATTTTGGTCATTAGGTAAATTGATGAAATAAAAAGGGAAAAAGAATAAAAAAAGTGTCCACCTTCTTCCCAAGTGTGTCGAATTTATAGAGCCTCTATAGCTAGGGTTTCCTTCATTTTCAAGCTTCAAGTAAGTGACTCCAAGCCCCTTTTTCATGCTCTTCATATTTTTCAAATCCTCGTAGCCTAATCTAGCTATTTCTACCACTAATTTGAGCTAGGCTTTATATTCAAAAATATTTTCATGCATGACATGCAAGTAAATTGATGCCTAGTGGTAGAAAATGAAAGATTAATGTGTAGTAAACACCTTTCTCTAGGAGAAAATGAAGGATTAATGTGTAGTAAACACCTTTCTCTAGGAGAAAATGAAGGATTAATGTGTAGTAAACACCTTTCTCTAGGAGATTTTTCATGAAAGTCCCTAATAGGGACCAAATTGCAAAGTTAATAAATGTGTAGTAAAAGTATGAAATTGTGAGCAATGTGGGCCTTTATGGACACTACTAAGTGTCGGCTAGGCTTGGGTAGCCAAGAGAATAAATACATTTCATTATACGAGCCTAAGGACAATTTTGTAAATATGCAAAGGTTTAGGGGCAAAATTATAAATTTTACCAAAGTATGGATTATGAGATATTTAGTTAATGGGGTACTAAATAAGTCAAAATTTTCATTTTAGATCAAGCAACATGAAGCCCAGACCGAAACCGGGGGAAAAGTAAAGTAGTGGACTAAACCGAGCATTCGCCCATATTTTGGACTCGAGGTAAGTTGTATGTAATAATTTAGCTCTTATGTTATGTAAATTCTTTAATATGACCTTTTATGGAATTGTGGTATTTCATGAAGTTATTTATGATGATTTTCTTTGAATTGTGTGAAGTTCCATGAAATTGATTGTTGAAACAATGCATAAGATTCATGAGATTGTTGACATGAAAATGCTACCAACAAAAGATGAAAACGTGAAATATGAAATCACATACAAGTTTAAATGATACAAATGATACTGTAATCATGTCAAGAGTATTGTAGGCCCCGTATAAGACCATGTCTGGGACATGGCATCGGCACCGAACAGAGATCCCATGTAAGACCATGTCTAGGACATGGCATTGGCATCGAGATTTGATCCCCTGTAAGACCATGTCTGGGACATGGCATGGGCATCGAAGATGAGGTCCCGTATAAGAACCAAGTCTGGGACATGGCTTTGACACTGAGAGGAGATGAGGATCCCCTGTAAGACCCCGTCTGGGACATGGCTTGGGCATCTGATATGAGATCCCGTGTAAGACCATGTCTGGGACATGGGATTGGCATCAAAGTACAATCTCATGTAAAACCATGTTTGGGACATGGCATCGACATCGATGTGTGATCCCATGTAAGACCATGTCTAGAACTTGGCATTGGCATCATTTCATGAGATTGACTTACAGGTATCATTCGGTATTTCTAAAAGAAAATTTAATGAGAAAAGCGTTCAAGTTGATAAGTTTCAAGGGAAAGGCTAAAACTTCATGTTGAGTGTTGCAGGTTTATAAACGAGTAAGTTTGAGTAATTGAGAGTACATTATTAAAAGAAATACAACATGAGAAGCATGAGTAAGTATATGATTGAGTAAGCCATGAGAATGAGTAAGAAACTACATAAAATTTGTAATGCCCCTCACTCGTAACCGTCGTCGGGCACCATACGAGGCATTACCAAACAACACTCGCACGATCATTTGATTTCGACAAATAATCTCCATGAAAAATGTTAAACTTTTTCATTCATATAGTTCACACCCTCATTTTAAGCCTACAAAGCTCAAACGATACATTGAGCATGATCTGGCACTAAATTGAAATTTTTTGAACACTACTAAAATTTTCACTCAAAATGGTGTCACACGCCTGTGTGATTCAGAACACACCCGTGTGGCCAACACTTTCCAAGCCCTTTTTGTTGCTCTTAACTCTTTACACTCATATGAATTTCATAAACCTATATTATGCCTTTAATTAATCCTAACTTAACCATCAAACACATGTAGTATATTTATCTACATCAAAACATTTCCACAACACATGCATAAAATAGAATTTGTTTACCTATAACTATCATGGGCCACATTTCTTGGCTATATACAACGTAACGATATAAGCCAAAACATTTGGCCAATACCTACTATCTATGACTAATACTTTATACATGCCACTCACTTGTAAGCAATAAGAATCTTTATTGAGCCATCTTGACAAAACGATAGTGTGATGCCGCCTCCGACGATCTCCAACCCCAAGCCAACCTGACAAAAATAAGAGAAATGGAAGAGAGAGTGTAAGCTTTTAAAGCTTAGTAAGTTGGCATATAATAATAAGAAATTAAATTAACAAAATGTTTCCATTTCTCAAAAGATATTTTTAAGAAATAAAATCATTAAATACATGTTTCCACTTTTTACACATGTTCAGCTTAGGCTATTTCCTGAGTCATAGCGGGTAAATTAATTATATCTTAAGCTAGAGAACTCGAAATTAAGTTACGTCAATTTTTCTGAAACTAGACTCATATATATTCTTTCCATAAAATTTTTAGAATTTTTGGTTGGGCCAATTAGTACAGTTTATTCATTAAAACTTCCCTTATTTCGCTACTTGACAGTCCTGACCACTCTTCATTAACATTTCAATTTCTCTTTATAAAGAATTCAAAAGATGTTCTTGTTTGCTTCCTCTAAAAATAGACTCAATAAGAATCTAACCATATAAATTATGTGCTATAAATAGTTTTTTTACAAATTTTAACGATTTTTCCAAATCAGAATAGGGGATCACAAAATCAATCTGAACCAGTCTAACAAAAATTTAAATCTCTAAAAATAAAGAATTCTTTTGCTTTCTATGTTTCTTTTATATGAAAATAGACTAAATAATCTTTAATTCCATATCTCATTTAACCTCTAATTCAATTTCTATCATTTTTGGTGATTTTTCAAATTTACCTAACTGCTGCTGCCAAAAACTATTATATTTCAAGTTTCACTTTTTCATAAATTTCCTTGTATCAAATTTTCATAGTAACACTTAACTATATCAAACTTACCAAAGTTCGATTACTTATCGAGCACATTGATCACAACACATATATTCATGTCCCTATACTTAACACCATATTTTCATATGAATTTGCAATTAATAGGTTTTCCCGTTGAACACATCAGAATAGTAACAGATATTTGGTGGTCTGCACATAGTACCGCCCTTGTAGCCGAAGCTAATTGGTACACATAGTAGCCTGCACTTAGTACTACACATGTGACCAAAACCATTTCTTACACATAGTGGCCTGCACTTAGTACCACACATGTGATCGAAATAATTGAGTACGCATAGTAGCCTACACATAGTACTACACATGCGACCCAACCATTTGGTACACGTAGTAGCCTGCACTTAGTACTACACACGTGACCCAAACCATCTTAAACACATAGTAGTCTACACATAGTACTATACATGTGTTCTTACAACAGATCATTCATATCTTTTCTATTCAGAAGGTTCAACTGGGAAATTCTTCACTTTTCAACATTTTACCAATTCATCCACACTCAATTTCAATTCATAATTTACCTCATGTAAGCATTCAATATGCAACCACGACTTATATAATAACAAAATATTATAACATAAGTAAAAATGATATATTATTTACATACAAACTTGCAAGTTCACGTAGTCACCATAATCATAGAAAGCACTTTTAACCACAACATCTTAATTCATTTCCATGTCATCTATGTCACCTTGTATCATAAGCATTATTAAATCAAATCACTAACATAATAATATCATAATCATATAATTCAAAAAAATAAAATCTAATATTACAATTTAGGCTTCAAACAGACATTATGACATTACTGCATTATTATTATTATACCAACTTACCTCGAATGCAAAAACGGCCAACTTTTTCGACTTAGCTCAGAACCTCATTCTAAGTCTGAATTTCGTGTTTTATTGATCTAACACATCAAATAACACTCATTTAATGACCACATTATTCAAATTAGTCCAAAAATCACACTTTTAAAGTTTTACATTTTTGCCCTTAAAGTTTGTCAAAATTATATTTTTGCCCCTAGGCTCATAAATAAATTTTTATTCAATTTCTTTGCATTTTAGACCTAACCGAACCATTTCGTAAATATATCAGCCCAAGTCCTCATTAAAACCCACACACTTATGACCAATTTTATAACTTTTACGATTTAGTCCTTTTAGACGTTTTCGTCGAAAATCACTCAGTAAAAATCGTTTCTCTAACCTTAAACATGCATAATCTACCATAATTCATCAAAAATCACAATTATTCAACATGGGTCAATTTTTTAAAATCAAACCCTAGCTCAAAATAATGGTAGAAATAGAGAAATCATGTTATCGGGATTTCAAAAACGTAAAAATCATTAAAACAGGGTTAGAACGGACTTACAATCGAGCTTGAAAGCTTGAAAAACCCTAACCATGGTTTCTCCATGCTATATTTGGCCTTGAGGAAGAAGATGAGCAAAAATTGGATTTTCATTTGATTTTTAATTCATTTAATCGCTAAATGACCAAAATGCCTCTAACTTAAAAATATTATTTTTCACCCATTTCATGTTCCTTTTTGTCCAATAAATTAACCAATGGTCTAATTAACATTTAAGGACCTCCAATTTAAAATTTCATAATAATTGGACACCTCTGACATGTAGAACTCAACTTTTGCACTTTTTACAATTTAGTCATTTTGACTAAATTGAGTGCCCAAACGTTGAAATTTTCGCACGAAATTTTTAAAAGCTAATTTCATAAAAATGTAAACCATAAAAATATAAATAAAACACATTTCAATTAAACACCTTTACCTTCTAGAATGCACATTTTACTACTTTTGCAATTTAGTCCAATTTATCAAATTGGACACACAAACAATAAAATTTTGTAACAAAAATTTCAAAAAATATTGCAAACACAAAATAAATTTTAAAACTCAATCGGAATAAATATTTTCACCTCGGATTTTTGGTTTCGTAACCACTATTCCGTTTAGGCCCTGTATTAGGCTATTACAAAATTCATGATATTTGTTTGAGTAATGTCCAATGATTTTATTGCTATTTTATTCATGAAACTTACTAAGCATTTTATGTGCTTATTCTTTCTTTTCCCTCTTCCATGTAGATTTGTCGTAATAGGTCGGGGATCGTTAAAGTTAGAGCTCGAAGTCACACTATCAAGACATTCGTTTTGGTGTAGTATAGTTAGTTATTTTGATGTATGGCATGTATAGGAAGAATGATCATTTTGTTAAGTTTCATTTTGGTATTACTCTAGTAATGTTGTAATGGCTTTGGAAATGGCTTGATATTGTCTAAATCATATTTTACTTAATGAAGGTGAAATTCAGGAATGTGCAACCTTGCATGCTTAAGTATAGTAGAGTGTATGAGAATGATATGTATGTGGGCATTGGGATGCCTTAATTTCAAATATGTATAGAGTGTGTTATGCCTTCTTATGTGTTATGGAAATTGGCTTGTGTTTGGTTGTGTTTTAGGGTGGCATAAGGCTTGGAAAATAGCCTATTATTGTCTACACGGTTGAGCACACGGGCGTGTGCCTAAGTCATGTGTGACACACGGTTAGCCTCTAAGGCGTGTCAAAAGGCCGTGTGTCCCCTGCATGCAATTTAGATAAGTCAGTATAGAACACAGGTTGAGCACATGAGCATGTGCCTTGGCCGTGTGCACCCCTGATGATTATAGTTTTTAAGTCAGAATGCTCCACAGGATGTTGACACGGGTATGTCTAGGCCGTGTGAGAGACACGGGCCATAGACACGGGCGTGTACCCAAGCCATTTCAAAACCCTTGTAGGTTGAAAAATTAGATACAGGCTAGGGACATGGGCGTGTGAGACCACACGGCCTGCCCACACGGGTATGTCTCATCCCACACGGGCGTGTGGCCCTGTTCTAGGTAAAAAAATTTTAAGTGTCGGAAAGTTCTCGGATTGGTTCTGGGACATACTTGATATATGTTTTGGGCTCGTAAGCCAATGATAAGGTTATTAAGAGAATGAATGATAACTTTTTAAAAGAAAAGAAATTTTATAGCTCGGATTTCATATAACAGCCTGAATTAGGGCTTAGTCGAAATAGTAGTTTTGAGACCAAAAATTCAAAGTAGAAAATTTTATTTCCATGATTATTTTTGAGTTATGGCATGCTTACATGATTTTGAGGAAATCTCATGAAGGAAATTTTATGAAATCGTGACAAAGTTGTCCATTAGGACTAAATTGCAAAAGATGCAAATTATGAGTTTCTAGAAGGTTTAAGAATGAAAGAGCATAAGAGAAATTATTTGGAGTCCCTATTTGGCAATTAGACCAATTTTAGGCATGATGGACAAAAATGCCCATGGAAGGGAAAAATATCAAAGAAGCGGCTTAAGGGCATTTTGGTCATTTAGTAAAGTAATAAAAAGGGAAAAAGAAAGAAAAAATGGTATCATCTTCCTCCTAGTTGTGCCGAAAATTCAAGGGACTCCATAGCTAGGGTTTTCTTCAATTTCAAGCTCCAAGTAAGTGACTCCAAGCCCCGTTTTTCAAGCTCTTTGTATTTTTGAAATCCTCGTAGCTTAATCTAGTTATTTCTACCACTAATTTCAGCTAGGGTTTATATTCAAAAATATACCCATGCATGACATGCAAGTATATTGATGTCTAGTGGTAGAAAATGAAGGGTTAAAGTGTAGTAAACACCTTTCTCTAGGTGATTTTGCATGAAAGTCCCTAATAGGGACCAAATTGTAAAGTATGAAAATGTGTAGTAAAAATATGAAATTATGAGCAATGTGGGCTTTTATGGACACTAGTAAGTGTCGGCTAGGCTTGGGTAGCCAAGAGAACAAATACATTCCATTATACGAGCTTAGGGACTACTTTGCAAATATGTAAAAGTTTAAGGGCAAAATTTACAATTTTGCCCAAGTGTCAATTATGAGCTATTTGGTCAATGTCGGTGCTAATTAAGTTAAATTTATCATTTTAGATCAAGAGACACGAAGCCCAGACCGAAACCAGGGAAAGAGTAAAGTTGTGGACTAAACCGAGCATCTACCCACATTTTAGACTCGAGGTAAGTTGTGTGTAATAACTTAGCTTGTATGTTTTGTAAAGTCAATACGATGAATTTTCTATGAAATTATGGTATCCCATAATGCCATGAAAATGACCTTGTGAATTATGAATGAGATTCATGATATTGACTATTGAGATAAGGTGTAAATTTCATGGGAATAATGATGTGAAATTCTATCGAGAAATGATGAAACATAAAAGTAATATTTCATGCAAGTTGGTAAGGATACGAAGAATATCGTAAATATATCTTGAGCAGTTGTAGGTCCAGCATAAGACCATGTTTGGAACATGACATCGGCACCTAACCGAGATCCTATGTAAGACCATGTCTGGGACATGTCATTGGCATCGAAGTGTGATCCCTTGTAAGACCATGTCTGGGACATGGCGTGGGAATCCGAGATGAGGTCCCATGTACAACCATGTCTGGGACATGGCTTCAGCATCGAGATGAGATAAGGACCCCCTGTAAGACCATGTCTGGGACATGGCATGGGCATCCTATATGAGATCCCGTGCAAGACCATGTCTAGGAAATGACATTGACATCAAAGTACGATCTCATGTAAGACCAGGTCTGGGGCATGGCATCGACATTGATGTGTGATCCCATGTAAGACCATGTCTGGGACATGGCGTTGGCATCGTTTCATGAGAGTAACTTACGAGTATCCTTCGGTATTTCCAAAAGAAAATTTAATGAGAAAAGTGTGCAAGTTGATAAGTTTCAAGAAAAAAGGCTAAAGCTTCATGTTGAGTGTTGCAGGTTTATAAACGAGTAAGTTTGAGTAATTAAGAGCACATTATTGAAAGAAATACAACATGAGAGGTACGAGTAAGTATATGATTGAGTAAGCCATAAGAATGAGTAAGAAATTACATGAAATTCATGATATTTGTTTGAGTAATGTCTCATGATTTTATTGCTATTTTATTCATGCAACTTACTAAGTATTTTATGTGGTTATTCTTTCTTTTCCCTCTTCCATGTAGAATTGTCGTACCAGCTCGAGGACCATTAAAGTTGGAGCTCGAAGCCACACTATCAAGACATTCGTTTTTGTATAGTATAGTTAGTTATTTTGATGTGTGGCATGTATAGGAAGAATGATAATTTTGTTAAGTGTAATTTCGGTTTTTCTCTAATAATATTGTAATGGCCTTTGGAAATGGCCTAATGTTGTCTAACTCATATTTTATTTAATGAAGATGAAATTCATGAATGTGCAACCTTGCATGCTTAAGTATCGTAGAGTGTATGAGAATGATATGTACGTTGGCATGGGGATGCATTAATTTTAGATATGTAGAGAGTATGTTATTCCTTCTTATGTGTTATGGAAATTGGCTTATGTTTGGTTATGTTTCAGGGTGGTATAAGGCTGGAAAATAGCCTATTATTGTCCACACGGTTGAGCACAGGGGCGTGTGCCTAGGACGTGTGTGACACACGGTCAACCTCTAAGGCATGCTAATAGGCTGTGTGTTGTAACACCCCTATCCTGTATGTTTGAATCTTATTTGAATCTTTGAATATTCTGTTCTAATTTGTTTTGAATATCCAGTAACGCCCCTTCCTGTAACCGTCCCCGGAATAGGAAGGGGCGTTACTGGATATTCAAAACAAATCAGAACATAATATTCAGAGATTCAAATAAGATTCAAACATAAAGTCCCTTTCATAAGTCTACTAGACCTCAAACATACATTGAGATAGGGTCGGGACTAAATTGAACACATTCACGAACTTCAGAACACATGCAAAATTTTCCAAATTTAGGAGGTCACACGTCCGTGTGACCGGGCCGTGTGCCTCACACGAGATTCAAGCACGCCCATGCACCTACACCATGCCAAAATAGGGCAAGCATACTGACTTTTTGCCACGGCTATAAGACACGCTCATGTGTCTTGGCCGTGTGAGTTTTTGTGTCAATACTGGAAAATTAGCACGGCCATAAGGCACGCCCATGTGCCATAGCCGTGTGGCACTAAGCAGACTTGGTTTAAGTCATACCTTCCACCCACTAAAGGTCATTCCCTACATGCCATTTCATGCCACAGCAATACCACAATCTCAACTAAAATTAAATGCCTAATCATACCTCCACTTGATCAATCCATTCATATACACATTCATGTACAAATCTCATACCAAGCATGTCTATATCACAAACAATGTTCATGACTAAACACATAGTACCTATCTCATTCATACCACATCCAAATATTACCATTTCTTCATATCGGCATGTTTCAAGATGACCAAAACAAACTAGATCATATAACCATTATAAGCTTACACAATTTAGCAACATAAACCATATACCAAAACAAAACACAAACATACTATTTGCTAGCCAATTTTCATGGCATTTTAAAAAAACATATCCAAGCTTAATACATAGACCTTCTAGCCTATACATGCCATACTTAAACTTTGTACATTTTAAAAGGTACCAAAATCAAGCTCGATAGTGTGGTGATGATCCTCGACTATCCTCGAGCCGTCAATAGCTACGATATCTGTAAAATAGTTGAAAGAAAATACAGAGTAAGCTACAAAGAGCTTAGTAAGACAAATACAAACATACGCAACCCTTAAATACAATATGATAGCAATCTCATGCAGATAACTCATGAACCAAAATATACTCATTCATCACATACTCATAGTTCACAATAGCATACCTTTCATGCTCGTAAATTCAATACAGAACAGACGTACCTGAGTCAGACATATAAAGTATGCATTTATTCATTTCTCGGAATTTCTCTTCAACCATTCAGTAATGTTACAGAACTTATAAATCTCATACAATACCGACGTCCTCGACGTGGTCTTACATGTCATTTGATATTGATGCCACTACCCCGGACAGGGTCTTACGCGAAACATAGATGATGCCAGTGTCCCAGACACGGTCTTACACATATTTTTGTAATCAATGCCTATGTCTCAGACGAGGTCTTACATGATATCATTTTTCTATGACTTAATCAGAATTGAATCAGAATTTATAAGCCAGGCTCTCACAGCCATCCAAATGCAGTTAAAATATCATGAATACATAATAAACGCCGACACAACACATATTTTGTATATTGACCTACCTCGTATGGATTTAACATATTTGAGCCGACTATTCAACGATTTTGGACTTTCCTCGATCAAAGTCTGATTTTCCTTGGTTCTTGATCTAAATAAATCCAAATTCAGCCATTCAATATTCCATTTCATTCAATTCAATCCATGAACACATAACTAGGGCATTTTGCAATTTAGCCTTCGCATTTGCACATTACAACAATTTAGTCCCTAATACATACAATCATCAAATTCAACAGATTTAACCACATATAAACATAGCTAAATTTCAATACTATTCAATTAAGCCCATATAACACTTTTATTTCACAATTTAATCCTCCCAAAATCTCTTTTTCACAAATTAGCCCACATAACTCAAATTCATAAAAATTTCACGGCAAAACATGTTTATTCAATACTTATCCATCATAATTTAACCAAATTCATCACAAAGCTTCAAATACCATTAATGGCATTATTAATAAACTTCATCAAAAAATATAAATTGAGACACGGGCATGGAAGATTTCGAAGCAACAATCACAGAAACATAAAAATCATCAAAAATGGACGAAAACTCATACCTTAATCAATGATTAAGCTAGCTAAATATCACAAAGCATGAAACCCTTGTTCTTTCTTTGATTTTCGGTGGAAGAAAACTTGTTAATGGCCTATTTCTTTTCTTTGTTTTATTAATAATTACATTAAAACCATTTTACCAAAAATAGCCTTTTATAAAACTAGTTTATAAACATATAATATATGGATATAATTGTCCATTACCATCAACTTAATTTTATAAAGGTATAATTATCAAACAAGGACATTATTTACAAAACCATACTCAAATAAGTCATTTTACTAATGACACACATAGTTTTCGCTTTATACAATTTAATCCTTATTCAAAATTAAGCATAGAGACAAACAAATTAAATCACCGAAATTTCACAAATACTAATTAATATACTACAGACACAAAAAATAGTATCAGAATATTTTTCAGACTCGGATATGTGGTTTAGAAACCACTTTCCGACTAGGGTCAATCGGGCTGTTACAATTCTCCCACCTTAGGGATTTTCGCCCCCGAAAATCTTACCTTTAAACAGATTCGGATATTGCTGTCTCATTGCACTTTCAGGTTCCCAGGTAGCCTCTTCCAATCTGTGACGATGCCACAGTACTTTTACCAGTGGAATTTTCTTGTTTCTCAATTCCTTCATTTCTCGAGCTAAAATACGGATTGGCTCTTCATCATAAGACATATCAAACTTTAATTCAATATCTGAAGGGGATATCACATGAGATAGATCAGATCTATAACGTCGAAGCATCAACATGTGAAATACATTATGTATCTTTTCTAGCTCAGGTGGCAACATCAGTTTACAAGCAACCGGCCCGACTCGCTCAATAATCTCATACGGCCCGATAAACCTCGGATACAATTTACCCTTTTTGCCAAATTGGAATAGTTTCTTCCACGGAGATACTTTCAAAAATACTTTATCACTAATCTCAAATTTAATATCTTTCCATTTCAGATCCGCATATGATTTCTGACGATCAGAAGCTGCTTTTAGACTATCTTTGATCACTTTCACCTTCTGTTTTGTTTCTTTTATCAAATCTATCCCGTATATTTTACTTTCACTGAGCTCATACCAGTATAACGTAGTTCTACATTTTCTACCATATACGGCTTCATACGAGGCCATTCTAATGCTCGATTAAAAATTATTGTTATACGCAAATTCAATCAGAGGTAGACATTGTTCCCACATACCTTTAAACTCCAGAATACAACATCTAAGCATGTCCTCAAGTATCTGAATGATCTGCTCAGACTGATCGTCTATCTGCGAGTGAAAAGTAGTACTAAAATGCAATTTTGTACCTAAAGCTTCTTGCAACTTTCTCCAGAATCATGAAGTAAATCTTGGATCTCTATCAGATACAATAGACAGTGGCACCCCATAAAATCTCACAATGTTAGAAATGTAGAGTTCAGCTAAATTATCAAGTGAATAGTCAAATCGTACCAAAATAAAATGAGCAAATTTGGTCAAACGATCAACAACGACCCAGATTGAATCTTTTTTTTTTTTAGAGATAAGGGTAAACCAGAAACAAAATCCATAGTTACTCGGTCCCATTTCCACTCAGGTATCAAAATTGGCTATAATAAATCGGAGGGCACCTGATGTTAAACTTTTACTTGTTGATAGACTAAACATTTCAAAACAAAGTTGGAGATATCTCTTTTCATTCCTGGCCACCAGTATAACCGTTTTAAATCATTATACATCTTTGTGCTACCCGGATGTACAGAGAATTTACTACTATGTGCTTACTCAAAATCATCTGAATCAATTCAGAATTTCTTGGAACGTAAATTCTATTCCTGAATCTTAAACAATCATTAGCATCAATTCGAAAATCAGAATTAGAATCACACTGAGCTCGCTTCATTAGCAATTCATTATCTATTTCCTGAGCGTCAATGATTTGTTGCAAAAACAAAGGTTTTGCTTTTAAATTAGCTAATACTGAATCACCAACAAATGGATCAACACGGGCACGTAAGACACACAATGCAGATAGCGTTTTTCGACTTAAAGCATCAACTTCAACATTTGCTTTACCTGGATGGTAATCAATAACAAGCTCATAATCTTTTAACAGTTCCAACCATCTTCGCTGTCGTAAGTTCAAATCTTTCTGAGTCATCAAATATTTCAGACTTTTGTGATCTTAAAATACGTGACATTTCTTACCGAACAGATAGTGACGCCATATTTTTAGCGCAAAAACAATGGCAGCTAACCTAAGATCATATGTCGGATAGTTCTTCTTATGTGGCTTTAACTGTCTAGGGGCATACGCTATAACCTTGCCCTCTTGCATTAAAACACAGCCTAATCCATTCAACGAAGCATCACTATACACAACAAATTCCTTGCCTGATTCAAGTTGCACGAGTATTGTAGCTTCAGTTAATATAGCTTTCAACAGATCGAAACTTTCTTGACACTTGTCAGACCATTCAAAGCTTGCATTTTTCTGAAGTAGTCGAGTCAACGGGGTTGCTATCACAGAGAAATCTTTTATGAAACGACGGTAATAACCAGCAAGTCCCAGAAAACTACGGACTTCAGAAACGTTTCTTGGAGGTTTCTAATCCAAAATAGCTGAGATTTTATTTGGATCAACACGGATACCAAAAGCTGATACAATATGCCCCAGAAAACTAACTTCACGTAGCCAGAATTCACATTTGCTGAATTTTGCATAAATTTGCTTATCACACAGTGTCTGTAGTATGATTCTTAAATGTTCCGCACGATCACTTTCATTCCTCGAGTAGATCAATATATCATCAATGAAAACAACAACAAATTGATCTAAATACGGTCTGAAAATTCTGTTCATCAGATTCTTAAACACATCAGGAGTATTCGTTAATCCAAAAGGCATAACTAGGGATTCATAGTGCCGTACCTCATTCGAAAAGCTCTTTTCGAAATGTTAGAATCTTTTACTCGTAATTGGTAATAACCTGATCTCATATCTATCTTTGAAAATACAGAGGTGCCTTTTCGTTGATCGAACAAATCATCAATTCGGGGCAGAGGGTATTTATTCTTTACAGTCACTTTGTTGAGCTGACGGTAATCAATACACATTCTCATCGTACCATCTTTCTTTTTCACAAACAGAACAGTAGCACCCCACGATGAAAAACTCAGTGTAGCAAAGCCTCGATCAGTCAATTCTTGCAACTGAGTTTTTAATTCTTTCAATTCGGTCGGTGCCATTCTATACGGAGCTATTGAAATCGGAGTAGTTCCTGGAGCCAATTCAATCCCAAACTCAACTTCTCGAATCGGAGGCAAACTTGAAAGTTCTTCAGGAAATACATCAGAAAATTCATAGACAACTGGCACAGATTCAGTCTTTTTATCAGATAATTTAGAATCAATCACGTAAGCAAGGTAGGCTGCACAACCTTTTCTTACATACTTCTGAGCTTTTAATGCAGATATCACAACTGGTAAACCACTCAATTCATTAGACTCAATTCTAACGATTTCAGTATTCTTGCATCTCAAGTCAATAACTTTTCATTTGCAATTTACAACAGCATCGTGCAGAGTTAACCAGTCCATACCCAGAATTATATCAAATTCATCAAACAGTAATAGCATCAAATCAGCAAGGAAATAGATATCTCGAATCATTAATGGACAATTCTTGAAAATCTTATCAACCAGGACACTTTTGCCTAAGGGATTTGATACTCTAACAAAAAATTCAGTAGACTCTATAAGCAAAGTCTTATTATATGCTAACTTCATGTAGATATAAGAATGCGTTGATCCAGGATCTATCAAAGCAATTACAGAGGTATCATAAAGAGTGAAAGTATCAGTAATCACATCAGGGGACGAACCTTCTTCACGCACTCGTATAACATAAGCTCTAGCAGGCACTCGAGCTTCAGATTGTACAATCGTATCTTTAGTAGTTCTTTGACCAACACTAGCATTTCTTGCATTTCTGGGAGTTTTACCTCTAACGGAATTATTACTCAATCTTGGATTTTGCACTATCTATCAGGACATTCTCGAACAAAATAATCAAGAGATTCACATCGAAAACAGGCTCGATCTTTCATTCTACAAATTTTTGGATGTCTTTTGCTACAATGTGCACACTCGGGTTTCTCAGATCTAACATTTTTGATACTCGCAACAGAAGTAGTAGGGTTCTAAAACTTGAACGCGATCTATCACGATCTCTGCCAGAATGTCCCATATTAGTCTTCAAACGATTAGATTCATCTCGGAACTTCTTTGGCACAGACTGAAATGATCTACACGAAGATCTCTTTCGAACTTCTCTAGCTTCAAAATCAGCTTTCTTCTTTTCTTTACTAAGTTCTTCGGCTTTACAAGCCCTTTCAACTAACACAAAAAACTCATTCAGATCGAGAATTCCACCAGAAGTTTAATGTCTTCATTCAAGCTTTCGACAAATCTTTTACACATAGTGGCCTCTGAAGCTACACATTACCGTGCATATTGGCTCAACCTTACAAATTCTCGCTCGTATTCAGTAACAAATTTGTTACCTGGTTTCAATTCAAGAAACCCTTTACATTTCTGATCAATGAAACGCTGACTGATATACTTCTTTCTAAATTTAGTCTAAAAGTAATCCCAAGTGATACGTTCACTCGAAACCACAAATGTCAATGTTTTCCACCAATGGTATGCCAAATCTTGCAACAATGAAATGACACATTTAACACATTCCTCCGAGGTACATGACAATTCATCAAGAATCAGATAGTGTTTTCAAGCCAAAATCCAACCCTCTCTGCATCATTATCAGTTGTAGCTCGAAACTCTTTAGCCTCATACTTTCTAATCTGATCCACTAGAGGCTTACTCAGACGAATCAGATTTATCACAGGTGGTACAACCATAATTTGTTGAGGAACAGTCAGGGGTGGGGGTTGAATAGCCGAATTTATCCGGACATACTGAGTGAACCACTCATTCATCATTTGGAAGAAAGCTTGTTTAGCTTCTCCCTCATTACCATTTATAATCGGTCTAGAATTAGATGGCGTTGTCCCTTAAGCGGGAGCAGGCATGTTACTTTCAACATCATCAACTACGACTCTTTCAAGATCCATTACTATATGAAAAACATATTTCATTCATTAGGATTCATCACACTATCACCGTTCAGATATATGGCATGTATAACTAGACTCAAACACGCTACGTTAGTCCTAGAATCGACTAAATCGTAGCTCTGATACCAATTAAATTCTAACACCCCTATCTCGTAACCATCCCCAGAATATGAAGGGGCGTTATCGAATATTCAAAAGAAATCAGAACAGAATATTCAGTGACTAAAATAAGATTCAAAAATAAAGTCCCTTCCGAAAGTCTACTAGACCTCAAACATACATTAAGATAGCATCGGGACTAAACTGAACACATTCAAAAACTTCAGAACACATGGAAAATTTTCCAAATTTAGGAGGTCACACGCCCATGTGACCAGGCTGTGTGCCTCACACGAGATTCAAGCACGCCCATGCACCCAGATCGTGCCAAAACAGGGCCAGCATACTGACTTTTTGCCATTGCTATAAGACATGCCCGTGTGTCTTGGTCGTGTGAGTTTTTGTGTCAATACTGGAGAATTAGCACGGCCATAAGGCATGCCCGTGTGCCATAGCCATGTGGCACTAAGAAAACTTGGTTTAAGTCATACCTGTGACAGCCCTAATTTTGACCCTAGTCGGGAAGTGGTTTCGGAACCACTAAATTGAGTCACAAAAATAATTAAATGCTAAATTTTATGTTTATTATATGTGAAGATTTCATGTATAAAATTATGATGCTTTAATTTTTGTTATTTGAATGTGAATTTAATCAAAAGGGTTTAAGTGAGAAACATTGAAAAGTGCTAGTTTAAATTTTAAAATGGCCAAATTTTAGCATGGACAAAAATATGGGGATTTGCATGTCAAATTCCCCATTTTAATCTTAGTGGCCGGCCATGATGGTATTTAGTGTGTATTAATAAAAAAATAAGTAAAATATATGAATGAAATGAATGATAGATAATAAAATAATTAAGTAGTGAAAAGAACAAAGTGGTTCACCTTTTTGTTCTTCATAGCCGGATTTAAAGAAAAAAGGGAGAAGAAAACTCAAGCATTCGGTCATTCTTCATAGTATAATTTTAAGGTATGTTTCATGTAACGCCCTAATTTTCGGGATTTTTCGGGTTTTGTGAATTTTAGTGAAATTTTAAATTTTTAGTGTTCTAAAGGTTAAAAATGTATGTACATGTGTTAGTGAGCCTTTAGAAGGCCCAAGCTTAAGCTAAAACCCGGTAAAATATTAAGTTAGATTTTCGAGTGAAAGGGGACTTTGTTAAGTGGCCTTTAAGAACAACCGTGTAAAATATGTCACAAAGGGAGCCTTGGCAGAGTGGCAAGGTGGCGCCACTAAGCTCCTAAAAAAGTGGCGCCTAAGTGGGTATTCAAGGACAAGGGTTCGAGTTGCAAGGTAAGCGTAGTGTTCTTTTTAATTTTTAAGCATGTGCCGGGCATGTGACTAACTTAAGTGAATTTCGGCAAGGGCTTTTAGGGACTTGGGCCGATTACTCAAGTGTGATATTAGGGTTAGATCTTTTTCTATTTTCTGTCATAAGAATTAGGATTAGCCACCTTAGGAATTATTTCTCTCTTCTACTGTTAGAAAAGCCGAAATTTGCCTCCCTAGGAAGCTCATAGCCAAATTCTTTCTCTCCACCTCTACCATTACTTTTCTTCACTTTTCTTCTTCCTCTTTGATTCATTCCTTAGCCGAAACCCCCTCATTCCCTCATTCATCTTTTCTTTTGATCACACCCTCCATAAAATCACCATAATCAATTTCCTTAAAAAGCCGAAATCCCGAAAAGAACTCACCTTTGTGCCGAATTTCCTAAGCCAAGATTCCTCAACTTTCTTTCATTCTTTTGGCCAAATCTCACTCCTTCTACACTCTAAATCCCTGTCGACAACACCTATACTACAGTCCCCACACCGAATCATCTTCTTCCTTACCTTTCTAAAAGTCGAAATCACTATTAGTTTAGGGGGATAGCCGAAAATTTCAGATCTCAGAGATAAGGGTTCTACTAACGTTTAAGGGTTAGATCTACTTTAGATCTGACTTAGAGGCAAGGTAAAAGCAGTGGTAAGTGGTTATCAACTCAGATCTTTAAGATATTTCATACTTTGGAAAAGCTGAAAGTCCCTAAAGTTAGGGAGGTTGTCAATTAGTCTATTAGTGATTTAAAGTAGTATTTTGGTTCTTTTTGGATGTTAGTTAGCAAGGAAGGTGATCAAGCAAGGAGTGGAAGGCATCGGTATCATCAGATCTAGATCTATTGATTAATCACTTAGATAATGGATTGTAGGAATGGGCGCATAGGAAATCTCGTCAGTGGAACTACAAAACAGGTGTGTGCTTCGAACACCTTCATTGTTCAAATCGGTAAAAGCTGAAAAGCCGAAATACCGAAGTTCCGGCATTTTGAGGGCTTGTGAGCATGCGAATGCTCTTAAGTTGGTAGGGAAAATTTGGATTTGGAACCGGCACTGGTAGGAGAGTTTGCCGCGAAATTTTGGGCGCTACGGTAAGTTGGGCCTCGGTGGGCCGAATATGGGCCCAATGGGCAATTTGGGCCCATTTGGGTAAAAATAGGTTTAAAGGCAATAATATGAATTACAGGTATAAAAATTGTTAAAACAAGATAATGGATTGGAAATTAAGGCTTAAATGGGCCTAATGGGCTAAAATGGCATGGTAGAGCCCATTAGGGGTTTTAGGGCCTAAGGGCTAAAACTGATAAACTGAATTAAATGAGTTTCTGTAACAACCACTGTAGTAGTAGAGGCTGTAATAATAATAAAAACTATAATAAGATAACAGAATTACTGAAATACCCTTAAGATGAGAAATTGCTGATTTACCCCTAAGTATAAAATTACCATTATACCCCTAGGGCTAAAATCGACTGTACTGTTTGACATGACTGTTTCTGTTACTGCATATCATGATGTATGTATGTCTGATGCATGGGTTGGGTTTATATTGGAGGAAGTGTGAGTGGCACTGCCACGTTACTGAAAGGGGTTATGCCTCGTACTGTTTCTGAAATGGGCTTTGCCTCGTATACTGTTTATTTGAGTAGCCATGCTGCAACTGTGGTGTGTGGGCTGGGTGGGTCGAGTTATTCCCCACATGGTGTGTTGGCTGGGTTGAGTAGTCTCCCCAATTGGGTTGCATTCACACTGTTATACTGTATTGTACTGTGATGGGCCTATGGGCCAAACTGTTATCTGAATAGGGCTTCAGCCCAGTATCTATTATAGGGCTTTGGCTCAGTATCTGTAATCTGGATAGGGCTTCGGCCTAGTATCTGACTGAGACTGGTTAGGGCTCAAGCCCAGTGGGCTCGAGCTGATGTGGGCTTTGGATGGGTTCTGCACACACTGAGTTTTCCCAAACTCACCCTCCTCTTTCCATCCTTGCAGGTGAGCCCTAGATCGTGACTTGGTTGCTGGGAGGGATTCAGAGTGGCCACGAGGACTGAGCACGGTTTAAATAAGTTTTACTACTTTATATTTCTAATTATCGGTTTCTACTTTTAAATTTGTTAATGGGTTGTAATAAGGCCACTATGACTATTTTTATTTGGGATTTTCAACTGTTTTATTTCAACCACAACTACACACCATTTTTCGAAAATTTAACAAATGTTTTCTTAACCAATTTGACAATACTAATGGCTAAGTAGGATAATAAGGTTAAAATGAATCGCTTATCAAATGGAATAGATATTGAGTTGAATAATTATTAAAACGGGAATTTCCAAAAAATCAAGCATTGCTTTTCAAAACTCACCACCGGACTTAGTAAATAGGGCGGCGTACGATAGCCTAGGTGATGTAGCACACCGGACATGGCCATAACATCTGGGCCGGGTTCGGGGTGTTACATTTCATGTGTTTTCTTCAAATTCTTGTGAAAATTTAGTTAGTTACTTAGTTCCCTACATAGCCCATGTTAAAACTTTTGTTTTGGTTGAGGAATGAGCATTCGGCCATTTGGTAGAATTGCTAATTCATTGAAGGTTGGATGCTTGTGTTATGAAATGAATTTATGTGAATTTAATTTAGTTACATGTTGCTATAGATGAATAATTAAGCAGATTGTATTGAGATATGATGGTGAATTGTAAGAATTTTATTTTAATAGTAAATGCATATTCGGCCATGAAATTTGGGTGTGTTCTTGAAGAGATTTGATGAATTTTGTAATAAGGGTAATGAAGAATGAACGTGAGTTGATTTTGAAATATATGTTAAGTGTGAGTGAATTTATCAAGAGGGGACTTTCGGCCATGGTGAATATCCATGATGAAATTATGTTAAATGCTTTAAATTTGTATATTAATATGGTTATAATCTCATTTTAAGGTTTGAACCGAAGATAGAAATTGGTAAATGAATTTTGATAGATGTTAAGCTTGGAAAATAGTGTGTTTTGACTAAATTGATTTAGTAGTATTCGGCTTTTGTAATATAGTATGAAATTCTTTGCTAACTTTTGTGAAGCCTTGTATAAAAGTCATGTACGGGAGTTTAATGGATGTTTTTGAGAGTTTTTTTTGCTCATGAGATTTAGGTAATAAATAATGATTGGTTGGTGAGCTTGAATATGTCTTTGTTTGCCGGGTATAAGCTTGGTGATAGCCAAGTATTGGTTGTGTTTTAAATTAGTTATTCAAGAGGTTTGCAATGTGCATTTGTGGTTGTTTAATAATATGCATTTAGTAGTTAAAAAAGGGATTCGGTCCTAGTTATATGCTTGTAAAATTGGGATTGGAATCTTTAAGGAATAAATTATAAGTATTTGCATTTAGCTAAGAAGGGTTGTAATAAAATGTTAGTTAAAGATTAGAAATGAGAGGTGAATGTTAATCTATACTTGAACATTTGGCCGAATGGTATTTGTGTGAATGAATTGAGTAATGTTTATGTTTAAAAGCAATTGTAGTCATGATTAATGTGATATCTTAGAAATCTTATGTGATAATTACATATATATGTGTGTATGTTTTATATGTACCTTGGTTACCTTAAGGGGCATTTGGCTATAAGCTAACATGGTGGGATTTTGATAAGTGAAAATTTGTTTATTTTCATTAGCTCAAGAGCCAAGGACTCCAAATACGGATAGGGGGAAAGCTGGAGTACTCGAATAATTATTTCCAATCGTTCAACAACTATTAAAGGTAAGTTCTTATGTGTTTGAGCTTAAATAATTTAGTATGCTTAAAAGTTGAATACTTATAATTAGGAAAAGATTCGATTAAATAATCGTATGCATAGAGCCGAAACAATAATAGAAATAAGATTGAATGCCGTATAGGACTAGCATAACTAGTCAAATGTGATATATCAAATGTTGATGTGCCAAGATATGTGTTAAGGTGTGATTTATGCCCCATGTGTGGTGTATTGATGATAACCGTGAACCAAGTTAAGTATTTCATTTATATGTGGCTATAGTATAAGTTATAAAAGTATAGGATAGTATGTGATTTGAATATCAAAATGTGATGTTCAGGCAGTGGCCTAGCAAGCTGTAAAGCTGGTGAAATGACTTCGGGCTTTGAGCCTAGCAGGCTATATTGCTGGTGAGATTGTATCGGGCTTTAAGCCTAGCAGGCGAAATGTCAGTGAATGAGTTCAGACTAAAGTCTAGCAGGCTTAGTGCCAGTGATAGATTTGAATTCAAAATCTAATCGACAAATGAGAGGTGACTTGATAAAAGTCTAAGATTTGAGACTTTGCAATTGAATGATAATTGAAATGATACAATACCTTAAGACGACCAGGTATGTATCCTGTATTTATACCTGAATTCATTTAGGATCGAATCTCAATTTCGTAGTGAAACGTGTATTTGTGAATTGGTATTAAGATTATTTATACGAATAAGATAGATTCGATCATTGTGTGAAGTGATGTGGACATATTAATATTCTTATGTTAGTTAAATGCGTAGTTAAGTGACATTTATATGTTAAATGTGCCAAGTGTATCTGAGTATATTCGGCCACTTAGAAATTATAATGCAAGTGACATTGTCATAGAAATTGAATATGGTCGAGTACCTATACTTTCGGCCTCCATGAAATTTATATACGTGAAATGAGTATATGATATCAATTTCTAAGTGAATGAGATGTTAATTGAAATACATGACATAGTGATTAGCCCTTTTCAGTTAAGGATGCTTTACCTTGAATTTGTATATGAATTTGAAATGAGTTTAATTCAATAAAGTTAATTGATTTCACATAAGACTTACTAAGCATATATAAGCTTACTTCGTTTGTTTCGTTTCGCTGTTTTATAGGTTGTTGTCTCCAACTACAAGCTTGGGGATTCAGTCGAAGTCATCCACACTATCTAAACTTAATTTTGGTATCTTTAAAGACCTTATGTTTTGTTAATGGCATGTATAGGCATAACCTTTTGTTTTAAAACTAGCTATATTTTGGCTATGTGTATATAGTGGCCATGCGAAAATGGCTTAATCATTTTGATTAGTACACCTATTGTTGGATATATGTTTGTGAAATGCTTTGGTTATTAATCAACATGTTCGGTTAAGATAATTATGTACATATACATGTATATGTGTATACACTTGGTTTTTGTTATAAATATTGAAACATCAAATATGGTAAGTAATTCATTTATCATGTGATTATTGAATGATGTCTAAGTTACCTTTGAATGTCCTAAGTTTAATTTCAGTCAAGTAATGCCTAGAGACCCTATTCCGGCGACGGACAGGGGTTGAAGGTGTTACAATACCTTCCACCCCCTAAGGGTCATTCCCTACAAGCCAATTCATGCCACAACAATACCACAATCTCAACTAAAGTTCAATGCCTAATCATACCTACACATGATCAATCCATTCATATACACATTCATGTAAAAATCCAACACCAAGCATGTCTATATCACAAACAATGTTCATGACTAAACATACAGTACCTATCTCATTCATACCGCATCCAAATCTTACCATTTCTTCACATTGACATGTTTCAAGATGACCAAAACAAACTAGATCATATAACCATTATAAGCTTACACAATTTGGCAACATAAACCATATACCAAAACCAAACACAAACATACTATTTGCTAGCCAATTTTCATGGCATTTTAAAAAAACATATCCAAGCTTAATACATAGACCTTTTAGCCTATACATGCCATACTTAAACTTTGTACATTTTAAAAGGTACCAAAATCAAGCTCGATAGTGTGGTGACGATCCTTGACTGTCCCCAAGCCCTTAATAGCTACGATATCTGTAAAATCGTTGAAAGAAAATATAGAGTAAGCTACAAAGAGCTTAGTAAGCCAAATACAAACATATACAACCCTTAAACACAATATGATACCAATCTCATGTAGATAATTCATGAACCAAAACATACTCATTCATCACATACTCATAGTTCACAATAGTATACCTTTCATGCTCGTAAATTCAATACAGAACAGACGTACCTGAGTCAGACATATAAAATATGCATTCATTCATTTATCAGAATTTCTCTTCAACCATTCAGTAATGTTACAGAACTTATAAATCTCATACAATGCCGACGTCCCCGACATGGTCTTACATGTCATTTGATATTGATGCCACTGCCCCAGACAGGGTCTTACACGAAACATAAATGATGACAGTGTCCTAGATACGGACTTACACATATTTCAGTAATCAATGCCTACGTCCCGGACGAGGTCTTACATGATACCATTTTTCTATGACTTAATTAGAATTGACTCAGAATTTATACGTCAGGCTCTCACGGCCATCCAAATGCAGTTAAAATATCATGAATACATAATAAACGCCAATACAACACATATTTTGTAGATTGACTTACCTCGTACAGATTTAACGGATTTAAGCCGACTATTCAACGATTTTGGACTTTCCTCGATCTAAGTCCAATTTCCTTGGTTCTTGATCTAAATAAATCAAAATTCAGCCATTCAATATTCCATTTCATTCAATTCAATCCATGAACACATAACTAGGGCATTTTGCAATTTAGCCCTCACATTTGCATATTACAACAATTTAGTCCCTAATACATACAATCATCAAATTCAACAGATTTAACCGCATATAAACATAGCTAAATTTCAATACTATTCAATTAACCCCATATAACACGTTTATTTCACAATTTAATCCTCTCGAAATCTCTTTTTCACAAATTAGCCCACATAACTCAAATTCATAAAAATTTCATGGCAAAACATGTTTATTCAATACTTATCCATCATAATTTAACTAAATTCATCACAAAGCTTCAAATACCATCAATGGCATTATTAGTAAACTTCATCAAAAACAGAAATTGAGACATGGGCATGGAAGATTTCGAAGCAACAATCACAGAAACATAAAAATCATCAAAAATGGATGAAAACTCATACCTTAATCAAGGATTAAGCTAGTCGAATATCACAAAGCATGAAACCCTTCTTCTTTCTTTGATTTTCAGTGGAAGAAAACTTGTTAATGGCCTATTTCTTTTCTTTGTTTTATTAATAATGACATGTAAACCATTTTACCAAAAATAGCCTTTTATAAAACTAGTTTATAAACATATAATATATGGACATAATTGTCCATTACCATCCACTTAACTTTATAAAGGTATAATTATCAAACAAGGAAATCATTTACAAAACCATACTCAAATAAGTCATTTTACTAATGACACACATAGTTTTCGTTGTATACAATTTAATCCTTATTCAAAATTAAGCATAGAGACAGACAAATTAAATCACCGAAATTTCACAAATACAAATTCATATACTACAGACACAGAAAATAATATCAGAATAAATTTCAGACTCGGATATATGGCTCCGAAACCACTTTCCAACTAGGCTCTAAATCGGGCTGTTACAATTCACCCCCTTAGGGATTTTTATCCCCGAAAATCTTACCGTTAAACAGATTTAGATATTGCTGTCTCATTGCACTTTCAGGTTCCCAAGTAGCCTCTTCCAATCTATGACGATGCCACAGTACCTTTACCAGTGGAATTTTCTTGTTTCTCAATTCTTTCATTTCTCTAGCTAAAATACGGATTGGCTCTTCATCATAAGACATATCAGACTTCAATTCAATCTCTAAAGGGGATATCACATGAGATAGATCACATCTATAACATCGAAGCATCAACATGTGAAATACATTATGTATCTTTTCTAGCTTAGGTGGCAATATCAGTTTATAAGCAACTGGCCGACTCATTCAATAATCTCATACCTCCCGATAAACCTCGGATTCAATTTACCCTTTTAGCCAAACCGAAACAGTTTCTTCCACGGAGATACTTTCAGAAATACTTTATCACCAATCTCAAATTCAATATGTTTCCGTTTCAGATCCTCATATGATTTCTAACGATCAGAAGCTGCTTTTAGACTATCTTTGATCACTTTCACCTTCTATTCTATTTCTTTTATCAAATCTATCCCGTATATTTTCCTTTCACTGAGCTCAGACCAGTATAACCCAGTTCTACATTTTCTACCATATACGGATTCATACGAGGCCATTTTAATGCTCGATTGAAAATTATTGTTATACGCAGATTCAATCAGAGGTAGATATTGTTCCTACGTACCTTTAAACTCCAGAATACAACATCTAAGCATGTCTTTGAGTATTTGAATGATCCGCTCAGACTAACCGTCTGTCTGCGGGTGAAAAGCAATACTAAAATGCAATTTCGTACCTAAAGCTTCTTGCAACTTTCTCCAGAATCGTGAAGTAAATCTTAGATTTCTATCAGATACAATAGACAGTGGCACCCCGTGCAATCTCACAATGTTAGAAATGTAGAGTTTAGCTAAATTATCAAGTGAATAGTCAGATCGAACCGGAATAAAATGAATAGATTTGGTCAAACGATCAACAACAACCCAGATTGAATCTTTCTTTTTTGGAGATAAGGGTAAACTAGAAACAAAATCCATAGTTACTTGGTCCCATTTCCACTCGTGTATCAAAATTGGCTATAATAATCGAAGGGCACCTGATGTTCAGCTTTTACTTGCTGACAGACTAAACATTTCAACACGAAGTTGGAGATATCTCTTTTCATTCCTGGCCACCAGTATAATCGTTTTAAATCATTATACATCTTTGTGCTACCTGGATGTATAGAGAATTTACTACTATATGCTTCACTCAAAATCATCTGAATCAGTCCAAAATTTCTTGGAACGAAAATTCTATTCTTGAATCTCAAACAATCATTAGCATCAATTTGAAAATCAGAATCAGAATCACACTGAGCTCGCTTCATTAGCAATTCATTATCTATTTCCTGAGCGTCAATGATTTGTTGCAAAAACAAAGGTTTCGCTTATAACTTAGCTAATACTGAATCACCAACAAATGGATCAATGCAGGCACATAAGACACATAATGCAGATAGTGTTTTTTGACTTAAAGCATCAACTACAACATTTTCTTTACCTGGATGGTAATCAATAACAAGCTCATAATCTTTTAACAGTTCCAACCATCTTCGCTGTCGCAAGTTCAAATCTTTCTGTGTCATCAAATATTTCAGACTTTTGTGATCTGAAAATACGTGACATTTCTTACGGAACAAATAGTGATGCCAAATTTTTAGTGCAAAAATAATGGCACCTAACACAAGTGTTGGAACCTCGGTGCCTCCAAGGCGCAGTGGAAAAATAAAATAATCCGGTGATCCAAACTATGGATCCATGTGTAAGGAACAAATCGGGGTGATAAAAGGTTTCGAAATTACCAAAACTTCAATCTAATAGACAGCGATGCCTCGGCAACGATAATATTGTTTTGCTATCGAATCCAAGCCGCAATCCATATGATTCCAGCCTCCACTTAGTCCACCCAGTTGACAATGAACGAGAGAAATCCCCAAAACTATTTTCAGAGGTATTTTGCTTTGACGGCTGCTAGACCCTTGTAGCAAAAAATGGGGTTTTATATTTATGCTCTTTTTAGGGTTTTTACCTCCCTTTCTATATATATAAACCCTTTCTTAATTGGTATTATATAATGAATTCTTAATTCATTAAGTTTTAATTCAAACATAATAATCATACTAAATAAATATAATAATGTTTTAACCAAAAATTATAATTACATTAATTATAATAAATATTTTGATAAACTATATTTATTTAAATTTATATACGAACCAAATTCATATATTAATTGAATTATGTTCTCCTTATGTGTACAACATCCTTGTACATATCATATGTTCGATATTTGATTGCCTAATTAAATTAATTCTATAATTAATTTAATTCATGTGACAACCAAACACAATACCAACTATGTTCTATTCCGTTCATTTCAACCATAGGGTGTGACCCTGTAGGTTCTTGTAACATTAGTAGTAATACTAGAACGATTCTAATATTACAAACAATGAGTGGCATCTAGCAATGCATCATTGCTACCTAAGTTCCAAGAAGTCATGATTCGACATAACCTTTTCTTGTGATTAACCTTTCATGCATTAATCCTTAATTCATTTATCTCTGGAATGTGTAACACCCCCACGCCCGAGACCATCACCGGAGTCGAGCTTGAGGTGTTACTGAACATAATTTTCCATTTTAAGAACTTTGAAACATTTAATTCTACATTCACAGCATACTGTCTACATGTGTTACGGTTACAAAAAAATCATATCTCGAGTTACGAAACTCAAAATCAAGATCCGTAAATTTTCCCTGAAACTAGACTCATATATCTATATATAATTTTTTTTCTAGAATTTTTTATTAGGCAAATTAGTATAGTTTATTAGTTAAAGTTACCCCTGTTTTAGGACTCGACTGCACTGACCTCTGCTTACTACGAACCACTTTTCTCTCTCTAAAAAATTCATATAACTATGCCGTTTGTTTCTCTTAAAACTAGGCTCAATAAGAATTTTTAACATATAAAGCATACCTCCTAATTATTTTTGTAAAATTTATGGTGAATTCCCAAATTTGGAATAGGGGATCCAGAAATCGCTCTGGCCCTGTCTAACTAAAACCCAAATATCTCATCACATATAACTTCTTTACCTGTTTTGCTTCTTCCATATGAAAGTAGACACAATAATCTTTAATTCCATATTTAATTCATCACCTAATTCGGTTTCTAATATTTTTAGTGATTTTTCAAACTCACATCATTGTTACAGTAATGTTCTGTTTTATGGCACATTTCATCTTTTTATGAATTTTCATGAACTACACAACATATTAATCTCACATAGCATCCAACATTATCTTGGCTAGCCATTCCAATGACTAATCATTACCAAGCATTTTTTTAACCAAACCACAACCATATCATAAGATTATTTGCACAAAATAAGAACATTGCTATACATGCCATACTTAAGTTATACAAGCCATTTTACCAAAAAGTCCTTCGGATAGTGTGATCGAGCCTTCGACCTATCCCGATTCCTGAGCTGGCTTGTCCAACACTACAATGAATGGAAAAGTGGGAGTAAGCATAAATGCTTAGTAAGTCCATATGCAAATAACGAGTAACATAACAAAGCAATTATACCAAACAGCAATAGCATGTTATCACCAAGACATATTCCACATTTCTAGCCATCGTGTATCAAGTTTCAACCCGAGGGTTAAGTACATACCTGTCCAAAGTGTGCCTTTCATGACACTTACCAAAATATCATTTGCATCTCAAGCATTCTTCCATTTCACTAAAATTTTACCCGTTGAACACATCAGGATATAACTCGGATACATGGATAATTTGCACATAAGTGCCACATATGTAATTAAGCGACCATGTAACCCGCCCATAAGCGAACTCGGACTCAACTCAACGAGCTCGGGCGTTCGCATCCATAAGTGAACTCGGACTCAACTCAACGAGCTCAGATGCCTAGTTACATCTCACGAACTCAGACTCAACTCAACGAGTTCGGACATTCGCATCCATAAGTGAACTTGGACTCAACTCAACGAGTTCGGATGCCCAACCATCCTAGTGACATGTCACTTGTATCCTAATCTATTCCCAAGGTTCAAACGGGATTTTCCTCAATCACACATTTCCCAGTCGTTCTCCTCGGAATATCGGAACCAATACGTTGCTTGCATCTCATACTTATCAATTTAATCACATACTTTTCATACCAATACATAATATTTCACAGAGCATAATATTCATAATAACAAGTATCATATCATATAAATAGCATTAAATCACTTAAAATAGCAATTATGTTACATTACTTACACATGAACTTACCTCGGTACAAAATATAGCAATTTTGCAATTTAGTCCACAATCGTTTCTTTTCCTCGATCAAGGTTGATTCCACGTCTTTCTTGATCTAAAATAACACATTTAACTTATTTAATACTCACATTTATCAAAATAGTCCTAAATTCAAATTTTGGAAAAATTACAATTTTGCCCCTAAACTTTTACATATTTACACTTTTGCCCCAAAGCTCGGAAATTAAATTTTATTTCAAACTCTTATGTTTTAGGACATGCTGATCATTTATTTACCATTAGCAAGCTCAAATTCCAACTACAACATGCACTTATGAACAATAGGTATTGTTTACCGATTAAGCCGTTTTACTCGTTTTTACTTAAAACCGAGTAGCACAAGTTGTCTAACATAATTTAAAACCTCATATTCTATCATAAAACATCAAAATACACAAATTTCACCTATGGGTATTTTTCCAAATATGAACCCTAACTCAAAATATTACTATCATACGCTATACCGAGCTATCGGGATCTCAAAAACGTAAAAATCATTAAAAACGAGGCTTGGAATCACTTACTATGGAGCTTGGAAGCTTGAAAGCTTGAAACAAACCCTAGCTATGAAGAACCCTTGAAGTTTCGTGGTAATGAAGAAGATGATCAATTTTGTGTTATTTTTCCCTTTTTATTTCATGTTAATATCCAAATGACCAAAATGCCCCTCCTTACTAAACTTTCAAAATTTCCATCCATGTCCAAATTTTGTCCATGAACTTAAAATTGGCCAAATTACTATTTAAGACCTCCTAATTAATATTTCAAAGCAATTTCATACTAGAAACTTCTAGAATGCAAGTTTTGCAACTTATTCGATTTACCCCTAATTTTAAATTAAGCACTTTACGCATAGAATTTCTTCACGAAATTTTCACAGAATCATGCAATCATATCATAAACCTCAAAATAATTATAAAATAATTATTTCTACCTCAGATTTGTGGTCACGAAACCACTATTCTGATTAGGCCCTAATTCGAGATATTACAGAATGGACACAAGTCATGGAATAGTCACACTTGCATAGTCCATCCCATGTTTCTTGATACCTTGAGTAGACTATGATACACAAATAAGTATGACATCTCATATCAACTTACTTGAGCATGGCCATGCATTTCTAGTCTCACTCAATCAAGTGGCCTGAGATATTACTCCCATTATGTAGGAGGGACTTTATCCTATATTGATCAACCATATCCCTCGACATAGATTGTGGTATATCCAACATCAGTCTTTATAGAACAACCAGTTGTGGTATTCGTTTGACTATATCAAAATATACAACTCACGATGTTGGGATAATGATGATCTCAAGTATGAGGATCATATACGTATTAGTCACTATAAGTAATGTTGTGACAATTACATAATAATCCAAGAAACATACTTATTGCGGGTCAGTCCAATATGTTGTTCTCTAACACACATATTCATGCATTGATTCTGACACTCCATATCAATGACAACTCTTTATCATCAATCAACTACATGTTAGTCTTAATGCATTATTGTTCTCCTAGCCAACAATAATACTTGACTAAGGATCCTTTCAGAATAATCATATTATTCTCAGGACATTATTATAAAACAGTTTATTTATGCACACAGAAAAGAAACTGAAATAATAATAGCAATGCCTTATATTAATAAACATGATAAATCAAGTATGTTATTACAACCATCTCGTGATTGATCTTTAGGCATACTCTTAAATCAAGATCATGTGTCGGATAGTTCTTCTCGTGATGCTTTAATTGTTTAGAGGCATACGCTATAACCTTGCCCTCTTGCATTAAAACACAGCCTAATCCATTCAACGAAGCATCACTATACACAACGAATTCCTTGCCTGATTCAAGTTGCACGAGTATTGGAGCTTCAGTTAATAAAGCCTTCAACCGATCGAAACTTTCTTGACACTTTTCAGACAATTCGAAGCTTGCATTTTTCTGAAGTAGTCGAGTCAATGGGGTTGCTATCATAGAGAAATCTTTTATGAAACGACGGTAATAACCAGCAAGTCCCAGAAAACTACGGACTTCAGAAACGTTTCTTGGAGGTTTCCAATCCAAAATAGCTGAGATTTTATTCGGATCAACAAGGATACCAGAAGCTAATACAATATGCCCCAAGAAACTAACTTCGCGTAGCCAGAATTCACATTTGCTGAATTTTGCATAAATTTGCTTATCACACAGTGTCTGTAGTACGATTCTTAAATGTTCTGCATGATCACTTTCATTCCTCGGGTAGATCAATATATCATCAATGAAAACAACAACAAATTCATCTAAATACGGTCTAAAAATTCTGTTCATCAGATTCATAAACACATCAGGAGCATTCGTTAATCCAAAAGGCATAACTAGGGATTCATAGTGCCGTACCTCGTTCAGAAAGCTCTTTTCGAAATGTTAGAATCTTTTACTCGTAATTGGTAATAACCTGATCTCATATCTATCTTTGAAAATACAGAGGTGCCTTTTCGCTGATCGAACAAATCATCAATTCGGGGCAGAGGGTATTTATTCTTTACAGTCACTTTGTTGAGCTAACGGTAATCAATACACATTCTCATCGTACCATCTTCCTTTTTCACAAACAGAACAGTAGCACCCCACAATGAAAAACTCAGTGTAGCAAAGCCTCGATCAGTCAATTCTTGCAACTGAGTCTTTAATTCTTTCAATTCGGTCGGTGTCATTCTATACGGAGCTATTGAAATCGGAGTAGTTCCCGGAGCCAATTCAATCCCAAACTCAACTTCTCGAATCGGAGCCAAACCACGAAGTTCTTCAGAAAATACATCAGAAAATTCACAGATAACTGGCACAGATTCAGTCTTTTTATCAGATACTTTAAAATCAATCACGTAAGCAAGGTAGGCTTCACAACCTTTTCTTACATACTTCTGAGCTTTTAATGCAGATATCACAGCGGGTAAACCATTCAATTCACTAGCCTCATTTCTAACGATTTCACTATTCTTGCATCTCAAGTCAATAACTTTTCGTTTGCAATTTACAACAGCATCATGCAGAGTTAACTAGTCCATACCCAGAATTATATCAAATTCATCAAACGGCAATAGCATCAAATCAGCAGGGACACAGATATCTTGAATCATTAACGGACAATTCTTGAAAATCTTATTAACAAAGACACTTTTGCCTAAAGGGTTTGACACTCTAATAAAAAATTTAGTAGACTTTACAAGCAAAGTCTTACAATATGCTAAATTCACGTAGATATAAGAATGTGTTGACCAAGATCTATCAAAGGAATTACAGAGGTATCACAAAGACTGAAAGTACCAGTAATCGCATCAGGGGACGAAGCTTCTTCACGCGCTCAGATAACATAAGCTCTAGCAGGCGCTCGAGCCTCAGATTGTACAATTGTATCTTTAGCAGTTCTTTGACCAACACTAGCATTTCTCGCCTTTCTGGGAGTTTTACTTCTAATGAAATTATTACTCGATCTTAGACTTTGCAATGTCTATTGTTCAACAGATTTAGGACAGTCTCAAACAAAATAATCCAGAGATCCACATCGAAAATAGGCTCGATCTTTCATTCTACAACTTTTCGGATGTCTTTTGCCACAATGTGCACACTCGGGTTTCTCAGATGTAACATTTCTGACACTCGCAATAGAAGTAGCATGAGTTCTAAAACTTGAACGCGATCTATCACGATCTCTACCAGAATGTCCAATATTAGTCTTCAAATTAAATTCATCTCGGAACCTCTTTGACATAAACTGAAATGATCTACCTAAAGATCTCCTTCGAACTTTTCTAGCTTCAGAATCAGCTTTCTTCTTTTCTTTACTAAGTTCTTCGGCTTCACAAGCCCTTTCAACTAACACAACAAACTCATTCAGATCAAGAATTCCAACCAGAAGTTTAATGTCTTCATTCAAGCCTTTGACAAATGTTTTACACATAGTGGCCTCTGAAGCTACACATTCCCGTACATACTGGCTCAATCTTACAAAATCTTGCTCATATTCCGTAACAGATTTGTTACCTTGTTTCAATTCAAGAAACTCTTTACGTTTTTGATCAATGAAACGCTGACTGATATACTTCTGTCTAAATTATGTCTGACAGTAATCCCAGGTGATACATTCACTCGAAACCACAGATCTCAATGTTTTCCACCAATGGTATGTCGAATCTCACAACAATGAAACTGCACATTTAACACATTCCTTCGGGGTACATGACAATTCATCAAGAACTCAGATGGTGTTTTCAAGCCAAAATTCAGCCCTCTCCGCATCATCATTAGTTGTAGCTCAAAACTCTTCAGCCCTATACTTTCTAATCTTATCCGCTGGAGGCTTTCTTAGACGAATCAGATTTATCACAGGGGGAACAACTAGAATTTGTTGAGGAACAGTCATGGCTGGGGGTTAAACAGCCAGATTTGTCCAGACATATTGAGTGAACCACTCATTCATCATTTGGAAGAAAGCTTGTTTAGCCTCTCCCTTATTACCATTTGTAATCGGTCTAGAATCAAATGGCATTGTCCCTTGAGCGAGAGCAGGCGCGTTACTTTTAACATCGTCAGCTACGGCTCTTTTGGGATCCATTACTATATGAAAAACATATTTCATTCATTAGGATTCATCATACTATCATAGTTCAGGTATATGGCATGTATAGTTAGACTCAAACATGCTACGTTAGTCCCAAAATCGACTAAACCGTAACTCTAATACCAATCAAATTCTAACACCCCTATCCCGTAACCGTCCCCAAAATAGGAAGGGGCGTTACAAGATATTGAAAACAAATCAGAACAGAATATTCAGAGATTAAAATAAGATTCAAACATAAAGTCCCTTTCGGAAGTCTAGTAGACCTCAAACATACATTGAGATAGGGTCGGGACCAAACTAAACACATTCACAAACTTCAGAACACAAGTAAAATTTTCCAAATTTTGGAGGTCACACGCCCGTGTGACCAGGCCGTGTGCCTCACACGAGATTCAAGCACGCCCATACACCCAGACTGTGCCAAAATACGGCAAGCATACTGACTTTTTGCCACGGCTATAAGACACGCCCGCGTGTCTTGGCCGTGTGAGTTTTTGTGTCAATACTGGAAAATTAGCAGGGCCATAAGGCACGCCCATGTGCCATAGCCATGTGGCACTAAGCAGACTTGGTTTAAGTCATACCTTCCACCCAAAGGGTCATTCCCTACAAGCCATTTCATGCCACAACAATACCACAATCTCAACTAAAATTCAATGACTACATGATCAATCCATTCATATACAAAATCATGTACAAATCTCACACCAAGCATGTCTATATCACAAACAATGTTCATGACTAAACACATAGTACCTACCTCATTCATACTACATCCAAATCTTACCATTTCTTCACATTGGCATGTTTCAAGATGACCAAAACAAACTAGATCATATAACCATTATAAGCTTACACAATTTGGCAACATAAACCATATACCAAAACCAAACAAAAACATAATATTTGCTAGCTAAATTTCATGGCATTTTAAAAAAAACATATCCAAGCTTAATACATAGACCTTCTAGCCTATACATGCCATACTTAAACTTTGTACATTTTAAAAGGTACCAAAATCAAGCTCGATAGTGTGGTGACGATCCTTGACTATGCCCGAGCCCTCAACAGCTACGATATTTGTAAAATAGTTTAAATAAAATACAGAGTAAGCTACAAAGAGCTTAGTAACCCAGAATGGCCTTACTACACAAATTAAACCCAAAATCGAAAACGAGAAAAGAATTAAAAATAGTAAAGGTCCAACTGATGTAGAAACTAGCGGATAAACATGTGGCCACCTCGAGTCCATCAGGCACCAAACCCACTAAGTCTGGGGGTTACCTCTACATGTTAAAAACTAAAAGAGTGAGTTTGGGAAAACTCAGTGTGCAACTCCCCAACAGAACAAAATGGCCAAAGCCTAAAATAGAAACAGAACATATAATATGCAGATCCCACCCAAGCCAGCCATCACACCACTAGTACCAGCCAACACAACACGTGGGGACTAACTCAACCCACCCAGCCCACACACCAATACGCAACAAAGCTGCTAATAACAAATATTGTGGCCTAGCCACCAGAATCGGAATATGTGGCATAGCCACTGCTAATAGAAATATGTGGCAGAGCCACTATAACAGAGCTTCCTCCGTAATCATAATCCCAACCCCATGCAGATTCACAGAACAGAATATTTAAAACATGCTTACAGAATAGCAGATACAGAATTAATCATGCAACTCATCAATCTATCCTCTAGGGTTATTGTAGTCATTTTAAAGAATAGGGGTAAAATGGTAATTTTACCCTTCGAGGGTATTTCAGTCTTTTTATCAGATTTTAAGCCTTAACACTAAATACAACATTCTAACAGATCTTACATCGTACCTAGCAACTCAGATTCATTAATTAGGTCAAAAGTGATTTTGGGCCCTAAAACCCCTAATGGGCCCGTTTGGGCCCACGCATCTGTGTGGCCCATTACAACTTGTTTCACGCTCAGACTTATAGATTTGTTTCTAATTCACCTTTTAATAATCACTAACCAGATATTTTACTCCTACAGGCCCATAGGCCCATTGGGCCTATTTCGGCCCATCAAACTGAACATAGCCTAAGAGTGCAGAATCGAACCCAATGGTCTCCACAGAGTAAAACCCATCTCAATGGGTTCAGATTGGCCCATTAGCGTTCACACGCCAATGGGGCCTCAATTTGCCTGCATTTCGGCTTTCCAGCTTTGGCCGATCTACACTACAGAGGGTGTAGTTACACACTTGTTTACGAGTAACGTCGACCAATCCTCGTGAACGATCACCCTACAATGTTCAAACCAACCATTAACTATACCACTCAGCTTAGTAATTAAAACCATAAGAAATCCTTTAGCATTCGGCTATTGTCAAAATCCCGTTAACTACTTACCTTGTCAAAATCTACCCAACGGATCTAGATCGCCTTGATACTACTAGCTATCACCCCGACCCTCGCAAGAATGATTCCTACAAACCACCACATCACGCCAACAACCAAGAAAGAACCATTAATTGATCACTATGAAAGGATCAAGACCGATTGACTGAAGATGGATACAAGTTTTCGGCTTTCATTTACAACTCTTAAAAGGAAGAAAGAAATGGAATGAGTCCTTACCTTGAATGATCTTTGATAGAGCAAGGGATCCTTGATAACTAGAGTGTTCAGCCACCACGATTACGACTAAGAGAGACTCCACAAAAGGTCTTTAGAGAAGAGAGAAAGATTCGTTTTGCATAAAGAAGAGAAAGAATGAAGCTTCGACTTTTTAGAGCAGAATCGTGAAAGACAAGATGGTATGAGAGGGATATGCATTTGGCTAGTAAGGTAAGAGGAGACACATGTCAGATTTGGCCAAGGTGAAATAAAGGAAGAGAAAAATAAAGGAAAAAGAATGCAAAAGTAGGGTTCGGCAATTGAAAGATGAGGGGAGAAGAGAGAATGGACTAATCAGCTAAGAAGGAAAAGAAGTAGCGATAGGAAGATTGGGGGGTTCGATTTTGAGAGGAAAGATGGGGAGGATTCAGCCAAAAAAGGAGGTGATAAGAGGGAGAAGAGATGAGATTTGGCTGAGTTCAATGATGAAAGGAAAGAGAGAAGGAGATGAGCAATTCGGCAATTGGAAGAAAAAATGTAGCAATGGTACAAATGTATGAGGGATTCGGCTTTGGTAGAATTTGAGGGAGAGAATTAGAAAGAAGCAATGTTCGACCGAATGCAACCTAGGTTGGAAAGAAAAGAACTTTTCGATTTTGTCCCTAGACGCTGCTCAACAAAAATCGCGACACCTATAGGCTATTCGGCATTAACACCTCCCAAAAATCGAAAATGCACATCCACCAATCCCTAATCGATTTCTCCTTTCATTCTACTCTAATTAGGCTAACACCCTACTCCAAACTCAATCCCTTCATTTGCTCCTTGATTTGCTCCAAGATTTACTCCCCAACTGCCCATTTCAAATTCAACAACAACCTTGACCAATTCAAACCTTACCTCTTACCAAGTCTTCAACCACCTCCAGTATTTGCATCTCAATCAACCTCTTACCATGACCAAGCAAAGAATTAATGCACTATGCTTACATTAGGATTCGAACCCTTGCTCCCCTTGCACATGACGCCACCACTAAGCGTCACTTGTGGCGCCACTTGCCTCCCCATCACTAGGCTTTTTGTGTCATGGAACCGCAATATGTTTTTATAGGCCCTACAACTAACATCCTGGCTTCCCTTAAGCCCAAAAATTAAAACTTCTCCAGGGCTGACACTTTTACTCAGGCCTTCCGAAGGCCCTCAAAACACACTCAAACATCAAAATAAGACACCCAAACATGCAATTGTCGGAATAAGCAAAAATACAGAAGCCACAAAATTTAGGGCGTTACAACTCTACCCCCTTAAAGAAATTTCATCCTCAAAATTTACCTGGTCTAAATAAGTGAGGGTACTGTTGTCGTATTGTCTCTTCCGGCTCCTATGTGGCCTCTTCTGCACCATGATTGGACCAGAGTACCTTAACCAACGAAATAGACTTCCTCCTAAGCACCTTCACATCACGATCTAGAATTTGTACTGGCTCCTCCTCAAAGGTCAAATCAGATTTAACCTCAAGTTCTTCAACTGGTACGATATGGGAAGGATTAGAACAGTACCGTTTTAACATAGAAACATGGAAGATGTCATGGATCCAATCCAATTATGGAGGCAACTCAAGCTGATAAGCTACCGAACCCACTCTTTTCAAAACCCGATAAGGCCCGATAAAACGAGTACTTAACTTGCCCTTCTTTCTGAATCTCAGGATTTTCTTCCAAGGTGAAACCTTTAAGAACACCATATCCCCTATGGCAAATTCAATTTCCTTACGCTTCAGATCTGAGTACGACTTTTGCCTGTCAGATGCCTCCTTCAACCGGTCCCTAATTAGCTTAACTTTATCCTCTGTGTTAGCCATTAACTCTGGCCCTAACATTTGATGTTCCCCTAACTCAGTCTAGCAAGTAGGCGTACGACACCTCCGACCATACAACGGTTCATATGGTGCCATCTAAATACTTGCCTAGTAGCTGTTGTTATAAGCAAACTCTGCTAACGGCAAGTAGTCTTCCCAGCTACCCTGAAAATCAATAACACATCCCCTTAGCATATCTTCAAACACTTGAATTACCCTTTCTGACTGACCATCCGTTTGAGGGTGGAAAGCAGTGCTAAAATCCAAACGCGTACCCAACGCCTCGTGTAACTTCTTCCAAAATCGAGACGTAAATCTCGGGTCTCTGTCAGAAATAATCGATACGGCACACCATGAAGACGTATTATCTCAGATACATATAACTTAGCAAGTTTCTGAAGAGAATAATCTGTTCTGACTGGTATGAAGTGAGCGAATTTGGTCAACCTTTCAACTATTACCCAGACTGAATCTTTTTTGGAAGGCGTCAACGGTAACCCACTTACAAATTCCATGGTTACCCTTTCCCACTTACATAGTAGAATTTTAACCAGTTGCAGTAGCCCAGAAGGTAGTTGATGCTCAGCTTTCACCTGCTGGCACATGAGACACTTACTCACAAATTCTGTTACTTCACGCTTAAGTCCGGGTCACCAATACAATTCTTGTAAATCCCGATAAAGTTTGTTTCCTCCTGAATTCATGGCATATGGGCTGCCATGAGCCTCTTTCAGAATTAAATGTCTCAGATCAGTGTCCTTTGGAATACAAATTCTCCCTTAGAAGTACAAAACTCCTTCACTATTCAACCCAAAATCAGAAGTCTCGCCACTATTCACTTGTTGAAAATGAGGAACCAGAGATTCATCCAACAACTATTTCTCCCTGATCTATTCGGTCCAAATTGGCCTTACTTGCAGTTCCACCAACAGACTCCCGTCATCATAAAGGCTAAGACGAGTGAACAGCACCCTCAGATCAGATACAACCCTACGACTCAAGGCGTCTGCTACCACGTTTGCCTTCCCAGGGTGATACTCAATAGAGCAATCATAATCTTTAAGCAACTCGATCCACCTTCGTTGCCTAAGGTTCAGCTCCTTTTGAGTAAGAAGGTACTTGAGGCTCTTATGGTCTGTGTAAATAATACACCTTTCCCCATAGAGATAATGCCTCTAGATCTTTAACGCAAACACCACCACTGCCAACTCTAAGTCGTGGGTAGGATAGTTCACCTTATGGGGCCTAAACTGCCGTAATGCATACGTAACCACCTTCCTCTCTTGCATCAACACGCAACCTAACCCAATGTGCAATGCATCACTATACACAGTATACTCCTTTCCAGACTCTGGCTAAATTACGACAGGGGCCTCCGTTAATACCTTTTTCAGTTTCTCAAAACTTTCCTGCTGCTTATCAGACCAGACAAATGGTGCCCCTTTCCGTAACAACTTAGTCAATGGTGCAGCAATAACGGAAAACCCTTCCACAAACCTTCTGTAGTACCCTGCCAAACCCAAAAAACTCTAAATTTCAGACACAGTCCTTGGCGGTTTCCACTCCAACGCCACTTCTATCTTTCGAGGATCCACCTTAATTCCCTCGGTAGAAACAACATGACCTAAGAATGTTACCTCTCGAAGCCAAAATTCACACTTACTGAATTTGGCGTAGAGTTGCTTCTCTCTCAGAATTTGCAGGACTACACGAAGATGTCCATCGTGATCCTCCTTATACTTTGAATATACCAGAATGTCATCTATGAAGATAACCACAAACTGATCCAAGGTTGAAAAACCTAATTCATGACATCCATGAAGGTCGTCGGTGCATTTGTCAAACTAAACGGCATCACCAAAAACTCGTAGTGCCCGTATCTTATCTTAAATGCTATCTTATAGATGTCTGCCTCCTTAACCCTTAATTGATGATAACCAGACCGAATGTCGATCTTGGAGAATACCGAGGCTCCTTTAAGCTGATAAAAAAGATCATCAATCCTTGGCAGAGGATACTTATTCTTGATAGTCAGTTTGTTCAACTGACCATAATCTATGTACATACACATCATTCCGTCTTTCTTCTTGACGAAGAGTATTGGTGCTCCCCAAGTGGACACACTTGGTCGGATAAAACCTCGATCCAGAAGTTCTTGGATCTGTGTTTTCAATTCAACCAACTCCTTCGGTGCCATCCTATAGGGGGCAATAGACACAGGAGCTATTCTCGGTAGCAGATCAATGCCAAATTCGACTTCACGATTCGGAGGCAAGCCAGGCAACTCGTCAGGGAAGACATCCATGAACTCCCTAACAGTCTTTACTTTTCCTGCTAAAGGACCCTCAGACTCAAAACTGCTTACATAAGCCAAAAACGCTTCACAACCCTTGCGAATCAATTTTTCGGCCCTTAATGCCGATAAAACATTTGACAAGTAATCCCTTCGCTCCCCTATTATGGCTATCTCCTCACCCTCCGAAGTCTTTAATACAATCCGCTTTGCAACACAGTCCACGTTCACTTGGTGTTTAACAAGCCAGTCCATCCCTAAGATGAGATCAAATTCTCCAAATGGTAGTTCGATCAGATTCGCAGAAAATGTTTTACCTTGATTCTTTAGGGGTACTTCTCTAAAAAGTTTGTCTACACTAACCGAGTTACCCAGTGGACTAACTACAGATATCTCACTCACAGTGTTCTCAGATTGCAAACCCAACTGCCCAGATACATCACCAGCCACATAAGAATGCGTGGAACCAATATCAATCAAAGCAACATAAAGCATGCTATGAATCAGAAACATACCAGTAATGACATTTGGTGCATCACCCTCCTCACGCCGATGAGCAGCGTAGACCAACGCTGGCTATCGAGCCTCAGCAATTCCAGCACCCCTGCCTAGTGCTCCATGACCCCGTCCGTTACCATTACCGCCGCGGCCTTGTCCACGACCCCTAGGTGGCAGTCCACCTCTCCTAGGTTGAGCGACTCTCCTTTCTGCAGGTTGCACCTGAACCGGCCTCTGAGGGCAATCTTTCACCTGATGATCCATAGCCCCACATCGAAAACATGCACCATTGCTCCTTCTACACTCGCCCAGATACGACCTCCCATAATCAGCACAAACCCGAGCCCTTACCACATTAGCTGCAGCTACTCTAACTGGTTCCGTGACCCTGGTCCTCTTAACAGGCCTCCCAGACAGACTTGAATCTCTCCTGAATCTATTTCTCTCCTTTTCCCAGTTCTGATTTTTTGGGGGCCTGGCATCCTCGGCTATTTTAGCTTTCTCGACCAAGGCAGCAAAGTCGCGCTCCCTCTGTGGAGCGATCAGTACCCTTAGTTTATCTCTCAACCTATCCTCAAGCTGCACACTGCGCTCGTATTCAGTAGCGACAATACCACGTGCATATCGGCTTAACCTCAAGCACCCCGCCTCATACTCCGCTACAGATTTATTCCCCTGAGCTAGGTTTAGGAATTCCTTCCTTCGGGCTTCCACATAACTCGCCCCAACGTATTTTCCCTAGAAAGCCGTCTTAAAGAAATCCCACGTTATCCGATCAGCTACTGTACCCTCTTTCACAGTAAACCACCATTGGTAGGCCTCATCCTGCAGTAGAGATACTGCTCCTTTTAATTTTTGCTGCACTGAGCAGTCTAGGTCATCCATAATTTGCTCAGTCACCTCCAGCCAATATCTGGCCACATTTGGGGCTACACTAGAAATACCCCTAGAAATTTTCGCTCTATTAGCTCGGAGTCTTTCAGAAATTGACTCGCGGTTCACTGTTCCAGTACTTGCTCCAGCAACTCTCTCTAAAATGTAGAGCATTGCCTGGGATAAGGCATCATCACCGACTGCTCGATCATGGGACCCGGTCTCAGTTACTAGCGGTACTGGTGCCTCCGTAGCAGGCATGTGCCCTGATTCTAAAGATCCTACTTGTGCACTTCCTTGGCCTCTACCACGGCCTCGTCCACGTGCAGCTCTCATACTCATATCCCTTTATCTTATTTAAGAAATTTTATGCCTTAGTCATAGTTTCAATATTTATTACAGATATTTTATGCAAAAGACAAAAATTTTTAGGGCTTGTTCTCACAGATCCAGATCTATCTACAATTTTTGAGTTCCTATAGTTTCAGTTTTCCCTACAGTTTCAGTTTGCCCTAACTACAGAATCTTAGTACTAACTAAAGTAGTGTCTCAATTAATACACACATAACAGAGCAAATCAGAATAATTTAGAAAAACTTACAGATTTGGGCCAGAGACTCGATGTGCCACATTTCAGAGATCATTATTTAAAACTACGGAAGAAATCCTTTAATATTTAGCAAAAATTTAAAGAAGTTTGTTAGGGGAATTCTTCAAAGAAGGTCTAATTTATAAATTTTCCAAAATACATTTTTTTAAATAACATTTTTCAAACCCATCCACAGCCAAGTTGTTGTAACCTGGCTCTGTTACCACTAAATGTAACACCCCAGACCTGGCCTGGACATTATGCCATGATTCGGAAAGTCACATTGCGACGTTTTGAAGACCGTCTAAGTAATTTTTAAGAAAAGTCTTGGTCTAGCTTAAGAATGAGTTCATTTAGTTTGGAAACCTAGTTTAGGGTTAGATAAAAACTGTTGCTTTAGTACTGAAAAGGTAACAAAGGCAAGTTACCGTATGAAGTTAGATCATACTTAAAGTTATTGAAGGAGTTTAAAACATTAACGCGTGGTTTCTCTTTCAGAATTTCTGTTATAAAATTTTAGGAGTCTAGTGTGATTAATTAACCATTTTCATGTAGAATTCTGTTCATAGAACTACGTAACCAAATAAAAGTTAAAACCCAGAATGGCCTTACTACACGAATTAAACCCAAAATTGAAAACGAGAAAAGAACTAAAAATAGTAAAGGTCCAACTGATGCAGAAACTAGCGGATAAGCATGTCGCCACCTCGAGTCCATCACGGCACCAAACCCACTAAGTCTGGGGTTACCTGCACATTTTAAAAACTAAAACAGGGAGTTTGGGAAAACTCAGTGTGCAACTCCCTAACTAAACAGAATGGCCAAAGCCTAAAATAGAAACAGAACATATAATATGCAGATCCCACCCAAGCCAGCCATCACACCACCCGTACCAGCCAACACACCACGTGGGGAATAACTCAACCCACCCAACCCACACACCAATATGCAACAAAGCTGCTAATAATAGAATATTGTGGCTGAGCCACCAGAATTAGAATATGTGGCATAGCCACTGCTAACAGAAATATGTGGCACAGCCACTATAACAAAGCTTCCTCCGTAATCATAATCCCAACCCATGCAGATTCACAGAATAGAATATATAAAACATGCTTACAGAATAGCAGATACAGAATTAATCATGCAAGTCATCAATCTATCTTCCAAGGGTATAGTAGTCATTTTAAAGAATAGGGGTAAAATGGTAATTTTACCCTTCGAGTGTATTTCAGTCTTTTTATCAGATTTTAAGCCTTAACGCTAAATACAACCTTTTAACAAATCTTACATCGTACCTAGCAACTCAAATTCATTAATTAGGTCAAATGTGATTTTGGGCCCTAAAACCCTTATTGGGCTCGTTGGAGCCCACGCATCTGTGTGGCCCATTACTCCTAGTTTCACGCTCAGACTTACAGATTTGTTTCTAATTCACCTTTTAATAATCACTTACTAGATATTTTACTGTTACGGGCCCATAGGCCCATTGGGCCTATTTCGACCCATCAAACCCAACATAGCCTAAGAGTGCAGAATCGCACCCAATGGTCTCCATAGACTAAAACCAATCTTAACGGGTTTAGATTGGCCAATTACCATTCGCACGCCAATGGGGCCTCAATTTGCCGGTATTTCAGCTTTCCAGCTTTTGTTGATCTATACTACAGATGGTATAGTTACACACCTGTTTATGAGTAATGTCGACCAATCCTCATGAATAATCACCTTACAACGTTCAAACCAACCATTAACTGTACCACTCGGCTTACTAATCAAAACAATAAGAAATCCTTTAGCATTCGGCTCTTGTCAAAATCCCATTAAGTACTTACCTTGTCGAAATCTACCCAATGAATCTAGATCGCCTTGATACTACTAGCTATCACCCTGTTCCTCGCGAGAATGATTCCTGCAAACCAACACGTCATGCCAACAACCAAGAAAGAACCGTTAATTGATCACTACGAAAGGATCAAGACCGTTTGACCGAAGATGGATACAAGTTTTCAGCTTTCGTTTACAACTCTTAAAGGAAGAAAGAAATGGAATGAGTCCTTACCTTGAATGATTCTTTGATAGAGCAAGGGATCCTTGATAACTAGAGTGTTCGGCCACCACGATTACGACTAAGAGAGACTCCACAAAAGATCTTTTGAGAAGAGAGGAAGATTCGGTTTACATAAAGAAGAGAAAGAATAAAGCTTCGACTTTTTAGAGCAGAATCGTGAAAGATAAGATGGGATGAGAGGGATATGCGTTTGGCTAGAAAGGTAAGAGGAGAAACATGTCAAATTCGGCCAAGGTGAAATAAAGAAAGAGAAAAAAAAAAAGAAAAAGAATGTAAAAACAGGGTTCGTCAATTGAAAGATGAGGGAAGAAGAGAGAATGGACTAATCAGCTAAGAAGGAAAAGAAGTAGCGACAGGACGATTAAGGGGTTCGATTTTGAGAGGAAAGATGGGGAGGATTTGGCCAAAAGAGGAGGTGATAAGAAGGAGAATAGATGAGATTCGGCTAAGTTCAAAGATGAGAGGAAAGAGAGAAGGAGATGAGCAATTCGGCAAGTGGAAGAAAAATGTAGCAATGGTACAAATGTCTGAGGGATTCGACTTTGGTAGAATTTGAGGGAGAGAATTAGAAAGAAGTAGTGTTCAACTGAATGCAACCTAGGTTGGAAAGAAAAGAACTTTTCGATTTTGTCCTTAGACACTGCTCAACAAAAACCGCAACGCCTATAAGTAATTCAGCATCAACACCTCCCAAAAACTGAAAATGCACATCTACCAACCCCTAATTGATTTCTCCTTTCATTCTACCCTAATTCGACTAACGCCCTCCTCCAAACTTAATCCCTTCATTTGCCCTTTCATTTGCTCTAAGATTTACTCACCAACCGCCCATTTCAAATCCAATAACAACCTTGACCAATTCAAACCTTACCTCTTACCAAGTCTTTAACCACCTCCAATATTTGCATCTCAATAAACCTCTTACCATGACCAAGCATCAAAATTAATACACTATGCTCACATTAGGATTCGAACCCTTGCTCCCCTTGCTCATGACGCCACCACTAAGCCTCACTTGTGGCGCCACTTGCCTCCCCATCACTAGGCTTTTTGTGTCATTGAACCACAATATTTTTTTATAAGCCCTACAACAAACATCCTGGCTTCGCTTAAGCCCAAAAATTAAAACTTCTCTAGGGGTTACACTTTTACTTAGGCCTTCTGAAGGCCCTCAAAACACGCTCAAACATCAAAATAAGACACCCAAACATGCAATTGTCAGAATAAGCAAAAACACAGAAGCCATAAAATATGGGTCGTTACACTATGATTGCGAATCCAATGACAATGTTGTTGTAGAAAGATATCAAATTTGAGTGGAGCAAAAAATGTCAACAAAGTTTTGAGAAATTAAGGACCTTGTTGACTGAAGCCCCGATTTTGGTGCAACTCGAACTAGGAAAAGAGTTTGTGGTCTATAGCGACACCTCCCTGAATGGACTAGGGTGCGTACTTATGTAAAAAGGCAAGGTAATTGTGTATGCCTTGAGACAGTTGAAGCCACATGAGAAGAACTACCCTACTCACGACTTAGAGTTGGCTACCATCATTTTTTGCATTGAAGATCTGGAGACAACATTTATATGGTGAAAAGTGCTGAGTTTTCACGGACCACAAAAGTTTAAAGTATCTGATGACACAAAAAGAGTTAAATTTAATGAAACGGATATGGCTAGAGTTAATAAAAGACTACGAGTTGGTGATTGACTACCATCCAAGAAAAGTGAATGTAGTTGCTGACGCGTTGAGTAGGAAATCATTGTTTGCTTTAAAAGCTTTGAATGCTAGTTGTCTATGTTTGAGGATGGTTCGATTGTAGCAGAAATGAGAGCTAAATTGGTATTTATTCAAGATATTCTTGAAGCTCAGAAGAATGATGATATGTTGCAAGCTAAAAGAGTATAATGTGAATCGGGCATTGAATCTGAATTTTGAATTGAGTCCGATGGTTGTTTAAAGTACCAAGATAGAGTTTGCATGCTTAAGAGTGAGGAGATTGTTCAGAAAGTTTTGCAAGAAGCACATAGTAGGTTTTTATCTATCCATCCGGGGAGTGTAAAGATTTACAATAACCTGAGGAAAATGTATTGGTGGCCGAGCGTGAAGTGAGACATTTTAGATTGTCTATAATGGTTCCCGAGTGGAAATGGGATCGAGTCACTATGGATTTTGTGAAGGGATTGCCTACGACTCCAAAGAAGAAAGATGCAATTTGGGTAGTGGTAGATAAACTCACTAAGTCAGCTCATTTCATACCGGTGTGTATCGACTACCCACTTGAGAAATTGGCCGATTTGTGCATTTCCAAGATTGTGAGACTTCACAGAACACTTCTATCAATTATTTCGGATAGAGATCCAAGATTTACATCGCAATTTTGGAGCAAGTTGCAAGGAGCTTCTGGAACGAAACTTAATTTCAGTACTACTTTTCACCCGCAAACAAATCGCCAATCTGAAAGAGTAATCCAGATACTTGAAGACATGTTACAGAGTTGTGTTCTAGAGTTTTAAGGTAGTTGGGAAAGGTACTTGTTGTTGGTAGAATTTTCCTACAACAATAGCTATCAATCGAGTATTCAGATGGTGCCTTATGAGGCTTTGTATGGGCAGAAGTGTCGAACGCCCTTATATTGGTCAGAACTTAAAGAGAATCAGATACACGGGGTTGACTTGGTCAAAGAGATCAAAGAGAAGGTTAGGGTGATTCGAGAATGCTTGAAAGCCGCCTTGGATAGACAATAATCCTATGCGGATTTGAAATGAAAAGAGATCGAGTTTCAGGTAGGGGACAAAGTGTTTTTGAAAGTTTTCCCGTGGAGGAAAGTCCTTCGATTCGGTAGGAAGGGAAAATTGAGCCTACGGTTTATTGGGCCTTATGAGGTGACCGAAAGAGTTGGATCGGTAGCCTATCGATTAGCCTTTCCACCTGGACTAGAGAAGATTCACGGTGTTTTTCATGTATTTATGTTACGCCGCTATCACTCAGACCCTTCGCACGTGTACACCAACTGAGGTTGAGATTCAACCTGATATGACCTATGGTGAAGAACCGGTCAAGATTTTGGCTCAAGAGATTAAGCAACTAAGAAATAAGAGTATAGCGTTAGTAAAAGTATTGTGACATAGACATGGTGTAGAAGAAGCCACGTGGGAACCAAAGGAGATGATGAGAGATTAGTACCTGAGCCTCTTCAACGATAAGATTTTCGGGGACGAAAATTCTTAAGGGGGAGAACTGTAATGGCCCAAAATTGGGCCTAGTCAAAATGATGATTACGAAATCACTTCTCGAGGTTTAAGAAAATTATTTTAGCATTATTTTATGTGTTATGATATTTTTATAAGTGTACATGAAAATTTTGGTAAATTAATTTACGCGATTGAAGGCTTAATCGCGAAAAAGGACTAAACCGCATAAAGGGTAAAAGTAGCAAATAATTAGTAAAATTTGAGTTAATTAGATAGAGAACAAAAATTTGAGGGTTTTATTGGGCAAATAAGCCCATTAGATAAGCATGGCCAGCCAAGGTAGCTAAAGGGGTAAGAAAAGTCAAAGTTTGGTGAGATTTTTGTCATAAAATTCATAAAATATTACCTATGTGGCCTAGCCTTCATGTTTCATCATTTTCTTCTTCATCTTGCCAAAATTTCCAGCAAAACTAAAGGTTTGAAAGCTTGAAAATTTTCAGCAATATTTAACCCTCAAGGGTAAGTGATTTTAAGGTCATTTTTCAAAAAATTTAGTACTTTTGACGCCCTTACATCATAAGCTATCTATTAAGGGGCATATTTAGCATTTTGGTTGAAAATTTAGAGATTTTCCATTAATTTCTAAAGGTATTTTGATTGATTTTTATAAGGGCAAATAAGTCTTAGTTGCTAAATAAACAATTTTTATGGAAAGGTATTCATGGTAAACACCTAAATTGGACTGAAGTGAAAAGTTGATAAATTGCATTGTAAATGCATGAGATGATGGAAATTTGAAGTGGCCACAAGAGTAAAAAGGGTTGAGAAAGGCTTGAGAAGTAAGGAAATTTGATAAAAATCAATTTCCGAGCATAAGGGCAAAATAGTCATTTTGCCACAGTCTAGGGGAAAATGGTCAATTTTCCAAATTTTGAAATTAGAAGATATCTTAGTAAATATGATGACTAAATTAGTGAATTTCCATTCATTTTAGATCAAGAAGTACGACACCCGAGCCTAGACCGAGGGAAGGCCAAACAAACGGAGTGAATCGAGACTAGCTGAATTTTGTATACATAGGTAAGTGGGGTGTAAATATTAGAATCTACTTATTACATATTCATTTATGTATCTATACTACATGAGATATTGATTGTATCTATGAAACGAGAATGAAATGTCATAATGGTAATTTCCTGGTGGAAACGTTGAGATAGATTGGATAAATTAGGCTGCGAGACTATGGGATGTGAGTTTAATGCCATTGTAAGCCCATGTTGAGGACATGGCGTTGGCGATGAGTTTAATGCCATTGTAAGCCCATGTCGAGGACATGACATGCCCATGTCGAGGACATGACATTGGTGATGAGTTTAATGCCATTGTAAGCCCATGTCGAGGACATGGCATTGGGGATGAGTTTAATGCCATTGTAAGCCTATGTCGAGGACATGGCATTGGTGATGAGTTTAATGCCATTGTAAGCCCATGTCCAGGACATGGCATTGGCGATGAGTTTAATGCCATTATAAGCCTATGTCGAGGACATGACATTGGCGATGAGTTTAATGCTATTGTAAGCCTATGTCGAGGACATGGTCTTGGCGATGAGTTTAATGCCATTGTAAAACCATGTCGAGGACATGGCATTGGCAAGGAGATGAGAGCCAGTGTAAGATCATGTTGAGGATATGGCATTGACGCTTAACCCACGTTTGAGGCCATTGAGTTTCCCTTTCTATTCCACTAAGTTCCATGGGAAAAGATTTTATAGCTGAATATTATGTAAAAGAAGTAACGATCTTGTTGTGAGTGGTACAGGTACCTATGTATATATATCATGTATAAGATACGAGCTTGATTATATATTGCATGATTAGTAAGGAAAATATGATGAGTAAGTTATGTTCATAGTCATTCATGTTGTGTAAGGATTTTAAGAATGTTAATTTATGATACTCAGTTGTTAATATTTGCATTCTACTTACTAAGCTTTATGCTTATCCCCTCTCCTTTCCATTTTTCTTTGTAGTGCCACCTAAGTAATTCATGGATCCAAGGGACGTCAGAGGCATCGTTCACACTATCAATTGAAGCACTTGGTATAGTTTTATTTTGGGCTTTGGATAATGGCATGTATTTGTCTTTTTGGTCATGTTGGCATATGATACTCTAGTCAACCAATTATGTTGGCCATTTATTTCATAAAGCTCATTTTGTAAACGGCCATTGAAATTGGCCAAAAGAATTGTTGTAGTTACTTTCAATGAAATGAGAATGAGTTCATGGAAATTGTAAAATGGTTGTTTAGATTATTTGTGCATGGACATTATGTGAGATGTAGTTAGATTGGTATAGGTGACTAAGTTGGAATGCCAATTTGTGGCTATTGATTGAGTATGAAAGTCTTGATATGTTGGCTTGGTATTCAGTCTTTGTAACATCCCAAACCCGGCCTGGACGTTATGGCTAGATTTGGTGTTTCACATGGAAGTTACGTGGGAATTCAGAATATTCAATAAAAAGTTTTCCTTTGTTTAAAAACACCATTTAAATTTGGAACATTGAACGATTTCAGATTAAAACCGTTTTTATAATTTTGAAAACGTTTTGGAATAAGTGATTGTCTTATTTGTTAAGTTTAGTTACTTGGGGTTATAAAAGCCCTTTGACCTTTTTGAAAACGTTAGGTGCACTTTTACTTGAAAATGTTTTGTTATTAGTTTTGAAAAAACCATTTATATTTTACCGGTTGTTATGCTAAATCAGCCAAAATGCAAAAAATTAAACCGAATAAAAATCCATAGTGGCCTTATTACATAACAGAAACCCAAAATAATAATTGATTAAACTAAGCAAAACCAAAACAGAAAGCATGTGGCCACTCCGAGTCCCTCGCAGCTCCAAATCTTCTATGGCTGGGGGCTACTTGTAGATTTAAAATGAAAAGGTGAGTTTCCGAAAACTCAATGTGTAACTTACCCCAACCAATAACAGAAAACAGACATGCAAAATAGACGGGCTGAAGCCCTATTCAGAAGCAGATCAATCTGGGCCTTAGCCCTATTCAGAACCAAAGTGGGCCCAAGAGTGGGCCCAAGCCAATTACAGATGCAGAACAAAATAGTATGATAAACCCAACCCAATCCATCCATCACACCACCCGTACCAGCCCATCACACCATGTGGGGAATAACTCAACCCACCCAGCCCACACACAAATACGCAGCCAAGCTACTAATAACAGACATCATGGCAGAGCCACTAGATACAGAACACGTGGCTAAGCCACTCTACAGAATACGTGGCAATGCCACTATACAGAACTTCCTTCGATATCAAACCCAACCTCATGCAGACTAACAGAACTACATATAACATGCATACAGATTAACAGATGCGGATACAATTATACATATATCGAACTGTAACGCCCTGATTTTGGGACTTTTTCGAGATTTCTGTGATTTTTGGTGAATCTTAAAATTCTGATGTCTGAATGTGTAATTTATGTTTTAAGTACATTAGTGGGCCTCTAGAAGGCCCAAGTTTAAATTAAAACCCAGTAGTTTTGTTAAATTTTGGGTGTAAAGAGAAGGAGTCCTGGTGAAGTGGGCTTTTAAGAAAAAGTGGGCAAAATAAATCACAAGGTAACCTGTGGTAGAGTGGCAAGGTAATGCCACTAGGGTGCTATTAAAGTGGCATGTGGATGTTTAGGGGGAGCCAAGGTTCAAGTCGCAAGCTAAGTTAATTAGGGTATTTATTTTATTTTATTTTTGTGAATAGGAAAGGTAGGTGTTGGAACATAGGTAGAACTCTGTTAAGAAGAGTTTGAGCTGTTCAGGAGATTGGGTAAGGGAGAGATAAGGGAGGAAATTTAGGAGCTGATCAAAGAGTGAGGTGTTCGCCGAATGATGGACTCTTAAAGAGCAAGAGTTGGCCGGCCAAGGGATTGTAGTTAGGCAAATCGGCTAGAGGTTTAGGTACTTGCAATTTCGGCAAAAAGGGGTAGTATGTGCCGAATTCTCTTTTGGTCTTCTTCGAGTTTTTGTTTGGCCTTCCTTTGGGTCTTGTCGAATTAGGGATAGTGTCCTAAGGTTCTCCTTTTTACTCCTTCTTGTGGTTAATAGTTGAAACCACAACCTCTACCTTACCTCTGTGCCGTTTTTGCCAAAACCGAATACTCCTCTCCTCTCTTTCTTTTCTTTCCTCCTCTTCTTCATTGTTTTCTTCAAAGCCGAATCCACCATTGCCGAATTCTTCTCTTGGCTGAATCTATCCTGCCATATTTCCCTTCTCTTTCTCTTCTTCTTTTCTTCATCAGAATCTCTCACATCTTGTTAGTCGAACTCTTTTGTGGCCAAATCTCATTCTTTCAAAAACTGAAACTTTCCTACACTGGGGTACTTCAGAAGCTGAATCTTTGATTATACCCTTCTTTTCTCGTGTTCGTGATTGGAGCTACGGTAGATCAGGATTAGATCGTTATTTAGGACTCTTCTATTGCGGTGTAACGCTTTGGGGTAAGTATGCAAACCTCATTCTTTCGTTAATCTGTGTTTTAAGGTAAAAGTCGAAATCCCTATCAACCAAGGGTGGCTAACCTTTGGACTAAGGGCATATTGGCCTCTTTTCTTTTGGTTTTGTGTCCACTAGTGTAGACAAGGGGACGTACAGCAAAGGGTTTGAAGGCAAACACAGTCGGACATCTAGATCTAGTCCATATTTTCGCAGAAAGGTAAGAACTTTAGGGACTAAGGCAATGTTGGCCGAATATGGTAAAGACATTAGTACATATTTTGTGTTGATATGTAGTCTGACGTATCAGTAACTCGATTGTAGGCAACTCGCGTGTGGATCTCGCCAACGTATCATTACAAATCATGTGTGTAAACGATGCCCACTTATGGACTAGATCGGCAAAAGCTGAAATGCCGAAAAGCTGGCATTTTTAGAACTTGGGAGCGTGCGAGTGCTCGTGAGGTAGATTATTGTTAATATTGGTAATCTCAAGTAGTAAGGTTGCAGAGTTCGCAATTCTGTGCACTTCGGTACATTTGGGCTTAATGGGCCGAAATCGGGTTAATGGGCCGAAATCGGGTTAATGGGCCAACGGGCTCAATTTGGTAAAAAGAACGCTCGGTAAGTGGTTCTAAAAAAAACGTTAATGGCTGTATTTGCATGAAAACCCTAAAATAGTAAATTTACTAAAATACCCCTAAGTATGAAAATTATCGTTATACCCCTAGGTGTAAAATGACAGTTATACCCCTAGCGTAAATTTTTACTAAAAATGCATGATATTCTGATTTTGTATGTTGTATGTCATGACATGTATATCTGTTGCATGGGATATGGGTTATATTGATGGAGGAAGCGTTCTGGTGGCTCTGCCACAAATATTTGTTCCTGGTGGCTACGCCACACAAATCTGTCCTGGTGGCTCTGCCACAAGATCTGTATTTGGTGACTCTGTCACATTATCTAATCTCGCAGCTCTGCTGCAAATTCTTTGGTGTGTAGCAGATGGGTGGATCGAGTTGTCTCCCCATATGGTGTAAGGTTGGTACGGGGGTGTATATGGATGGATGGGTTGGGTATTCTGCATGCATGATATATCGGCTTTGCTTCTGTCATGGCCCTATGGGCTTCATTCTGAATTCTGTATCTGGCTAAGGCCCAATTGAATCTGACTCTGAGGCTTGAACTGATTGGGACTATGGTTGGGTTATTTTACAAAATGAGTTCCCCAAACTCACCTCTTATTTTCATCCATGCAGGTAATCCCCAACCATAGAGGACTTGGAGCCGAGAGGGATTCGGAGTGGCCACATATTCTGCAAGTTTGGTTTCATCACATATTTAATTCAGTATTTTAATTATTTCATTTTTGGGTTTTAAGTTGTAATAAGGTCGCTCTTAATATTTTTATGGTTTTATTAACTGCCCTATTTATACTCAATTTTTAACTGTTAGCTTTAAGCCACTCGGATTTTTTTCAAAGTTAATAAACGATTTTAAACTCAATGAGTGTAACAAACGGATAATCTAATGACTTAATAACCGGAGTTACTTGCAAATCAACAATTAGCCTCTATTTTATAAAATCACTCGGATTACTAAAGAAACCAAGAACACAATCAACTGTGAGTCAACATGAAACGTCGGACTTGGCTGTAACGTCCAGGCTACATTTAAGGTGTTACATTTAGTGGTATCAGAGCCAAGTTGCAACAACTTGACTGTGGAATGGGACTAAAAATAAAGTTTTTTTAAGCAAAGATTTTCGAGAATCGCTTTGAGAAATCATTTTCAAAAATTGTTTTAAGATTTTCTTTCTACAACAAATGATTTCAAAAACATTGAAATCCGGTTTTCAAAAAAGTTGGTTACTGTGAAGGTGGCACAGCGAATCTCTGGCCCAAGTCGGTAAGTATCTTTCTGAATTTTTCTGAATGTTTCTGAATTATCTGCTATATGTCTGTACTGAAACCCTATTATGATACTCTAGTTAAGGTGATACTGAAATTGTAGGAATTCTGATAAGTAGACTGAGATGGTAGTTAGGCTACGATTTCGCAAAAAACAAACTTTGAATTCCTGTCTGTTCATAAAACATCCGTAATAAACACTGAAATATTTAACTGATGCATAAAATTCGTAATCAGATAATACGATATGAGTACAAGAGCAGCTCGTGGAAGAGGCCGTAGGCGTGGCTGAGGTAGTGCACAGGCTGGATCTTCGTCTTCAGGACATGTGTCGGCAGTAGATGCACCGGTACCACTGGCAACAGAGGTGGAGTCTCATGATCGAGGTTCCAGGGATGACGCTCTATCTCAGGCAATTCTTCGTGTTCTGGAAAGGGTTGTCGGGGCAAGTACGGAGAACAGAATTCGAGGATCTATTTCTGAGTGACTCCGGGCTAATGGAGCAGAGATCTTTAGGGGTGTATCTAGTGTAGCCCCGAATGTAGCTGAATATTGGTTAGAGGCCACGGAGCGAGTTATGGATGATTTGGACTGTTTCATGGAGCAGAAGCTGAAAGGAGCCATATCGTTGCTATGGGATGAGGCATATCAGTGGTGGCTCACTATGAGAGGTGGAACCTTAGCTGATAGGGTGACTTGGGAGCTGTTTAAGTCGGCCTTCAAAGGAAAGTATGTTGGGGCGAGCTATGTGGATGCCTGCAGGAAGGAATTTTTGAATCTAGTTCAAGGGAGTAAGATGGTTGCTGAGTACGAGGCTGAATTTCTGAGGCTGAGTTGGTATGCTATTGGGATAGTTGCTACAGAGTATGAACGTAGCGTGCGCTTCAAGGATGGTCTTAGAGATGAGCTTAGGGTGCTGATTGCTTCGCGGAGGGAGCGTAACTTTGCTGCTTTGGTGGAGAAAGCTAAGATAGCTGAGGAGGTGAAGCGTACTGAACGACAGAATCATAAGAAGGATCGAAACCGTTTTCGGAGAGATTCAGGACCTTCGGGTGGTGCCAATAAGAATGTTAAAAGAGCAAGAGTGGAAGAGCCAGTTCGAGCAGTTCCGATGAATATTGTTAGACCACAAGTTTGTCGGAGTTGTGGTAAGATACATCTGGGTGAGTGTCAGAGACATTCTGGTGCTTGTTTCAGATGCGGATCTATGGAGCATAAAGTTAAAGACTGTCCTTAGGAACCAGATCAGGTTCAAGTTACAGACCAGAGAGTTGCCTGACCAGTGGGAGGTAGACCACTACCACCAAAAGGACGTGGACTAGGTAGAGGTGGTAATGGAAATGGTCGAGGACGAGGAGCACCTAGCAGGGGTGCCGAAAATGCTGAGGCTCATCAGCCAGTGTTGGTGTATGCAGCTCGTCGCCGAGAGAAGGGTGATGCACCTGACGTCATAACTGGTACGTTCTTGATTTCTAGCATGCCGTACACTGCTTTGATAGATATTGAGTCTACCCATTCATATATTGCATGTGCCATATTTGGGTCGCTGGGTGTGCGCTCTGAGGAGACTGTGAGTGGGGTATCTGTACTAAGTCCTTTGGGTCACTCGGTTAGGGCAGACAAACTGTATAGAGGCATGCCTTTAGAAACTCAAGGTAAGATTTTCTCTAGAGACTTGATGAAGCTACCATTTGGAGAATTCAACATCATCTTGGGTATAGATTGGCTTGTTAAGCATAGGGCTACTCTGGATTGTGCTGCCAAGCGAATGGCATTAAAGACCACGAAGGATAAGGAGGTTATGGTGATAGGAGAGCGAAGGGATTATCTGTCCAATGTAGTGTCGGCATTGAGAGCCGAGAAGTGGATTCGTAAGGGTTGTGAGGCTTATTTAGCATTTGGAAGTCAGTCGGAGACCGAGGGTCTGACGGTGGATAAGGTTAGAACCGTTAAGGAATTCCAATATGTTTTTCCAGAGGAGCTTCCGGGTTTGCCTCCGAACCGAGAAGTCGAGTTTGGAATTGACTTGTTGCCTAGAACGGCACCAGTGTCCATCGCACCATACCGGATGGCACCAAAAGAATTAGTGGAGCTGAAAGCATAGATCCAGGAGTTGTTAGATAGAGGCTTTATTAGGTTGAGTATGTCTCCGTGAGGAGCACTAGTGTTGTTCGTAAAGAAGAAGGATGGAACGATGCAGATGTACATCGATTATCGACAGTTGAACAAACTGACGATTAAGAATAAGTACCCTCTGCCAAGAATCGACGATATGTTTGACTAGCTTAGGGGAGCTTCGGTATTTTCCAAGATTGACCTTTGATCTGGATATCATCAACTAAGGGTTAAGGAAGTGGATATTCACAAAACGGCGTTCAGAACTAGGTATGGTCACTATGAGTTCTTGGTTATGCCATTTGGGCTGACAAACGCACCTGCAGCATTTATGGATCTGATGAATCGAGTATTCCAACCATACTTAGATCGATTCGTAGTCGTTTTTATCGACAATATTCTGGTATATTCTGAAACTGACGAGAAGCATGATGAGCATCTCCGTATTGTGCTGCAAGTGCTGAGGGAGAAGGAGCTTTATACGAAATTCAGTAAGTGTGAATTCTGGTTGAGGGAGGTAACTTTCTTAGAACATGTTGTCTCTGCTGAGGGGATCAGGGTGGACCCTCGAAAAATTGAAGTGATTCTGGAATGGAAGCCACCGAGGTTGATATCGAAAATACGGAGTTTTCTGGGTTTGGCAGGGTACTATAAAAGGTTTGTGGAAGGATTTTCTATAATGGCAACACCATTAACGAAGCTGATAAGGAAAGGAGCACCATTTGTTTGGACCGAGAAGCAGCAGGAAGCTTTTGAGAAGTTGAAGGAAGTTCTGACCAAGGCACCTGTATTGATCCAGCCAGAGTCTGGAAAGGATTTTACCGTGTACAGTGATGCATCATATGTGGGTTTGAGCTGTGTGTTGATGCAAGAAGGTAAAGTGGTTGCTTATGCTTCGCGACAGCTTAAGCCTCATGAAGTAAACTATCCTACTCATGATCTGGAATTGGCAGTAGTAATCTTTGCACTTAAGATTTGGAGACACTACCTATACGAAGAAAGGTGTATCATATACAAGGATCATATGAGTCTTAAGTATCTGCTTACTCAGAAGGAGCTGAACCTTAGGCAACGAAGATGGATAGAGTTGCTTAAGGATTATGACTGTTCGATTGAGTATCACCCAGGCAAAGCTAATGTAGTGGCTGATGCCCTAAGTCGTAGAGCTGTATCTGATCTGAGAGCAATGTTTGCTCGTCTGAGTCTGTATGATGATGGTAGTCTGTTGGCAGAATTGCAAGTAAGGCCAACCTGGGTTGACGAGATTAAGGAAAAGTAGTCGAAGGATGAGTTTCTAGTTTCTCAGTTCTAGCAGGTTAAAAATGGGGAAACTTTTGAGGACTGAATGGTGAGGGAGTTCTGTGTTTCTGAGGTAAAGTTTGCATACCGAAGGACTCTGACTTAAAACAGTCAATTCTGAAAGAGGCTCATGGGGGGCTGTGTGCTATGCATCTTGGAGGGAATAAATTGTATCGTGACATGCGAGAATTGTATTGGTGGCCTGGACTTAAACGAGAAGTAACTGAGTCTGTGGGAAAATGTTTAACTTGTCAGCAAGTGAAAGCTGAGCATCAACTACCTTCCAGACTGTTACAGCCGGTGAAAATACCACTTTGGAAGTGGAAGAGGGTAACCATGGACTTTGTGAGTGGACTACCCTTGACACCGACGAAGAAGGACTCGATTTCGGTAATTGTGGATAGGTTGACCAAATTTGCTCATTTCATACCTGTTCGCACTGATTACTCACTTCAGAAGTTGGCTAAGTTGTATGTGGTGGAGATTTTACGACTCCATGGGGTACCAGTTTCGATTATTTCTGACAGGGATCCTAGATTCATGTCTCGGTTCTAGCAAAAGTTGCATGAGGCGTTGGGAACGCGATTGAACTTTAGCACAGCTTTTCATCCTCAGACTGACGGTCAGTCAGAAAGGGTTATTTAGATTTTGGAAGACATGTTGAGGGGATACGTTATCGACTTCTGAGGTAGTTGGGAGGACCACTTACTATTGGCAGAGTTTGCTTACAACAATAGCTATCAGGCAAGTATTCGAATGGCACCATATGAAGCGCTGTATGGGCGTAGGTGTCGTACACCTAGTTGTTGGACTGAATTGGGAAAACGACAGATTCTTGGACTTGAGTTGGTAGCGGACACTGAAGATAAGGTTAGGGTAATTAGAGATCGGTTAAAAGAAGCATCTAATAGGCAGAAGTCTTATGCGGACTTAAAGCGTAAAAAAATTGAGTACACGGTGGGTGATATGGTCTTCTTGAAGGTTTCACCTTGGAAGAAGATATTAAGATTTGGTAAAAAGGGCAAGTTGATTATCGGGTTCTTAAGCGAGTAGGACCAGTGGCTAATCAGTTGGAATTACCTCCGGAGTTAGATAGATTGATGATGTTTTTCACGTCTCCATGTTAAGTCGGTATCGTTCTGACGCCACTCATATCGTGCCGGTTTGAAAGATTGAAGTACAGCCTGATTTGACTTTCGAGGAAGAGCCTGTATAGATACTGGATCGAGATGTTAAGGTTCTAAGAAGGAAGTTGTTTCCATTAGTAAAGGTGCTTTGGAGTAATCATGGCAGAGAGGAAGCTACTTGGGAGCCAGAAGAGGCGATGCATCAACAATACCCTCATCTGTTTCGATCAGGCAAATTTCAATGACAAAATTTCTTTAAAGAGGGCAGAGTTGTAACGCCCTGATTTCGGGACTTTTTCAGGATTCCTGTTATTTTTGGTGAATCTTAAAATTCTGATGTCTGAATGTGTAATTTCTATTTTAAGTACATTAGTGGGCCTCTAGAAGGCCCAAGTTTAAATTAAAACCTAGTAGTTTTGTTAAATTTTGGGTGTAAAGAGAAGGAGTCCTGGTGAAGTGGGCTTTTAAGAAAAAATGGGCAAAATAAATCACAAGGTAACTTGTGGTAGAGTGGCAAGGTAACGCCACTAGGGTGCTCTTAAAGTGGCGTGTGGATGTTTAGGGGGAGCCAAGGTTCAAGTCGCAAGCTAAGTTAATTAGGGTATTTACTTTATTTTATTTTGTTGAATAGGAAAGGTAGGTGTTGGAACATAGGTAGAACTCTGTTAAGAAGAGTTTGAGCTGTTCAGGAGATTGGATAACAGAGAGATAAGGGAGGAAATTTAGGAGCTGATCAAGGAGTGAGGTGTTGGCCGAATGATGGACTCTTGAAGAGCAAAAGTTGGCCGGCCAAGGGATTGTAGTTAGGCAAATCGACTAGGGGTTTAGGTACTTGCAATTTCGGCAAAAAGGGGTAGTACGTGCCAAATTCTCTTTTGGCCTTCTTCGGGCTTTCCTTTGGCCTTCCTTTGGGTCTTATCGAATTAGGGATAGTGTCCTAAGCTTTCCTTTTTACTCCTTCTTCTGGTTAATAGCCGAAACCACAACCTCTACCTTACCTCTGTGCCATTTTTCCCAAAACCGAATACTCCTCTCCTCTCTTTCTTTTCTTTCGTCCTCTTCTTCATTGTTTTCTTCAAAGCCGAATCCACTATTGCCGAATTCTTCTCTTGGCCGAATCTATCCTGCTCATATTTCTCTTCTCTTTCTCTTCTTCTTTTCTTCATCAGAATCTCTCACATTTTGTTAGCCAAACTCTTTTGTGGCCAAATCTCATTCTTTCAAAAACCAAAATTTTCCTACACTGGGGTACTTCAGAAGCCGAATCATTGATTATACTCTTCTCTTCTCGTGTTCGTGATTGGAGCTACGGTAGATCGGGATTAGATCGTTATTTAGGACTCTTCTTTTGCGGTGTAATGCTTTAGGGTAAGTATGCAAACCTCATTCTTTCGTTAATCTGTGTTTTAAGGTAAAAGCCGAAATCCCTATCAACCAAGGGTGGCTAACCTTTGGACTAAGGGCATATTGGCCTCTTTTCTTTTGGTTTTGTGTGCGCTAGTGTGGACAAGGGGACGTACAGTAAAGGGTTTGAAGGCAAACATGGTCGGACATCTAGATCTAGTCCATATTTCGGTCGAAAGGTAAGAACCTTAGGGACTAAGGCAATGTTGGCCGAATATGGTAAGGAGATTAGTACGTATTTTGTGTTGATATGTAGTCTAACGTATCAGTAACTAGATTGTAGGCAACTCGCGTGTGGATCTCGCCAACTTACAATTACAAATCAGGTGTGTAAACGACACCCACTTATGGACTAGATCGGTAAAAGCCGAGACATTTTTAGAACTTGGGAGCGTGCGAGCGCTCATGAGGTAGATTATTGTTAATCTTGGTAATCTCAAGTGGTAAGGTTGCAGAGTGTGCAATTCTGTGCACTTCGGTACATTTGGGCTTAATGGGCCGAAATCGGGTTAATGGGCCAATAGGCTCAATTCGGTAAAAAGAACGCTCGGTAAGTGGTTCTAAAAAAACGTTAATGGCCGTATTTGCATGAAAACCCTAAAATAGTAAATTTACTAAAATACCCCTAAGTATGAAAATTACTGTTTTACCCCTAGGTGCAGAATGGTCGTTATACCCCTAGGGTAAATTTTTACTGAAAATGTATGATATTCTGATTCTATATGTTGTATGTCATGACATGTATATCTATTGCATGGGATATGGGTTATATTGATGGAGGAAGCGTTCTGGTGGCTCTGCCACAAATATCTGTTCCTGGTGGCTACGCCACACACATCTGTTCTAGTGGCTCTGCCACAATATCTGTATCTGGTGACTCTGTCACATTATCTGATCTGGCAACTCTGCTGCAAATTCTATGGTGTGAAGCGGATGGGTGGGTCAAGTTGTCTCCCCACATGGTGTAAGGTTGGTACGGGGGTGTATACGGATGGATGGGTTGGGTATTCTGCATGCATGATATATCTGCTTTGCTTCTGTTATGGCCCTATGGGCTTCATTCTGAATTCTGTATCAGGCTAAGGCTCAATTGAATCTGACTCTGAGGCTTGGACTGATTGGGACTATGGTTGGGTTATTTTACACACTGAGTTCCCCAAACTCACCTCTTATTTTCATCCATGCAGGTATCCCCAACCATAGAGGACTTGGAGCCGAGAGGGATTCGGAGTGGCCACATATTCTGCAAGCTTGGTTTCATCACATATTTAATTCAGTATTTTAATTATTTCGTTTTTGGGTTTTAAGTTGTAATAAGGCCGCTCTTAATATTTTTACGGTTTTATTAACTGCCCTATTTATACTCGATTTTTAACTGTTAGCTTTAGGCCGCTCGTTTTTTTGTTCAAAGTTAATAAACGATTTCAAACTCAACAAGTGTAACAAACGGATAATCTAACGACTTAATAATCAGAGTTACTTGCAAATCAACAATTAACCTCTGTTTTATAAAATCACTCTGATTACTAAACAAACCAAGAACACAATCAACCGTGAGTCAACGTGTCACGTCGGACTTGGCCGTAACGTGCAAGCTAGGTTTGAGGTGTTACACGAACAACCTATTTTTTTAAGGGTATAGCAGTCTTTTGGGCAGTTAGGGGTAAAATGATAATTTTATCCTTCAGGGGTATTTTGGTCATTTTAGTAAGTTTTGGTTTCTCGGAACCTAATATGACCTCATAACAGGTCTAACATCGCTCCAAGCAACTCAGAAAGTCTAAGTGGTCAAATAGGGTTTACGGGCCCAAAACCCCTAATGTGCCCAGGTGGCCCGTTTAGTCCAATTTTACGCCCGGTTTCACAAATCTTAACATCTATCATCACTTACTGAATATTTTATCCATATGGGCCCGTAGGCATGGCCCAAGTGCACGAAAACACACACAATGGCCTTCACAATCTATTCCCCACAATTTGTGGGTTCGGATCGGCCCACAAGTGTTCGTACACCCATAAGACCTCGTAATGCCGGCATTTTGGTATTCTAACTTTTCGACATTTGCCAATCTACGCTACTAGTGGTTGTAGTTACACACCTGTTTTGCGATTCTACTGCTGACGTGCGCTCACCCTATTGTCACAATAGTACTAATTAATACCCTGATTAGAGAATTAAAAGAACCATACTCAAGGCTAGTTCCATGCTTACCTACCACTGTTACGCTTGTCTACTATCTCTTGCGATTACTGCGAACCCGCAGTATTTGATCCAATGTCAATAGATCTAGGCACCTACGACCATTGATAATTCCAACAGAAGAAAGAAGGTTAAAAGAGTATTAACCCCCATACCGAACCCTTAGTTCTTTATCGAAACAAAAACTCTAATATCAAAAGCTGAAATCTAAAACAAGAAGTAATTACACTTGAATCCGTTTGACTGATTTGAGAGAACTAAGAAGTAGTCGTTCACTAACTCAAGCCCAGTGCTCTTGCAGGTTCAGTCGAAGCACAATGGAAAAGAGGGAATCAAGTATTCAATTATGCAAGCAGAACCAATGGAGTGAGCAATTGAACAAAAAGAATAATCAGCTTATAAGTATGCGAATGGTAGTAGAAATATGAGCTTTAACTTTGTAGCAATCGGCCAAGAGAGTGATTAGTAGAGAGTAGGTAAATTCAACTTTGTCAAACTTGTGAGGAAAATAAGAAGATGGCTATCTGAAAGTGAGAAAAGAGGAAGTAATCAGCTTCAAGAGAAGGTGAAAAAGAATTGAGAGAAAGAGGGTTTAATGGCCAAAGAAAAGAAAAGAAAAAAAAAAAGAAAGATTCAATCACATTCACTCAAAACAAGAAAATATGGAGAAAGGAAGTTATGCACAAACGCTAAGTCAACAGAGAAGTGAATGAGAAGAAGAAAAGAGACTTCTTTAGGCAATTTGGCACAATAAGCACACACCAAACAAAGAACCCAAATTGTCCCTACAAGAAATCGGCACAAACCTCACACCAAATTGTCGAAATAGCAAAAGTAAAAACCTGAAAATAATTGAAAGGAATTCGGCACCTACCACTCTCACAAATTGCCAAAATGCAAATGACCAACCCCTAGCTAATTCTGCAACCCAAAGATACCCTACATTCAGCGAACTCTATCCCTCAACCCAACTCCTTGAAAATCTCCACAATCTTCTCCACATATTTCTCTCACTGATCTCCTCCGAACCTCCTACTCCAAATTCAAACCAAGCTTAACTAATTTCAATCCTTATCCCTTACCAAATCAACAACCAAATCTAGTGTTTGAACTCAAATCCACCTCTTACCTAGTCCATGTAGCAAAATATCAACCTTTTACACACAGTGTGACTTGAACCCTGGACCTCTTTGCCAAGCATGTGATGCCACCTCTAAGCCCCACATGTGGTGCCTTTTGTGTAACACCCCAGACCCGGCCCAGACGTTATGGCCATGTCCGGTGTGCTACATCACCTAGACTATGCTACGCCGTCCTATATACTAAGTCTGATGTTTGAGATTTTTGAAAAGTAATACTTGTTTTTCTTGAAATTCCCGATTTAATTATTATTCAACCTAATTTCTATCTCATTTGTTAATCGTTTCATTTTAGTCTTATTGTCCTCCTTAGTCTTCAGTAAAGTCAGGTTGGTTAATAAAATGTTTGTTTAATTTTGAAAACGGTGTAGGTTTGTGTTTGAAATAAAATGGTAGAGAAATCCCGAATAACAGTTATAGCGGCCTTATTACAACCCATATCAAAATAAAACCAATAAAAGGTAATTAAATAATAATAAAAAAACCAACTATGATGAAAGTTCAGTCCTCGTGGCCACTCTGAATCCCTCCCAGCGTCCAAGTCACGATCTAGGGCTCACCTGCAAGGATGGAAAGAAAGGGTGAGTTTGGGAAAACTCAGTGTGTGCAGAACCCATCCAAAGCCCAAATTGGCTCAAGCCCACTGGGCCTAAACCCTAACTAGTCTCAGTCAGATACTGGGCCGAAGCCCTATTCAGGAAACAGTAATCTGGGCCAAGGCCCTATAACAGATACTGGGCTGAAGCCCTATTCAGATAACAGATTGGCCCATAGGCCCAGAACAGTACAGTACAGTAATACAGTATAAATGCAAACCCAATTGGGGAGATTACTCAACCCACCAACCGCTACACACCACCCGTACCAGCCAACACACCATGTGGGGAATAACTCGACCCACCTAGCCCACACACCACAGTCACAGCATGGCTGCTCAGTTAAACAGTATACGAGGCAAAGCCCCTTTCAGAAACAGTACGAGGCATAGCCCCTTTTCAGTAACGTGGCTGTGCCACTCACACTTCCTCCATTATCAAAACCCAACCCATGCAATGGATACATATCATGGCATGCAATACCAGTAACAGTCATGTCAAACAGTACAGTCAATTTTAGCCCTAGGGGTATAACGGTAATTTTCTACCTAGGGGCAAAACAGTAATTTCTTACCCTAAGGGTATTTCAGTAATTTTGCTCTCATGTTACAGATTTTATGCTTATTACAGTATTTATTAATCACATAGTTGTCACAGAAGTCCGGTTAACTCAGTTTTTCAGTCTTAGCATTCAAGCCCTAAAACCCCTAATGAGCCCTATTACGTCGATTGGCCCATTAGGCCCATTTAGTCCCAATTTCATAATCAGTTATCTTGTTTTAACTGTTTTCACGCCTACAGTTCATAATATTACCTTTAAACCCATTTTTACTCACATGGACCCAAATCGCCCATTGGGCCCATATTTGGCCCACCGAGGCCTAACTGACCATAATGTCCAAAATTTAGCGGTCAACACGCCTAACAGTGCCGATTCCAAAACTAACCTTCTCCTACTAACTTGAGAACGTTCGCACGCTCACAAGCTCTCGAAATACCGAAACTTCGGCATTTCGACTTTTCGGCTTTTGCCGATTTGCGCATTGAAGGGCGTTCGAAACACACACCTGTTTTGCAGTTTCTCCTACGAGATCTCCTATGCGTTAATCCCTACAATCCAATACTTAATTGATTAGACCATATTAACACTTAATCTGAATTGAAAACTTACCCAAAGCCTTACTTACACATTCGGCCAACACCTCCAATGGCCTTAATGTTCTTACCTTGCCGATTTAGATCCCTTTAGATCTAGATCTGATGTTCCAATGTCTTCAACTCCTTGTTTGATCACCTTCTTCTCTAACTAACACACAAAAAGAACAAAGAAAACACCACTTGATTTACCAAAAGTCCAAAACGACAAAATCCTTAACTTTAGGGACTTTCGGCTTTTCCAAATATGAAATATTGAACAGATCTGAAGTATTAAACACTTACCAACGATTTCCCTTCAGTTCCTATGCAGATCTGATGTAAATCTGACCCTTAAACGTCAGTAGAAACCTTATCTCTGAGATTTGCAATTTCGGCTATCTCCCTACAACTATGGTGATTTCGGCTTTTCAACAAGAGAAGAGGATGGCGTTTTGGGTGTAGATTTTGGGTGATGGTGTCAACAATGGTGTGATTCAAGAGAGTGTAGTAATCGGCCACAACAGGTGAAAGGAATAGGGGTGATTCAGCTTACAAGAAATCGGCAAGAAAGGAAGCAGTTTTCGGGATTTCTGGCACTTTGAGCAATCGGTTATGGTTGATTTTAAGAGGAATGAAAGCAAAAGAAAGAGTGGATCTGTGCAAGGTGGGTATTCGGCTAGGGAAGAGATCAAAGGGGAAGAAGAAAAATGAAAAAAACAATGGTAGAGGTGGAGAGGAAGAATTCGGCTATGAGCTTTCCATGGAGGTAACTTTTGGCTTTTCTGACAGTAGAACAGAGAAAAATTCCTAAGGTGGCTAACCCTAATTGTCATGACAGAAAAAAGAAAATGATATAACCCTAGTAGTCCCTCTAAAGCAATCGGCCCAAGTCCCTAAAGCCCCTTTGCCGAAATTCACTTAAGTTAGGCACATGCCCGGCACATGCTTAAAAATTAAAAAGAACTCTACGCTTACCTTGTAACTCGAACCCTTATCCTTGAATATCCACTTAGGCGCCACTTTTCTAGGAGCTTAGTGGCTCCACCTTGCCACTTTACCAAGAGCTCACTTGTGACATATTTTACACGGTTTTTCTTAAAAGCCCACTTAACCAAGTCCCCTTTCACTTGAAAATCCAACTTAATATTTTACCGGGTTTTAACTTAAACTTGGGCCTTCTATAGGCCCACTAACACATGTACATACATTATCAACCTTTAGAACACCAAAATTTTAAAAATTTCACTAAAATTCACAAAACCTGAAAAATCCCGAAAATCAGGGCGTTACATTTTGCCACTCTAACACAAGGCTTCTTATGTCATGAACTCCCCAATAATTTACTTAAGTCCTATGAACTGCCATCCATGCCCCCTTAAACCCAAAAATTTAAATTTTACCCAAGGCTTGGCTTCAACCCAAGCCTTCTAAAGGCCTCCCAAACACTTCCAAAACACCAGTTTAATACACCCCAAACATGCAAATTTCAATTCATGGAAAAAAATTCAAAAACCCTAAAATTTAGGGCGTTACAATCTTGTTCCAGGGTGGTAAACAAGCTTGGCAAATAGCCTATTTATGTCCAGATGGATAGGCACACAGGCGTGTGCTTAGGCCGTGTATGACACACGGCCAGCCCACAGGCGTGTGACTAGGCCATGTGTCCCTTGCACCCTACATGGATAGAATTAAATACCCATCAGTGTTACACACGGGTATGAGACACAATCATCTGTCTCAACCGTGTGAGAGACACGACCGAGACACGAGCATATGCCACGACCGTGTGTTTGCTGACATCAAAAATAAAATGTCAAGGTATTTGTACACGGGCCGCAACACAGGGACGGGCTTAGCACACAAGCGTGTGCCAGGCTGTGAAAACCCCTGTAGGTTTGATGCTGGAAGATAAATCTGCACGAGTGAGGGACACGGGCATGTCCCTAAATGCTTAGGCCGGGTGAACCACACAGGCCATAAGCACGGCCATGTCTATAGACCACACGGGAGTGTTGTCCATTTTGCACGGGCGTCTGACGTGATTTTAAGGGTTTTTGAAGAAATTTTCTTAAGTATCCGAAATGGTTTCTAATTTTCGTTTTAAGCCTTGTAGGCCCATAAGAAGGTCCGTAGGACAATGTTTGAAAAGTTTTAAATTAGGACACATTTCATTAAGTGCATGTGAATGTTTGTATGAGATTTAGTAGGTAACGCCTCGTACCCTATTCCGGTGTCGGATTCGGGTAGGGGGTGTTACATAACACCTATTGCATTGATTCACAAATATGTGGGTGTCTTTGAATAATGAAGGCCAGTAGAATCCTGATTGCAGAATCTTAACGACAGATTGCATGCTATCGAATTGACCTCCATAAGGAGCACCATGACAATGCTTTAGGATTGAAAGCATCTCCTCTTCTGGAACACAACGCCAAATAATGGTTTCATTGCATACGTTGAATAAATACAGCTCGTTCCAATGATACTTTACTACTTCATGAAGAAATCTTTCTTTTTTATGGCCTGTGACATTCAATGGGAGTTTTCCACACACTAGATAATTAACCAAATCTACATACCAAGGGGTTATATCTACAACAAATAATTTCTCATCTGGGAGTGCATCAACTATCTGAAGTATGTTTCCATCTTCGTTGCTAACTTCCAATCGAGATAGACGGTCTACATCTTGATTCTCTAAACCCTTACAGTTTTTTATCTCGATGTTGAATTCTTGCAACAATAAGATCCAATGTATCAGTCTTGGTTTTGCATCCTTCTTTACAAAGAGATATCTCAAAGCCGACTGATTAGTAAATATGGTAACTTTGCGCCAATAAGATAAGAACGAAACTTGTCGAATATAAAGACTAGAACCAATAATTCTTTCTCTATAGTGGCATAATTGATTTGAGCCTCTGTAAGATTTTTTTGCTAGCATAATAGATGGCGTGAAATATTTTTCCCTTGCATTGTCTTAGAACATCACCCACAGAAAAGTCGCTCGCCTCGCACATAACTTCAAAAGGTTGAGACCAATTTGGGTGCATTTACTAGCTGCGTCTTTAATTGAATGAATGCCGCCAAATATGCATCATCAAAGTGTAATGCCCTCACCCGTAACCGTCGTCGGACACGGCAACGAGGTATTACCAAACATCCACTTGCACGATCATTTAATTTCGACACATAAATTTACGTAAAATTTAAAACTTTTTCATTCATACATATAACATCCACATTATGGGCCTATGAGGCCCAAACAATACATTGGCTATGATCCGAGACCAAACCAAAACTTTTTGAACAGATGAAAATTTGACTCAAAATAGGGCACACGCCTGTGTCGAATAGGGACACACCCATGTCCCTAGCCCATGCGGAATAATTTTTCATTTCGCACCTTTAGGGGTTTTCACACAGCTGAGCACACACCCGTGTCCTTCACACGGCCTCAACATGCCTGTGTCCTCACCCCATGTGAAAAACTGGGGTATTCTGTTTATGACGTCATCGTGAAATTTTCGTCACACGGCCAAGCCACACGCTTGTGGGCTAGGCCGTGTCTATCACATGGTCGAGATACACGGCCGTGTCTCCACCCCGTGTGTTTACTACAAACATTTAATTTTCATAATTTTAAGTTCAGGGGACACACAGCCTGTCAACATGCCAGTGGGCTGACACATGGCCTAGACACATACCCGTGTGTCCACCCGTGTGGACAATTATAGGCTATTTTCCAAGCCAATTGCCACCCTAAAACACAAACAAATATCAACCAATTTTTCCAATTCACATTATAACATCAAAACTCATCAAAACATACATATTAAACCATCCACACACTAACTTTATCTATCATCAAGCATGCACATCCACACATATTTTTCATTCGCTATGCAAGCTTGCACATTAATAGATTATAACATTTTTTGACAAAATATGACTTAACCATCCATGGCTCATTTCTTATGGACAAAGTACCAAAACATTACTAACAAATGGACCCAAAAGAACTATGACACATAACCAAAACAATAGACCACCTATACATGCCATAATATTCAAAGTTCATAATCAAATACCCAAAATGATTGTTGATAGGGTTGATGGAATCTCGATGATCACCGAGCCTCGGACTAGCTTGACAAACCTATAAGGGAAGGGAAAAGAGAAGGGGTAAGCTTTTAAGCTTAGTAAGTCCATATGCAAAATTAATGAGCATTTAAACAAAATTGACATAGCAAATGGAAAATAAATTTTCTTATCATATGCTTAAGTTTGGAAATTATCACTTACTCATATGATCTTACCACATGATTCAATACATACATTAAGCACTTAACACACATGATAGTTTTCATATAACCTGCACATATACATTCTTAAACATACGGTCAAATCTTTTACATGCAATCACATTTTAGCAAATCAATTCGAATAACCCGATGAACCACATGAAATACTAAAGGATACACAAAATAAGGCACAAGTGCCACACATAATGTCACAGCCCATTTTAGTCCCTAGTCGGAACAGTGGTTTCGGGACCACGAATCTGAGGTCGAAATAATATTTTATTATTTTCTATGTTTTTAATATGCGAATTAGTATGTGTTGAAGTGTCGTGCGAAAATTTGATCGTTTGTGTGATTAATTATGAAAAAGGATTAAATTGCATAGTTGGTAAAAGTAGCATTCTAATTGTTGATGTATTATATTGCTAAGATTTGTAATGATTAAAGTCCTTAAAAGGTTATTAAACCATTTTAAGGTTAGAGGACATATATGTCCATGGTTTAAATAGTTTTAATTGATGATTCATTAAGGGTAATATGGGAAATTATTAATAAAGTGATTTAAAATAAAACAATTTGATTAAAAAGGCCATATTCATGTTCATTTGCCCAAATATTCAAAAGAAAAAGAAAATAAAATTCAAGCTAGGGTTTGGCTCTTTATTTCTTTGATTAAGGTATGTTTTGACTTTGGTTTTTGATGATTTTTATGTTTTTGAGATCGTTGCTTAGTCTACTCTCAAGCCCATGTTGTATTTTGAAGAGTTGTTGATAGTCATGAGATATACCATTGATGAAATGTTGGGTTTTGGGATGTTAGTTTTTTATAAATGAAATATAGGTGTTTGATTGACATGTTTATCCTTGAATTTTTAATGAATTTAGCTAAATTGGGCTAAGTTGTGACATTGTTAATTTAGAAGACTAAAATAAGGAATTTATGAAATATGTGGGCTTGAATGGACTAAATAGAAAACTCGGCTAGGCCTTATTTAAAGAAACTGGGTGTATTTGATGATTTTATGAATTAGGGACTTAAATGTCAAAATGTGAAAATGTAAAGGATATTTTGTAAAATGCCCTAATTGTGTGTCCTTGTATTGAATTGATTGAGTGTGTGATTGAATGAGTTATTTTTAATACGTATAGATCAAGAAAAGTGAAACTCGGACTTGGATCATGGGAAATCAAAAGTTGTCGAATACATTATAATGATGTTAATTGCATTGATATTGAAAGAATTGAAATGAATGGAACCTCGGAAGAGGTGGAATTAGTGATATCGTTGTTGTGGATGAGTTAGTAATAAAGAACGACATTAAGAAAGCTCGGTTGAACCATAGGATTAGTTTTGGAAGGTAGTAACATGTTACTAGTATAAGTGTTTGGCTTCGGGCCATGATATCGACACTTCGGGTGCGAGAAACATCTTGATTTGGCTTCGGACCATGGTATAGATGTTTCGGGAGTAACCTTGATTTGGCTACGGGCCATGCTATAGGTGCTTCAAGATAAGTTACCTTGAGTTGGCTATAGGCCATGGTATAGGTACTTTCGGATGCTATGTTTGAATGTTCAACTCTGAAGCCGAATGGTTCAACAAGTGAACAGGAAATGCTTATGGAAGTAGTGGTATGAAATAGATCATGTATGTACAATGTGGTAGTTGTGGAGACAAAGTACATAAGTGAGATGATATGAATTGAATCAAAGAGGTATGAATCTCAATTAAGTGAGGAACCATGTGGTAAGACATGGATAAAGGTTTGTAATGCTTGTTCATGGTTCAAATTAATGGAATGGTAGTTTTTTTTACAATTATATGTTAAATTACTTACTTATGACTTACTAAGCTTTAAAAGCTTACTTTGTTTGTTTATTTCTATTTTATAGATCATCAAACCTACTGAAGGCTCGGGAATCATCGAGGATCGTCATCACCCTATCTGAACTCATTTTGGTACTTTTAGTGTTTTTGAATAGCTAAGTATGGCATGTATAAGCTAGGAAGGGTTATATGTATATTTTGACTTGTAAATAGGCTAAGCCATGTGATTTGGCTAGCCAAGTTGTAAATATGGTTGTTTGGGTATGTGATAGGTGATGTAACTTTGGTATGCCTTATAATGCATGAATGGCCTCACTTAATATGATTATTATGGTATGAGTAAATGATAAACTTTGGTAAGTTTTAGTTATGAATTGATAGGGTTAATGATGTGGTATTATAACAATTGATATGTTATGGCTTTGGCTTGATTTGTGAATGATTAGTTGGCTAATGTGCATGATTTGGTTGGTGATATTCTTGGTCTTGTTGATGGATATTTTGGGCATGTTTTGGTTGTGAATTTTGGTGTATTTTGGCTTATAGGGAGTACCCAAATTGGGTGGTAAAGTTGGCTTTTTGAATGGTCTATTTTTGTCCACACGGGCAGAAACACAGGCGTATGTCTCAGCTGTGTGTGACACACGGTCATAGTACACGGCCTTGTGTCCCCTGGGGTATCCGTTGGATTAAGTCAGTATACCTTATAGGAGTGACATGGCCTAGCAACACGGTCGTGTCTAGTGGCCGTGGGTGCAAGTCAGTAGCCTCTCTAATTTTCACACGGTCGAGCACACGGGCATGTCTCGTGGCCGTGTGAACAAGTCAATATGTATGCCCTATTTCGCCACAGTTTGGACACATGAGCGTGTCTGGTCACCGTGTGAGGCACACGGCCTGTCCACACGAGCATGTGACCTCAACAGTTTTGAAAAATGTTCAAGTTCTGGAAAAATTTTCTAAGTGTTTGGTTTAGTCCCTATCTTCTTCTAATGTGTGTTTAAGGTCTTGAAGATCTTCATAAGGGACTCTTGATGATGTATGATTATGTTATGATGTTAATGAATGTGAAATGCCAGTAAAGTTCTGATTTGTCTGATAATGCTCCTAACCCTAGTCTGATGACGAATACGGGTTAGGGGTGTTACACATAATGTAGTCGAAGCTACCACTTATCACATAAGGGCTCAATAATGAGCTATTTTCGGGTCTACTCAAACAAGCTGATGGTGTAGTCGATACTACTCAGTGCTGCTCACACAAGTTGACATGTATCTGCAACAAATGCAGGATTACCTAGCCACTAGTAGTTGAACTAGACTAGCACCAGGAATCACATAAACAATCGATAGCAATCAATGGTTTTCTAGTGACATGTCACTCGTATCCTAATGATTCCTAAGGTTCAACCGGGATTTTCTTTTACCTATCGATTTTATTTCCTCACATATTCGATAGTTTGATACTAAATTTTAGAATTTCAAAATAATTAATATAATTAAAATTAATGATTAAAAATAACTCATTATTCACATATAAGACCTACCTCGGTGCAAAAATATATCTTTTCGATTTAGTCCGATGCCTTGCCTTTTACGCGGTCAAGGTCAATTTCGCGTCGTTGTTGATCTATAACATCAAATTTAACTCATTCAATACATACATTACTCAATTGGACACAAAATCATCCTATGGTAATTTTTACCATTTACCCTAAACTTTATCAATTTTTACACTTTAGTCCCTAGGCTCGTAAAATGAGATGTATCCATTTTTCTACATTCCCAAGCCTAGCTGACCCTATTTCTCTCTTATAGCAACCCACAATTCTCAATGTTTCACAATTTATGCACATATTTTACAACTTTTTCATTTTAGTCCCTAATTACATTTTCTTAAAAAATCACTTAGCAAAAGTTGTTTACCACACATTAAACTTCCATTTTCTACCAATAAACATCAAAATGCTTTCATGAAACACATGGTTAAAATTTTAAACATGAACTCTAGCTTAAAATAGTGGTATAGAAAGCTAGGTCAAGGTACGAGGATCTCAAAAATACGAAGAACATGAAAAACCGGACTATGAGTCACTTACTTGGAGCTTGAAAAAGAAAGAAACCCTAGCTATGGAGTCCCCCAAAGTTTCGGCTATACAAGGTAGAAGATGGACACAATTTTGGCTTACTTTTCCCTTTTTATTTCATTTAATACCCAAATAACCAAAATGCCCTTAATGACCTTCTTTGCAAATTTTTCCTTCCATGGGTATTTTTGTCCATCTTGCCATAAAATGGTCTTATTGCTAAATAAGGACCTCTAGCTTATGATTTCAATTCAATTACACTCTAAATGCTTTAAGAACACATATTTTGAAATTTTTGCAATTTAGTCCTATCATTCAATCGGACACTTTATCGATAAAATTTATTTACTAAATTTTTACTCATGCATCAATCACACAATATATCTTAAAACTCTATCGGAATAAATTTTTCTATTTTAGATTTGTGGTCCCAAAACCACCGTTTCGTTTAGGCCCTAATTCTTGCTGTTACACAAAGAGGAATTTTCGATTCTGTTCCAGAAATGAGCATAAGGGCTTTGCAGTTTTCCAGAAATCTCTGATAAATCTTTGATAAAACCTCGCATGCCCAAGAAAATTACGAATACCTTTCACATTTTTCGGTAGAGGTAATTTCTCAATGATTTCCATTTTAGCTTTGTCTACTTCAATGCCTTGACCAGAAGGCGATGACCAAGCACAATGCCTTCAGTTGCCATGAAATGACATTTTTCCAATTTAGAACAAGATGTGTGTCTTCACATCGCTGCAATACTTTATCCAAATTGCCAGCGCAATAATCAAAATCATTTTCATAGACTGAGAAATCATCCATAAAACCTCTAAAGAATATTCAATCATAACCGAAAATATTTCCATCATGCACCTTTAAAATGTAGTTAGTGCATTGCAAAGACTGAAAGACATTCAGTGAAATGCAAAAGTACCAAAAGGACAGGTGAAAGTTGCTTTCTCTTGATCCTCTGGTGCAATAGCAACTTGATTGTACCTAGAATAGCCATCTAAGAAGAAGTAATAGACTCTTCTAGCAAGCTTGTTCAACATTTGGTCAATGGAAGGAAGTGGGAAGTGGTCCTTTCTTGTGATAGCATTAAGTTTGCGATAATCTATACAGACTCGACATCCCAAAGAAATGCATGTAGGAATTAATTTTTCTTTGTCGTTGCTAACCACAATGATGCCACTCTTTTTAGGAACGCATTGCACTGGAGTTATCCAACTGTTATCAGAAATAGGGTAAATAATTCCAGCATCAAGCCACTTTATAATTTCTTTCTTAACAATTTCCTTCATCTTCTGGTTTAATCTTCTTTGTTGCTCAATTGATTGTTTGCCTTTATCTTCCAACTTGATCTTGTGCATGCAAAAAGATGGACTAATGCCTCAGATATTGGCAATACTCCAAGCAATAGCTCGTTTATGCTGTTTAAGAATATGGACCAATTTTTCTTCTTGAGCTACATCCAGTGTTGCGGAGACAATAAATGGGAGAGTATTGTTATCACCAAGAAAGACGTATTTAAGATGAATAGAGAGTGGTTTCAATACCAAAGTCGCAGCTTCATCGATAGATCATTTGAAAATTGGAGTTGTTCTGTTGGCTAAGTCTAAGGATTCAATTTGTCATCCATGCCTGAGTTCAATATTATTAGCTTCAACCATGCTATCACAATTATCTAAGAATTCATCATTAGATGTCACTGCAATCTTTTCAAAAAGTATTATGCTTTGGTTATTGAATTCTTCCTCAATTAGATCATCTAGCATATCAACAATATGGAATTCTTCTTTATCCTTGCATTGAATAGATTCAAAAACACAGAAGGTAATGTGCTCATCATTAAGTCACATGGTCAGTTCACCTTTTTAAACATCAACAAGAGTTCGTCCAGTGGCTAATGGGAATCTCCTTGTCTGCCTCGCAATCAAGTATGATAAAATTAGCTGGAAAAATGAATTATCTACACGAACTAAGATATCTTTTATTTTCCCTTCAGATTGAGCCAAAGATTGATTAGCTAGTTGCAATGTCACTGCAGTAGGTTTCATGTGACCAATTTCCAACTTTCTAAAAGTAGATAGTAGCATTAGGTTGATGCTAGCTCTAAAGTCGCATAAAGCCTTGCCCAAATTGTAACACCCTGAATTTTGGGCCTAGGAGAATTGGGCTTCGAGTACCAGACAAATTTGGATTTTTGTAATTTTCGCAAATGGTTTGAGTGGTGTGTTGGATAAGTGATTTGGGGTGTGTTTGAGGGGTCGTTAGGAAGCCTGGGTGCAAGCCTGACTGTTGGCAAAATTTTAATTTTTAGGCTTAGGGGAATATGGATGTTAACTTATAGGGCTTCAGTTATTGGGGTTTCATGACGCAAAGAGACTTGTGGTGGAGTGGAAATGACATCTCATGCAAGGGAAGGAGAATTGGAGTTCGAGTCTTGGGATGAGCATCAAGGTAATTATTTTGCACTTGGTGATAGCTGGTGGTTGAGTTGCATTTGAACTCTGCAGGAAGGAAAGTTGAATTGGTCTTGAGGTTTGCAAGGGTGTTACCTAATCGAAAGGTACTCTTATTCTTTTAATTTATTGATGGTTGTAGTAGATGTCTATTTCGGCTCATTGGGTTTGTTGTTAAGATTCAGCCAAGTGTGTTTTTGTCCCTATACCATAATATATGTGATTTTAAGTCACTTAGCTGAGTGTTTAACTTTGTAAATCGGTTGCATTACAGATTAGTGATAAGAACGTGAACCGTTTGAGGGACAATGATCTTAGAGGGATCAAAACCGTTTGAGCAGACAAGGTAAGGAGGAGTATTTTGGATTACGCGATTAAGTGGGTAATCTTACTTTGATAGCGGATTAACGAAATGTTCTGATTGAGATGTAGGTTTTACGCACGTGGATCTAAGCGTTCTCTTTTAGCAAGGTGTGTACACGCACACCACTTTAACGATAGATCGGCAAAAGCCAAAATCACGAAAAGCCAAAATGTCGGATTTCCAAAAGTGTGATGACGGCAACCACACGAGTGTGCAAACGCTCGTGTGAAAGGACTGGTACAACGATAGACGCCCCATGACTGATCTCATGGACTTGGGCCGCTTTTGGTCAAATGGGCCGAAACGGGCCATATGGGCCCGTGGGCCTGTCTTGAGCAAAATTCACTGATGGTTGTGAAATGACGAGCCGGTCATGTTGACTACATGGCTAATGGCGGATTTAAGCTTAGCTGGCCACACGAGCGTGTGGGCCCCACTTGGGCCGCATATTGGGCCTTAAGCCCAATTATATGTTTTGATTGAAAAAGGTTGCATGAGTCACCCAAGATGGTTGTAAACCTATTGATGGGTCGGTAAATGTATTTAGACCTCAAATTGTGAAATGACTGTTAAGCCCCTGAAGGGCCAAAAAATGACTAAAATGCCCCTACATAATTATAACTGTTCTGTATGCCATATTATGTTATGTTTGCATTCAAGTGACATTATACGGACCCACTAATCTAATTTGTTATGATCGCACGGTCGCCCAAGACGATTGTGGACCCACCGGAGGCTTTAAGCCAATTATGTGATTAGCAGCTTTGCTGCAGTATTGGTGTGTTGGCTGGGTAGGTCAATTAAATCCCCCCGGGAGTGTAGGGTTGGAAGGGATACGGAATGCAAGGCTGGTTTGGGCATTGTGCACTGCATATATTGATTCTGATAATGAGATGGGCTCAGGCCCAGTTAAATGTAACATGTGCTATTGTGATTTGGGCTTGGGACCAACTGAGGCTATTATGGGCTAGGGTCCAATTGCCACCGTTATTTTAATGGGCTTAGGCCCAAATTGATTGTTGTATGACTGTTGAGGGTTGTACGCACTGAGTTTTGAAAACTCACCTCCCTCTTTATCCTTTTTCAGGTGACCTTCAGTAGGCGGTTCGACATGGCGGAGGACTCGGACGTGGCCACACTACGAGCAATCTTAAGTTTATAATGCTTGCTTTTACATTATTTAAATTATTCTCTTTGGGTTTAAATTGCTGTAATTATACAAGGAAAATTAGGGTCCGATTAGGCCGCACAAGATGGTTTAATTTTCTTCAAAGGGAGGTTGTACCTTTTACCCACCTCACCAATTATTCTCACTATTATTTCCTCTATACATACTATGGCACATGAAGGGGGATTGAAAACATTGCATCGTCTTTGTCAAGATTTTTTTGGAAAGGAATGAAGCTTGCAACCTTAGAATTTGTGCAACGTTGCTTAGTATGCCAACGCCACAAATGGCAAAATTTATAGCCCACAGGTTTACTTCAACCTCTTCCAATACCACAACACGTTTTGGCTGATATCTCTATGGATTTCGTGGAGGGTCTACCCAAAGTTTAAAGGAAATCTGTACTTATGGTGGTTGTGGACAGACTATCGAAGTACACTCAGTTTTTACCCTTGTCCCATCTGTTTACTGCTATATCTGTTGCTATTGTTTTCTTTGCAGAGGTATTCCGACTTCATGGCTTGCTAGAATCCATAGTTTCGGACCATGATAAAGTTTTCCTCAGCCTGTTTTGGAAGGAATTATTCTGTCAAAGTGGTGCTAAGCTCACTTTTTCTTCAGCATACCACCCCCAATCTGATGGTCAGACAGAGGTAGTTAACCGAACAATAGAAATGTACCTAAGATGCCTCTAGTGATCATCCACGACAGTGGGTCGATTGGGTTCCATGGGCTAAGTATTGCTACAACACCTCATATCACACTGCCCTAAAAGCCACCCCTTTCCAATTAGTATACAGTAGGGATCCACCTCGACTTCTCTCCTATTCGACTGGTTTTGCAAGGATTGAAGCTGTGGATAAGGCTCTACAAGATGGGGATACACTTTTACAAAATGCTCGGGATAAACTCTTGCAAGCTCAACAACGAATGAGGAACACTTATGATTTGGGGCACAGAGAGTTGAATTTTAAAAGTCGAGGACTGGGTTTGGTTACGGCTTCAAAATATCGACAATTGACGATAACTAAACAAAAGCATCACAAGTTGTTGCCAAAATATATTGGTCCTTTTAAGGTATTGAACAAAATAAGAACAGTGGCCTATCAGCTTGAATTACCTACAGGCAGCAAAATACAAGATGTATTCCATGTTTCTTTCCTCAAAGAATACAAGGGACCTCAACCAGATGCGGTAGGAGACTTGCCCTTAGTACATGGTGGCAAGGCATTACCTACTCCACAAGCTATTATTAATACTCAGCTTAATCGAGGTCGACAGGAACTATTAGTGCAATGGGCAGGATGTCCTCAAGAAGATGCCACTTGGGAACCAATTGATAGTTTTCGAGCAGCTTATCCTGAATTTAAGCTTGAGGACAAGCTCAATTCCAAAAGGAGGAGCAATGATATAGATGTTTTCATTGAAAAACGATATCAAATAAGGCATAGGAATTAGAGATTTACATTTATTTAATTTCCTTAGGAATTTTAGTTTTACTAGATTTTTTATAAACTTTAAATTAAGGATTCTATTAGGACTTTAAAATAGGAATTCTACTAGACTTTAAATTAATAATTAAATTAGGACTTTCCCTTTGTAATTAATAGCTTATAAAAAGGCTACAAATAAGAAATAAAGTAAGCAGTTTATTTTTATCACAAACGTTAGTTTGGGAAAAGGGTTCTGTCAAGGACAAATCTGTCTTTTTGAGTAACCATAGGTCGAAGCAAGAATTCTTTCGGGTCTAAACCTGTGACTAGATCCTACACCAAGGCGCATAATAGACTGTTATGTAACTTTTAAAAGTTAAGTAAACAAAATATAAGTTTAAACAAAATTAGAGACAATTGATGTAGTTTACCTTATTTATAATCATCCCATCACTCATAATTGGCTGCCCTACAAGACAATGCATACCCAAAAAGACAACAAATATATATATCTAAGGCTGTGATAGATTTTCACTTTCATTGTCGTAAAACTAAAAGAACTGAGATTTATGACACTCGGTTCAAAAATAAACTAAATTACTCTGTCAAAAAGGAAAAGAAAACAAAAACTAATCAAATACAAAACAACTGGATTCCTTACGGTGACTATTCTGCCCGAGATATTCAGCATGCCACACTCAATGGCAATACCCATGCTATAGTTCATCTCTTTTTCTCAATAAATAAACCGCTATTACCTCAGGAGAAATATACAACTCAAATAAAATTTTACTGTCCTTGGCAGCTCCACTTCATTAAATAATACAAGTTGGTCGCCTCAAAAAGGGGAGGAAATCATCGATATCGAAGTGCTTGATGATAAGCAAAGCCCTTTCGGACACTGACGTTAAGAGTAGACTGCAAAATTAGAATAGACTCTGACAAACCTTGACCTCAGATGCCTGTGCCTCCAACACAGCTTGCCCCGAAGGACTTGAGCTAACAATCCTCACTGCTGCATCAAATACAGCTTTTTGGTACAGGTCGTCTTCCATCTTCTTAAGGATTTCCCTTACCACATTAAAATCTAATCCCCCAGCCAATGCAAGTTTCCCAATTATTTCTCCGAAATTATTTGGTGCTTTTGGTAAATCAATGCCAATATCATCCAACAAGGCACCATAGAGCAGACACCCTGTCCCTATGTCTCTAGCTGTAAGAACTTTCTTAATAAACAAGTATTCTATAAGCTTTGAAACTGGCTCGACACAAGGTGGGATTTTCTCCAAGGCAATGGAGATCGCTTCTTTCACAACCTCGGGATAGTACCCCGGAGATTTTAGTTCCTCCACACACTGCAAGGCTTCATCCAGAAGCTTAACACTGAAATATTCCTCCAACAGTGCCTTTGTTTTTCTACCAAGTTCATCTTGATTCAGTCTTGAAGCTGGTGTAACTAGTTTCTCCAAAACTGGAGACACAGCAGCCACCGGAACAGGTTTGGCAGGAAGAGAAGGTTGTGCCACAGGAGGGGATGAGCCTCCCTGCAACAGGGCACTTGTCTTACCACTCATTAGGCCACCACTACCTTGAGGCAACAACCTTGGATTCACTGAAGTTGGTTTATTGATTGAAGGTGAAGGAACACGCCCTCCAGGTAGCATACCCAGTCCATCACCCCTTGGCATTGATCGTGTTCTAAGAACCTCCCAGTTATCATTTTCCATTCCAGGCATACCAGGCATTCTCCGAGTTCCCGGCATTCCAGGCATCAAACCCCCAATACCAGGACGAGTTATGGGAAAACCCCCAGGACTCATTGGACCAACAGAAACAATACGACTATTTCTAATACTTGCAGTAGCACCGGGACGCAGCCCAAGATTTTTTTCGGCTTCAGAATGGATTTCAGTAATTGTTTTGGCTTTCACCTGCAAAAATCAGTTAAACACGAGTTTGATATCAAAACCCATTAAATTGGCATGTCAACAACTTCTTTCTAATCTAATACAGGAGCTTAATGGCATTTAGGAGTGTTACCTCTTCACGCCTTGGAACCCAATTGTTAGCACGCAGATCAAGAACATCACGAACCATAAATCTCAGTCTTGAAGCAAGCTGAGGATTTGTGACCAATTCCTTCAGTCTATTGAAATATGCATCATTTATGCGTCGTGATTTTGGGCTCTCATCAAGCTGCTTACCAATAGTATTGAAGAACTGACAAATTGCTTCAACATTCTCCTCCATAGGGCAGGCTTTAGTATCATGGCCCAAAAGTTCCTGATTGACAGAACAAGAAAAAACGATTTAGCATAACCTACTAAAAATCCAAGTTCCACCAATGAGAAAGGTAGTATTGGGAATAACCTGCACGATGTGATGGACTATCTTCTCAGGTACCATTTTTTGCTTCAGAAGCTCACCAATTAAACGAATGTTACCTAGAGTACGAAGTTTGACCAACCTTTCTTTATCCCTACGCTCCATCTCTAGCTCAGGGGCAGTCATCAGCGCCACTTCTTCCCTAAGCTTGTCAGCTCCCTCAAATGCCTCCTGACAGTTATTCAAGAGGACTCGCTTAAATGTAATTTCTTTTCCACCAGGTTCATCGGAAGGGAATGAAGGGAGCTTATCATTGAGATCAGAACATAAAAGAGCATACATAGGACAAAATGTGGGTTCCAAAACAGCCTTCTCAAATATTAGAGAAATAACCCCCTGTAAAGATGCAAGCGATATCATCAATGATGTCATCTTACAAATGCAATAACTAGAAAAGAACCCGATTAGATGAAGTGTATAGAAGAGTGTAATTTATAGAAACACGTACATAGAAATACACACAAAAAAGCACAAAATAAAATAGAGTAAAAGAAATGTAGAAAGTGATAACCTTCAAGATGTCAGCTGATGTAATACCAGAATCAATAAGTTGGCCCTTCAGAAGATCATACTTCTCAGGAGTCAGCTTGTTCAATATCCTAGACAGAGAAAAGTCATTCAGAATAACCAGTAATACATTCTCATGCAAACTCAATAAAAATGCACATAGGAAATTTCCTAAAAATGGAAGTCATCTCGTATTAAGTATCTTCCAGAACTAAAAGCTTCAATACCAACCATACTAAAGAAATTTGTTAACTCTGAATTTAAGAACCATAATATTCCAAGGTTGAAAGTACACATATATGCCTAGTATAACTTGAAAACAAAAGAAAATATTCTTACTACACAGATTTACTACAAAGATTATTGGCATGCTATTATGCTTAATCTAAAGATCAGATCCTAAACAAGATAATAAAAGCAACGTATTTTTATGGTTTTGTGATAGAAATAGAAGAGCATATGTGATGCAAGAAAACTGCTATGGTTTCTCAACAGGAATCAGCGACACATATATGATTTAAAAAAAACATATTTTCAGTATGTTTACCCTTTAACAGTCTTTAGAACACGATCCTTTTCAGATACGTTGCCCCTTCTAGCAGACCATGGCACCTCAGCCTTCACCAAAGCTGGAGTTTGTCCCCCCTAGTTCAGCCAAATGAAAGCAGATGTTAATGCCAAAGCCAAATGACTGGCATAGCTTGCAGCAGGAATAAACTTGCCTCTCACAGGAATAAGTACAAAGCTAAAATGAAAACTATAAGTGGAAGAGTTCCTTGAATGTTATCCTTATAGAAAAAATTAATCATTGGAACTAGTGCAGGCCGTGGGAGGCAAGCAACTGATATGCTTCGCAACTAATGCACAATAATGCGATGAAGCAGAAGCAAATGAGTTAATAAATAAAAAGAAGATAAAATCCCAAATGTAGGGTTATTTATGTTGAATCATCTCATGACAAAACGAAACAAATTTAAAGAAAATTAAAAGCAATCATTACTATTGCAATTTCTTGAACAATTGCTACAAGAATGATATAAATACCTAGATTTTAAGTGGAGTGGAATTGTCAATGCAAGCACTAATGCCTAATATAAATTCAGCTATAACTGTTTTGAATACCTGCCCTACCACCCAAAAAGAACAATTCTGGCAACAGCGAACACAAATGATAAACAGCTTAAGCCACAGGAAATATTACATAGACAAAAAGAGATCATATTATGTTATGTCAATTACCAGTTGGTTAGAGGAGATTTGTGCTTGACGATTGAATTGACTAGCTTCTGGTTGCTTGGAGTCATAATGGTTCCCCAATTCTCTATCATGAAGTGATTCCCAGGACCTCTCCTCTCCGTCAGATGAAAACTGTGCTGAACGGTTACGCCAATCACGATTGTCAGGCTCAGAGTAACGGTTGTGACTTTGATTTGGTGGCTAGAAAAGTCAAGGATGAAGAACATGTTTTAACAAAGAATGATTGCTTGGCAGCAATATAGGAAAATAAAGGAAATTCCTCAAGGCAGTTAATAAATCGCAAAATAAGCCAACCAAAAAGTAAAAAAGCAAAAGAACACTTAGAACTCACGTTACTTTCTCCACGAGTCCGGGTCTGATCTTCACCAAAGAGTTCCACTTCAATTTCTCGTTTGATTTTAAGAATCTCGTCGGAAACTTCTACAGCCTAAAGAGAAGGCACGCAGCATAATCAGATATTATATCACACAATAGTCAAAGTGCCATTGACTTCAATTTAATAAAACTGAAACAGATTACTAACAACACTAAAAAACTTACATGCTTGATCAACTGAATATAATTGAAACAGGATACTGAATACATAGAACAACTTTCATGCATGCAAGCAAAAAGCAGAATTGTCCTTTTCTGGTTGATTTATGGAACTAAAATGCTAAAAATAGTCCACCGATGCACAGATAAAGTATATTACTCAGCACAAGTAAATAGAATTACCTCCCTAAGCTTTAGAAACTGGTCCCTAGTGTACTGCAAACGTTCACGACCCTCAAATCGTGAGTCTCCAGCCTACAACAGTAAAGCAATTGATAACTTCAGATTTTACAAACCAACAGTATGCATCATGTTAAACTTCAGATAAACTATCTACAGAATAAATAAAACAATGAAAGAAGCAAAATCTAAAAGATGGCTTAGAACATACGGGACTTTTTTAACATAGTTACTAAAAGATTAAACTTATTTATCCAATGAAAACAATGTATACTACCAAAGTTCTCAAATAACAACCAAATAAAAGGACATCGCATAGTTGAAATCTCTAGATTATTGTATCATAAGGAGGCTGTCAAAAGACCCAATCTTTTGTACTTCATAACCTTTGATATGACTTAGGCAGTGGACCATACAATCCCGATAGGACAACACACAAGAAAACATAAAGTGGCAATTATAACTATAAATTATGCTCTCATACAAACCATTAATGGAGATTTAAAAAACTCCACAAGTAGGTTTACTTGATCACCATGTATCCAATTAAATCGCATATCAAAATATCATCGTACATTACCATCAAAATATATCAAAATATCATCGTACATAGCCATAAGAACACAGAAAAGAGGATTAACCCATAATTAGAAAAAGTCAATTGATCTTTGATCAATAGGACACCTAGATCTGTATAAACAATATGAAGTGGTCCTTTATGGGCAAACAAAGCTCAGACATAACTAAATCCATCACAGTTTACTTTGTCCATGTTTACAGCAAGCAGAAATACTAAGTGCCCAATGAAGAATTATGGCAAAGCTAATTCTAAGCAAGTGCTAAAAGAAATTCGGAGAATACAAGGTTTGCTACTAAGAGCACAAAGGAATAAATTGGAGCCTTTCAAACAAAAACAAAAGCAATTTTTATCTCAAACATAAGTTATAGAACCAACAATAGCAATGTAAACTCAAATCTACTTGCTAATATCAATCTTCCAAAGAGCACAGCCTAACTAACAGCTGGCAGACTAGCAATTTAAAAGAAGCAACCATTTAAATCCAATACCAAAACATCTAAAAAGACCAACCCAGACAAAACCAATCAGAACCCAATAAAATAAGAGATAAAAAAAAGACTAGATCCAGGAAAACTGAGATATGGGTTCTGAATAGAGAAAGGATAAAAAGATAGAACCTTGATAGAAAAGGCAGGAGGAGCACCAGCATGGGGACGAAAGACGGGAAGATCAGAAGAAAGGGAACCAAAGGCTAACGAAGAGGAGGAGGATGAAGAAGAGGGAGCACCAAAGAGTCTGCTCCCTCGACCACCACCAGGTCTTAAGCTTAACACCGTCTGATCACCCTGCTGCATACCTCGGTCTTTTTGACAAGAAACTCAATCTCCGTCGTCGGATCAGAAACAAAAGCGATGTGTAAAACACTGAATCTGAATATAAAGAGATTGAAAAATAAAAAATAAGATTTGGGAATATAGAGAGCCAAGAAACAAAAAATAAGATATTCCCTCTCTGCTGCGGGAGAGCAAAGGGGAGAGGAGAAAGGAAGTATGTGAGGACGGCAGACAAACACCAACAACAAACCCTTATTTTGGAGATTTTATTATATTTCCTTTTTCTAGGTGATTTGGAAAATACGCTTCCATCACCAACAACAACAGTAAACCCCCCGCCCTCCCCTTATTTTTCCTTTTCCAGGTTTTTTTATTACACCATTCGGGGTGAATTAAACGTGTGTGCCGTTTTTGTTTTAAAATTGAGCAACTATACCGTTTTCTTTTAGGTTGTTTGAGAGAAATGAAAACTCATCTTACAAGACATGATTTTAGGGCAATGTTTTTTTTCTTTTTTCTTGTAACGGTTATAACATCAAAGATTACACTCTATCCCTCAAATTTTTTATATAAATTCCTCTAAATTTCATTATTTTCAATATGAGTTTATTCTCTCTGATATTAATTCTCAATTCTTTCAATATTTTTTTCTAAATCATATTCTATTTGATTTTATTTTATTCCTTATAATTTGTAAATTGACAAATCAATTTATTCAGTTGAATGATAAGTACATCTCTGATATTCAATTACAAATGGTAAGAAAATATTATTAAATTATTTAATTTTAATTAGCTAATTATTATCTCGTTAACCTTATTAATTTTTCACGTTTATATAATCAGGTCTAAGATTGAATTTTTGAGACATACACAATTTAAGTGTGAGTGCATCAGTTGAAATTCATGGACACTTGCGAGATAAGAGACTCTCATACGTGAGGACTAAATTGGATCCCCCACTTATCAATGTTTTGGTGGAAAGATGGAAACTCGAGACACACATTCCATCTTCTCTGCAGTGAGTGTACACTTGAGGACGTTGGTTTAAAACTTAGTCTACCAGTCGATAGGGAATTGGTTATGAGGTTAGTGGCAAGTGTCAATTGGAGTACAACATGCGAGCATCTATTAAGGAATGTGTCGAACAAGTTTAGAGGTAGTCAGATTGAGATGAGATGGTCGAAGGGCAACTTCAGACATATAATGGCCTCCGCGAGTGACGTTGAAAAAGAAAATTCACGCGCGCATTCATCTTGAGGTTGATCGAGGTTTTGCTTATGGTAGATAAATCTCAAAATCTGGTACATTTAAGGTGACTACTACTACTAGTCGATTTGAAAAAAGTGGGATGACTCAATTAGGGATCAACGGTGCTAATAACATTAGACTAAAAGATGTGTCAGGTGACAAAACCAGAAAAAGTTAAAATCGATAGTTGTATGCTTTTTCTTCAATTATGGGCATGGTAATCAATTACCATTTTTATGGCCCGAGTAGTCCCCTTTATGAATTCCCACTTGTAATATGGTAAAATTCATTTGATAATATCATTATCATAATATTTATTTCATTATTGTAAATTAAAAAAAAACATATTATTTGAATAGGTGAAACAATCACACGAGACACACAAGTATACCAACCAAGCTCGAGGAAATCTAGCTAGCGTTAGATTAACAACCCATACTACAACATTTGAAATTAAATATTAGGCACAATCTAAATTTTATAAATTCGTACTTTAATTTATATGGATGCTATATGTCGATTTGAGAATTAAAGAATGCATCTCAACCGAATTTTTGACCAATCTTAACATTTGGCATGTCAAAGTGCCATTGATCATTTTTGCATCGGTTGAGATGCACAAATCCAATCGAGTGATGCGATAGTTTGGGTGCACATGTAACACCCATATGCCTGCCTGGACAATTGGCGAACCAGGGTGTTACCGGAAGGTTTATGGTTGAACGATAAGAAAAAAATAAGGTTTCATTTCTAATTTAAAAAGACAGTGAATTGTTATTAATTAATGCTCAGTAAGCTCGTAATTGTAATATAAACCAAAGCAATAAATGCGAATATGTACTATCATATATAGAATGAAGGTTTGATATTTAGCAAAGTGATAATGTCAAACCTCTTACATAAGAGAACTGAACATGGGTGCGAACTACGTAAAGAAAAAATACAATGAGAATAAAAACAGAAGCTGGTCAAGCCTACATGCTGCCCCGATATTTACAAAAGGGATGGCTCATAAATGAGGCCATGCTCTGGCTGAGTCTCTTCTAAATGCCCATAACCTAAAGTACCTAAAAGATGGAAAAAAAAAAAGAAAAATTAGGTAAGTTCAGAATAAAATTAATGAGTTCCACTAATTTATAACCTTTTTGCATTAAAAGGGAAACACATCAAAACATCATCATGCAAGTATGCTAAGAGATAATAAGTCAGGCAGTTCATCATAGGGGTGAACTAAAACATTCAACCAATATGGTGTCCTTTCTTGCCACAGCTCGTTGCTTCTAAGGTGCGCATAATAATTCCGCTCACGCATGTCATAGCTCGCACATTGACCACAACTCACATATGGGCACAACTCACACGTTAGCATAGTTCACATATTGACTACAACTCGCATATGGGCACAACAGGCACAATAGTTGTAACACCCGTAACCCATGTCCGTCGTCGGATCAGGGTTACGAGGCAATACAATAAAAACACATCAAATAACATACATTTTATAAAAATTTAATCAATTCCAAATAAATGTCAATCAAACACAATCATATTGTCCCTTACAAGGCTCTACGAGGCCTTAGAACATACTTAAAAGTGGTTTGGGACCAAACTGATAATATTTGAAAATTTTGAGAAACTTAAAAAGTTTTCATGCATACAGGGGTCGCACGCCCGTATGAACAGCACACAACCTCCAAACACGTTGTGTCTTAGGTCGTGTGAAAATAGGGCATACATACTGACTTGCACTACACAGCCGAGGACACGACCGAGGACACGTCAGTGTGTCAGGCCGTGTGAAATCTGAAGGGGTTACTGACTTGGGTCACACGGTTGGCCACACACCCATGTGCCAGCCCATGTACCACACATGGCCAATAGACACACCTGTGTGCCTATGCCGTGTAACTCACTGACTTGTTTTAACTAAGGTGCAGGGGTCATACGATCGAGTCACACGCCCGTGTGCTCAAGCCGTGTGGCACAAAAATAGGCTTGGTTTAAGCCATTTTTGTAACGCCCCGAATTTTGGGCTTAAAAGTATTGGGCCTTAAGCATAGGAACAGTTAGGAGACTACACATAAATATTTAGTTGCGCAAGAAAGTGACACAAACGTGTGTTTGTTTCAATGGTTAAGTGCTATGAGAAGTGTCTGAGAAGTCTTGGGTTCAAGCCTTCGCTTGTACAAAAAAAAATTTTTAAGGATAAACCCTGACTCTAATCAGTAGGCTTTTAAAATAAATATGGGTATTTTATGTCACAAAAAGCTTACTAGTATTAGGGGTAAGTGGCGTGTTATCTGTGCTAGAGGATTGAGGTTCGAATCTTGGGGAAGGCAGTGGAGTTTTTATATTGTTGCTCTTGTCGCGTGAGTAGTAGAGGTTGACTGAAACTTTGCTTAGTTGAGTAGAGTTTGAATTGGTGGTTAAGGAGATTATGATGGAGAGATTATAGGAGGATATTGTGAGATTTTGGGAGCGTGTGAAGAGTTGGTGCCGAGTTGGTATTCTGACCATTAAAATTCAGCTTTGTTGGGATTACTTCTCATTTCAGCTATTGGAGAGCATTTTTGCGGGTTTTGTGAACTTTCTGAATACTCACTTCTCTTTTTCAGCTCCTATTTTGCTTTTGGGGTCTTTTCTTATGTTTTCGGTAGTCGAATTATGTTATTAACTATTCAGGTAATTCGTAAGTTGGGTTTTTTGGTTGTGCCGAGTATGCAATTCTTTTTTTCTCCAATCGGCTTTCCACTTGATTGAGTATTTTCTTCTTCACCTCTCTTCTAGCCTTGCCAAATACTCTCCCCCTCTTTTCTTTCTCTCAGTTCCTTTCCCTCTTCACTTGGTCACTTTGGCTGACTCACCTTGTTTTTTCCCACTTCTAATCGGTTTTGTTGTACCGAAAACTATATTCCTTTGTAGCCGAACATTGTTTAATCTTCATCAATCTCCCTCTTTCCCTCTTTGCTGATTCTTATATCCTCTTTCTTTCTTGTTGAGCCCCTGTTAGTTTATGGAACATCCCAAGAAGTAGGGAATTTTACTTTGATATTGAAGCGATTGACATCTTTCTATCATCATTTGATCGAAGGTAACTCTGTTGGTAGATGTTATGTTCAACTAGGGGTTCTTTGGATTGTATTCCTTGGGGTTGGCTGAATGCTTCTTTCCCCTACTTTTGGGTTTTTGTACTTATAAGTTAGTATATGTTAATTCACGTTATATGTGTAAGCGATCTTAGTTAATGGATTTTGCTGGTAGTGCAGTTTTTCAACAAGGGGCGTGTGAGCAGCCTTAGGCAACGGTCTGAGTGGGCTAAGCTGCTTTCGTTCAATCAAAGTAAGTATAGTGAGTATTTTGAGATAAGTGTAAGGGGAGATATTAATCCTTTGTGTCAATTGATTAATGGAAAGTATTGATTGAATATAAGTTTAGAGAGCTCTTGGATTTCTCACACGTTTTCATAAACAATGTGTGTATTTACACTGTCTTAACTGTAAATCGGCAAAAGTCGAAAAGCCAAAAAATACGACGTTTGATGCCACATAGGCATGCGATTGCTCGTGTGGTAATCTGAGCCCACGAAACATGGGCGTTTGACCGTAAAGGCCACCATGAGCGACCTCATGGGCTTAGGCCATTTTGGACCGAAAATAGGCCGTGTGGGCCCAATAAGCTTGTGGGCCCTACATGGATAATCGCATGGATAAGTGTAGGATATTGGATCCAACTATTTCATTCACACGGCCAAGGTCATTTCTCGGCTTAGTGGGCCACACAAGCGTGTAGCCCTATATGAGCCTCATAATGGGCCTTGGGCCCATTTACACTGTTTTGACTATTAAGGTTACACGGGTCGCCCGAGACGACTGTGGACCTTCTGATAGGTCGGTAAGTGTACCTAGACCCCAGGTTGATAAAAATGACTGTTTTACCCTTGTAAGGTAAAAATGACTGATTTGCCCTATGATATGTATAACTGTAATTGAGCATGACATTTTGCATACACGTATGATACTATGACGCGACACATTGCATGAGGACAGGTTATTGTATTTGGAGGAAGTGTACTGTACTAATCAGGTTGCACGGGTCGCCCAAGACACTAAGCCATTCATATTACTGACAACTTTGCTGCAATACTGTTTAGTGCTGCAACTGGTGCTAATCTTGGTATGTTTGGCTGGGTGGGTTGATTTTATCCCCACATGGTGTGATTGGCAAGATAGAGTGGTGTGTCTGGTTGGATTGGGTGGGATTTCTATTTGTATTATTGCATTGCTATTGTTACTGTAATGGGCTAAGGCCCACATTGATACTGTTACTGTAATGGGCTCAGGCCCGGACTATTACTGCATACTATATGATTGACCGTTTGATAAGGGATTACACACTGAGTTTACGTAAACTTACCCTTCTGTTTTAACTGTACAGGTAATCCCCAACCTTAGGTGGATCGGTGCATCGGAGGACTCAACGATGGCCACACTACTTTACATGATTTCTTACTTTCTTTTAAATTTACAAGTAGTTTTAATTGGGTATTTGTTATGTAATAAGGCCTCTCTAGATTTTATTTTTAATTTTGGGTTTTTAATTGGCTTTGGTTATAACTGCTAGTATTAGAACTCGGGTTTTAAAAAGGAAAAATGTTTTTACAAAACAAACGCAAATATGCAACTGTTTTAAAAGAAAAGCTTCTGCTATAAACGAGATTTTGAATTTAATAACGTTTTAAAGAAAGTAACTTCCTATAATAACGCAAGGTTTTAAATCATCTTTTAATGCACGCAAAGCGGTCAAACCAAGATTGGGTTTTTCAAACGAAATCACGTTTTAAAAGCGAATAACTCTTCAACGACGCACGTTTTTGAAAATGAACAACCTGTTCTGCAGTCACCATTTAATCAAAAATTAATTAATTGATTTTGAGGTTTCCAACAACAATGAGTTTTACGTTTCACACTTCAATGTGACACAACTAGATTCGACCATAACGTCTGGGCTGAATTTGGGGTGTTACAATTTTTCCCACCTATCATTCATGTACCTATAACACAACATTTCATGCCATTCCATACATCAATGGGTAGCCAAAACATCACCAAAATATTTACATTTCATACTATGATAACATCAACCATTTCTAAACTCAAATACCAAATCAAAGCATACCAAATTCATATGCCAGACTCATCAATTTCACTTAACTTCTATATGCATTTTCTCACATTTTATCAACCAAATTCATGCCTTATAAACATACCAATTCATCATCCCCACTTCACACCAAAACATACCATTTCACATACCAATAATGTTCCTTATAATCATAAATTTACTACACCACATTAGTCATATTAAACTTGCCAAAATACAAGACAAATATATACATCACATAACATATCATATTATACCAAAAGCTATATCACATAACTAAAATCATCTCAACAACTATACCATTTGTAAGCCAACTCACATGGCTAAGTTTATAACTCAAAACACATCAAAATGACACTAGCCTATACATGCCATATACCATATTTACAAGCTTCCAAAAGTACCAAAATAAATGATTGATAGTGTGATAACGACTCTTGATGATCCCCGAATCCGAGCTAGCTCCAATTCACTATAAAACATGAAAAGGAAAACACAGTAAGCTTCATAGCTTAGTGAGCTCGTATGTAATAATCTTGAATCAACAAATATAAATAATGCAATCAATAAGCATCATGCATACATAATAAATACCTATAATAATACAAACCTTTCCGTGTATTACACATGATCTTATTTCAATTCATCAATGATATTCTATTCGATTATCACTTAGCATTTCTCAATTCTTACGCATTTTCACTACTTAATTCTATATGACTCTATCAAGTTTCATCCACACAGTATCAACAACCACATAGGTTTAGTATGTACCTGTACTTCCTCATATTTATTTATTAACTTATCATCGCTTTGCTCAATACGTTAAGTCATTCGGAAACTTTAATCATTCGATGAACTCACACACTTAGTTCCAAATGAATAGCCGAAACTAAAATAGTATCATAGACTTAGTGCCATCACATTTATTCGAAGCTATTTTGTTCTCGCACATTTAGTGTCATTTACTTAGCCGAAGCTATTTAATCTCACACAATCAGTCCCACTTATCATCGAATCATCATCGAAAACATTTATAACTTCACATTTACATTCACATTTCAATTCATTTCAAATCATATAAATATTATTAAAAGAATACATATTACATACGAACTTACCTCGGATGTAAAAACGGCTAAACCGACCGATTAGTCGAGAACTTTATTTTTCCCTCGATCAAGATTCGAGTTTCATTTTTCTTGATCTATATAATATCTTCAACTCATTCAATCACATATTTATTCAATTTAGTTTATAACACACATTTGGGCATTTTACACATTTGTCCCTAAACTTTTACATTTTCTCAATTTAGTCTTTATGTCACAAAAACACAAATTCACATAATTTTAATTAAACCCAAGCTAGCCAAAATTATATAAGCTCCATAACAGCCCAAATTATATAAGCTCCATAACAGCCCAAATTCATCAAAGTTCACACTTTTAACCCCACATTTTGATCTTTTCACAATTTAACCCCTAATTTATATTTCTCTAAAAATCACTTAACAAAACATATTAATCTATCAACAATTATTTTCCATCATCAACATTCAAAAACATCAAGCTATCATCAATGGCAACTTACAAATTCATCAACCAATTTAAAAATTAAAGCACGGGCTAGTTAGTATACGAGCAACGATCTCAAAAACGTAAAAATTATCAAAAATAGAACTCAAAACATACCTTAGCTAAGCCACACAAGTGTCAAACCCTAAATGAGCTTCAAGCTTTTATTTTCTTTTGATTTTCAGTGAAAGCATAGAGAAGATGACACCAAAATTGATTTTGTTTCTTTAATTAACCTTTTATTTTGATAATTACCATAATATCCTTAATGAAATTATAATAAATCTTTAATATATATTACCATAAATGTCCATTAACGATTCCAAAGGTCTAATATCAACATAAGGACCCTTGATTTAAGAAACCATATCAATTACATCTTTAACATATGGAATGCAACTTTTGCATTTTACGCAATTTAGTCCTTTTGTCAAATTAACCAACCAATCGATAAAATTATTTTATGAAACTTTCACACACATATAATCACATGCTGTAAACATAAAAAATAATATTAAAATAATTTTTTGACCTCGAATTTGTGGTTTCAAAACCACTGTTTCGATTTAGCTAAAACCGGGCTGTTATAATAGTATAGCTCGCATATATTGACTACAACTCATATATAGGCACAAACGCACATTAGCATAGCTTGCACATTGACTACAACTCACTTATGGGCACATAAAGTGTTGGATCGCCAGTACACCCCGTGGTGTAACGAAAAAAAATTTCGACGATCATCAGCCATGGATCCATGTACGTGAGGAATGAATCGATGTTGAAACAAGGGTTGAAAAATATACCTTTCGAAATTGAAAAGCAACGAATAAAATTATTGATAGGACCCTTTCAAAGATGTCAATTCCAAGCCACAACAATAACATCTCAGCCTCTACGTAATCTACCAGTCAAAAGAATGAACAATAACAACTTTTTGAACTTTTTCAAAGAGTATTTTAAAAATGGCGGCTAGACCTTTTGTTTTATTTTTCTCTTAGTAATCCTAACACATTAAGGGATCCTTTTCCTTTTATTTTTTTATATCATATATCAAAAAAGAAAACAAGATAATTCCCTTATTATTAAACAAACAAATGAAAAGTCAAGAAAAAATTATCTTATTTCCAAAAGAATATCACTTCCCATGTCTTTTTATATTTTGATCGAAATTATTATAACTATTTATATTAATAATTTTGGTAAACTATATACAATTAATATGTTATATGAATCAAATTCATAAATTAATTTTAACTATGTTCTCTATTTATGTACAACAAGTTTGTACGTATAATGTGTTCAATATTTAACCATCAAATTAAATTAACTCAATTAATTTAATTTATGTGATTACTAAATTGTTAACTCGATTAATCAAACTGAAATTGTCAAGAGGGGGTGAATTGGCTTTTAAAAAATTTGGTGGAAGCAAGGAAATAATATGAAACAATGAACACAAAGATTTAAAGTGGTTCAACCCCAATTGCATACTCATTACCTCAGCTTTCCACAACTAAGGGTTTTTTCAAATTTACTAATCTGTTCAGCCTTTGAAGACAAGGTTTAACCTTACAATCCTCTTAAGATTTCTACCCCAAATCTTAAGATAAACCCTTTCAAAGAATTAAAAAGAAGAAAACTAAGAGATAATCCTCACACAATCAAAGCGTTAGCAAATTAAGCACAAATAAACTATAATACGCTTGAGCAAAAGAAAGGTAATGAGAGCTTACATGTGACAACCCGAATTTGAACCTAATCGGAACAGTGGTTTCGGAACCATGAATTCGAGTCAGAAAAATAATTAAATATTATTTTCCGTGTTCTGAATGTGTGAATTTACTTGTGTGAAATTTTCTCTTTAAAATTTTATCGTTTGGATGCCCAATTAAATAGAAGGGCTTAATTGCTTAAAATAAAAATTTAGTGGTTTAATGTGCAAGGGCTGAATTGTATATGTCTTTATAATTTGGAGTTTTTAAGTTGTAAATAGACCATTAGTTAAAGCATGGACAGTAGTGACATTATGTTATAATGTTTTTATATGTATTAATAAAGGTTAAAATAGTAAAATGACAAATATGTTATATTTAATAAAACATAAAATAATCAACATGCATTCATTTTTCTTGGCTTCATCACCGAATACTAAAGAAAGAAAGAAATTAAGTTTTATGATGTTCGGCCATTTGCAAGCTCGATTTAAGGTGAGATTGATTTCGATTTTTGTTAATTTTTACGTTTTTGAGATTGTTGCTTCGTATATTATCTGACCCATGCTTAAATTTTTGATATTAGTGTGCATTTTGAGTTTTGCCATTTTTGAGAGCTTGATGAAATTGATGTTTGATGAATTAAATGGAAGTTTTATGATAGATTAATAAGCTTTGTATGTGAATTTTTAGAGAATTTGTGCATTTAGGGCAAAATTGAATAAATTAGTAAATAGAAGAATTAAATTTCAAATTAAATGAAATGTGAAGACTTCTAGTGATACAAGGAGTATTCGTCATTGATTTTATGCAATTAAATTTTGCTTAATTTGGTGCTTTGTGAATTTGGATTAAATTGCTGAATGTGTAAATTAGTAGGGTAAATTCGTAAATTGTTTAATTATGAATAATTGAGTTTAATTGAATAAAATTTAGTTTGAATGGATTTCATTTGAAAATTTGAAGCTCAAGAAGTGAAGAAATTGGATTCGGATCGGGGAAAAGCTAAAATAAACGAGCAGTCCAAATTACCGTTCGTTGACATCCGAGGTAAGTCGTTAAGCTTTTATATGTACTAAATTTTGATAGTGATTATAATTAAATACTAAAATGAATTTTTAGAATTTGTGCATGCTATTGCCGAATGTGGATTACTTTGGTGAACAATAATTGTTATATTTTAAAGATGATTGTTGAATGTGAATGGAGTAGTTGAATTGCTTTAGCTACATGATATAGAAATTACTGATTGTGATATAGAGGAATGAATTGAATTGGCAAAGGTATGTTTATATTTGCTGATGAAGAATTTGTTTGGAAAGTTGTCATAGTAATGGTGTTTGTTAGCATTTGGCATATGAATATCGTACATTCAGCAAAGAAAAGTATAAATGCTATTGATTTTAAAATGCGAGAGTATGAATTTTTAAGATGGTACATAATCGGGCTTTGTGCCTAGCAGGCTTAGTGCCGGTAAACATAATCGAGTTTTACGCCCAGAAGGCTAAGTGCCGGTGAATTAATATCAGACTTCATGTCTAGCAGGCTTTGTGCCAGTGTTTAGTTCAGGCTTATGCCTAGCAGGCTTATGCCTAGTGACTTAATTTTTAAGTTATATTTATAAGGATACAAGTGAAATGGAAAAAATGTACAAGTGAATTTGAGCTAATGAACATTGTATTATATTCGGCCATATAGGTATGTATAAGTGTAAGGTCACTTGAATATTGAAAAATTATGCTATAAAGGTATGTATGAATGTTATTTGGTATCCAATGTTGAGTAGTTAATTTGGCAAATATGTCATAAGTTGTAATGGGTCAATTAATGCTAAAAATGTGCTTAGATGAGATTTTCATTAGCATATATGTTTTGAATTAATGTAATCGTTTTGGTAATTTATATAACTACATTTTCAAACAATGCTATGTGAATACGGACATTTACTTTATAATTTGATTGAAAGTATGTGTACTTGATAGCTTTTATTGGAGACGGTTTATAAGATGTAAAAATATAGGACAAGTATTCAGCTTAATGACATTTGAGTATAACATAGTTTAAGTTGGTTACTTTACTACTCGAATTAAGCTATTAATAATTTTGTTTATTTAGCTAATGACTTACTAAGTTATGTAAACTTACTTTGAATGTTATGTTTTTATGTTTTAATAGATTTTTGAAGTTAACTACAAGCTCAGGCTGTAATATCCCTATTTCGACCCTAGTCGAGAAGTGGTTTCGGGACCACAAAACCGAGCTATTAAAATTAAGAAATGCCATATTATAAAATGTTGATATATGAATTATGCATGTGTGAAGTATTGTTGCTTTAATATTATAAATTCAGTGTGAATTATGGGAAATTTAAAAATAAGTGGGGTGAATCTTTGAGTGGCCAAATTGTGCATACTATAAAAGAATTGGACTTGCATGTCAATTCTCTCTTTTATTTGAAAGTGGCCGGCCATGCAAATGTTCTTATTGGTTGCTTTATTATTTTAATTGTTAATTAAAATAAGTAGAAATGATAGCATAATAGAAAATAAAATAATGAAATTAGTAAAAAAGAAAAGAAAAATTTGGTTGTGTTTGTTCTTCTTGCCGTGAACCATAGAAAGAAAGAGTGAAAAGAGAAAGCTAGCATTCGGTCTTGTGGCACCAAATTAAGGTATGGATTCATGCTATTTTCATGAGAAATTATGAGTTCTAGTAAATAGCTAAGTATATGCACCAACCCATGTGTTAATTTTGCATTTGGATGATGGATTCTCCATTCGGCCATTGTTAAGGAAATGAAGTTTTTGATGTTTTAAAATATGAAAAATGTTAGGGGGTGTTGAGGGATATATTGAAGTTAAATCCATGTGACTATTTGTTTAAATGCCAAATTAATGCAAAATTTGGTGAACATGCTTTGATTTGTTTAAGGGAAGCATTCGGCTATGTCTTTGATGAATGAATGAAATAGTAAAATCTTGGAGAATAGGTGCTTTGTGAATTTGCAATTTGTTAAATTGAGTACTAAGACTTGGAAATGAGTAGGGCAAATTCCGAGTGAAGGCTTAAGGATTTTGATTGATGCATTCGGTTTTGGGGAAGTTGAGTGTCTAAAATTGATAACTTTGATTTAGAAGACAACTTAGGCGTGGTTTAAGTGAAATTGAATCAATAGATTAATTTGGTGAGTTATGTTATAAAATAAATTGAATTGTATGTTTAAATAGAGAGATGCTTTGCCGAATGTGAATTTGAGCAAGAGAGTTGAATATTTGTTATTTGTTTGGGTCTTTGAAAGTAGAAAAGTGACCAAACGGACTGTGGGAGGTAGAATTTGTGATTTAAGGTTTAATGAATTTTGTTAAGGGTATGTGTTATAAAATTTAAGTGGGCCAAATGAGGTGGTGAGTGAAGTTAGGTGTAAATTATATGTACATTGTATAAAGATGCACATACATAGCCGTTTAATGACCTTGCGGTCTTGGAAGATAATAATGGTTTAATGAAGTGCATATATGAACTTTAGCTTAGTAAAAGTATTATAAATAGTTTCGATTGAGTCTTTGTTATGTATGTGAACTACGCTAACTAATTTAGGAATTTTGGTTATGGCATTTAGTAAATTATAATTTGGTTATGTCATTGAAGAATGGTTAAAAGTATTTGAATGTTAAAATGGTTGTTTTACTCGAATGACAGAGTGTGCTTGAACCAATACCAGAATAGGCTATTTGCTTAGTTGTGATAAATTGAATGAGTTGGTATTTATGGATTTTGTGACTTCTGGCCTTGAATGAATATTTGGTAGTGGTTAAAGTAGCCGAATACTTGGTATGATATGATTTTGATTAGCGAATTTTTTTCTTTACTTAAACCATAGCTCAAGAACCTAGAGGGGCACATTCGGATAAAGGAAAGGCTAAGATGGTGGAACAGTGAAAACCATAATTGCTCAACAACAAATCGAGGTAAGTTTTAAGTAAATGAACTTATCATAAAAAGTTAGATATGTATAATAGAGTTGTATGGGCTGTGAACTATGGCTCAGTGACCTTACCTAATCTAAATTTTGCGCATAAGATAGTGGTTATAGAGCATATAACCGAATGGTACCTAGTGAATAAGCTATGAAAACTAGGTAAGTATGTGACCTTTATATATGTGTGAACCGAATGTATATTGGAAGTGTTCTGTGAAATTATATGCGTATGAAGCTATTGAAATATCAATGAGATATAGAAAATTTGTGGGGTATTCGCTTGACATGTGATTGTGCATTAAGATTCAATGGAAAATTTGGGTTGAACCCCGAAGGGCATTCGTGCCAGAGTTGAATCCGGGTTGAATCCTGAAGGGCATTCGTGCTAGAGTTACAGCCAGGTTGAATCCTGAAGGGCATTCGTGCCACTGTTAAATCCGGGCCAAGTCCCGAAGAACCTTAAGGCTAGTGATATAATCTGGGCTGAACCCGAAGGCATTCATGCTGGAAATACGCAAAATTTTGGCCTTAATAACTATAATGAATGAGCCTGTTATCTTAAATTATCCAGGTATGTACCGTATACAAAATTTTGAACTCGTTTCTGTTAAATTATGATTTGTCAATTGAGTAATATTGTTTTTGACCATGGATTATAGAAGTATAAAGGCATGTGGCTTATTTTGCTGTATATGGAATTCGGTTTATGAGGAATGTGTTATGCTTTGTTTGAAGCATCTGTATGATTTGAAATTTCGTTAAGAAAATTTGTTGGCCATGACCACACTATAGGGATAGATGAAACCTTGAATGCATTCGGTCTGAGAGATAAATGGATAGATATCGAGAGTACTTTGCTTGAAGTGAAAATGAAAGTTTTTAATGCTTAAAACTTACTAAGCACATAAATGCTTACTCTGTTGCCCTTAATTTTCTATTTTGTAGATTTTGTTCGTTAGCTACGGTCTTGGGAATCACATAGTCGAAGTTGTCCACACTATCTAACCTCACTTCGGTACCTTTAATATCTTAACTACGATAATGGCATGTATAGGCTTGACATTTTGATGTTCAACAAGTATTATTTTGATGATGTAATTAAGTTTAGCCATGCGAAAATGGCTTGTCTAAATACCTTACATCTATATCTATAGCTTTAAACTTGGTTATGTGTTATGTGGATGGAAGTGTATGTTGTGCATTCAGTTAAATATGCTTGAAGTATTATATATCTTGATATCTATGTTTTGAGAGAAATGTATGACTTGAATGTGAACAAGATAAGCGAATGCTGAAATTTGGGATTGAATGTGACCATTCTGTAAGTCCATATGGGTTGAATGAAGTTTGTTTGAAATTCGTTAGATTGGATTAGGTAATATGAACTTAGAAGCATGAGTAGAGTTGTTTTGAGCATGGTCTTTCGGCTAAGAAAATTTCTTAATGTATGTGATGCGGTTGATGAATGATTTATAAGTGCATGAATTGTTCTGAGTTTTGGTATGATTAGATATCATGTATATACATGTATAATCGACCTAGATGTTAAATTGTTGAAATTTGGCTAAGCTTTGATATTTTACCATAAAGAGAAATGGTTGTGTACGATCATCGAATTGGTTTATGAATGTAGTGTAATGCCTCTTAACCCTCCGGCGACGGGAACGGGTTTAGGGCTGTTACATTTTATTGGTATCAGAGCTACGGTTTAGTCGATTCTCGGACTACCGTAGTGAGTATGAGTCTAGCTATACATGCCATTAAATGTTAATGCGATAGTGTGATGATTTCTGACAGTTAAAATGTGATTTTTATGTAGAATGGATCCCGAACCCGATCGAGTCGTAGCGGACGATGTTAAGAGCGTAGCGCCTGCTCCTGCGCAAGGGACAGTGTCGAATGACTGTCAGCCGAACATCAGTCATCGAGTTGATGACATGAGACAAGCCTTTTATACAATGATGAGTGATTAGTTTGCTCAATTCCTTAGATCAAATCCGGCTGTTCCACAACCCCCGCCCCCGAACACTCCGCTTCCAACTTATGTGGCCTCTCCTATGACCGATCCGGTGAGATCGAGTAGGCCCCCAGTTGACAAAATTAGAAAATATAGGGCTGAAGAGTTCTGGGCTACCCCCAGTGATGATGCCTAGCGGGTCGAGTTTTGGCTCGATAACACCATCCGAGTTTTCAACGAGTTATCCTGTACGCCCAAGTAGTGTCTAAAATGTGCGGTATCTCTGTTACGCGACTCTACATATTACTGGTGGAATACTCTGGTTTCTGTTGTTCCGAAAGAGCGGGTTACTTGGGAGTTCTTCCAAACCGAGTTCCACAAGAAATACATCAGTCAGAGATTTATCGACAAGAAACGGAAGGAATTTCTTGAGCTTAAGCAAGGTCGGATGTCAATAACCGAATATGAGAGAGAGTTCGTGCAGCTCAGCCGATATGCTCGCGAATGTGTATCCTCAGAGGCTATTATGTGTAAACGTTTCGAGGACGGATTAAACGAAAATATACGAATGCTGGTGGGAATTCTGGAAATTAAAGAGTTTATCGTGCTAGTCGAGCGAGCTTGCAAAGCCGAAGAGCTCGGTAATGAGAAAGGAAAAGCCGAAGATGGAGCTAGAGAGTTCCGTAAAAGATCTGTGGGAAAGTCTATTCAGCAATCGTCCAAAAAGATTAGAGATGACTTGGGTCGATCCAAGTAGACTTCAGGTTTTGCTAGATGTGATTATCATCGACCCCCGTGAGTTCGCGAGCTACTTCTGTCGCCAGTGTTGGCAATGAACGTCGGGACAGATCTGATTGTAAATATTATGGTAAATGGCACCCGGGGAGCTGTAGACATCATGACCGCTCCTGTTTCAGATGTGGATCTGCCGATCACTTTATCAAAGACTGTCCGAAAGTTAATAGACGCACTCCCGATCCGAGTTAGAGACCTAGTGGTACGGCTGCACGGGGTAGACCACCGCGGCGAAGAGGAAATGCTAGTGGCAGTCAGAGAGGGACTAGAGACACCGCAGTCAGATCCGAGGCTCGAACACCTGCCAGAGCGTATGCTATTCATGCCCGTGAGGAGGCTTTATCTCCGGATGTTATTACCGGTACTTTCACTCTTTTTAACACTGATGTTATTACTCTGATTGATCCCGGTTCGACCCATTCATATGTGTGTGAAACTTTAGGCTTCAGTAAGACTCTTCCTGTTGAGTCTACTGAGTTCGTAATTTGAGTGTCAAATCCTTTGGGTCGTTGTGTTCTGGTTGATAAAGTATGCAAGAAATGTCCCCTAATGGTTCGAGATTTTTGTTTTCCGGTCGACTTGATGCTTTTACCCTTTGATGAATTCGATATTATTCTCGGACTGGATTGGTTGACTATTCACGATGCGATAGTGAATTGCAAGCGAAAGATTATCGATTTGCGATGTGCGGAGAATAAAATAATTCGGATCGAATCCACTGATTTAAGCGGACTACCGGCCGTAATCACTTCCATGTCAGCCCAGAAATACGTGAAAAAGGGTTATGAAGCATATCTAGCCTGTGTGCTAGACGGTAAAGTATCCGAACAAGAACTTGGGACTGTGCTCGTAATTTGTGAGTTTTCAGATGTGTTTCCCAAGGAATTGCCGGGATTGCCGCCCGTTAGAGAAGTCGAGTTCAGTATAGAGTTGGTTCCGGGTACGAGTCTGATTTCGATTGCCCCATACCGTATGGCACCTACCAAACTAAAAGAATTGAAATCTCAGTTGCAAGAGTTGACAGACCAGGGCTTTGCACGATGGAGCTTCTCACCTTAGGGCGTACCAGTTTTGTTTGTAAAAAAGAAAGACGGGACTATGAGGATGTGTATCGACTACAGACAACTGAATAAAGCCACTGTAAAGAATAAGTATCCGTTGCCCCGAATCGATGACCTGTTTGATCAGTTGAAAGGAGCTTCAGTGTTTTCGAAGATCGATCTGCGATCCGGTTACTACCAGTTGAGAGTGAGAGATTTTGATGTGCCGAAGACCGCATTTAGAACAAGGTATGGACACTACGAATTCTTTGTGATGCCGTTCGGGCTCACTAATGCCCCTGCGGTTTTCATGGATTTGATGAACCGGGTGTTTAAGCCGTATTTGGACCGTTTTGTAGTAGTGTTCATCGATGATATTTTGATTTACTCTCTCGATGAGATCGAGCATGTCGAGCATTTGAGACTAGTGCTTCAGACTTTACGTGATAATTAATTGTATGCGGAATTCAGTAAGTGCGAATTCTGGTTGTGCGAGGTCGGCTTTTTGGGACATATAGTGTCCGCTTCGAGTATTCGAGTCGATCCGAACAAAGTTTCAGCTATTCTCGACTGGAAACCCCTAGAAATGTTTCTGAGGTTCGAAGCTTCTTAGGACTTGCCGGTTATTACTAACGATTCGTCAAAGGTTTCTCGATGATTGCGGTACCATTGATGAGACTGCTACAGAAAGATGTCAAGTTGGAGTGGTCTGATAAGTGTCAGAAAAGTTTCGACCAGCTGAAAACCCTTTTGACGGAAGCTCCAGTGTTAGTTCAGCCAGAATCCGGCAAAGAGTTTGTAGTTTATAGTAATGCATCTTTGAACGGTTTAGGCTGCATTTTGATGCAAGAAGGTAGGGTTGTCGCTTATGCTTCGAGACAGTTGAAGCCTCATGAACGAAATTATCTGACCCATGATCTTGAATTAGCAGCTATCGTTTTCGCCCTAAAGATCTGGTGACACTATCTGTTCGGTGAGAAATGTCACATCTTCTCCGATCGCAAAAGTCTCAAGTATCTGATGTCTCAAAGAGATTTGAATTTGAGACAAAGGCGGTGGTTAGAATTGCTTAAAGACTACGAGCTCATTATTGATTATCACTCGGGAAAAGCTAATGTAGTTGCAGACGCTCTTAGCCGGGAATCATTATTTTCATTAAGAGCAATGAACGTGCATTTAACCTTTTCAGCAGATGATGTGTTGGTAGCCGAATTAAGAGCCGAGCCAGTGTTAGTACGACAAATTTGTGAGGCTCAGAAAGTCAATGATGACTTGACTACTAAGCGAGCTCAATGTATCTCGGGTGAGCATACAGAATTATGAATTGATGAAAATGATTGTTTGAGATTTAGGGACTGATTGTGTGTTCCGAGAAATTCTGAGCTAGTTCCGACGATTCTAAATGAAGCCCATAATAGCCGAATGTCAGTTCATCCGGGTAGCACGAAAATGTATAACGATTTGAAATGTCAATATTGGTGGCACGGTATGAAACAGGACATCTCTAATTTCGTATCCAAATGTCTGATATGTCAACAAGTAAAAGCGGAACATCAGATACCTTCGGGATTGCTTCAACCAATTCTAATACCCGAGTGGAAGTGGGATCGAGTTACGATGGATTTTGTGTCCAGTTTACCACTAACGCCGAGCAAGAAAGACTCTATTTGGGTTATCGTTGATAGACTAACAAAGTCAGCTCATTTCATCCCAGTCCGTACAGATTTCTCACTTGATAAGCTAGCAGAATTGTACGTCTCCCAGACTATACGATTGCATGGAGTGCCGACTTCTATTGTTTTAAACCGAGATCCTTGATTTACTTCATGATTTTGGAAGAAATTGCATGAGGCATTGGGTACTGAGCTCCATTTTAGCACCGTATTTCATCCGCAGACTGAAAGTCAATCTGAACGGGTTATTCAGATACTCGAAGATATGTTGAGAAGTTGCATTCTCGAGTTTAGCGATTCGTGGTAAAATTATTTGCCCCTGATTGAATTCGCGTATAACAATAGTTTTCAATCAAGTATTCAAATGGCACCCTACGAAGCTCTTTACGGTCGAGTGTGCCGTACACCTTTATTTTGGACCGAACTTAGTGAGAATAAGATTTTCGGAGTTGACTTAATCAAAGAGGCTGAGCAGAAAGTGAAAACGATTCATGACAATTTGAAAACGGCATCAGACCGTCAGAAATCGTACGCAGATCTGAAACGTAAAAATATCGAGTATCAGGTTGGCGATAAAGTGTTTCTGAAATTCTCATCGTGGAAAAAAAACTCCGTTTTGGCCGTAAAGGCAAGTTGAGTCCGAGATTCATTGGACCGTATGAAATTTCAGAACGTATTGGGCCGGTTGCTTATCGACTAACTCTGCCCCCTAAACTTGAAAAGATCCACAATGTTTTTCACGTCTCGATGCTTCGACGTTATAGATCTGACCCTTCCCATGTGATTAGTCCTTCCGATATTGAAATTTAGCCTGATTTGAGTTATGAAGAGGAGTCGATTCGTATTTTAGCTCGCGAGATGAAAGGATTACGAAACAAAAAGGTTCCGTTAGTAACGGTGTTGTGGCTCAAGCACGGGGTCGAAGAAGCGACCTGGGAGCCCAAGAATGCTATGAAAGAACGATACCCAAACCTATTTTCTGGTAAGATTTCCGCGGACGAAAATCCCTAAAGGGGGAGAGTTGTAATAGCCCTATTTCGACCCTAGTCGGGAAGTGTATTCGGGACCACAAAATCGAGCTATTAAAATTGAGAAATGCCATATTATAAAATGTTGATACGTGAATTATGCATGTGTGACGTATTGTTACTTTAATATTAGAAATTCAGTGTGAATTATTTAATAGGACTTGGATGGGAAATTTAAAAATAAGTGAGGTGAATCTTTGAGTGGCCGAATTGTGCATACTATAAAAGAATTAGACTTGCATGTCAATTTTCTCTTTTATTTGAAAGTGGCTGGCCATGCAAATGTTCTTATTCGTTGCTTTATTAATTTAATTGTTAATTAAAATAAGTAGAAATGATAGCATAATAGAAAATAAAATAATAAAATTAGTAAAAAAGAAAAGAAAAATTTGGTTGTGTTTGTTCTTCTTGCCGTGAACCATAGAAAGAAAGAGTGAAAAGAGAAAGCTAGCATTCGGTCTTGTGGCATCAAATTAAGGTATGGATTCATGCTATTTTCATGAGAAATTATGAGTTCTAGTAAATAGCTAAGTATATGCACCAACCCATGTGTTAATTTTGCATTTGAATGGTGGATTCTCCATTCGGCCATTATTAAGGAAATGAAGTTTTTAATGTTTTAAAGTATGAAAAATGTTAGGGGTGTTGAGGGATATATTGAAGTTAAATCCATGTGACTATTTGTTTAAATGCCAAATTAATGCAAAATTTGGTGAACGTGCTTTGATTTGTTTAAGGGAAGCATTCGGCTATGTCTTTGATGAATGAATGAAATAGTAAAATCTTGGAGAATAGGTGCTTTGTGAATTTGCAATTTGTTAAATTGAGTACTAAGACTTGGAAATGAGTAGGGCAAATTTCGAGTGAAGGCTTAAGGATTTTGATTGATGCATTCGGTTTTGGGGAAGTTGAGTTTCTAAAATTGATAACTTTGATTTAGAAGACAACTTAGGTGTGGTTTAAGTGAAATTGAATCAATAGATTAAGTTGGTGAGTTATGTTAAAAAATACATTGAATTGTACGTTTAAATAGAGAGATGCTTTGCCGAATGTGAATTCAAGCAAGGGAGTTGAATATTTGTTATTTGTTTGGGTCTTTGAAAGTAGAAAAGTGACCATACGGACTGTGGGAGGTAGAATTTGTGATTTAAGGTTTAATGAATTTTGTTAAGGGTATGTGTTATAAAATTTAAGTGGGCCGAATGAAGTGGTGAGTGAAGCTAGGTGTAAATTATATGTACATTGTATAAAGATGCACATACATAGTTTTTTAATGACCTTGCGGTCTTGGAAGATAATAATGGTTTAATAAAGTGCATATATGAACTTTAGCTTAGTAAAAGTATTATAAATAGTTTCGATTGAGTCTTTGTTATGTATGTGAACTACGCTAACTAATTTAGGAATTTTGGTTATGGCATTTAGTAAATTATAATTTGGTTATGTCATTAAAGAATGGTTAAAAGTATTTGAATGTTAAAATGGTTGTTTTACTCGAATGACCGAGTGTGCTTGAACCAATACCAGAATAGGTTATTTGCTTAGTTGTGATAAATTGAATGAGTTGGTATTTATGGATTTTGTGACTTCTGGCCTTGAATGAATATTTGGTAGTGGTTAAAGTAGCCGAATACTTGGTATGATATGATTTTGATTAGCGAATTTTTTTCTTTACTTAAACCATAGCTCAAGAACCTAGAGGGGCACATTCGGATAAAGGAAAGGCTAAGATGGTGGAACAGTGAAAACCATAATTACTCAACAACAAATCGATGTAAGTTTTAAGTAAATGAACTTATCATAAAAAGTTAGATATGTATAATAGAGTTGTATGGGCTGTGAACTATGGCTCAGTGACCTTACCTAATCTAAATTTTGCGCATAAGATAGTGGTTATAGAGCATATAACCGAATGGTACCTAGTGAATAAGCTATGAAAACTAGGTAAGTATGTGACCTTTATATATGTGTGAACCGAATGTATATTGGAAGTATTCTGTGAAATTATATGCGTATGAAGCTATTGAAATATCAATGGGATATAGAAAATTTGTAGGGTATTCGCTTGACCTGTGATTGTGCATTAAGATTCAATGGAAAATCTGGGTTGAACCCCGAAGGGCATTCGTGCCAGAGTTGAATTCGGGTTGAATCCCGAAGGGCATTCGTGCCAAAGTTGCAGCCAGGTTGAATCCTGAAGGGCATTCGTGCCACTGTTAAATCCGGGCCAAGTCCCGAAGAACCTTAAGGCTAGTGATATAATCTGGGCTAAACCTGAAGGCATTCATTCTAGAAATACGCAAAATTTTGGCCTTAACAACTATAATGAATGAGCCTGTTATCTTAAATTATCCAGGTATGTGCCGTATACAAAATTTTGAACTCATTTCTGTTGAATTATGATTTGTCAATTGAGTAATATTGTTTTTGACCATGGATTATAGAAGTATAAAGGCATGTGGCTTATTTTGTTGTATATGGAATTCGGTTTATGAGGAATATGTTATGCTTTGTTTGAAGCATCTGTATGATTTGAAATTTCGTTAAGAAAATCTGTTAGCCATGAACACACTATAGGGATAGATTAAACCTTGAATGCATTCGGTCTGAGAGATAAATGGATAGATATCGAGAGTACTTTGCTTGAAGTGAAAATGAAAGTTTTTAATGCTTAAAACTTACTAAGCACATAAATGCTTACTCTGTTGCCCTTAATTTTCTGTTTTGTAGATTTTGTTCGTTAGCTACGGTCTCGAGAATCACAGAGTCGAAGTCGTCCACACTATCTAACCTCACTTCAGTACCTTTAATATCTTAACTACGATATTGGCATGTATAGGCTTGACATTTTGATGTTCAACAAGTATTATTTTGATGATGTAATTAAGTTTAGCCATGCGAAAATGGCTTGTCTAAATACCTTACATCTATATCTATGGTTTTAAACTTGGTTATGTGTTATGTGGATGGAAGTGTATGTTGTGCATTCAGTTAAATATGCTTGAAGTATTATATATCTTGATATCTATGTTTTGAGACACATGTATGACTTGAATGTGAACAAGATAAGCGAATGCTGAAATTTGAAATTGAATGTGACCATTCGGTAAGTCCATATGGGTTGAATGAAGTTTGTTTGAAATTCGTTAGATTAGATTAGGTAATATAAACTTAGAAGCATGAGTAAAGTTGTTTTGAGCATGGTCTTTCAGCTAAGAAAATTTCTTAATGTATGCGATGCGGTTGATGAATGATTTATAAGTGCATGAATTGTTCTGAGTTTTGGTATGATTAGATATCATGTATATACATGTATAATCGGCCAAGATGTTAAATTGTTGAAATTTGGCTAAGCTTTGATATTTTACCATAAAGAGAAATAGTTGTGTATGATCATCGAATCGGTTTATGAATGTAGTGTAATGCCTCTTAACCCTCCGACGACGGGAACGGGTTTAGGGGTGTTACACAGGGATCGGCAGAAGTCTCATCACACTATCTTTTGTTTGGTAGTATTTATTTAAACTTGATCTACGGCATGTATAGGTTAGACAAAGTTGGGATGCTATATTTTGAATGATGTGTATATGATGAGCCATGCAAAAATGGCTAATTATCTAGTTATGTGAACTTATAAGGTTTAAGGTATGTTAGTCTACTATGGATACCTATGATGTGAATGATATGTTTTATTAATCTTTATGGTTGTATCGATAACTTGGTTGATGCTTATATGAGGAAGTGGCTAAATGTTTTATACGATTGAACTTGTAACGATTAGGTGCATACATTTTATACCAATGTCATCCTTGAATTTTGGATTATATGTAAATAAATAGTTGAATGTTTTAGTTGTGAAATTAAGGTAGATTTTGTTTAGATGATATATACATATATATAAATATATAGGTAAATGATGAGTGTATAAATAGTAAACTTTAGTAAACTTTAATATGTTTCCATAATGTTAGTATAATTGTTCGGACAATGGCTTTAAATCAAAAGTGAAATGGTCATATGCTCATTTGTTTTCGGCTAATGAAGTGTTTTTGACCAAATGAATAGTAACATCTATAAATGTATGGTATTATTATGGCTTACGAGATTTTAGTCATATATGTGCATATGCTAGGGTTTAAATTATTGGATTTTAAGTTGATGTTAGTTTTGGTATAAAATCATATTAGAGTTGAGTAATTCATAAATGACATTGCTTGCTTTAAAAAAAATTAAATGTGATGTGTTTTATAATTTAAGTACTCCTTTATTTGTATGTGAGACGTTCAAATGTTGAGTTGGGTTTTGTAATATCTCGTGACCCATTCCGGCGACGGATACGGGTTAAAGGGTGTTACATTACAAGTGTATACAAGAAAATTCTGGAAGTATTGAGTCTAAAAGGTTGTTTGATTGATGATTTTGCTTGAATATGCTTGTAACGCCCTGAATTTTGGGCCTAGAAGTATTGGGCCTTGAGCAAGGGAACAATTAGGAGGCTACACATAAATATTTAGTTGTGCAAGAAAGTGACATAAATGCATGCTTGCTTCAGTGGTTAAGTGTCTTGAGAAGAGTTGGAGAAGTCCTGAGTTCAAGCCTTAGCTTGTGTAAAATTTTTTATTTGAAATTACCCTGTCTCTAGTTAGTAAGGTTCCTAAATAAGTATGGGTATTTTATGACACAAAGAGCTTGCTGGTATAGGGGGTAAGTGGTGTGTTATCTATGCTTAAAGACTGAGGTTCAAATCCTGGTGAGTGCAGTTGAGTATTTTATTTTGCTGCTGTGCCATAGGAGCGTTGTGGTTTGACTGAAAAACTAACGTGCTTGAGGGGAATTTGAATTGAGTTGTTGAAGGATTAGTTTGAATGAAGGAGTTTGAATGAAGTTCAAATTAGTTGGTGGAGTGTTGTGGGGAGATTTTCAAGGTATGGATTAAGGGATAGGGAGTTGGTGGCCAAATTTTAGGAGAAAATGAAGGGAAGTGAAGAGAGAGGGAGACTTGTGCCGAAATGGGATTATGGGCACATGAATTCGGCTTTGGTGGCTCTCTCTCCGTATTTTCAGTTTTGGGGGTCTTTTGTTTTGGAGCTTTTCTACTCTTGGTTGGGCGGTGTCAATTCGAGTTTTGATTTTATTTTTTTCCCTCTTCTTCCTTGGAGACCGATTGTGCTAAAGTATTGTGGCATTAGCCTTCGTTTTGTTTACTCTTTCAGGTTTCACTTTTCTCCTTAGTCGATTACTTTTTGTCTCTTTCTCTCTGAAGCTTTGGCCGACTACTCTTGTTTTCTCCCTCAATTCACCGATTACTTCATCTTCTCTCGTTCTTAACACCTTTGGGTTTTGGCTCTTGTTCTCTCAGCATTCGATTACCTTTTCTCCTCTTTGCCAAATTAGTATTCTTTATTTTTCTCAATTGGTTTCTCTTGGCCGATTACTTTTGTTCTCTGTTCCCTCGACTTTTATCGAGTGTCCCCTTTTTACATTGTTAAATTGAATGTTTTTATCTCTTTTCTCCTCTCTTTTTCGATTTTCGACGTGTACAATCATTCTTTGATCAATCAGTGGGTACTCAATTCTTCTCTAATCTCTCTTTCTCTCTATGGTAATCTTATTTCTAACTTTTTCCGTTACTGTCATTCAATGGCTAGGGACGAGTGGTACTAGCCTTGCTCCTATCATGTTGGGTATTCATTTTGGGGGTTTGAGCCGATTTTTTCCTTTCCCTACGATCGGATTTGTGTTCTGGTAAGTGCTATTATTGGTTCAATCTATTTATGCGAACAATATCGGTGGTGTTAATAGAATTCGATTGTAAGTAGGTCGCCAAGGAGGTTGGAATCAATCTTTGTTAGTGGCTTAAGTGGGTTAGGCCATACCCGTTAAACAAGGCAAGTATTAATAATTATTTGGGATAAGTTTAAAGATAAGTTGTTAACCTTATTATTAGGTAATTAATGGAAAGCCTTGTATGAATGTAGGTTTTGGGCTCATGGATCTTAGCACATTATCGCTAGCAAATGTGTATTCACACTATTTTAACTGTAAATCGACAATAGCCAAAAAGCTAGAAAAATACAACATTTGATGCCATATGGGCGTGCGATCGCTCATGTGGTAATCTGAGCCCACGAAACATAGGCGTTTGACCGTAAAGGCCACCATGAGCGATCTCATGGGCTTAGGCCGTTTTGGGCCATGTTGGGCTGAAATGGACCGTGTGGGGCCAATGAGCTCATGGGCCCCACACGGGCAAACCACACTGATATGTGGAAGATATTGGACCCGGCTGTGTCGTTCACACGGCCAAGGTCATTTCTGGGCTTAGTGGGCCACACGGGTATGTAGGCCCACATGGGCAGCATAATGGGCCTTGTGCCCATTACACTATTTTGACTGTTAAGGTAAAATGACTAGTATACCCCTATAAGGTGAAATGAAAATACCCCTATAAGGTGAAATGATTGAAATACCCCTATAAGGTGAAATGACCGAAATACCCCTATAATGTAAAATGACCGATATACCCCTACAAGGTGAAATGATCGAAATAGCCCTATAAGGTAAAATGACCGATATACACCTACAAGGTGAAATGATCGAAATACCCCTATAGTGTAAAATGATTGTTATACTCCTATAAGGTAAAATGACCGATATACCCCTATAAGGTAAAATGACTGTTATACCCCTATGTGATAAATGACTGTTTTGCCCTTACATTGTGTATAACTGTATTTGAGCATGCCACGTTGTATGTATGTTGCATCCATGTATGATATTATGTTACGATGCATGACATGTTGCATGAGGATGAGATTATTATTGTGGAGGAAGTGTACTATACTGATAAGGTCGCACGGGTCACCCAAGACGGCTGTGGACCCACTGATGGCTTTGTGTCGTTCATACTACTGGTAAGGTCGCATGGGTCGCCCAAGACGACTATGGACCCATTGATGGCTTTGTGCCATTCATACTAATGGTAAGGTCGCACGGGTCGCCCAAGATGACTGTAGACCTAGTGATGGCTTTGTACCGCTCATATTACTAGTAAGGTTGCACAGGTCGCCTAAGGCTACTGTAGACCTACTGATGGCTTTGTGCCGTACATATTACTGGCAGCTTTGCTACAATACTGTTTAGTGCTGCAACCGGTGCTAATCTTGGTGTGTCTGGCTAGGTGGGTCGATTTTATCTCCACATGGTGTGATTTGCAGGACAAAGTGGTCTGTCTGATTGGATTGGGTGGGATTATTTTTTATTGCATTATTGCAATGCTACTGTTACTGTAATGGGCTTAGGCCCACATTGATACTGTTATTGTAATGGGCTTAGGCCCACATTGATATTGTTACTGTAATGGCCTCAGGCCCGGACTGTTACTGCATACTATATGGTTGACTGTTTGATAAGGGATTACACACTGAGTTTTCATAAACTCACCCTTTTGTTTTAACTGTACATGTAATCCCCAACCTTAGGCGGATCGGTGCATCGGAGGACTCAGCAGTGGCCATACAACTCGTTAAATTAGAGTTTTTAGTACTTTTTAATATTTATGATTTCGGTTTTTGGGTTTTTGCTTGTAATAAGGCCTCTTTTATGTTTTAACTTTAATTTTGGAATTTTTACTTGCTTTGATATAAACTGCTTGTTGTAGGAAAAAGACGAGTTTTTCAAAATATACATTTTTGCAACTTATTTTAAAAGCTTCCTTAATAAATGAGATTTTGAAAATTAATAATGTTTCAATAGTGAATAACCTTTTTAATGACGCACGTTTTGACAATGAACAACCCATTTTGGAATCACTGTTTAATAACAAACTGATTAATTGATTTCGAGGGTTTTCAACGACAACAAATTTTTTGTTAATATCACAAAGAGGTCTAATACTGAACAGGTTTTCAATGAGAATATGTTTTTGAAAAACACTTCAATGTGACATTGCCAGATTCGACCATAACGTCTAGGCTAGGTTTGGGGTGTTACAATGCTTTTTTGTTGTTGTAGGAACTTTAGAAGCTGGTATTTGTACCCCTTAATTGATTTACAACTGTTGAGGTTGTTGTGGTAGTTAATAGAGCAGTTGGGGATGTCTAAACAAGAGCATTTAATACACCTGTAATAGCAAGTATTGATACCAGATAAAAAGGTATAAATTTTTTTTGTAATAAATGGTAAATTCAGTAACTATTGGAGTTTAACTATCGATACCAAAAAAAATTTATCGATACTTTATGAAAAAGTATCAATACTGTATCGATACTTTATAGGTTTTGTGAAAAACATAATGCCATTTTGGTATCGATTTTCCAAGGGGTATCAATATTTCAAAAATATCTATACTTGGCCAAAAAGGTGTCGATAATTTTTTGCCTGGAGCAATTCTGATTTGTTTGAAAAACAATATGAGTTGTTAAAATCATTTTAGCTTAATTTTAAAGTTGTTTAAAAAATTTTCTAATCGTTCAACATAAATATTCAAAATTTTATATCTTAGACTTCAATTTGAAAAATCATTTTGTTAATTTTGTTCAATTTTATTTTTTATTAAAAAATACTTCAATTTGTTATATCAAAACATTTTATCAAATAAAGTTTGGTTTAACAATCTCCCCCCTTTTGATATAATAAAACATTTAGTAATTTTGTTTTTGAATAATTGCTTCCCCTTAATAAAAGTCATTTTGAATTTAAGGCCAAAATAAAATTTGACATATAATGTGGCATTCATTTTTACTTAAAGGAAAATGGTCACATAATTTGCGTTACTTTGCATATGGTTAGCATAAAAGAAAGTAATCAATCAATTTACCATAAATTTACCTTTTCTTCTCCTTTTATTGTTATATCAAATGAGAAATAAATCTTAAGGAGAAAAGTAGTTAGTTCAACATAATAGATAAATAAGAGTGAATGGACAAGGAACTAAAACAGTAGTGTATCTCAAAATACCAATAAAACAATAATGTGCAAGAAAACATAGACATAAGCATAAATAACTCTAGGTGCAAATGTTACGAGTATGAAATGAATGAATTAAATCTACTCTAATCATCATGAGGAGAAAAGGGAGGTGTCCGAAGACACCATTTGTGTCTCCAATTTCTATAGTCGAGTGTTAACTTCATCTTTAAGTCCCCGTACATCATTGCTCAAAGAATGGATAGTGTCTAGAATAACACCATTAATCCCAGAAGAGGGTTGAGCATTGTGAGAAGAAGAAGCCGATGGAGGAGTATTTTCAGATGAAGGGACATGTTTAAAAGTGTGTAACATCCCTCACCTGAGACCGCCACCAGAGTCGAGCACGAGGCGTTACTAGACTTATCTTACTAATTCGTGGTATAAAAATTTACTTTTAAAATTAATTCACTCACATTCCTCCAATATATCCTTAAAAAGGGCCCTCGAGGCCCTAATCATACAATTGAAACGGTTCGGCACCAAACCGAGAACATTGAAAATTTTTCGATTACTTATGCAAATCAAAACAATTCATTTGCACTATTCATAATAAAACTGTCCACCTGCGTAATGGTTACTAAATTAATTATAAATCGAGTTATGAAACTCAAAATTTAAATCTGTAAATTTTCCCTGAAACTAGACTCATATATCTTCTTACCATAATTTTTCCAGAATTATTGGTGTGGCCAATTAGTACAGTTTATCAGTTAAATGTTCCCTTGTTTCAGAGTCCCACTATTCTGACCTCTCCTTCCTAAAAATCAATTATCTCTTAGTACAGTCTTCATTTAGTGTTTCCACTTGTTTCTAATGAAAAAAATAGACTCACTAAGGAATCTATACATATAAATTATGACTCATAATTCTTTTTATACAATTTTTAGTGAATTTTTAAAATCAGAACAGGGGATCACGAAATCCCTCTAAACCAGCCTCACAAGAATTTAAATATCTCACAATACAGGCTTCCTTTACTTGCCCTATTTCTTTCCTATGAAAATACACTCAATAAGCTTTAATTATATATCTCATTCACCATTTAATTCTATTTCTAAAATTTTTAGTGATTTTTGAAATTCACGTCACTGCTGCTATTACAAAACTGTTTCATGGCCATCTTTTCCTCCTTCATCATCTCTTTGCATAAACTATCATTTAGGCATACATAACATCAAAACATGTTCTTAATCAGCAATTTCAATAGCTAATCATCATCAAGCATTCACATACCATACTTAAATCATATCATAAAGACATACACACCAAATGGCCAAGTCCCTATACATGCCATAACTCAAAACATTTCAAACTAGAAAATACCGAGATAGCCCTTGATAGTGTGGAATGAACTCCGATGTCCTTTTGATCCCCAAATTGGCTTGGCTACACTATTAAAGAGGGAAAAGAAAAGGAGTAAGCTACAATGCTTAGTAAGTTTACAAATAAATAAACGACAACATTCACCAAATATTAATATACTCATATTACACCATCAACAACAAAATATTTATTTTACTTCTCCACTTACTCTTTGACTTTCCTGTTTACCATTCCTTTACCTGGACTTTCTTGTAACATAGCCTGTATATTAGCCCGATGAATCGTTTGGAATACTAAGGGTACTTGGGTTTTCCTGCCTAATAATAACCTGCAAATGCCATGCTCTCGGCATGGTCTTACATGGGATGTTCCCTTCCTGCCAAAGCCATATATCTGATATGGACTTACATGGGATGTTCCTCAACTGTCTCAACCTACCAATGCCATATGTCTAATATGGACTTACATGGGATGTTCCTCAACTGTCTCAACCCAAAATACCATACATCCCTGAGGTTCAAATGGGGCTTTCTGATACTTTTTCTCTGTTATCTCATCTTTGATTCAACTTGGAATATTCTCATAAAATAAATATTTATGCTGGAAATTAACAACATTAATATAAAATATTGAAATATTGCATTTGTTTACCATCAACTTACCTCAGTGCAAAATGCGATCAACTTGACAACTTAATCTTCTACCTTTTTCTTTCCTCGGTCTATCCCCAAATTTCATTCTTCTTGATCTATAATTAGAAAATTTAGCTTATTTAATACCCACATCTACCAAAACAGTCCTTAACTCTAACTTTGGCAAAATAATGATTTTGCCCCTAAATTTTTGCATATTTACACTTTTGCCCCAAATTTCGGAAATTAAAATTTTTCCCTAATTCTTATTTTTAGGACATGCTGATCATTTTCCCTTAATGGCAACATCAAATTCTCACTCTAACATGTACTTATGAACATTAGGTATTTTTATCGATTATGCCGTTTTACTCGTTTTTACTTAAAACGAGTAACACAAGTTGTTTAACATAATGTAAAACCTCATATTCTATCTTAAAGCAACATAAACACATTTCACCTATGGGTATTTTTCCAAATATAAACGCTAGGTTAAATTATTGCTAGAATAAGCTAAATTAAGTTACCGAGACTCAAAAAACGTAAAGAACATTAAAAACGGGGCTTGGAATCGCTTACTATGGAGCTTGGAAGCTTGAAACAAACCCTAGCTATGGAGACAATATGAGTTTCAACCGTTGAAGAAGATGATAGCAATTTTGCCATCTTTTTCCCTTTTAATTAATTTCAATTACCAAATGACTAAAATGCCCTTTATTAAAAACTTTGGTTATTTCTACCTATGTATATCCATTTTTGTCCATGAAAACCTAATGGTATAATTACCATTTAAGGACCTCTACTTCAATTATGCTCTTCAATTTAATCTTTTCTTATCTAGAACTCATATTTATCAACTTTTGCAATTAAGCCCTAATAGGCAAATTAAACATGCAATTCATGAAAATTTCTATCAATATTCTAACACATGCATTTAATCACTCGATAAATCATAAAAATTAATCAGAATAAATTTTTCTATCTCAAATTCGTGGTTTCGCAACCACTGTTCCGTTTAGGCCCTATATTGGGATGTTACATAGTGCCTTCATCATCGTCATCTTTATTGTCAGCTAGATGACCAGCCATACCCATTCACCGGATTTGGCATCATAGTGATAGCCGACATGGTGAAGTGCCCCACAACTAAGAGGTTGGTGAGAATTAATGGGGGTGTCTCCATTAGTACTAATCCCTAACCTCCTAAAAATATATGACAAGTAAGTGTTATGGGGAAGGGTAATGTCGGTATGCATCTCTCTCTTGATAGCCCTAGTGATATCATTAAATAAGATGAGGGCAAGGTTGGGATGCCTATTGGTATGAAAGGAATCGAGCTACCAATAATCGGTGTTTCGAAGCTTGGCATGTTTCTTGATAGGGCAAAGGTTCCAAGTAATAAACAAATGAAGGGCATAATCATAGGGGTTTAGTTCGATAGCTGACCCAGACTGAATAAAAGGAGTAGGAATAAAATAGCCTTTTTTATTGGGGTCATCTCCGAAAGGAAAATAATGAAAACCACCAAACTCTTCTAAAGAAAGATGAATAGGGGTATTCATTAGAAAGGAGGTGATGACTATAGCAGTTTCGCCAAACTCATCAAGTTCGAGTTTGACATTTGAAAAGAAAGCTCGAACAATATTATAATTAGTGGGCAAGAAAATTTTAACAAAATCTAACCAACTCCAATTTTGCAAAACAGATAGATAGGCAAAATTAATCCCTTCTAACATGGCTATATTGACTACCCTCGACTCCTAAACTTGCTTAGATGAAAAATTTTGATCAAAACGTGTACGTAAAGCATCATTATGAAAACATATGCTAAATGTGGATCTAAGCCTGCTAGGTTGTTAGGAAGAGGATACACCGATTTTAGGCCTTTTCTGAGGAGCCATTGTATCTATTTAGACACTTAGAAGCACTAAGACTTTAAAAAAAATCTTTAGGGAATTTTAACAAACACTTGGTGGGAAAGGCTTTTGGGTAAAAATTTATGAAAACTTTAGAGTCCAGTAACCTCCTGCAACAAAACACAATATATATTGTTTAAAACAACTCAGTAGTTCATCAAAATTCAATATTTTAACCTATATTACGTAAAATCAAAAGTTTGAAAATTTTAGGGTTTACCTTAAAAGTGTGGAGAGCTTGAAAATTTTGGAGCAATGTTGGAAAAATCTTGATGCAAAAGTGTTTGGGAGCATTTGAGTGCCAAGATTTTGTGAAATTTTTTTGAGGAATATTAAGAGAGGAGAAGATGGTTTTCGAAGGACAGGAATATGGGCTTAGGTTTTGTTTTATAAAACTGGTTTGAAAGCAGTGCAAATCCCTTTTAAAAATCTCCGTGGTATCAATAATTTTCCATGAGTATTGATACCAAATTGCGATTCTATTTTCCTAGTGTAGTGAAAATTGTAAAATTGATATTTTAGAGTCTTAAGAGTTCCTAAAAGTCCTAAAATGGCTCTAAGATCATTCCTAAAGGTTTCATATGCATGGAAGTGCAAAATGTAAGCATAATGCATATAATTCATGAAGCAAACTTAGATTTTAAAGAAAAAATGACAAAATTAGTAAGACTAAGGCTAATTTAATAAGTTCAAAAACATCACAAGAGTAAGTTATGCTAGATAAATAAGGTCAAAATAGATCAAATAACCACATAAAACTCCCCTATATTTTTGCATATAAGGGCCATAAAAAGTCATGCATAGAAACTTTTGCAATCATTTTTTTAAATCATAATACATTTTGAAAATTAGCAAAGTGCAAAAGTTAATTTGGACATAAAATTAATGTAAGGTAGTAATATCTAATTCTCTCCTAAGTGTCCAAAATATTTATCTAATGGTTTTGTAAAAAGGTTAGCGAATTGGTTCAAAGTGTCTATATACTCTAGAACTAATTCAGCATTTTCGACATGATCTCCAATAAAATGATGTCTTATTTCAATGTGTTTAGTCCTAGAATATTGGATGAGATTTTTAGTGAGACAAATAGCACTAGTATTATCACACTTGATAGGAATGGTATCTATATCAATTCCATAGTCGTTAAGTTGTTGTTTCATCCATAAAACTTGAGCACAACAACTACCGATAGAAATATATTCCGCTTCGGTGGTGGATAATGCAGCACTATGTTGTTTCTTTGAAAACCATGATATTAGCATGTTGCCTAGGAATTGACAAGTATCGAAGGTGCTCTTCCAATCTAATTTGCATCCTCCAAAATTCGCATCCAAAAATGCATGCAAGCAAAAGGATGAGTCTCTAGGATACCGAAGGCCTAAATTGGAAGTGTCTCTAAGGTATCTAGAGATTCTCTTAAGGGTTTGTAATCGTGATTTCTTAAGACAAGATTGATATCTAGCACACAAGCATACACTAAACATAATGTCGGGTCTTCTTGTAGCAAGATAAAGCAAAGAACCAATTATTGACCTATATAATTTTAAATCAACACATTTACCTTCCTCATTTTTATCAAGCTTTGTAAAAGGGCTCATAGGAGTAGCTTGTGGTTTCAGAGTGTCCATCCCAAACTTCTTGAGCATTTCCTTTGTGTACTTAGCTTGATTGATGAATATGTCATCCTTTCTTTACTTGATTTGGAGTCCCAAAAAGAAATTTAGTTCTCCCATCATGCTCATATTAAACTTACCTTGCATTAGCTTAGAAAATTCTTGACAAAGAAGATCATTAGTAGAACCAAAAATAATATCATCAACATAAATTTGAACTACTAATAAATCCTTGTCTTTTTTAATAAACAACGTTGTCTCAACCTTCGCTTTACTAAAATCTTTTTCAATAAGAAAATTTGATAACCTTTCATACCAAGCTCTAGGAGCTTGTTTCAAACCAAATAAAGCTTTTCAAAGTTTGAAAATATGGTTTGGAAATTTAGGATATTCAAAATCGGGTGGTTATTCTGTAACAGCCCGAATTAGGGTCTAGTTAGAATAATGGTTTCGAGACCACAAATCCAAAGTAGAAAAATATATTTCTCGATTATTTTTGAGTTTATGACATGATTGCATAATAGTGAGAAAATTCCATAAAGGAAACTTTATGAAATAATGATTAAATTGTCCTTTAGGACTAAATTGTAAAAATTGTAAAATATGAGTTTTTAGAAGTTTTAAGGATGAAATAGCATTAGAAAAATTATTGGAGATCCTTATTTAGAAATTAAACCAATTTTTAGCATTATGGACAAAAATGCCCATGGAAGGAAAATTTTCTGAAGAAATGGTACAAGGGCATTTAGGTCATTTTATTAATGTAATAAAAAGGGACAAAGAATAAAAAAATGTGTTCATCTTCTTATCCAAGTGTGCCAAAACTCTAAGGGACTCCATAGCTAGGGTTTAGACATTTTCAAGTTCACAAGTGAGTGCAATTTAGCTCCGTTTTTAATTCTCTTCGTATTTTTGAAACCCTCGTAGCTTAATTTAGCTATTTCTACCATTAATTTGAGCTAGGGTTTATGTTCAAAAATATACTCATGCATGACATGCAAGTGTTTTGATGCCTAGTGGTAGAATATGAAAGTTTAATGTGTAGTAAACATCTTTTTCTAAGTGATTTTTCATGAAAATCCCTAATAGGGACTAAATTTTAAAGGTAGGAAAATGTGTAATAAAAGTGTGAATTGATGAGAAATAGGGGCTGTTATGAGCACTAATGAAGTTCAGCTAGGTTTGGGTAACCAAGAAAATAAGTGCATTTCATTATACAAGCCTAGGGACCAAGTTGCAAATATGCAAAAGTTTAGGGGCAAAATTATAAATTTTTCCAAAGTGTCAATTATGGTCTAACTAGCCAATGTGAGTATTAAATAAGCTTAATTTGTCATTTTAGATCAAGAAACATGAAGCCCGAATTGAAATTGAGGAAAAAGTAAGGTGGGGGATTAAATCAAACGTTCACCTGCATTTTGGATCTGAGGTAAGTTGTATGAAATAAATTAGCTTTATGCATTATGAAAATTTATGATGATATTTTATGAATTTATGTGAATTCCATGAATTTGATTAATATGATTTTTATTAAGAGAAGGCGAAGTATAGATGAGAAATTTCGGTTAAATTTTAAAGAATACGAAGGGTACCGTAGTCATGATGTGAGAAATTGTAGGTCCTGTGTAAGACCATGTCTGGGACATGGCATTGGCACCGAATTAAGATCCCATGTAAGACCATGTTTGGGACATGGCATTGGCATCGACATGTGGTCCTGTATAAAACCATGTCTGGGACATGGCATCGGCACCGAGATGAGACTTAGATCCCCTGTAAGACCATGTCTGGGACATGGCGTTAGCATCTAAGAGTGATCCCGTATAAGACCATGTCTAGGACATGGCATCGGCATCAGATTACGATCTCGTGTAAGATCATGTCTGGACATGGCATCAACATGCATATAAGATCCCATGTAAGACCATATCCGGGATAGGGTATTGGCATCATATCATGAGAATGACATTCGGGTATCCTTCGGTATTCTAAGTAATTTAACGGGAAAGGTATTTAAGTTAATGAATTTATTGAGAAAGGCTAAAGTTTTATGATGAGTGATGCAGGTGTGCATGACTAAGTTTCGAGAAAATGAACACATAACGATATGAGCATGTTGATGAGAAAGGTATGAGTAAGAATATGAAATGATATGATTGTATCGATAAGAAAGAGTATGAGTAAGCCAAGCTATTGTATAAAGAAAATTATAAGACACTTCATGTTATTTTACTTAAATGTTTATTCCATGATCCATGTTGCTATTTTATTTCATGCAACTTGCTAAGCAATTATGCTTACTTGCTTTCTCTTTCCTTTTCCTTATAGTCTTGCCAAGCTAGCTCGGGGATCGTTAAAGTCGAAGCTCGAAGTCACGTTATCAAGCTGTCCATTTTGGTATAGTATAGTTTAGCTATTTTGAGTATGGCATGTATAGAAAACTTTGTCATTTTGATATATGTCATTTTGAGTAACCAAATGTGTTGGCTATTGGTATTACCTGAGTCAAGTTGTAATGCCCTTTGGAAATGGGCTAATATTGTTAAGTTAAATTATGCAAAGTGAATGCCTTTTGTGCTAGTTTGAAATTGCACAATTAAGTAGGAAGAATGATTGATGATGAATGCATAATTAGTGGTGACATGGTGTTATGTGAATGCCTAAATCTTGGGTATTTAGAAGTGTATTTATGCTATGATGTGTGATATTGAATTTGGTCTTGTGGTTGGTTATGTTTCAGGGTGGCAAAGGGCTAGGAAAATGGCCTATATTTGTCCACACGGGTGGGCATAAGGGCATGTGCCTAGGCCGCGTGAGACACACGGTCCACCCACGGGCGTGTGGCTTGACCGTGTGTCCCTTACACATGAAGTTAGCTAAGTCAGTGTCGCACACAGGCTGAGCACAAGGACGTTTGCCTTGGCCGTGTGAATCTCATTTGTTCTTCTAGAAAAGTCAGAGAGTTACACGGGTTGAGAGCACGAGCATGTCTTGGCCGTGTGAGAGACACAGGCCATAGACACGGGCGTGTGCTTGGCCATGTAGAAACCCCTGTAGGTTCGAAATGAAAATAAATTTGACATGGGTTAGGGACATAGACGTGTGCGACCACACGGCCTGTCCACATGGGTGTGTCCTATCTCACACGGGTGTGTGGCCTTGTTTTAAGCAAAAAAAATTTCCTAAGTGTCTGAAAGTTCCAGGATTAGTCCCGAGCCACTCCCGATGTATGTTTTAGGCTCAGTAGGCCCATGATAAGGATATTTAGAGAATGTATGAAAAGTTTTTAATGGAAACGAAATTTATGGCCCGATTTAAGAAGTTTAAGTATGTTCAAGTACGGTAATGCCTCGAACCCTGTCCCGGTGTCAGATACGGGTAAGGGGTGTTACATATTCAACATATACTTCTTCATTTATAAAACCATTTAGAAAATCACTTTTTACATCCATTTGATATAATTTGAAATCATTAAAGCATGCAAATGCTAAAAGCATTCTAATGGCTTCCATCCTAGCTACGAAAGCATAAGTTTTATCATAATCTATTCCTTCCTCTTGAGTGTAAAGATTTACAAAATCCAACAAAGGATTTATCACGAAGTCTTTCAACTAGGGTCCATACTTCTCTCAAATTGATTTAACTCTTCTTGAATAGCCAATATCCAATATTCATCATTTAATGCTTCTTTGATATTTTTAGGCTCAATGCATGAGATAAATGTAACAAAATTACAAGTATTTCTAAGAGAAGATCTAGTAGTTACTTATTTCGATGGATCTCCCAATATCTTACCATCCTTCACATAGTTGAACTCTCTTGGTTGAGTGACTTCCCTTTCCTTTATTATAAGCTCTTCTAAAGCATCTTGTGTTTGTTCTTGAATCTTCTCACTTGATGATTGATCCTCTTTATCATTATTATTAAAAATTTTTGCATCATCATCATCAACACAAGAATCATTTCTAGGAGGAGGGTTAGAGTCATAATAAACATGTATAGACTCTACTACTACTGAAGTTCTTTTGTTAAACACTCAAAAAGCTTTAGAATTTAAAGAAGAACCAAGAAAAATTGCTTCATCACTTTTTGCATCAAATTTACCAAGATTATCTTTATCATTGTTTGAAACAAAACACTTGTATCTAAAGGGATGAAAATAGCTAAACTTAGGTTTTTTTATTTTGGAAAAGTTCATATGGAGTTTTCTTTAAAGTAGACCTAATCATTACTCTATTAACAACATAGCAAGCAGTGTTTGTGGCTTCTGCCCACAAATATTTTGGTATATTATTTTCACAAAGCATGGTTCTAGCCATTTCTTCAAAAGGTCTATTTTTCCTCTCAACAACTCCATTTTGTTGAGGGGTTCTAGGTGTAGAAAAATTATGACTAATTACATTTGAGTTACAAAAATTTTCAAACCCAAGATTTTGAAATTTGGTTCCATGGTCACTTCTAACACTAGTGATAGAGTAACCTTTGTCATTTTGATTCATTTTTGAAAATGCGATGATTTTTTTCTAAGGTTTCATCTTTAGTACTTAAAAAAAGAACCCAAGTAAACCTAAAATAGTAATCAACAAGCACAAAAGAGTATTGTTTTCCACCCAAGCTAGATGTCCTAATTGGACCAAATAAGTCTATGTGAATTAGTTAAAGAAATAGACTAGTTGATACATCATTAATAGGTTTAAAGGAAACTCTTTTATGTTTACCCTTAACACATACATCACAAACTGTATCTAATTCAAAATAAATTTTAAGCAATCCTCTCACTAAGTCATTTTAACTAGTTTATGCAATATGCTCATGCTAGCATGTCCTAGTTTTCTATGCCATAATAAAGAATTATTTTCATTTTTAGCAACAAGGCATATAAGTGAATCATGCAAATCTTCAAAATGCACCATATAAACATTTCTTATCCTATGCCCTACAAGCATAATCTTATTAGACACAATGTCAACTATTTTACAACCTTTAGATTCAAAAATGACATTGAGACCACTATCACACAATTGACTAATACTAAGTAGATTATGCTTAAGACTATTGATATAAAGAACATTTTTAATAAGAGTTAAATAGTTTTTACCAATAGAGAATATTCTTTCTACTTATCTTTTAGAGTAGTCTCCAATTGTAACTATTCTACCATTTTTAGGCTTCAAATTGACAAATGACTCTTATCACCAGTCATGTGCTTTGAGCATGTACTATCAAGGTACCAAGAGTTTTTAAGTGAATTCTCCACCTTGAAGTAATGCTTCTTTTCCTACAAACATAGAATTAAACTTTTATTTTTGGTACCCAAATTCTTTTAGGTCCATAAGCATTATTTCCTATAATTTTAGTCCCTTTAAGTATCCATTTTGAAAGGATGTCTTTATCTTGAAAACTTATGAGTCCTTTGGGGACCCATATGCTTTTAATAAGTTTTCCTTTGTAAAAATTTTGGGGACCTTTATGTTTATAGAAATTAAAACTAGTTTTGACAAAGTTTTTGTTTTAAGTTTTCTCATTTAAAAAATATTTTTGGTAAAACTTTGTTAGAGTGAGCTTTTTCACTCTTAAGCAACTCAAGTTACTTTTGATGATCATCATGAACATTTGAAAGCAAATTATGCAAGTCTTGGTTCTTTTTCTCAAAATCATTTATGGTTGCTTGCATATCATGAATTTTAGTTTCAAGTTCATGATTGGCCTTAAAGAAAGAATTATTTTCATCCTTTAATTTTGACATAGTTTCTTTGTATTTTGAAACCATTAATTCAAACTCCAAACCCAACTCATCATAGGCATCTTGTAACTCATCAAAAGAATAAAAATTTGAATTAGATGAGTTAGAAGTTATCTTAAAGTTGTTAATGGCCATAAGGCAAATATTGACTACTTCTTGATCTTCATTGTCGAATGAGTCCTCATCACTCTAGGTAGAAACAGTTGTAACACCCCTTATCAGTGTTCGACACCGGAATAGGGTATTAGGCATTACCGGACATAAACACATGCAATCGTATAAAATCGGGTCATGAATTTGTGTTCAAATTTAAAACTTTTCACGTTTCATCATAAAGTCCCTAATATGGGCCTACGAAGCCCAAATCATGCTTTGGAAATGGTTCGGGACCAAACCGAGAACTTTAGAAAACTTTGAAAAATTTCATGAAAAATAAAGGCACACTCTCGTGTGGTATTATGACACAGCTGTGTGGTTCGCATGGCCATGCCCTAGCCCGTGCACTAATCTGATTTGCCGTTGCAAACAAATTTACATCACACATAGCTATCACCACTCATTCATCCACATATGTAAACATACACGTCCTTGAAATGCATCATCATGGACTTATAATATAACCAATATACCAACACCAAATGGCCTTACACAACAATGGACTTTCAAATAGCATAGGCCAACATTTTAGGCCAAAACAAGTATGACACATACAAAAATAACCAAGTCCCCTATACATGCCATGACCTTAAGTGTAAGAATCATCAATACCCAATTTGTTAGTTTGATAGTGTGATAAGTTCTCCGGCGACTTCCAACCCGAGCTAACCTGAGGATATTATAAAAACAGAAAATAAACAGAGTAAGCTATATAGCTTAGTAAGTTGGTACATAAATAATAAGCAATTTATTAACATGCTTTTACCAATTCTCGCAATATGTTCTGAAAATAACACAATCATAATTGCACATAGTTCCACTATTTACTCATGTTCATCTCAAGCTGTCTACTCAAGTCACAGTCACTAAATTATTTATATCTTTAGCTACGGAACTCCAAATTAAGATCCACTAATTTTATCTAAAACTAGACTTACATATCTTCTGACCATAAAATTTTCAGAATTTTTGGTTTAGCCAATAAGTATAGTTTATTCTTTAAAGTCTCCCCTATTCTGCTGTCGAATAGTTTCGACCCTTCTTCACTAAAAATTAATTATCTCACAGTACGAGATTCGTATGATGTTCTCGTTTGTTTCTCGTGAAAATAGACGCATTAATAATTGTAAACATATATACTCTAACCCATAATTATTTTTATACAATTTTTAATGATTTTCCAAAGTTAGAATAGAGGATTCCAAAATCATTCTGACCTTGTCTCACAAGAATTCAAATATCTCATAATATAAAATTCTTTTACTTACATGTTTCTTTTATGCAAAAATAGACTCAATAAGCTTTAATTTCATATCTTGTTGAACCTCTAATTCGATTTCCACCATTTTTGGTGATTTTTCAAAATCACACAACTGCTGTTGTCCAAACTATTTTGTTGCTAATTTTACTCTTTCATGTTTTCTTTGTATTAACTTTCATTCAACATTCACATAGATTTCGTATGTACCTGTATTTCTTAATTTAGTTATACTTTGATTTTTCATCTTGGCTTAGTCATTTGATACACTTAAACCTCAATGTAAACACATATTTCAATTCAACATCAAACACTATTATTTGTTCATAATTCTTTCACATTTATTCATAATCTAGGCATGATTTTCACAAGTTTCTTTGATTTGATGCTCGTATAATATATATACTTAATTATATCATTCCAGTTGCCATTTGGTACTCATTCTCATTTCTAACTTACCCGTTGAACACATCAGAATAATAACGGATACATAGTGGCCTTCACATAGTACCACACTTGTAGCCAAAGCTATTTTATTCGCAAAGTTTCACATAGGCTTGCTCTCGAGGTATTCACATTTACAGGTCTGCTCACATTTACGTGGATTTCAAAAACATGAAAATCATTAAAAATGGGGCTAGAACAGACTTACAATTGAGCTTAGAAGCTTGAAAAACCCAGCCGTGGTTTCCGCTTGTGAAATTCGACCATGGGGTTGAAGATGGACAAAAATTGGCTTTTAATTTTGTTTTTAATTCATTTCAATCACCAAATAACCAAATTGGCCTTAACTTAAAAATATTCTATTTCACCTATCCCATGTCCATTTTTGTCCAACAAATTATCCAATGGTTTAATTACCATTTAAGGACCTCCAATTTAAAATTTCATAAGAATTTGACACCTCTAACATGTAGAACTCAACTTTTGAACTTTTTATAATTTAGTCCTTTTGACTAAATTGAGTGCCCAAACGTCGAAATTTTTGAACGAAATTTTCACAAAATTATATTGTGAAATTGTAGACCAAAAAAATATAATAAAATAAAATTTTCCTCATTAGATTTGTGGTCCTAAAACTACTGTTTTGACTAGGCCCAAGTTTAGGCTGTTATAGCATTGATGTGATTCTGCTCGGTGATGTGAGTCGAGTCGTTTTAGTTACCCGATCGTCAACGAGAAAGCATCGTTAAGTTTTAAGCAATAGATGTATTTGGCTAAGTGAAGGCTAAAGTTATGAAAATAGGTTCAAAGTTAGGATAAGTATGAATAAGGTAGGTTCAGTTACAAAGAAATATAGATAGGTAATTTTGGATAGTAGGTCGAATGAAAATCAAACTCAAGCATCAAGAATGATCCAATACTGTAGAGAGTGTCATCCTGAGACTTATATTACTTAAGGTGGAAAGGTGATGAAGAAAATGGGACCTTAACCCGTTACCTAAAGAGGTAGGAACCAAAGCTATCAAGATAGGGTTAAACGCCACACCGAGTCAGTGATAAGTTCAAAGAGAATCAGGTTGACGCCACTAACAAGCAGATAAGTCAAGATGAGACTCGAATGAAATTAGTAAGGAAGAAACCTCACAAAGAACAAATTGTTCAAAAAAAATGTCAAAAGTCTCTACAACATGAAATAAGCTAAGTATTTATAGCTATTACATAGGCTAGCCGAATGGACAAGTTACGTTGCTTAAAGACTAAGCATTCGACCATTAATGAGTTAGGATATTCTAGAATAAAACCATTGAAATGCCTTAGTACACAGCCTTATTACATGCCCGTGTCAAGCCCGTGTGGAAAACATCAAGCATTCTGTTTCTCAAAAACTTGGGTATAGGAGACATACGGCCAAATCACACGCGGTCATGACACACGCTCGTGTGTCTACTCGTGTGGACAAAAATTAGGCTATTTCCCAAGCCATATTTCTCACTCATTTGATCCTTTATCTTCACCCACATTTAATACATACAAAAACCAATTTAGGATATTCAACCGAACCTTATATTTAATACCATTTGTGTAATAACCCGAATTAGGGCCTAGTCAGACTAGTGGTTTTGAGACCACAAATCCAAAACAGAAAAATATACCTCATGAATATTTTTGAGTCTAGGATATGATTGCATGATGGTGAGAAATTTTCATGAAGGAAATTTTGAGAAAATATGATTAATTTGTCCTTTAGGACTAAATTGCAAAAGTTGTAAAATTTAGTTTCTAGAAGCCTTAAGGATGAATTGGCATTAGAAAAATTATTAGGAGTCCTTATTTGGTAATTAGACCAATTTTTGGCACTATAGACAAAAATGCCCATGGAAGGGTAAAATTTCAAAGAAAGGGTACAAGGGCATTTTGGTCATTTGGTAAAGTTAAGTAATAAAAAGGGAAAAAAAAGCAAAATTTTGTCCATCCTCTTCCTAAGGGTGCCAAAATTTACAAGCTCCATAGCTAGGGTTTGTTTCAACTTCTCAAGCTCCAAGTAAGTGACTCCAAGCCCCGTTTTTCGTGCTATTCGTATTTTTGAAATCCTCGTAGCTTAATCTAGCTATTTCTACCACTAATTTGAGCTAGGGTTTATGCTAAAAAATAAACCTATGCATGACATGCAAGTAATTTGATGTCTAATGGTACAATATGAAAGTTTAAAGTGTAGTAAACACCTTTCTCTAGGTGATTTTTCATGAAAGTCCCTAATATGGACCAAATTGAAAAGTTAGTAAAATGTGTAATAAATGTACAAATTGATGAGAAATGTGGGCTATCACATGAAAGGTTCGGCTAGGCTTGGATAGTCAAGATATAAGTGCATTTCATTTTACGAGCCTAGGGACCATTTTAAAAATATGCAAACATTTAGGGGTAAAATTATAATTTTTGCCAAAATATGAAATACGAGTCATTTAGTTAATGTGGGTACTAAATAAGCTCAGTTTTTCATTTTAGATCAAGAAACATGAAGCCCGGACCGAAACCAGGGAAAAAGTAAAGTAGTGGACTAAATTGAGCACTCACTCACATTTTGGATTCTAGGTAAGTTGTATGTAATAATTTAGCTTTATGCATGATGTAAATTTATGATGATGATATTTTATGTAATCATGCAAATTCCATGAAGTTATTTAACTTGATTATCATTAAGAAAGAACGAAGTCGTAGATGAGAATTATTGGATGGTAATGTTAAAGAAAACAAGGGATGCCGAAGTCATAACATGAGAATGTAGGTCCAGTATAAGACCATGTCTGGGACATGGCATCGGTACTGAATTGAGATCCCATGTAAGACCATGTCTAGGGCATGGCATTGACATCGACATGTGGTCTTGTGTAAGACTATGTCTGGGACATGGCGTCAGCACCGAGATGAAATACAGATCCCCTGTGAGACCATGTCTGGGACATGGCATGGGCATCTAGGAGAGATTACTTATAAGACAATGTTTGGGACATGGCATCGACATCAATTTATGATCTCGTGTAAGACCATGTCTGGGACATGGCATCGACATCGACATTAGATCCCCTATAAAACCATGTCTGGGATATGGCTTTGGCATCAACTTGAGATCCCATGTAAGACCATATCTGGGATATGGCTTTGGCATCGTATCAGGAAAATGACATTCGAGTATCCTTTGGTATTATAAGTCAATTTAACAAGAAAAGTAGGCAAATTAATAAGATATGATATAAACTAAACATTTGTGATGAGTGATACAGGTGTGCATGATTAAGTTACAAGAAATTGAAAGTATAATGTTATGAGTAAATCAACAAGAAAAGCACGAGTAAGTTACGGGCTTATGAGCCATTGGATTGAGTAAGTTATAAGAACGAGAAATTCCTAAGATTTAGTAAGTCTTGAAATGAGTAAGAAAGTTTATGGCATTTTATGATATTTGAAATTGAATGATGTTTCATGATTTATGTTGCTACATTATTCCATGCAAATTACTAAGCTTTTATGCTTACTCCTCTTCCTTTCCATTTTTCCATGTAGATTTGCCTATCTAGCTTGGGGATCGATTAAAGTTGGAGCTCGAAGTCACACTATCAAATCATCCAATTTGGGGTATTGCATAGTTAGTTATTTTTGTGTATGGCACGTATAGGAAACCTTTTTACTTAGAGATGTGTCATTTTGTTAGCCTAATGTGCTGGCTATTAGTATTGCTCAAGTCATTTTGTAATAGCCTTTGATAAGAGGCTAATATTGATAAAGTTAATTACTAAATGAATGTTATGGTTTTAATGTTATGACTGTGAATGTTTGGATGTTCTATTGTGCCATGATATGTGTTATGAATTGGCATTGTTTTGATTAAGTTGCATGGTGGCAAAAAGGCTTGTAAAATAGCCTACAATTGTCCACACGATTTGGCACACGGGCATATGCCTAGGCCGTATGTGACACACGGTCAGTCTCCATGGACATGTTGATAGGCCGTGTGTCCCCTGCATCTAAATTTGCTAAGTCAGTGCTGCACATGGGATGATCACACGGGCGTGTGCTCTGGCCGTGTAAACCCCTGATGTTTATAGTGTTCATATCAGAATGATCTACGGGTTAATGACACGGGCGTGTCTAGGATGTGTGAGGGATACGGGCCATAGACACGGGCATGTGCCCATGTCATGTTCAAGTCTGTAGGTTTTAAATAAGAAATAAGTTTAGCACGAGCTAGGGACATGCGTGTGTGACCACATGGCCTGCCCACACGGGTGTGTCCCATCTCACACGGGAGTGTGGCCCTATTTTAGGTAAAATTTTCTAAATGCCCTAAAGTTCTCGGATTGGTTCCGGAACACACCCGATGTATGTTTTGGGCATTGTAGGCCCATAATAAGGGTAGCAAGAGATTGTGTGAGAAGTTTTGAAATGGAATGAATTTTTATCGCCCGAGTTTACGTATTCAAGCATGTTTAAGTACGATAATGCCTCATACCCCGTCCCAGCGTCAGACTCGGGTAAGGGGGATTACAATTTGTTAGTCGTACACTTCATATAAATAACAAGAAACTTGTATGATCTCAATTCTCATTAAATTTCTCTTGTATTTATACTTTTTCACATTATATATTCATATAACATATAGCAATCATACCTTTGTATTTTAAATACATTTTCATAACAATTTGTCTTGATGTCATACTATTTTATATTTGAGTTTTACTCATCAAAGTATTTGAAATATCATCTTTATGCAGATAGTACACATGAGGTATATACTTCCATAATTATGAATGAACATATTTATCAAACATATTCCATGTTCATCTATCATAGTCTCATGTCTCCATATATCAATAACTACCATTTTTTTGTATTTAAGATAAATACATATAACCATACATAAGCATGCAATTCACTATTTCTTCCTATCTATCACAATTTCAAATGACAGATTCATGTGAATGAACTCAATAATAACCATCATAATACTTACCACATTCTTTCACACATGTTCCACTTTCTACTTACCAACTTGTCAATGCAATGAATGACTTAGATTTGAGAACATCATGGTCTGAAGCCTAAAGGCTAACTGAAGCACACAAGTGCTAAACGAAAGCCTGAAGGCTAAATGAAGCACACAAGTGCTAAACGGAAGCCCGAAGGCTAAATGAAGCACACAAGTGCTAAACGAAAGCCGACAGCTAATTGAAGCACACAAGTGCTAAACAGAAGCCCGAAGGCTAACTGAAGCACACAAGTGCTAAACGGAAGCCCGAAGGCTAACTAAAGCTCATTAGAGCTGAACGGAAACCATAAGGGTTGAACTGAAGCTTAGAAGAGCTAAACTAAAACCCGAAGGTTAAACTGAAGCTCAGAAGAGCTAAATTGAAACCCGAAGGTTAAATTGAAGCTCAGAAGAGTTAAACTGAAAGCAAACACAAGAATTCACAACAAATGCTAAATCTCAGTTTACTTAGGTAATTTACCGTCAATTATTCGCTTTTGAATGCCATAGCCTAGCTATGGTCTTACATCTACTCTTTGCCATGGCTTAACCATGGCCTTTTCTATCAATTCATCACTTTTCACTGAATTGAAGTGCTCAATTTGATCATTTATTCCATTTTCATGCTTTTTACATTATTCACGATTTTATCATCAATACATATGAAATAACACATCATGAAATTCATAAGATTAACAAGTAATCCCTAAAATTCAGCCATATAAACTTACAAATTCGATTTTTATATTGTAACGATAATCATAATTTCATAATAAATATTCCAAATAAAACATTATATCATTTCTAAATAAACATTTATCGATTATAATCGGGTATGTGATCAATTTATACATAAGTCATTCATATATATATTTTCCTCCTCCTCCTCTCCATCCACATCCTTAGCGTAAACAACACACTTGTAAGTAACATTATCTATAACTTTAACTATTTACTTATATGAATATTCAAGCTGTCCATCCATGTCATAGTAACTAAATTATTTTTATATTGAGCTATAGAACTCCAAATTAAGATCCACTAATTTTCCCTGAAACTAGACTCACATATCTTCTTACCATAAAATTTTTAGAATTTTTGGTTTAGCCAATAAGTACAATTTATTCTTTAAAGTCACCCTTGTTCTACTGCCTGACAGTTCCGACCCTTTCTCACTAAAAATTAATTATCTCCTCATACGAGAGTCAGATGATGTTCCTACTTGTTTCTCTTGAAAATAGACTCATTTAGGATTTTAAACATATAAATTTAAGCCCATTTCTCCAATTTTTGATGATTTTCCAAAGTCAGAATAGGGGAACTCGAAATCATTCTAACATTGTCTAACAAAATTTATTATATCTCATGATTCTCGATTCCATTGCTTATACTGTTTCTTGTATAAGAAACTAGACTCAATAAGTTTTAATTCCATATTTTATTCATCCTCTAATTCAATTTTTACAATTTTTGGTGATTTTTCAAAGTTAGACTACTGCTTCTGTCCAAAACTGTTTTAGTGCAAAATGTTAATTTCCATTTTGCCCCAAATTTCACAATTCATACAATTCAGTCCTTGCTCAATTAACCCCTCAATTGAGCTAATTTTTCTCAATTAATACTTTATTATATCATTTTAAACTATTTCATAACCCTTGAAAATCAAAACTTTAGTACTAGACCTTAATTCCAAGCTCTTTTACAATTAGGTCCTAAAATCAATTTCCATCAATTTTACTTGATAAAATCATCATATATCAAAATTAAAACTTCAATTCTATGTTTATTCATCATATGCTTCTAGAACTCATCCATAGAAACTTTAAAAATTAGCCATGGAATCAAAAACTAGTGACATGGTAAGTTGGACCCAATTGTAAAAGTCCAAAAACATAGAAATTTCAAGGAGAAAGCAAGAATTAACCTTACATGAAGCTAGAGTATGAAAACTAGCTTGAACCCTCTTCCATGGCTGTTTTTTAGCTGATGAAAATGAAGAGAAATGAAGAGAATTCTAGATATTCCACATTGGTCCCATTTTTATTAAGCTAATTTTGGCAGTTTTCCAAATTTTCCCTTATTTCACCCATTTCCTGATTTTTCTCAGCTATTGCTGCCCAAAATATCTCCTTTGGGCTGATTTGCACTTTAGGTCCTTCCTCATTTGACAATTGAGCTATTTAATCTTTCTAGCAACTTTTACACCTTTTTCAATTTAGTCCTTTTTATTTAATTAACCACCCAAACGTCAAAAATTTCTAACAAAATTTTAATACTACCTTATTGAAACTCCGTAAATATTCATAAAAATATTTATGGCTCCGTTTATAACACCGAGATCTCGATACCTCTTTTTCTCAATTTTTTGACTAAATAAATCTTTATAAAGCACAATTTACCATTTCAAAAATCATTTAAAAGCTACACTTGGCTCGTAGATATTAAATAATATAATCTACGAGTTCATTTGTCGGATTTGGTGGTCCTGAACCACTATTTCTGACATTACTGAAATTTGGGCTATTATAGCTCTCCTCCCTTTAAGAATTTTCGTCCTGAAAAATTCCTTCGGTAGAGAGGTTCATATATATATATATTTTTCACTAACTAATGGTATCACCAGTTTTCAAGGCTAAAACATTAACTGCCACTTTTAAATCATATATCAAGTAATTCTTTTCATAGAATTTTTAATTATTTAAAAGTTTAGACCATTACTTTATCTTATTGCATCAAAACACAGTTTACTCACTCAATGATATATCATTGTAAATCACAACTTTCTTACTCGATTTAGGCTGAACCAGAACTGATGCTTCGGTCAACAGAACTTTCATCTTCGATCAATGAATATCTTTCACGAATAAATTATATTTGCAATTTAGAGCTTTGACCCAATAGAAGTAGAAAGCAATATCATATGATTATTTCCGTCAAGTGTCCTCTCAAGCATAATCGATTATAATACCAGAGAAGGATAGAACAATATCACTCATAGTTTATCAAGACTTTCAATAATTCCTCCTAATATCATAATCAAACAACCTTTCCATGTAAATAAGAATCACATTTGAAAATGAACATTCACATATATTTCTAAAAATAGCAGAACATGTAAAATACCCAGAAGAAGTCGCTGCATCATATCTAATTATGACAACTACTTTTAGATATTTTTATGATTTCATTACTACTCCACTGACTACTAAAGCAATCAATAATATCAAATTATTCAGTTCACTAAAGGAGCTAATCAAGAAGAATTTATCCATAAATTTCGTTTTATAATTACCATACTTGAATAAATCGATTCCTCATGAATAACTTCTTTCTTAATAGTAATATTGTGTATTCTGAATAATCTTCAAAATAAATGATCTGATATTTCAGTTATAATTATCTTTACTAACTAACCCATTCATAGTTCTATCTGCGTTATTAATCATTTAGACACTGAACTCTTCAATTTCACACTTGTAAACTTAATCAATATAAATCTGGTAAATTTCTCTGTGTAAAACTATACTTATGAGGGGGCAAAGGTCATAAAGCCTCAAAATTTGGCTTTCATATATGAACATATATCAAAATTCAGCCATTAATGAGTTAGAATATTCTAGATTAAAACCATTGAAATGCTAAGTCTAAGTTCAGCTACTTGGGATGCCAATAGACATGCTTCATGGAGAAGAAATTGGTTGAATGCATTTGGATGCATGGAAAACTAAATGGCCTTGTCTAGATTTGACAATGAGCATAAATAAGCCATTCAATCGGTAATGCTTGGCCAAATAGGTGTGAGCAATAAAGGGGCAGCTTGTATGGCTTTTAAAAGTGTGAACATTAAGTTTGAAGAGTCTCTCGAATGTGAAAGCACTTACCGAAGGGTCATGAAGTGTGAACGGGGAATGTGGCTAGTGTGAACATCTTGATGGTGGTCTTATGGAGATGTTTGGCCAACTTGCTAATTTAATTTGTAGCTGCTTCTTGGCTGAATAAGTGCTTGGGAAAGCCAATGATCAGCACACCATTCATTGAAACTAGCCATGCATGAACCCGTCCATGCGTTGAACCCAACCATGCATGCACCTTGTATTAATTCTTATTTATGCATTCGGCTGAAACACAAAACATATTGAACATATTAAACACAACCTAAATTTGGCTGAACCAAAGTAAAGACAAAATCTAAACACATTAATAAGCATATAATTAAATTATAACACATTTAATTTAACTTAGCTAACACATTAGTTTCGGGTAGCTCAAATGATGTGAAAACGCGTAATAAGCTGTAATGAGCTAAAATACTGAGTAATTAGCTGAAACACAATAAATAACTAAAGCAAACACTTAGTTTATTTTAGTAATAAAATGAACGAGCTGGAAAGAAGCTGAAATAAGCTCAAACAAGCTGAAATAAGCTCAAATGAGCTAATTTGAGTTGAATGGAGCTCGGGGAGTTGGAGGTGATCTGAGTTCGGCTTACACAACGATGTAAGGAGGTTTCATGGAGCTGGACCAAGCTTCATCAATAGGATTGAGCTTTGTTTCATCCCAAATTTTAGTGATCAATGCCGGGACAACTTCTTTAAAGAGCTTAGCTCGAGCTCGGGTGATAGAACCTTCAGGCAGCTTAATGAGCTCCTTCCTTGAGCTTGGTGAGCTCTGAGGCGTGCTTACATCATTCCCCCTCTTCAAAGCGACTTGTCCTCAAGTCGAAATCTGCATTAAAGGGAGACAAATTTGACACGTTAAAACTGGCACTTATATTATATTCACCTGGTAAATCAAGTGTATATGAATTCTTATTAATGCGTTTTAGAACTTGGAAAGGTCTGTCTCCTCGAGGTAGTAATTTGGACCTCTATTGGGCTAGGAAGCATTCCTTGCGCATATGAACACAAACCCAATCGTTGGGTTCGAATACAACTCTCTATCGGCCTTTATTTACCCGTTGCACGTAAGACTCGGTCCTCGCCTCAATATTGGCTCGCACCTTTTGATGTAATTTCTTCACGTAATTAGCCTTTTTCCTAGCATCAGAATGAATCAATTGGTCATTAGGTAATGGCATCAAATCTAATGAAGTTAATGGATTAAACTTATAAACTACTTCAAAAGGTGAATATTTGGTTGCCGTATGAACGGATCGATTGTTGGCGAACTCAATGTGGGGCAGGCATTCTTCCCATGATTTCAAGTTCTTTCGAATGATAGCTCATAGTAATACGGATAGGACTCGGTTTACCACCTCCGTTTGCCTGTCCATTTGTGGGTGGTAGGTAGTTGAGAACAGTAACTTAGTTCCAAGTTTGCTCCACAATGATCTCCAGAAATGACTTATGAATTTTGCGTCGCGATCAGACACAATGGTTCGCGAAATGCCATGTAAGCGAACGATGTCCCTAAAGAAAAGTTAGAGCTATGAACAGCATCATCAATTTTGGTACATGCAATAAAATGCGACATTTTAGAAAATCAATCAACGACAACAAAAATGGAATCTTTTCTTGTTTTCATATTAGGTAGTCTGAGGACAAAGTCCATGGATATATCTGTCCAAGGAGTTTCAGGTACTGGTAGGGGAGTGTATAGCCCGTGTGGTTGAATCTTAGATTTGGCCTTTTTACCTGTCACGCATTGCTCACAAACTAGTTCTACGTCTCTCCTCATCATTGGTAAATAAAAATGTTCGTGGAGCATTGCTAAGGTCATACTTACTCTGAAATGTCCCATGAGGCCTCCACTATGTGCCTCGTGCACAAGTAAGTCTCGAATGGAACTTTGTGGGACACATAACTTTCCTTCCTTGAATAAAAAACCTTCGTACCTATAAAAGTTCTCAAAAGTAGCATTCTTACAAGCAATAAAGATCTCGCCAAAATCAGCATCATTAGCATACAAATCTTTTAAGAAAGAGAATCCAAGCAGTTTTGATTCAAGAGATGATAATAATGTATACCTCCTCGAAAGGGCATCGACTACAATGTTATCTTTACCTTTTTTATATTTAATGACATAAAGAAATGACTCGAGATACTCGACCCATTTGGCATGCCACTTGTTCAACTTGTGCTGGCCCTTGATATGTTTCAACGCTTCGTGATCGGAATGAATCACGAACTCTTTTGGCTATAAGTAGTGTTGCCACGTCTCGAGAGCTCGAATTAATGCATACATCTTTTTGTCGTAAACGAGATAGTTAAGCAGGGCTCCTTTAAGTTTCTCACTAAACTAAGCAATGGGCCTTCCTTCTTGAGATAAAACGGCACCTATTCCAACACCTGATGCATCACATTCAAGTTCAAATGTTTTAGCAAAATCAGGTAATGCAAGTACGGGTGCGTTAGTAAGACATTTTTTAATCTCAACAAAAGACTTCTCTTACTTATCGGTCCAATGGAAAGCGGAGTTCTTCTTAATCACACTCGTCAATGGGGTGGCTATAGTGCTGAAATTGGGCACAAATTGTCTATAAAAACTCGCTAAGCCATGGAAACTCTGAACTTGGCTTATAGTTGTTGGTCTCGGCCACTCTTGTATAGCTTTTATTTTCTCTTGGTCCACTTCCAATCCTTGCGAACTAACTACAAAACCGAAAAACTTTGTCAAAACAAAAGGTACATTTCTTAAGGTTAGCATAGAGAATTTCCTTACGTAGAACTTCAAAACAGATTTGAGATGCGTCACAAGCTCTTCCAATGATTTGCTATAGATAAGAATATCATCGAAATAAACAACAAAAACTTACCGATAAAAGGTCTTAAAACATAGTTCATTAATCTCATAAACATACTAGGAGCGTTGGTTAGGCCAAATGCATGATCAACCACTCATACAAACCATGAATCTAGCCATGCACGAATCCAACCATGCATGGACCTTGCATTAATTCCTATTCATGCATTCGGTTGAAACACCAAACACATTGAACATATTAAACACAACCTAAATTCGGCTGAACCAAAGTAAAGACAGAATCTAAGCACATTAATAAGCATATAATTAAATATAACACATTTAATTTAACTTAGCTAACACATTAATTTTGGCTAGCTCAAATGATGTGAAAATGCGTAATAAGCTGTAATGAGCTAGAATACTGAGTAATAAGCGAAAACACAATAAACTAACTAAAAAAAATACTTAGTTTATTTTATTAATAAAATGAACTTGCTGGAAAGAAGCTGAAATGAGTTCAAACGAGCTAAAATAAGCTCAAGTGAGCTGATTTGAGCTGAATAGATCTCGGAGAGCTAGAGGTAAGCTAAGTTTGGATTGCATAAGGGTGCAAGGAGTTTTCATGGAGCTGGATCGAGCTTCATCAATAGGATTGAGCTTTGTTTCATCCCAAATTTGAGTGATCAAAACTGAGAAAACTTCTTTAAAGAGCTTAGCTCGAGCTCGGGTGATAGGACCTTTGGGCAGCTTATGAGCTCTTTGCTTGAGCTTGGTGAGCTCCAGGGCATGCTTGCATCAAACATGAGCCATAAGCTTTTATTTTCTTGACCCTATTTTCTTCTATTGAGGACAATCAAACTTGATGTGTCCCAACTTCTTACATTCATAACATATGATGGGGTCCTTCTCCTTAGTAGATTCAAACTTGAGTCCTTTCTTCTTTTCAAAATTTTTTTTCCTTTTTTGGATAAACCTCTTAAATCATGTTGCAAACATGGCCATTTCTTCATCCTTATCCACATTTTAATTTGAATTGACTTATTCTATTGTGGACTTGAAGGCAACATTAACCTTCTTCTTTTCAACTTTTTCTTCTCTTTTATTCACTCTATTGAATCTTATTTTATCAGTGAGCAAGGAACCACTTAGCTCATCTAATGAAAGAGTCTCAAAATTTTTAGCTTCCTCTGTGGTTGTAACTTTGGCATCCTAAGACATAGGCAAGCTTTTAAGCATCTGTAACACCCTAAACTCGGCCTAGACGTTATGGCCCTATCTGGTGGTGTCACATTGGAGTGCCTTTGTGAAAACTCTTTCTTTTGTTCCTTATTGGTAAAAACCTGTTTGAAGGTTAAAGCCTCTTTGTTAATTCTCAAATCAACCTATTTGATGTGTTTTTCGAAAACATGGTTAGTTTGAAAACCCGCTTACATTAAAACCTTATTATGACTTAATCAAAAATTTGTTAATCAAATTTAAACATTGTTACACTTAAAAAACAATGTTCGTTGTGAAAGCTTAAAAATTGTGTAGTGGAAACGTGATGTTCTGCAAGCAGTTAATGGTTTGGAAAACCGCGCTCTACTTCTAACAGATATCAATCATTATTAACAATGTGACAGCCCTATTTTGACCCTAGTCGGGAAGTGGTTTTGGGACCACTAAACCGAGTCACGGATGTAATTGAATAAAATAATTGTGTGAAAAATATGTGTTTATGCATGTGCAAATTTTTCTTTTGGATATAAATTTTGCTAATTGATGTGAAATTACTCGAAAATGGACTTGTGTGAAAAATTTTGAAAATGTTCTAGGTAAATTGGAAATAACCTAGTATTACGTGAATTCAGAATTCAAGGGCTTGCATGTCAAATTGGCATTTTTGTAAGTAGTGGCCGACCATGTGGAATTAATCATTGAAAAGTATGTATTTTATACTTATAATGGTAAATAATATAATTATAATAATATATGTTATTTGGTGTTAAAATAAAATTAATAAAAGAATTTGGTGAAAAGAAAACAAGTGGTTTCCTTGTGTTCTTCATTGCCGTTTCTAAAGAAGAAAAAAATAGAAGAAGAAGAGTGACATTCGGCCATCTTAGTTCACACATTAAGGTAATTGAATTATGTTATTTTAGTTGCATGTTTGTGATTTTTGGTTGATAGTTAAGCTAGGGACAAAACCCATGAGTTAAATTTTGATTTGGTGAAATATAATTCATTCGGCCATTAGTGAATAAATTGAAATTTTGAAGCTTTAGTGGGTTTTAATGATAGAATGGCAATATAGTATGCTTGTGAAGTGTTTTGTGGTCAAATTCTTATGAAAATTTGTTTATATGCTAAATTGTACTTGGTGCATATTCTTTGAGATGTATGGAAGTATTCGGCCATGGATGTTGAGATGCTTTGTGGGTGTTTTGATGTTTTGGGTGTAAGATTCTTTGTTTGATTAATGGGAAGAACTAATCGATGTTGAAATTGTGAGTTAACAATTTTGGTATAAGCATATATGTTAGCCGAATGGAAATTTGGTTGTTAAGAAAATAAACATTCGGTCTTGGTGTATATATATATATATATATATATATATTTGTTAAATGGTATTGTTTAGATGGTGTTTTTAGAAAATAATAGTATGAGAGTGTGGATTTGTTAAATTAATAGAAGTGAATTTGGAAGTGAGGTACATTCGGCCATTGAGGTGCAAGGTACAACGTTGTGCTTAATTTTAGAAATTTATATATGTGTGTCTTGATTTATATATGGTATTGGGTTTTATGATAATGTTTTTATATGTGTTTTGGAAATGGCCGAATGGGGTTTACGAAGCAAATAAGGGAATAGATACTTTTGATAAGTGTATTTATCTTGTGATTAAATAATATACATGTGAAATTATTTAGGGACACATTCGGTTATGTGAGATTAGTGGTTATGCTTGTGAACCGGATATAGATTTAATATATTTGGTTTAAGGCTTATTATATATGTTAATTTCATTGCTCAAAAATGCCGAATGTAATGATTGAGAGAAATGACTCTTAGTTATATATATATATGTGAAGAGCCGAATGGTTTCAATTGAGATTTTTATATATTTGGCTAGTAAATGATTTAGTCGTGATTGATGACGAGTATACATTTGGCCGAATGTGTGTGTGTGGTAAAGAGACTATATTTGTATCCCTTTTCTTGATCGAGTGAAGTATATGAGTGTTTAATGAAATTAAATTTTGCTTAAATTAGCTCGAGAGCATAACAGCATCGGATAAGGGAAAAGCTACGATCACGGAATAGCCAACCCAAAATCTGTTTAGAAGGATACGAGGTAAGTTTTAAGTAGTGATACCTAGCATATGAATTGATTGAATATGATATACATATTTACATATATACAAGTGATTTATAAATTGCGACCTATTGACATCGTTTGATTATGGTTGATGCAAAGTAAGTTGTGAATATGGCAAATATCCGAAAGTCCCTTAGAAATAAAAGTTATGATAATCGATTTGATGTGTGATCTATGTATGTGTCTATAGACCGAATATTAATTGAAAGTGTTACGTTATGTGCTAATATGTGAATGAGGCAAATAAATTTCAAATGTGATAGATTTTGTGAAATGTATATTTGATGGATACATATGCAAAAGTTTCAGTAAGTTATATACGGGCTAAGTCCTGAAGGGCGATTGTGCCAGTGTTATATCCGGGATAAGTCCCAAAGGGCGGTTGTGCCAGTGTTATATCCGGGCTAAGTCCCGAAGGGCAGTTGTGCCAGTGTTATATTCGGGCTAAGTCCCAAAGGGCCCTTGTGCCGGTGTTATATCCGGGTTAAAAATCCCGAAGGCATTCATGCGTGAATTATACGATTTATGTCGTAATAATCCCAACATATGTGCTCACTACCTTAAATTAGTTAGGTACGTATCTCATATTCATTTGTGAATTTGATTCGTTTTAGATTATGAATACATATTTGGATAGTGGTGCTCTTACCATTGTTCGAGATTACATGTAAGTCTATGACCTAATTGATATATGAATTTCGACTAAAGTGGTATTAGGATATGATCGGCTCTGAGCATGTGGGTATATGTGATTGATAAGTAAAGTAACATGAATATGTGAAAATGCATTTTTGTAATAATTAGCCTTGTAATTGAATTGAATGTATTCGGCCAAATAATGAAGCTTATTGGATACAAATAGATTATCAATGTGATATGAATGTGTGTGTAAGGAATAATTGAAATGGTATGAAATGATCAAAGGTAGTATATTTAGTCATGGTTACATTCGGCCAAAGAGGAGATGACAAGCTTTAAGATTACTATGCTTCGATTTATTTCAACGATGTTATTACTTAAAACTTACTAAGCATAAAAAAAATGCTTACTCTGTTGCTCTTAATTCTCTGTTTTATAGATCTCGTTCGTTAGCTACGGTCTCGAGAATCACAAAGTTAAAGTCGTCCGCACTATCCATGCTAAATTCAGTATTTTAGCAGTTAAACTTTGATAATGGCATGTATAGGTTTGACTTTTGAGTTTAAGTAAGTGTCATTTTGATATTGTATATATGTACAGCCATGCGAAAATGGCTTGCTAAGTTATCTTTTGTAATCCGTAAAGTTGGTGTTAATATGTGGTTGCTATTTGACATATGTCTTCGGTGTTTTGATGTGAATTAAACTTAAGAATGAATGAATGCACTTATTATCATGAGATGACCATGTTCGATCATGATTTGGATTGATTACCAAATGGAAAGTATATTAGGAAATGTAAGCACTAAGATACTCCATGAATTTCTTGCGTTGTAACAATCAAAATTCATGTTAGAACTTGGTTGAGTTATACAAGCTTGGTGATATATTGTGTGATGCATTAATGCATACTTTTGGCCTTAGTTGTCATGGTTATGAATCAAGCTCTTGCGTAGATGAATGCTTGATGTGTTAGACTAGTTGTGGATTGAGCTTTGATGAATTAAGTATTGAATGAACAGAGATAAGATGGTTAGATTTTGAGTCTTGGGTAGCTATGTATATTCGGCTCTAGAAAATAAAGTCATGTATTTGGCTAAGCCTTGCAAATTTATTACCACATGGATAGTAATTGTCTTTCATCTTGCATAATGGATTTTAAAATGAAAATTGTTCTGCATGTTCATATGTTCGGTTTTATGAGTGCTGAGATCGCATTGAATTTATACGTGTATATTTATATAAATGTGCTCATAACTTATATTTTACATTATCATTATCCACAAATGTTCAACCGAGTTCTATGTGTTTATAGTTTATTCGAATTGCGTACTTGTACGGTAATGCCACCTAACCCTCCGGCGACGGGTACGGGTTAGGGGTGTTACAAACAAAATCCCAAATTAAAAGCAGAAAATTAGAGAGGCATTATTACATCAAAAACCCAAACTTAAGTTATTGAAAAATAAAAAAAAAAAGTCGAATGTAAAACAAATGCAGTTGTGTGGCCACCCTCGAGTCCCTCGCTACACCGATCCACCTAACGTTGGGGATTACCTGCATAGTTAAAAACGGGGTGACTTTATGAAAACTCAGTGTGTAATCCCTTAATATGAAAACAATCAGTCTGATAAATACAATACAGAAGCAGTCTAGGCCTAAGCCCACTACAATAACAGTTGGCTTTAGCCCAAAACAGAAACATAATCAAAACGCAGTATGTATAATGTATGATGCATGTAATCCCATCCAACCTTGCACTTACCTTCGTCCAACCCTGCACTTACTGTGGGGGAATAAATCACCCACCCATCCCTACACTTACAGAGTTAGCACCGCTTGTGGCACTAACTAGAATCGTAGCAAAGCTGCCAGATAAATAAGTGGCTTAAAGCCATCAAAAACGGCACAAAGCCTTAAGTAAGTGGCACAAAGCCTTCGGTGGGTCCACAGTCATCTCGTGCAACCCGTGTGACCCTAACAGATCAGTACTTCCTCTATAGCAATATCCCAACACATGCAGTATGTCGTGCATGTATGTAGAGCACATAAATATCACAAGGCATGCTCAATCAATCAACCATCATATAAGGCATAATAGTCATTCTACCCTACAGGGGTATTACGGTTATTTTACCCTAAAGGGTAATTGAGTCATTTACCTACTTTGGGCTCCAGGTACACTTACCGACCCATCAAGAGGTCTATAGTCACCTTAAGCGACTAGTGCAACCTTAACAGTCATAACGATGCAATTGGGCCCAAGGCCCAATATGCGGCCCAAATGGGCCCACACGCTCATGTGGCCAATCTGGCCTAGAATTAACCACAGTCATGCAACTATGTAGCCCAGTCCATTATTTACCACAAAACATAAATTTGTATCCGTGTGGGACCCACAAGCCCATTGGGCCCACACGGCCTGTAACGGCCTAAGCCTATGAGCACGCTCGTGGTGGCCTCTATAGTCTTATGCCCACGTTCGTGGGCTCAGTTCCACCACACGAGCGTTCGCATGCCCATGTGACCTCAAAGCCCAACCTTTTGGCTTTTTGGCTTTTGCCGATGTATAGACAATTCAGTGTTAGTACACACTCTTTCGACTTTTCAGCCGACTAATAGATACAGGGTAATGCTATACACACCTGATTGCGACAATGAAATGCGCTCCAGATATCCTTGTATTTGGATTAAATCAACATACCATCTGATTAGATACTTAACTCATGTTATTAAAAAGATCTAATAGAAAATCTAAATCAATTACGATGCCCTTACCAAAAATAAAAGTAATTGCTTCCTCAGTTCTCAAGCAACAGACAAATCACCCTTGGCCACAACCTATGCAAAAACCCCTTCTTTGTTAGATTCACTCAAAACGAATGATATCACCTCAAAATCCCAATGCTGTCTTAAGCCCCACTCTTAACTACTTACCAACCCACAAAATCAATTTCTGACTAACAGAGTAGCACACAAGAGTTGAGTATATCGTTAAAACTGAGAGAAAAGATCAAAGGAGATCGGTGTGGGGAAATAACAAAAACGATAACCATAGGAAGGCAAACCAAAAAGTAAAAGACAAGAGGAACACCAATACTAACCCAACAGCATTCGACCAACACAAAAGGGTGCAAAAGAGGCAATCGACTAACACAACAGCAAGGTTGAGAGAAAGGGAAAAAGAAGAAAGTATTCGGCAAGCACTCAAAAGAAAAAGAAAAGGGAAACTTGATGGCCAACCGGAAAGAGGAGTAGGGATGATCAAATACCAAAGTGAAAATGGAGAAAAGTAACAGAAAAGAATCGGTCAAGTATGTAACAACCCTAACCCGTGTCCATCGCCAGATTTGGGTTAAGAGGCATTACCAGTCATAAACACAGTTCCGAACATTTATTTATTTTATACGAGTCAATTACAAGTACATATATAAGCACTTAACTAATTTCATATCAAACATGCAAAAATAATCATATTATAAATATAATTTATTTAACTTCAACATTAATGGCACACGCTTACTTAAAACTCATCCAAGCATATAACATCACTTTACATATTTCTAAAATATATATATATAAATATATATATCAATACATTTATTTCATTAGCTATATATTAGACATGTCATTTTTTAAATTTCTGTACATGCACATATTGAAAGAAAGCAACATAGCTAAATATGCCAATAATGCTATCATGTTCGACGCATTTTATCTTAAATAACAAAAGTTATTGACAAGCACTAATATTGAATCAATACCATTCAAATATTAAGAATTAGGCCGAATACAATATAAGCTTTAACGGTCCTTAACCAAAATCTTTACTCATCAATATACACCTACTTAAACCATTTATCGAAGTTACACGCAATTATCAATCATCAAATAACTAAATTTACTATTCATTTGGTCAAAATTTCCATCAAAAATCATTTTACAATTTACTCACCCAAGCATAATATCGAATACATAATAGCATCCTATTATCATATACTAACGTTATAATTAGCACATAACATTTCATTTCATCTCTGTACATCATTCAACTTTCATTTTCGTATGAATTCACACAAATCATATATATTACTATCAACCACATAGGTTTAAACTTATTTACATCAACCACATAAATTTGATACATAATTACAATCTCATGAAATTATGAAAAATACTTACCACCTTCAGAATTGAAGATATAAACTCTTTTGATAATTCTTTTATCCTTGAATATAACCGCACACTTAGTGCCAAATAATTATTCATAGTTGAAATAAGCTCGCACACTTAGTGCTTGCACATTAGACCCAATGATTTCAATAACGCACACTTAGTGCTCGATACTCAATCATCAATATAGTTTCGCATATTTAGTGCCATTTTCAAAACTGTAACTAAATTATAAACACACATATAGTGCTAAAATCTCATTCACATACATACATATTAACTTATTTATTTCTCCATCAATTTCACATTCGGCTATCAAAGATATATATATACATAAACTTCAATTGAATACATTTAATTCATATATAAATAAACTCAACATAGCTTAATTGCTTAAAAACTTACCTCGGATATCGACGGACCGTATTGTTCAACTATTCAATTATTTTTGTTTTTCCCCGATCCACACCCGATCCTTTTGGTTCTTGATCTATTCAATTTCAAATTGAGCTCATTCAAATAAAAACTCATTCAATTTAATCCCAAAAACACACATAAATGGGCCAATTAACATTTTGCCCCTTATAATTCACACTTTTACATTATAGTCCAAATTTCATAAAACACCAAATATACAAAATTTCAATACAACAAGCTTTGGCCGAATACTTCCCATGCTTATACAAGTCCCTACATTTTATTAATTTCACAATCTAACCCCCTCAATTTAATATTTTTACAAATTATCCCAATATACTCAAAATCACTAAAATTCTTAATACAAACTTTGAAAATCTAATACCTAGCTTTTATTTTCTAACATCAATATCAACAAATTTCAAGTATTCAACCATGGCCGAATGCAATATCATCATCCATTTATAAAATTGAAACATGGGCTTTGTAAATAACTTGACAATAATCTAAAAAATGTACAAATTGTCAAAAACTAATCTAAATGCCTACCTCAATTAAGCTTGTATTATGTCGAAATGCCCAACTCTTTTCTTTTCTTTTGTTCTTTAAATTCGGTCAAGAACATGCACTCTATATCTATTTTCTTCTTATTTGTTTTATTAAATTACACATAGGAATATTATTTTACTTAAATAACCTTATATTATACATATAAAAACATCATGCATAATGCCATTACCGTCCATCTATTTTATTAATGGCATATTTGCCATTTAAAACCCCAACATTAAAAAGTCGTGGCAATTTAACATTTTCATAATAGCATACTTACTAACCACTTGATGCAATTTAATCCTTTTTAATAATCAAGCACTCAAACCTCAAAATTTAAACATGAAACTTTAACACACATAAATTCACACATTCAAAGCATAAAAAATAATATTTAAATATTTTTCTGACTCGGATTTGTGGTCTCGAAATGACCGTTCCAATTAGGGTCAAAACTGGGCTTTACAAAGTAACAATGTCTAAACTTGACGAAAAAGGAGAGAGAAGAAGAAAAGCCTAATTGGCCAAACAAGATGTTTAAGAAAGAGGAAGAGAAGAGAGCAAGGATATTTGGCCATAAGAGATTTTGATTCTCACAACTTGAAGAAAACTGAAAAAAAGAATAAAAAATAAAGGGGGAGGGAAGTTGGAGTATTCGGCAAAGGTGAGAATGCCAAAGAAAAGAACTACCTTTAGTTCCGAAAACGAGAAGAGATACCTAAAGGACCTTAAAAGGCACTTTGGCACCAAGTCAAGAAAACATAAACGAACAAAACCTGAAAATCCCAAGATGCTCTCAAATGCCGAAACCAAAAGTACCCCTTCAAAACCGAACCTATGAGTTCCCTTTAGCAAATTCGACACACACCCACTCACCCTCAAACTCACCTTTATCCTCCTAAAGTCCCTCCATAACCTCTCCATGAATTTCTCCCCAATCCTCTGCTTGATTTTCTCCATATAACACTCTTTGACCAGTCCAACTTCCCTCAACAGAGTTCTAATCAACCTCTGCTTCTCACATAGCAAGAGAGCAAAATAAATACTCTTCTTACCTTGCCATGACTTAAACCTTAGACCTCAAGAGAACTCCATCATGCCATCTACCACTGCACCATAAGCTCTTTTGTGTCACATTTTATCCTCAATTAATTATAAGGTCTACTTTTAAGCACCAAACGTTTTATTCACTTTAAAGCCCAAGTTTGAACCCAAGACTTCTTAGACACTCCCTAACACTCCTAAATCACTTAACCATTAGAGCAGGCAATCAATTATGTCATTTCCTTGCACAATTAAATACTTATGTGCCAACTTTCAAATGCTGCCCATGCCCAAGACTCATTTCTTCTAAGCCCAAAAATTTGGGCGTTACAGTATCTTTCGGACTACTTCTTCAATAGGATAGGTCCATAGGATTTGAGCTCATTGATGATGATGAGGAATCTATCATACATAGCTTTGATGTCCTCCTCGGGCTTCATCGTGAAAGTCTCATAATTGAGTGTGAAAATTATCACATTTGATTTCTTAACTTGACTAGTACCCTCATTGTAACACCCCTATCCGATAACCGTCACCGGAATAGGTAAGAGGCATTACTGAACTTGGAACTCAGACCGGAATAGTAAAACTTTAAACTTTTATCAAACATCAACTCATTTCAGCAATATATATATCATCTATCACCATATCATACTTAAAACAGACATATAAAACTTCACTCATACATCAAGTGGACTATTCAATTTAGCCTCATTCCTCATCTCATTTACTATCAAAGCATACTAACTTACCATTCCTCAAAGTTATCAAATAAAAGACATATCAATATAATACTTTCATACCAAAACATCCATATCAAGACCAAGCCATATTACATAGCTTTAGCATGGGCTAAAGATTATACTAAATCCATCCATATGGATAACAATAAACATCAACTTACAAACTAGCCTATACATGCCATATTATGCCATTTCAAAGAGTTCAGAAATACCAATTGTCTCCTGGATAGTGTGATGAAATCTTTGATGACTTCCAAACCAAGCGAGCATTCGTATCATTATAAAATACAAAGAATAAATAGAGTAAGCTAATAAGCTTAGTAAGTTCATATAATTATCAGCATTATATAAAAAAATTTAACATTAAGCTTGTCATTTTAAGCAATAAGATTGCTTTTGAACCAGCCTCATCTAATTCAATATTTATTTCCTTAACAGTCATGTAATTCATGTGTAATTTATCACATCTACTCACGTATCATATAAATTTATCAATGTCAATTACTTGTCAAGTGTACATGTATACCTGTACTGATTTGTATCATCATTTCTATTCTCGTAGCATCATTTTTACAGTTGAACCCTTAAGACCAACATCGAAAACCCTGTATCTTGCATACTAAGTGCCATATATGTAACTAAACTATTTATATCACATATCACCTATACAACATCAATATCATAGAATTCACATAGCATTGGTGTCGATTTATTGCATTACATATAACCTATAACACATTCCTATAACTGATAGCAGAATTATACCCGTACAAACATTAACTCATCAATAACATCAATAATTCATTTTTAAATATACCTTCTATATAAATCATGTCACTTTTCATAACTATATTTCATTTAAACCATGTATCAATTCATCTATATAAATCATTGATCTCATGTAACCTTCCAATGCTCATATTATTTCATCTATCATTTATGTATACTATATCATATATCATCTTTCATTTCAATAATTCATATGTGTACCATATAATTTTTCTTCTATACAATCAAACATTTCATATATCATATGATCATATAACCATGTAATAATTTATCTAAACATATCACGTATCTCATATAACATATACATGACTAATACAATAACCAACTTACCTTATTACACAAATACAACTAACTATCACATACCTGTCTATTTTAGCTCATTAAAAATATGAAATCATCACTTCATCTCAAAGTCTCGCAAGCATAAACTCTTTATAATTCACCGGCAACAAGCCTGCTAGGTATAAACCTGAAATCACACCGGCACAAAGCCTGCTAGGCTCAAAGCCTGAATTTTGATACACCAGCATTGAGCCTGCTAGGCATAAAGCCTGATTATTTTCACTAACACAAGGCTTGCTAGGCTAGAAGCCCGAATATCACTTGTTGAAATTGACATATAGTATAGAGGGTTTCCAAAAGTCGAACCACTTAGATCTATCTTCTTCTCAAGTTTTGTTTAGATCTACAATAGATCTGGATTAGGCTGGTGTTTGGGGGACTCTTCTTGGGCAAAACAAAGCGTTGGTTAGCACTCAAATCCCTTCTTTCGTAACTTAGTGATGCAAGAAAAGTTGAAAACCCCTAACTCTTCAGGGTGGCTATCGATTTTGGCTAAGACTTATGATTAGTCTTCTTTTTTGGCTTTCTTATATTCTAGTGTGGAAAAGGGGTGATTTGTTGAGGAGCATTGGAGACTAGGACCGTTGGAGCAGTCTAGATCTAGATATAGTAGCTAGGATAGACAAAGGTAAGAGATTAGTGGTACTCTATTGTGGCCGAATAGGTTTGTAAGTTGTTAACGATTATTCAATTGGATTTTAGTTGACATATGACTTAAACGATTGTAGGATATTCACGCAAGGGACTTTTGAGTATATTGCAAATGAGGTGTGTAATCGACACCCTCTAGTAGACTAGATCGGCAAAAGCTGAAAAGTCGAAATGCTGAAATTCTGGCATTTAGAGGGCTTGCTAGTGTGCGCACGCTCGTGGGTCGATTGAAACGATAAAGATGGCAATCGCGAATGGTAAGACGGTTGTATGCATGATTTCGTGCACGTTGGTGGTTTTGGGCCTCGGAGGGTCAAATTTGGGCGCAACGGGCTTACGTATGGGTAAAAATGAGCTGTAAGTGTATTCTGGTAGTCTAATCGTTAAATCTACTAAAACAGGTGTAAAACTTGGACTTAGTGGGCTGTAGTAGCTAGTAGACACCGTTGGGCCCATTTGGGTTTTAGGGCCCGATGGCTCTATAATAATAAAACGGGCTAAATAAGTTATTTGGACAATGATAGGTAAGTTAATAGACTGTAATAAGCATGAAACCCTGAAATCTAGAAAATTTACTGAAAAACCCCTTAAGGGTGGAAATTACTGTTTTACCCCTAAGTGCAAAAAGACCATTTTACCCTTGGGGTTAAGTTGACTGATTTGCATGCTAAATTATATCTGTTCTCTGTATGCCATGTCATAATATACTCTGCTGCATGGGATTGGGTTTTGATGGAGGAAGTACTAAGTGGCAATGCCACGGATACTATTAGAGGCTCTGCCTCGTATTACTGTTTTAGTGGCTTGGCCACTTTATCTGATTAAGCAGCTAAGCTGCGACTATGGTGTGTAGGGCTGGGTGGGTTGAGTTCTTCCCCACATGGTGTGTAGGGTTGGTACGGGTGGTGTGTAGGGCTAGATTGGGCTTGGGCTTTGCATTGATGCATAATATACTGAACTGTTACTGCAATGGGCCTAAACCCACATTGTTTTTTGAATAGGGCTAAGGTCCAGTTTTTAATGTTATCTGAATAGGGCTAAAGCCCAGTTAACACTATACCTGAATAGGGCTTCGACCTAGCTTGAGCTTGAACTGATCTGGACTCTGGTAGGGTGATCTTACACATTAAGTTTTCACAAACTCACCCTCTTTCCTTTTCTTCCATGCAGGTGAACCCCAACCTTAGAGGACTTGGAGCTGGAGGGATTCGGAGTGGCCACGTGGACTGCTTTCTGGTTTTATGATTATTTCTTAAGTTACTTATTTTAGTATTGGGTTTTTAATCTGTAATAAGGCTGCTCAGTAATTATTTTATTTTTACTTGGTTTTTAATTATATATTTACACTTGTCTAAAAATTGATAGACTAAGGCTGCATGGATTTTTATTTCAAAATTAAAAAACGTTTTCCAAACATTCCATACGTGACAAATAGATAACTTAATAATAACGATACACTAAGAAGATCTCTTAAAAAGTGAACTTCAAACTGATAGCGGATAGGATTTTATAAATTAAATAATCTTTTTTTTCTCTCAAAGCACTTAAAATGGTTTTGCTAAGTCACCCTAAACTTATTAATAGAGGAACAAGGCGTAATTCATAGTCCATGTGACACACCAGATCTGGCCATAATTCTGGGCTGGGTTTGGGGTGTTGCATTTAATGGTATCAGAGCCCGGTTGCAATAATTCGGCTGTGGATCGGATCCAAAAAGTTTTCTTAAAATTCAAATGCAGGCTAAAAAAGGTATTTTTGAAAATCGATTTTGAGAAATTTCTTAAGAAAACTCTTTTTCCAATTGATTTCCTTCAAGACATACATATTTTACTAAAAGCTTAAGGTTCTACTTTAAAAACAAAGTTTATTCCTACTAAAATTATGTTTTCTGAAATCTTGTTTTTGAAGAGTGGCACACTGAATCTCTGACACCAAGTCTGTAAGTATCACTTATTATACTATACTTTACTGTCATATTACTGTAGATAGTACTAAGACCCTACTAAGATTCTGTAGTTAGGGCAACACTGAAACTATAGAGACTGAGACAGTAGGAAAAACTAAAAACCCTAGAAAATTGAGACTGTAGCTAGGCTACGATTCTACGAAAACAAAACTTTGAAATACTATATGTAGATAAGACATCTGTAATAACTACCGAAATACTAAACTAATTCATAAAATTTGTAATCGGATAATACGATATGAGTACGAGGGCAGCTCGTGGAAGGGGCCGTGGACGTGGACGAGGTAGTGTACAAGCTGGGTCTTCATATTCGGGACATATGCCAGCTAAAAAGGCACGAGTGCCACCGGCAACTGAGACCAAGTCATACGATCAGACTGCAGGGGACGATGCTTTGTCCCAAGCGATGTTGCGGGTTCTAGAAAGGGTCACTGGAGTGAGTACAAGGACTGTGTATCAGGGATCTATTTCCAACCGACTTCATGCTAACGAAGAGAAGGTTTTCAGGGGCGTATCTGGTGTAGCCCCAAATGTGGTCGAATACTGGTTGGAGGCCACGGAGCGAATCATGGACGACTTGGATTGCTCAGTAGAGCAGAAACTGAAGGGAGCAGTATCTCTACTGCGAGATAAGGCCTACCAGTGCTGGATCACTGTGAGGGATAGTACCCTAGCTGAGCGGGTAACTTGGGAGCTATTTAAGGCGGCCTTCACAGGGAAGTACGTCGAGGCGAGCTATGTGGACGCCCGAAGGAAGGAATTTTTGAACCTGACCCAGGGTAATAAGTCTGTTGTAGAGTACGAGGCTGAGTTCTTAAGGTTAAGCTGGTACGCTAGTGGGATAGTCGCTACGAAATATGAACGTAGCGTACAGTTCGAGAATGGACTCAGGGATGAACAAAGGGTGCTGATTGCTCCGCAGAGGGAGCGTGACTTTGCTGCTCTAGTAAAAAAGGCTAAGATAGCCAATGAGGTGAAATGCACGAAGTGACAGAACCATGAGAAGGACCGAAATCGATTTAGAAGGGATTCTGGACCCTCGGGTGCTACGGGTAGAAATGTCAAAAGGGCTAGAGTAGACATGTAACACCCCTATCCCTTAACCATCGCCAGAATAGGTAAGGGGCATTACCGGACTTGTAACACAGATCATATCAGTAAAATTTTGAACTCAACCTTCATCAATAGAATTCTATAACCAACATCAAAGCATGCTTTAAAGATTCGTGTAAGGATACATACATTCATTGGGGTCAAATTAAAAACATGAGAAAGATAGGGAGAACATTGAGAAAGCTTTCAAGTTAGGGACACACGGCCGTGTTCCTAGCCCGTGTACATCAACACGGTTGTGCCCTACTAGACACGCCCCACACACTCAGCCCGTAGCCAACACTGCCAAATCCAACACGGTTACTAGACACGCCCGTTTGTCCAGGCCGTGGCCAACACTGTCAATTACCACACGGCTACCAGACACGCCCGTGTCTAGGCCGTGTACAAAATTACCTAAAACATTTAAGGTGCATGGGTTACACGGATGAGTCACATGCCCGTGTGCTCTGCCCGCGTGGCACAAGGTAGGCTTGGTTTAAGCCATTCTTGCCACCCAAAATGGGTCAATCCCTACAAGCAAAACATCACCATATAACCATAACATTTCATGCATAATTGACTACCATTCATCACTATATGAACATATAATGAACCATTTCAAACACAATTTCCAAACATTATTCATCTCAAACATTGCCATATAGAACACATCAAATTAGACATTCAAAATGGATTAAACATTTACAAAGCAAGCCATATCTCATAGCTTGAATTAGTATCAAAACATACCATATTCATTAACAAGCTAACCATAAACATAAACTTAGTAACTAGCCTATACATGCCATGACCCCTTTCAAAACAAAGGTCCAAAAGTACCAAAAAGCTATTTGGATAGTGTGATGGCGATCTCTGACACGTCTGAATATCAAGCTAGCTTCCGAATCTATAAAACAGAAGAATAAATAAACGAAGTAAGCTTCAAAAGCTTAGTAAGCCCGTATAACATAGAGATTAAACTTACCGAATGAATTATATAGACACATAAACAATGCTAATTCAATTTATATACTCATGTTGCCTATATCACAAGCATACACTTATTAGTCCATGTAATTTCATAAATTATTCATGTATAAGATACAACATTCATGTATCATCAGCATAACTTTAATATTTATAACATGTAATTCATGTAAATCAATTCATATATTCCATGTAAATCTCATATAACATGTAATACATATATCTCTAGAACTTCATGTAACCTGTATCGGTAATTGCCTGTTGAACCTTTAAGAACATCGAGGGATACTCGGGTGATACACACACAGTGTATATAATTATAACCTAAAATCCATCAATGCATCATATAAGCTTTTTCGAGCCTGAAATGGTAAGCCCGAAGGCTGAACATGTGATCCCGAAGGATAAACGGTAAGCCCGTAGGCTGAACGGTAAGTCCGAAGACTAAACATGTAATCCCGAAAGATGAACATATAGTTCATGAGTTGTGGTGAGTCCGCAACAAATGCAGGAGCTCAAACCACCCTGTAGCCCTAGTGACATGTAACTTGTATCCTACGACTTTCTACAGTTCGAACGGGACTCGGTAACCATTTTCAACTTGTAATCTCTAACAATTCCATGTCAATTCAGGTACATAAAATCAATAGGAAAATTCCATTTCTATCAATTATCATACATTCACATGACAATTTAAACCACAATTAAGCATTTACAATTCAATTCTAATTATATGAACTTACCTCGATTTCCCGATATCTACTCGTCAACCTTTCGTTTTCCCCGATCAAGTTCTGAGATTTGATTATATTTATCTTTATTAATACAAATTTAGCTATTTAATCACTAACATGATCAATTTAATCCAAAAACATGTATTTTGGCCTATTTACAAATTAGCCCCTATACTTTTAACATTTTGCAATTTAGTCCATAATACACAAATACATCAAATACACCAAATTTCAATACTTATCAACATGGCCGAATACTCCTTTACCACCTATAAACATATAACTTTCATTTAATCACTTTTAAAAACTCATAAATTCTATTTATTTGCAAATAGATCCTTAAAACTCATTTTCATCAAAAATTACTTTGTAAAACTTGTATATTTCCATATAACATTCAATAATTTAGCAAAAACCATCAAAATAACATGGATTCATCAATGGCATTTTTCAAAGACACAACCAATTTCAGAAATTGAGGTACGGGTCAATTAGAATACGAAGCAACGATCTCAAAAATATAAAAATCACTCAAAATCGAGACAAAACCATACCTTAATTTTGCAAGATGATAGCCGAATGAAACAAAGCTTAAAAACCCTTATTTTTGCTTGAAGAATCGATGGAAGATGATGAAAATCAAATGAATTTTTGTTTGATTTTTAATTAAAACTTATTTTAATACTAAATGACAAATTTAACCTTCTAAAACTCTTTATAAAATCTTGATATTATGGACATGGATGTCCACTACCATTTAAAATGGTAAAATAACCATTTAAGGACTCCCATTTCTAAAGCCATGATCAAATAAGTCATTTATGAAATAGAACTCCTTTTTACCAAATTAATCAATCAAATGATAAAATTTCTATACGAAACTTTCACACCATGAATCTATCATGTTGTAAAACATATAAAAGCAATTAAAATAATAATTTGACTCAGTTATGTGGTCCCGAAACCACTTGTTCTGATTAGGGTCTAAAATGGGCTGTTACAAGACGAACCGGTTTGAGCAGTTCTGATGAATGTGGTTAAACCGTAGGCTTGCGAGGATTGTGGTAGGGGCATCTGGGAGAGTGTTGGAAGCATACTGGGGCATGTTTCCAATGTGGGTCCAAGGAGCATAGAGTCAACGACTGTAATCAGAGGTTGGCTCAGACGCAAGCTGCTGAACAGAGGGTTGCTCAACCAATGCGAGGTGGACCACAACCGCCGAGAGGCTGTGGTCAAGGTAGGGGCAACAATGGAAATGGTCGTGGGCGTGGAGCACCGGGTAGGGGTGCTGGAAATATAGAGGCTCGTCAGCCAGCATTGGTTTATACTGCTCGTCGTCAAGAGGAGGGTGACGCACCTGACGTCATAATTGGTACGTTTTTTATTTCTAGCGTGCCATACGTTGCCTTGATAGATGTTGGTTCTACCCATTCATATGTTGCATGTGGTGTATCTGGGGCGTTGGGTGTGCACTCTGAGGAAATTGTGAGTGGGGTAACTGTGATAAGTCTATTGGGTCACTCGGTTAGGGTAGACCAACTCTTTAGAGATGTACCTTTAGAGACTCAAGGTAGGATTTTCTTTGTGGATTTAATGGAGCTACTGTTTGAAGAGTTCGATCTTATTTTAGGAATGGACTGGCTTGTTAAGCATAAGGCGACTTTGGATTACGCTACTAAGCAGATGGTGTTAAAGACTACGGAGGATGAGGAGTTGATGGTTATAGGAGACCGAAGAGATTACTTGTCCAATGTTATCTCAGCTTTGAGGGCTAAAAAGCTGATTTGCAAGGGTTGAGAGGCATATTTGGCATATGTGAGTCAGTTTGATTCTGAGGGTGTGATTGTAGGAGAGGTTAAAACCGTCAAAGAATTCCAAGATGTCTTTCCTGAGGAGCTTCCTGGGTTGCCTTCGAATCGTGAAGTCGAATTTGGAATCGACTTGTTGCCTGGAACGGCTCCAGTGTCCATCACACCCTACAAGATGGCACCAAAGGAGTTAGTGGAGTTGAAAGCACAAATCCAAGAGCTGTTGGACAGAGGTTTTATTAGGCCAAGTGTGTCTCCGTGGGGAGCACTGGTGCTGTTCGTGAAGAAGAAGGATGGGACAATGCGGATGTGCATTGATTATCATCAGTTGAACAAACTGACAATTAAGAATAAGTACCCACTGCCAAGGATTGACGACCTATTTGGCCAAATAAGAGGAGCTTCGGTATTTTCCAAGATCGATCTTCGATCTAGATATCACCAGTTAAGGGTCAAAGAGTTGGATATTCATAAGATAGCATTCAGAACTCGGTATGGTCATTACGAGTTTCTGGTAATGCCGTTTGGATTGATGAATGCACCTGCGACTTTCATGGATATGATGAATCGGGTATTCCAACTCTACTTGGACCGATTCGTGGTCGTCTTCATAGACGATATTCTGGTGTATTCAAAAACTAAGGAGAAGCATGAGGAGCATCTCTGTATTGTTCTGCAAGTTTTGAAAGAGAAGCAACTATATACGAAATTCAGAAAGTGTGAATTTTGGTTGCAAGAGGTGACGTTTCTAGGTTACGTTGTTTTTGTTGAGGGGATTAGGGTGGATCCTCAGAAAATTGAGGCAGTTCTGGATGGAAGCCGCTGAGATCTGTATTGGAAATTCAGAGTTTTCTGGGTTTAGCAGGGGACTACAGAAGGTTTGTGGAAGGATTCTCTTTGATTGCTATGCCGTTAACAAAACTTTTGAGGAAAGAAACACTGTTTGTATGGACTAAGAAAAAGCAAAAGGCTTTTGAGAGGTGGAAGAAAGTTCTGACTGAGGCACTAGTATTGATTCAGCCGGAGTCTGGGAAGGATTTCACTGTGTACAATGATGCATAGCATGTTGGGTTAGGTTGTGTGCTGATGCAAGAGGGTAAGGTGGTCGCTTATGCATCGCGACAACTTAAGCCTCACGAAGTGAACTACCCTACGCATGATCTGAAGTTGGCAGCGGTTATTTTTGCATTAAAGATCTAGAGGCACTACTTGTATGGAGAAAAGTGTATTATATACACAGACCATAAGAGTCTCAAGTATTTGTTGACTCAGAAGGAGTTAAACCTTAGGCAACGAAGATGGATAGAGTTACTTAAAGATTACAACTATTCTATTGAGTATCACCTAGGCAAAGCGAATGTGGTGGCTGATGCACTAAGTAGGAGAGCTGTAACTGAGTTGAGAGCAATGTTTGCTCGTTTGAGTCTATATGACGATGGTAGCTTGTTAGCAGAATTACAAGTGAGACCAACCTAGATAAAGTAGATTAAGGAAAAGCATTTAGAGGATGAGTCACTAGTTCCTCGATTCCAACAAGTTGAGAATGACGAGACTTCTAATTTTGGACTGAATAGTGAAGGAGTTCTATGCTTTCGAGGAAGAGTTTGTATTCCAAAGGATTCTGACTTGAGGCACTCAATTCTAAGAAAGGCTCATGGTGGACCTTGTGCCATGCATCCTACAGGGAATAAGTTGTATCAAGATTTACAAGAGTTGTACTGGTGGCCTGGACTTAAGCGTGAAGTAATGGAATTCGTGGGTAAGTGTATGACATGCCAGCAAGTGAAGGCTAAGCATCAACTGCCTTCTGGACTTCTGCAATTGGTGAAGATTCCACTTTGGAAGTGGTAGAAGGTAACCATGGAATTTGTAAGTGGGCTACCCTTGACGCCTACCAAGGAAGACTCGATTTGGGTGATTGTGGATAGGTTAACCAAATCTGCTTATTTCATACCTATCCGAACTAACTACTCACTTTAAAAGTTGGCCAAATTGTATGTGGTGAAGATAGTGCGACTTTATGGAGTACCAGTTTCGATTATTTCTAATCAGGATCCTAGGTTTACATCTCAATTCTAGCAGAAGCTGCATGAGGCGTTGGGTACACGGTTAGTTTTCAGCACTACTTTTCACCCCCAAACGGATGGACAGTCGGAAAGAGTGATTCAAGTTCTAGAGGACATGTTGAGAGGATGTGTTATTGACTTCTGAGGTAGTTGGGAGGATTACTTGCCATTAGCAGAGTTTGCTTACAACAACAGCTATCAGGCGAGTATTCGAATGGCTCCATATAAGGCGCTGTATGGACGAATGTGTCATACACCTACATGTTGGACGGAGTTAGGAGAACGTCAGGTTCTTGGGCCAGAGTTGGTGGCAGATATAGAAGACAAGGTTAAGCTAATCAGGGATCGGTTAAAGGAAGCATCTGATAGACAAAAATCTTATACCGACTTAAAGTGTAAGGAAATTGAATACATAGTGGGAGATATGGTTTTCTGAAAAGTCTCACCTTGGAAGAAGATACTAAGGTTTGGTAAGAAGGGCAAGTTGAGTCCTCGGTTTATCAAGCCTTATCGAGTTCTTAAACGGGTGGGTCCAGTAGGTTACCAACTGAAACTACCTCTGGAGCTAGATAGGATTCATGATGTCTTTCATGTTTCCATGTTAAGACGGTATCGATCTGATCCTTCTCATGTCGTACCGGTAGAAGAGATTGAGGTGAAAGCTGACTTGACTTTCGAAGAAGAACCTGTGCAGATTTTGGACTGTGATATCAAAGTGTTAATGAAAAAGTCAGTGCCATTGGCGAAAATACTTTAGCGCAATCATGGCAGAGAAGAAGCTACATGGGAGCCAAAAGAGGCGATACGTCATCAATACACTCACCCGTTTGGACCAGGTAAATTTCGAGGCTGAAATTTCTTTAAGGGGGTAGACTTGTAACGCCCTAATTTTTGGGATTTTTGAGAGTTTTCTTGAATTTAATTTTTGCTTGACTGGATGTACTAAATTATGCTTTGAGTGTGTTAGTGGGCCTTTAGAAGGCCTAAGCTTAAGATAAAACCCGGTAGAATTTTAAAATTTTAGACCTAAGGGAGAAGGGGCTTTGACTAAGTGGGCTTTTAAATAAATGTTGGGGATTTAAGACACAAGATGACCTATGGTAAGGTGGCAATATAGCCCCACTTAAGACTTAAGGAGGAGGCGTGTAGAGGCTATGTAAGAGCTAAGGTTCAAATCCTGTGGTAAGTAAGGTGTTGTTTTATTTTTAATACATGTGCAAGGCATGTGGTGGACTCCAAGTGAAACTCTATTGGGAGGAGTTTGAAGTGTTCATGGGATTGAGTCAAGGAGGGGTAAGGGGAGAGAATTTAGGAAATTTGAAAAGGGAACAAGAGTTGGCCGATTGTGGGGGTCTTGGAGGAGTAATTTCAACAAGTGGGTTTTGGAGCTTGCATTTTTAGCAAGTGTAGCTTTAGTGTGCTAAACACCCCTTTCTTTTGGTTCTTTTCGGGATTTGTTTGGGCAACCATTAGTGCCAATTAGGTAAGGTTCAAAGGTGGTATCTTTTTGGTTCCTATTTTCTTTTCTTCTTAGTATTCTAAAAGCCGAAATCCTAAAAGTGTTGGCTCTCCTTCTGCCGATTTACCCCAAAACCAAACCCTTTCATCTCTTTTCTTCTAAAGCCGAACCAAGTACTCTCCTCTCCTCTCTTCACTCTCTTCTCTTCTTCATCACCTTTTTTCCACCAATTAAAGTAACCCCTTTTCTCAAGCCTTGTTAGCTGATTTCTTTCAAAAGTCGAAACCCAAATCCATAGTTGTCGATTTCCCTTTTGGCCGAACTTCTTCTTCTTATTTCTAATCTTTCAAGAGCCGAACCTTAAAACCTCTCATCTCTCTCTGCCGATCATCTCTTCTTCTTCCATAAACTCTTCTTCTCCTTCTACCTTTTCTCTTAAAACTGAAACAGACATACACTCTAGAGGGTTTCCAAAAGCTGAACCACTTAGATCTATCTTCTTCTCGTGTTTTGTTTAGATTTATAATAGATCTGGATTAGGCTGGTGTTTGGGGGACTCTTCTTGGGCAAAACAAAGCGTTGCTAAGCACTCGAATCCCTTCTTTCCTAAATTGGTGATGCAAGAAAAGCCGAAACCCCTAACTCTTTAGGGTGGCTATCGATTTTGGCTAAGACTTATGATTAGTCTTCTCTTTCAGTTTTCTTATGTTCTAGTGTGGAAAAGGGGCGATTTGTTGAGGAGCATTGGAGACTAGGACCGTTGGAGCAATCTAGATCTAGATCTAGTGGCTAGAATCAACAAATGTAAGAGATTAGTGGTACTCTATTGTGGCTGAATAGGTTTATAAGTTGTTAAAGATTATTCAATTGGATCTTAGTTGACATATAACTTAAACGATTGTAGGATATTCACGCAAGGGACTTTTGAATATATCGCAAATTAGGTGTGTAATCGACACCCTCTAGTAGACTAGATCGGTAAAAGTCGAAAAGCTGAAATATTGAAATTCTGGCATTTCGAGGGCTTGCTAGCGTGTGCGCGCTCATGGGTCGATTGAAACGATAAAGATGGTAATCGCGAATGGTAAGACGATTGTGTGCGCAATTTCGTGCACTTTAGTGGTTTTGGGCCTTGGAGGGCCGAATTTGGGCGTAATGGGCTTACGTGCCCATATGGGTGAAAATAAGCGGTAAGTGTATTCTGGCAGTCTAATTGTTAAATCTGTTAAAACGGGTATAAAATTTAGACTTAGTGGGCCGTAGTAGCTAGTAGACACTATTGGGCCCATTAGGGGTTTTAGGGCCCGATGGCTCTATAATAATAGAACGGGCTAAATAAGTTATTTGGACAATGGTAGGTCAGTTAATATACTGTAATGAGAATGAAACCTTAAAATTTGGCAAATTTACTGAAATACCCATTAAGGGTGGAAATTACTGTTTTACCTCTAGGTGCAAAAAGACCGTTTTACCGCTAAGGTTAAGTTGACTGATTTGCATGCTAAATTATATCTGTTCACTAGATGCCATGTCATAATATACTCTACTACATGGGATTGGGTTTTGATGGAGGATGTGCTAAGGGGCAATACCACAGATACTGTTAGAGGCTCTGCCTAGCATTACTGTTTTAATGGCTTGGCCACGTTATTTGATTAAGCAGCTAAGCTGCGACTGTGGTGTGTAGCGTTGGGTGGGTTGAGTTATTCCCCACATGGTGTGTAGGGTTGGTACGGGCGGTGTGTAGGGCTGGATTGGGCTTGGGCTTTGCATTCATGCATAATATACTGAACTGTTACTGTAATGGGCTTAAAACCCATACTGTTTTCTGAATAGGGCTAAGGTCCAGTTTTCACTGTTATCTGAGTAGGGCTCAAGCCCAGTTAACACTGTACTTGAATAGGGCTTCAGCCCAGCTTGAGCTTGAACTGATCTGGACTCTGGTAGGGTGAGCTTACACACTGAGTTTTCACAAACTCACCCTCTTTCCTTTTCATCCATGTAGGTGAACCCCAACCTTAGAGGACTTGGAGCTGGAGGGATTTAGAGTGGCCACGTGGACTGCTTTCTAGTTTTATGATTTTTTCTTAAGTTACTTATTTTAGTATTCCGTAGTTTTGGATTTTTAATCTGTAATAAGGCCGCTCATGAATTATTTTATTTTTACTTGGTTTTTAATTATATATTTATACTTGTCTACAAATTGATAAACTAAGGCTGCACGGATTTTTATTTCAAAATTAACAAACGTTTTCAAAACATTCCATATGTGACAAATAGATAACTTAATAATAACGATACACTAACAAGATCTCATAAAAAGTGAACTTCAAACTGATAGTGGATAGGATTTTGTAAATTAAATAACCTTTTTTTTCTCAAAACACGTAAAATGGTTTTGCTAAGTCACCCTAAACTTATTAATAGATGAACGAGGCGTAATTCACTGTCCATGTGACACACCAGATTTGGCCATAACGTCTGAGCCGGGTTTGGGGTGTTACAATACTTCTCAAGAAATTCAAGGCAAAAATACATTCAACTATTCCCGATTACTTGAAAAGTCGCACATTTAGTGCCAATAGTTTTTTGACATTATATATCGAATTCGCATACTTAGTGCTTGATACTTAAGCTTGCACACTTATGCTCAATAATCAGGCTCGCACGCTTAGTGCAATTTTCACATCCGTAACCTTTTATACTTGCACACTCAGTGCCAAAATTCAATTACTCAATATTTATCAATTCAAAATTATCAACTCTATTTGCATTCGGAAACCTCATCTTTTTATACATTTCAATTCGGCACACACACATATATATGGTATTTAATTTAATCAACGACAAATATTTGCTTAGTAACTTACCACATACAAGACATTTAATTTATCATATACTAAAACTCAACTAACTCCACTATACATTTACTCAACCCCAAAGTACTTCATTACTTCAAAAAACAAGACCGAATATATTATGGCATTCCATGATCATGTAATATTAACATAATCAAGTACAAATCCATTTAACATATCTACCATTACATACTCACAATTTTACCGATTATCCATCAGTTCTTATAACAGATAATTTTTGTATCAATTTAATCATATAATTTAGTGACGACAACATATTCATAGAGCTGATAATTTTAGTAAATTATTCATTTTGTATACAATTACCATCAATTAAAACAATTTCAGTAGCTAATAATTCAACTTTTAACCATACGAACTTACCACGTAATTGCTTGTATAATTGTTTACCCCTCTATCTTTCGTTTCCCCCGATCAAGTTCCAATATTTGATTATATTGATCTATATGAATTCAAATTCAACCATTTATTCACCAACACATTCAATTAAATCCATAGACATGTAATTTGGCCTATTTATAAAAATAGCCCTCATAGTTTCATACCCTAACAATTTAGTCCCTAATGCATAATTATGCAAAAATACACAAAATCCCATTGTACATGTATTTAGCCGAATTTTCTATAGCATCTAAACAACCCATATATTTATTTTATTCAATTTCTAACCAAAAAAAATTTGTCTTTTTCAATTTAATCTCGAATACTCAATTTTATCAAGAATTACTTTATAAAACTTGTATATTTCTAAACAATCATCAATAATTCATCAAGAAACATCAAAATAGACATATATTCATCAATGGCACATTTCAAAAACACAACCAATTTCAAAAATTGAGGTACGGGCATGATAGTATACAAAGCAACGATTACAAAAACATAAAAATTATTAAAAACCGGTCAAAAATCACTTACTAATTCAAGCCTTCAATTGCCGAATGTGAGAAAGCTTTTAAACCCCATATTTTCTTTCAATTTCGGTAAAAGATGATGAGAATGAGCATTGAAATTTGTTTGTTTTATAATAATAACTTTTAATAATTAAACTATATAAAATTCATGCCAAATATGGACATAAATGTCCATTATCATCCACTCAAAATAAAAATGGCATATTTACCATGCAAGGACTCCCATAAATAAAGACAAAGTTATTTAAGCCATTTTACTAGTAGAACTCATATTTATCGCTTTACGCAATTTAGTCCTTTTTACTGAATTAACTATTTAATTGATAATATCTCTTTACGAAACATTCACACTGAAATACTATCATGTTGTAAACATCAATAAAATAATAAAATAATTATTTTGACTCGATTAAGTGGTCCCAAAACCACCTATTTCGATCAGACTCGAAATTGGGCTGTTACAACTTTCCCCCCTTTAAGGATTTTTGTCCTCGAAAATCTTTTTGGTAAATAGGTTAGGATACTGTTTTCACATAGCTTCCTCTATCCCGTGTTTACACCAGTGAACTTTCATAAATGATATACTTCTAGTTTTCATAAGTGAAACACTGATCTTATTCTCTCGTAAATCTCATACAGCCCAATATATCATGGATTCAACTTTACTGTAGTCAAATCAAAGAATCTTTTCTCACAGTGTGATTTTCAAAAACATTCTATCGCAAATCTTGAAATTCAATATCTTTATATTTTAAAACCTTATACTTTTTTTCGTCGATGCAAAACTACTTCCAACTATCTTGTATTATTTTCGCTTTTTCTCCCATCTCTTTGCTCAGATTAATTCAACGAATCTATTTCTCATAAAGCTCTGTCCAGGACAACAGAGTTCGGTAATTGCAACTATACAATACTTCGTTTAATGCCATCTGTGTAACACCCCATAATCCGAGTCCGTCGTCGGATGAGTTATGAGGCATTACCTAAAAGCTTTAGCCTTCCTACTTTCACTTGCTCATCAATTAAAACTTAGTAATTTTGTTCTACATGATATCATTTAGTCAATAGCTTATTGGCGCACAAAAACAATAAAATGAAATGTTTCATATGATAAACAAATTGAACCTCAATCATTGATTATAGATTAAAAACCAAGCTTAATTCAACAATTAAGCCATTTAGCATGGCTCAAACATGTACAAAACAAAATGAATCATCAAGTCTAGCCTAGACATGCCACTTAACCACATCTCAAAATTTCTTATTTACCGAAATGAAAACTGGATAGTGTGATGACGTCTCCCAAACTTCTAATCCAAGCAAATCTCTGAAGCTCTAAAGACATAAAAAAAAAACACACAAAGTAAGTTTTGAAAACTTAGTAAGCCTTAAGCATAAAAATTATTTTAATGATAATTAATTTGCATAACAAAAACACGAATGAATTTTTATCCTCCTCAATCACACGTACCTTCCTCACACTCAATAATTTATATAATTAAGTAAATAGCTTCACTTGCTTTACTTGTTAGGATCTGTGCTTATTCATCTTCCACTTCTGAGCTTGGTATGCAACTCATATGTACCAGGATCATATGTTTACTAACACAGTTACCATTTCACATTTTCATATAACCTGTTTGATTATAGTCACTTGCCACTCAAATACTCAAGCTCACAATGCCTGATTTAACTTCATATACAATCATTACTCATTTGGTCAAATACACAAATTATATATATATTCTCACATACGTATATTTCCTATATTGCCGAATATGCGAAGCTTCAATATACATATAAGGAGGAAATCATTTTTTTGATATTCAAATCATTCTATCATAAAACCAAATACTCATAATCATCTCACATGTATCTTCATTTCTATTATACAAGACTTATTTCACATATTCAAAGTGTTTACCTACATTATCTTTCGTTGGCAACAGATTAGTCCCTACTTGACCATTTAAGCGAATCTTTTGATCACTTATAACTTCTTTACTTTACTTACCTATAGGTTTAAAATATATAAGATTCACCGTTTACTATTTTATTACAAATAGAATTATACAATAAATTCATTATCTTGCTTTATGACATTCACAATTTTTATCCAACAGAGCATTTCTTTAAACCAACCATGTGACGTTTCTTTATAAAATCACATATTACTTAACATACCATTTGATATAGGTTTACTATTAGTCCAAAAATAGTAATTCGTTCTAGCATTCACATAACTAAAGAATATAACTGAATATATCCTTTTTATATATATGCATGCATATAGCCAAATATGTTAATTCCATATAAGCATACATATACTTGCTGGAATAGTTAAATAAAAAGAACACTTTGGATAAGTTATTTCTTTAATTTCCACTTTAATAGGAAAACGTACAGAGATAGACTTAAAATAAATTGTCGATATAAACTCTTTAGGTAATAACCAAATAAAAGTCAATGGTACAAGGCCTGCTTGGCTTATAGCCCGATATATCACAAATACACAGCTTGTAATACAGATCATTTCAGATCACCATCGAAATCTTTAAATTATCAATTCCAATTCAAAAATCACATAGAGTCATCATATTCGGTTATATCAAACCACACCTAGATACACATTTGGTTATAACCGATCACACATATATGAACATTTAAGTTTATCCAATCACGCATCTATACACGCTTAGTTGTATCAGCACATATATATATATATAAATATGAATCATGTTCAACTATATTAATCCATGTATTTATCACATTCGGTTATAAGACATTCACCTAAATATCACCTTCAACTATCCTGATAACATTTGGCACATTTAATTACTGTAACAAGAACACCTCAATTAAATCCATGGACATTAGGCACAATGTATTCCTCCTACTAAAATCATATATTCATCTCGTTAATTCATTTGGTGATTTATTTAACAAGGACCAAATTTTTATCTAGAACATAAATGTACAAATTTTGTTCACAATTATTTTAGTTATAACTCACAAATACCGAATACCATATGTCTATCCATCATCATAAAATTCGGTACTATGAGCATAATATATTTCATTCCAATCTTCTATTATTACCAACTTTTAATTTCCAAACCTCCTCTACGATTTATTGTATCCATTAACAAGGTAATATATATATACACATATATACAACATATCTTTTTATCCCACTTAAATCAAATTTACTAATATACTTCTTTACCACAATCAACTACTTACAATCAAAATCAACGAAAATCACCTCATATGATTCATGATTTACCACGTTCAAAATCGAACTACTATATATATAAATATATAATTCTCCTCTCAATAAAGTACCAATTCATTCGAATATAACATACCTTCGACACATAGTGTCATTATTCCCTTTCCCATTCAAACTATTTAGCTACTTTCGGTTCAATTTATCAAATCAAACCATCATACGACACGTTGTATATATATATATAAATTATAAAAATTAATAGTCACTTTACTATATAAAAAAAAATCTTTAAACGTACCATTCTGAGTTTAGTCGCTTAAGAACTTACCTCAAAAGCTGTCGAACGATTTCAAACGGCTATTCAATTACTTCCGCTTTCCCCCTATCCGAGTTTGGCTCTTGAGCTTAGTACACAAAAATTTAAACTACTTAAAATCTATATTCAGCAATGTCATTATACTCATAACAAAATTAGATTTCCTATTTTGTATCATCCATAGCAAATCTCATTTTTAATCACCTTAATTTACTTTAACTAAATCACTCCATGACATATACTCATTCGGTTAGATATAAGTACAATTAATACTCATGCCCGAATAACTTCTTTAAACATTCAGGTATCCTTCTTTTAAAAATTAACCAAGCTTGACATAACATTTATTTTAATTCATCCAATTCCCTTCTAAGCGCACACATAAAGCAAATATATATATACACATATATATATCCATTTTATAATCTTCTCATACTCAAATCATAATTTAAAGTCACATTCGAAAATTAAAAAAAAACACAATAACACTATAGCTGATTATTTCTTATCGACCAATTCACACCTTCAACCATCTAAATTTTCACATAAATATTCAATTCTCCAACTAAGATAACAATCGACCAACATAAAAGCATAGACTATTACTTAAACCTTACTTTCTACTTTATTTTTAATAATTCTTGTGAAGAATTACATTAGCCGAATATAATACTTCATTCAAGCAACCAAAACCAAGTTTTATTAGTTCAAAGATCATTTCCTTCCACCTAAGTCACACATTCATATCATGCTAGTTTATAAATCACCATGACCGATTGTATATATATACTATATAAACAACCAATATTCACTTTTTAATTCAAGTCCACAACGCACTCACAAAGACACATTTTAACAATTAAATTATAATTTCCCAAATTTAGCACAATTTTTCATATTATACCATGGTAGCCGAATGAAATTTTGCTCATAATAGCCACTCATATCAATTTAAAAATAGTTCATACTCATCTATATTCATTTCTCATCACATAACATCAAAACATCAAAAATTTAACATATGGAATCATGGCTGAATACTTCATGCCCACAAACTCAAGTATTGATACATGGGTCATGTTAAGAGCTTCAAAACCAAGTTAATTTTACAATTTCAAAGAGAAAACACAATAAATCATACCTTGATTTAGTATGCAAGTAGTCGAATAATACCAAGCTTCCAACTTGGTTTTTCTTTCTCAAATTTCGGTAAAATCTTAAGGAAGAAGATGATACTATTACATGCAAGTTTTTATTTTATGATATAAAACTCTTTTATCATTACTTCTCACCAATGTCTTACAAGCCAATTAAATTATGCAATAAAAATCATTTCACAAGGAATGGCCAGCCACTTACTCCAAGATTGACTAATTGACATGCAAGTACCCCATGTTTAAAAACCACATACAATTGGGTCTTTTTGCAACTATCCATTAAAATTTCAAAGTTTATCAAATAAACCCTTCTTAATTAATTAAGCCACAATAATCAAATTCTCATACTTATTTATTTACGCATGCTAATTCACATATAATAAACACAAAATATGGCATTTAATTATTATTATTTAATTATTATTATTTTTTTTGACTCGGCTTCGTGGTTCCGAAACCATTTTTTCGATTAGTGCCAAAATAGGGCTATCACAATCTGTATATGATCTAATAACCATTAGTATACAGAAACTCCACCAATAGTAAATGCTTTTCTCAGTTGGCTTCAAATTTTAAAACACAAGAACAAAACATAATTTCCAAGAATTTGAATCATCTGACCATCAGTTTGAGAATGGAATGCCATATTAAAACTCAACCTTATATTCAAAACTTACTGTAGGTTTCTACCGAATCACAATATAAATCTCAGGTTCTCAAGATAATGGAGACTGACACGCTGTATAATCTGAAAATCTCTAAATTATACAACCCAACAAGTCTATTAAAAGAGAAATCTGTACGTATAGAAATGAATGTGCAGACTTTTTAAACATTCGACAGTAACTCAGATAACATCTTTCTATTTTGTTGATAAGAACAATCCCAATATAGAACTTATCGTATTACTAACCCATTTTTCACTTTGACATCATCTCAGACTATAACAGTCCCGAAAACACATATCAATTAGTTTATCTTGCATGTATTTTAAACTTCAAAGCGTAAAGTCAGGAATATCTTGCTTCATACCTGTCTATCAATGTAACTGTTTTAGATTATTAAACATCTTATGTTTCCTGGAAAATCAAGTTAACTACTACTGTGAGCTTCATATCTCAATCGCTTTAAAATCTCTGGATTTCTCGATGTTTAAACTCTGTTTCATATCTTCTAGAATATGAACTCTTCATTCAGACTACCCGTCAATTTACCTCTATGCGTACAAGATTTATTTTTCAAATCTACGGATAACTCAAGTACACAAAATTTAAGTACCTTTCAAACGGATTACTCAACCAGAATAATCAAATGAATCAATTTCTCCTTTCGATAATGTAGTTCAGAATAAAAAGGGGAAATCAATATAGTTCCAATAACAACCAATGCAAAATCACCATCTTTATAGATCCAGAATTTGTATAACCAAAGTGAATATAACTATATCCATTCTATAAATATCTTTCACATGTAACCACATAGAATGATAAGAAAGCCGAGGTACTGTAATCCCAAATATAATACTATACTGAACATTTTGGAGAGAACACCCATATCAAATGATAAATATCCCAGTGATGTGTTAAAGGAAATCCAGAATTAAAGCATCACTCATATGCATTGGAATCAACAGTAACAGAAGCAACATGATTTTCATGTATATTCAACAGAACAATAACCAAGAGAACCAGAATACCAACATCATATAGATTTTACAGTCGACTTCTATCAACACATTGTAATAGAATACCGAAGAAAATAGAATAATGACGATCATAACCCGAATAGCCCAACAAAGCTTTCATATATCGGTATATTTAGATAACATTTTCATATGATAAGAATTTCATCTGAAGATATACAGCTTTACATACGTCTAAAGATAAATGAGCATGTAAAATACCTGAAAGAAATCATTGCAATTTACTTCAACTATAATCGCTACACTCAGCTATCAGTACAATTCAATTATTACTTCACTGTCTAGTCCTGTCATCACTATTCCCATATTATCTCATCCATTATTTAAAATCAATTCTGAAGAGATTCCAGTAATGCATTCTTTAATTAACATACCTGTATAATTTAGTCAACTGAAGTAAAATTTCTTCTTTAACAGTAGCATTACATAATCCGAATGATCTCTTGAGAAATCTGTCATCTTTTCCAGGATAGTATTTATTCGTTAATCCATTCTCATATCTGACTATGTTATAAATAATTTTATCCTTGAGCTCATTGATTTCATACTTAGGAACTTTTCAATCCAAATCTGATGAATTTCATTATAACTCTATACCGGTAAGGGGTGAAGGTTGTAAAGCCTCATAATTTGACACTCACATATATTTGCATATAACATAACATTTATCAATAACATAATGTTATAAATTATCATTCATACTTTTATGAGTTTCAACTCATCACACAAACATTTTACTTAGTATTCACGTATCATAATCAGTACTATCAGAATTAGCTCGGTTGGAAAGCACACCTGTCTAATTAAAACCATTCTCGTCAGAATCAAAAGATATCACACTATCACAGGTTAAATATGGCATGTATAGCTAGACTCATATACACTATGGTACTCCTAGAGCTGACTAAACCGTAGCTTTGATACCAATAAAATGTAACACTCCTATCTTATAATCGTCGCTGGAATAGGTAAGGGGCATTACCGAACTTGTAACTCAGACCGGAACAGTAAAACTTTAAACTTTTATCAAACATCAACTCATTTCAGCGATATATATATCATCTATCACCATATCATACTTAAAACAGACATATAAAACTCCACTCATACATCAAGTGGACTATTCATAGCCTCATTCCTCATCTCATTTATTATCAAAACATACTAACTTACCATTCCTCAACGTTATCAAATAAAAGACATATCAATATAATACTTTCATACCAAAACATCCATATCAAGACCAAGTCATATCACATAGCTTGAGCATGGGCTAAAGATTATACTAAATCCATCCACATAGATAACAATAAACATCAACTTACAAACTAGCCCATACATGCCATACTACGCCATTTCATAGAGTTCAGAAATACCAATTGTCTCCTGGATAGTGTGATGAAATCTTTGATGACTTCCAAACCAAGCGAGCATTCGTATCACTGTAAAATACAAAGAATAAACAGAGTAAGCTAATAAGCTTAGTAAGTTCGTATAATTATCAGCATTATATAAAAAATTTAACATTAAGCTTGTCATTTTAAGCAATAAGATTACTTTTGAGCTAGCCTCATCTAATTCAATATTTATTTCCTTTATAGTCATGTAATTCATGTGTAATTTATCACATCTACTCACGTATCATATAAATTTATCAATGTCACTTACTTGTCAAGTGTACATGTATACTTGTACAGATTTGTATCATCATTTCTATTCTCGTACAATCATCTTTACAGTTGAACCCTTTGAGACCAACATCAAAAACCCTGTATCTTCCACACTAAGGGCCATATATGTAACTAAACCATTTATATCACATATCACCTATACAACATCAATATCATAGAATTCACAAAGCATTGGTGTCGATTTATTTCATTACTTATAACCTATAACACATTCATATAACCGATAGCAGAATTATACCCGTATAAACATTAACTCATTAGTAACATCAGTAATTCATTTTCAAATATATCTTCTATATAAATCATGTCACTTTTCATAACTATATTTCATTTAAACCATGTATCAATTCATCTATATAAATCATTGATCTCATGTAACCTTCCAATACTCATTATTTCATCTATCATTTATGTATACTATATCATATATCATCTTTCATTTCAATAATTCATATGTGTACCATATAACTTTTCTTCTATACAATCAAACATTTCATATATCATATGATCATATAACCATGTAATAATTTATCTAAACATATCACGTATCTCATATAACATATACATCACTAATACAATAACCAACTTACCTTATTACACAAATACAACTAACTATCACATACCTATTTATTTTAGCTCAATAAAAATATGAAATCATCACTTTATCTCAAAGTCTCGTAAGCATAAACTCTTTATAATTCACCAGCAACAAGCCTGCTAGGTATAAACCTGAAATCACACCGGCACAAAGCCCGCTAGGCTCAAAGCTTGAATTTTGATATACCTACAATAAACCTGCTAGGCATAAAGCCCGATTATTTTCACCAGCACAAGGCTTGCTAGGCTAGAAGCCCGAATATCACTTGTTCAAATTTGACTCAAGCATATTTTCAATCATCAGAAATTTGATTATCATACATTTTCCATTCAATTTCTCAATATCAAAACTTAGTCCAAATAACTCAAACTTCACATTTTAACATACTACATGGTATCGTATATAGATATATATAATCGTATCATTTTACTCATCCAATTCATACATATATCATGCAACCTTCTTTACCATTATCAATCACACAGATTTACGATCAATAATATTAACCCTATAGGTTTGATACTCACCTGCTCAAATTCAAATTTATAAATCATAAATACTTCTCAAGAAATTCAAGGCAAAAATACATTCGACTATTCCCGATTATTAGAAAAGTCACACACTTAGTGCCAATAGTTATTCAACATTATATATCGAATTCACATACTTAGTGCTTGATACTTAAGCTTGCACACTTAGTGCTCAGTAATCAGGCTGTAACACTCCAAACCCGGCCCAGATGTTATGACCAAGTCTAGTGTGTCACATTAACGATGGATTGATCATATTCTTGAGTTATTACAATTAGGGTAAGTTTGCAAAATCGTTATTAAAGTTTGAAAAGAAAACCAGGTTTTTAAATTTGTGAAAGTCCTATCCACTACCAGTTTAAAGTTTATTTTATTTCAAAGGTCTAGTTTGTCTTTATATTATCCATTTGATACGTATGTTATATTTTGAAATCGTTGAATAATTTTACATGAAAACCACGCAACCTTAGTCTATCCATTTTAAACAAGTTATAATTAAGGAAATAAAAACCAAATTAAAAATACTTAAGAGCGACCTTATTACAAGTCAAAAAACCCACAATGAAATAATTTTAAGTAAAATACTAAAAATAGAATAACTTAAAATAAATTAACCAAATGTAGTCCACATGGCCACTCCGAATCCCTCCAGCTCCAAGTCCACTAGCTTAGGGCTCACCTACATAGATGAAAGGGAAGGGGTAAGTTTGGAAAACTCAGTGTGTAAAGTAAATCCCACCAAAGCCCAAATCAGTTCAAGCTTTACTGGGCCTAAGCCCTATCTAGATACAGTCTTAACGGGCCTTAGCCCTATTCAGTAATCAGTTTAGCTGGGCCTCAGCCTTAATCAGTATTCAGCATGGCCCTCAGGCCCATTACAGTAACAGAACAGAAATTGTGCATGTATGTAAAACCCAACCCAAATCCAGCCCTACACACCATGTGGGAATAACTTAACCCATCCAGCCCTACACACTACAGTCGCAGCATAGATGCTTAATCAGATAACGTGGCCAAGCCACTAATAGTAAAACGAGGCAAAGCCCCTATTGGTAAACGTGGCATTTCCACTTAGGACTTCCTCCATCATAAACCCAATCCCATGTAGCAGTATAACATGTCATGGCATACAGTGAACAGATAGAATATAACATGCATTTGAGTCAATTTTAACCCTAGTGGTATAATGGTCATTTTTCACCTAGGGGTAAACAGTAATTTTTCCACCCTTAAGGGGTATTTTAGTAGTTATTCCAATTTTTGGGGTTTCATGCTTATTACAGTTATTAACAGTCTAGTTATCATCTAAGTAGTTTATCTAGCCCATTTTAGCAACTTAGAGTTATTGGGCCCTAAAACCCCTAATGGGCCTTACGGTGTCCATTAACTATTTTGGCCCACAAAGCCCAAGTTTTAAGTCTGATTTAAGAGTCTTAGCATACAGATTACTAGTACCCACTTACCGCTCGTTTTCACCCATTTAGCCCCTTGAGGCCCAAATTTACCGAGGCGTACGAAATTGCGCTCACATCAACCTTACTATTTGCGATTACATATTTTACCGAGTCAACTGACCCACGAGTGCTCGTACGCTCGCAAGCCCAAGAAATGCCAGAATTTTGACAGTTTGGCTTTTCGGCTTTTGCCGATTTAGTTCACTAGTGGGTGTTTGTTTACACACCTGATTTGTGATTACACTGCGATGAGATCTCTCACGTGACTAACCTACAATCGACCACTTAAGATATTAGACCATAAACCAATGATAACTAATGTAACCACCATCACCCTATTCGACCAACATCCCTCATGGCCCTAGAATGCTTTCCTTTGTCGAAAACAATGACTAGATCTAGATCTAGTTGCTCCAACAGTCCTAGCCTCCAACGCTCCTTGCTAGATCACCTCTTTCGCAAACTAATACACATAAAACCGAATAAAAAGACTAACTTTAATCTTATTCGAAATCGAGAACCTCCCTAGAAGTTTAGGGGTTTTCGGCTTTTCTTGAATCATAAGAAAGAATGAGAGGAGTTTTGAACACTTACCAAAGATCTACTTGTCAAACTATTCCCAAGTACCTTCCTATTCCAGTTCTGTTATGGATCTAACTTAAAGTACGAGTAGAGATTAGATCTAAGAGATCTAGAGGTTCAATTCTCAAATCACTATGAATATGGAGGTTTCGACTTCTGGTATAATGAAGAAGGAAAAGATAGAAGTTTGTAATGGTAAAGAGCAGATGTTGACAAGGTTAGGGTGTTGTGGGTTTCAAGTTTTTGAAAGATTATAGTTCATTGAGAAAGAAGTTTTAGTCAAGGGAATAAATGGAAACACACGTTTGGTTTCCGCTTTTGTGATGGTCGACTAATAGGCTTTGAGGAGAGACTACCTTAGTTGATGGAGATGGAAGGAGAAGAGAATGTGAAGGAAGATGAATTCGACTTGAGAAGAAAGTAGGGGAGAAAGGAAGAAAAGAAGAGAAGAGAGTTGGGTCTTGGACAATTCAGCACCAAAAGTTTTACCACTTGCGTTTTCGGCTTTTAGAACGAGGAAGGAGAAGAGAAAAAGAGAAAGAACCCTAAAGACTTACCTAGTCAGCACACCCTTACCTAATGTACCGAACTAAGACCCCAAGAAAGACCCAAAATGCATTCGGCTAACCCTCTAAACTCCCCCTTGCCGAATATGCCCAAAACCGATAGGCCAAAACTGATTATGCTCCTCCAAGAACCCCACATTCGGCCATCACATGCTCCTATTCAAAAATTCCTAGATTTTCTCCTCCTTATCCTCTCTGACTCAATCTCATGAGCATCTCAAACTCTTTCCAATAGAGTTTCACTTGAAGTCCACCATATGACTTGTACATGCAGTAAAAATAAAATACCACCTTGCTTTCCATGGGACTTGAACCCAAGTCCTTGCACAGCTTCCACACGCCACCCTTGTCCTCTAAGTGGCGTTACATTGCCACCTTACCACTGGCTCATTTGAGTCTTAATTTACCCAGTTTTTCTTAAATGTTCACATACTCAAGACCCCTACTCTTTGAGTCCAAAATTTAAAAACTCTACCGGGTTTTAACTTAGGCTTGGGCCTTCTAAAGGTCCGCTAATATACTTAAAGCATAAATTACATAACCAAACAACAAAATTTTAAGTTTACACCAAAATCACAAAATCCCAGAAAATCTCTAAAATTAGGGTGTTACAACTTGCAAACTCACCCTAATCGTAATAACTCAAGAATATGATCAATCCATCATTGATGTGACACACCAGACTTGGCTGTAATATCTAGGCCAGGTTTGGGGTGTTACATTTAGTGGGGTCAGAGCCCAGTTGCAACAACTCGGCTGTGGAATAGGTTCAAAATATTTTTCTCACGATTTTAAATAAAGGCCCAAAAAGGTATTTTCAAATTGGTTTTGGGAAATTTCTCAAGGAAACCCTTTTACAATCGATTTTCTCCAAGATATCCATATTTTACTAAACACCTAATGTTTAATTTTAAAAACAAAGTTTAGTTTCTACATAAAATTGGGCTTTCTGAAATCCGGTTTCTGAAGAGTGGCACGCTGAATCCTCAGCACCAAGTCTGTAAGTATTTCTTTATCCTATACTATACTGTACTAAAATAAGATTGTAGATAGTAATGAGACTCTACTATGATATTGTAGTTAGAGCTATACTGAAACTATAGAGACTGAGACAGTAGGGAAACTAAACCTTAGAAGACTGAGACTGTAGCTAGGCTACGATTCTGCGAAAATAAGCTCTGAAACACTATCTGTGCATAAGACATGTAATGCTCTGATTTTCGGGATTTTTTGGGTTTTGTGAATTTTAGTGAAATTTTAAAATTTTGGTGTTCTGAAGGTTGAAAATGTATGTACATGTGTTAGTGGGCCTTTAGAAGGCCCAAGCTTAAGTTAAAACCCGTTAAAATATTAAGTTGGATTTTTAAGTGAAAGGGGACTTGGTTAAGTGGGCCTTTAAGAAAAACCATGTAAAATATGTCACAAAGGGAGCCTTGGTAGAGTGGCAAGGTGGCGCCACTAAGCTCCTAAAAAAGTGGCGCCTAAGTGGGTATTCAAGGACAAGGGTTCGAGTTGCAAGGTAAGCGTAGTGTTCTTTTTAATTTTTAAGCATGTGCCGGGCATGTGATTAATTGAAGTAGGAATTTCGGCAAGGGCTTTTAGGGACTTGGGCTGATTACTCAAGTGTGATATTAGGGTTATATCTTTTTCTATTTTCTGTCATGAGAGTTAGGGTTAGCCACCTTAGGAATTATTTCTCTCTTCTACTGTCAGAAAAGCCGAAATTTGCCTCCCTAGGAAGCTCATAACCGAATTCTTTCTCTCTACCTCTACCATTACTTTTCTTCACTTTTCTTCTTCCTCTTTGATTCATTCCTTAGCCGAAACCCCCTCATCCCCTCATTCATCTTCTCTTTTGATCACACCCTCCATAAAATCACCATAATCAATTTCCTTAAAAAGCCGAAATCCCGAAAAGAACTCACCTTTGTGCCGAATTTCCTAAGCCAAGATTCCTCAACTTTCTTTCGTTCTTTTGGCCAAATCTCACTCCTTCTACACTCTAAATCCCTGTCGACAACACCAATACTAAACTCCCCACACCGAATCATCTTCTTCCTTACCTTTCTAAAAGCCGAAATCACCATTAGTTTAGGGAGATAGCCGAAAATTTTAGATCTCAGAGATAAGGGTTCTACTAATGTTTAAGGGTCAAATTTACTTCAGATCTGCATAGGAATCGAAGAGAAATCGTTGGTAAGTGCTTAACACCTCAGATCTGTACATTATTTCATGTTATGGAAATGCCAAAGTCCCTAGAGGCTTAGGAAGGTTGTCGTTAGGGCTCTAAGACTCTAAAGGGGTTATAATAATTGATTTCTTTGGTGTTAGTGTGACTTGGATACTGCTGACAAGGGTTGAATTATTGGTACAACCAGATCTAGGCAGTAAAGAGATCAAAGTCGACAAGGTAAGTTTTCATGGCCATTGAGGGTATGGCCGAATGTGGTAAGAAGGTTTTAAGTGAGTTTCGATTCAAATTAAGTATTGGAATAGTCTAATATGTTAGATAATCATTGTAGGAGAAGTACATGGGAGATCTCGCCGGAATAATCGCAAAAACAGGAGTGTGTTTCGAACACCCTTCAATGCTCAAATCGGCAAAAGCCGAAAAGCCGAAATACCGAAGTTTCGGCATTTTGAGAGCTTGTGAGCGTGCGAACACTCTCAAGTTGGTAGGGAAAAGTTGGATTTGGAACCGGCACTGGTAGGAGAGTTTGCCGCAGAATTTTGAGCGCTACGGTAAGTTGGGCCTCGGTGGGCCGAATATGGGCCCAATGGGCAATTTGGGCCCATTTGGGTAAAAATAGGTTTAAAGGCAATAATATAGATTACAGGCATAAAAACTATTAAAACAAGATAATGGATGGGAAATTAAGGCTTAAATGGGCCTAATGGGCTAAAATGGCATGGTAGAGCCCATCAGGGGTTTTAGGGCCTAAGGGCTAAAACTGATAAACTGAATTAAATGAGTTTCTGTAACAACCACTGTAGTAGTAGAGGCTGTAATAATAATAAAAACTGAAATAAGAGAACATAATTACTGAAATACCCTTAGGGTGAGAAATTACTGATTTACCCCTAAGTATAAAATTACCATTATACCCCTAGGGCTAAAATCAACTGTACTACTTGATATGACTGTTACTGTTACTGCATACCATGATATGTATCTGTTGCATGGGTTGGGTTTTATTATTGGAGGAAGTGTGAGTGGCACTGCCACGCTACTGAAAGGGGCTATGCCTCGTACTGTTTCTGAAAGGGGCTTTGCCTCGTATACTGTTTATTTGAGCAGCCATGCTGCAACTGTGGTGTGGGCTGGGTGGGTCGAGTTATTCCCCACATAGTGTGTTTGCTGGTACGGGTGGTGTGTAACGGTTGGTGGGTTGAGTAGTCTCCCTAATTGGGTTGCATTCATACTGTTATACTGTACTGTACTGTTATGGGCCGATGGGCCAAACTGTTATATGAATAGGGCTTTGGCCCAGTATCTGTTATAGGGCTTTGGCCCAGTATCTGTAATCTGGATAGGGCTTCAGCCTAGTATTTGACTGAGACTGGTTAGGGCTTAGGCCCAGTGGGCTCGAGCCAATTTGGGCTTTGGATGGGTTCTGCACACACTGAGTTTTCCCAAACTCACCCTTCTCTTTCCATCCTTGCAGGTGAGCCCTAGATCGTGACTTGGTTGCTGGGAGGGATTTAGAGTGGCCACGAGGACTGAGCACGGTTTAAAAGAAGTTTTACTACTTTATATTTCTAATTATCGGTTTCTACTTTTAAATTTGTTTATGGGTTGTAATAAGGCCACTATGACTGTTTTATTTGGGATTTTCAAATTGCTTTACTTCGATTACAAATAACACACATATTTTCAAAAAGTAAACGAACGTTTTCTTAACCAAACTGTTATTACAAAAGACTAGGCAAGATAATAAGGTTAAAATGAATCGCTTAACAAATGGAATAGAGATTAAGTTGAATAATTATTCAAACGGGAATTTCCAAAAATCAAGCATTGCTTTTCAAACTCACCATCGGATTTAGTAAATAGGGCGGCGTAGGATAGTCTAGGTGATGTAGCACACCGAACATGGCCATAATGTCTGGGCCGGGTTCATGGTGTTACATTTAGTGGTATCAGAGCCCAGTTGCAACAACTCGGCTGTGGATCGGGTCCAAAAAGGGTTTTCAAAAATTTAGAGTCCAGAAGGGTATTTTTGGAAAATCAGATTTTCCAAAAATTTTTGGTTTTAAAAAGGTTTTTCCTTCAAATTGTAGGTTTTAAAACAAGTTGTTTTGAAACATTGATTTTTTTTAAAGAGGCCTCAAACTATTTGATCTGATAAATCGGAAAGTGGCACACTGAATCCCCGGCTCCAAGTTGTAAGTATATCCTGCTTTAAATTCTGTATTGTACTAAAAATAAAACTGTAGATAGTACTGAGCCTTAGATATAATACTATAGGTGAGGTAGTATTAAGGCTATAAAACTGAGACTGTAGGGTAAACTAAACCCTAGGAAACTGAGACAGTAGCTAGGCTACGATCGCGCAAAAAGAACTCTGAAACTTTATCTGTTCATAAGATATTCTGTAATAAACAACTGAAACATTAACTGATTTCATAAAATTCATAAATCAGATAATCGATATGAGTACAAGAGCTACTCGTGGACGAGGCCGTGGACGAGGCCGAGTTAGTGCTCAAGCTGGATCGTCGTCTTCTGAGCATATGCCAGCTGGAGAGGCACGACCACCGGTTGAGGATAATGGGCCGTACGATCGGGCCGCAGGGGACGACGCTCTATCCCAGGCCATGCTGAGAGTTCTGAAAAGGGTGGTCGGAGCCAATGTCGGGCCCATGAATATGGTGTCCATTTCTGAGCGACTCTAGGCCAATGGAGCAGAAGTTTTTAGGGGCATATCTGGAGTGGCCCCGAATGTGGCTGAGTACTGGCTGGAAGCCACGGAGCGAATTATGGATGACTTAGATTGCTCAGTGGAGCAGAAGTTAAAATGAGCGGTATCGTTGCTGAGGGACGAGGCGTATCAATGGTGGATCACCGTGAGAGAGGGTACCCCAGCTGAGAGGGTAACCTGGGAATTGTTCAAGCAGTCTTTCAAGGCGAAATATGTTGGGGCTAGTTATGTGGACGCATGAAGGAAGGAATTTCTGAACCTGACCCAAGGTAGTAAGACTGTGGCTGAATATGAGGCAGAATTTCTGCGATTAAGCCGGAATGCTAGTGGCATTGTTTCCACCAAGTATGAGCGCAGTGTTCGGTTTGAGGATGGCCTCAGAGATGAGCTGAGGGTATTGATAGTGCCACAGAGGGAGCGCGACTTTGCTGCACTGGTAGAGAAGGCTAAGATAGCCGAGGAAGTGAAGCAAGCTGAAAGGCAAAATCGCGATAGGGATCGCAACCGTTTTAAGAGAGATTCTAGAATATCAGGAGTTACAAACTGAAATTTTAAGAGGGCTAGAGTCGAAGAACCAGTGCGAGCTGTGCCAGTGAATGTTGTCAGACCACAGGCTTGTGGAGACTGTGGCAGAGTTCATCGAGGAGAATGCTGGAAATGCAGTGGAGCTTGTTTTCGTTGTAGGTCTAAGGATCATCAAGTTAAGGACTGCCCACAGAAGCTAGCTCAGGCTCAAGCTGTTGATCAGAGGGTTGCTCAGCTGGCGCGAGGAGGACTGCCACCGCCAAGGGGCCGTGGTCAAGGTAGAAGAGGCAATGGTAATGGACGTGGTCATGGAGCACCTGGCAGGGGTGCTGGTAATGCTGAGGCTCGTTAGCCAGCCTTAGTGTATGCTGCTCGTAGTCGCGAGGAGGGTGATGCACTTGATGTTATAACTGGTACGTTCTTAATATCTCATACACCATATACTGCTTTAATTGATGTGGGTTCGACGCATTCGTATGTTGCTTGTGAAATTTCTGGGTCGTTGGGTGTGCATTCTGAGGAGACTATGAGTGGGGTCACAGTAGTTAGTCCTTTAGGTCACTCTGTTAAAGTAGACAAACTATTTAGGGAAGTGCCTTTAGAGACTCAGGGTTGGATCTTTACTGGAGATTTAATGGAGCTACCTTTGGGGAATTCGACTTGATTTTGGGCATGGACTGGTTAACCAAGCACAAGGTAACGCTGGATTGCGCGGCCAAAAGAATGGTATTGAGAACAACTAAAGGTGAGGAGGTGATGGTTATTGGTGAACGTAGGGACTATTTGTCCAATGTGGTTTCTACCTTAAGGGTTGAAAGGTTGATGCGCAAAGGTTGTGAAGCATACTTGGCGTTCATAAGTCAAACTGAACCCGAAGGGGTGACAGTGGAGACAGTAAAGACTGTTAATGAATTTCAAGATGTATTTCCTGAGGAGCTTCCTAGATTACCTCCTAACCGAGAAGTGGAATTTGGGATCGATCTGTTGCCTGGAACAGCTCCAGTGTCCATTGCGCCTTACAGAATGTCATCAAAGGAGTTAGGGGAATTGAAAGCCCAGATTCAAGAGTTGTTAGATAGGGGCTTCATTAGACCGAGTGTGTCTCCGTGGGGAGCACCGGTGCTATTCGTGAAAAAGAAGGATGGAACGATGCGTATGTGCATCGATTATCGCCAGTTGAACAGACTGACGATAAAGAACAAGTACCCTCTGCCGAGAATAGACGATTTGTTCGACCAGCTTCAAGGAGCTTCTGTGTTTTCCAAGATCGACCTTCGATCTGGATAGCATCAGTTAAGGGTAAATGAGGTAGATGTGCATAAGATGGCATTCAGAACTCGCTATGGTCACTACGAGTTTTTGGTTATGCCATTTGGATTGACGAATGCACCGACAGCTTTTATGGATTTAATGAATCGAGTATTCCAGCCGTACTTGGATCGCTTCGTGGTCATCTTTATTGACGATATACTGGTGTATTCGGAAACAGAAGAGAAACATGATGAGCATCTTCGAATTGTTCTGCAGATTCTAAGAGAAAAGCAATTGTATGCGAAATTTAGTAAGTGTAAATTCTAGCTTCGAGAAGTGACTTTTTTGGGGCATGTTGTTTCTGCTGAGGGGATTAGGGTAGATCCTCGTAAGATTGAGGCAGTCTTGGACTGGAAGCCGCCAAGGTCAGTATCAGAAATTCGTAGTTTTCTGGGTTTGGCAGGTTATTATAGAAGGTTTGTTGAGGGGTTTTCTATCATCGCGGCTCCGTTAACGAAATTGTTAAGGAAGGGAGTAGCCTTTAATTGGACTGAGAGGCAGCAATAAGCTTTTGACAAGCTGAAAAAGGTGTTGACTTAGGCGCCAGTGTTGATTCAGCCGGAATTTGGGAAGGACTTTAAGGTTTATAGCGATGCTTTACATGTGGGATTAGGTTGTGTGCTGATGCAAGAGGGTAAGGTGGTTACTTATGCTTTGCGGCAACTTAAGCCTCACGAGACAAATTACCCTACGCATGATTTGGAGTTGGCAGCAGTGGTGTTTACATTGAAAATCTAGAGACACTACCTTTATGGGGAAAAGTGTATTATATACACTGACCATAAAAGTCTCAAATATCTGTTAACTCAGAAGGAGTTGAATCTTAGGCAACGGAGATGGATAGAGTTGCTTAAGGACTATGACTGTTCGATTGAATACCACCCTGGCAAGGCTAATATAGTGGCTGATGCAGTGAGTCGAAGGACCGTTGCTGAGTTAAAGGCCATGTTTGCTCATTTGAGTTTGTATGATGATGGGAGCTTGCTAGCAGAGTTGCAAGTAAGACCGACTTGAACTGAGAGAATCAAAGAGTTACAGTTGAAGGATGATTCGTTGATTCCTCAATTTTAGCAAATCAAGAATGGTGAGAGTGAGGATTTTAGACTGAATTCTAATAGGGTTCTTTGTTTCCGTAGGAGAATTTGCGTTCCTAAGGACTCTGATTTAAGGCAGTTGATTTTGGGTGAGGCTCATGGTGGACCTTGTGCTATGCACCCTGGAGGTAATAAGTTGTATAAAGATTTGCGAGAGGTTTATTGGTGGCCTGGACTTAAGCGAGAGATGACTGAGTTCGTTGGGAAATGTTTGACGTGTCAGCAAGTTAAAGCTAAGCACCAATTGCCTTCTGGATTGTTGCAGCCAGTGAAGATTTCGCAGTGGAAATGGGAAAGAGTAACGATGGATTTTGTGAGTGGGTTGCCTTTGACACCTTTGAAGAAATACTCTGTATAGGTAATCATGGATAGGTTGACGAAGTCTGCTCATTTTATACTGGTCAGAACCGATTACTCCCTTCAGAAGTTGGCCAAGCTGTATGTAGCAGAGATAGTCATTTGCATGGGGTGCCAGTTTCGATAATTTCTAATCGAGATCCTAGATTTACATCTTGATTCTGGAAGAAGTTGCATGAGGTGTTAGGTACGCGATTGGACTTTAGTACTGCATTTCACCCTCAGACAGATGGTCAGTCTGAGATGGTTATTCAAGTGTTGGAAGACATGCTAAGAGGATGCGTTATCGACTTTCGTGGTAGTTGGGAAGATTATTTACCGTTGGCAGAATTTGCATACAACAACAGTTATCAAGCAAGTATTCAGATGGCTCCATATGAGGCACTTTATGGGCGAAGATGTCGTACTCCTACGTGTTGGACAGAGTTAGGAGAATGTAAAGTGCTTGGACCAGAGTTAGTGGCAGATACTGAAAGTAAGGTTAAGCTGATTCGAGATCGGTTAAAGGAGGCATCTGATTGGCAAAAGTCATATGTTGACCTTAAGCGTAAGGAGATTGAATTCGCTGTTGGGGATATGGTGTTCCTAAAGGTGTCGCCGTGGAAGAAGATCTTGAGATTCGGTAGAAAGGGCAAGCTAAGTCCGCGGTTTATTGGGCCTTATAGGATTCTCAAGCAGATTGGGCCAGTAGCATATCAGTTGGAGTTGCCACCAGAGTTGGATCGTATCCATGATGTTTTTCACGTGTCTATGCTAAGACGGTATCGGTCGGACCCTTCGCATATTGTACCAGTAGAGGAGATTGCAGTAAATACCAATTTGATCTTCGAGGAGGAACTTGTGGAGATCTTGGATCGTGAAGTCAAAGTCTTGAGGCAGAAGTTGGTTCCGTTGGTAAAGGTGCTATGGCGTAATCATGGTAGAGAAGAAGCTACTTGGGAGCCAGAGGAGACTACGCGTCAACAATACCCTCAGATATTTGGATCAGGTAAATTTCGAGGTCGAAATTTCTTTAAGGGGGTAGAGTTGTAATGCCCTAATTTTCAGGATTTTTCAGGTTTTGTGAATTTTAGTGAAATTTTAAAATTTTGGTGTTCTGAAGGTTAAAAATGTATGTACATGTGTTAGTGGGCCTTTAGAAGGCCCAAGCTTAAGTTAAAACCCGATAAAATATTAAGTTGGATTTTCAAGTGAAAGGGGACTTGGTTAAGTGGGCCTTTAAGAAAAACCGTGTAAAACATGTCACAAAGGGAGCCTTGGTAGAGTGGCAAGGTGGCGCCACTAAGCTCCTAAAAAAGTGGCGCCTAAGTGGGTATTCAAGGACAAGGGTTCGAGTTGCAAGGTAAGCGTAGTGTTCTTTTTAATTTTTAAGCATGTGCCGGGCATGTGACCAATTTAAGTAGGAATTTCGGCAAGGGCTTTTAGGGACTTGGGCCGATTACTCAAGTGTGATATTAGGGTTATATCTTTTTCTATTTTCTGTCATGAGGGTTAGGGTTAGCCACCTTAGGAATTATTTCTCTCTTCTACTGTCAGAAAAGCCAAAATTTGCCTCCCTAGGAAGCTCATAGCCGAATTTTTTCTCTCCACCTCTACCATTACTTTTCTTCACTTTTCTTCTTCCTCTTTGATTCATTCCTTAGCCGAAACCCCCTCATCCCCTCATTCATCTTCTCTTTTGATCACACCCTCCATAAAATCACCATAATCAATTTCCTTAAAAAGCTGAAATCCCGTAAAGAACTCACCTTTGTGCCGAATTTCCTAAGCCAAGATTCCTCAACTTTCTTTCGTTCTTTTGGCCAAATCTCACTCCTTCTACACTCTAAATCCCTATCGACAACACCTATACTAAACTCCCCACACCGAATCATCTTCTTCCTTACCTTTCTAAAAGCCGAAATCACCATTAGTTTAGGGAGATAGCTAAAAATTTTAGATCTCAGAGATAAGGGTTCTACTAACGTTTAAGGGTCAGATTTACTTCAGATCTGCATAGGAATCGAAGCGAAATCGTTGGTAAGTGCTTAACACCTCAGATCTGTACATTATTTCATGTTATGGAAATGCCGAAGTCCCTAGAGGCTTAGGGAGGTTGTCGTTAGGGCTCTAAGACTCTAAGGGGGTTATAATAATTGATTTCTTTGGTGTTAGTGTGACTTGGAGACTGCTGACAAGGGTTGAATTATTGGTACAACCAGATCTAGGATTAAGGAGATCAAAGTCGACAAGGTAAGTTTTCATGGCCATTGAGGGTATGGCCGAATGTGGTAAGAAGGTTTTAAGTGAGTTTTGATTCAAATTAAATATTGGAATAGTCTAATATGTTAGATAATCATTGTAGGAGAAGTACCAGGGAGATCTCACAGGAATAATTGCAAAAACAGGTGTGTGTTTCGAACACCCTTCAATGCTCAAATCGGCAAAAGCCGAAAAGCCGAAGTTCCAGCATTTCGAGAGCTTGTGAGCGTGCGAATGCTCTCAAGTTGGTAGGGAAATGTTGGATTTGGAACCGGCACTGGTAGGAGAGTTTGCCGCGAAATTTTAGACGCTACGGTAAGTTGGGCCCCGGTGGGCCAAATATGGGCCCAATGGGCAATTTGGGCCCATTTGGGTAAAAATAGGTTTAAAGGCAATAATATGGATTACAGGCATAAAAACTGTTAAAACAAGATAATGGATTGGAAATTAAGGCTTAAATGGGCCTAATGGGCTAAAATGGCATGGTAGAGCCCATTAGGGGTTTTAGGGCCTAAGGGCTAAAACTGATAAACTGAATTAAATGAGTTTCTGTAACAACCACTGTAGTAGTAGAGGCTGTAATAATAATAAAAACTGTAATAAGAGAACAGAATTATTGAAATACCCTTAGGGTGAGAAATTACTAATATACCCCTAAGTATAAAATTACCATTATACCCCTAGGGCTAAAATCGACTGTACTGCTTGATATGACTGTTACTGTTACTGCATACCATGATATGTATCTGTTGCATGGGTTGGGTTTTATTATTGGAGGAAGTGTGAGTGGCACTGCCACGCTACTGAAAGGGGCTATGCCTCGTACTGTTTCTGAAAGGGGCTTTGCCTCGTATACTGTTTATCTGAGCAGCCATGCTGCAACTGTGGTGTGTGGGCTAGGTGGGTCGAGTTGTTCCCCACATGGTGTGTTGGCTGGTACGGGTGGTGTGTAGCGGTTGGTGGTTTGAGTAGTCTCCCCAATTGGGTTGCATTCATACTGTTATACTGTACTGTACTATTATGGGCCTATGGGCCAAACTGTTATATGAATAGGGCTTTGGCCCAGTATCTGTAATCTGGATAGGGCTTCGGCCTAGTATTTGACTGAGACTAGTTAGGGCTTAGGCCCAGTGGGCTCGAGCCAATTTGGGCTTTGGATGGGTTCTGCAAACACTGAGTTTTCCCAAACTCACCCTTCTCTTTCCATCCTTGCAGGTGAGCCCTAGATCGTGACTTGGTTGCTGGGAGGGATTTAGAGTGGCCACGAGGACTGAGCACGGTTTAAAATAAGTTTTACTACTTTATATTTCTAATTATCGGTTTCTACTTTTAAATTTGTTTATGGGTTGTAATAAGGCCACTATGACTGTTTTATTTGGGATTTTCAAATTGCTTTACTTTGATTACAAATAACACACATATTTTCAAAAAGTAAATGAACGTTTTCTTAACCAACATGTTATTACAAAAGACTAAGCAAGATAATAAGGTTAAAATGAATCGCATAACAAATGGAATAGAGATTAAGTTGAATAATTATTCAAACAGGAATTTCCAAAAATCAAGCATTGCTTTTCAAACTCACCATCGGATTTAGTAAATAGGGCGGCGTAGGATAGTCTAGGTGATGTAGCATACCGAACATGGCCATAACGTCTGGGCTGGGTTTGGGGTGTTACAAGACATTTGTAATAAACACTAAAATATTAAACTAATTTCATAAAATTTGTAATCAGATAAGTCGATATGAGTGTGAGGGCAGCTCGTGGATGAGGCTGTGGACGTGGCCGAGGTAGTGTACAAGCTGGATCTTCATATTCGGAACATATGGTAGTTGAGAAGGCATGACCACCGTCGGTAGCTAAGAATGGGCCGTATGATCGGGCTGCAGGGGACGATGCCTTGTTCCAGGAAAGGGTTGCTAGAGCTAGTACTGGGACTATGAATAGGGGATCAATTTCTAAGCGATTTTGGGCTAACGGAGCAGAAGTTTTTAGGGGCATATCTAAAGTAACCCCAAATGTGGCTGAGTACTGGTTGGAGGCCACAGAACAGATCATGGACGATTTGGATTGCTCAGTGGAGCAAAAGTTAAAAGGAGCGGTATCTTTACTACGAGATGAGGCTTATCAGTGGTGGATCACTGTGAGGGATAGTACCCCAGCTGAGCGAGTAACCGGGAGTTGTTTAAGATGGCTTTCAAAGGGAAGTACGTTAGGGCGAGCTATGTGGACACTTGAAGGAAGGAATTTCTGAATCTGACCCAGGGTAATAAGTCTGTTGCTGAATATGAGGCGAAGTTCCTAAGATTGAGCCGGTATGCCAGCGGAATAGTTGCTATCGAGTATGAACGTAGCATTCGATTTGAGGATGGCCTCAGGTATGAGCTTAGGGTGCTGATAACTCCGCAGCGGGAGCGTGACTTTGCTGCATTGGTGAAAAAGGCTAAGATAGCTGAGGAGATGAAATGAACTAAACGACAGAATCGTGAGAAGAACCAAAATCAATTCAGAAATGATTTTGGACCCTCGGGTCCTGCAAACAGGAATGTCAAATGACCAAGAGTGGATGAGCCAGTCCGAGCAGTTCTGGTGAATACAGTTAGACTGCAGGCTTGTGGGGACTGTGGTAGAGTGCATGTGGGAGAATACTGGAAGGTTACTGGGCTTGTTTTCGATGCGGATCCAAGGAGCACAGAGTTAAGGATTGTCCACAGAGGCCAGCTCAGACGCAAGCTACTGAACAGAGGGTTACTCAACCAGTGCGAGATGGACCACAACTTCCGAGAGGCCGTGGTGAAGGTAGGGGCGATAACAGAAATGGTCGTGGACGTGGAGCACCTGGCAAGGGTGCTGGAAATGCTGAGGCTCATCAGCCAGCACTAGTGTATGCTGCTCGTCGTCGAAAGGAGTGTGACGCACCTGATGTCATAACTAGTATGTTTTTGATCTCTAGCGTGCCATACGCTGCCTTGATAGATGTTGGTTCTACTCATTCGTATGTTGCATGTGATATATTTGGGTCATTGGGTGTGCATTCTGAGGAAACTGTGAGTAGGGTAATTGTGATAAGTCCACTGGGTCACTTGGTTAAGGTAGACAAACTCTATAGAAATGTACCTTTAGAGACTCAAGGTAGGATTTTCTCTGGAGACTTAATGGAGTTGACGTTTGAAGAATTCGATCTCATCTTGGGAATGGACTGGCTTGCTAAACGGATGGTGTTAAGGACTACAGAGGATGAGGAGGTGATGGTTATAGGGGAACGAAGGGAGTACTTGTCCAATGTTGTATCGGCCTTGAGGGCGAAGAAGCTGATTCGCAAGGGTTGCGAGGTGTATTTGGCATTTGTGAGTCAGATGGAGATTGGGGGTTTGACTGTAGAGAAGGTTAGAACTATCAAGGAATTTCAAGATGTTTTTCCTGAGGAACTTCCTGGATTGCCTCCGAATTGTGAAGTCGAGTTTGGAATCGACTTGCTACCTAGAACGGCTCTAGTGTCCATCGCACCTTATAGGATGGCACCAAAGGAGTTAGTGGAACTGAAAGCGCAAATCAAAGAGTTGTTGGATAGAGGTTTGATTAGACCGAGTGTGTCTCCATGCGGAGTACCAATTTTGTTCATAAAGAAGAAGGATGGGACAATGCGCATATGCATCGATTATCACCAGTTGAACAAACTGACGATTAAGAATAAGTACCCTCTGCCAAGGATCAATGATCTGTTTGACCAGCTTAAAGGAGCTTCGGTGTTTTCCAAGATCGATCTTCGATCTGGATATCATCAACTAAGGGTCAAGGAGGCAAATATTCATAAGTCAACATTCAGAACTCAGATGGCCATTACGAGTTTTTGGTGGTGGCGTTTGGACTGACGAATACACCTGCAGCTTTCATGGATCTGATGAATCAAGTATTCCAACCTTACTTGGATCGATTTGTAGTCGTCTTTGTCGACGATATTTTGGTGTATTTGGAAATTGAGGAGAAGCATGATGAGCATCTCCGTATTGTTCTGTAAGTGTTGAGAGAGAAGCAACTATATGCAAAGTTTAGCAAGTGTGAATTTTGGTTACGAGAGTGACATTTTTAGGTCACGTTGTTTCTGCTAAGGGGATTAGGGTGGATCTCTAAAAAATTGAGGCAGTTCTAGAATGGAAGCCGTCGACGTTGATATCAAAAAATTGAAGTTTTCTGGGTTTAGTAGGGTACTACAGAAGGTTTGTAGAAGGATTCTCTTTAATCGCTGCACCATTAACGAAACTCTTGAGGAAAGGAGTGCCCTTTGTATGGACTGAAAAACAGTAAGAGGCTTTTAATAAGTTGAAGAATGTTTTGACTGAGGCGCCGGTGTTGATTCAACCAGAGTCTGGAAAGGATTTCACTGTGTACAGTGATGCGTCACATGTAGGACTAGGCTGTGCACTAATGCAAGAGGGTAAGGTAGTCGCTTATGCTTCGCGACAGCTTAAGCCTCACGAAGCAAACTACCCTACGTAGGATTTGGAGTTGGCAGCTGTTATCTTTGCATTAAAGATCTGGAGGCACTACTTGTATGGAGAAAAGTGTATTATATACACAGACCATAAGAGTCTCAAGTATTTGTTGACTCAGAAGTAGTTAAATCTTAGGCAACGAAGATGGATAGAGTTGCTTAAGGACTACGACTGTTTGATTGAGTATCACCCAGGCAAGGCAAATGTGATGGCTGATGCACTGAGTCGAAGAGCTATAACTAAGTTGAGAGAAATGTTTGGTTGCCTCAGTCTATATGATGATGGTAGCTTGTCAGCAGAATTACAAGTGAGATCAACTTGGATTAAGTAGATTAAGGAGAAACAATTAGATGATGAGTCGTTAGTTCCTCGGTTTCAACAAGCTGAGAATGATGAGAGTTCTAATTTTGGACTGAATAGTGAAGGAGTTCTGTGTTTTCGAGGATGAGTTTGTACTCCGAAGGACTCTGATTTGAGGCAGTCAATTCTGAAAGAGGCTCATGGCGGACCCTGTGCCATGCATCCTCGAGGGAATAAGTTGTACCGAGACTTGCGAGAGTTGTACTTGTGGCCTGGACTTAAGCAAGAAGTGACCAAGTTTATGGGGAAATGTTTGATGTGCCAGTAAGTAAAAGCTGAGCATCAAATGCCTTATGGACTTCTGCAGCCAGTGAAGATTCCACTTTGGAAGTGGGAGAGGGTAACCATGGATTTTGTGAGTGGATTACCTTTGACACCTACCAAGAAGGACTCAATATTGGTAATTGTGGATAGGTTAATGAAATCTGCTCATTTCATACCTGTCCGAACAGACTACTCACTTCAGAAGTTTGCCAAGTTGTATGTGGTAGAGATAGTACAACTGCAGAGGGTGCCAATTTCGATAATTTTTGATCGGGATCCTCGGTTTACATATCGATTCTGGTAGAAGGTGCATGAGGCATTGGGTACATGATTGGATTTTTGCACTACTTTTCACCCTCAGACAGATGGACAGTCGGAAAGGGTTATTCAGGTTCTGGAGGACAGGTTAAGGGGTTGTGTTATCGACTTCTGAGGTAGTTAGGAGGATTACTTGCCATTGGCAGAGTTTGTTTACAACAACAGTTATCAGGCAAGTATTCAAATGGCTCCATATAAGGCACTATATGGGCGAAGGTGTTGTACGCCTACTTGTTGGACGGAGTTTGGAGAACGTTAGGTTCTTGGGCCAGAGTTCGTGGCAAATACTGAAGACAAGGTTAAGTTGATTAGAGATTGGTTAAAGGAAGCATCTGATAGACAGAAATCTTATGCTAACTTAAAGCACAAGGAGATTGAGTACTCAGTAGGGGATATGGTCTTCTTGAAGGTCTCGCTTTGGAAGAAGATATTAAAGTTTGGTAAGAAGGGCAAGTTGAGTCCACAGTTTATAGGGCCTTATCGAGTTATTAAACGGGTAGGGCCAGTAGCTTATCAGTTAGAGTTACCGCCAGAGTTGGACCAGATTCATGACATTTTTCATGTTTCCATGCTGAGACGGTATCGATCAGATCCTTCTCATGTTGTACCAGTGGAAGAGATTACGGTAAAGATCGACTTGATTTTGAAGAAGAGCCTATGCAAATACTAGATTGAGAGGTCAAAGTATTAAGGAGGAAGTTAGTTCCTTTGGTAAAAGTACTTTGGCACAACCATGGCAAATATTATGGTAAAAGTATTATGTGAATTTTAGATGATAATTGGACTTGATTGAATTGTTGCATGAAATAGGCAATAAAACCATGAGTAAGTATTATGGACCAAAATAGCCTTACATGGAAAATCTCTAAGTAATAGATAGAAGGGCATTTTTGTCAAAAGTGAGTAAAAGACAAAATAGATGAAATAAAACATCATCTTCTCCATGAAACACCTCATGTTCAGCCGAGATTCCCAAACTCTATAGCCAAGGGTTTCAAAATTTTTCAAGCTTCAATGTAAGTGCAATTTGGTCCCTTTTTGAATTATTTTTGCATTTTTGGACTCCTTGAGGCTTGTATTTCATTATTTTACCATTTATTTAAAGAAAAATTGAGGTATAAAAATTTACCCATTTGTGGAATGAGTGTCTTTGGCTTACTAATGGTAGGTAATGGAAGTTTCAGATGCTATGTGCATGTTTTAATGGATGAAATTGAATGAAAGTTCATAAAGAGGGACTAATTTGTAGGGATTACAAATTGTTCCTCAATGTGTGGAATAATAAATATTTGAGTGTTATAATTGTGAAAATGGGCTTTATAAGCCTATGGAATAAAGAAAATGAGTTTTTCAGTCCAAGGGACTAATTAGTAATTATTGAAAAATTGAGGGGTAAAATTAGAAATTTGTCCCAAATGTGAACTTTGACTGTATTGAAATAAATAATTGATATCTGTGCTATATGTGTTAATTTAGATCAAGAACAGTCTGATAAGGCCCGAGATTGGGGAAAAGAGAAAGCCCTCTACTAATTTCAAAAATTAGTCCTTTTTGGCAATCCAGGTAAGTTCTATGTAATTCTGGCGAATTCGATTAGTTCTGTTAGAATATTTGCTTATATGATGATACATGGATAATTGCTCTGTGAGGTGACTGAATGTATGGAAAATAGTATTGACTGTAAATTTCGATTGATCATTGTATGTGCTTCTGAAACTACTGATTTATGCATTATCTGTCAATCTCGATTAAGCAAGTAGGAATAGACATAGATATAGGTGACATGTCACTTAAGGCCTACTGTTCTGACTGTTATAGTTACCCGGGTGCTAGGTAGTCTTGCATGTGTTGCAGACAGCTGTCAGCTTGTGTGAGCAGGCCCATGGTTAACTTCTATACTGTTACTGATTGTAGCTTCGGCTACCGCACCGATTGTAGCTTCGGCTACCCTACTATTAGTTGCTTTGGCTACTTCATGGCTTTGCCATGTTTGCATGGCACTTATGTGCTAACCTTTGTTTATCTGTTCATATTTTGAAATTTGCTCAATGGGACTAGATTAATTGCACTACGATGAAATGGTTGTACAGGTGAACTAAAAATGGTACGAAATACTGAGAATGTTACTGTTAAGCATGTTCACGGTGGGTTTATGTGTACAAAGAGTAAGCTAACTGTACAATGATATGTGACAACAATTGTAATGTTAAAATAATGATGTATTAAATTGTTGAATTACTATAAATTTCATATAAGTTACTAAGCTATTGTAGCTTACCCTCCCTTTTTCCATCCTCTGTAGATATTGAGCTTGTTAGATCGGGATCGTAAAGTCAGAGCCACGCGACATACTATCAAGTTTCTTTTGGTATATTTTACATTTTCAAGTGTAATTTATGGCATGTATAAAACACTTGTGGTTGTGAATGGCTATTTTGGTATGCCTAAGTTACATTACTCATATGATATTTTGTAAGTAATTTTATAAATGAAGTCCTTTGAGTAAAATTTCTTTTGAATTGGTAGGTTTTGATTTAGCATGTGCTTGAATGTGTTTTAGGGAGGACAAGGCTTGGTATATAGCCTAACACGGCCTACACGGCAGGGCATACGGGCGTGTGCCATGACTGTGTGAGATTTGGTAGAATGCTCCACGGGTACATGGCATAGGCGTGCCTAGACCGTGGGTGATACATGGCCAGACCTTACAGGCGTGCCTCTGGACCGTGCCTCCCCTGCACCTTAATTTAAATTTTAATGTACCACACAGGCAAGAGACACGGCCGTGTGTGTCAACCGTGTGGGGTACATGGCCTCCAAACGGTCGTGTGGAGTGGCCGTGGCATAATGGACAATTTTGTCCACGGTTGCCGAGCATGGACGTGTAAAGACCACACGGTCTAATAACACGGCCATGCCAATAGTCACACAGGTGTGTGACGGTGTTTGTAAGGTGAAATATTTTCTGAGAGTTCGTTATAATGGGATTCGAATCCTAACCGTCTCTAATGTCTATAAGGTGTCTGAGAACCCTCTATAAGGGTAATTATGCAATGGATTGTATGTATTTCTGCAACCAATTGGGTTATTTTTGTAAACATTGTTCTGAATCTAATAATGCCTCTTATTCAATTCCGGTGACGGTTTCGGGTTAGAGGTGTTACAATGCGTCAACAATACCCTCACCTATTTGGATCAGGTAAATTTCGAGGCTGAAATTTCTTTAAGAGGGGTAGAGTGGTAACGCCCTAATTTTCGAGAATTTTCGGGATTTTGCGATTTTGGTGTGAACTTAAAATTTTGTTGTTTGGTTATGTAATTTATGCTTTGAGTATGTTAGTGGGCCTTTAGAAGGCCCAAGCCTAAGTTAAAACTCGGTAGAATTTTTAAATTTTGGACTTAAAGAGTAGGGGTCTTGAATATGTGGGCTTTTAAAAAAAAGTGGGTAAATTAAGACTCAAATGAGCCAGTGCTAAGGTGGCAATGTAATGCCACTTAGAGGACAAGGGTGGCGTGTGGAAGCAGTGCAAAGACTTGGGTTCAAGTCCCATCGAAAACAAGGTGGTATTTTATTTTTACTGCATGTGCAAGTCATGTGGTGGACTTCAAGTGAAACTCTGTTGGAAAGAGTTTGAGATGCTCATAAGATTAAGTCAGAGAGGATAAGGAGGAGAAAATCTAGGAAATTTTGAATGGGAGAATGTGATGGCCAAATGTGGGGTTCTTGGAGGAGCATAATCAGTTTTGGCCTATCAGTTTTGGGCATATTCAGCAAGAGGGAGTTTAGAGGGTTAGCCGAATACATTTTGGGTCTTTCTTGGGGTCTTAGTTCGGCACATTAGGTAAGGGTGTGCCAACTAGGTAAGTCTTTAGGGTTCTTTTTCTTTTCCTCTTCTCCTCCCTCGTTCTAAAAGCCAGAAACGCAAGTGGTAAAACTTTTGGTTCCGAATTGTCCAAGACCCAACTCTCTTCTCTTCTTTTCTTCCTTTCTCCCCTACTTTCTTCTCAAGCCGAATTCATCTTCCTTCCCATTCCCTTCTCCTTCCATCTCCATCAACTAAGGTAGCCTCTCCTCAAAGCCTATTACTCGACCATCACAAAAGCCTAAACCGAACTTGTGTTGCCGTTTATTCCCTTGACTAAAACTTCTTTCTCAGTGAACTATAATCTTTCAAAAACCCGAAACACATAACACCCTAACCTTGTCGACATCTTCTCTTTACCATTACAAACTTCTATCTTTTTCTTCTTCATTATACCAGAAGCTGAAACCTCCATATTCATAGTGATTTGGGAATTGAACCTCTAGATCTCTTAGATCTATTCTCTACTCGCACTTTAAGTTAGATCCATAATAGAACTGGAATAGGAAGGTACTTGGGAACGGTTTGACAAGTAGATCTTTTGTAAGTGTTCAAAACTCCTCTCATTCTTTCTTATGATTCAAGAAAAGTCGAAAACCCCTAAACTCCTAAGGAGGCTGTCGATTTTGGATAAGATTAAAGCTAGTCTTTTTATTCGGTTTTATGTGTATTAGTTTGTGAAAGGGGTGATCTAGCAAGGAGCATTGGAGGCTAGGACTGTTGGAGCAACTAGATCTAGATCTAGTCATTGTTTTCAACCAAGGTAAGCATTCTAGGGCCATGAGGGATGTTGGCCGAATAGGGTGATGGTGGTTACATTAGTTATCGTTGGTTTATGGTCTAATATCTTAAGTGGTCGATTGTAGGTCAGTCACGTGGGAGATCTCGTCGCAGTATAATCGCAAATCAGGTGTGTAAACGAACACCCACTAGTGGACTAAATCGACAAAAGCTGAAAAGCCAAAATGCCAAAATTCTAGCATTTCGTGGGCTTGTGAGCATGCGAGTGCTCGTGGGTCGGTTGACTCGGTAAAATATAATCGCAAACGGTAAGGTTGATGTGAGCACAATTTTGTGCGCCTCGGTAAATTTAGGGCTCGAGGGGCTGAATTTGGGCCCAATGGGCTTATGGGCCCATATGGGTGAAAATAAGCGGTAAGTGGGTACTAGTAATCTGTATGATAAGACTGTTAAATCGGGCTTAAAATTTGGGCTTTGTGGGCCAAAATAGTTAATAGGCACCGTAGGGCCCATTAGGGGTTTTAGGGCCCAATAACTCTAAGTTGCTGGAATGGGCTAGATAAACTACTTAGATGATAACTGGACTGTTAATAACCATAATAAGCATGAAACCCCAAAAATTGGAATAACTACTAAAATACCCCTTAAGGGTGGAAAAATTACTGTTTTACCCCTAGGTGAAAAATGACCATTATACCCCTAGGGTTAAAATTGACTGAAATACATGTTATATTCTATCTGTTCACTGTATGCCATGACATGTTATACTGCTGCATGGGATTTGGTTTATGAAGGAGGAAGTGCTAAGTGGGAATGCCACGTTTACTGATAGGGGCTTTGCCCCGTTTTACTGTTAGTGGCTTGGCCACGTTATCTAATTAAGCTGCTATGCTGCGACTGTGGTGTGTAGGGTTGGGTGGGTTGAGTTATTCCCCACATGGTGTATAGGGCTGGATTTGGGCTGGGTTTTGCATACATGCATAATTTCTGTTCTGTTACTGTAATGGGCCTAAGGGCCATACTAAATAATGAATAGGGCTAAGGCCCAGCTAAACTGATTACTGAATAGGGCTAAGGCCCAGTTAAGACTATATCTGGATAGGGCTTAGGCCTAGTAAAGCTTAAACTGATTTGGGCTCTGGTTGGGTTTACTTTACACACTAAGTTTTCCAAACTCACCCCTTCCCTTTCATCTATGTAAGTGAGCCCTAAGCTAGTGGACTTGGAGCTAGAGGGATTCGGAGTGGCCATGTGGACTGCATTTGGTTAATTTATTTTAAGTTATTCTATTTTCAGTGTTTTACTTAAAATTATTTCATTGTGAGTTTTTTGACTTGTAATAAGGCCACTCTTAAGTATTTTTAATTTGGTTTTTATTTCCTTAATTATAACTTGTTTAAAATGGATAGACTAAGGCTGTGCGGTTTTCATGTAAATTATTCAACAATTTCAAAATATAACACACATATCAAATGGATAATGTAAAGACAAACCAAACCTTTGAAGTAAAATAAACATTAAACTGGTAGTGGATAGGACTTTCACAAATTTAAAAACCTGGTTTTCTTTTCAAACTTTCATAACAATTTTGCAAACTCACCCTAATTGTAATAACTCAAGAATATGATCAATCCATTGTTGATGTGACACACCAGACTTGGCCGTAATATCTGGGCCGGGTTTGGAGTGTTACACAGGCTCGCACATTTAGTGCAATTTTCACATCCGTAACCTTTTATACTCGCACACTCAGTGCCGAAATTCAATTACTCAATATTTATCAATTCAAATTTATCAACTCTATTTGCATTCGGCAACCTCAACTTTTTATACATTTCAATTTGGCATACACATATATATATGGTATTTAATTTAATCAACGACAAATATTTGCTTAGTAACTTACCACATACAAGACATTTAATTTATCATATACTAAAACTCAACTAACTCCACTATACATTTACTCAACCCCAAAGTACTTCATTACTTCCAAACACAAGACAGAATATATTATGACATTCCATCATCATTTAATATTAACATAATCAAGTACAAAGCCATTTAACATATCTACCATTACATACTCACAATTTTACCGATTGTCCATCATTTCTTATAACATATAATTTTTGTATCAATTTAATCATATAATTTAGTGATGGCAACATATTCATAGAGCCGATAATTTTAGTAAATTATTCATTATGTATAAAATTACCATCAATTAAAACAATTTCAGTAGCTAATAATTCAATTTTTAACCATACGAACTTACCTCGTAATTGCTCGTATAATCGTTTACCCGTCTATCTTTCATTTCCCCCCGATCAAGTTCCAATATTTGATTATATTGATCTATACGAATTCAAATTCAACCATTTATTCACCAACACATTCAATTAAATCCATAGACATGTAATTTGGCCTATTTATAAAAATAGCCCTCATAGTTTCATACCTTGACAATTTAGTCCTTAATGCATAATTATGCAAAAATACACAAAATCCCATTGTACATGTATTTAGCCGAATTTTCTATAGCATCTAAACAACCCATATTTTTATTTTATTCACATTTCTAACCAGAAAAATTCTGTCTTTTTCAATTTAATCTCGAATACTCAATTTTATCAAGAATTACTTTATAAAACTTGTATCTTTCTAAACAATCATCAATAATTCATCAAGAAACATCAAAATAGACATATATTCATCAATGGCACATTTCAAAAACACAACCAATTTCAGAAATTGAGGTACGGGCATGATAGTATACAAAGCAACGATTACAAAAACGTAAAAATTATTAAAAACCGGTCAAAAATCACTTACTAATTCAAGCCTTCAATTGTCGAATGTGAGAAAGCTTTTAAACCCCATATTTTCTTTCAATTTCGGTAAAAGATGATGAGAATGAGCATTGAAATTTGTTTGTTTTATAATAATAACTTTTAATAATTAAATACCTAAATGAACCTTTATTAAACTATATAAAAGTCATGCCAAATATGGACATAAATGTCCATTATCATCCACTCAAAATAAAAATGGCATATTTACCATGCAAGGACTCCCATAAATAAAGACAAAGTCATTTAAGCATTTTACTAATAGAACTCATATTTATCGCTTTACGCAATTTAGTCCTTTTTACTGAATTAACTATTTAATCGATAATATTTCTTTACGAAACATTCACACCGAAATACTATCATGCTGTAAACATTAATAAAATAATAAAATAATTATTTTGACTCGATTAAGTGGTTCTAAAACCACCTATTCCGATCAGACTCGAAATTGGGCTGTTACACTCATAAGTGACCTCCAATTTGTCCCAAATTTCGTTGGCATTGGAACATGAAGATCAAGACCAAGTGAACAAAGGAGTGTGTGCATGGCCTTAGGGTTGAGTTGTATGTTTCTCCTATCTTCCTCATTCCATTCCTTCTTGTTCTTTGGAACTACTTCCCTACTTCTTGCTTTTGAGGATTGGATGGACCATCCATGATGACATCTCAAACGACAAGATTGTTGGCTTGTATGAACAACATGATTCTAGTATTCCAATATGAATAATTTGCAATATTGAAGTAAGGAGGTTTATTAATGAATTGATACTCACAAACAATAATGGAGCTAGAAGAAGATGTCATATTATGCGGTTTGAATGGAAAAAAGTTGAGCTACCTCGAGGATCCTCTCTTGGTTGTTAGACCATATTTTAAAGACTAGCTCTGATACCAATTTTTAGCTCGACTAATTAAACCAAATTTGCTAAGATGGGGTGATTTGGCTTTTAAAAGATTTGGTGGAAGCATGGAAAGAATATAAACACTAAACACAAATATTTAGAGTAGATCGACCCCAATTGCCTGCTTTACTACATTAGCTTTCCACAGCTAAGAATTTTCCTAAATTTACTAATTTGTTCAACCTTTGAGGATAAGATTTAACCTTACAACTCTCTTAAGATTTCTACCCCAAATCTTCAGATAAACCCTCTCAAAGAATTAAAAAGAAGAAAACTAAGAGATAATCCTCACACGATCAAAGTGTTTGCAAATTAAGCACAAATAAACTATAACACACTTGAGCAAAAGAAAGGCAATGAGAGATTATAAGTGTATAGAAGAAAATTATGGAAGTGTAATAGTCCATTTTTAGTAAAATCAGAACAATAATTTTGTGACCACAAATTCAATATGGAAATATTTATTTTACTATTATTTTAATGTCTTTAGTATGTTAGCAAGGTCATATAAAAATTTCGTTAAGAAATTTTGATGTTTGCATGCTTAATTTAGAGAAAAGGACTAAAGAAAAAAACTGCAAAATTAGAGTTCTATAAGTTAAAGGTACTAAATGGTTATGAAATTAAATAATTAAAGGATTTATGTGGTAATTATACAATTGTTAATATGACTGGACAATTATGGACATTAAACATGTCTTTTTAAAGGTTAATAATAAGGTTAATTATGTAATTCATTAATTAAGCATAGTAAAATAATGGAAACAAATATATCATCTTTATTTTTGTTCATATTCTACCGAAAATAGAGCTAGGAAACTCCATTAAAGGAGCTTAAACATTCGGCTGCTCAAGTCCCTTGCATGGTATGATTTTTTATCTCGTTTTTAATGATTTTTATGTTTTTGAGGTCGTTGTAGCTTAATCTAGCTAGCCCAAGAACTAATTTGTAAAACTGTGAAAGAGTTAGGGTTTCACCATTGATGAATGTGTATGTGTTTTGATGTTTGATGGAAGAAAATGAATCTTTGTTGTTAGTTAAACAACATTTGTTAAGTGATTTTAGTAAAAATGTTAAATAGGCATTAAATTGAGAAAAAGTGAAATTTATGTGGTGAAATATGTGAATTAATGAAATATGTGGGCAACTATAAACTAGTATGAAATTTGGCTAGCATGGGTGTGCATTAAATTACATGAATTTGCATTTTTATGAGCTAGGGACTAAATTGTATAGAAGTTAAAATTTAGGGGTAAAATCACAATTTTTCCATGATATGAATTGGGGTTGAATTGAGTAAAATATGAATTAAAGTGGTTGAATTTGATTATACAGATCAAGAAAAGCCACATTCGGAATTAGATCGGGGGAAAAACGAAGTAGTGGATTGATCGGTCAATTTTCTCCATACTAATTTGAGGTAAGTTCGTATGTTAATAAATGTTAAAGTAATTGTGTTTTAAATGCTTTGTTATTACATTATTGATGACTACGACTTCATGAAAATACTCGATGAGGATGTGGTGATGTATGATATCATGGTTCAATCTTAGGAATAAATAGGATACAAATGACATGTCATTAGGGTTTACCGTGTTATGGGTGCTGGTCCTGTACATTCTACCGGTGGCTGAGTTTTTCGGCATGTATTGTGGTTGCTCGTCAACTTGTGTGAGTAGCACTGTGTAGTTCGTCTTGACTGTCAACTTGTGTGAGCAAACCCAGTGATGGCTCGAGAGTGAGCATCTATATGAGATATGAGATAGAGGTGGTTTTAACCACATATTGGCACTTAGTGTGCGAGATTCCTGAGTATCCAATATTATTCCAAATGGTTCAACATGCATAGTGATGATAGGAAAGACTAAGAGAGTGATATGTATCAGTACATGTACGTACGTGAATCATATGAGAACTAAATATGTGAGATTTGTAATTTCATGTCTAACTGTGTGACTGGATATGTGTTAGGCTTATGGAAAAATTGAGTTGCATTATGCTATGTTTATTTACTTAAATCGTGTTTTAATGGTAAGCTGAGTTTTAGGAAATACGAACTTACTAAGCTTAGTAGCTTACTCTGTTTACCTTTCTATGTTTTATAGTGATTCAGAAGCTTACTCGGATTGGAAGTTGTCAGAGATCTCATCACAATATTCAACAACTGTTTTGGTACTTTTGGACTTAATGTATTTTGGTTATATGGCATGTATAGGTGTTTTGGTTATGTGGCCTAATTGTCTTGTTGTACTTGAGTTATTTGAGATGGCTTGTAATGTGGTCATGTATTTTGATATGTATATATGTATATATGGCCCTATGATATGTGCTGTGGAGTTGCTATGTGATTGCCTTATTGTGAATTGGTATTATGGGTATCAAATGGTTGAAATTGAGATGTGTTATGCATGCTAAACTTTAGGTATAATGTCTCATTTTTGTGGCTGACCATTTAGGTGGACTTTGGAAGTATTTTGGTATGTTTTCAATTGATGAGTTATGGATATCATGTTGTATGTGTGAATATTACATGCTATAATCTTGATATTGGTTGCTTTTGAATGCTTATTTATGCCATGGCTGTATGTGCATTGTTGATCTTAGGTTGGTACCTATTTTGGGTGAGGAATGTGGCTTGGAACATAGCCTATTTTGTCCACACGAGCAGAGACATGGGCGTGTGTCTCAGCCGTGTGTGACTCACAGTCAGGTGACACGGTCATGTGTCCCCTGTTACCCTTTTAGAAAGAAAGTTAGTGAGTTACACGGGCTAGTCACACTAGTGGGTGGTTGGCACTGTGTCCTACGTCAGTGAGTTACACGGGGTTGGACATAGTCTGGGACACGATCATATGATTCCATTTCGAATACCCACACGGCCTGAGACACGGGCATGTCTCTTGACCGTGTGAGGGACACAGCCTGGCTACATGGGCGTGTGTCCCCTGCACTTTGAAAATTTTCAATGTTTTCCCAAAATTTCCTTGAGTTCTCAATTTAGTCCCAAATTGTTTTTAATGCTTGTTTTGAGCCTCGAGGGCTCGTGTTAGGGACTATATGACTGAATTTGAAAGACCTTTGGTGGATGTGAGAAATGAACATGAAATGTAAGATTTTTTAATTAATAAGTCTAGTAATACTCCGTAACCCTATTCCGGTGACGGATACGGGTTAAGGGTATTATAGGAAGTATTGAGTACAAAAGGTTGTTTGATTGATAATTTGTCTTGAATATGCTTTCTTGTTGTTGTAAGAACTTTAGAACTTGGTACTTATACCCTTTAATTGATTTCTAGCCATTGAGGTTGTTGTGGTAGTTAATAGAGCATTGGGGATGTGAAAACTAGAGCATTTCATATACTTGGAAAAATGGGTATTGATATTAGATAAAAATGTATCGATATGTTTTGTAATAAATGCTAAATTCAGTGACCGTTGGAGTTTAACTATTGATACCAAAACAATTCTATCGATACTCTATGAAAATGTATCGATACCGTATTGATAATTTTGAGATTTGTGAAAAAGAAAATGCCATTTTGGTATCGATTTTCCAAGGGGTATCAATATTTAAAAAATATCGATACTTGACCAAAAATGTATTGATACATTTTGGCTCGGAGTAATTTTGTTTTGTTTGAAAAACAATTTAAGTTGTTAAAATAATTTTAAACTTGGTTAAAATCATTTTAACTTGATTTTAAAGTTGTTTAAAAAATTTTCTAAGAGTTCAAAGTAAATATTCAAAATTTTATCTTTTAAACATCAATTTGAAAAATCATTTTGTCAATTTTGCGCAATTTAAAATATTTTTTTTTTCAAAAAGCCTTCAATTTGTTATTGTAAACTCTAAATTATATAGTTTCATTTAGTAAATTTTACCACGTTTTTACTTAATAATAATACTAATATCGAGTATCGTTAATTAATTAAGTAAATTTTGCTTATATTCTAACAATGGACACGAATTTATAAAATATGCAAATTTGTGATTTATTGTATTAATTTTGTGCAGAAATTAAAATATTCATGTTATTTATTAATGTGCTATATTTAATTATGCAATGGGACTAAGAAGTTGATTTAATAAAGAGCTTATCATAATTTTTTCATGGGCAGGAGCAATTCTACCCTACTTGGATGGCAAAACCATCCAAATTTGGTCATGAAGATGTTACCTTGACCCAGTTAAAAATGGTGTTACATGGTGGACAAGTCAGACTATTTAATGGGTCACAAAACTGTCCAAACAAGGAGAGAAGAAGCCTAATTTGGCAAGGATATTTGAGCAGCCAAAAATAAACTTTTGGGATAATTATTCAGAGGTCTTTACACTTGGAAATTATTAAAAATCAACATACCAATTTTTCCCAAGAAACCGTCCAACTCTTGTTTGATTCAAGCACGATTTCATGCTTAAATCAAGAAACCAACATCCACTCTCTTCCACAATATGTGGCTGGGGGGTTTTCACACTTTTTTTAGTAAACTTATCCACCAACCTCCACTATAAATATGCACCTCCATTCGCCATTTCAAAGCATCCCTACATCCTTTATTCATCCTTCATTTAACATTTCTCTTCCATTCTCTCATTCCATCTCTTCATTCCCACACATAGCATCCCATATTTCCTTGCTTTCTTTGTAACACCCCTATCCTGTAACTGTCGCCGGAATAGGTAAGGGGCATTACCGAACCTGTAACTCAATTTAGAACAGTAAATTTCTAAAATTTTATCAAATTATAACTCAATTCAGTAAAGATCATTCAATCACATTCAAAACATACTTAATCCAAGCATACAAAGCACTATACATGTATTCAGGACTGATTTGATAACATATGAAAAACTTAGGAAAACTTAAGAAAATTTTCGAAATAGGGTTACACGGTTGTGTACCCAGGCTGTGTGCCTCACACGGTCACCAGACATGCCCATGTGTTTTGGCCATGTGAAAACAAGGCATACATACTGACTTGGCCACACAGCTACTAGACACACCCGTATGTCTAGACTGTGTGTCATCCTAACTTGGCTACACGGATACCAGACATGCCCGTGTGTCCAGCTCGTGTGCTATACTTTCCAATTTAATTAGGGTGCAGGGGTTACACGGTTGAGACACACACCCATGTGCTCAAGCCATGTGACACAAAAATGGGCTTGGTTTAAGCCACATTTCCCACTCATTTCACTTGTACCTACAAGCATCATTTTGCACCAATTTCACATACTAAATAAGCAACCATTTCAGCCAATTCAAGTCACATATAAACCATTTCATAATCAACCAAATCAATGCTATATTCAACATAAATATGTACCAACTTTTCATGTATCCATTTCAAGCCAAATATCCATCATTTATAATTCATTCTCATTCATCTCAAACTTAGCAATATCATACCAATTCAATTATGAAACTTACCATTTCTACTCAACATCATTCAAGCCAATTCAAATCAATGCTCAAACCTCATCCATCACAAAATGAACTTATCATATTAAGCATTCATACTCATACCAACATTTCTAATTCAAGACATATCACATAGCTTGAGAAAGTACCAAAATTCATACCATATTCACTAGCATAAGTAACCAAAAGATTCAACTTAAAGATTAGGCTATACATGCCATATTTACATCATTTAAAAGTTTCAAAAGTACCGAAAATTGCTTGGATAGTGCGATAGTAATCTCAGACCTTGTCCGAAATCGAGCTAGCTTCCGAAATCTATAAAACATTGGAAAATAAACGAAGTAAGCTCAAAAGCTTAGTAAGCCCTTATAATATAGAACTAAACTTACCAAATTGTCAATAAGCATATAAAGCAATTAAAAACCAACTCATTTGCTCACATTGCCTATTCACATCATTCAACCACGTGTTAGTTACTTATTAATCATATATTCATCCATTCAAAGGATGAAAGTAAGCATATAACATCCATGTAACATTCTCGTACTTGAATTCTATCACAAATCAACTTTCATTTATAAGATTCATACATACCATGTAACCTTTCATCTATACATATCATATATCTCAATAAGCATATAAAATATATAAATCATATAATTCATGTAACATATACCATGTAACCATGTATTTCTTATCTCATATAATTCATGTAACTTGTAATTCATATAACATATAATCCATGTATATCTTGTATCTCTTTTAACATGTATTCATATTGGTATTATGCCCGTTGAGCCTTTGGAAACATCAAAGGATACTCGGGTGATACACACTAAGTGTATAATCAGTACTCTATCAATTCATCATGTATGCTCTTCCGAGCCATAATCGATATGCTCCTTCTGAGCCGGTAAACTGTAAGCTCAAACGAGCTGAACGGTAAGCTCCATAGAGCTAAAACGGTAAGCCCGAAGGCTAAACGGTAAGCTCATGAGCTGTGGTGAGTCCGCAACGAATGTAGGAGCTCGACCAAACGGTAACCTTAGTGACATGTCACTCGTATCCTACGACTTTCTACGGCTCAAACGGGACTCGGGACTTAATCAAAGTATATAACCAATAGGCAATTCAATTTATTATCACATTATATAATCATACAAATAATCAAATTCAGCAATTTCAAATATATTTTTAGTTCGATTCTAATTATACGAACTTACCTCGCATTAGCTCAAAAATTTGATATCTATTCGTCAACCTTCTGTTTCCCTCGATCAAGTTCCGATGTTTGTTTATTTTGATCTATATTTTATCAAATTCAATATTTTCAATAGCCATTCAATTCAATTTAGTCCTTAATTCACATATATGGCAAATTATACATTTGCCCCCATACTTTTGATTGTTTTACAATTTAGTCCTTTATACACAAAATGAAAAATTACACATTTTAGCTACAATTCATTATAGCTGAATATGAAATGGCTTCTACTAAGCCTATATTTTCAACTATTTCACATTTCTAACCACAAAATTTCTATCCTTTTCAATTTAATCCCAAATACTCAATTTTGTTAAAAAATCACTTTATAAAACTTGTGTATCTAATAACTGTAAAACCTTTATCCCGTAACGGTTGCCGAAATAGGACGAGGCGTTACCAAAAATCAGAAAACATATCAGAACAGTAAAATTTTGAACATTCTATTGAAATAAAGATCATTTATTTATAGAAATGCTAGACACAACCAGAGATCGAATTTAAAACTTATAAAAGTAAACATCCAAAAGATGCCATATTCGCATGGTTTATATACATTAACCAAAATATCCTTCCACTATTAGTCTATTCTATACATGCCATAAGTTAATCCAAAACATAGCAGTACCAAAACAGTGGATAGTGTGACGACTGCTGACGATTCCCGAGCTAATAGTAGGAGTCAACGATCTACAAAACAGAGAAACATAACATTCAAAGTAAGCTTTCATAAACTTAGTAAGTCTTAAGCAATTTAAACAATTGAACTTAAAAACAAACCAAATGTTCGAAATCACATAACAACTTTCTGAGTACAATATTATTTGGCCGATTATGCACTAACACATATATCATTTTACTCCATTTATATTCAAATTCATATAAACATGTGCATTTTCAAGCTTCTAGATTAACTTTAATTCTATCGAATTCAACTAGTGTAACATTTCTTACCCACACTTACTTTCAACATTCCTAGTTAAATGGCATTTCGAATACTTTCTTGTAACTTTGCATAATAACTGAATGCACACATACACAATATACAGATGAATTTACAACATCTTCTCATATGCTTCTCATTACACATTCTTAATTCCTATCAGATCAATCTCACATATATAATATATATATCACATACCTGGCCAACTTATTGTCTCGAACTTATTTCATTACCAATTTAACATAATGTTGTATAATCTCTGACTTTAATTAGTTCACCGGCATTTAGTCCGTTTAACAAACTTTCTCTTTATGTCGTTTAAAAATGCACAGATTTCAGATAGGCTTTATACAATGCCGACGTGCCAGACTCGATCTTACATGTTATTCAATATCGATGCCACTGTCCCGGACAGGGTCTTACACGAATCATAAGTGATGCCAGTGTCCCAGACACGGTCTTATACACTATCACAAATCAATGCCTTCGTCCAAGACGAGGTCTTACATGAAACACAAGTGATGCCAATGTCCCAGACACGGTCTTACTCACTAACACAAATCAATGCCTTCGTCCCAGACAAGGTCTTACATGATCTCATTTCACACACTTAGTGCCCACTGGCCGATCTTGCACACATAGGGCTCGGTTAAAGAACTTGCACACACAGTGCTTCTTTTCATTCGCACACATAGTGCCCATTTTCATTTGATACTACATATTAAAATGACTTAACTAAGTCCATAAAACATCTTACATATAACATTATCAAAGCATATACTGCACATCAAATCCATTTCTAGTAGGTTACATATATATTTCGCCCATACACATAAAATCATGAATCAAAATATAACCTCTCATGCTTACATATCACAATTATCAGAATATACTCCACCATATTTTTATTACCTCACATATTCGGCAAATCACATTACATATCAACACTCCAAATGTATTTGATACTTTTATTCGGCTATATATAAACACACATATATATATGTATGAAGCATATACTCACATATATAATTACAATTTAGCCGAATATTTAAATAGACAACCATTTCTCGTATGCTTTTCACTTCACGTCCACAATTCGATCTACCATTATCATCATAAGTATAAATAAATAACAAGTACTTGGATCACTTAATGCCTTATAAGAATTCACATGTCATCTCATACTTTCGTGAATTATACTACAACCACATATAATTTACACCCATATCTTTGTTCAAAGGTTATCATAGTTACATAACACACAGGGTATAAGTTTCACATTAAAACACATATCTTGGCACATCAATTTCATCACATCAAATTCGACTAGATATGCTAGTCATACACGGGTTCAATCCTCCTTTCAATATTAATTCGGTACTTTGAATACAAATATTTAATATAACATTTTCTTAATTACCATTATTCAACTGTTAAGTATACAAATTAATAAAGTTCAAACACTTAAGAACTTACCTCGAGTATTTCTGAACAACTACGGGCCGGCTATTCAATCACTTTAGCTTTCCCTTATCCGTATTTGCCCCTCTATGCTCTTGAGCTAAAATTAAGACAATCAACTTACTAATTACAAATTTTAAAACACAAACATTACTCAATTACTATCTAAGTTCACATACACACACACAAAGCTCACATAGCTTATCATGCTTTCAAATACATATTTATTTATTTTTTTCCTTGACATATAATCACATTCGGCACTAGGTATGGTATCATTATTTCTTCTTAATAATTACCAACTAATTCGTGCATGAGCCTTTAGCTCATTCGGTCATTAAAGTAATAACCTATTTAAAAACAATTTTATGTTTAATTTAAACAAAGGGAATTTCTTCCCATCACACACTTGGTTCCAATTTCATAATTTAACTTATAAACTTATAATCACTTATAATTTAACATCATAGAGTCTAACAAACACTCCTTAATCAACTTCTATTATCAAACACCTTAATTCACATTAAGTTACATCAATTCATGTCCCATTTATACATTCTTCAATATGACTTACTTTCGGTAGCCATGTGTAATTCAATACTAATCAAATTATACCTATTGTTTAACCACTTGAGTTCATTAGAAATTTCATTTTCAAAATCATGTACTTGTAAGTCATATTCAAACACTCAACTAAACATTATTTTAGCTATCAAATTAAACCTTGTAATAATCTAGTCTCATTAGCCGATTATTTGGTACATTAAAATTACACATATAAAACCATTTTGCCAACTCAACCTTATCTTTCTAACACTTCCAATTACAACATCAAAAACACCAACCATCCAATGCATTTCTCTCATGACCAAATATATATATACACACACATAATCAAATCTTAATATAAATCATATATATACTAATTGACAGAATGCTCATAGCTTTTATACTAATTCAATTAAATCATTCCATGACTAAAATACCACATTCGATCTATATGTATATCAACCATTCATTATTAAATTCACCACAACCATTTGGCATTATAAAATATCATTTCTCTACTTTGAATCCCAATTTTCCATTCAATGATATATATATCTCTCTATAAATAAATATACCATACAAAGAATATTTAGAAATCGTAATATAACATGTTATGTTCAAGGGTAAACAAGTTTAAATATTTAAACTTATATTAACTAATGTTCCACAATCAACAACTTTAACCCTATGTCCACGCTACTTATCAAAACATATCAATTGGCACACTCTCTTGTTCCCACCTCAAAGCATCACAATTTGTATAAATCATTACATTAAAAGTACATTCGGGTTTAACAAGTTTCCTTACAAAATTTTATTAGCCATTTCACCAACCGATTAAACATCTACCTCAAGTTGCTTTACTTATTAAACTAGCTGAATGTTACCAATTCATTTAAGTTTTCAATCAGTCATTGCATATACACACCAGCATGCTAGCTTAAAAACACTTATAACATTAAATACTGGATTCTTCATATAAAAAAATAATTGCCGAATGCATCTATGACAAATTAAGCCACACAACTCAAATTCTTACAATTTAAGCTTACTAATTTCTATTCATGTGCATTTTAGCAACATGGAGTCCAATAAACACTCTTAATTCCATTTCTAATATAAGTTTCTCTTCCAAAACTTTCCCCCTATGACCGAATGTTCCTAAGACCTCAAATTCAAAGATAAAAATAAAATAGAAACATGGGTCAATGAGGGTACCAAGCAAGGAACTCAATTCATCAAGATGAAGCTCAAATAATCAAGAAATTACCTTAAATTTTAGTCTTCCATGGCCGACTATCCAAAGCCCTCCTTTCTTAGTTTCTTTCTTTATTTTCGACTAAGAAGAAACAAAATGGGTACTCTTTTTTTTTTCTTCACCCAATTCTTATTTTATTTATCATTAAACTATAAAATAAAAACATTAAGTCATTATTATACATATAAAATATGCATATTGTGCTCACCACAACCATCATGGCTGGCCACTAAGATTAAAATGGGGAATTTGACATGCAAATTCCCATGTTTTAATCCAAGAATTATTTGGCCACTACAATTGACCTAACACATTTTCAAAGTTTCTCACATAAGTCCTTTTTAATTAATTCACATCCAAATGACAAAATCAAAGCATGAAATTTTCACACATGCATTTTCACAAATAATAAGCATAGAATATAACATTTAATTATTCATCAACTCATTTCTTTTTTGTTCCGAAACCACTTTCCGACTAGGGTCAAATTAGGACTGTCACATTAACAACCTTTAATAATCTATCAAGAAACACCAAAATATATATGTATTCAACAATGGCACATTTTAAAAACATCATCAATTTCAAAAACTGAGGTACGAGCTAGCTATATCGAGCTGCAACGAGCTCAAAAACATAAAAATCATTAAAAATAGGAAAAAACCGTACCTTAATTGAAGACCAAAGCTTGGCCGAATGCTAGGAAGTTTAAAACCCTTTGTTTTTCTTTTGATTTTTGGCAAAAAAATATGAACATTCACTAATTTATGTTTTGTTTTTATTTAATAATAACATATAAATCCTTTTACAAAAATAACCTTTATAAAACTATTTGAAAATCATGTAATATATGGACATAAATGTCCACTAACTTTAATAAAGGAATAATATCAACTTAAGGCCTTCCATTTATAAAGCCATAGCCATTTAAGCAATTCTATTAGTAGAACTCATATTTTTTGCTTTACGCGATTTAATCCTTTTTATCGAATTAACTATTCAATCGGTAAAATTTCTTTACGGAACTTTCATATGGTAATTCTATTATACTGTAAACATTAATAAAATAATAAAAATAATATTTTGATTCGGTTAAGTGGTCCCGAAACCACCTGTTTCGACTAGGGTCTAAATCATGCTGTTACATTCTTAGCCAACAAAATAATGATAAGAGCATCTCTTGGCCTGCCTGTAACACCCCAAACCTGGCCTAGACGTTATGGCCAAATTCGGTAGTGTCACATTGAGGGGCGTATCGTAAAACTTCGATGTCTGGAAAGCTTTAAGATCATTTGCTTAAAACATTATTAAACTGAGACTTTAAACGGGTTTCTCTTTTAAAAACCACACACTTTTGTTTATTAGCTTTTAAAACATATGTAATTCGAAAATTTAAGCTAGACTCAAATTCTTTAAAGCGTTAAGAATTGGTTGTAAACCTCATATTGTTAACGAAAATCCTTTCTTACTTTAAAGACATTATTAGACTTTCACATTCATTTATAGTGAAGCAATTCTTTGAAAACGTTTATGTACTTGCATTTGATTTGAAAAACGTCATTTTTCTTTTGAACATTAGACTAAAACTAGAAGTTGAGCAATTCAATCATAATAAAATTCTAAAATTAAAAATAAAAACCACGGAAAGGCCTTATTACAATAAAAAACCCAAATAAAAGAAATACAATTAAAGCAAAGTAATTTAAAGTACTAAAAAAAACATTTGTCCATAGTATGGCCACCTCTGAATCCTCCGTTACGTCGAACTGTCACATCATTGGGTGTTACTTGAAAAATTAAAATGAGGGGTGAGTTTATGAAAACTCAGTGTGTAACCCCATGAATCACATAACATGCATCAGATTAATCTGGGTTTAAGCCCGTATCAGAATCAGTGGTAATTGGGCCTAAGCCCGCTACAGCCTTATTGGGGCTTAGCCCATATCAATATCCGAATCAGAATATGTAATGCGTGCAAACCCAACCAACCCTGCACTCTGTCTCCTGTCTAACCCTACACTCCTGTGGGGATTAAATTGACCCAACCATCCCTACACTCCAATGTAGCACTGGTTACGGCACTAACCAATATCGCAGCAAAGCTGCCAATCACATAATTGGCTCAAGGCCATCGGTGGGTCCACAGTAGTCTAATACGACCCGTGTGACCCTAACATACCAATTACTTCCTCCAATCAATGAACCCACCCCCATGCAGTATAATGGCACATATGAATGCAACCATAATATTAGATAGCAAGGAAAAACAATCACATACCACATAGGGGTATTTTAGTCATTTTTCCCTTCAGGGGCATAAGGGTCATTTCGTAGTTCAAGGTCTGGGTACACTTACAGACTTGTTTGCAGGCCCACGGTTGTCTCGCGCGACTCGTGCAACCTTTTTTAATCAAAATGTTCAATTGGGCCTAAAGCCCAATACGTAGCCCAAGTGGGGCCCACATGCTCATTTGGCCCATTAAGCCTAAAATCAACCTTATCCATGTGAATGACATAGCCAGGTCCAATATTTCCAGATATCCATGACAAAGACCCGTGTGGGGCCACACAGCCCACTTCGGCCCAAAATTGGCCTAAACCCATGAGGTCGCTCATAGTGGCCTCTACTATCACATCAGATTTTCTACATGTACATTTGCATGCTCGTGTGGCAACTGTTGTCGTGCTTTTAGCTTTTCAGTATTTCGGCATTTCAGCTTTTTGCCGATCTACTATCTATTAGTGTAAGTACACACCTCTTGCTAATCGTGCTAAGACTCGCGTACGTCCACACCCTACATTGAAACTGGATACTCAGTCAGTTAATACGTTGGTAAAAATTCATAAGCATCTTAATTCCCAAATCGTCCATTACTCTCACCTTAGTTAACACCTATACGGCTTAACTCCCCTAGATTACTGATTAGCGTTGAACCTTGTCCCTTGTTGATAATCTTCAATCGAACGATGAGTGAGAGGTTTCAACCACCCCCAAACTTTGATAACACCACACCACTTGACAGAGATCAATTGTTAATCCAAGGACGGATTCAAGAGGCGCAAAGGAGGAAAAGAAGTAGGGGTCTAAACAAACAATGAAAACTAAATAGCAAGGGGATATTATTCGGCCAAACTTTGGACAGAAGGAAAAGAAATATTTGAGAAAGACAACAGGTTATAATTGGCTCTAGAAAGAAAGGGAAAGAAAGAAAATAGATGGAGAGGAAAGAACAATCGACCAAAGCCTTGAACGAAATTGAGAAGCCAGAAAGAGAGTAGGTTTCGATGGGGGTTATCAAAATGAAAGACAAAAGGTGCTCGTACCCTTCACAACAATGACGAGAAAAAAAACAACAAAGAAAGAAAAATAAAACGCACCAGATCTAACACCCCACACCCGACCTAGAAGTTAGGCCCGAATCTGGCGTGTCACATTGAAGTGTTTTCAAAACCATGTTTTCATTGAAAACTCTTCTTAAGGAAAAACTTGAGTAAAATCCCAGTTACATTTTTTATTTTTAAAACGTGGTACATTGAAATATTAATTACTTCATAAAATCTTTTTTTAGTTGCGGAAGCTAATTTTACATAGACCGATTTACGAAAACGTGATGTTTAAAAACAATTAATACTTTGGAAAACTGTGACTTACTTCTACAGATATAAATTAAAATAAATAAAAACCCAAATAAAAGCAAGTTAAAATCCCAATGGTCTCATTATAAAATTATAAAACCAAAACGAAATTTAAGTCGTAAATAAAGTTTGAAACGTAAGAGGAAAGGAGTCGTGTGCCCATCTCTGAGTCCCTTGCAGCACCGATCCTCCTAAAGCTAGGGTTCACCTGCACAGTTAATAAATGAGGTGAGTTTATGAAAACTCAGTGTGTAATCCCCTACTAAATAAAACAAGCAGTCAAACATACAAAAGAATTAAAAGTTTGGGCCACAGCCCTACTACGGTTCCATTATCCAATGGGCCTTAGCCCTTTATAACAAACAGTACCAGATGGACCTTAACCCATTACAGAATCAAAAACATTATTAGAATCAGAATCAGGTGGGCCTAAGCCCAAAACAGAATCAGTAACAGTATAATACAGATATACAGAACAGACTGGGCTGAAGACCTATACAGAACAGATCAGTTTGGGCCTTAGCCCTATACAGAACAGTGTGGGCCAAGCCCATAATAGAATCAGCACAAAATGTGAATGCAATCCCAACCTAGTCCAACCATCACACTACCCGTACCAACCCAACACAACATGCGGGGAATAACTCGACCCACCCAGCCCACACACTAATACGTAGCCAAGCTGCAAATAATAGATAACGTGCCAGAGCCACCAGAAATAGAGTACATGGCAAAGCCACTAGCACAGAACTTCCTCCAAATCAAGCCCAACCCCATGCAGAATATCGTGAATGTCATGCTCAATCATCACACGTGTATGCAAAATGGCCATGCTCAGTAATAGTCATTTAAGCATATAGTAAAAGCCTATTAGTGACACAACCGCAGTCAAGTCAATTTATACACAGTCATACCCTCACAGTCAAATCAGTCAAATATACAGTCCAAGTCAGTCACTTTCCCGCAATGGCAAAATAGTTATTGTACTCTTTAGGGCAAAACGATCATTTTACCCTATAAGGCTATTCCGGTAATTTGTAAACCAGGGATATTTCGATAATTTCACAAATTAGGGGTATTTCAGTAATTTTGCGAACGAGGGGTATTTTGGTAATTTTGCAAACAAGGGTTATTTTGGTAATTTGAACACCAGGGTTATTTCGGTCATTTGTAAACCAGGGGTATTCCTATAATTTTATAAATCGAAGGTATTTCTGTTATTTTGTAAACCGAGGCTATTTCTATAATTTTGTAAATCGGGGATATTTCTATAATTTTATAATCGGGGGTATTTTTGTAATTTTATAAATCGAAGGTATTTTTGTAATTTTATAAATTGGGGGTATTGTTGTAATTTTATAAATAAGGGGTATATTTGTAATTTTATAAGTCGGGGCTATTTTTGTAATTTTATAAATCGGGGGTTTCTACGACCCTTCCGAAAGTCCATCATCGCCTCGAGCGACTTTTGTAACCTAACAGACAAAACAAGGTAATTGGGCCTAAGGCCCATTACTCGGCTCGAGTGGGCCCACACACTCATGTGACCTATTTAGTCTAGAAACAACCACGGCTATGCGATCAACACAACCCAAAATAATCATTTATCATATCACATACATTTTAACCCGCTCGGGGCCCACAGGCCCATTGGGCCCACACGGCCCACTTAGCCCAAACAACACTAGCCATGTGGACTACACGGCTCAGTCCAACATTTACCACAATATGCAGTTTTAACCTGCTTGGGACCCACAGCCCATTGGGCCCACATGGACCATTTTGGCCCTAGCATGGCCCAAAATGACCTAAGCCCATGAGAATGTTCATGGTGGCCTCAACCATCTTACGCCCATATTCGTGGGCTCGGTCCACCACACGTGCGATCGCACGCTCGTGTGGCATCATTCGCCGGTATTTTGGCTTTTCGGCATTTTGCCGATCTATAATCATAGCAGTGAAAACAGATACACACTTTTAGCTTTTCAGCTAATCATCAACAGAGTACAAGGTTACACACATACCCTATCGGCTTTCTCGCCGATTACCAACTACGATTATGATTACACACCTGTAACTAGATAGTAACTAAATGCTTCCAAAGTCCAAGCACCTATAGTAACCACAATCTCATTGTCAGTCAACTTTCATGGATAATCTAATACCATAATATGACTAATACCTTAATCAGTCAATCATCACTTACCAACAAAGGGAGTGATCACTTGAAAGAGATAGGGGAATTCGGCCCCAACACCCTCCTAATGAAATCGAACCCCTGGCCATAAACGATCAGACACAGTGTTATAAGACCATCACTTAAACGAAAACAATTAAAAGCATAAGGGTACAAGTAGCCCTTAGACAGCGAAATCAACACTTAAGATCAAGAAAACTTACCAATATTACCACGACTCAAAACTAGAAGTCATCCCAAAGCTGAAGAGGAACCAATCGCCCAATCGAGAACAGAAGAAAGGAAAGATGTGGGAACAAGGTTTTGACTTGAAGAGCAAGGGACCTTAGATTCGGCCTGTTCAAAAGAAGAGGCAAATAGAAGGACAATCGACCAAGAACTATGCCGAAAGGAGAAACAGTGAAAAGGGTAAGAGACAAATTGAGTGGGAAACTGAAGCAAGAGATGAAAGAGAGTGAAAGAATTAGCTTAAAGCACTAGAGAGGAGAAAAAGGAAGAGCAAGAAATTGCTAGCAGGATTCGGCAAGCACAACCACAAAAAAAGGGGGAAAAGAACCAATCGACTGATGTCTTGTATGGATTTGAGAGACTAGAGAGAAAGAACATAGGTTCTGGGAAAAGTTAATTAGAAAACATACATGAGAGGTCACTTTCAAAGCAAAAACGGTAGCACTCAGAAAAAAGAGAAAAACAAAAAGGGAATTTGATATTTAGGAAATCGATAACTCCCCTGACAAAAAGTAAAAATATCTTAAAATTTTACCAAAAAGAGAGAAGTAACTACTCAAAACTGAGTTTCCCCTCTTCCAACCCTTCCAATTCGGCACAAAAGGGAATTCAAATTTGGTCCACTACTCTTCCACCTTCAACTTCCTTGAGTTACTCCATATTTTGCTCCATCGATAACTCTCCTCGATTTCCTCCAACTCCCCAGTTTCAAATTCAAATAACAACTGTGACCAAGTCAAATATCCTTCTCTTACCAAGTCTCCAACCAACTTCAAGTATTCGAATCCAAATCCACCTCTTATCAACCCCATCTAGCAAAATAACTACACTTTGCTTGCAAGAGGATTCGAACCCTTGGTTTCTCACATGCTAAATCACGCCACCACCACTAGGCAATCAGCTCATTTGTGTCATACTTTATCCACAATTGAATATAAAGCCTACTTCTAATCACCAAGGGTTCACTTAGGAGCAAAAATAATAATTTCGCAAATGTAAGGACTTGAACCCCAGACCACATGCACATTGCTAACGCCACCTTGCCACTAGACCACTTGCTCTCCTTGTGTCATATGTTAACAAGAAATATTTATAAGGTCTTCAAGCAAACGCCATGGTCCACCTAAGGGAAAAATTTTAATTTTTGCTAAAGCCTTAGTTTGAACCCAGGACTTCTCAAACATCCTCAAACACTCCAAATCTCTTAAACGACACACAAAACAAGCACTTGTGATATTTTCAAGCAGAATTAAACTTTTATGAGCTGCGTTCTAACCGATCAAATGCTCAATGCCCAATACTTTTAAGGCCAAATTTTGGAGCGTTATACCAGAGGTCACTTCCAAATTTAAATTTAGCAATACAGAGAAAGGAGAGAAAAACAACATCAACTTTCAAGAATTTTGGTAACAAATTGACCAAAAGTGTCAAAAGTCGAATTAGCCAAAAGAGAAAACGGTATCACCTCTCCTACACCACACAAAGCCAATTCCTCACCAAGCAAAGAGTTCCAATCGGCACAAACTTCTTACTAACTCAATCCCTTGATTTTCTCTGTATTATCACTCCATAATCCACTCCTCAAATCACTCACTTGACCAATTCAAATTACACTCAGTAGAATTCAAATCCACCTCAACTACTAGCCGCCCAAAGATGCAAAATAAATACCCAACAAAATATTATGGCAACACTCGAACCCCAGACCACATGCACACTCCCAATGCCACCTTGCCACTAGACCACATGCTTCCTTGCGTCACATTTTAGTCTCAATTATTTAAAAGGCTTACCACCTAGAGTCAGGGTTCCCCTAATGCTAAAAACAAAAATTTTCCATTTGCCAAGACTTGAACCCAGGACTTCATAGAGACCCCGAAACACTCCAAAATTACTAACTCAACAGTGCCAACATGCATTTAAAGCCACAACACAAAAATTGAAAGCTTAACTTTTTCGGGCGTTACACGGCCACCTTAAGGAGCCATTGGTAGAGGAGCAACACGAGGACAGGAGGAAACTTCTTTAATCAGAGTCTGCAAGGCTGCTGATTCAAATAGAGTTTATACTTCCTTTACTTAGTATTTTGATTTTAATCATGTTTGTAATTTTCCTTGTTATCTTGTCATCAATAATGGTAGCTTCAATCTGTTTAGTTAGGATGATTACATCAATTCAATGAAGTTTGTTTAAATCATGTTTATAGTGTTTGTACGTTAGTCATTCATGTTTTCAATTAAACTCAAGTATGTATTTCATTCATACGTGATTGGATGCATTAGAATTAGCTGAGCCATCCTAACCAGACAACGACTAATAGACACAATAGTTAAAAAGTGCATGCTTAATTTAGATCCTAACCCGACTAAATTAAAGGTTCATAATAACTTTAATGAGCTCTATTATCTTGCACAATTTTTAGGTTTATGTGATTAAATTGTTTCAAACCTAACCCGTCTCTATTACTTCACATGAATTCTAAGAAACGCTTAGTTTAATATTATCAGTAAAATGCATGTTTTACTAAGTAAAAGGTTCCGAAAGGACTTAATTTAGTTTCGAACACCATTAAACATGATAAAAATGAATTAACTTGAATGATGCAATTGTTCTAGCCTATTAATGTTATTGATTGATGAATTTTGTGTTATTGCTGCTAAATTCATTCATACATTTTTATCATACTTGGTTTAAATTGTATTAGGAATCATCTTGCATCTAGATAATCTAATTTAGTTTAATCATCCATCACTAGAAATATTGTGATTTTATCATCAATTTGTAAAACTTTAAGTTTGCAATCAATTGATTAACATACACAGTTCCTATGAGGATAATAACACTTTTACTTATTACTTAATAATGACTATGTACACTTGCACAAACCTATGTGTTATAAGTTTTTGGCGCCGTTTCCAGGGACTGTTGCCTTAACCATTTTTATGAAATTATTCTTTGCAATTTGGTTTTTATTTTAATTTTATTTCACTTCTAACTTTACTAATTAATTCGTTATTCTTTATTTTTATGATTTATTTTAGGAGTTTATGAGCATAGATCGAATTATCAATTGATTACTAGTAGACGCTAAAATTGAGTGGACATTTATGCAAAGAAGATGTGAACGATTAGCCTAGAGACAAGCCGTAATGGACTTTGGAAATCAAAATGATGGACAAGGAAATGGAACCAATCATATGCGTAATCCCATCTTTATGGCTGCTGAAAGGGATCGTGCCATAAGACAATATGTTGTGCCCCTTTTCAATGAGTTAGAACTAAGAATTAGGAGACAGAAGATCAAGTCACCCTAATTTGAATTGAAGCCTATAGTGTTTAGAATGCTTTAAACCATGGGATAGTTTAGTGGAATTCCCACAAAAGACCCACACCTTTACCTTTGACTATTCATGGAGGTGAACGATTCCTTGAAAATAGCTGGTGTAACTGAAGATGTATTAAGTTTGAAATTCTTTCCATACTTGCTGTGAGATTGAGCATGAGCATGGCTAAATTCATTGCCACCACGTTCAATTTCAACTTTGCAAGAATTAGATGAGCAGTTTTTGGTTAAGTATTTCATACCTAGCAAAAACACTAAGTTGCGAAATGGGATCACCACTTTTCAACAATTGGTGGTAAATGCTTCTGCGAATGGTGCTCTCTTGTCAAATTCTTATAATGAGGCTTACAAGATCATTGAGAGGATAGCCAATAACAATTACCAAGGGTTGACAAGTCAAGCAACTTCAAGAAGATGAGTAGCCGGAGTGCATGAAGTGGACACAATTACATCATTCTCAACTCAGGTATCTTTTATATCTTCAATGTTGCGATAGTTTACTACTAATGATTAATCCTGTTGCAGCCCAGCCACCACGTCAATTCGATGTTGTTTCTTACATATATTGTAGGGATGGTTATTCTTTTGAGAATTGTCCATCAAATACTGAGTCGATTTATTATGTAAGGAATCAACACCAAAATAAAAGTGCACAAGGGCCACAATCCAACTTCTACAATACTTCATGGTGTAATCATCCAAACTTTTCTTGGAGTAATCGAGGAAATGGACTGAACAACTACATACAACATAATCCCAATCAATCTCAAGGGTTTAATATGTAACACCTCTTACCCGAGTCCGACGCCGGGACAGGGTACGAGGCATTATCGGACTTAAACATAACCAATCGTACAAAATCGAGCCATAAAATTTCATTCAATTCAAAACCATTCATACATATACACATCGTCCCTTATACGGGCCTACGAGACCCAAAAAATACATTAGGGTTGGTTCGGGACTAAATCGGTAACCTTGGAACACTTAGAAAATTCTTCATGTTTTAGAGAGTCACACGTTCGTGTGAGTAGGCAGTGTGGTCACATACTCCCGTGTGGCTCGGGACACGCCCATGTCCTCAGCCCATGTAACTCTCTGTTTATGATGTCAGCAGCAAAATAAGGTCACACAGCCAAGGTACACTCTCGTGTGCTAGGCCGTGCTAGGCCGTGTGGCGAATTTAATATTTTTATTTAAGGTGCAGACTTCACACGCCCAGGGCACACGCTCGTGTTCCAGGCCGTGCCATACACACGGCTGAGACACACGCTCGTGTCTTTGCCCGTGTGTGCCATGCTAAGCATTTTGTTTCTCGAAATTAAGTTGCAAGGGGCAGACGGCCTATTCACACGCCCATGGGGCTAATCGTGTGTCACAAACGGCCTAGACACACGCTTGTGTTTCTACCCATGTGGACAATATATAGTCTAGTTTCCAAGCCATTTGCCACCCTGAAACACAATCACACTTATACCAATTTCAACAACACATAGCATGACATGATTTAGCAACCAAACATGCTCGTCTAAGACATAACTCAACATTCATATATCACAACCATCATGCACAACATCATATACTTAATCATTTCAAATCATGCTATTTATCACATTCATGCAAGACATAAACATATGCTTACCAATATGACCAATGTTAGCTAATTTTTAATAGCCTTATACAATGAACAATCATCAAAATAAGCCAACATATTTGGCCAAATCAAATATGACACATATACAAAATAACCAAGTCCCTATACATGCCATACTCAAAATGTTGAGACTAGCTATGCCAAAATGTTCCCCATGATAGTGTGATCAAGTCTCCGAAGTCCTTTGATCCTCTAGCTAGCTTGGCGATACTATAAGAAAATGGAAAAGAAAGGGGAGTAAGCATAATGCTTAGTAAGTTTGCATGTAAATTATTAACAACATTAACCATGCATTATTATACCCATAATGGAACATAATTTATCGCAATATCATCAAGTATCATAGATACATTTAAAATCATGCCATTTACATAATATATGATAAAACTATAACATCCCTAACCCGTATCTATTGCCGGATTAAGGTTTCGAGGCATTACCGGACAAAGACATAACTTTCAAACATTCTCTTATTCATACATGTCTCATTTGCATAATAAAACATATAATTGATTTAAAATATAAACACACATTATTAATAACACACATATACAAATTATATACTTTAAAATTTAACCGAATCCATATCAAGCATATAATCATATTTATACATTAATAGGCATGCCTTAAAACCATACTTAATGCCTGTAAATACGTACATAAATCTCGAGCTTATCATTATAATAATATTCGAATTCTTAATAAGTATTAAGCACTTAGTCATATAATTATATACATACACTTAAAAGACCAAACAAAAATAAAATCATGTGCAGCATTATCAATTCAACAACATGACCGAACATGCTTTTGATTTCAATGACCTATATGAAATTTTACCTTAAATGCAATGGTCAATTATATATATACTTTAGCCAAATCAAATCATGTCAATTCTATATGTTTTAAATCATGCCAACCTTTTCATTCACACATCCAAGTTATATTATTTCCTATTTGGTCATTTAATATATCTTTCGTATAACTTTCAAACCACATACATTATTGCTATATAATTGAATCTTTATAGCTAAAGTTACCATTTTCATTCATAACCAAAGTGACCAATGTATACAACAATACCACATATATATAAATAATCATATCAAATATTTATATTGCCTACTTACCAATTTGTACCTAAGCCATATTTGAACACCCATAAATGTATTTATGCACTATTTCCAACTAATTTAACAATGCAAATATACCATACAAATCTATTTCAAATGACCATATTCAAATGTCAGGTTTCGTATGTCATAAAAATCAAGCCCAAAATTTCACATATACAACCTAATCAACATACTAATTTTATTCGGCTATTTGATCAAACTTCCTTACAACAATTAAGACTTATACATTCATATCATTATAATCAAACTTAATCATTTAAGAACCATAGCTGAACATACCATTTCCTATATGTACATCAACTTAAACAGTACATATCACAATACTCAAAACACATCTATCATCCTTACTCAAAACTCATCACTCAAACATACATATATGCATTTTGAATCATGGCTAATCAAATCAAATATCCATAATACATGCGGTTATAATTTATCATTCAAACTATTACCATGCCGAATCAAATTAGCCATTTCATCACGCATATATCAAATTCACCATATACATATGTTATGCATTTTGTTTAAATAATATATATCAAACCATAATTGCAAATCACACAAAACACATCACATATATATATCATCACCGAATACACCTAAACTTAAGCATCAATTCTACCCATTTTCGCATGGCTTAAATATATACAACTTTGAAACTAACCAAAATGTAAGCTAACCTATACAAGCAATAAGTTAAAAGTTCAACTTATAATGTACCGAAAAATGATCGATAGTGTGATGAATTTCTTTGACGAAGTTCAAAGTTCAAAGTTAAACATTACATATCACAATACTCAAAACACATCTATCATCCTTACTCAAAACTCATCATTCAAACATACATACGGTTATAATTTATCATTTAAACTAATACCATGCCGAATCAAATTAGCCATTTCATCACTCATATATCAAATTCACCACATAAATATGTTATGCATTTTGTCCAACTAATATATATATCAAACCACAATTGCAAATCATACAAAACACATCACATATATATATCATGACTGAATACACCCAAACTTAAGCATCAATTCTAGCCATTTTTGCATGGCTTAAATATATACAACTTCAAAACTAACCAAAACATAGCTAACCTATACATGCCATAGGTTCAAAGTTCAACTTATAGTGTACCGAAAAACGATCGATAGTGTGATAGATTTCTCTGACGATCCCCGAGCTCGTAACTAGCTTCTAAAATCTATAAAACAATGAACATATACACGCACAGTAAGCTTATATAGCTTAGTAAGTCATAAGAAAATAATGATCAAAAAAACATGAGCATTAAATCAATCAGTCAAACCTTAACCAAATGTACATTTATCATGCTTGCAAACTCAAACATTATCACATATACAATAGTATTATAACGTCAATGACCGAATGCACATATACTCATAAGCATATATACTTCTCACTTTTAATATCACATATACATCATTTGGCTGAATATAATTATTCATATTCACATATAATTCACTTTATATCATGTATAATTTATATCACCATTTCAAATACTAAGCTTGCCTTATTTTCATTAACATTAAACTTAGCACGTACCTGAATCTTTTATCTCGATTTCACATTTAATCATAAATCAATAATGCCTGTTGAACCATTCAAAATTAAAAAGGATGCTCGGATAGTCGAACATCTCGTACAATGCCAAAATCCTAGATGTGGTCTTACATGTAATCACATATCAATGCCACTATCCCAGACAGGGTCTTACACGAATCAAATACGATGCCGATGCCCCAGACATGGTCTTACACTTAAATCACAAGCCGATGCCAACGTCCCAGACATGGTCTTACACGAAAACACATATTGGAATTCTATGTCATGACATATGTATCCTAGCTATTCTTAAGGCTCGTACGGGGCTTTCGGACGTCGTAGCTCGATTGAATCGGACTCATAAATAATTCCTTCAAGCTTATAACAATTTGGAAATCACATACATATATTCAAAAAAATTCAATTCGGCACTTATATTCCATATATATTCAAAATTAATGACATTTATTTACTTATGAACTTACCTCGTCAAAGACAGATGAAACGAGACGATTGTTCAACCACTTTAGATTTCCCCTGATTCAATTCTGATTTCCTCTTTTCTTGATCTAAATTAATACAAATTTAACTTGTTTATTAACATATTCATTCAATTTAGTCCAAAAACACATAAATGGGAAAATTATACTTTTGCCCCTAACATTTCACACTTTTCACAAATTAATCCCTATTTCACAAAACACAAAATATGCATAATTTAATTACACTATAGCTTGGCCAAATATTCACCTAGCTCATATAAGTCCATACATTTCATTTATTTCACATTTAGTCCCTCAATTTCTTATTTTCACAATTTAGCCCTAATTACTCAAATTCATTAAAAATTCAAATACAAAACAATTAATCTATCACATTTCTTTCATGTTTCACCAACTATAATCACAAACATCACAATTTCATCAATGTCATAACTCAAAATCTTTATCAAATCCAGAAATTAAAACATGGGCTTGATAGATTACATAGCAACGATCTCAAAAATGTAAAAAATTATCACAAACTGAGCAAAACACATACCTAAATTAAGCTTAGAAGTGGCCCAACCTTATTGTTCTTCTTTCTTTCTTTTTTCTTTTCTAATTTTGGCTATGGATGAACACATAATGCATGACTTTTAATTTATGTTTTATTATATTAGCATAATTAACATATTTACTATATTAAACTTATAATTTTAATTAACAAACCATATACTTCAGGCCCAAAACCGTCCATGCTATTTTCTAATAGTTCATTTGCTACATAAGGACCCCACATTAAAAGAACAAAGCAATTTAACACTTTAAGAAATACTTAGCCACTTTTACATTTTACGCGATTAAGTCTCTTTAATTAAATCAGACACTCAAACGATAAAATTAAATCACAAAAATTTCACAGATATCAATTCGCACATTATAAACATAGAAAATAATATTTAAATATTTTTTTGACTCAGATTTGTGATCCCAAAACCACTATTCCGATTATGGTCTAAATCAGACTGTTATAACTCCCCACTAAGGTATTTTTGTCCCCGAAAATCTTTTCAGTGAATATGTTTGGATAACGTTCTCTCATAGTATCCTCGGGCTGGCACCTAGCTTCTTCAACTCCGTGTCGATGCCATTTACTTTTACTAATGGAATTTTTTTATTTCACAATTCTTTAACATCGCGAGCTAAGATATGGATTGGTTCTTCTTCATATGTCATATCAGACTGAATTTCTATCTCTGATGGAGTAATCACATGCGAGGGATCGAATCAGTATTTTTAGAGCATCGAGACATGAAATACATTATGAATCTTTTCTAGCTCAGGTGGCAGCTACAATCTGTAAGCAACCAGCCCAATACGCTCAGCAATCTCATATGGCCTAATAAATCTTGGACTCAACTTACCTTTACATCAAATCGGAGTATTTTCTTACAATGTGAAACTTTCAAAAACACTTTGTCCCCAATCTGAAACTTATTACCTTTTCGTTTCAAGTCTGCATACAATTTCTGATGATCTGATGTTGCTTTCAGACTATCGTGAATGTCTTTCACTTTCTGTTAAGTCCCTTTAATCAAATTGACCCCGTGTATCTTATTCCCATTGACCTCAGTCCAATACAATGGTGTTCGACATTTGCGATAGCACAAAGCCTCATAAGGAGACATTTTGATACTCGATTGAAAGCTACTATTATACATAAATTCAATTAGTGGAAAGTATCGTTCCCATGTACCATCAAACTCAAGAATACAATATCTGAACATATACTCGAGTATCTAAATAATCCGCTCAGATTGACCATCCGTCTGTGGGTGGACAGGAGTGCTAAAGTGTAGCTTTGTACCTAATGTATCTTGCAATTTCTTTCAAAACCGCGATGTGAACCTCAGATCTCTATCCGAAACAATAGAAATAGGTACTCGATGCAATCTCACAATTTGAGAAATGTACAACTCAGCAAGTTTATCAAGCGAGTAATCTGTGCGAACCAGAATGAAATGAGCTGATTTAGTCAATCTATCAACAACAACCCAGATTGTATCTTTCTTACTCGATGAAAAAGGTAAACCTGATATAAAATCCATCGTAATTCTGTCCCATTTCCACTCAGGAATCATAATCAACTTGTAACACCCTTACCCTATCAGACGCTGGAACAGGGTTTGAGGTGTTACCGAACTTGAACATACTTAAACTTCTTAAACTGGGCCATAAATTTCGTTTCCATTAGAAACTTTTCATACATTCTCTAAACATTATTATCATGGGCCTATTGAGCCCAAAACATACATTGGGAATGGCTCGGGACTAATTCGAAAACTTTCAGACACTTAGGAAATTTTTTGCTTAAAACAGGGCCACGTGCCTGTGTGGGAGGGGACACACCCTTGTGGAGAGGCCGTGTGGTCGCACACGCCCATGCCCCTAACTTATGTCGTATTTATTTTCATTTTAAACCTACAAGGGTTTCTACATGGCCGAGCACACGCCCGTGTCTATGGCCCATGTCTCTCACACGACCAAGACACGCCCGTGCTCTCAACCCATGTAACTCTCTAAATTTTCTTAAAGAAAAAATGAGATTCACACAACCAAGGCACACGCCAGTGTGCTTAGCCTGTGTGTGACACTAACTCAGCTAACTTTAGGTGCAGGGGACACATGGTTGAGACACACGCTCGTGGGTGGACTGTGTGTCTCACACGGCCTAGGCACACGCCCGTATGCCCACTCGTGTGGACAAATATAGGTTATTTTCCCAGCCCTTTGCCACCCTGAAACATAACCAACGACAAGACCAAATTGAATATCACACATCGTAGCATAAATAAACTTCTAAATATCGAAGATTTAGGCATTCACATAACACCAGTTCACCACTAATCATGCATTCATCATCAATCATTCTTTCTACTTAATTGTGCAATTTGAAACTAGCACAAAAGGAATTCACTTTGCATAATTTAACTTAACAATATTAGCCGATTTCCAAAGGGCATTACAACTTGACTTAGGTAATACCAGTAGCCAAAACATTTGGCTACTCAAAATGACACATATCAAAATGACAAAGTTTTCTATACATGCCATACTCAAAATAGCTAAACTATACTATACCAAAATGGATGGCTTGGTAGTGTGACTTCAAGCTCCGACTTTAACGATCTCTAAGCTAGCTTGGCAAGACTACAAGGAAAAGGAAAGAGAAAGGGAGTAAGTATAATTGCTTAGTAAGTTGCATGAAATAAAATAGCAACATGAATCATGGAATAAACATTTAAGTAAAATAACATGAAGTGTCTTATAATTTCTTTATACAATAGCATGGCTTACTCATACTCTTTCTTATCGATACAATCATATCATTTCATATTCTTACTCATACCTTTCTCATCAACACACTCATATCGTTATGTGTTCATTTTCTCTAAACTTAGTCATGCACACCTGTATCACTCATCATAAAACTTTAGTCTTTCTCGATAAATTCATTAACTTGAATAACTTTCCAGTTAAATTACTTAGAATACCGAAGGATACCCGAATGTCATTCTCATGTTAAGATGCCAATGCCATAACTTGAATATGGTCTTACATGGGATCTCAAGTCGATGCTGAAGCCATATCCCAGATATGGTCTTACACGGGATCTTATATCGATGTCGATACTATGTCCCAGATATGGTCTTACACGAGATTGTAATATGATACCGATGCCATGTCCCAAACATGGTCTTCTATGGGATCACTCTTAGATGCCAATGCCATGTCCCAGACATGGTTTTACAGGGGATCTATAATAGCCCGATTTAGGGACTAAACGGAATAGTGATATTGAAACGATGAATCCAAGGTCAAAAATTTATTTTGATTAATTTTTGAGCTTTATTCATTAATTAAATAATTGTGTGAAAATATCTTTAAGAAATTGTATCGATAGAGTGTCCAACTTAATAATTAAGACTAAATTGTAAAAGTTGCAAAATGTGTGTTCTATATGCTAAAGGGATTTAATTAAAATGAGTTCTTAAATTGGAGGTCCTTATTTAGTAATTAGACCATTATATTTAAGTTTGGACAAAAATGGTCATGAATAGGGCAAATTGGGAAGAAAAGCCTTTAAGGGCATTTTGGTCACTTAGTAATTAAAAGAATTAAAAAGGGGAAATGAAACAAAAATTTGCTCATCTTCTTCAAGTTAGGCCGAATATGAAGGGACTCCATGGCTAGCGTTTTGTTCAAGCTTTCCAAGCTTCATAGTAAGTTCGTTCTAGCTCTGTTTTTAATGTTCTTTACGTTTTTAAAATCCTGGTAACATGATATCTCTATTTCTACTATTATTTTGAGCTAGGGTTGATGTTTAAAAATTTACCCATGGATGATATGCGTGCTTTTTGATGTCTAATGGTAGAATATGAATGCTTGAAGTGTGATAAACATCTTTTGCTAGGTGATTTTCGGTGAAAATCGTAAAAAGGACATAAAAGCAAAGTTATAAAATTTGTATGTAAAAGTGTGATTTAGTGGGAATTAGGTGCTGGTGTAAGAGAAAATGGTTCAACTAGGCCTAAAGTGCAAAGAAAGGAAATAAAAATTATTTTACGAGCCTAGAGGCAAAATCATAAATATGTGAAAGTTTAGGGTAAAAACAAAATTTGGTCATAATATGATTTTTGGGTCACAATGACTAATGTGACTAATAAATAAGTTAAATGTGACATTTTAGAAAGGGGAAAACGAGATTTGGGCCAAGAATGAGGAAAAAACAGGTATTGGATAGTTAGGTCTTTTTCACCGCTTTTTTGTTCGATAAATTGACGAATAATTTCATAATTTAATTATAATAAATATGGCATAAAGACAATCTGATGTTCGGGATTACTGAACGCAGAGTAGTTTCCTTCGGTACTAAGAGATGTATTGACGGAAAGAACCATGAATGAATCATGGCCAAGTGAAATCGCGTAAGAGAGTGGAGCTATTTACTGTTACCACGATGATATTGTATTGATTTGATATCGTCGAGCTATGTGCTATTACCACGATTATACTATATTGATTAGATATCGTGGAGCTATGTGCTGTTACCACGATCATACTGTATTTATCAAGGTAGAGCTATATGCTGAAACCATCGGATATTTGTTACCATTACGAAGTGTTCATCCGGAAAGGCTCCCTACGGGGAATTTCATGTGATAATGTGATGACTAATGAAATGTAAGACTAAGAGCATAAGAATTGTTTGGGATGTGGGAATTGTGGAAAATGTGTTCAGTATGTGATCGAGATGTGGAAGGTTACAATTGAAAAAGTTATACACATGTGGATTATTTTACAGTGACCTTGTGATTATAGGTCTCTACTCATGATGTATGAAAATATGTATGTTTGATTGGTGATTCATGTGCATGAAAGAATGTTAAAACAAAGGATGCGTGAAAGAGTAAAATCTCCAATAAAATAGTTTGAAACAGTAGTAGTTATGTGATTTTGAAAAATCACCAAAAATGGTATAAATTGATTTAGATGCTAATTGACATATGAAATTAAAGCCCATTGAGTCTATTTTCACATAAAAGAAACGGTGTATGCAAATGAATCCCATACAGTGAGATATTTAAATAATAGTGAGACAGGGTCAGAATGGGTATAGAAATAAAAATTATACAAAAATAATTGTGAAATATGATTTACATTCCTGAATTACTTATTGAGCTTACTTTAAAGAGAAACAAATGAGAATGTATTTTGAATTTTGTACGATGAGATAATTAAATTTTAGCGAAGAGGGTATCTAACTGTCGGGTAGTGAAACAAGTGAGACTTTAATGAATAAACTGTATTGATTGGATAAACCAAAATTTCTAGAAATTTTATAGTAAGAAGATATCTGAGTCTAGTTTTAAGGAAAATTTGCGGATTTAAATTTGGAGTTCGGTAGCTCTGGATAATAATAGTTTAGTGACTATGACTCAAGAAAATTGCTTGAAATTATCATAGATGAATAATAAAAACTTTTACCAATATGATAGTATCATTGTGAATCCATGCTATGAGAGTTGTTAAAAGAAAGATAATAAATTGCTTAATATTGTTACATACGTACTTACTAAGCTTAATGCTTACCTTATTATTTTCTATGTTTGTATTTTATACAATTTAGCTCAGATTGGAAGCAGCGGGAGTACCTATCACACTATCGATCTTGTACTTAAGGTATCGACGATTTTCTAATACTCAAGGTTATGGCATGTATAGGAAATGAAATCATGTGTACATGTTGTCACGAGTTGGTCTAGAGTAGTGACTTGTGATATTTGGAGTAATGTTGTATAATGTCATTCTATATGGCTAATAAAATGTATGCTACGACTCGTTAAGTATTTGATGGATGTTTCAATAACCTTGTAGAATCATGGATCGTGTCATTAAGGTTATGCTCAAGTACAGGTATAAGTGTGAAGAGTTAAGAGTATAAAAAGGGCTTGGAAAATAGCCTAAGTGTATGCCCCATGGGTAGAGACATGGCCTTGTGTCTCAGATGTGTGGAGGACACGGCCTAGCACACGGGCATGTGACTTGGTCATGTGCCCCTAAATATTTGCTGACATCATAAATAAAATGCTCGATGTTTTTAACACGGGCGAGGACACGGGCGTGTGTGACTACAAGGCCTGCCCACTCGGGCGTGTCCCAAGTCACACGGGTGTGTGACACTGTTTTGAGTCAAATTTTGATAAGTGTTTGAAAAGTTTCGGTTTGGTCCCCGACCACTTTCAAACTATGTTTTGGGCCTCGTAGGCCCATTTTAAGGATTGTATGATATTTTATGAATAGTTTTAAATTGGAACAAAATTTTATGGCTTAGTTATGTATGATTGGTTGTGTTATCGTCTGGTAATGCCTCGTACACGGTTCCGGCGACGAACCCGGGTAAAAGGGTGTTACATTTAATGGTATCAGAGCTATGATTTAGTCGGTTCTCAGACTATCGTAGCGTGTGAGGGAGTCTAGCTATACATGCCATATGTGAATTGTGATCGTGTGATATCTCCTTTCATTATCGAAATTGTTTTGTCGAGACAGAGGTGCTTTCCAACCGAACTATTTTCGAAAATACTGAAATTGACAATGAGATAATTGAAAATGTGTTTGTGATAAGTTGAAATGTAGTAAAGTGCGAATAAGAGTTTATGATATGCATACAATGATATATGAAATGAAGTAAATATAATTTGAGAATTTTGGGTACATGTTATTGTCTCGGTTGAATGTCGTATTTTGATGAATTATAGTGATTTTATGCAATGGATAAAATGTTATAAATGTTGTAAAGTTATGAAAAAGGGAATTGAATGTGTAAACTGAGTAGAACGCTGGAAACATGTACTTTTGTTTAGGGATCTGTGATGAATTGATGATAAAGACCATAGGCTGACCTTGACAATATGTGAAGAATGCAACTTTGTGATTTTCCGTATAAGACAATAGCTAGGCTATAGCTTCGGTGTATTGTGTATATATGTGAAAGGTCATAATTGAACTATGACATGGTGCAAAGTGAAGTGCCCAATTTCATAAGAAGTTCTCAAAATTTGATTTAATTATGGTAAGTGAAAGTGTATAAAGATTTAAGGGACAAATCTATAGTGGACATGAAATCGAACTCGAATGAATGATTTTATTAAAGAAATATTATGCATGATAGGATGTGATAGTAAAATACATAATTGTGACTTGATGTTAAAAGTTCAAAAAAATTGATGTAAAAAATTAACATGGAAAAGTGAAACGAAATGCAAGTTTATGCTATGATGATCACTTAGGTTTGTTTGGCATTTACATGATGTTATGTGCTTAACTTGTGTGATTAAGTACATGAATGTGGATTGAGTGTATAAGGCATTGAGTGTGTGAAAGATGGAAATAGCTACGGATGTTGAAAATGGCACTAAGTGTGCGAGATCGACACAACTTTGGTTGAATTATGGGCACTATGTATGCGATATCTTATAGTATTGGCTAATTTGCTGACACCAAGTGTGTGATGATATTGTGTATGAGATAGATGAATCTATGCGGTTGATGATAGTGAATATGACATAGATGCAAAATTATGAGAATAAATGATCATGGTTAAATGAGTTAGAATGAGTAGAAATAATATGCTTGTGTGAGAACTTAAAGAAATGGTATGAAAACGAGTGATGGTTATGGATGAGATAGTGTGAATCTAATGACGACAGAATTGGTGTGATGATAGTATCTAGGTCTTATTGGTCATTGTTCTGCTTAACCTACAAGAAGATTATGTTGCTTTTGTTATAATCGACTTTAGTGCAGATAAGTGATGTTTTCTTCTGAAATTATCTTGAAACCCTATCGAGGTATTCATTTTTTTCGAGTGGTGTTCTTAAAATTTTAGTACAGTTTTATAGATAGAATATTATTTATCTATGCAGTGAAAATGTTGATTTTATTCTGGCATCTTTGATTTTAAAAATATCAGATGGTTATGGCTTCATCATAGTCTGACATTGTGATGATTGATGGGTTAAGTTGTGTGAACCTATGCTATCGGGTATTACATTTTGTATAAGGCTATTTGATGTGGTTAATATTAACCGTGATATGAAGGTATGATTAGGTTTTGTAACACCCCTATCCCGTAACCGTCGCCGAAATAGGTAAGGGGCATTACCGGACTTGTAATACAGATCGGAACAGTGAAAATTTTAAACTTAATAAACATCAACATAATTCATTAATCATACAATCGAAGTATACTTTGAAGCCTCATTTCAAGATACATACTTTCAGTAAGGACCAAATTGAAATCACGCAAAATATAGAGATAACTTTCAAGTTAGGATCACACGGCCGTGTCCCTAGCCCGTGTATACCAACACGGTTGTGCCTTACAAGACTCGCCCTAAACATTCAGCCCGTGGTTAAAACTGTCTAACTACACACAGTCACTAGACATGCCCGTGTCCAGCCTATGGTCAACACTGTCAATGTCCACACGGCTACCAGACACGCCCGTGTGTCTTAGCCGCGTGCAAATTGTCAAAAATAATTTTAGGTGTAGGGTTTACACGGTTGAGTCACACGCCCGTGTGCTCAGACTGTGTGGCACAATGTAGGCTTGGTTTAAGCCATTCTTGCCACCCAAGATGGGTCAAATCCTACAAGCATACTTGCATAAAAAAATACTTCTAAATCTCATACCAAAATGACTCTATTCTACATTACAAAATGACCACTTCAATCAAGCTTATAACTAACCACAAGTACATCATTTGTTAGGCAGCTCCCATGACATAGCATTTACACATATCAAAGCTTAACAAAAAGGCCTTCTAGCCTATACATGCCATAATTGAAATATTTACAATTCAAAAAGTACCAAAAACAAGTTCGATAGTGTGTGACGGTCCTCGACTTATCCCGAGCCTTTGTAGCTACGATATCTGTAAAATAGTTGAAAACGCAAACAAAGTAAGCTACAAAGAGCTTAGTAAGTCAAATACAACAATTCAACTATTAAGTCACATAATGTGCCAAACACAAGCAAATAAATCTAGCCATTTCTAAGCTAGTTCATGAGACAAACCATCATCCATTTTTCGTAGATATAATATACTTCATTTCCACATTTCAACACATATTTCTCATATGACAGATCACATAACACAAATATCTATTCTCAAAATTCTGGAACGATATAAACGTACCTGAATCAGACACATAAGGTAAGCATTTATTCATATAACCAACTTTCTCGTCAATCATTCGGAAACACACAAAAGTGATGCCAATGTCCTAGACACGGTCTTACATACTATCTCAAATCAATGCCTACGTCCCGGACGAGGTCTTACATGATATCGTTTTCACATTGCTTAACCATCTATGATTCTTAATTTCTCAATCCGGCTCTCAAGAACATCCAATGCAGTTTATAATTCAAATAATATTATCAGACAGTTAATATAACACATATTTGTATATTGACTTACCTCGTACGGAGTTAACGGATGTGAATCGACTATTCGACGATTTTAGACTTTTCTCGATCTAAGTCCGTTTTTCTTTGTTCTTGATCTAAATCAATTCAAATTCAACTATTCAATTATTCATTTCATTCAATTCGGTCCATAAACACATAATTAGAAAAATTTTCATTTTAGCCTTCACATTTACACATTTTAACATTTTGATCCCTAATTCACAAAACATCAAATAAACACAAATTTCATTTCAAATTGGCCTAGCCGAATCTTCATAGCCCTCATATAAGCCCATATAACACATTTTATTCACAAATTAGTCCTCCCACAATCACATTGTCCTAAATTAGCTCATATAGCTCAAATTCATCAAAATCTCATGGTAAAACATGTTAAATCAACATTTACTCATCTTTATACACTCAAATCTATCATAAAGCTTCAAGAATCATTAATGGCACTGTTCACAAACTTCATCAAAAATAGAAATTAAGACATGGGTTTTGAAGAACACGAAGCAATGATCACAGAAACGTAAAAATTATCAAAAACAGACCAAAATTCATACCTCAATCAAAGAATCAGAGGCCAAACCCTAAGCTTGCTATTTTTTTTCTTTTTCTTTGGTATTCACGGCAATGGTGGATGAAATCCCCCCATTTCATGCTCTTGTTTTGTTTAATAAATATTAAAATCATTTACAAAATTGCCCATGATTAAAAACTACACAAATTCACATGAACTAGGGTTATTTATGACCACTCAATCATTAGATGGCATAATTGCCAAATAAGGCCATAATCATTCAAAGCCATTCCAATTGCACATATTCTATTGTGACATGCAAATTTTATGACGTATATAATTCAGTCATTTATCAAAATTCAGCTCACAAGCAGACAAATTGATTTACAGAAATTTCACAGATATAAATTCATATATCACAGTCACAGAAAATAATATTAAAAATATTTTTCAAACTCAGATTTGTGGTTCTGAAACCACTTTCTGACTAGGGTATAAACTGGGCTGTTACAACTCTCCCCCTTTAGGGATTTTCGTCCCCGAAAATCTTACCGTTAAATAGATTCGGATATTGATTTCTCATAACATCCTCGGGTTCCCATGTCGCTTCTTCGACCCCCTGTCGATGCCACAGAACTTTAACTAAGGAAATTCTTTTATTTCGCAATACTTTAATCTCACGAGACAGAATACGGATTGGCTTTTCTTCATACGTTATATCAGGCTGTAATTCAATCTCAGAAGGAGTTAACACGTGAGACGGATCAGATCTGTATCGTCGAAGCATAGATACGTGAAACACGTTGTGTATCTTTTCTAGTTCAAATGACAATTTCAATCTATACGCAACTGGCCCAATGCACTCAATGATTTCATACGGTCCGATATACCTCGGACTCAATTTACCCTTTTTACCGAATCGAAACAATTTCTTCCACAGAGATACTTTCAGAAATACCCTATTACCGATTTCAAATTCAATATCTTTTCATTTCAGATCCGCATAAGATTTCTGACGGTCAGAAGCAGCTTTCAGACTATCTCGAATTACTTTTACTTTCTGTTCAGACTCTTTTATCAGATCAATGCCGTAAATCTTATTATTGCAGAGTTCAGACTAGTATAACGGAGTTCAACATTTCCTACCGTATAAAGCTTCCTATGGTGCCATCTTAAGACTCGATTGGAAACTGTTATTGTAGGCAAATTCAATCAGAGGTAGGTACTGATCCCACGTACCTTCAAATTTGAATTGTGACAGCCCTAATTTGACCATAGTCGGGAAGTGGTTTCAGAACCACGAAACTGAGTCAGAAAAGTATTTTAAAAATATACTTTGTGTTTAATATACGTGAATTTTTACATGTGATAGCTTGCTATTAGAATTTGATTAAAGGTATGCTTATTTTTTTTATTATTGGATTTGATTGTTAAACTTTGTGAATATGTGTGGGTTATTTGAAGTGCTGATTGACATATGGTTTAGTATAGGAGGGATTTACTTGTCAAATGCACCATTTTAGTTTTAGTGGCCAGCCATGATTATACTTAATTTATGTGCATATGTATTTTATTAAGGATTAGTAAAATAATTATAGAGGATTTAGTTGTTAAAATTTGAAATGTGGTAGGTAAATTTCTAAATGGCCGAATGATTGTGGTTTGCAAAGATGGAGGTCTTGCATGGTAATAAACCATTTTCTAATCTAGTATTCGGTAGTGGGAATTTTGTGAGCATATTATATGTTTATTTTAACTTCTAAAATAAAGCTTAGATTTAAGTAATATGAATATAATAATAAAAGTGGGTGAAAAGAACAAGGTGATTCTATTTTGTTCTTCATTGCCGTGCTTAGAGAGAAAATAAGAGTTGGGGAAGAAAGCAAACATTTGGCCATGGTAGCATCAATATAAGGTAAGCTTTCATATTATTTTGCTTAAATTTTGTGAATTTTAGTTGATAGTTAGGCTTATGGCATAGCCCATGTGTTGATTTTTGGGTTTGGTTGTGAATGCCCCATTCGACCATTGAAGAATCAATTGGAACCTTGAAGCTTTTGAGTCTTAATGATATAAATTGCATTATGGAGTTCTTGAGAGATGTTTTGAGGTTAAATTTACATGAATTCATGAAAATATGCCTAAATTATGCAAATTTTGCTTTGTGTGGTTCTTTGAACAAAAAGGGACATTCGGCCATGTCTATTTGAACGAATAAAATTGGCTTTGAGTGATGTTTTGATTCAAGGAATGAAATAAAGGATGAGCTTGAAATTTAAATTAGATATATGTGATTTTGATGTACTTGTTGAATTAGCCGAATGGAGACTTGTTGTATAAATTTTGGTTGTTGGTATTTTAATTTTTTTATTTGATTACTAAGTAGGCTTATAGGTTGTTAAATGGTAAAAAGGGACTTGAGAGTGATGTTTAGATAGCTTTCGGCCTTAGAGTGATTTATAATTGATAAAGGATGGACTTAAGACTTGTAAATGGGATTTAACCTTGCCGTTTATGTGTTGACAAGGTGGAAATGGTTTTGTTGCTTAAATAGAATGCCAAATGTGAGTTACGTGTTAATCTATATTTGAATACTTGGCCGAATGAGTTTATGCCTTATGTATGTACTTTGTAAATATAGAGACATTTGACTAAATTTATTTGAGTCTTATGTGGATGATAGTATTTATATGTACACATATACTTATGATTTCTTTGACTACTTTGAATAGGCCGATTAATGCTATTATATTTATATGCCCTCATCTTTAGCCATTTGCTAAATTGATGAGATGATTTAAATGGGTACAACCATTGTATGCTTGAGATATAATAGTTGCTATAGCTTGTTAATTGTTGCTATATTCGATAATGAGAAAATATGAAGAGGTTTTGATAAGTAAATTTTATTTAAATTTAAGCTCAAGAGCATCAAGGACAAAGGTTGGATAGGGGAAAGGAAAAAGTTGTTGAATAGCCGATCTGCAACTGTTTGGAGACACTTGAGGTAAGTTTTAAGCAATCAATGTAAATAACATATTAATATAACTTGATAAGTTATGTGAATTAACTATTTCTTGAAACCTAGTGTATTAGTAGAATAGGCAAAGATAAAATGCATATATGCTCATGTGCATGAGGTGTGACCGAATAGACAAAGGTAAAATGAATATATGTTTAGGTGTATGTGGCATGTACTATTATACATGTGATAAGACCAAAGTTGATTAATGTAAAAGGTGTTTGGGTTTATACGAATATGACAAGGCCGAATGGTTTCATCAAATGAGTTGAACCATGTCATGTATAAGCCTGATCGAATGTGTGCCACCCTTTATGTATGTGTTGTTTTCATGCGAGTAATAAAAGTAAAAGAATATGATACATGATAAATTTGTGAAATTAATTATTGTACGACGTTATTCAGGTCTTAGACCTAGTAAGCTGTAAAGCTAGTGATGAGTTTCAGACATTAAGGTCCAGCAGGCTTCGAGCCAGTGATAAACTTCAGACATTAAAGTCCAGCAGGCTTGGAGCCGGTGATGAGTTTCAGACATTAAAGTCCAGTAGGCTGTGAGCCGGTGAAAAGTTCGGGTAGAACCCAGCAGGCTATTGCCAGTGAATTAACAAAAGTTCCAAATTTGAGGAATAAGCACATTAGACAATGATAGTAGTATAAATCATTAAATTGTTCAGGTACGTACAAATTATTTAGTTTTTGAGAGTTAATCTTTGTTGGTTCCTTGAGTAAGCATTGAATAATGATCATTAAATTGTGCTTGTGGATATGTATATACATTCGGTTCTTGTGAAATTATGCCTTGCAAATTTCATTTATTATTTGTGAATTTTGACCATTGAAAATGTATATGCTTAAATTGCCTTGGGATTTTTCCCCTTAAGTTGGATCCATGAATTACTTTAAAGACAAACGTTATAATTGTGGATTTGGTTATTAAACCGAAGAAATGTCAATGTAAATATGTTTGGATATATGTATTAGGCATTCGGCATACTGATGTATCATTATGGTTAAGTACATGTGAATTAAGCACTATTGAAGTTAGATTGTTTTGTTTACTTAAACTTACTAAGCTAATAGAAGCTTACTTCGTTTGTTCTATTACTTTGTTTATAGATCACTGTTGCTAGATACGAGCTCGGGGATTCAAAGTCGAAGTCATCTACACTATCTAAGCTCTTTTGGTACCTTTAACGACTTATTTTGATAATGGCATGTATAGGTTTAACTCCTTTGTCATAAGCTCTGTTTAAATGTATTTATAAAACAAGCTATACGAAAATGGCTTATGTTTTGTTTAATACGAATGTTTGGCTTGATGATTAGTAAGCAATATCTCAAAATGTAATATTTTTATAATGTGGCATGGTGATGAGTTGGATTAAATAACTTTCACGGTTAGAATCATGCATGACTTAAAGATGATGCATTCGAATTATTGATATGATTTGTTTTCGGCACTTGTTGTTAAGTTTTGAGAATTCTTCTGTTTAATTATGATTTGTGTGGAAATACCTTATACTCTATTTCGGCGACAGATAAGAGTCTAGGGTGTTACACCAATATAGAACATCTTAGCATATCCTCGAGTATCTGAATGATCCGCTCAGACTAGCCATCTATTTGCAGATGAAAAGAGGTACTAAAATGCAATTTTGTACCTAGGGCTTCTTGCAACTTCTTCCAAAATCGTGAAGTGAACCTCGGATCTCTATTTGACACTATCGACAAAGGTACCCCGTGCAATCTTACAATATCAAAAATATAAAGCTCAGCCAGCTTATCAAGTGAGAAGTCGGATCGTACCGGGATAAAATAGGCTAACTTTGTCAATCTATCAACCACCACCTAGATCGAATCTTTCTTTCTCGGAGTTAGAGGCAAACCCGTAACAAAATCCATAGTTACACAGTCCCATTTCCACTCGAGAATCATGATTGGATGCAACAAACCAGATGGTACATGGTGTTTAGCTTTAACTTGTTGACAGATTAAACATTTCATAACGAAATCAGAAATATCTCTTTTCATTCCCAGCCACCAAAATAGTTGTTTCAAATCGTTATACATTTTCATGTTTCCCGGATGTACAGATAGATTGCTACTGTGAGCTTCATTCAGAATCGTTTGAATTAATTCTGTATTTCTTGGAACACAGAGTCTATTTTTGAATCTCAAACAATCACTATTATCTATTCAAAATTCAGAAGCAGAATTAGAATCACATTGAGCTCGTTTCATTAACAACTCATCATCAGACTTTTGAGCTTCGCAGATCTGTTGTACAAACAAGGGTTTTGCTTTCAATTCAGCACACAACACAAATAATGATTTCCGACTCAGGGCATCTGCCACCACATTCGTTTTGCCCGAATGATAATCAATGACTAAGTCGTAATCTTTTAGCAGTTCTAACCACCTTCTCTATCGTAGATTCAAATCTTTTTGCGTCATTATGTATTTCAGACTTTTGTGATCCGAGAACACATGACATCTCTTGCCAAACAGATAGTGACGCCAAATCTTTAATGCAAAAACAATTGCAACCAATTCTAAATCATGCGTCGGATAGTTCTTCTTGTGCTGTTTTAACAGTCTAGAAGCATATGCAATAACTTTGCCTTCTTGCATTAAAACACAGCCTAATCCATTCAATGAAGCATCGCTATATACAACAAACTCTTTTCCCGTTTCAGGTTGCACAAGTACTAGTGATTCAGTTTACAGGGCTTTCAAACGATTGAAACTTTCTTGACACTTTTCGGACCACTCAAAACTTGTATTTTGTTGAAGTAATCGTCAACAGAGTTGCTATTACAGAGAAATATTTTACGAAATGATGGTAATAACCGGCAAGTCCCAGAAAACTACGGACTTCAGAAACATTTCTCGAAGGTTTCCAATCCACAATAGCTGAGATTTTACTCTCAGATCTACTCGAATACCAGATGCAGATCCAATATGACCCAGAAAACTTACTTCGCGTAACCAGAATTCACATTTGCTAAATTTTGCATAAAACTGTTTATCACGCAGAGTCTGAAGCACAATCCTCAAATGTTCAGCATGCTTATTCTCATTTCGGGAATAAATCAAAATATCATTAATGAAAACAACAACAAATTGATCTAAATACAATTTGAAGATCCTGTTCATCAGATCCATAAACACAGCAGGAGCATTTGTTAATCCGAAAGGCATAACTAAAAATTCATAATGCCCGTACCTTATTCTGAAGGCTGTCTTCGGAATGTGAAAATCCTTCACACGTAATTGATAATAACCTGATCTCAGATCTATCTTCAAAAATACAGAAGCATCTTTGAATTGATCAAACAAATTATCAATTCAGGGTAAAGGATATTTATTCTTCACTGTCACTTTGTTGAGCTGACGGTAGTCAATGCACATTCTCATTGTGCCATCTTTCTTTTTCACGAACAGGGCAGGAGCTCCCCACGGTGAAAAACTCATTCTAGCAAACCCTCGATCAGTTAATTCTTCTAATTGGGTCTTTAATTCTTTCAATTCTGTAGGTGCCATCCTATACGGAGTTATAGAGATCGGAGTAATTCTAGGAACTAGTTCAATGCCAAACTCGACTTCACGAATCAGAGGTAAACCTAGAATTTCTTTAGGGAACACATCAGAGAATTCACAAACAACAGGCATAGATTTAATTTTCATTTCCGACACTTTTGAATCTATTACATATGCTAAGTAGGCTTTACAACCTTTTCTTACATATTTCTGAGCTCTCAACGCAGATATCACAGCAGGTAAGCCATTTAATTCACTAGATTCAACTCTAACTATCTCACCATTCTTGCATCTCAAATCGGTAACTTTTCATTTACAATTTACAACTGCATCATGCAATGTTAACTAGTCCATTCCCAGAATTATATCGAATTCATCAAATGGAAAAAGCATTAAATCAGCTAGAAAACAGTTATCACGAGTCACTAACAGACAGTTTCTGTAGACTTTGTCAACTAGGACACTTTTACCTAAGGGGTTCGATACTTTCACTACGAATTCTGTAGACTCTACTGGTAAAGTCTTACTATATGCTAAATTCATACAGATATAGGAATGCGTTGATCCAGGATCAATCAAAGCAATTACAGAGGTATGGTAAAGAATAAAAGTACCAGTGATCACATCTGGTGATGAGGCTTCCTCCCGAGCTCGGATTGAATAGGCTCTGGTAGGTACGCGAGCCTTAGATCAAGCAGTAGTATCTCTATTAGTTATTTGATCACCACTCACATTACTCAGGTTTCGAGAAGGTCTACCACGAGTCAAAACATTACTTGGTTTTACACTTTGTACCATATCTTGATCGGCAGATTCAGGGTAGTCTCTCACAAAGTGATCTAACGATCCACATCAGAAATAGGCTCTGTCATTCAGTCTACAATTTCCTAGATGCCTCTTTCCACTGTGCTTACACTCAAGTCTATCAGATCGAACGTTACCCACAGTGCAACAGAAGTAGTAGAGTTTTTGAAGCTTGATCGCGATCTATCAGGTTCTGATTCGATTGTCCCAAATTAACTTTTGATCTACCATAATCATCTCGAAACTTTTTCGATGTAGTCTGAATTGATTAACTAGAAGATCTCTTTCGAGCTTCTCTGGTCTCAAAATCGACTTTCTTCTTTTCTCTAATCAGTTCTTCGGCTTTGCAAGCTCTTTCTACCAATACCACAAACTCGTTCAGATCAAGTATACCAACCAGAAGCTTTATATCTTCATTTAAGACTTTTACGAATCTTTTGCACATAGTAGTCTCTGTTACAACATATTCTCGAGCATACTGACTTAGCCGAACGAATTCCCGTTCATATTCAGCAACAGACTTGTTTCCTTGCTTTAAATCCAGAAATTCCTTTTGTTTCTGATCAATGAACCATTGACTTATGTATTTCTTTTGGAATTTGGATTGGAAGAAATTCCAAGTAACCTGTTCACTCAGAACCACAAAAATTAAAGTCTTCCACCAGTGATACGCGCAGTCTCTTAACAAAGAAACAACACATTTCAGACACTCATTAGGAGTCATGATAACTCATCGAATACTCTCACAGTATTCTCAAGCTAGAATTCTGCTCATTCTGCATCATCACCCGTTGTGGCCCTGAACTCCTCAGCCCCAAACTTATGGATTTTATCTACCGAGGTCCATTAACTCGAATCGGCTCATTCACAGTTGGCACATTCGAAGCTTGGGGGGTATAGGTTGCTGAGCAGCCAAATTAGTACGAACGAATTCCAAAAACTAGTCACTCATCATGTGGAAGAAGGCTCTCTTTGCCTCTCCACTATGATCACTAACATTCGGTACAAACTCAGCAGGCACATTACTTTTGACATCATCAACTACGGGTCTTTCGGGATCCATTACTATAAGAAAACACATTTAATCATCATGATTTCATCACACTATCACAGTTTAAATATATGGCATGTATAGCTAGACTTAGACACGCTGCGTTAGCCCTAGAATCGACTAAACTGTAGCTCTGATACCAATCAAATGTAACACCCCTATCCCGTAACTGTCGTCAAAATAGGTAAGGGGCATTACTGGACTTGTAATATAGATCGGAACAGTCAAAATTTTAAACTTAATTAACTTCAACATAATTCATTAATCATACAATCAAAGCATGCTTTGAAGTCTCATTTCAAGATACATACTTTTAGTAAGGACCAAATTGAAATCATGCAAAATATAGAGATAACTTTCAAGTCAGGATCACACGGCCGTGTCCCTAGCCCGTGTATACCAACATGGTCGTGCCTTACAAGACACGCCATAAACACTTAGCCCGTGGTTGAAACTATCTAACCCACAGGTCACTAGACACACCCGTGTGTCCAGCCCGTGGCCAACACTGTCAATGTCCACACGGCTACCAGACACGCCCCTGTGTCTTGGCCGTGTTCAAACTGTCAAAAATGATTTTAGGTGTAGGGTTTACACGGCTGAGTCGCATGCCCGTGTGCTCAGACCGTGTGGCACAATGTAGGCTTGGTTTAAGCCATTTTAACCAACCAAGATGGGTCAAATCCTACAAGCATATTTGTATAACAAAATACTTCCAAATTTCATACCAAAATGACTTTATTCTACATTACAAAATGACCATTTCAATCAAGCTTATAACTAACCACAAGGACATCATTTGTTAGGCATCTCTCATGACATATCATTTACACATATCAAAGCTTAACAAAAATACCTTCCAGCCTATACATGCCATAATTCAAATATTTACAATTTGAAAAGTACCAAAAACAAGTTCGATAGTGTGTGACGATCCTCGACTTATCCCGAGCCTTTGTAGCTACGATATCTATAAAACAGTTGGAAACACAAACAAAGTAAGCTACAAAGAGCTTAGTAAGTCAAATACAACAATTCAACTATTAAGTCACATAATGTGCCAAACACAAGAAAGTAAACCTAGCCATTTCTAAGCTAGTTCATGAGACAAACCATCATCCATTTTTCGTACATATAATATACTTCATTTCCACATTTCAACACATATTTCTCATATGACAGATCACATAACGCAAATATCTATTCTCAAAATTCTGGTACGATATAAACGTACCCGAATCAGACACATAAGGTAAGCATTTATTCATATAACCAACTTTCTAGTTAATCGTTCAGAAACACACAGAATTTAGATAGGACTTATACAATGCCGACGGCCCATACGCGGTTTTACATGTTATTCAATATCGATGCCACTATCCCAGACAGGGTCTTACACGAAGCATAAGTGATGCCAGTGTCCCAGACACGGTCTTACACACTATCTCAAATCAATGCCTACATCTCAGATGAGGTCTTACATGATATCGTTTTGACATTGCTTAACCAGCTATGATTCTTAATTTCTTAATCTGGATCTCAAGGCCTTCCAATGCAATTTATAATTCAAATAATATTATCAAACAATTAATATGACACATATTTGTATATTGACTGTTACCCTTAGGTGTAAAATGACTGTTATACCCCTAGGGTTAAATTAGACTGATTTGCATGTTTTATTGATTCTCTTTATTATATGCCATGTCATGATCATTTAATGCATGGTGCTGGGATTTATATGAATGGAGGAAGTGCTAAAGGGCTTTGCCCCAGTTTACCAAAAAGGGCTTTGCCCCACTTTATCAAAAAGGGCTTTGCCCTAGTTACCGAAAGAGGCTAGGCCTCATGTTATATAATAAAGTAGCTATACTGCCAGTGGAGAGTAGTGGTTGGGTGGGTTGAGTAGTTCTCCCCACATGGTGTGTCGGTTGGTACGGGTGGAGAGTAGCGGTTGGGTGGGTTGAGTAGCTTCCCCACAGATTGATATGGGTTTTTGCATGCATTCATGATTTATTATTGAAATGGGCCTTTGGGCCATACTGTTTACCGATATATGAAAGGCTTCGGCCCAGTGATATTGTATCTGAAAAGGGGCTAAGGCCTAGTACCGATATACGAAAGGCTTCGGCCAAGTTAATATTAAGTTGGATTATGGCTTAGGCCCAGTGGGCCTGAGCTGATTTGGGTTCTGGATGGGATTCTTTACATACTAAGTTCAGCAAACTCACCCCTCTTCTTTCCATCCTTGCAGGTGAGCCTTAGACTGTGGACTTGGAGCTGGGAGGGATTCAAAGTGGCCACGAAAAATTAAACACTGGTTAAATAAGTTTTTCATTTAATTTATTACTTATTTCTTCATTATTATTTCTATTTGGGTTGTAATAAGGCTGCTAAATTTATTTCCTATGGGTTTTTAACTATTAATTTTTACATTACTTGAAGTTGGTTAGAAAATATCTGCGCGAGTTTTCCTAAAAATTAATTCAACATTTTCAAAACTCATCACATGAGGCAAATGAACAACAAAGTGAATCTTTATAAATTGACAATGATATATATTTAACCGGGAGTTTCTCTTAAAAATGCCAACAACAGTTTTACCAAATCCACCTTGAGATTAGTAACTAGGTCACGTGGTTAGGTATAGGTGATGTGACACACCGGACTTGGCCGTAACGTCTGGGTCGGGTTTGGGGTGTTACATTTAGTTGTATCAGAGTCCGGTTGCAACAACTCAGCTGTGGATCGGGTCCAAAGAAGTTTTTGAAAATTTTCAAACTTAAGCTCAAGAAAGGTATTTCTTGAAAATAAATATTTTTTCAGAAAATTAGAAAATCTTTTCAAAACTCGATTTCTTCAAAGTATGCATGTTTTAAACGTTTAATTTGAAAGGTTTTGAGTTTTTGAAGTCTGATAACTGAAGAAGTGGCACACTGAATCCCCGGCACCAAGTCTGTAAGTATCCCTGTTGATATACTGTACTGAAATTGAAACAATACTATAGATAGAGATAAGCCTTGATATGATACTATGAATAAGATAATACTATGATTTCAAGACTAAGACAGTAGGGAAACTAAACCCTAGAAGACTGTGACAGTAGCTGGGCTATGAATGCACGAAAACAAAACTTGAAACTCTATCTGAGCATAAAATATTCTGTAATAAAAAACTGAAACATTAACTAATGTCATAAATTCGTAATCAGATAAGACATTATGAGTATGAGAGCTACTCGTGGACGAGGCCGTGGACTGTCATAACTGGTACGTTCCTGATTTCTAGCATACCGTACACTACTTTGATTGATGTGGGATCAACACACTCATATGTTGCATGTAACATTTATGGGTCGTTGGGTGTGCACTCTGAGGAAACTGTGAGTGGGGTAACTATGATAAGTCCTCTAGGTCATTTGGTTAGGGTAGATAAACTCTTTAGGGAGGTGCCTTTAGAGAGACAAGGTAGGATCTTTACTGGGGACTTAATGGAGTTGCCATTCGGAGAGTTCGACTTGATTTTAGGGATGGATTGGGTAGTTAAGCACAAGGCAACTTTGGATTGTGCAGTTAAGAGAATGGTGTTAAGGACGACCGAGAACGAGGAGGTAGTGGTTATTAGGGAGCGAAGGGATTATTTGTCTAGTGTGGTTTTGGCCTTAAGGGCTGAAAAGCTGATTCGCAAAGGTTGTGAGGCGTACTTGGCGTACGTAAGCCAAACTAGAACTTGGGAGATGACAGTGGAGATAGTTAGAACTGTCAATGAGTTTCAAGATGTTTTCCCTGAGGAGCTTCCTAGATTACCTCCGAATTGAGAAGTTGAGTTTGGAATCGACTTGTTGCCTCGAACGACACCAGTGTCCATCGCGCCATATAGGATGGCACTGAAGGAGCTAGTGGAACTAAAAGCTCAGACTCAAGAGTTGTTAGATAGGGGTTTTATTAGACCAAGTGTGTCTCCATGGAAAGCACCTGTGCTTTTTGTGAAAAAGAAGGATGGGACGATACGAATGTGCATCGATTATCGCCAGTTGAACAAACTGACGATAAAGAATAAGTATCCTCTACCAAGAATCGATGATCTGGTTGATCAGTTTAGAGGAGCTTCAGTGTTTTCCAAGATCGATCTTCGGTCTGGATATCATCAGCTAAGTGTAAAGGAGGTAGATGTTCATAAGACAGCATTCAGAACTCGGTATGGTCACTACGAGTTTCTGGTTATGCATTTTGGGTTGACAAATGTGCCTGCAGCTTTTATAGATTTAATGAATCGAGTGTTCCAGCCATAGTTGGATCGATTCGTGGTCGTCCTTATTGACGATATATTGGTGTATTCAAAAACTGAGGAGAAGCATGATGAACATCTCTAAATTATTCTGCAAGTGCTGAGAGAAAAGTAGCTTTATGCGAAGTTTAGCAAGTGTGAGTTTTGGTTGTGAGAAGTGACTTTTCTAGGTCATGTTGTTTCAGCTGATGGGATTAGGATAGATCCTCGAAAAATTGAAGCAGTTTTGGATTGGAAGCCACCGAGGTCAGTATCAGAAATTCGGAGTTTTCTGGGTTTGGCAAGCTACTACAGAAGATTTGTAGAGGGGTTTTCTCTTATCACAGAGCCGTTGACGAAGCTGATAAGGAAAGGAGTACCTTCTGTGTGGACTGAGAAACAGCAATAAGCTTTTGATAAGGTAAAGAAGGTTCTGACTGAGGTGCCATGTTGATTCAAACAGAGTCTGGGAAGGATTTCACTGTGTATAGCGATGCATCACACGTGGAGTTAGGTCGTGTACTAATGCAAGAGGGTAAGGTAGTCGTTTAATCTTCTCGATAGCTGAAGCCTCATGAAGCGAATTACCCTACGCACGATCCAGAGTTGGCAGCGGTTATCTTTGCACTGAAAATTTGGAGACATTATCTATATGGGGAGAAGTGTATTATATACACTAACCATAAAAGTCTCAAGTATTTGTTGACTCAAAAGGAGTTAAACCTTAGGCAACGAAGATGGATAGAGTTGCTTAAGGACTATGACTACTCGATCGAGTACCACCTAGGCAAACCTAATGTGGTGGCTAATGCATTAAGCCGAAGGGCTGTTGCAGAGTTGAGGGCTATGTTTGCTAGCTGAGTTTGTATGGTGATGGAAGCCTGTTGGTGGAGTTGCAAATGAGACCGACTTGGATTGCGCTAATCAAAGAGAAGCAGTTGGAAGACGATTCGTTGGTTCCTCAGTTTCAGCAAGCTAAGGATTGTGAAAGTGGGGACTTTAGACTGAATACTGATGGGGTTTTGTGCTTTCATGGAAGAATGTGCATACCGAAGGACTCTGACTTGAGACAAATGATTTTAAAAGAGGCTCATGGTGGACTTTGTGTTATGCATCCTGGAGGTAATAAATTATATCGAGACTTATGAGAGGTGTATTGGTGGCCTCGACTTAAGCGAGAGGTGACTGAATTCGTTGGGAAGTATCTGACATGCCAGTAAGTTAAGGCTGAGCACCAACTGCCTTCTGGTTTGTTGCAGCCAGTGAAAATTCCACAATGGAAATGGGTGAGAGTAATTATGGATTTCGTGAGTGGGTTACCTTTGACACCCTCGAAGAAAGATTCTGTTTGGGTAGTCGTGGATAGGTTGACGAAGTCTGCTCATTTCATACCGGTTAGGACCGATTACTCACTTTAGAAGTTGGTTAAGTTGTACGTGGCTGAGATAGTGCGGTTGCATGGAGTGCCAATCTTCATAATTTCTGATCGAGATCCTCAGTTTACATCTTGTTTCTGGCAGAAGTTCCATGAGGCGTTGGGTACGTGATTGGATTTTAGTATCGCCTTCCACCCTCAGACAGATGGACAGTTAGAAAGAGTTATTCAAGTTCTGGAAGACATGCTAAGAGGTTGTGTTATTGACTTTCGTGGCAATTGGGAGGATTACTTGCCATTAGTGGAATTTGCGTACAACAACAGCTACCAAGCGAGTATTCAGATGGCTCCATATAAGGCATTTTATGGGCGAATATGTCGTACACCTACGTGTTGGACAGAGTTAGGGGAGCGCCAAGTTCTTGGACTAGAGTTGGTGGCACATACTGAAAGCAAAGTTAAATTGATTCGAGACCGGTTAAAGGAGGCATCTGATAGACAGAAGTCATATGCAGACCTTAAGCGTAAAGAAATCGAGTATACCGTTGGGGATATGGTTTTTCTGAAGGTTTCGCCATGGAAAAAGATTTTGAGATTTGGTAGGAAGGGCAAGTTGAGTCTACGGTTCATTGGGCCTGATCGGATTCTTAAGTGAATAGGGCCAGTGGCATATCAGTTAGAGTTACCGCCAGAGTTGGATCGTATCCATGATGTTTTTCATGTGTCCATGTTAAGGCGATATCGGTCGGATCCATCGCATATTGTACCAGTGAAGGAGATCAAGGTAAAGACTGATTTGACCATTGAGGAGGAGCCTGTACAAATCCTAGATCGAGGGGTTAAAATTTTGAGAAGGAAGTCAGTTCTATTAGTGAAAGTGCTATGGCGTAACCATGGTAGAGAAGAGGCTACGTGGGAGCCAGAAGAGACAATGCCTCAACAATATCCTCAACTGTTTGGATAAGGTAAATTTCAAGGTTGAAATTTTTTTAAGGAGGGTAGAGTTGTAACGCCCTGATTTTTGGGAATTTTTGAGTTATTTTGTGTTTTTGGGGAAATTTTGGGTGTTTGATTGCTGGAAATATGTTTAAGAGTGTTAGTGGGCCTTTAGAAGGCCCCAAGCTTAGGTTAAAACCCGGTAAATTATCAAGGTTGAATTTTTAGTGAAAGGGGACTTGGTCAAATAGGCTTTTAAGAAAAACTTCGTGAAACATGACACAGATAGGGCCTTGGTAAAGTGGCAAGGAGGCGCCACCAAGTTCCTAAAAAAGTGGCGCCTGGGGAGGAGAAAAAGGGTCCAGGGTTCAAGTTACAAGGCAAGCGTGCTGTTGTTTTAATTTTTAGGCATGTGTCGAGCATGTGCTCACTTAAGTAAATTTCGGCAAGGGCTTTAGGGGAGTGTGGGCCGATTGTTTAAGTTGAAATTAGGGCAACTTAGTTTTTTTTTCTTTTGTTCTGACAATTAGGGTTAGCCACCTTAATTCTATTCTCCTTTTAGTTTCACTTAGTGACTGAAAACGCAAGTTTCATACTCTCTGTGCCGATTTCTCTTTTGCTTCCATCTTCTCCATTCTTTTTCTTTTCTTTTTGGTATCTTCTCTAGCCGAAACCTCCTTACCACCTTATTCATCTTTTTTTTTCAATTCCAACATTCTAAAAAACTACCATAGCTGATTGTCAAATGAACCAAAATCCCGAAAACTGCCTTTTCCTACCGATTTCTTTTAGCCAAATCCTCCACATTCTTTTCATCTGTGGTGGCCGATTCTTTCATCCATTAAATCCCTACCCTTTTTGACAACAACACCCAAATCTATAGCCTCAAATCGTCACCTTCTACACCGGTTAAAAGTTGAAAACACCATTCCTTTGGGGGTTCTTAGCCAAAACTTTAGATCTTAAAGATTCAGATTCTACTAGGGGATAGATCTACATCAGATCTTCGTAGAAACCAAAGAGAAATCAATGGTAAGTGGTTATCAACTCAAATCTAGAAGTATTTTGCAATTTAGTAAAAGCCGAAGTCCCTAAAATCTAGGGAGATTGCCAATTTGGGCATGGGGCTCTAAGAGTCACTAGCGAACGGTTTCTTTTGGTATTATTGTATTTTAGAGAGGATTGGTTGAAGGCTTAGGCAAGGGAGAAAGACTAGATCTAGATCTAGTCCCTACTTCGACAAAGGTAAGCATTTGAGGCTTATGACAACCCTAAATCTGACCCTAGTCGGGAAGTGGTTTTGGGACCACTAAACCGAGTCGTATAAATAATTGAATGTCAAATTTTACGATTTAAAATATGTGATTATGCATATGTGAAGTGTGATGTTTTAATTTGTGCTACTTGATGTGAAATTATTGAAATTGGACTTGTATGAAAATTATGAAAATGAGCTAGGTAAATTTTAAATGGCCATTTATTGTGTGACTTTAAAATTCAAGGATTTGCATGTCAAATTGACATTTATTTTTTTATAATGGCCGGTCACATGGGGTAATCCTTGAAATGTATATATTTTCTATATATATATTTGTATTATTCTATAATTAAAAATTATATGGTTTTTGGTGGTAAAATAAAACTTAATAAAATAATAATAGAAAGGTGAAAAGAACAAAGTGATTTCACTTTGTTCTTCATTGGCGTGAGTTGAGAGAAAGAAAAAAAAAAGTTATAAGGAGGTAGAAGAGAACCCACATTCGGCCATAGTATCATCAAATTAAGTTAAGTTTTTATATTATTTTGATGAATTGATGATGAAATTAAGTAAATAGATAGGCATGAGACATAGCCCATGTATTGAATTTTTGGTTTAATCATGATTGTTCCATTCGGCCATTATTGGAAAAATAGGAGCTTTGAAGTTTTTAAGTCTTAGAGATAGGAATTTCATTATAGAGCTATTGAGAGATGTTTTAAGGTTAATTTTACATGAATTCATGAAAACATGCTCAAATTTTGCAAAGGTTGCTTTGCGTGGTTCTTTAATAATAAAAGGGAGGATTTCGGCTATGTCCTTTTTGCATGAAAGAGTTTGACTTTGAGTTAAGTTTCAATTTAAGAATTTATAAAGGAATGAGCTTGAAATCTTGAAGTTTGATTTATAATTAGTTTTGAAGTACTTATTGAGTTAGCCGAATGGAAATTTGATGAAAACTTTGATTCATGACATTTTATTTTGTACATCTTAACTACTAAGGATGATAGATATTTTGTTAAAAATTTTGAATTTGGTACAACTTTGAGCTCACGATTTTGAATTTGTTTGTATGAATGGGATATTGTTTTTCACGTGTTGGAAGTGAATCCTTTGAATTTGGCTATGGAATTTGGTTGTTAAGGCCATGTAGTAGAGAACTCATGTTTACATTTTAAATTAAATTACAAGACCTTGTAATTCATGCTTAGTTGATTAAAGAAGTCTTAAATGGTTGAAAAACAAGTGTTAAGTAATAGTATGAGCTTTTTATCTTGTTCTTGACCGAGACTCATTTGTGAATTATGATTTAAGGTAGTACATTAGTTTCGGTCATGATAGTAAAATGCAAGCATTAAGAGTTGATGTTTTGTATCTCATGTTATGGTTGATGGAAGCATAATGTCTAATTAATTGTGGCGTACTTGCTTTTGATTTTATGTCTATGTATGTTTAAGTTGAGTGCTAGCGAGAATACTAGTTGAACGTGGCTTGTGATGGTGTAATGATTAAACTTATGCTATGTTCCATTAGTATGCGCCGAGTAAAATCATTTATAGATTAAACGGATCTAGATGAGTTAACAAAAGTTGATAACATGCATAATTATCTCTTGTCGCATTTGGTCAAGAGGAGGAACAATTAAGTTTTGATAAGTTTTCAATTTTTTTTAAATTAAGCTCAAGAACCAAGAGGGCCACACTCGGACAAAGGAAAGGCAAAGGTGGTGGAATAGTCAGTTCGTAGATAGTTATCGACCAACGAGGTAAGTTTTGAGTGTATCCCCTTTTTATATACCCGAATATGATATGATACATTTAAGTTGTTAGCTTTATAACTAGTTCATTTCACTTTGTTAATAATGTAATTATGGAATATGATGGTATGATTTAGGTAGCTGAATGCATATTGAAATTTTAAGGAAAAATGTGATTAGCTTGTGCATGTGAAATTTTTATAGTAGATTCCATAAGACCGAATTGGGCATAGAATAGAATGTCATAAGTATTTGGCAAATTGATTATGGAAAGATATTATATGGGGATGTTTTATCTATGTTGAATGTATCTAATGATTTGTAAGGATGATATGTCTGATATGACACATGCGAATATGAACAAATATTACCCGAGAATCCAAATATGATAATTTCAGGCCTTCGTGCCTAGCAGGCTTTGTGCCGGTGATAATTTCAGGCCTTTGTGCCTAGCAGGCTTTGAGCCGGTGATAATTTTAGGCCTTCGTGCCTAGCAGGCTTTGTGCCGGTGATAATTTCAGGCCTTTGTGCCTAGCAGCCTTTGTGCCAGTGATAATTTCAGGCCTTCGTGCCTAGCAGGCTTTGTGCCGGTGATAATTTTAGGCCTTCGTGGCCAGCAGGCTTAGCGCTGGTGATTTGAGTACATGTGAGACTATGAGAATATTGATGAAATTTTAGTAAAGTACGAACATAGTATTAAAAGGGTCAGGTATGTACCTTGTACCTATGTATAAGATTTAAATTGATATATGCCTTAAGTATTAAATTTGTTGGTTTTACGAATGAGAGCTTTGTCTATGCATAGTATGGTATATACATATTCGATCATGGATGATACATATAGGGGATAAGGAAATTTTGGGACAATGGGTGATAAGGAAACATGCTAGAATAAAAGTTGAATTTCCCTCATGTGTGAAGATGCATTCGGCCAAATAAATAGACCTTTGGGATTGAGTTTCGTTCTATATTATAGTAGGTGATTTAAGGCATGAATTATTTAAGTTATTCAAAAATTACTAAGCTCTTAGAAGTTTACTCTGTTTACATGTTCCCTTCTGTTTTATAGATTGCATTTGAAGCTACGGTTCAAGGGATTCAAATTCAAGTCACTCTCACTGTCGTCAATAGATTTTTTTTGGTACTCTCGAAGGTTTAAATTTCCTTTTTTCAAACAATGGCATGTATAGACTCAAATTCTCTATTTTGAATTTCCAATCCATTTTGATGTGTATCTATGAATAGCCATGCGAAAATGGCTTATCAAAATACTTTACGTTTTTATATAAATGATGCTTATGATGTTTGTGTATGGATGAGTAAGTTAGACATGTAATCTTGGTTGTAAATGTTTTAAGGGTGATAGCTGGAACCCTTATCTATAATAGTAGACCATGAACAATAGTTAGACAATGTAGACAGTAGTGAGATCCTTAAAAGCATGAAAAATAAATTCACCTCATGATTTAAGTTGGGTAGACTTTAGAAAATCATATAGAAATATGCAAATTCGGCATCATGTTGAAAGAAGGTCTTGGTTAAATTGAATAATTGAGTTTGATGTAGGATTGTTAAATGTTAGTCGAAATGTTAGTCATATGAATGCATATGTATTCAGATAAAGAATGCTCAAAATATTTCGCGATTTCTCTCTAGTACCCTTAAGTCACTGTTTCCGTGATGCCTCTTAACCCTCCGTTGACGGGCACGGGTTAGGGGTGTTACATTTTATTGTTATCAGAGCTACGGTTTAGTCGGTTCTCGGACTAACGTAGCGTGTGTGAATATTGCTATACATGCCATTGTGAATAAATACGATAGTGTGGTGACTTCTAACTTTCAAAATTGTGATTTTTGTATAGAAATGAATCCCAATCCTGAACGAGATGTAGCGGATGACGTGGAGAGTATAGCACCAGCTCTCGCACAAGGGACTGGGCCTAATGACTCTCAACCGAATGCCAGTCATCAAAATGATGACTCTAGACAAGCTTTTTATGCAATGATGAGTGATTGGTTCACTCAGTTTATTCGAACAAATCCGGCTGCTCCACAACCCCCACCCCTAAATACTCCTCTCCCGACTTATGTAGCTCCTCCTGTGACCGATCCCTTGGGATCAAGTAGGCCTCCGGTGGATAAAATTAGAAAATACGGGGCTGAAGAGTTCCGGGCTACAGTCAGTGACGATGCTGAGTGGGCCGAGTTTTGGCTCGATAATACAATCTGAGTTTTTGATGAATTATCATGTTCGCCCGATGAATGCTTGAAGTGTGCTATATCTCTATTACGTGATTTCGTTTACTATTGGTGGAATACATTGGTCTCTGTGGTGCCGAAAGAACGGGTCACTTGGGAGTTCTTCCAAACTAAGTTTCGGAAAAAGTATATTAGTCAGAGATTTATTGATCGAAAATGGAAGAAGTTTCTTGAATTGAAATAGGGCCGAATGTCCGTAACCGAGTATGAGAGAGAGTTCGTACGGCTTAGTCGATATGCTCGTGAGTGTGTATCATCCGATGCTATCATGTGTAAACGCTTTGAGGATGGTTTAAATGAAGATATCAAGCTGTTGGTCGGCATTTTAGAAATCAAAGAGTTCATAGTACTTGTTGAGCGGGCTTGTAAAGCCGAAAAGCTCAGTATCGAAAAGAAAAAGACTGAGGATGGAGTAAGAGAATTCCGTAAAAGATCATCGGGAAAGTCTTTTCAGCACTCCTCGAAGAAATTCCGAGATGAGTCGAGCAAATCTAAGATTAATTCGAGTTATTCCAGATGAGATCGAGATCGACCTCCAGTAAGTACGCGAGCCACTTCTGTTGCTAGTGTAGGCAATGACCGCGGGGATAGAACAGTTTGCAAGCATTGTGGGAAATGGCATCCAGGGAGTTGCAGATTGCATGACCGCTCCTGTTTTAAATGCGGGGCTACTGATCACTTCATAAAAGATTGTCCGAGGCAGGTTGAATGCAATACTGATCCTAGTGAAAGGCCAAGTAGCACGGTAGTGCGTGGACGACCACCGAGACGGGGAGGTAATATTAGTGGCAGCCAGAGAGGGACTTGAGACACTGCAGTCAGATCCGAGGCTCGTGCACCTGCTCGAGCTTATGCCATCCGTGCCCGTGAGGAGGCTTCTTCCCTCGACGTTATTACTGGTATTTTCACTCTCCTTGACACTGATGTTATAGCTCTGATTGATTCCGGTTCAACCCATTCTTATGTGTGTGAAACTTTAGCATCCAGTAAGACTCTACCTGTTGAGTCTACTGGGTTCGCAATTCGAGTGTCAAACCCTCTGGGTCAGTGCGTGTTGGTTGATAAAGTGTGTAAGAGATGTCCCCTAATGTTTCAAGACTCTTATTTTCCGGCTGATTTGATGCTATTACCGTTTGATGAATTTGATATTATTCTCGGGATGGATTGGTTGTCTGTGCATGATGCAGTAGTAAACTACAAGCGAAAGATTATTGATTTGCGATGCTCGGATAACAAGATAATCCGGATTGAGTCCTCTGAATTGAGCGGGTTACCGGTTGTGATATCTTCGATGCAAGCTCAGAAATTTGTAAAAAGGGGATGTGAGGCATATCTCGCGTACGTGATGGGTAGTAAAGAGTCAGAAAAGAAGCTTGAGTCTGTGCCTGTAGTCTGTGAGTATCCGGATGTGTTTCCCGAGGAATTGTCGAGATTACCACCAGTTCGTGAAGTAGAGTTCGACATTGAACTTCTACCCAGAACGACTCCAATTTCAATAGCTCCATATCGTATGGTACTAGCTGAATTAAAGGAATTCAAAGTTCAGCTGCAAGAATTGACGGATAAAGGTTTCGCTCGACCAAGTTTTTCACCTTGGGGTGCGCCTATATTATTCGTTAAAAAGAAAGACGGATCGATGAGGATGTGCATTGATGATTTGTTTGATCAGCTGAAAGGAGCCTCAGTGTTCTCGAAGATAGATTTGAGATCGGGCTATTATCAGCTGCGAGTTTGAGATTCAGATGTGCCAAAAACAGCATTCAGAACGAGATACGGTCATTTTGAGTTCTTAGTGATGCCGTTTGGGCTTACTAATGCTCCTGCGATATTTATGGATTTGATGAATCGAATTTTTAAACAATATTTGGACCGGTTCGTAGTTGTGTTCATTGACGACATATTGATTTATTCGCACAATGAGTCTGACCATGCTGAGCACCTGAGGTTGGTATTGCAAGTTCTACGAGATAAGCAATTATATGCTAAGTTCAGTAAATGTGAGTTCTAGTTGATAGAAGTTAGCTTCTTGGGACATGTGGTATCTGCATCAGGTATACGGGTTGATCCAAGTAAAGTTTTAGCCATACTTGATTGGAAGCCTCCTAAAAACGTTACTGAAGTACGGAGCTTTTTGGGGCTTGCCGGTTACTACCGACGATTCATGAAAGGGTTCTCGATGATTGCGGCACCGTTGACAAAACTTTTACAGAAAGATGTTAAGTTTGAGTGGTTGGAAAAGTATCAGAAAAGTTTCGACCAGTTGAAAACTCTTTTGACGGAAGCTCCTGTGTTGGTCCAGCCTGAGTCCAATAAGGAGTATGTAGTTTTTAGTGACACCTCTCAAAACGGTTTAGGTTGCGTTTTGATGTAAGAGGGCCGAGTGGTCGCGTATGCCTCGAGGCAATTGAAACCTCATGAGAAGAATTATCCGACTCATGATCTTGAGCTTGCTGCTATTGTTTTTGCTTTAAAAATTTGGCATCACTACTTGTTCGGAGAAAGATGCCATGTCTTTTCCAATCATAAAAGTTTGAAGTATCTAATGACTCAAAAAGATTTGAATTTGAGACAAAGACGGTGGTTAGAGTTGCTGAAAGACTATGAGCTCGTTATCGATTATCATCCGGGTAAGGCTAATGTAGTTACAGATGCTCTCAGTCGGAAATCCCTATTTGCATTGCGAGCCACGAACGTCTATCTATCCGTGTCTACGGATAATTTGTTGATAGAAGAATTAAAGGTAGAACCAGCGTACGTGCGGCAAATCTGTGAAGCTCAGAAAGTCGATGCTGATTTGGTTACTAAAAAAACTCAGTGTATTTTGAAAGCAGACTCGGAGTTTGAGATTGACGCCAATGATTGTTTGAGATTCAAAAACCGATTATGTATTCTGAGAAATTCTAAACTTGTTCCGATGATTTTGAATGAGGCTCATGATAGCCGAATGTCAGTTCATCCGGGTAGCACAAAAATGTACAACGACCTGAAACGTCAGTATTGGTGGCACGGTATGAAACGAGACATCTCCGACTATGTTTCTAAATGTTTGATTTGTCAACAAGTGAAAGCAGAACATCAGGTGCCTTCGGGATCACTTCAGTCGATCTTAATACCTGAGTGGAAGTGGGATCGAGTTACAATGGATTTTGTGTCCAGTTTACCGCTAACTCTGAGCAAGAAAGACTCCATTTGGGTTATAGTTGACCGATTGACCAAGTCAGCTCATTTCATTCCTGTTCGTACTGATTATACGCTTGAGAAGTTAGCAGAATTGTACATCTCTCAAATAGTGAGATTAGATGGGGTGCCTATTTCTATTATTTCAGATAGAGATCCCAGATTTACTTTGAGATTTTGGAAGAAATTACACGAGGCCTTGGGTACTAAATTACATTTGAGTACTGCTTTCCATCCGCAAACTGACGGGCAATCCGAGTAGGTTATTCAAATACTCGAGGATATGTTGAGATGTTGCATTCTCGAGTTTAAAGGCTCGTGGGAAAAATATTTGCCATTGGTTGAATTTGCGTACAACAACAGCTTTCAATCGAGTATTCACATGGCACCCTATGAAGCTCTCTATGGTTGAAAGTGCCGTACACCCTTGTTTTGGACCGAACTTAGCGAGAATAAGTTATACGAGGTTGATTTAGTTAAAGAAGCCGAACAAAAGGTAGAAATAATTCATGATAGCCTGAAAGCAGCATCGGATCGTCAGAAATCATACGCAGATTCGAAGCGTAAAGATATAGAATTTCATATCGAAGAGAAAGTATTTTTAAAGGTCTCACCTTGGAAAAAAATACTCCGATTTGGCCGTAATGGCAAGTTGAGTCCGAGATTCATCGGACCGTATGAAATTTCAGAATGAATTGGGCTGGTAGCGTACAGATTGATTTTGCCCCCTGAACTTCAAAAAGTTCACGATGTTTTTCATGTTTCGATGCTTCGATGCTACAGGTCAGACCTTCTCATATGATTAGCCCTTCTGATATTGAAATTCAATCTGATTTGAGCTATGAAGAGGAGCCAGTTCGTATTTTAACTCGTGAGACGAAAGAATTGCGAAACAAAAAGATTTCAATAGTAAAAGTATTGTGGCTCAAGCATGGGATCGAAGAAGCAACTTGGGAACTCGAAGACTCAATGAGAGATAGATACCCTAATCTATTTTTTGGTAAGATTTTCGGGGACGAAAATTCTTTAGGGGGGAGAGCTGTGATAGCCTTAAATCTGACCCTAGTCGGGAAGTGGTTTCGGGACCACTAAACCGAGTCGTATAAATAATTGAATGTCAAATTTTGCGATTTAAAATATGTGATTATGCATATGTGAAGTGTGATGTTTTAATTTGTGCTACTTGATGCGAAATTATTGAAATTGGACTTGTATGAAAATTATGAAAATGAGCTAGGTAAATTTTAAATGGCCATTTATTGTGTGACTTTAAAATTCAAGGATTTGCATGTCAAATTGACATTTATTTTTTTATAATGGCCGGTCACATGGGGTAATCCTTGAAATGTATAGATTATATATATATTTTTATTATTTTATAATTATAAATTATATGGTTTTTGGTGGTAAAATAAAACTTAATAAAATAATAATAGAAAGGTGAAAAGAACAAAGTGATTTCACTTTGTTCTTCATTGCCGTGAGTTGAGAGAAAGAAAAAAAAAGTTATAAGGAATGTAGAAGAGAACCCACATTCGGCCATAGTATCATCAAATTAAGGTAAGTTTTTATATTATTTTGATGAATTGATGATGAAATTAAGTAAATAGATAGGCATAAGACATAGCCCATGTATAGAATTTTTGGTTTAATCATGATTGCTCCATTCGGCCATTATTGGAAAAATAGGAGCTTTGAAGTTTTTAAGTCTTAGAGATAGGAATTTCATTATAGAGCTCTTGAGAGATGTTTTAAGGTTAATTTTACATGAATTCATGAAAACATGCTCAAATTTTGCAAAGGTTGCTTTGTGTGGTTCTTTAATAATAAAAGGGAGGATTTCGGCTATGTCCTTTTTGCATGAAAGAGTTTGACTTTGAGTTAAGTTTCAATTTAAGAATTTAAAAAGGGAATGAGCTTGAAATCTTGAATTTTGATTTATAATTAGTTTTGAAGTACTTGTTGAGTTAGCTGAATGGAAATTTGATGAAAACTTTGATTCATGACATTTTATTTTGTATATCTTAACTATTAAGGATGATAGATATTTTGTTGAAAATTTTGAATTTGGTACAACTTTGAGCTCACGGTTTTGAATTTGTTTGTATGAATGGGATATTGTTTTTCACGTTGTTGGAAGTGAATCCTTTGAATTTAGCTATGGAATTTGGTTGCTAAGGCCATGTAGCAGAGAACTCATGGTTACATTTTAAATTAAATTACAAGACCTTGTAATTCATGCTTAGTTGATTAAAGAAGTCTTGAATGGTTGAAAAATAAGTGTTAAGTAATAGTATGAGCTTTTTATCTTGTTCTTGACCGAGACTCATTTGTGAATTATGATTTAAGGTAGTACATTAGTTTCGGTCATGATAGTAAAATGCAAGCATTAAGAGTTGATGTTTTGTATCTCATGTTATGGTTGATGGAAGCATAATGTCTAATTAATTGTCGCGTACTTGCTTTCGATTTTATGTCTATGTATGTTTAAGTTGAGTGCTGGCGAGAATACTAGTTGAACGTGGCTTGTGATGGTGTAATGATTAAACTTATGCTATGTTCCATTAGTATGCGCCAAGTAAAATTATTTATAGATTAAACGGATCTAGATGAGTTAACAAAAGTTGATAACATGCATAATTATCTCTTGTCGCATTCGGTCAAGAGGAGGAACAATTAAGTTTTGATAAGTTTTCAATTTTTTTAAATTAACCTCAACAACCAAAAGGGCCACACTCGGACAAAGGAACGGCAAAGGTGGTGGAATAGTCGGTTCGTAGATAGTTATCGACCAACGAGGTAAGTTTTGAGTGTATCCCCTTTTTATATACCCGAATATGATATGATACATTTAAGTTGTTAGCTTTATAACTAGTTCATTTCACTTTGTTAATGATGTAATTATGGAATATGATGGTATGATTTAGGTAGTCGAATGCATATTGAAATTTTAAGGAAAAATGTGATTAGCTTGTGCATGTGAAATTTTTATAGTAGATTCCATAAGACCGAATTGGGTATGGAATAGAATGTCATAAGTATTTGGCAAATTGATTATGGAAAGATGTTATATGGGGATGTTTTATCTATGTTGAATGTATCCAATGATTTGTAAGGATGATATGTCTAATATGACACATGCGAATATGAACAAATGTTACCCGGGAATCCAAATATGATAATTTTAAGCCTTCGTGCCTAGTAGGCTTTGTGCCGGTGATAATTTCAGGCCTTTGTGCCTAGCAGGCTTTGAGCCGGTGATAATTTTAGGCCTTCGTGCCTAGCAGGCTTTGTGCCGGTGATAATTTCAGGCCTTTGTGCCTAGCAGGCTTTGTGCCGGTGATAATTTCAGGCCTTCGTGCCTAGCAGGCTTTGTGCCGGTGATAATTTCAGGCCTTCGTGCCCAGCAGGCTTAGCACCGGTGAATTGAGTACGTGTGAGACTATGAGAATATTGATGAAATTTTAGTAAAGTACGAACATAGTATTAAAAGGGTCAGGTATGTACCTTGTACCTATGTATAAGATTTGAATTGATATATGCCTTAAGTATTAAATTTGTTGGTTTTACGAATGAGAGCTTTGTCTATGCATAGTATGGTATATACATATTCGATCATGGATGATACATATAGGAGATAAGGAAATTTTGGGACAATGGGTGATAAGGAAACATGCTAGAATAAAAGTTGAATTTCCCTCATGTGTGAAGATGCATTCGGCCAAATAAATAGACCTTTGGGATTGAGTTTCGTTCTATATTATAGTAGGTGATTTAAGGCATGAATTATTTAAGTTATTCAAAACTTACTAAGCTCTTAGAAGCTTACTCTGTTTACATGTTCCCTTCTGTTTTATAGATTGCATTTGAAGTTATGGTTCAAGGGATTCAAGTTCAAGTCACTCTCACTATCGTCAATGGATTTTTTTTGGTACTCTCGAAGGTTTAAATTTCCTTTTTCAAACATGGCATGTATAGACTCAAATTCTCTATTTTGAATTTCCAATCCATTTCGATGTGTATCTACGAATAGCCATGCGAAAATGGCTTATTAAAATACTTTACGTTTTTATATAAATGATGCTTGTGAAGTTTGTGTATGAATGAGTAAGTTAGACATGTAATCTTGGTTGTAAATGTTTTAAGTGTGATAGTTGGAACCCTTATCTATAATAGTAGACCATGAACAATAGTTAGACAATGTAGACAGTAGTGAGATCCTTAAAAGCATGAAAAATAAATTCACCTCATGACTTAAGTTGGGTAGACTTTAGAAAATCATATAGAAATATGCAAATTCGGCATCATGTTGAAAGAAGGTCTTGGTTAAATTGAATAATTGAGTTTGATGTAGGATTGTTAAATGTTAGTCGAAATGTTAGTCATATGAATGCATATGTATTCGGATAAAGAATGCTCAAAATATTTCGCAATTTCTCTCTAGTACCCTTAAGTCATTGTTTCCGTGATGCCTCTTAACCCTCCGTTGACGGGCACGGGTTAGGGGTGTTACAAGGCCATTATTGGAGGGTGGCCGAATGTGTGTTTTGAGATAGGGGTAAGTGTTCGAGTTGGTTTTAGATGTTAATGTGGCCTAATCGATTGTAGGATCATTTTGGAGGAGATCTTACCAGCGAAATCGTCAAACAGGTGTGTATCGAACCCTTCTTTAGTTCGATTCGGCAAAGGCCATAGTGACTGAAAAAGTGACCGAAAGGTCGACAGTTTGGGAGTTGAGAGTATGCGAATACTCAATAGATGGTAGGGTTAGTAATCACAGGTGACAAATGGGCTAAGTGCGCAATTTCGTGCATCGGTAAGATGGGCCTCGATGGGCTGAATATAGGCCCAATGGGCTTACGGGCCCATATGGGTAAAAATGAGCAATAGATGTATTCTAAGAGACTGTAGGCTTAAAATGGGTTGCATTAATAATTAATTTTAAGTTTTGGACTGAATGGGCTTAAATCGCTAAAAAGACACTGTAAGGCCCATTAAGGGTTTTAAGGCCTAATGATTAAAAGTGTTAAAACGAGTTAAATAATTTGCAGTGACGAAAGTAGGGTTATTAGTGACTAAAATATGAATAAAACCCTGAAATAAGTGGAATAACTGCTAAAATACCCTAAAATGTGAGAAATTACAATTTTACCACTAGGTGTAAAATGACTGTTATACCCCTAAGGTTAAATTAGACTGATTTGCATGCTTTATCGATTCTGTTTATTATATGCCATGTCATGATCATTTAATGCATGGGGTTGGGATTTATATGAATGGAGGAAGTGCTAAAGGGCTTTGCCCTAGTTTACCAAAAAAGGCTTTGCCCCAATTTATCAAAAAGGGCTTTGCCCTAGTTACCGAAAAAGGCTAGGCCTCATGTTATATAATAAAGCAGCTATGCTGCTAGTGGAGAGTAGCAGTTGGGTGGGTTGAGTAGTTCTCCCCACATGTTGTGTTGGTTGGTACGGGTGGACAGTAGTGGTTGGGTGGGTTGAGTAGCTTCCCCACAAATTGATATGGGTTTTTGCATGCATTCATGATTTATTATTAAAATGGGCCTTTGGGCCATACTGTTTACCGATATATGAAAGGCTTCGGCCTAGTGATATTGTATCTGAAAAGGGGCTAAGTCCCATTACCGATATATGAAAGGCTTCGGCCCTGTTAATTTTGAGTTGGATTAGGGCTTAAGCCCAGTGGGCCTAGCTGATTTGGGTTCTGGATGGGATTCTTTACACATTGAGTTCAGAAAACTCACCCCTCTTCTTTCCATCCTTGCAGGTGAGCCTTAGACTGTGGACTTGGAGCTGGGAGGGATTCAAAGTGGCCACGGAAAATCAAACACTGGTTTAATAAGTTTTTCATTTAATTTATTACTTATTTCTTCATTATTATTTCTATTTGGGTTGTAATAAGGCTGCTAAATTTATTTTCCTATGGGTTTTTAACTATTAATTTTTACATTACTTGAAGTTGGTTAGAAAATATCTGCACGAGTTTTCCTAAAAATTAATTCAACGTTTTCAAAACTCATCACACGAGGCAAATGAACAACAAAATGAATCTTTATAAATTGACACCAATATATATTTAATTGGGAGTTTTTCTTAAAAACTCCAACAACAGTTTTACCAAATCCACCTTAAGATTAGTAACTAGGTCACGTGGTTAGGTATAGGTGATGTGACACACCGGACTTGGCCGTAACGTTTGGGCCGGGTTTGGGGTGTTACATTGTTCATGTTGTCATAATTATTCTATAGATTTTGGAGGTCGTTACATGCTCAGGGATTGTTGGTGAAGTCATCCACACTATCGTCTACTTTCGGTATTTAAAAAAAATTAAATCGAACCTATGGCATGTATAGGCTTGTATGTATTTTGTCCAATGCTAGATTATGTAAATATATATTGTGCCATGTGAAAATGGTTAATTTGAATTATTAATATGTGTTATATCAAGTAATACTTTTATGTGTGCTATGTGTGATTGGTGATAAATCAACTAAGTGTTGAAGTTGTGAATGAATGTATTAGGTTGGAGATTCAGTTATGATATGTATAATTGTAAGTAAACCTTTGCTGGTATATTTGGTTAAGGCTTGGTTATAAGTTTCAGTCATTATGTGTTATCATGTAAATGTTCGAATGTTTTATCACTTGTAATTGAGTTATTCGTTGTTGATTGGAAATGTAACACCCCTAACTCGCACCCGTCGCCGGAGGGTCATGAGGCATTACAAGATAAGTACAAAATTTTCAAATAATTCCAACAAACCTAAGTCATGCTCCTAAGTTTACAATACCTAGCTTTTGCATACAACTAGTTCTGAAATGAGACGTATGAAAAGTTATTAGCATTCATTCTTATAAGATCTCAAACATTTATTGAACTCAAGCATGTGCACCTGAATTGTCAATATGCATAGAACCAAAATTACTTCTAAATGTAGTATTACAATTCATAAGGAAATAAATTAGATGGTTTAGACATATACATAAGTCATGGAATATCTTAATGTTTACAAAGCTTAACACACTATTCATTTGGTAGTTAATCTTAGGCATGGCCGAACATGAGTCATCTCCTACTATGAGTGCATTGATTCATTTATGCGTAATTTACTCAAAACTTTCAAAACATTTACCGAATACATCCACACATTCACATCAACTATACAGAGTACACATGACAACAAGGCAAGCCATTTTCGCATGGCTATACATATTTACTCGATTACAACTTCAAAATAAGAGTATCACTCTCAACGATCATAAAACAAAAAGAAACTATACATGCCATTCGAAAGTTTAACTATTTAAATACTGAAAAGTGTGTCTTGATAGAAGAGACGACTTCAAGCGCAAGTATCCCGAGACCGTAGCTAGCGAACGGGATCTAAGGAAAGAAAACAGAAGAGGAAAACAACCGAGTAAGCATTTAGAATGCCTAGTAAGCTTTAAGCGACAAGGTATGGTTAACTATAATTAGAAAGAAATAACTTTCAGCACTTGACTTAATTATTCTATAGCCGAACACAACACAAATTCTATAATGGCATAAGTAGTTTCATGTAATATAAGACCATAAGTGTTTAGACATCCACTGACACTTTTCTGAGTCAACAATGCATAAACGATAAATCATAACCCGACAGAATTCATTCATCAGTATAATATAACCAATACCTGGTCATCTTACCGTAACGATCTCATTTAATTGGAAACGACCTTGGCTCGAAAGCCCTTCGGAATAAATCCGGATACAAAAATGGCTCGTGAGCCCTTCGGGATTATCCCAGATATCACAATGGCGCAATCACCCTTCGGGATTAACCCGGATATCACAATGGCGCAATCGCCCTTCGGGATTAACCCGGATATCACAATGGCGCAATCGCCCTTCGGGATTAGCCCGGATATCTTCCGTAAAATTTATTTCATAATTACATTCATTTGTCTCATTCAAATATTCACATGTAGTATGACATCATTTCACTATTTAATAGTCAAAAATCATATGAACAATACGTAACTCAATTCTCTCCCTCGGGCATTTCTAGGACTTGTAATCATTCGGCTATATACCCATTCCACCATTAACAAATAAATCATAATTCGTGTAAAGAATTGAATTGTATGATAATCTATGTCCCTTAAAACTTACTTCAGTGGTCGATGATTGTCTTCAATTTACTGGTCAGCCGCCTTCGCCTTTCCTTTGTCCGAAGCTGTCCCTAAGTGTTCTTGAGCTAAGAGAAACAAAATTTAATTCATTACAAACCCATGTAAACCGGTTAGGGTCATATAGCTACTAAGCTCAACCAGCACTTAATTTAAGATCTAAATTCCATATTGCCGAATGCCATTATCTACTAACCATATGTACTCGTTTGAATTAAAACTTATCCACATATAACCTATAGTTCAATCGATCCTTTCTCAAACAAAATCATCACTTAGTCTCCAAAACCGAACATCCCTTCATAGGTTTCAAGGATATAATAGTAAGCATACTCATAGGTACACTTTTAAATCTCTTAATTAACAAAACAATGTTCAACCAACTCAAGTCATTAACCACTATTAAATTCGGCAAATATATATACAAGTGCTAAAATTTATTTACTAATCATTTTTAATCTAGAATAGAACAACATTCAAAAATAATACAATGTTACATAGCCAAAGTTTCCATCTAAGAATTTGAGCTAAACTTAGTTTTCCCCTTCAAATCTAATTTCATAAGCACAAGAGCCGAAAACTATCTAGACGGCACACATATCAAATTTAAAGTTTCAAGCTCATTTAACATATCATTTCTTGAATTAAAACATCACTCAAAGCAAATTTTATCTATGCTAAAGGATATGACCGAATATCTAATGTATTGTCTAGCTCCAAATTTAACTCATCTTCTAAAAGGGTAGTCAAATGCTCGTATAGGTATAAATTGAAAGTTAAGGCATTGTAACAAAATTATTTTAATTACAATCGAGCCAGCTCGGGCATCGGGACGTGTCTGAGGGTCACCCACACTATCAACATCTATCTTTTGGTATAGTGAAATGAAACCCTTTGAACTGTGGCATGTATAGGAATGTATTTGTGTTATAAGTGTCCTTGGGTTGATTGTCATGTGGACATAAGTCTTTTGATTGGTATTTTGTAAACAATGCCATTTGAGATGGTTAATGTTAATGTTGGTTTTCTACATATCATTATGAGGAAAATTCATGAGATGTTTAATGTGCTTGTGAATGGTTTGGAAATTGGTAGTGTTTGGAGGTCATACTACATATGTTTGGATGTGTTATTGTACTATGTTGTTCTATGGAAAAATGGGTTAAAATTGGTTAGCGTGTCAGGGTGGAAATTGGCTTGGAAAATAGCCTATAATTGTCCACATGGGTAGATACACGGGCATATATCTAGGTTGTGTACTACACACGGCCAGCCCATGTGTAGATACACGGGCGTGTGTCTAGGCCGTGTGTCCCCTACACCTAAATTTATGAAAATTAAATGTTTGTAATAAACACACAAGTTGGAGACATAGCCGTGTCTCTCAACTGTGAGATAGGCACGGCTGAGCCCACGTGCGTGTGCCTTGGCCGTGTGGTGAAGTTTTCCCATTGATGTCATAAACAGAATACACCCTAGTTTTCACACTGGTTAGGACACGAGTGTGTGTCCAGTTGTGTAAATGACACGTGTATAGAGCATGGGCATGTGCTCGATAGTGTGAAAATCCCTGTAGATTCGAATTGAAAAAGAATTTCGCACGAGCTAGGGACATGGGCATGTGTGACCACATGGGTGTGTCCCTGTCTCACGCGGGCATGTGCCCTGTACTTGGCCAAATCTTTCCAAAATTTTTCTGAGTGTTCGTTTTGGTCTCGGACCACTCCCAAACTATGTTTTGGGCCTTGTAGGCCCATTTTAAGGATAGTATGATATTTTATATATAAGCTTTAAGTGGAACAAAAATTTTTGGCCGGATTGTGTATGATTTGTTGTGTTATCGTCCGGTAATGCCTCGTGGTTGGTTCTGGGGACAAACCCAGGTAAGGGGTGTTACATTTAGTGGTATCAGAGCTATGGTTTAGTCGGTTCTTGGACTACCATAGTATTGTGTGTAAGTCTACTTGCCATAGATATATTGTAATAGTGTGGTGGCTCCTGACTTTTCTAGAGAGGGCGGAGTTTTGGCTCGAGAATTCCAGTTGAGTATTTGAGGAATTGTCTTGTACATCTAAAGAGTTTCTAAAATGTGCTGTATCTTTGTTGAAAAGCTCGACTTATCGTTGGTGGAAAACCTTAATATCTGTGGTCCTAAGAGAAAGAGTGACATGGGACTTTTTCTTAGAAGAGTTCCAGAAGAAATACATCAGTCAGCGCTTTGTCGACCAAAAACGGAAAGAGTTCCTTAAGATGAAGCAAGGTAAGAAGATTATGGCTGAGTATGAACGTGAATTCGTCAGACTTAGCAAATATGCATAAGAGTGTGTTTCTATTGAGGTGATGTTGTGTAGAAGATTTGAGGATGGGCTCAATGAGGATATCAAAGTGTTGGTAGGAATTCTAGAATTAAAAGAATTCGTAGTGTTGGTAGAAAAGGCTTGCAAAGCAAAAGAATTAAATAAAGAGAAAAGAAATGTCGCTATGGAAGCTCGCGATGCCCGAAAGAGGCCGACGAGTAAGTCCTTTCAATCTCAATCAAAGAGATCTAAAGAAACAAATTTGAGAATGACAATTTCAGCTTGACAGACACACTGAGATAGGGTAAGGCATATTCGGGTTCTAAAGCCCAGGCTACTTTGATGGCTAGCATGGGTAATATGAGGACTGATGGACCTAAGTGTCAGAACTGTGGTAGATGACACACAGGTGAGTGTTGGGGTGCTAACCGAGCTTGTTTCAAGTGTGGTTCCCCATATCATTTTGTCAAAGATTGCCCTGAGAAAGTGGGAGATAAGAAGTTTCAAGGTGCTAGACCAAGTTATACCATTAGTAAAGGTAGACTGCCAAGGAACGTCAGAGGTGGAGGTAGTAGTAAAAGCATAGCCAAAGACACGGCCATGAGTCCTAAGACGAGGACCCCTGGTAGAGCTTATACTATGTGAGCTCGAGAGGAAGCATCATCTCCGAATGTGATTACAGGTACATTCTCACTTTATAATACTGATGTTATTCCATTGACAGACCTAGGCTCCACTCATTCTTATATTAGTGAAAAATTTGTGCATAGTAAGACATTACCTGTCGGGTTAACTAAATTTGTTATTAAAGTGTCGAACCTGTTAGGCAAATTTGTCCTGGTAGATAAGGTTTATAGAAATTGTCCTTTGATGATACAAGGATACTATTTTTCGGCTAATTTGATGTTGTTGCTATTTGACGAGTTTGATGTTATTTTGGGCATGAATTGGTTAACATTACATGATGTCAAGGTGAATTGTAGACGAAAAACTCTTGAGCTAAAATGTGAAAGTGGTGAAATTCTTTGGGTTGGAACATATGAGTCAAGTAAAATACCGCTAGTGATTTCTTGTGTGTCTACTCAGAAATGTATGAGAAAAGGGTGTAAAGCTTATTTAACACATGTATTGAATACCGAGGTGTCAGAATCGAAGCTGGAATCTGTGCTAGTAGTTTGTGAATTTTCAGATGTGTTTCCAGAGGAGATACCTGGGTTACCTCCTGACAGAGAGATTGAGTTTGCCATTGATTTGTTACTTAGGACTGCCCCTATTTCTATTGCTCCATATAGAATGGCTCCGACTGAATTAAGAGAGTTGAAAGCTCAGTTGCAAGAGTTAACGGACAAAGGATTTGTGAGATCAAGTTTTTCTCCCTGGGGTGCTCCTGTATTGTTCGTAAAGAAGAAGGATGGGTTGACGAGGCTTTGTATTGATTATTGATAGCTTAATAAGGTGACTATCAAGAACAATTATCCATTACCGAGAATTAATGATTTGTTTGACCAATTAAAGGGAGCAACGACGTTTTCTAAGATCGATTTGCGGTCTGGTTATTACCACTAAGAGTTAAGGAGCCTAATGTACCGAAAACTACTTTTAGAATGCGAAATGGGCTCTATGAATTTCTTGTTATGCCTTTCGGTTTGACTAATGCACCAGATATGTTTATAGATCTAATGAACCAAATTTTTCGGCAATATTTGGATAAGTTTGTAGTGGTGTTCATAGATGATAAATAGGTCTATTCTTGAGATGAGTTAGAACACACCGAACATTTGAGGATGGTGTTGTAAATTATAAGAAAAGAGTGGTTGTTTGCTAAATTTAGCAAGAGTGAGTTTTGGCTCCATGAAGTTCGATTCTTGGGACATATAGTTTCGGGTGATGGTATTCGGTTTGGTCTGTGTAAAATTTTAGCAATGTTGATTGGAAGTCGCCGAAGAATATAATTGAGGTTAGAAGCTTGCTGGGTTTAGCTGGATACTATTGACGTTTTGTCGAGGGATTTTCTATGATTGCTTCTCTTATGACAAGCTACTTCAAAATGACGTAAGATTCGAGTGGACTACAAAATGTTAACAAAGTTTTAACCAATTGAAAGCTAAATTGACTAAGCCACCAGTGTTAGTGCAACCCAGTTGGGAAAGGAGTTCATGATTTATAGTGATGCGTCTCTAAATGGCCTCGAATGTGTACTTATACAAGAGGGGAAGGTGGTGGCTTATGCTGCGAGGCAACTAAAACCGCATGAGAAGAACTACCCGGCACATGATTTAGAGTTAGCTACTATTGTCTTTGCTTTGAAGATTTGGCACCATTATCTATACAGTGAGAAATGTTAGATTTTTATCGACCATAAAAGCTTGAAATATGTGATGAACCAAAATGAAGTGAACTTAAGACAACGGAGGTGGCTTGAACTATTGAAGGACTACGAGTTAGTAATTGAGTATCATCCTGGAAAGGCAAATGTGGTAGCGGATGCTTTGAGCAGAAAATCCTTGTGTGCTTTGAGACATTTGGAGACGAGTTTGACATGGTCCAATGATGGTTCTATATTAGCCAAGTTGAGGGCTAAACCATTGTTTCTACAATAAATTTACAAAGCTCAAAAGAAAGATAGTGAAATGCAAGCTAGGAGGGTTCAATGCGAAACAGATAATGACTCTGATTTTCGAGTTGGATTAGATGATTGTTTGATGTTTAGAGGTAGAATATGTGTATCGAAGAATGATTTGTTGATTTGGGAAATCTTGCATGAGGCACATAGTGGTTGTTTATCTCTGCACCCCGGTAGTACCAAAATGTATAATGATTTAAAGAAATTGTATTGGTGGCCAGGCATGAAAAAGGACATTTCAGAATTTGTGACAAAGCATTTTATTTGCCAACGGGTGAAGGTGGAGCATCAGGTATGTAACACCCAAAACCCAGCCCAGATGTTATGGTCGTATTTGGTGGTGTCCCATTGAAGTGTCTTGAAATAGCGTTTCACGGTAACTAAATTTGTTATAAAAACCCCTTTATTCTTTAAGTATGAAGAAAACATCATTTCATTACCCTTGATTAATTAGATTATGAAAGTGGTTTACTTTGGAAAAGCATAATAATTGCGGAAGCTTTGTTTGAATTCTCGTTTGTAGTGAAAACGTGATTTTTAGAAAATAGATATTCTGTTGAAACAAACGTGCCCTAGAGCTATCAGATTTTGAATGAAACAAATAAACCCAATATTTAAGAAAAATTAAATAGCGGCCTTATTACAAACCTAGAATAAAAACCATGATTAAAGTAAATGAAAATCGAAAACAATATAAAAGCAAAGTGTGGCCGCCTCCAAGTCCACGTAGCACTGAATTGCCTATGCCTCAGTATTACCCATACGGTAAAAATAAAAGGGTGAGTATACGAATACTCAGTATGTATCCCCGGTAATAACAATATAATAGAATCAGTCTAGGCTAGAGCCCATTACAGTAGCATATCACAATCAGTGGGCCTAAGCCCATAATACTAACAACATAACATGCAATCAGAACCCTACCTAACCATCCCCTACATTCCATCTCTGTCCAACCCAACACTCCATGTGGGGATATAATCAACCCACCCAACCCTACACTCCATAGTTTAGTACCGATGCGGCACTATCGATAAAATGCAGCAATGTTGCCAGAATAATAAGCTATAAGCCAACAGAATAATACAGCGAAGCTGCTAGACAATACACTTCCTCCAATTACATATACACCATCCCCCATGCAATGCAACATATGAGATGACATGCTATCATTATACAGATAACTCATACAAAGCATTTCATAATATATAAATTTAATTAGAAAACATACAGGGTCAAAACAGTCGTTTTACCCCTGGAAGGTATTTTGGTCATTTTACCCCTTAGGGACATTTCAGTCATTTGTCAGAGTGGTCCTACGTGTGTGAAAGACTATCAGTAGGCCCACGGTCGTCTAGCAACACATGCAGCCAAATAGTCCAGAGATTTGAAAAACGGTCTAAAGCCCATCTAGCGGGCCCACGGGCCCATTGGGCCCATTCATCCTGTTTCAGCCCAATTCATGAAATTGCTCATGAAAGCCATTTTCCGATGTAGGGCCACAATCTGTGGCCTCAATCAAACACATGAACATTTGTACCCCATGTGGCCAACATTTGATTCGTCGGCTTTTCGGCCCTTGCGTTTTAGCATTTCGCCTTTGTATCCAAAAAGTGCGATAACACACACCTGAAACGAGATAGTTGCCCACCGTTTCTGACAACTGTGCACCTATAGTAACCATAATCTCTTTGTTAGTCAACTACCATAATTGAATCCAAAATCATGGTATAGGTTATAATTTAGTCAACCTAACGTCACTTACCAACAAGGGAAAAAAATGATCACTTGCAAGAGACAGAGATTCGACCCCTTTCTCCTTTAAACAGATCAACCCCTAATCATACGATTAAAATACAATGCCATAAGACCCTCGCTTAGAAGGAAACAATTAATCACAGAAAGGTACACGTAAACTTCCAAATAACGTAATCATCACTTACGATTACGGCACTTACCCAAACTAAAGAACATTAACAATGGAAAGAAATTTGAGTCCAATACCTTAATCGAACCCCTAGCCAAAAACAGTGAATATAAAGTGTTACAAAACCATTACTTAAATGAAGAAATTAAAAAGCATGAGGGTACAAATAGCCCTCAAATAGTGAAATCAACCCTTGTGATCGAAAACCTATTGTCCCAAGCCTAGCAATCGTAAAAAATAAAGAGTGATTTAATCGGCCAAGAAGAGAGAATAACTAGAAATGAAATCACAATTTTGGCTTACAGAACCAATTTAGATTCGGCCTACACAAAAGAAGAAACGAAGAAGAAATTAAGGAGGAAGGCAATAACAAGAATCAGTAAGAAAGAAATACACACTCGGCTCTTTAGAATTGATAGAGCACCTACAGTTTGATTAAAGAAGATGAACAGAAAAGGACGTTGATGATCCCAAAAATTGAAAGGGCTAATTGATATAGTCGATCAAACGAAAAGAGGAGAGAAAAGGTGAACAACACTTGGTTTATGAGTATGCCAAGAGGAGAAACAAAATCAAGAGAAGAAGAAGGATATATGAGTCAGTTAAAAAAAGGAATTAAGGGTCGATGGATTCAAAACCACATTCGACTAATATGGAGAAGAGAAAGGAGTAGATGGAGTCGATAGGGACCAAGGCTATAGGTGCAATCGATTTTTTTGCCAAGTCAAAAGAGAAGAAAGGAAAAGAAATCGCCGAGCAAGGGGAATGGTTCCTTTAGGTCAATGCTAAGAAATAAAAAGGAGAATAATCTCTCTATCCCACAAATGCCAAAAAATCCTTGCTAAAAACATCATAATTTGGCAACAAAAACTTCCTCTCTCATTTGGCCAAAGCTTCAAAAAAGAAAGTAATTCAAAAATCATTTGTTAGCAAAATTTACAAGGGCCGTATGGCACCAATTAAGGTCCCACATTCGGTCAACATATCCCATATTAATTCCTTTAATAATAGCTTAATTTCAATAGCCTTCAATCCAATTTCAATCAACATCCCTTCCCATTGCTTGACTTATTTCACCGACAGCAGCCTTGCATTTAGGTTCCCACCGCTTGACCAAGGCAGCACCTACCAAATTTGGCCAGCCTTCACTCTTCATGCACAAGCAGCAAAAATCAAACTTCATGCGCAGGGTGAGGCTCGAACAATAGCCCTCACCACCATTGCTGCACCCCACAAACATGCTACTGGCCACTACACCATATTTCTTCTTATACTATAATATGGTCATAACAAATTAAAAGGCTTACACGCTAGCATCACTCCCTTTAAAAAAAACAAACCGAAATGTTATATGGCTTGGGATTCGAACCTGCTCCCTTCCAAATGCCCAGCACACCGATTGCCACTCTTCCACATTCTTTTTTTTGTGATGTAACTCCCTCCCATATATATATAAGGTTTAAAAGCTAACTACCATGCCCATATGCGAAAATAGAAAAAAATATGCTAAGGCTAGGACTTGAACCTTGGATCACTCCCTTGCTACCAACGCTCCTAGCCACCAGACCACTTGCTTCTATACGACAAGCTCAAACCAAAATTATTTATAAACCCTTCATTGTGACGCTAATGTCCCCTAAAGGCAAAAACTATTTTTTTCTAAAGTCTTGGTTTGAACCTAGTACTACTCAGACATTCCCCAATCACTCCAAATCACTTAATTAACAAACCAAACACGAAATTGTGAATTTTTCCTTGACCACAAAAATTTCAATTTCTCCGATACACGAAGCCCATTTCTCCTAAGCCCAAAATCGGGGCATTACATAGTACCTTTAAGTTTACTTCAACTAGTAATGGTTCCTAAATGGAAGTGGGATAGGATTACCATGGATCTTGTGACTGGGCTACCTCTAACATCGAAAAAGAAAGATGATGTGTGGTTTATTATGGATAAATTGATGAGGTTAGCAAACTTCATACTCGTACGTGTTGATTACTCACTTGATAAATTGGCAGAAATATATGTTGCTAAAATTGTGAGGTTACATGGAGTACCTATGTCTATTATCTCATATAGAGATCCGAGGTTCACCTCGAGGTTATGGAAGAAGTTGCAAGAGGCATTAGGTACGAAATTGAATTTTAGTATAGCATTCCACTCGTAGACTGATGGCCAATCTGAGAGAGTAATTCAAGTTCTTGAAGATATGTTTCGATGTTGTGTTTTAGAGTTCGAGAGAAGTTGGGAAAAGTACCTACCTTTGGTGGAATTTGCTTACAATAATAGTTACCAATCTAGCTTTCGGATGGCACCGTATGAGGCATTGTATGGCTTAAAATGCTGAACTCCATTATATTGGACTGAGTTGAGTGAAAAACAGATACATAGTGTTGATTTGTTTAAGGAGAGTGAAGAAAAAGTAAAGATAATTCGAGATTGTTTAAGAGTTGCTTCAAATTGACAAAAGTCTTATTCCGATTTGAAAAGAAAGGAGAGTGAATTTCAGGTTGGTGATAGAGTATTTTTGAAGGTGTCACCATGGAATAAAATATTAAGATTTGGCTGGAGGGCAAATTAAGTCCACGATTCATCGGGCCGTATGAGATTACTGAAAGGAAAGGTCTAGTGGCATATCGTTTAGCTTTACCACCAGAATTGGAGAAGATACACAATGTGTTTCATGTGTCAATGTTACGATGGTATCGCATAGATCCTTCACATGTGATTTCTCCTAGGATAATGAGATTTAGCCGGATATGACCTACGGGGAGGAACCGCTTATGATTTTGGCTCTAGACTTTAAACAATTAAGAAATAAGAGTATAGCCATGGTAAAAGTGTTGTGGCAAAAGCATGGTGTGGAAGAGGCTACATGGGAGCCGGAGAAAGCTATGAGGGAACAATACCCGAACCTATTTACTGGTAAGATTTTTGGGGACAAAAATCTCTAAAGGGGGATAGTTGTAACAGCCCGAATTAGGGATGGAATAGTAGTTTCAAAACCATGATTCCGAGGTTTAAAATATTTTTTCAATTGAGTTTTGATGTTTATTGAATGTTTGAATAATTATGTGAAATTTTGGTGTATAAATTTGGTTGTTTGCATGTCCAAATTGAAATGTTGGACTAAAGTGCAATAGGTGAAAATTATGGGTTTATTCCATAAAGGTACTTGACTGAATTAGGATTTTAAATTAGAAGTCCTTATATGGTACTTAGACCATTTTAACTTAGTTTGGACAAAAATGGCCAAGGAAGGATAAAAATAACAATGGTTTTAATAAGGGGCATTTTGGTCATTAGCAAATAAAAGGTAATAAAATGGGAAAAAGAGGTCAAAATTGGGTGTCCATCTTCTTCCTTGGTGCTGAAAATTAGAAGCCCTCCATAGCTAGGGTTTTGGTCACCTTCAAGCTTGATTCAAGGTACATTCAAGCCCCATTTTTAATTTTCTTCGTATTTTTAAAATCCTCGTAGGTCGCTTTAGCTAATTTTACCATTGTTTTAAGCTAGGGTTGATGTTTAAAATTTTACCCATGTATGACATGCAAGTATTTTGATGTCAAATGGTGGAATATGAAAGTTTAAGGTGTGGTAAACCATGTTTCCTAGGTGATTTTTCATGAAAGTCCCTAATAGGGACCAAATTGTAAAGATAGAAATTGTATGGTAAAAGTAGAAATTGATGAGAAATGTGGGCTGTTTTGGGTACTATTGATGTTTGGATAAGCTTGGGTAACCAAGAGAATAGATACATTTTAATTTACGAGCCTAGGGACTAAGTTGTAAAAATTGACAAAGTTAGGGGTAAAATAGTAAAAATTTACCATAGGATGGTTTTGTGCCCAATTGAGTAATGTGTGTAATAAATAGGTTGAATATGTCATTATAGATCGAGACGATCGAGGAATCAACCTTGATCGAGGCAAGGGCAAGGTATCAGATTGATTTGCAAAGTATCGCTTTTTGTTGCCAAGGTAAGTTTATATGTAAGAAATTTGTAATGTATATTATGAAATGTTGATATTGGAAAACTTTATATGATGTTAAGAACTATGGAGGGTGAATTTCGTAGTTGAACCTTCGGAAAATTGAAAGATTTTGATGTTATGTAGCTAGGTCACATGTGTGATTCCGAGGGTAGGACACCATGTGTACAAGAAAGCTATGAGATTTGTTTGGTAGCTAGGTCGCGTGGGTGATAAAGTGGTCTTCTCCATGTGTACACAAAAGCTACAAATCAATGATAGCTAGGTCACATGTATGGTACCGAGGGTACATCATGTAGACACGAGAGCTATGTTATAAGTAGCTAGGTCGCATGGGTGATAAAGTGATCTTCACCATGTGTACATGAGAGCTACGGGATTTAATGGCTAGGTCACATGGGTGATAAAGTGATCTTCACCACATGGACACGAGAGCCAAATTATTGTGTTGGTGGAGCCATGTGCTGAAAACCACAGAGTATCGAAGATTAAATCGAAGGGTTCAACGGGAAATCTTACTAAAGAGTTTGGTGTAGTGGTATGGTGTGTAAGTGTAGGTGCATTTCTTGAGCATGTGAAATTGTGGGATATTGTATGAGGGCACAAAAGGGTGCATGCGAGCTTGAGTAGGTGTAAGTAATATGCATGATTTGTATGTGAATATTGGTAAGAGTAAGTGGTAAGTTGGTGTGTGAGAAACAACTCTTGCTGTTACTTAATGTTGCCATGATGTTAATTACTTCTATATAGACTTACTAAGCTTTTAAAGCTTACTTCTTTCTCTTTTCCTTTGTTTTATAGATTTAGTCAAGCCAGCTCAGGGATCGGGACGTGTCTGAGGTTCACCAACACTATCAACGTCTATCTTTTGGTACAGTGAAATGAAACCCTTTGAACTATGGCATGTATAGGGATGTATCTGTGTTGTAACTGTCCTTGGGCTGATTGTCATGTGGACAAAAGTCTTTTGATTGGTATTTTGTAAACAATGCCATTTGATATGGTTAATGTTAATGTTGGTTTTCTACATATATTTATGAGGAAAATTCATGAGATGTGTTAATGTGCTTGTTAATGGTTTGGAAATTGGTAGTGTTTGGAGGTCATACTACATATGTTTGGATGTGTTATTGTGCTATGTTGTTCTATGGAAAAATGGGTTGAAATTGGTTTGTGTTTCAGGGTGGCAACTGGTTTGGAAAATAGCCTATAATTGTCCACATGGGTAGATAAACAGGCGTGTGTCTAGGCCATGTACGACACACGGCCAGCCCATGGGCGTGTGGATAGGCCGTGTGTCCCCTGCACCTAAATTTATGAAAATTAAATGTTTGTAATAAACACACAGGTTGGAGACACGGCCGTGTGGCTTGGCCATGTGGCAAAGTTTTCGAGATGACGTCATAAATAGAATACCCCTTTGTTTTTACACAGTTTCGGAACAGAGCATGGGCGTGTGCTCGGCTGTGTGAAAACCCTTGTAGGTTCAAATTGAAAAATAATTTAGCACGGGCTAGGGACATGGGCATGTATGACCACACGACCTGCCCATATGGGCGTGTCCCTGTCTCACACAGGTGTGTAACCTGTACTTGGCCAAAATTTTCCAAAATTTTTCTGAGTGTCCGGTTTGGTCCCTAACCACTCCCGAACTATGTTTTGGGCCCTGTAGGCCCATTTTAAGGATAGTATGGTATTTCATATATAAGATTTGAGTGGAACTAAAATTTTTAGCCCAATTTTGTATGATTTGTTGTGTTATCATCCGATAATGCCTCATACTTGGTTCTGGCGACAAACCCGGGTAAGGGGTGTTACATCACTTATCACTTAAACACTTGGTTTCCTAGTGACATGTCACTTATATCCTATTTGATTCCTAAGGTTCAATCGGGATCTTTCTCACTTGTTGAAGCTTGGTCAGTATACACATTCAAATAGGTATTCACAAAGTATATTGATGTTTAAGTACTCAAAAACATAATATAGCAATGTATTATTTACATATAAACTTACCTCAGTCCAAAATGATAAGTTTTTCGATTTAGTCCAAAATCTTTTTTTCCCCAATCAAGGTTCACTCCTCGTCTTTCTTGATCTATAATACCAAATTTAACTCATTTAATTATCACATTACTCAATTCGGCCCAAAAATCACACTATGGAAAATTTACATTTTTGCCTCTAAAGTTTGACATATTTACACTTTAGTCCCTGGGCTCGTATAGCGAAATGTACTCATTTTCTTTGTTAACCAAGCCTAACCAACACATATACATACTCATAACAGCCCATATTTCACACTAAATCACATTTTATGCACATGTTTTACAACTTTTACAAACAAGTCCTTTTTATGCATTTTCATCAAAACCACATAGTAAAAGTTGTTTATCACACATCAAACTTTCATTTTCTACCATTAATCATCAAATTACATACATGTCACACATGGGTAAATTTTTAAATATGAACCCTACTTCAAAATAATGGTAGAAATAGGTAAATCGAGCTATGAGGACTTTAAAAATGCAAAAACAGGCACTTACTATGAAGCTTGGAAGTTGAAGAAACCTTAGCTATGGTGAGCATGAAAACTTCGGCCCTAGATTGAAGAAAATGAGCAAATTTTGATTGATTTTTCCCTTTTAATCTTTAATTAACCAAATGACCAAAATGCCCTTCACTTAAAACTTTGATATTTTTATCCATCCATGTCCATTTTTGTCCAAAATAAAATATATTGGTCTAATTACCATAGAAGGACTTCTAAATTAAGGACTCATCACAATCAAATCCCTTTAGCAATTAAAACACACATTTTGCAACTTCTGCAAATTAGTCTTAAAAATCAAATTGGACACTTTATTAACAAAATGTCTTAACCAAATTTTCACACATGCATTCAATCACATAATAACCTCAAAACTTTATCACAATAATTTTTTTCTATTTTGGATTCATGGTTCCAAAACCACTATTCCGTTTAGGCCCTCAAAACGGGTTGTTACACCAACTGTGTGTGACACATGGCCAAGTGACACGGCCGTGTGTCCCCTATAGCTTTATAAAGGTTTGCAAGTCAGGCATTACACGGCCTAGCACGCGACCTGGCATACAAGCATGTGAGGTTACTTCGAAAGGGTACATGGCCTGACACACAGGCATGTGGCATGGTTGTGTGATCCAAGTCAGTGAGTTAAACGGGTAAGGACACGGCCGTGTGTCCCTATTTTAAATGCCTACATGGCCTAAGACACGGGCGTGTCTCTTGGCTGTGTGAGTCACACGTCCTGGCCACACGGTCGTGTGATCCCTGTAGCTTTAAAATTTTGCAATGCTTTCTGAAAATTCTACAAGTTTCCAGTTTAGTCCAGACTTTTTTCTAACGTGTATTGTGGGCCTGGAGGGCTCGTATAAGGGATAGTATTTATGATTTTGACTGGTTTCTAACATGAATGTTACATGATATGAAATGTTTGAAATTTCTATCTGTTTGATTTGTAAACTCCGGTAATGCTCCGTAAACCTATTCTAGTGGTGGATACGGGTTAAGGGGTGTTATGTAACAGCTTATTTTTAGAGAAACCAGAATAGTGGTTTTAGAACCACAAATTTGAGGTCAAAATAATTATTTTAATATTATTTTGAGGTCTACAACATGATAGTATGATTTCATGAAAATTTTGTTAAGAAATTTGATCGTTTGAGTGCTTAATTTGTAAAAAGGGACTAAATGGCATTAAGTGTAAAAGTTGCGTTTCATAAGCTAAAGGTGTCTAATAGCTATGGAAATTTAAAGTGGAGGTCCTTAAGTAGTAATTAGACCATTAATATGTTGAGTGGACAAAGATAGACATAGATTAGATGATTTTAAAGGCTAATTACTAAGGTTAATATAGTAAATTGTAAAATAAATAAGTAAAATATTGTAAAACATAAAATATCACCATTCTTTCTTCATCATCACTGAAATTAGCATGAAAGAAGCCATGGAAGAAGCTTAAGCATTCGGTCATAGTTCATCCATGCATGTAAGTGATTTTTGACTTGATTTTTAATGACTTCTATGTTTTTGAGGTCGTTGTAACTTTATCTAACTAGCCCAAGCACTAATTTGCAATACTATTAAAAGTTTAGAGTTTTACCATGAATGTGTGTTGGTTTTTTTTCATGTTTGATGGCTAAAAATGAAAGTTTAGTGATAGTTAAACAGCTTTTGCAAAATGATTTTGGTTGAAAATGTCAATTAGGGGTTAAATTGAGAAATGTGTAAAATCCATGGTGAAATGTGTGAATAAATGAAAAACATTGGCTGTAATAAGCATGGGTAAAATTCGGCTAGCTTGGGTATATATTAAATTTCATGAATTTGTATTTTTATGATATAAGGACTAAATTGTAAAGAAAAAAGTTTAGGGGTAAAATAGTAAATTTACCAAAACAAGATGTGAAATTGGATTAAATTGAATAGAGTGATGTTTAAAATAGTTAAATTTGATTATATAGATCAAGAAAAACGAAGTGCAGATCTATATTGGAGAAATGATAAAGTTTCAGACCAAACTATCGTTTTTCGTCATTTGAGTTCGAGGTAAGTTCATACTTTTAATAAGAATTAAATTATGTGTATTTAAATGCTTAATTGATGTAATTATGATAATATGACACTGTGAAAATTCTCGACGAGGCATAGACATAGTATTGATCCCAGTTGAACCTAAGGGATGATAGGATACAAATGACATGTCATTAGGGGTTACCATGATTTTTGTGATACGGGTGCTTGTCCTGTACATCCTACCGGTGGCTGGGTTAACGGGCATTTGTTGCGGTTACTTGATAGCTTGTGTGAGCAGCACCGCGTGGCTACGTTTTGACCATCAGCTTGTGTGAGCAAACCTAGTGATAGCTCGAGAGTGAGCATCTATATGAGAAATGAAATAGAGAAGGTTTAACCACACATAAGGCACTTAGTGTGTGAGATACCCGAGTGTCTAATATTATTCCAAACGGTTCAACGGTTAAAGATGATAGTACGAAAATATAAGAGATGATATGGATTAGTTCAGGTACTCATGATAAGTTCGACAAGTATGTGATAGTTGATAAAATGCATGTGACAAGTAAGTGATAGTTGATGAATTCATACATGATTAATATGATTGAGTTAATAAGAAAAATCTTGCATTTGAATAAATTTACTTATGTTTCTTTAAATTGAGAATGAATGGTAGTTGTACTTATTAGCCATATGATCTTACTAAGCTTAAGAGCTTACTTTGTTTACTTTTTCATGTTTTATAGTGATTCAAAAGATCGCTTAGATTAGAAGTCATCGGAGATCTCATCACACTATCCAGCAGTTGTTTTGGTACTTTTGGACTCAATAAATTTTGGTTATATGGCATTTATAGGTCTATTGGCTAATGAAGCATATATGTTTTGATATGTAATTTGTAACACCCTTATCCCGTAACCGTCGCTGGAATAGGACGAGGCGTTACCGAAAATTAGGAAAACAGATCAGAATAGAAAAAAAATTTTGAATATTTTCTTGAATAAAAGATCATTTATTTATAGAAATGCTATACACAAACAAAGATCGAATTTAAAACTTATAAAAGTAAACTTCCAAAAGATGCCATATTAGCATGGCTTATATACAATAGTCAAAATATCATCCTATTTATAGTCTATCCTATACATGCCATAAGCTAAGTCCAAATCATATGGTTACCATAATAGTAGATAGTGTGACGAAATGCTGACTATCCCCGAGCTGGAAGTAAGAGTCACGATCTATAAAACATAGAATCAAACAAACGGGGTAAGCTTTCATAAGCTTAGTAAGTCTTAAGTAAAACAAATAACTATGCTGATTTAAACACATTTATCTCACATACAATATTTAAGTGAAGTCTCATTTGGCCAAATAAGCCTATTCATAATTTGCACATAGTCTAGTTGACATTTCTTTAGCCTTGAGTTTACTATCACAAAATGTTTTCATCCAATATCAATTATCATTCATTTCTTTTATTCGATGATGTCAATCTAGAGCTCCATAACTAACTATAATTTCAATAATCACGTCACATAACAACCGCATATACTTTCGTGATAATATCCAAAATGGCCGAATATTCACGAGCACACAATGCACACTTAGCATACAATATCAATTAACCTCAAATTTATATTTCATAGTAAGATCAATATCTGCACATAATTTCACACATTGGCCGAATGTGTCATAATCAAATATAAGATCTTAATACTCATTCACTTATACATGTATATATATATATATTGACATTTCATTTACTTAAAATTTGGTGTCATACATTCGCACCATCATTTATCACAAAAGTATTCATCAATTCAACTCAATAGAGTTAATTTATGGTATTATATCATCATTTAATTTCAATGACTGAGAACACATATGCATAAAAATTTAACTGATGCCTTCAAATATATAATTTCGCAAGGACTGGATATATATATAATTTCTTGTGTGCATTAATAGTAGATCATTCAATTACTTTCAAATTTATATAAACATGAATACTTCAATATCTCAATGTCAATATTTATTCGCTCTAATTGAGTTGTGATACAATACCATTTCTACCTTTAAAACATACTTTCTCATTTCGTATCCTCATACCTAATTGGTATACTTCTAAAAATAGTTTCACATGACCCAATGTTCACGATTAAACATAATCAAAATCCAATCGGAGTCATTCTTACGTCAAAAGGTAAGTATCACATACCTGAGTCACTTAATGTGTAATACGCGTTCAATTTGTCATCTTAGTGTAGGATATCGTAATCATATACTTTTATCAAATTCATCGGCACTTGGCATGCTAGGTATAAAATCCGAATTCAATTACCAGCACGAAGCCTGCGGGACTTTAAGCCCGGATATATTACCAGCATGAAGCCTGCGGGACTTTAAGCCTGGATATATTACCAGCACAAAGCCTGTGGGACTTTAAGCCCGAATATATTACCAGCTTGAAGCCTGCGGGACTTTAAGCCCGAATATATTACCAGCTTGAAGCCTGCGGGACTTTAAGCCCGAATATATTACCAGCTCGAAGCCTGCGGGACTTTAAGCCCGGATATATTACCAGCACGAAGCCTGCAGGACTTTAAGCTTGGATTTATTACCAGCACAAAGCCTGCGGGACTTTAAACCCGGATTTATTACCAGCACGAAGCTTGCTAGGTCAAAGACCTTAATGATATCGTACGATAGTAAATTCACAAAACTTATCACATATCACTTCGTATACTTTTAGTATTCATAAAACACAAACACATTAACAAGGTGATGCCTTCATTTGAACCTATTCGTAAACCACCTAATTTGCTTTCATTCTATATTAACCATTTGGCCATTCAACGTTCTCATTAGCCATTCGACCTCACTATGTATATATATATATATATAACTTGCACACATTTAACATTAGCCATTTCGGCCTCATCACATATACATATCTCATACATATTTCACATTAGCCATTTGGCTTTATCACATATGCATATCTCATACATATTTCACATTAGCCATTCAGCTTTACCACATATATAACTTTCACAGAATTCATATTGATCATTCGACATATCAATATAGTTAATTTTATTTCACAAGAACCATTCGGCCATATCACATTTACATATAAATACCAATTCAATTTCACCTTCATTTCATAGTAGCCGTTAGCAATATCACATATATACACAACTTATCTAAAATCCATAATAGCCATTCGGCTATATACATTTAAACACAATAAAGTCATGATTCTTTTAATATGTACTTAGCATATCATACTTAATCATATCAGTAGTCTCACGCACTTTATAATATTAAACTACAATTCATTTCATAAAACATTTGGAAATTTTATCATATAAGTTACTGAAATACCATTTTCATGTATTGATTTCAAGTACCTTCAGCTATCACATTTACCCATTTCTAAAAATAATACACATTTTATTTACTCTTGTTCTTTAAAATTTCATAGGTCATTTACACGTACTAGTCACATAAACTCATCTTTTCCATGTATATATTTATTTAATCTATACTCGTTTATATAATCAAACTTAATACTTAAGAACTTACTTGAAATGTCAATGAACAAACACTGATTAGCTACTCAAAATCTTGGTTTTCCCTTTATCCGAGTTTAGCTCTTGAGCTAAATTCAACAAAGATTTAACTAGTTAAATCCTCTTGTCAATTCATTACAACTAAATAAAAAAAATCATTTCTCAATAAACACATACATACGGGAAACACATTTGTACTATTTAACTTTCTTATTTCTTCTTTTCAAGCATCATTTGTACATGTAAACATAATTCATTTTAGTTACTTTAATATTTTACCCCTTTGACAGCAGCTTAATTAACTATCATTTTCAACATCAAATTAACCTAGATTGGCCGAATACACACATTTACATATGCATACAAAATTCATATTTGAAATCATGTAACCCTAAACTTGATATATATATTTATGTATATTCGGCAAAATGTCCATCCCAAAATCTTTCAATTTGCAACCACACGCAATTCACCAATTCAAAATTACATAAAGAATATCATGACCACATATACTTCTCAATTTCGAACTAACATCTTATCTATGCTTTTCTCACATCCCAATTTATTAGCTTACCCTTAATACACATATACCACAATGCCAAAGTATAAATAACTTTAATGGCCAAATTCACAAGGTTACCTAAATCACATAACACATTCGGCATTACCACATTAATCTACTTGGAACTTCCAAATAAGTTTTACTATACCAAAATTTCAATGACACATGATAGATTCATTTCAACCTTGAAGTACATTCGGCAATGGTTCACACAAATACAAAAATTTTAGCATTCAACTTTATTTACAAAAACATCATACCTTTCATCCATGATTGAATGCTACAAGATCATTTTAGCCAAACACCAAAATTTTCCAAGCTTAACATCTATCAAAATTTATTTACCGATTTCTATCTTCTATTCAAACCTTAATCTAAACTATAATAAACAAATTTGTGCATTAACACAAATAGCCGATTATCACCTTTCAAAACTTGCTTCATCTATCCTTGTTCATCCAATTTTAACTTATCCCTCAACATATTTAACAACGAAGCATTAATTCATCCCCAAATACTATTTTAACAATTTAATACATCAATATACGGCAGCTATCTCACTCAAGCATAATAGTCGATTTCATTAACAAAATATCCATACAAATGCACATTTTACTAACTCAATTATCACCTATCCCTTATTTCTCATAAAAACATGAAAATCAGAACCATTTCTTTAATTCCCTTCTATGGCCGAATACTTAAGACACAAAAATTTTCAAAATTTAAACATGGGCCAACTAAACAATGCTCTAACCATGCTAAATTCGCAAGAATACAAAATAAAACACATAAAAAATATACCTCGAATGCAAGCAATGCAGAGACTGAATGTTTAAGTTTTTCTTCTCCTCTTTTACTCAAATTCGGCTATGAAGAACCAAAGGTAAAACCACTTTGTTCTTGTCACCCAAAAATTATTTTATTTATCCTTATTTTCTATTATAAACCAATTTGTTATTGTATAATAAATATAAAATGCATATATTTTGTGCCATTATTCAACATGGCCGGCCACTAAGTTAAGAAATGGGAAATTTGACATGCAAATCCCATCTTTTAAATCATGCAAATATTTGGCCCTTTTTAATTAACCTCATACATTTTCAATGTTTCACACATAAGCCCCTTTAATAAAACTCACATCTAAATGACAAAATCAATACACCAATATTTCACACATGCAATTTCACATATAATAGACATGAAATTTAACATTTAATTATTTTTGCGGCTTGGTTTAGTGGTCCCGAAACCACTTCCCGACTAGGGTCAATTAAGGCTGTCACATAATTAGCCATGTGATTTGGCTTAATTTGGTATATATGTTGGTATGTATATATATAGGTGGTTGGCCTTATTTTGTATAAAGTTTAATTGCCTTGAGTATGCTGGATGGTGGCCTTAGAAATTGCCTTGTTTGTGAATTGGTAATTTGGTACCTATTGGATGAATTGGTGAAGTGGTTTATATGATATGTTTTGGGCATTAAGAGACATATATGCAAGAGATTATTTAGGTAACTTTTGGAGGTCATAATGGCATGTTTACAATGGTCAATTGTGAAGCTTGTTATCATTTGGGTTAATGGTATTGAAATTTCATGTTTTAGGCTTGATTTTGGTTGGTTTAAAGGCCTATTTATATTATGGTTATATGCTTTTGAAGTGTGTAGGTTGGTACCAAAGTTGTGTGAGAAATGTGGCTTAGAAAATAGCCTACTTTCATCCACACGGGTAGAGACACGGGCGTGTGTCTCAGCCGTGTGTGACATGCGGTTAGGTGTGTCCCCTATAGTTTTTAATAAAAGCAAGTCAGTGAGTTGCATGAGCTAGTCACATGGGCATGTGGTTGGCTATGTGACACAAGTCATTGGGTTACACGAGCTAGTCACATGGGCATGTGGTTGGCTATGTGACACAAGTCAGAGAGTTACATGGGATTGGACAAGGTCTGGGACACGGCCATGTGATTCCATTTCAAATTTCCACACGGCCTATGACACAGGTGTGTTTTTTAGCCGTGGGAGACACAACCTGGTCACACAGGCGTTTGTCCTTTGTACTTTGAAATTTTCATAGTTTTCTCAAAATTTTTATAAGTTTATGTTTCAGTGCTCCGTAATGCTTCGTAAGGCTCCGTAACCCTATTCTGGCAAAGGATACTGGTTAGGGGCGTTACATGTTACATTTATTGGGATCAGAGCTACGGTTTAATCGATTCTCAAACTAATGTAGTGTATATAAGTCTAGCTATACATTCCATTATATAACTTGTGATAGTGTGATATCTCTTGACCGTTTTAAAACATATTTTCATATAGTAATGACATCCAACCGATCTGATTCCTATGAAGTTGAGAGTAATGCTCAAGCCTCCATTCATAGAGTAGCTTCAAGTGGTACAAGGCCCGTATCTAAGGTCGAGGAGGAGAGGCTAAGGAAGCTTTCTTCTAGATGATGAATGAATGGTTCATCGAGTTCATATGGACAAACCCAGCTGCTCGACAACATCCACCCTCTTCTATTCCCCAATCAGTTCCTGTTATACCTCAAGGTACGGAACCAATCCGAGTTAGTAAGTGTAACACCCCTATCCCATAATCATCACCGGAATAGGTAAGAGTATTACTGGCCTTGTAACCCAGGTCAAAACAATGTAACATCAAACTTCTAACATATAATACCATAATCTAATAGCTTTTCAATCATTCATAGACAAATCATACTTTAATCATACATATAAAACTCTATTAATACAAAACGGGCCAATTTGAATACATATAAAAGATTGAAGTACACATAAGAAAATTTTTTAGAATACAGTCACACGACCATGTGCCCAAGCCATGTGCCTCACATGGCCACCAGATACGGCCATGTGTCTGGGCCGTGTGGAATCAGGGCATACATACAAACTTGCACCCACGGCCATAAGACACGCCTGAGTGTTTTGGCCGTGTGGCAACCTGACTTGGCTATAGGGGTACCAGACATGCCCGTGTGTCCAGACCGTGTGCAAAACTGACTTAATTAACCATAAATTGGGGTTACACAGTCGACACACACGCCTGTGTGCTCTAGCCATGTGGCACAAAGTAGGCTTGGTTTAAGCCATTTTCACATGTACCTAAAGCATCAATTGCATAACAATTACATATACTCAATGCACACCATTTCAGCCAATTCCAACCATTAAATAGACCATTTCATATCAACCAATTCATGTCACATAAATAACACAAACATGAATACATTCCAAGTACCTATTTCAAGTCAACACCTACATTTTGTAACTCAATCCTAATTCACAAATAACCTCATACCAAATGATTATTTCAACTTCTCCAAATCATAAATATAGCATTTTATTCAATGCCATAAAACACACCATTTTTACATTCATCAAATTAATGTCATTTACCAACTTACCATACCAATGCATTCACATATCAATAAAAGACATATCATATAAAGTCTTCATACGAAAACATCCACTTCAAGATCAAGCCATATCACATAGCTTGATTAGGTGCCAAAATCATACCACATTTATTAACATAAATAGCCATATACATCAATTTATAAACTAGCCTATACATGCCATATTTACAACATCTATAAAGATCCAAAAGTACCAAATGTTAACTTGGATAGTGCGATGGCAATCTCTGACTTTTTTTGAATCGAGCTAGCTTCCGAATCTATAAAACACGGGAAAATAAACAGAGTAAGCTTTTAAAGCTTTGTAAGCCCGTATAATATAGAAACAAACTTACCAAAATATCAATGAGCATGTAAAGCAATATAAACCAACTCATATGCTCACATTGGCTATTCACATTATTCAATAACAAGTTACTAACTTAACAATGATGTATTCATCTATTTAAAAGAGGAAAGAACGTATAACATCCTTGTACTTATAATTCATGTATCAATTCATTAATTCATCAAGTGTTCATATATCATATAACAATGTAACCATTTATCAAACATATCACATATCTCAAATAACGTATAAAACATGTATCATATAACTTGTATGCTTCTACTTGTAACATATAATTCATACCATTCATGTAGTTCATCTATCATATACTCTGAAATCATATAACTCTCGTGTCCAATAATCTTATACATCTTGTGTCATTTATAACATGTATTCACTTCAGTATACCCGTTGAACCATTGGAAACATCGAGGGATACTCGAGTGATACACACACAGTGTATATATAAACATGTAATCCGTCAATTCATCATGTATGCTCTTACAAGCCATGTACAGTGTGCTCCTCTTGAGCCGAAAACGATAAGCCCAGAGGTTGAACATGTAAGCCCGAAGGATGAACGGTAAGCTCGAAGGCTCAATGGTAAGCCCAAAGGCTGAGTGGTAAGCCCGAGGCTGAACGATAAGCTCATGAGCTGTGGTGAGTAGGTAACAAATGTAGGAACTCAACCACCCTGTAGCCTTAGTGACATGTCACTCATATCCTATGACTTTCTACGGTTCAAACAGGACTCGGTAATCATTTTACACATATAACTAACAGGCATTTCTATCTTTTATTTCCTATATACACATTTATACAATATGTAATTGAAACATGTATTCAATAGGCAATTAATGTCATAATTCATTATACATTCATATAATATTAAAATAGAAATTATAAATATAATACAAGTTCGATTCTAATTATACAAACTTACCTCGTATTAGCTCGTAAATTCAATATCTACTCATCTACCTTCCGTTTCCCTTGATCAAGTTCCGAAATTTGTTTGTCTTGATCTATATTTAATCAAATTTAACTCAATTATTCAGTAATGCATTCAATTTAGTCATTAACTCATATATATGGCAAATTACACATTTCCCACATAATTTTGACTATTTTGTAATTTAGTCCTTTATACACAAAATAACAAATTACACATTTTTAACCAAATATTACTATAGCTAAATTTCATATGGCTTCTACTACGCCCATATTTTCAATTATTTCACACTTCTGACCACAAAATTGCTATCTTTTTCAATTTAATCCAAATATTCAATTTTTGTCAAAAACCACTTTATAAAACTTGTATATCTACTAACAACCATCAATAATTTATCAAGAAACATCAAAATACACATGTATTCAACAATGGCATATTTCAAAAACATCACCAATATCAGAAATTGAGGTAAGGACATGACAGATTACTAAGCAACGATCTCAAATACGTAAAAATTATCAAAAATCGATGCAAAACATACCATTAATTAAGCCAAAATGAGTGCCGAACCTAAAAACACATTTTAAGCTTCTTTCTCTTTGATATTCAGCTATGAATGTTAATAATAAAGCCAAATTTTGGTTTTGTTTTAATAATATAACATATATTTACTAAATACCAATTTTAACCTTTAGTTAAACCATTATAATTCATTTTAATGAAGTCCACTACCGTCCATGCATATTTAGGAAGGTAAAATTTCATTTTAAAGCCTACCAATTATAAAACCATAGCCATTAAAGCCATTCTATCAATAGAACTCAAGTTTATTGCTTTACGCGATTTAGTCATTTTTACCAGATTAACTAACTAAAAGATAAAATTTCTTTACGAAACTTTTGTACGGTAATTCTATCATGCTGTAAAACTATTTAAAATAATAAAATAAATATTTTGACTCGGTTAAGTGGTCCCAAACCACTCATTCAGATGAGACTCAAAAAATGGGCTATTACAACTCTCCGCCTTCCCCTTTAGGGATTTTCGTCCCCAAAAATCTTATTGGTAAACAAGTTAGGGTACTATTTTCGCATAACTTCCTCGGGTTCCCCCGTAGATTCCTCTATTCTGTGTTTACACCAAAGAATTTTCATAAGTTCTATATGTTTATTTCTCAACTCTTTAATTTCTCGGGCTAAAATCCTAATCGGTTCTGTAACACCCCTATCCCGTAACCGTTGCCGGAATAGGTAAGGGGCATTACCGGACTTGTAACACCAATCAGATCAGTAAAATTTTGAACTCAACCTTCATCAATATAATTCTATAACCAACATCAAAGCATGCTTTAAAGATTTGTATAAGGATACATACATTCATTGGGGTCAATTTAAAAACATGAGAAAGATAGGGAGAACATTGAGAAAACTTTCAAGTTAGGGACACATGGCCGTGTCCCTAGCCCATGTACATCAACATGGTCGTGCCCTACTAGACACGCCCCATACACTCAGCCTGTGGCCAACACTACCAAATCCAACACGGTTACTAGACACGCCTGTATGTCCAGGCCATGGCCAACACTGTCAATTACGACACGGCTACTGGACACACCCTTGTCTAAGCCGTGTGAAAAATTACCTAAAACATTTAAGGTGCAGGGGTTACACGGCTGAGTCACACGCCCGTGTGCTCTGCTCGTGTGGCACAAGGTAGGTAATCTTGATACAAAATCCATTGTAACTCTATCCCATTTCCATTCTGGAATCAAAATAGGCTGTAATAAACCCGACGGTACTTGATGTTCGGCCTTAACTTGCTGACAGATCAAACATTTAGATACAAATTTAGAGATATCTCGTTTCATTCCTGACCACCAGTATAATTGTTTCAAATCATTATACATTTTAGTGCTACCCGGATGAACTGAAAAACGACTATCATGTGCTTCATGCAAAACTTTCTAAATGAGTTCACTATCTTTCGGTATGCAAATTCTGTTTTGGAACATTAAACAATCATCAGTCCCAATAGAAAATTTAGAATCATAATTTAACTCACAGTAAAGCTGCTTAGCTTACAGTTCATGATCATTCTTTTGAGCCTCGCAGATTTGTTGCAGAATCATCGGTTTACTCTTTAACTCGCTACAACAGATCCGTCATCACAAAGCTTCATATGAGTATTCAAAGCCCGCAAAGTAAATAAAGATTTCTAACTTAATGCATGAGCTACAACATTAGCTTTTCCCAGATGATAGTCAATTACAAACTCATAATCTTTCAATAATTCAAGCCATCTCCGTTGTCGCATATTCAAATCTTTTTGGGACATCAAGTATTTTAGACTCTTATGATCTGTAAAGATTCGACATTTTTCACCATATAGATAATGTCGCCAAATCTTTAATGCAAAGACTATAGTAGCTAATTTAAGATCATGCGTCGGATAATTCTTTTCGTGCGGTTTCAACTGTCGGGAAGCATACACTATAACTTTCCCGTCTTGCATTAATACACAACCCAGTCCAAATATCAATACATCACTGTAAATCACAAACTCTTTTATCGATTCAGGTTGAACTAAAACCGGTGCTTCGGTTAACAAAGTTTTCAACTATTCGAAACTCTGCTGACATTTATCTGTCCACTCAAATTTCATATCTTTTTGTAGCATTTGAGTTAACGGTACCGTAATCATCAAAAATCCTTTCACAAATCTTCGGTAATAACCTGCTACTCCCAAAAAACTTCTAATCTCAGAGATGTTTCTTAGTGGTCTCCAGTATATAATAGCAGATATTTTGCTCGGATCAACTTTGATGCCTTCCCCAGAAATAATGAGACACAGAAAATTGACTTCCCGAAGCCAGAATTCACATTTGCTGAATTTAGCGAATAACCGTTTATCTCTAAAAGTCTGTAACACGATTCTCAGATGTTCAGTATGCTCTATTTCATCACGTGAATAGATCAGAATGTCGTCGATAAATACTACAACAAATCTGTCTAGGTACGGTCTAAAAATACGGTTCATCAAATCCATAAACACTGCAGGAGCGTTAGTTAACCCAAAAGGCATAATTAAAAATTCATAATGACCGTACCGTGTTCTGAAAGCATTCTTTGGTATGCCTGACTCTTTAACTCATAACTGGCAATAACTCGATCTCAAATCAATCTTTCAAAATACCATAGCCCCTTTCAGCTGATCAAACAAATCATTAATTCACGGAAGAGGATATTTATTCTTTACGGTTACTTTATTCAGCTGCCGATAATCTATACACATTCTCATTGACCCGTCTTTCTTTTTCACAAACAATACTGGAGCACCCCAAGGTGAAAAGATAGGTCTCGCAAAGCCTCTATCGGTTAATTCTTGTAACTATGCTTTCACCTCTTTCAATTTAGTCAGCGCCATTCTGTATGGAGCTATCGATATCGGTGTAGTACCCGATAACAACTCAATACCAAATTCAACCTCTCTAATCGGTGGTAAACCCGATAACTCTTCTAGAAAAACATCTGGGAACTCACAAAAAACTGGTACAGATTCAACTTTCGATTCTAACACTTTAGTATCCAACACATATGCTAAATAAGTATCAAGCCCTTTCTCACATATTTCTGAGCTCGCATAGTAGATAAACTATCGGCAATTCATTCAAATCATTTGGCTCGATCTGAAGAATTTTACCATTCTAACATTTCAACTCTATATTCTTTCGTCTGCAATTCACAACTGCCTCATGCACATTTAACCAATCTATACCCAGTATCACATCAAACTCATTAAACGGGAGGAGCATCAAGTCAGGCGGAAAATAATATCCCGAGCCCTCAATGGACAATTCTTACATATTTTATCAACTAACACTGACTTGCCTAACGGATTCGATACTTTAACTACAAATTCTGTAGACTCAACATGTAAACTCTTTCTAAACACTAATTTCATGCAAATACATGAATGAGTTGATCCAGGATCTATCAATGCAACTATATCAGTGTTATGAAGAGAAAAAGTATCGGTAATAACGTCAGGCGACGAGGCTTCCTCATGTGCACGTATTACATAGGTTCTAGCAGTAGTGTGTGTCTCGAATCTCACATTAGTATCTCGTGAAGCATTGCGATTTCCACTCTGATTCTTGGCATTACGGGACAGTCTACCGCTAGTTACGGTATTATTTACTTTAGTTGACTGTTCTTTATCAGCTACAGATCTTTCAGGACAATCTCACAAATAGTGATCCAGCGTTCCACATCTAAAACAAGCTCCACTCTTCAATCGATATTCACCAAAATGCTTACGGTTACTGTACTTGCAATCAGGTTCGGGAGTTCTCACACTATCTGCACTAGTCGCAGAGGTTGCCTGAGGTCTCGAATGAGAAGATCTAACATTTCTTTCTCTAATGGATATGCCTGTAGAAGTAGCAGAACGAGGATGAAAGTCTTTTGATCTCTTGGATCTGGCCTAGTGTGACTTACTTGCAATTCTTTTTTTGAATTCTCTGGATTCGAAATCAGCTTTCCTTTTTTCTTTAGCAAGTTTTTCTACTTTACCAGCCCAATCAACTAAAACTACAAACTCTTTCAGCTCAAGTATCCTGACTAATAATCGAATTTCTTCATTTAACCCATCTTCGAATCGTTTACACATAATTACTTCAGTAGAGACACATTCACGAGCATATTTACTGAGTCGTACAAACTCTCTCTCGTACTCAGTCACGGACATTTGACCTTGTTTCAGCTCTAGGAACTCCTTTCTTTTTTGGTCGATGAATCCTTGACTAATGTACTTCTTTTTGAATTCTATCTAAAAGAAATCCCAGTTAACTCGTTCTCGCGGTACAACCGATATCAAAGTATTCCACCACTGATTTGTCAAATCCCGTAGCAAAGAAATAGCACATCTCAAGCATTCATCAGGTGTACAGGCTAATTCATTAAAAACTTGAATTGTATTCTCAAGCCAGAACTCGGCTCTCTCAGCATCATCACTTGCTGAAGCTCTAAATTCTTCGGCCCCATACTTCTGTATCTTATCAACCGGAGGCCTACTCAGTTTCAGAGGATCTATAACTCGTATATTTTCAGGGTTGGTTGAGGGACAAAAGGGGGTGGAGGTTGTGGAGTAGCCGGGTTTGCTCGCACAAACTCGCTAAACCATTCAGACATCATATGGAAGAAAGCTTACTTAGCTTCTTCCTGATTACCTGCAGTAGGGCCTGATTCAAAAGGCACAGCCCCTTGAGCAAGTGCTAGCACAATACTTTCAACATCATCGGCTATTGCTCGATTCGGATCCATTACTATATAAAACGGATTTCAGAGGATGTCAGGAGATATCACACTATCACATTTCATAAACATGACATGTATAGCTAGACTCATACTTACTACGGTAATCTTAGAATCGACTAAACCATAGCTCTAATACCAACAAAATGTTACACCCCTATCCCGTAACCGTCGCCGAAATAGGTAAGGGGAATTACCGGACTTGTAACACCGATCAAATCAGTAAAATTTTAAACTCAACCTTCATCAATATAATTCTATAACCAACATCAAAGCATGCTTTCAAGATTCGTATAAGGATACATACATTCATTGGGGTCAAATTAAAAACATGAGAAAGATAGGGAGAACATTGAGAAAACTTTCAAGTTAGGGACACACGGCCGTGTCCCTAGCCCGTGTACATCAACACGGTCGTGCCCTACAAGACACGCCCCACAAACTCAACCCATGGCCAAAAGTGCCAAATCCAACACGGTTACTAAACACGCCCGTGTGTCTAGGCCATGGCTAACACTGTCAATTACCATACGGCAACTGGACACGCCTGTGTCTAGGCCGTGTGCAAAATTACCTAAAGCATTTAAGGTGCAGGGGTTACACGGCTGAGTCACACGCCCATGTGCTCTGGCCGTGTGGCACAAGGTAGGCTTGGTTTAAGCCATTCTTGCCACCCAAAATGGGTCAATCCCTACAATCAAAACATAGCCATATAACCACAAGATTTCATGCATAATTGACTACCATTCAACACCATATAAACATATAATGAACCATTTCAAACACAATTTCCAAACATTATTCATCTCAAACTTTGCCATATAGAACACATCAAATTGGACATTCAAAATGGATTAAACAATTACAAAGCAAGCCATATCTCATAGCTTGAATTAGTATCAAAACATACCATATTCATTAACAAGATAACCATAAACATAAACTTAGTAACTAGCCTATACATGACATGACCCCTTTCAAAACAAAGGTCCTAAAGTACCGAAAAGCTATTTCGATAGTGTGATGGCAATCTTTGGCACGTTTAAATATCGAGCTAGCTTCCAAATCTATAAAACAGAGGAATAAATAAACAAAGTAAGCTTCAAAAGCCTAGTAAGCCCGTATAACATAGAAATTAAACTTACTGAATCAATTAGATAGACACACAAACAATGCTAATTCAATTCATATACTCATGTTGCCTATATCACAAGCATACACTTGTTAGTCCATGTAATTTCATAAATTATTCATGTATAAGATACAACATTCATGTATCATAAGCATAACTTCAATATTTATAACATGTAATTCATGTAAACCAATTCATATATTCTATGTAAATCTCATATAACATGTAATACATATATCTCTAGAACTTCATGTAACCTATACCGGTAATTGCCCGTTGAACCTTTAAGTACATCGAGGGATACTCGGGTGATACACACACAGTGTATATACGTATAACCTGTAATTCGTCAATGCATCATATAAGCTCTTTCGAGTCTGAAACGGTAAGCCCGAAGGCTGAACATCTTATCCCGAAGGATAAACGGTAAACCCGTAGGCTGAACGGTAAGTCCGAAGACTAAACATGTAATCCCGAAGGATGAACATATAGCTCATGAGCTGTGGTCAGTCCACAACAAATGCAGGAGCTCAAACCACCCTGTAGCCCTAGTGACATGTCACTTGTATCCTACGACTTTCTACGGTTCGAATGGGACTCGGTAACCATTTTGAACTTGTAATCCCTAACAATTCCATGTCAATTCATGTACATAAAATCAATAGGCAAATTCCATTTCTATCAATTATCATACATTCACATGACAATTTAAACCACAATTAAGCATTTACAATTCAATTCTAATTATACGAACTTACCTCGATTTCCCGATATCTACTCATCAACCTTTCGTTTTCCCCGATCAAGTTCCAAGATTTGATTATCTTTATCTATATTAATATAAATTCAGCTATTTAATCACTAACATGTTCAATTTAATCCAAAACATGTATTTTGGCCTATTTACAAATTAACCCCTATACTTTTAACATTTTGTAATTTAGTCCACAATACACAAATACATCAAATACACCAAATTTCAATACTTATCAACATGGCTGAATACTCCTTTACCACCTATAAACATATAACTTTCATTTAATCACTTTTAAAACCTCATAAATTCTATTTATTTGCAAATAAATCCTTAAAACTCATTTTCATCAAAAATTACTTTATAAAACTTGTATATTTCCATATGACATTCAATAATTCATCAAAAACCATTAAAATAACATGGATTCATCAATGGCATTTTTCAAAGACACAACCAATTTCAGAAATTGAGGTACGGGTCAACTGGAATACAGAGCAACGATCTCAAAAACGTAAAAATCACTTAAAACTGAGACAAAACTATACCTTAATTTTGCAAGATGATAGCCGAATGAAACAAAGCTTAAAAACCCTTATTTTTGCTTGAAGAATCGATAGAAGATGATGAAAATGAAATGAATTTTTGTTTGATTTTTAATTAAAACATATTTTAATACTAAATGACAAATTTAACCTTATAAAACTCTTTATAAAATCATGATATTATGTACATAGATGCCCACTACCATTTAAAATGGTAAAATAACCATTTAAGGACTCCCATTTCTAAAGCCATGATAAAATAAGTCATTTATGAAATAGAACTCCTATTTATCATTTTATGCGATTTAATGCTTTTCATTGAATTAATTAATCAAACAATAAAATTTCTATACAAAACTTTCACACAATGAATCTATCATGCTGTAAAACATATAAAAATAATTAAAATAATAATTCGACTTGGTTATGTGGTCCTGAAACCACTCATTCTGATTAGGGTCTAAAATGGGTTGTTACAGGTTCTTCGTTGTACGATAAATCTGGTTGTATTTCAACATCAATGGGAGAGATGACATATAACGGATTGGATCAGTATCGACGTAGCATTGAAACATGAAACACATGATATATCTTTTCAAGCTCAGATGGTAATGATAACCGATAAGCTAATTGTCCAATTCTTTAAACTATTTCATACGACCCGATGAATCGCAAACTTAACTTTCCTTTACGGCTGAAACAAAGAATTTTCTTCCACGGTGACACTTTCAAGAATACTTGATCTCCCACCTAAAATTGTATTTCTTTACGTTTCAAATCTGCATATGATTTCTGTCTATCAGAAGTTACTTTCAAGCTATCGCTAATCACTTTTACTTTTCCTTCAGTTTCTCTGATCAAATCAACCTCGTGAATCTTTTTCTCACTCAATTTAGTCCAGTATAACAGTGTTCGACATTTACGGTCGTATAAAGCTTCATACGGATCCATTTTCAAACTCTTCTGGAAGTTGTTATTATACATAAATTCAATCAGAGGTAAGTATTTGTAACGCCCTGATTTTCGGGACTTTTCGGGTTTTGTGATTTTTAGTGAAGTTTTAAAAATTTTGGTGTTCTGAAGGTTGAAAATGTATGTACATGTGTTAGTGGGCCTTTAGAAGGCCCAAGCTTAAGTTAAAACCCGGTAAAATATTAAGTTGGATTTTCAAGTGAAAGGGGACTTGGTTAAGTGGGCCTTTAAGAAAAACCTTGTAAAATATGTCACAAAGGGAGCCTTGGTAGAGTGGCAAGGTGGCACCACTAAGCTCCTAAAAAAGTGGCGCCTAAGTGGGTATTCAAGGACAAGTGTTCAAGTTACAGGGTAAGCGTAGTGTTCTTTTTAATTTTTAAGCATGTGCCGGGCATGTGCCTAACTTAAGTGAATTTCGGCAAGGGCTTTTAGGGACTTGGGCCGATTACTCAAGTGTGATATTAGGGTTATATCTTTTTATAATTTCTATCATAAGAATTAAGGTTAGCCACCTTAGGAATTAATCTTCTCTTTTACTGTCAGAAAAGCTGAAACTTGCCTCCCTAGAAAGCTTCTAGCCGATTTCTTCTTCTTCACCTCTACCATTATTTTTTTTCACTTTTCTTTTTCCTCTTTGATCTCTTCCCTAGCCGAATACCCTCCCTACTCAGATCCACTCTTTCTTTTGCTTTCATCCCTTTCAAAATCAACCATAGCCGATTGCTCAAAGTGCTAGAAATCCCAAAAACTGCTTTCTTTTGCCGAATCTTTCTAAGCCAAATTACCCATGTTCCTTTCACCTGTTGTGGCCGATTACTACATCCCCTTGAGCCATATCATTGTCGACACCATCACTCAAACTCATAGCCCAAATCGCCATCTTCTTCTCTAGTTGAAAAGCTGAAATCACCATAGTTTTAGGGAGATAGCCGAATTTGCAGATCTCAGAGATAAGGGTTCTACTAACATTTAAGGGTCAAATTTACATCAGATCTACATAGGAATCGAAGAGAAATCGTTGTGAGCGAGGAAGGTGATCAAGCAAGGAGTTGAAGGCATCGGTATCACCAGATATAGATCTAGTGCACCTAAATCGTCAGTGGAACTGTCGTATAGGAGATCTCGTCAGTGGAACTGCAAAACAGGTATGTGTTTCGAACACCCTTCAATGCTCAAATTGGTAAAAGCTGAAAAGTCGAAATGCCGAAATCTTGGCATTTCGGGAGCTTGTGAGCGTGCGAACGCTCTCAAGTTGGCAGGAGTAGGATGGTTTTGGAATCAGCACTGTCAGGCGAGCTGACCGCAAAATTTTGGGCACTACAGTAAGTTGGGCCTCGGTGGGCTGAATATGGGCCCAATGGGTAATTTGGGCCCAGTTGGGTAAAAATAGGTCTAAAGGCAATAATATGGATTACAGGCATAAAAACTGTTAAAACAAGATAATGGATTGGAAATTAAGGCTTAAATGGGCCTAATGGGCTAAAATGGCATGGTAGAGCCCATTAGGGCTAAAACTGATAAACTGAATTAAATGAGTTTCTGTAATAACCACTGTAATAGTAGAGGCTGTAATAATAATAAAAACTGTAATAAGAGAATAAAATTACTGAAATACCCTTAGGGTAAGAAATTACTGATTTACCCCTAAGTATAAAATTACCGTTATACCCCTAGGGCTAAAATCGACTGTACTGCTTGATATGACTGTTACTGTTACTGCATACCATGATATGTATCTATTGCATAGGTTGGGTTTTATAATGGAGGAAGTGTGAGTGGCACTGCCACGTTACTGAAAAGGGCTATGCCTCGTACTGTTACTGAAAGGGGCTTTACCTCGTATACTGTTTATCTGAGCAGCCATGCTGTGACTGTGGTGTGTGGGCTGGGTGGGTCAAGTTATTCCCCACATGGTGTGTTGGCTGGTACGGGTGGTGTGTAGCGGTTGATGGGTTGAGTGGTCTCCCTAATTGGGTTGCATTCATACTATTATACTGTACTGTACTGTTATGGGCCTATGGGCCAAACTGTTATCTGAATAGGGCTTCGACCTAGTATCTGTTATAGGGCTTTGGCCAAGTATCTGTAATCTGAATAGGGTTCAGCCCAGCATCTGACTGAGACTGGTTAGGGCTCAGGCCCAGTGGGCTCGGGCCGATGTGGGCTTTGGATGGGTTCTGCACACACTGAGTTTTCCCAAACTCACCCTTCTCTTTCCATCCTTGCAGGTGAGCCCTAGATCATGACTTGGTTGTTGAGAGGGATTCAGAGTGGCCATGAAGACTGAACTCGTATTTTAATTGGTTTATTAACTTAATTACTTTTACTATTGGTTTTATTTTGTTATGGGTTGTAATAAGGCCACTATATCTGTTTTTATTTGGAACTTTCAACTATTTTATTTCATCCACAATTATACATTGTTTTTGAAAATTAAACAAATGTTTTCTTAACCAACCTGTTATTACAAGAGACGAAGTAAGATAATAAGGTTAAAGTGAATCGCTGAACAAATGAATTAGAGATTAAGTTGAATAGTTATTAAAACGGGAATTTCCAAAAAAATCAAGCATTGCTTTTCAAAACTCACCATCGGACTTAGTAAATAGGGCAGCGTAGGATAGTCTAGGTGATGTAGCATACCAGACATGGCCATAACGTCTGGGCCGGGTTCGGGGTGTTACATTTTGTGGTATCAGAGCCCGGTTACAACAACTCGGCTGTGGATCGGGTCCAAAAAGGGTTTTCAAATATGTAGAGTCCAGAAGGGTATTTTTGGAAAATCAGATTTTCAGAAAATTTTTGGTTTTAAAAGGTTTTTTTCCCTTTCAAATTGTAGTTTTTAAAACAGCTTTTTGAAACATTGATTTTTTTTAAGAGGCCTCAAACTATGTGATCTGATAAATCGGAAAGTGGCACACTGAATCCTCGGCACCAAGTTGTAAGTATTTTCTGCCTTAACTTCTGTACTGTACTGAAAATAAAACTGTAGATAGTACTGAGCCTTGGATGTGATACTATAGGTGAGGTAGTATTAAGGCTATAAAACTGAGACTGTAGGGTAAACTAAACCCTAGGAAACTGAGACAGTAGCTAGGCTACAATCGCGTGAATACAACTCTAAAATTTTATCTGTTTATAAGATATTCTGTAATAAACAACTGAAACATTAACTGATGGCATAAAATTCGTAAATCAGATAATCGATATGAGTACAAGAGCTGCTCGTGGACGAGGCTGTGGACGAGGCCGAGTTAGTGCTCAAGCTAGATCGTCGTCTTCTGAGCATATGCCAGCTGGAGAGGGACGACCATTGATTGAGGATAATGGGCCGTACGATCGGGCCGCAGGGGATGACGCTTTGTCCCAGGCCATGCTGAGAGTTCTGGAAAGGGTGGCCGGATCTAATGTTGGGCCTGTGAATAGGGGGTTTATTTCTGAGCGACTTCAGGCCAATGGAGCGGAAGTTTTTAGGGGCATATCTGGAGTGGCCTCGAATGTAGCTGAATACTGGTTGGAAGCCACAGAGCGAATTATGGATGACTTGGACTGCTCAGTGGAGCAGAAGCTGAAAGGAGCGGTATCGTTGCTGAGGGACAAGGCGTATCAATGGTGGATCACCGTGAGAGAGGGTACCCCAGCTGAGAGGGTAACCTGGGAATTGTTCAAGCAGCTTTCAAGGCAAAATATGTTGGGGCTAGTTATGTGGACGCATGAAGAAAGGAATTTTTGAACCTGACCCAGGGTAGTAAGACTGTGGCTAAATATGAGGCAGAATTTCTGCGACTAAGCCGATATGCTAGCGGCATTGTTTCCACCGAACATGAGTGCAGTGTTCGGTTCGAGGATGGCCTCAGAGATGAGCTGAGAGTATTGATAGCGCCGCAGAGGGAGCGCGACTTTGCTACACTGGTGGAGAAGGCTAAGATAGCCGAGGAAGTGAAGCAAGCTGAAAGGCGGAATCGCGATAGGGATCGCAACCATTTTAAAAGAGATTCTGGAACATCAGGAGCTGCAAACCGGAATTTTAAAAGGGCTAGAGTAGAAGAACCAGTGCGAGCTGTGCCGTGAATGTTGTTAGACCACAGGCTTGTGGAGACTGTGGCAGAGTTCATCGAGGAGAATGCTGGAAACGCAGTGGAGCTTGTTTTCGTTGTGGGTCTAAGGATCATCAGGTTAAGGACTGCCCACAGAAGCCAGCTTAGGCTCAAGCTGTTGATCAGAGGGTTGCTCAGCCTGCGCGAGGAGGACTGCCACCGCCAAGGGACCGTGGTCAAGGTAGAGGAGGCTATGGTAATGGACGTGGTCGTGGAGCACCTGGAAGGGGTACTGGTAATGCTGAGGCTCATCAGCCAGCCTTAGTGTATGCTGCTCGCCGCCGCGAGGAGGGTGATGCACCTGATGTTATAACTAGTACATTCTTAATATATCATACACCATATACTGCTTTAATTGATGTGGGTTCGACCCATTCGTATGTTGCTTGTGAAATTTCTGGGTCGTTGGGTGTGCATTCTGAGGAAACTGTGAGTGGGGTAACTGTGATTAGTCCTTTAGGTCGCTCTGTTAGGGTAGATAAACTCTTTAGAGATGTACCTTTAGAGACTCAAGGTAGGATCTTTCTGGGAGACTTGATGGAGTTACCTTTTGGAGAATTCGACTTGATTCTGGGCATGGACTGGTTAACCAAGCACAAGGCAACGCTGGATTGCGCGGCCAAAAGAATGGTATTGAGAACAACCGAAGGCGAGAAGGTGATGGTTATTGGTGAACGTAGGGACTATTTGTCCAATGTGGTTTCTGCCTTAAGGGCAGAAAAGTTGTTGCGCAAAGGTTGTGAAGCATACTTGGCGTTTGTAAGTCAAACTGAACCCGAAGGGGTGACAGTGGAGACAGTGAGGACTGTTAATGAATTTCAAGATGTGTTTCCTGAGGAGCTTCCTGGATTACCTCCTAATCGAGAAGTGGAATTTGGGATCGATCTGTTGCTTGGAACAGCTCCAGTGTCCATTGCGCCTTACAGAATGGCACCAAAGGAGCTAGTGGAATTGATAGCCCAGATTCAGGAGTTGTTAGATAGGGGCTTCATTAGACCGAGTGTGTCTTCGTGGGGAGCACTGGTGCTGTTTGTGAAAAAGAAGGATGGAACGATGCGTATGTGCATCAATTATCGCCAGTTGAACAAACTGACGATAAAGAACAAGTACCCTCTGCCGAGAATAGACGATCTGTTTGACTAGCTTAAAGGAGCTTCAGTGTTTTCCAAGATTGACCTTCGATCAGGATATCATCAGTTAAGGGTAAAGGAGGTGGATGTGTATAAGTCGGCATTTAGAACTCGCTATGGTCACTACGAGTTTTTGGTTATGCCATTTGGATTGACGAATGCACCAGCAGCTTTTATGGATTTAATGAACCGAGTATTTCAGCCGTACTTGGATCGTTTCGTGGTTGTCTTTATTGACGATATATTGGTGTATTCAGAAATAGAGGAGAAGCATGACGAGCATATTCGAATTGTTCTGCAAGTCTTGAGGGAAAAGCAGCTGTATGCGAAATTTAGCAAGTGCGAATTCTGGCTTCGAGAAGTGACTTTTCTGGGTCATGTTGTTTCTGCTAAGGGAATTAGGGTAGATCCTCACAAGATTGAGGCAGTTCTGGATTGGAACCGTCTAGGACGGTGTCAAAAATTCGTAGTTTTCTGGGTTTGGCAGGCTATTATAGAAGGTTTGTTGAGGGGTTTTCTATCATCGCGGCTCCGTTAATGAAATTGTTAAGGAAGGGAGTAGCCTTTAATTGGACTGAGAGGCAACAAGAAGCTTTTGACAACCTAAAAAAGGTGTTGACTGAGGCGCCAGTGTTGATTCAGCCGGAATTTGGGGAGGACTTTACGGCTTATAGTGATGCTTTGCATGTGGGATTAGGTTGTGTGTTGATGCAAGAGGGTAAGGTGGTTGCTTACGCTTCGCGCCAACTTAAGCCTCACGAGGCGAATTACCCTACGCATGATTTGGAGTTGGCAGCGGTGGTATTTGCATTGAAAATCTGAAGACACTACCTTTATGGGGAAAAGTGTATTATATACACTGACCATAAAAGTCTCAAATATCTTTTAACTCAGAAGGAGTTGAATCTTAGGCAACGGAGATGGATAGAGTTGCTTAAGGACTATGACTGTTTGATTGAATACCATCCTGGCAAGGCTAACGTAGTGGCTGATGCACTGAGTCGAAGGACCGTTGCTGAGTTAAAGGCCATGTTTACTCGTTTGAGTTTGTATGATGATGGGAGCTTGCTAGTAGAGTTGCAAGTAAGACCGACTTGGACTGAGAGAATCAAAGAGTTACAGTTGAAGGATGATTCATTGATTCCTCAATTTCAGCAAGTCAAGAATGGTGAGAGTGAGGATTTTAGACTGAATTCTGATGGGGTCCTTTATTTTCGTACGAGAATTTGCGTTCCTAAGAACTCTAATTTAAGGCAGTTGATTTTGGGTGAGGCTCATGGTGGACCTTGTGCTATGCACCCTGGAGGTAATAAGTTGTACAAAGACTTGCGAGAGGTTTATTGGTGGCCTAGACTTAAGCGAGAGGTGACTGAGTTCGTTGGGAAATGTTTGACGTGTCAGCAAGTTAAAGCTGAGCACCAACTGCCGTCTGGATTGTTGCAGCCAGTGAAGATTCCGCAGTGGAAATGGGAAAGAGTAACGATGGATTTTGTGAGTAGGTTGCCTTTGACACCTTTGAAGAAAGACTCTGTTTGGGTAGTCGTGGATAGGTTGACGAAGTCTGCTTATTTTGTACCAGTCAGAACCAATTACTCACTGCAGAAGTTGGCCAAATTGTATGTGGCGAAAATTGTGCGTTTGCATGGGGTGCCAGTTTCGATAATTTTTTATCGAGACCCTAAATTTACATCTCGATTCTAGAAGAAGTTGCATGAGGCATTAGGTACGTGATTGGACTTTAGTACTGCATTTCACCCTCAGACAGATGGTCAGTCTGAGAGGGTTATTCAAGTGTTAGAGGACATGTTGAGAGGATGTGTGATTGACTTTCATGGTAGTTGGGAAGATTATCTACCATTGGTGGAATTTGCATACAACAACAGTTATCAAGCAAGTATTCAGATGGCTCCATATGAGGCACTTTATGGGCGAAGATGTCGTACTCCTACTTGTTGGACAGAGTTGGGAGAGCACCAAGTGCTTGGACCAGAGTTAGTGGCAGATACTGAAAGTAAGGTTAAGCTGATTCGAGATCGGTAAAAGGAGGCGTCTGATCGACAGAAGTCTTATGCTGACCTTAAGCGTAAGGAGATTGAGTTCGCTGTTGAGGATATGGTGTTCCTAAAGGTGTCACCGTGGAAGAAGATCTTGAGATTTGGTAAAAAGGGCAAGCTAAGTCCGCGGTTTATTTGGGCCTTATAGGATTCTCAAGCGGATTGGGCCAGTAGCATATCAGTTGGAGTTTCCACCAGAGTTGGATCGTATCCATGACGTTTTTCACGTGTCTATGCTAAGACGGTATCGGTCGGACTCTTCGCATATTGTACCAGTAGAGGAGATTGCAGTAAATACCGATTTGACTTTCGAGGAGGAACCGGTGGAGATCTTAGATCGTGAAGTCAAAGTCTTAAGGAGGAAGTCTGTTCCATTGGTAAAGGTGCTATGGCGTAATCATGGTAGAGAAGAAGCTACTTGGGAGCCAGAGGAGACTATGCGTCAACAATACCCTCAGTTATTTGGATCAGGTAAATTTCGAGGCCGAAATTTCTTTAAGGGGGTACAGTTGTAACGCCCTGATTTTCGGGATTTTTCAGGTTTTGTGATTTTTAGTGAAGTTTTAAAAATTTTGGTGTTCTGAAGGTTGAAAATGTATGTACATGTGTTAGTGAGCCTTTAGAAGGCCCAAGCTTAAGTTAAAACCTGATAAAATATTAAGTTGGATTTTCAAGTGAAAGGGGACTTGGTTAAGTGGGCCTTTAAGAAAAACCGTGTAAAATATGTCACAAAAGGAACCTTGGTACAGTTGCAAGGTGGCACCACTAAGCTCCTAAAAAAGTGGCGCCTAAGTGGGTATTCAAGGACAAGGGTTCGAGTTACATTGTAAGCGTAGTGTTTTTTTTAATTTTTAAGCATGTGCCGGGCATGTGCCTAACTTAAGTGAATTTCGACAAGGGCTTTTAGGGACTTGGGCCGATTACTCAATTGTGATATTAGGGTTATATCTTTTTCTAATTTCTGTCATAAGAATTAGGGTTAGCCACCTTAGGAATTAATCTTCTCTTTTACTGTCAGAAAAGCCAAAACTTGCCTCCCTAGAAAGCTTCTAGCCGATTTCTTCTTCTTCACCTCTACCATTATTTTTTTTCACTTTTCTTTTTCCTCTTTGATCTCTTCCCTAGCCGAATACCCTCCCTACTCAGATCCACTCTTTCTTTTGCTTTCATCCCTCTCAAAATCAACCATAGCCGATTGCTCAAAGTGCCAGAAATCTCGAAAACTGCTTTCTTTTGCCGAATCTTTCTAAGCCAAATTACCCCTGTTCCTTTCACCTGTTGTGGCCGATTACTACGTCCCCTTGAGCCACATCATTGTCGACACCATCACTCAAACTCATAGCCCAAATCGCCATCTTCTTCTCTAGTTGAAAAGCCGAAATCACCATAGTTTTAGGGAGATAGCCAAATTTGCAGATCTCAGAGATAAGGGTTCTACTAACGTTTAAGGGTCAGATTTACATCAGATCTGCATAGGAATCAAAGAGAAATCGTTGTTAGTGAGGAAGGTGATCAAGCAAGGAGTTGAAGGCATCGGTATCACCAGATATAGATCTAGTGCACCTAAATCGTCAGAGGAACTGTTGCATAGGAGATCTCGTCAGTTGAACTGCAAAACAGGTGTGTGTTTCGAACACCCTTCAATGCTCAAATCGACAAAAGCCGAAAAGCTGAAATGCTGACATTCCGGCATTTCGAGAGCTTGTGAGCGTACGAATGCTCTCAAGTTGGTAGGAGAAGAATGGTTTTGGAATCGGCACTGTCAGGCAGGCTGATCGTGGAATTTTGGGCGCTACGGTAAGTTGGGCCTTGGTGGGCCGAATATGGGCCCAATGGGCAATTTGGGCCCAGTTGGGTAAAAATAGGTCTAAAGGTAATAATATGGATTACAGGCATAAAAACTGGTAAAACAAGATAATGGATTGGAAATTAAGGCTTAAATGGGCCTAATGGGCTAAAATGGCATGGTAGAGCCCATTAGGGGTTTTAGGGCCTAAGTGCTAAAACTGATAAACTGAATTAAATAAGTTTCTATAATAACCACTGTAATAGTAGAGGCTATAATAAAAATAAAAACTGTAATAAGAAAACAAAATTACTGAAATACCCTTAGGGTAAGAAATTACTGATTTACCTCTAAGTATAAAATTACCATTATACCCCTAGGGCTAAAATCGACTGTACTGCTTGATATGACTGTTACTGTTACTGCATACCATGATATGTATCTGTTGCATGGGTTGGGTTTTATAATGGAGGAAGTGTGAGTGGCACTGCCACGTTACTGAAATGGGCTATGCCTCGTACTGTTAGTGAAAGGGGTTTTGCCTCGTATACTGTTTATCTGAGCAGCCATGCTGCGACTGTGGTGTGTGGGCTGGGTGGGTCGAGTTATTCCCCATATGGTGTGTTGGCTGGTACGGGTGGTGTGTAGCGGTTGGTGGGTTGAGTAGTCTCCCCAATTGGGCTGCATTCATACTGTTATACTGTACTGTACTGTTATGGGCCTATGGGCCAAACTGTTATCTGAATAGGGCTTCGGCCCAGTATCTGTTATAGGGCTTTGGCCAAGTATCTGTAATCTGAATAGGGTTTGGCCCAGTATCTGACTGAGACTGGTTAGGGCTCAGGCCCAATGGGCTCGAGCCGATGTGGGCTTTGGATGGGTTCTGCACACACTGAGTTTTCCCAAACTCACCCTTCTCTTTCCATCCTTGCAGGTGAGCCCTAGATCGTGACTTGGTTGCTGGGAGGGATTCTGAGTGGCCACGAAAATGGAACTCGTATTTTAATTGGTTTATTAACTTAATTACTTTTACTATTGGTTTTATTTTGTTATGGGTTGTAATAAGGCCACTATATCTGTTTTTATTTGGGACTTTCAACTATTTTATTTCATCCACAATTATACATTGTTTTCGAAAATTAAACAAATGTTTTCTTAACCAACCTGTTATTACAAGAGACGAAGTAAGATAATAAGGTTAAAGTGAATCGCTTAACAAATGAATTAGAGATTAAGTTGAATAGTTATTAAAACTGGAATTTCCAAAAAAGTCAAGCATTGCTTTTCAAAACTCACCATCGGACTTAGTAAATAGGGCGGCGTAGGATAGTCTAGGTGATGTAGCACACCGGACATGGCCATAACGTCTGGGCCGGGTTCGAGGTGTTACAGTATTTCTCCCAGCTACCTTCAATTTCAATGATACAACAACATAACATATCCTCTAGAATCTGTATAACTCTTTCAAACTGGCCGTCAGTTTGAGGATGAAAAGCTGTACTGAAATTCAATTTCATTCTCAAAGCTTCTTGCAATTTCTTCCAGAATCTCGATGTGAATCTCAAATCTCTATCGAAGATAATAGACAACGGTACACCATGTAATTGCATAATCTCTGATAAGTACATTTCGGCTGATCTATCCAGAGAGTAATCTGTACGTACTGGTATAAAATGTGCTGATTTCGTTAATCGATCAATGACGCATCTTTCTTTTTCGGAGTCAGGGGCAATCCTGAGAGGAAATCAATCGTAACTCTGTCCCATTTCCATTCTGGAATCATCATTGGCTGTATAAACCCAACGGTACCTGATGTTCAGCTTTTACCTATTGACAGATCAGACATTTCGATACTAATTTAGATATATCACGTTTCATTCCCGACCACCAGTATAACTACTTTAGATCATTATACATTTTAGTGCTACCAAGATGAACAGAAAAGTGACTATCATGTGCTTCATGTAAAATTTTCTGAATGAGCTTGGTATTTTTCGGTATTCAAATTATATTTCAGAACATTAAACAATGATCAGTTCCAATAGTAAATTCAAAATCAAAATGAGACTCACATTGAAGTCTTTTAGCCTAAAACTCTGTGTCGCCTTTTTGAGCTTCGCAAATTTGTTGTAGAAATATCGATTTAGTTTTTAACTCAGCTAGAATAGATCCATCATCACATAGCATCATCTGAGTGTTCATAACATGCAAAGCAAACAGGAACTTTCGGCTCAAAGCATCTGCTACAACATTAGCTTTTCCCGGATGATAATCAATTACAAACTCATAATCTTTCATTAGTTCTAGCCATCTCTGTTGTCACAGATTCAAATCTCTTTGTGACATCAAATACCTCAGGCTTTTATGATCTGTGAATATTTTACATTTGTCACCGTATTGATAGTGACACCAAATCTTTAATGCAAAGAGTATAGTGGCTAATTCGAGGTCATGTGTCGGATAATTCTTCTCATGTGGTTTCAACTGTTGAGAAGCATAGGCTATAACATTTCCATATTGCATCAATACACAGCCCAATCTATTTAACGATGCATCACTGTAAATCACGAACTCTTTACCCAATTCAGGTTGAGTTAAAACTAGTGCCTCTGTTAACAAAGCTTTCAATTGTTTAAAACTCTGTTGACACCTTTTAATGCACTCAAATTTCACGTCTCTCTGAAGTAATCGAGTTAACAGAATTGCAATCATCGAGAATCCTTTCACAAATCTTTGGTAATAACTCGCTAGAAAACTTCTGATTTTAGATACATTTTTCGGTGGTTTGCAGTCTAAAATCGCAGATATTTTGCTCGGATCAACTCTAATGCCTTCTGTTGACACAATATGACCCAGAAATCTGACTTCCTGAAGCCAAAATTCATATTTGCTAAATTTAGCATATAGCTGCTTTCCTCTTAAGGTCTGTAACATGATTCTCAAATGTTCAATATGCTTTATCTCATCACGAGAATAGATCAAAATGTCATCAATGAACACAACAACAAATCTATCTAAATACGGTCTAAATATATGATTCATCAGGTCCATAAACACTGCAGGCGTTAGTCAAACCAAAAGGAATAACTAAGAATTCATAATGACCATACCGTGTCCTAAAAGTAGTTTTGGTACATCAAAATCTTTAACTCGCAATTGATAGTAGCCTGATCTCAAATCAATCTTCTAAAATACTGTAGCGCCTTTCAACTGATCAAATAAGTCATCTATTCGCAGTAAAGGATATTTATTCTCTATAATTACTTTATTCAATTACCGGTAATCGATACAAATTCTCATTGACCCGTCATTCATTTTCACGAACAACACCGGGACACCCTAAGGTGAGAAGCTCAGTCTCGCAAAACCTCTATCAGTTAATTCTTGCAACTGTGCTTTTAACTCTTTCAATTCAGTTGCTGCCATTCTGTATGGAGATATAGATATCGGTGTAGTGCCCAGTAATAACTCAATACCAAATTTGACTTCTCTGATCGGTGGTAAACCTGGTAACTCTTCTGGAAATACGTTTGAAAACTCACAAACAACCGGTATAGATTCAATCTTTAATTCTGACACCCTAGTATCCAATACATATGCTAAGTATGCATCACAGCCCTTTTTCACACTGTTTTGAGCTCACAAAGCAGATATCACAATCGGTAACTCATTCGAATCACTTGATTCAATTCAAAGAATTTCACCGTTCAGACACTTCAACTCTATAGTCTTTCGTTTGCAATTCACAATCGCGTCATGTGTGACAGCCCGGACTGACCCTAATTGGAATGGTGGTTTCGGGACCACAAATCCAAGTCAGAATAATATTTTAAATATTATTTTTCGTGTTTATTATATGTGAATTTGCATGTGTGAAAATTTCATAAAGAAATTTGATTTTTGTGTGCTTAATTCGATAGAAAGGATTTAATCAGGTAAGTTGAAAACTTGATAGTTTAATTCATAAAGGTTGAATTGATAGTGGCTTTTTAATATGGGGCATATATGTTGCAAATAATCCCTTATTTTTAGTGATGGCCGAATGTACCCATAAAGTTTATGTGTATGCTTTATATTGGTAAGGTTAATTAAGTAAAACACATTAAAAGTCAACTTATAATATATTAAAGCATGAAAATAATAAAATAAGAAAGCCATGCATTCATCTATTATAATTGCCGAAATAAAATCAAGGAGAATGGAGAAAAAGAATTAAGCATTCGGTCCTTTGTTCAAGCAAATTAAGGTATGTTTTCAACTTAGTTTTCATTAAATTTTATGTCATTGAGTTAGTTGCTAAGTTATATTCATAGCCCAAGTCTTAATTTTTGAATTTATAGCTAAATGTTCATTCGGCCATGGAAGAGATTCATGAGATATTTGTGTTTGATGTTTAAAAATAAAAGATGAATGCAAGATGAATTATGAGCTTTAGTGAATTTTATTAAACTTGACTAAATTGTGAAAATAGAAAATTTAAGGGATGAATAGCTAAAATTATGAAATGATGAATCTTGAATAGGCTTCATGAGTATTCGGCCTTAGTAGGGTGTAAATAAATGTAGACTATTTGAGTGTTGTTAAATGTTGGATCAAATTGTTAAGGTTCGAAGTTTAAAGGGGCTATTGTGCAAAAATTTGTAAATTAGTGGGGAAAAAGGTTAATAGTCAAAATAAGTAAATGTAGATTAATTTGATTGGTATGGAGTTTAAGTAGATTTTATTTTGAAAATTGAAGATCAAGAATTAAAGCCATTGGGTGCGGACTGGGGAAAAGCCAAGATAGCCGAGTAACCTATTTCACTGTACATTAAAATTCGAGGTAAGTTTTTAAGCTATGTTTTGTGCTAAAATTGAATAAATGTTAGATACAAGAGCTGAATTGAAATATTAGGAATTTATGTCCTTGCCGAATATTATTCTCAAATATTTGAGTTGTGGTGCTTATATTATTGAGTAATTACTGTTGTAGATGTAGAAGGATAAATTGATTGAATTTTTGAATAATGAATTATGCCTAAGGTGACTAGAATGTTGAGTTGGAATTGATATGGTAATACAATGTGCCGAATGGGAAATTGAAAAAGTGTTATAGTTTGAGTTTATATGAGCTAATGCCGAATGGATGTGAAATGTTAATGTGATCTTGTGATGATTATATATGTATATGTTGCCGATTGTGAAATGGATTCTTGAAACATTATATATATGGTTATTTGTGTTAACCGAATGAGAAGGAGAGTATTAAATTATGTTAATAGTATTTTCTTGATGCATGAGTGTGTGGAAGATCATCTAAGTTCATATGTAAGAGAAGCTGATAATGTGATAAATAAGTGTTCTCATGAATTTTATATTCGAGTTATTCAGGCTTCGTGCCTAGCAGGCCTAGGGCCGATGAAATGTAAATTAGGCTAATAGCCTAACAAGTTGAATGCTTTTGAATTTATTCGGGCTATTGCCTAGTAGGTTTATTACCTGTGAATGAATATCGGACCTTGAGTCTAGCAGGCCTTATGCCGGTGTGTATGATTCGAGCCTATGCTTAGCAGGTTTATACCGGTGATTTAGTATAGGTTATATCTATGTGCTTTCTTACCGAAGTGGAGTGTGAACAAATAATGTGTTCTAAATGTTCTATTCATTTGGCCACTTAGGTAGGACAAGGTAAGCTTATATGGATTATATAGATATTCAGTTATACGCAAGCTATATGGAAACGATATATTTGGATATATAGGTTTATACAAGATTAATGTGTTCGGTTATATGAGTATTTATATGAAATAACATCTAGAACTAAATGTAAGTTCATTGAAATGGTATGTTCAAGTTTCAATGAATTCGTATAAAACGGTGTATATCCAGCCAAACTCATTTAATAAAGATACTGTTTGCTTTTAATAGTATGATTAGGCTAGTTTAAATGTTTTGAATGTTTAAATGAATTTGTTTATGTACTTAAGACTTACTAAGCTAATTATGCTTACTTTGAGTGTTTTATTTTTGTTTCTTTTTTAGACTGTTGAACCAGCTTCAAATTCGGGGATCGTTAGTCAGCTTATCACACTATCCACTGTTTTGGTATTACTATGTTTTTAACTTGACTTATGGCATGTATTAGATAGACAAGTTGCAAAGGCTTATTTTGTCATGTATATAGAAGCCATGCAAATATGGCTTTCTTTAATGTGTTTGGGTGGTTTTAAGATTTGGTTCAATGTTCTTGTTTGTTATGTGTATTCACATGTTTTGATAATTTGAGTAAGTTGATGATCTTACTTGAACAGATATATTTAATATCTATGAATGTGGATTACTAAGTTATTTTAATTTTGTAATGGAACTTTTCAGCTCGTTTTATCATTATTGAAACTAATTGGTGCTAGGTTCAGCTTTGTCTTATTTATATAGACCAAATGAATGGTGATTTATGTAACGCCCTGATTTTCGAGATTTTTCGGGTTTTTGTGATTTTTGGTGGAATTCTAAAATTTTTGAGTTTTGGATACTGATATGGTGTTTAAATGTGTTAGAGGGCCTTTAGAAGGCCCAAGCCTAAGTTAAAACCCGATAAAATATCAAGTTTGGATTTTAAGTGAAAAGGAGACTTGGTTAAGTGGGCTTTTAAGAAAAACTTTGTAAATTATGACACAAATGGGGCCTTGGTAAAGTGGGAAGGTGGCGCCACTAAACTCCTAAAAACGTGGCGTGTGGATGAGGGTAGAGAGCCTGAGTTCAAGTCACAAGGTAAGCGTATTGATACTTTTAATTTTTAGGCATGTGCCGGGCATGTGATTAACTTAAGTAGAATCGGCTAGGGCCTTAGGGAGGTTGGGTCGATTGCTTTAGTGGGCATTAGGGTTAGTTTCTTTTCTTTTTCTTTTGTTTGTCAATTAGGGTTAGCCACCTAAAGTGTTATTCTCTTCTCAAGTTTTACAATGTGACCGAAAACACAAGACTAATCCCTTGTGCCGATTTCTTCTTCTTCTTCCCCTCTCATTCATTTTTTTTTCCTGTTTTGTTTCTTCTTTAGCCGAACATCTCTACCACTCACCTCATCTCTCTGTCGATCCCATTCTTTTTTAAAGCCACCATAGCCGATTGCCATAAAAGCTGAAATCTTAAAAACTTGCTCTTGCGCCAATTTGTCCAAGCCAAAATCCCTCTATTCTTTCATTCCTTTTGATCGATTCTCACCTTCTCTAAACCCTTAGTACTTTTCAGCAACACCACTCCAAAAATATAACCTCAAATCATTATCTTCTTCACCAGTCAGAAAAGCCAAAAACACCACATCCTTAGGAGTCCATATTCGAAACTTTAGATCTCTTGGATACGAGTTCTACTATCGTTTAGGGGATAGATCTGCATCAGATCTGAGTAGAAACAGAAGGGGAATCAGTGGTAAGTGCTCATCACCTTAGATCTATTCTTATTTTGTGTTTTGGAAAAGCCGAAGTCCCTAGAGGTTAGGGAGGCTGTCGATTGGGACCTAAGACCCTAAGGGGTTGTAGTAATCGGTTTCTTTTGGTGTTAGTGTGATTCAGAGGCTGCTGACGAGGGCTTGGATCTTTGGTACGACTAGATCTAGATTTAGTCATCGGTTTTCGGCAAAGGTAAAATTTTGAGGGCCTTAGGGGCATTGGCTGAATATGGTAAGTGAACATTGAGATTGGTTATACGGCTTTGTAAACTAAAATTTGTGGTAATCAATTATAGGATATCGTGGGGGATCTCATTGCATTCGTCGTAAAACAGGTGTGTATCGAACACCCTTCTTTAGTCTAAGTCGGCAAAAGTCTAAAAGCCAAAAAATGCCGAAATTCGGGCATTTTGTGGGCTTGTGAGTACGCGAATGTTCATAAGATGGTTGGAGAGTGTTGGATTAGAAATCACAAGTGGTGAGATAGTTGGGTGTGTAATTCCGTGTTCTACGGTAATTGGGCCTCAATGGGCTAAAAGTGGGCCCAATAGGCTTACGGGCTCATATAGGTTAAATGAGTGATTAATGTGTACTGATAGATTGTAGGTTCAAAAGTGGTTAAACTGATAAATTGATCATAAAATCTGAACTAAATGGGCTTAAGTAGCTAGTAGACACTGTAGGGCCCATTAGGGGTTTTAGGGCCCATTAGCGTAAAATTGTTAAAATGAGTTAAATAACTACGGAGACGGAAGTTAGGTTATTGGAGACTAAAATATGCATGAAAACCCTAAAAACTGATAAAATTACTGAAATATCCTTAGGGACGAGAAATTACGATTTTACCCCTAGGTATAGAATTACTGTTATACCCCTAGGGTTTGATCTGACTGAACTGCATGTGTTACTATTGCCTGTTCATTACATGATTATCTGTTGCATGGCACTGGGATATTGGTGGAGGAAGTACTGAAAGTGGCTTGACCACATACTGGAGGCTTCGCCTCAACTTACTGTTATCTGAGCACCTATGCTGCAACTGTGGAGTGGAAGGCTGGGTGGGTTGAGTTATTCCCCACATGGTGTGTAGTGCTGGTACGGGTGGAGTGTAGCGGCTGGAGTTAGGCTGGGTTTGGGCTTGCATTCATATTTATTATCTGTTCTGTACTAAAATGGGCCTGTGGGCCGTACTGTTATTTGAAAAGGGCTAAGCCCAAATTACTATATCTTAGTAGGGCTTCGGCCCTGTAACTGAGACTGGTTAGGGCTTAGGCCCAATGGGCTTGAGTTGACTTGGGCTATGGATGGGCTTTCTATTCACACTGAGTTTTCCAAACTCACCCCCTTTCTTTCCATCCCTGCAAGTGAGCCCTAGTTGGTGGACTTAGAGCTGGGAGGGATTCAGAGTGGCCACGAAGATTAAATTTCTAGTTTTCAATTATTTTACATCATTATTTATTCAGAATATTTTTATTATGGTTTCTGGGCTGTAATAAGGCCGCTTTATTTATTTTATTTTGGTTTTTTAAATTATTTACTTATTTTATTTGTTTTAACTTAAGAATAATATTGTTTAAATTATTTTTGAAATTGGATTTACTTGTTTTCAAAATAACACTATAAACGAACGTTTTCAAAACCAAATGCACTTTCCAAAGAGTATCAAAAGTCACGTTTTTTTAAATAAACCTTTCACGATCGGTAGTAAATAGGGTATTTATTAAGTAAATCGAGAATTTCTCTTAAAATAACAAAAATGGTTTTGCAGAGCTCACCCTAATCTTAGTAACTAGGTAGCATGGTTAGATGTAGGTGATGTGACACATCAGATTTGGCCATAGCGTCTAGGCCGAGTTTGGGGTGTTACATTTAGTGGCATCAGAGCCCGGTTGCAACAACTTGGCTGTGGATCGGGTCCAAACAGATTTTCAAAATTTTTAAAACTTAGGCCCAAGAAAGGTATTTATGGAAAATGGTTTTTGAAAATTCAGGAAAAACTCTTTCAAGCTAGTATTCCTCGAAATATACATGTTTTGGATTTTGAAAAATTCTGAGTTTCCTGAAATCTGACAAGTGAAGAAGTGGCACACTGAATCCCTGGCACCAAGTCTGTAAGTATTTCTACTTTATATACTGTACTGTAGTGAAACAATACTGTAGTTAGAATTGAGCCTTTAATATGATACTGTAGTTAAGGTAGTATTGAGACTACAAGACTGAGACTATAAGTAACTAAACCCTAGGGAAACTGAGACTGTAGCTAGGCAACGTATTCGCGAAAACAACTCTGAAACTCTATCTTTACATAGGACACTTGTAATAAATAACTGAAATATTAACCTACTGTCATAAAATTCTAAATCAGATAAGTCAATATGAGTACGAGAACTACTCGTAGACGAGGCCACGGACGTGGACGAGGCAGTGCATAAGCTGGGTCTTCATCTTCAGAGTACATGCCAATAGGTGGGGCACGACTGCCACCGGCAGCTGAAAAAGGGCCATATGATCGGGCTGCAGGGGACGACGCTCTGTCCCAAGATATGTTAAGGGTTCTGGAAAGGGTTACTAGAGCTAATGTCGGGCCTATAAATAGAGGATCCATTTTTGAGCGACTCCGGGCTAACAGAGCAGAGGTTTTCAGGGGTGTATCTAGAGTACCCCCGAACGTAGTTGAGTACTGGCTGAAAGCTACAGAAAGAATTATGGACGACCTGGATTGCTCAGTTGGGCAAAAACTAAAGGGAGCGGTGTCTCTGCTGCGAGATGAAGCATACCAATTGTGGATTACTATGAGGGAGAGTACCCTAGCTGAGCGGGTAACCTGGGAATTGTTTAAGACGGGTTTCAAGGGAAAATACGTCGGAGCCAGCTTTATGGATGCACGTAGGAAGGAATTTCTAAACCTGACCCAGGGTAGTAGATCAGTTGCTGAGTATAAGGCAGAGTTTTTGAGGTTGAGTCGGTATGCCAGCGGAATTGTTGCTACTAAGTACGAGCGCAGTGTTCGCTTTGAGGATGGCCTCAAGGATGAACTAAGGGTGCTGATAGCTCCGCAGAGAGAGCGCAATTTTGCTGCATTGGTAGAGAAGGCTAAGATAGTCGATGAGGTGAAGTAAGCTGAATGAAAGAACCGCGATAGGGATCAGAACCGATTCAGGAGAGATTCAGGACCAGCTGGTGCTGCAAATTGGAATGTTAAGAGAGCTAGGGTGGAAGAACTGGTTCGAGCAGTTCTGGTGAACACAGTTAAACCTCAAGCTTGCAGACACTGTGGTAGAGTGCATCCGGGGGAGTGCTGGAAACATACTGAGGCATGTCTTCATTGTGGGTCAAAGGAACATAGGATTAAGGATTGTCCTAGGAGGCCAGCCCAGACTCAAGTTGCTGAACAAGGGGTTGTGCAACCTGTTCGCGGTGGACTGCCGTAGCCAAGAGGTCGAGGATAAGGTCGAGGTGGCAATGGCCGTAGACGTGGGGCACCTGGCAGGGGTGCTGGTAATGCTGAGGCTTGTCAACTAGCTTTGGTTTATGCTGCTCATCTCTAAGAGGAGGGTAATGCACTTGACATCATAACCGGTACGTTTTTGATCTCTAGCATACCCTATATTGCTCTGATAGATATGGGTTCAACCCATTCGTATGTTGCATGTGACATTTTTGGGTCATTAGGTGTGCACTCTGAGGAAACAGTGAGTGGGGTAACTGTGATAAGTCCTTTAGGTCACTCAGTTAAGGTAGAGAAACTTTTTAAGGAGGTGCCTTTAGAGACTCAAGGTAGGATTTTCTGTGGAGATTTGATGGAGTTACCATTCGGAGAATTCGATCTGATTTTAGGAATGGATTGGTTGACCAAGCATAAGGCAACTCTGGATTGTGCAGCTAATAGGATGGTGTTAAGGACTGCCAAGGATGAGGAGGTAATAGTTATTGGAGAGTGAAGGGACAACTTGTCCAATGTGGTTTCAGCCTTAAGGGCTGAAAGGTTAATTCGCAAGGGATGCGAGGCGTACTTGGCATTTGTAAGCCCAACCGAAATTGAGAATGTAACTATAGAGACAGTCAGAGCTGTTAACGAATTCCGAGATGTGTTTCCTAAGGAGCTTCCTAGATTACCTCTGAATCAAGAAGTCGAGTTTGGGATTGATTTGCTACCTGGAACGGCTCCAGTGTCCATCGTGCCTTATAGGATGGCACTGAAGGAATTAGTGGAATTGAAAGCTCAAATCCAAGAGTTGTTGGATAAGGGCTTCATTAGACCGAGTGTGTCTCCGTGGGGAGCACCATTATTGTTCGTGAAGAAGAAGGATGGGACGATGTGTATGTGCGTCGATTATCGCCAGTTGAACAAACTGACGATAAATAACAAGTATCCTCTGCCAAGAATCGACGACCTGTTTGACCAGCTTAAGGGAGCTTCAGTGTTTTCCAAGATTGATCTTCGATCTGGATACCGTCAATTGAGGGTAAAAGAGGTGGATATTCACAAGACATCATTCATAACTCAGTATGGTCACTACGAGTTTCTGGTTATGCCATTTTGGTTGACGAACGCACCTACAGCTTTTATGGATCTAATGAATCGAATGTTTCAACCTTACTTGGACCGATTCATAGTCGTCTTCATCGATGATATTCTGGTATATTCAGAAACTAAGAAGAAGCATGATGAGCATCTTCGTATTGTGCTGCAAGTGCTGAGAGACGAGCAACTCTACGCGAAGTTTAGTAAGTGTGAATTTTGGTTGCGAGAAGTGACTTTTCTTGGTCATGTTGTTCCTGCTAAGGGAATTAGGGTAGACCCTCAAAAATTTGAGGCAGTTCTAGAATGGAAGCCACCGAAGTCAATATCAGAAATTCAGAGTTTTTTGGGTCTGGCAGGCTACTACAGAAGATTTGTAGAAGGATTCTCTCTGATTGCTGCTCCATTGACGAAACGGTTGAGGAAAGGAGTAGCATTTGTTTCGACTGAGAAACAGCAAGAAGCTTTTGACAAGTTGAAAAAGGTATTGACTGAGGCGCCAGTGTTGATTCAACTAGAGTCTGGGAAGGACTTCACTGTGTACAGCGATGCGTCGCATGTGGGTTTAGGATGTGTACTGATGCAAGAAGGTAAGGTAGTCACTTATGCTTCGTGACAGCTGAAGTGTCATGAATCAAATTACCCTACACATGATCTAGAGTTGGCCGCAGTGGTCTTCACATTGAAAATCTGGAGACATTATCTATATAGGGAAAAGTATATTATATACATAGACCATCAAAGTCCCAAGTATCTGTTGACTCAGAAGGAGTTAAACCTTAGGCAATGAAGATGGATAGAGTTGCTTAAGGATTATGACTGTTCGATTGAGTATCACCCAGGCAAGGCTAATGTGGTGGCTGTTGCATTGAGTCGAAGGGTTGTTGCTGATTTGAGAGCTATATTTGCATGTTTGAGTCTGTACGACAATGGAAGTCTGTTGGCGAAGTTACAAGTGATACTGGACTGAACAGATTAAGGAGAAACAGTTAAAGGATGATTCGTTCGTTCTTCGATTTCAGCAAGCTGAGAATGAGGAGAATTCAAATTTTAGATTGAATGCTGATGGAGTTCTTTGCTTTCGTGGAAGAGTTTGTATTCTGAAGGACTCTGAATTGAGGCAGTCGATTCTGAAAGAGGCTTATGGTGGACCTTGTGCTATGCATCCTGGAGGGAATAAGTTGTATCAAGACTTGAGGGAGGTGTACTGGCGGCCTAGACTAAAACGAAAGGTGACTGAATTTGTTGGGAAATGTCTGACGTTCCAGCAAGTTAAGGCTGAGCACCAACTACCTTCTAGGTTGCTTCAACTGGTGAAAATTCCACTTTGGAAGTGGGAGAGAGTAACTATGGATTTCGTGAGTGGACTACCTTTGACACCCTCCAAGAAAGATTCAATGTGGGTGATTGTGGATAGGTTAACGAATTCTGCCCATTTTATACCTGTCTGAACTAATTACTCACTTCAGAAATTGGCCAAGTTGTATGTGGCGGAGATAGTGCGACTGCATGGGGTGCCAGTTTCGATTATTTCTGATCGAGACCCTAGGTTCACATCTCGATTCTGGCAGAAGTTGCATGAGGCGTTGGGTACGCAGTTGGACTTTAGCACTGCTTTTCACCTCAGATAGATGGACAGTCAGAAAGGCTTATCCAAGTTCTGGAGGATATATTAAGAGGTTGAATTATCGACTTTCGAGGTAGTTAGGAGGACTACTTGCCATTGGCAGAATTTGTGTACAACAACAGTTATCAAGCAAGTATTCAGATGGCTCCATATGAGGCACTTTATGGGCGAAGATGTTGTACGCCTACGTGTTGGACAGAGTTAGGAGAACGACAAATTCTTAGACCAAAGTTAGTGGCAGATACTGAAAGTAAGGTTAGATTGATAAGAGACCGGTTAAAGAAGGCGTCTGATAGGCAGAAATCGTATACGGATCGAAAGCGGAAGGAGATTGAGTTCGCTGTTAGGGATATGGTCTTCTTGAAGGTTTCACCTTGGAAGAAGATCTTAAGATTTGGTAAGAAAGGCAAACTGAGTCTGCGATTTATATGGCCTTATCGGGTTCTTAAACGGGTAGGGCCAGTAGCGTATCAGCTGGAGTTACCACCAGAGTTGGATAGAATCCATGACGTCTTCCGTGTGTCCATGTTAAGACGATATCGATCAGATCCTTCACATGTTGTGCCAGTGGAGCAGATTGAAGTGAAGACTGATTTGACCTTTGAGGAGGAACCCGTGCAAATTCTAGATCGAGAGGTTAGAGTTTTAAGAAGGAAGTCAGTTCTATTAGTAAAAGTACTTTGGCGCAATCATGGCAGAGAAGAGGCTACTTCGGAGCCAAAAGAGACGATGCGTCAACAATATCCTCAACTATTTGGATCAGGTAAATTTCAAGGCTGAAATTCCTTTAAGTGGGGTAGAGTTGTAATGCCCTGATTTTCGGGATTTTTCTAGTTTTTGTGATTTTTGGTGAAATTCTAAAATTTTTGAGTTTTGGATATTGATATGGTGTTTAAACGTGTTAGAGGGCCTTTAGAAGGCCCAAGACTAAGTTAAAACCCGGTAAAATATCAAGTTTGGATTTCAATTGAAAAGGAGACTTGGTTAAGTGGGCTTTTAAGAAAAACTTCGTAAATTATGACGCAAATGGGGCCTTGGTAAAGTGGCAAGGTGGTGCCACTAAACTCCTAAAAAAGTGGCGTGTGGATGAGGGTAGAGGGCCTGAATTTGAGTCACAAGGTAAGCGTATTGATACTTTTAATTTTTAGGCATGTGCCGGGCATGTGATTAACTTAAGTAGAACCGGCTAGGGCCTTAGAGAGGTTGGGTCGATTGCTTTAGTGGGCATTAGGATTAGTTTCTTTTCCTTTTCTTTTGTTTGTCAATTATGGTTAGCCACCTAAAGTGTTATTCTCTTCTCAAGTTTCACAAAGTGACCGTAAACACAAGACTAATCCCTTGTGCCGATTTCTTTTTCTTCTTCCCCTCTCCTTCATTTTTTTTCTTTTTTGTTTCTTCTCTAGCCGAACATCTCTACCACTCATCTGATTCTCTCTGTTGATCTGATTCTTTTTCAAAGCCACCATAGTCGATTGCCATAAAAGCCGAAATCCCAAAAACTTGCTCTTCTGCCGATTTCTCTAAGCCAAAATTCCTCTATTCTTTTCATCCCTTTTGACTGATTTTCACCTTATTTAAAACCTTAGTACTTGTTGGCAACACCACTCCAAAACTATAACCCCAAATCATCATCTTCTTCTCCAGTCAAAAAAGCCGAAAACGCCACATCCTTAGGAGTCCTTAGCCGAAACTTTAGATCTCCTGGATTTGAGTTCTACTATCGTTTAGGGGCTAGATCTGCATCAGATCTGAGTAAAAACAGAAGGGGAATCAGTGGTAAGTGCTCATCACCTCAGATCAATTCTTAATTTGTGTTTTGGAAAAGCCAAAGTCCCTAGAGGTTAGAGAGGCTGTCGATTGGGACCTAAGGCCCTAAGGGGTTGTAGTAATTGGTTTCTTTTGGTGTTAGTGTGATTCAGAGGCTGCTGACGAGGGCTTGGATCTTTGGTACAACTAGATCTAGATCTAGTCATCAGTTTTCGACAAAGGTAAGATTTTGAGGGTCTTAGGGGCATTGGCCGAATATGGTAAATGAACATTGAGATTGGTTATACGGATTTGTAAACTTAAAGTTGTGGTAATCAATTGTAGGATATCATGGGGGGATCTTATTGTAGTCGTCGCAAAACAGGTGTGTATCGAACACCCTTCTTTAGTGTAAGTCTGTAACACCCCTAGACCTATACCCGTCACCGGAGGGTAGAAAGGCATTACCTGAAGTTCTTTTAAGCTAACATATCATCACTCGAACCAAACATGTTATCAATTCAATTAAATTATAACATTCACAAATCAGTTAAAAGAAGATGCACCACCTTTTAAACATACCCACATTTCAATACAATTCATGCACTTATAGAGAGTTTGCTAAGTCACCCCTGCCCTAAGAAATTTGCTTTGGCCGAGTGACCGTACTCAACAAGGCACATCATACAAACATTTACAATTGAAATTCACACCATACAATATTTAACCTTATCGACATAAAATAAACCACAAGCAAGTATATATATATAGCGTCTTAGGGAGCCATTTTCACATGGCTTAAAACATTTACAAGTTCAGATGTATCAAAATCTATCCTATACATGCCATCTTGAAAGGGGTACTACAAAAAAAAAATACCAATTTAGGGTTGGATAGTGTGAACAACTTTGACTTAAGATCATCGAGTCCATAGCTGCCATCCCAAAACTGTAAAACAGAGTATTTGGAACAAAACCGAGTAAGCATGCCAATGCTTAGTAAGTTATAAACAACAGGATCGTTAAAATATATATATTTATATCTGAATGAAAAGTAAGATTTTCCAGTTATTCCCTTGTATAGATAGTACCTAACAAGTATTCATCCTATCATTCATGACGATCCTTCATGTCTTTATTTTAACCATATTACAAAGGTAGTAGCATAATACTCAACTAAAATCATTCCAAGGCCGAATATGTTCCAATTAAATTCCATGTTATAATCATAATTACCCATACAAATCACATATACACAAGGTTGATCTCTTATAGTCAGAAATCATATCTCATGAACAGGTCGAGAGCATTTAAATACATATCGATAACAGACAAAATGTCCTCATAAATTATTGAATTCGCAGATCTATATGGAACCACCTTTTCAAATAGGAATAAATTACATACGTAAATGGCGTACGATATGTGGATTCATTTGTCGAGTTACCTTAACATAAATTTGAGAATTTTACACACAAATACTTACGAAATTCTAACCTTTAAATAACATAAACACGGATGCCCTTCGGAACTAAATCAGAATTTAACTTTGGCTCAAAGCCCATCGGAACTAGGTCCGGCTCTCACACTGGCTCGAAAGCCCTTCGAGACTAAGCTTGGATCATCACACAGGTTCGTAAACCCTTCGAGACTAAGCTCGGATCATCACATTGGTTCGTAAACCCTTCGAGACTAAGCTCGGATCATAAAACTTGATACATTCGCACTTGTACATATATATCAAGTCATATTCGAATCTCTTTCACAATGCTTAATTACCATAACAACATGTATACCAATACACAACATTCGGTTCTCTAGAAATAACATAGGGAAGTTTTCCTTCCGAATGATGGCTAAATTCAACGTAGCATACGGTCTCCAAACATTCCGCAAACTTATCTCTTCTATAACAACATTCAAGCATAGTCCTTAAGTCTAAAATTCACATAGTATGCGTACTTAATATAAATTCATTAGGACACAAGCTAAAATTTATTTCTTAAGAGCTTACCTCGTACTTTCTGATTAAATACAGGGCGACTATTCCGTCACTTTGGCTTCCCCTTATCCGAAGTTGTCCCTCGATGCTCTTGAGCTAAGGGTACAAAATTTAAATCATCAGAGTCCCGTTATAAAGGCTCATGGCCGATTGTTCCTTAAGATTAACAATTCACACACATATATACAAGTTATATATATCAATACATAGGCATCAAATTTTCTCAAAATTTTAGTCATGCCTACAATTGTTTTAAAACACGGAGATTTCTAATTTCTTTCACTAAGACATTATTCGGCAAAGTGCACATACTTGTTCTAATGTTTTAGCATCTAAACTTCGACAAAATCAATGCATTTATACCAAAGCCGCATACACATGAATATTTTTGTGCAAAATGTACCAACGGTCAAACATATAAGTATATTTATACATATATACTTACTCATTTAAATCTAAAAATTAAATCACACTCATCACTTAACCCCAAAGCCTATCGAGGTTCCCTTTGTACTTTCCAACATTCATACGGCAATATGATATTTACCATTATTCATCCATTTCATAAAACCTTTCATTGATATAGACATACATAGTAATGATATAACCAAAATTGGTTATAATTTTTACTAACATTTCTAACTTCAACCTATGGTTCATGCTAGGCAACCATCAAGACTGAATGTCCCTTTAATGTTACAATTGACTTTACCCAAATCCAAAATCATAAAGAACACACTTGTTACCCAAGTTCAACTCTAGGTTCACAATCGGCAATATGGACATGTCCTAGCACATTAACTGATTCCCAAATTATTATGTAATCCCCCTAATTGCACATTCAACTAGCATAAACTTCACCTGTCCTCCATTTTCTACTCAAACATGAAAACAACAATCATCCCCAAAGTTCTTATTCATTACCAAAAGCATATATAAAAACCAACTCAAAAATCCATACATGGGCTATGTCAAGGACCCAAAAATCAACCAAATATCACAAAATTTCAAGAAACAACATCAAATACTTACCTTAATTTGAGCATATGCTAGCCGAAATCCTTTGTTCTTTATTTTCTTTTCTTACCTTAGGTGAAATAGGCAAAACAAGAGATTGGTGCCTTGTTCTTTTCACCCAAATATTATTATTATTATTTCCTTAATTAAAGTGTGCATAATTGGACAAAATACATTTATAATATACACTTTCTAATCATCACATCACAATGGCCGGCCACTACATGCAATAAACGACAAATTGACATGCAAGTCCCTATGTTTAAAGTCTTGAAATCTTTAATCACTTTAATTTGTCTATCAAGGTTTCAAATTTTCACACATAAGTCCTTGTCCCTAATTCCACCTTTAAAAAGACGATTCAAACACTCAAAATTTCACACAAATATTTATCACATAAAATAACCATAGCATGATATAATCACTTATTTTTATGACTCGATTTAGCAGTCCCGAAACCACTTTTCGACTAGGGTCCAAATACGGCTGTCACAAAGTCGGCATAAGTCTAAAAGCCGAAATGCCAAAATTCAGACATTTCATGGGCTTGTGAGTATGCGAATGTTCACAAGATGGCTGGAGATCGTTGGATTGGAAATCGCAAGTGGTGAGATAGTTGGGTGTGTAATTTCGTGTTCTTCGGTAATTGGGCCTCGATGGGCTAAAAGTGGGCCCAATGGGCTTACTGGCCCATATAGGTGAAATGAGTGATTAATGTGTACTGATAGGCTGTAGGTTCAAAACTGGTTAAACTGATAAATTGATTATAAAATCTGAACTAAATGGGCTTAAGTAGCTAGTAGACACTAGAGGTCCTCATGGATCGGGCCGGGCCGGGTTCGGGCCGATCAACTAAAAATCTAGGCCCATTCATCGGGCTCGGGCCAGGCCGGGCCTAAAAAATGGGCCTAAAATTTTGCCCAAGCCTGACCCATATAAAAATGCTAAAACTCGAGCCCGGCCCAGCCCAGCCCACCCGTATTAATTTTTTATATTATTTTATATAATTTTTAAATATATATAATACATCAAAAATACTAAAAAAATTAAAATAAATATTTCCCAACAAATTGAGAATTAATTTTAAAAAATATGTAGACTTAAATAACACTAAGATAAATGCAAATTAACAAGTAAATACCTCTAAAATAATAACAAAATTAACAAATGCCTTTAAAATAATAACAAAATTAACAATAAAATAAGTTTTGTATAATATCCAAACAATAACAACAAAATATAGCAACATAATAGTAATATGGTATCAAAATAGGGAGAAAACATCAAGAAAATAACATTCAAAATAAAAAATTACATATTTTTTCATTTAGTAAATTCGGGCCGGGTCGGGCCGAGCTCGGGCCAAAAATACCTTACCCGAGGCCCGACCCATTTTTTAAACGGGCCTTATTTTTTTGCCCAAGCCCATTTTTCGAGCCTATATTTTTTCCCAAACCCTCCCACATTTCGGGCGGGCATTCGGGCCGGGCCGGGCCGCTCGACCCATGAGCAGGTCTAGTAGACATTGTAGGGCCCATTAGAGGTTTTAGGGCCCATTAGCGTAAAATTGTTAAAACCCTAAAAACTGAGACGGAAGTTAGGTTATTCGAGACTGAAATATGCATGAAAACCCTAAAAACTGATAAAGTTACTGAAGTATCCTTTGGGACGAGAAATTACGATTTTACCCCCAGGTGTAGAATTACCGTTATACCCCTAGGGTTTGATCTGACTGAACTGCATGTGTTACTATTGCCTGTTCATTACATGATTATTGTAACACTCTGAATTTGGGTCTAGAAGAATTGGGTTTCGAAGTCTGGGTTGAATAAATGGAAACCTGAGTAATTGAGAAGTTTTAAATATTATCGTTCAAGAAAAAATTATTTTGAATTACTATTAGAAAATTCTTACTAAATTTATTATTACTGATATTTTAAATTCTTACTGTATCTATTGATGTTTTTAAATTTCTATGAAAATGATAAATTATTATTATTTTTATATAATTATTAGATAAGTATTGTTGTTAATTTGATGTTTAAATTAAATTATTAGAAATATTATTGTATTTATTTTTGCTGATTTATGAAAATTATAAATTATTTTTATTTTTATTTAAAAATATATATATATAATGTTTGGTTTCAAACTTTTAAAAAAGTGGAAAAGAAAGAAATTGTTTTAAATTTGCTTCATATAGGAATCTGGGCATTAAGGGGTTATTAAATAGTTGGGCAAAGATTGAGCATAAAGGAAAGCTCGGCCCAGTGGTTAGAACGCTAAGCTGTAGGTTGGAGGGCCGGAGTTCGACTCCCAGCGTGCGCAAATGGTGTTACTTTTTCTTTTAAGTAAAGAGGGTTGCGTTACAATACCTTAAGAGGTGTTGCGATTGGAATATGACACAAATAGGCTTGTGGCGCAGCGGCAGCGGTGCGTTAGGAGTCCCAAGGTGGCACGGGTTCAAATCCAGGCGCAAGTAGGTTTTGATTTTATTTTTAAAGGACCAGGACTTCAGTAGGTATGGCTTATAATTAATTGAGACGATATATTACTAAAGGCAAAGCTGCGGCGTAGTGTCCAGCAACGTGCTAGGCTTACCTGGAGGTCCCAGGTTCGAGCGGAAGTGCGCGCAGGAGAAGGCTGTTTTTGCTGGGCTCGCGTGGGAAGTGGCGTGCTGGACTGGGACGCTTCCTAGCAGCAGGATGGAGCGGTCAAAGCGGCATGGAGTGCTGCTGATTCGGTTAAGAGATTTGGATGAAATCCAAATCCAATTGTTGCTAAAATCAGGGAAGAAATTGGAAGCAATCCAAATTCGTTTTGGATGGAATTTAAATCTGATTCTGAGGCTTGATCTGTTTGGGTCTATGGTTGAAATTATGTTACACACTGAGTTTTCCAAAACTCATCCCTTTTCCTTCTATCCTTTCAGGTGAGCCCTAGACTGTGGACTTGGAGCTGGGAAGGATTCAGAGTGGCCACGAAGACTGCGTTTCGGGTTTTAAATTAACTAATTCAGTATTTTAATTTAATCTTAGTTATTCTTATTTTGGTTTTGGGTTTGTAATAAGGGCCTCTTTAATTATTTTTATTTTGGGTTTTTATTCTTTACTTATTTAAATTGACTTTAGTTTAAGTAGGATATTATTTAAATCAATTTGAAAATGAATGATTTTAAGACGCGGTTTTTATAAAAGTACTTGTTTTCAAAATAACATGATAACCAAGCAAAGCTTCCGCAATTTTTTGTTCTTGTAAATGTTTTTCATAAATATATATCTTCAATATGTTTACACTTAATTTGAAAATAGACAAGTCACAAGGTTAAAGTGTGGCAATGGATGTGTGCATGTCTAGGAGTGGATCTAGCAAGAGCTTGGTACTTAAGCAGTCTAAATGACTCACCTCCTCTTCTCTTGAATCCTACCTGGTGCATAGTATCCATTCACTTTAAGCCATAACAAAGAGGATCTGATTTTCTGATAACATGTTTTCCGCAACTACAGAAGTTTACGAGTTTTCAAAATTTCCTATAAGATTTTACAAAGTTGTTAACAAAGTTTTAATAATAACTCACGTTTTGGAAAGATAAACATGAAGTAAGGTTTATGCAAATCTTTCGATAAAAGTTTCTAAACATTACGAAGGGTTTTCAATGAAAATATGGTTTTCGAAAAACACTTCAATGTGACACCAGACTTGGCCGTAACGTCCAGGCCAGGTTTGAGGTGTTACAATTATCTATTGCATGGCACTGGGATATTGGGGGAGGAAGTACTGAGAGTGGCTTGACCACGTACTAGAGGCTTCGCCTCAACTTACTGTTATCTGAGCAACTATGCTGCAACTGTGGAGTGTAGGGCCGGGTGGGTTGAGTTATTCCCCACATGGCGTGTAGGGCTGGTACGGGTGGAGCGTAGCGGCTGGATTTAGGCTGGGTTTGGGCTTGCATTCATATTTATTATCTATTCTATACTGAAATGGGCCTATGGGCCGTACAGTTATCTGAAAAGGGCTAAGCCCAGATTATCGTATCTAAGTAGGGCTTCGGCCTTGTAACTGAGACTGGTTACGGCTTAGGCCCAATGGGCTTGAGCTGACTTGGGCTCTTGATGGGCTTTCTATTCACACTGAGTTTTCCAAACTCACCCCCCTTTTTTTCCATCCATGCAGGTGAGCCCTAGTTGGTGGACTTAGAGTTGGGAGGGATTTAGAGTGGCCACAAAGATTAAATTTCTGGTTTTCAATTATTTTACTTTATTATTTATTCAAATTATATTTATTATGGTTTCTGGGCTGTAATAAGGCCGCTTTATTTATTTTATTTTGGTTTTTTAAATTCTTTACTTATTTTATTTGTTTTAACTTAAGAATAATATTGTTTAAATTGTTTTTGAAATCAGATTTACTTGTTTTCAAAATAACACGATAAACGAACGCTTTCAAAACCAAATGCACTTTCCAAAGATATTAAAAGTCACGTTTTTTTAAATAAACCTTTCACGATCAGTAGTAAATAGAACATTTATTAAGTAAATCGGGAATTTCTCTTAAAATAACAAAAACGGTTTTGCAGAGCTCACCCTAATCTTAGTAACTAGGTAACATGGTTAGATGTAGATGATGTGACACACCAGATTTGGCCATAGCGTCTGGGCAGGGTTTAGGGTGTTACAATTTATATCTTGTAATGGCAAAGTTTTTAAAATAGGCTTATATATATATATACATGTGAATGGAAAATTTTATTTTGAGCTTTATGTATCGATGTGTTGCACAATAAGAAAATGCATAACAAATATGGTATTTTCGGTCATATATGTGAATATGTATATTTTATGTTATTGTGACCTTTATATGATAGTATGAATTGTATCACATTAAGATAACCTCATGAGTAAACCATTGGTAACTTAGTAGTATAGTAAAGTAGAAATTAATTAGGTAAGAAAATTATTGCATATTCGGCTACATCACTTCAAAATGACTATTTATATAGAAATTTTATTTTAAGTTTAAATAGTAGTCTACTTTCATTATTAGCAGTGACATGGTGATTTAATTTACTTATAAAATCATGTATAAGGAATAAATATTTTGTAATGAGTTATGATTATTGTATGAGTTTGTATTTAATTGATTTATGAAACTTGTTCGTATGACAGTGAATTGATCAAATATTGTGCGTTAAATTCGAAATGTTTTGTGACCCTCTCCGGCGACGGACGTGGGTTAAATGGGTGTTACATCATGCATATTCAGCCAATCCATGTCCAGTATCACATCGAACTCATCAAGCGGTAGGAGCATCAAGTCAGCCAGAAAACATTATCCCTGGGTCATCAATGGAAATTTCTTACAAATTTTATCAACTAACACTGACTTACCTAACAGATTCGATACTTTAACTACGAATTCTGTAGACTCTAAGTGTAAACCCTTTTTAAACACTAATTCCATACAGATATACGAATGAGTTGATCCAGGATCTATCAACGTAACTATATCAGTGTTAAAAAGAGAAAATGTACCAGTAATGACATCAGGCGACGAGGCTTCCTCGTATGCACCTATGGCATAGGCTCGAGCAGGAGTGCATGTCTTAGATCTAACATTTGAATCTCGTGTAGCGTTGTAGTTTCCACTCTGATTCCCAACATTCTGGGGTGGTCTACCTCTAGTAATAGTATTGCTAACTTTTACGGATTACTCTTTAACAATAATAGACCTCTCTGGACAGTCTCGGAGATAATGATCTAGTGACCCACATATGAAACATGCTCCACTTTTCAATCTGCATTTACCAAAGTGCTTTTGATTACAATGCTTGCAATTAGGTCCTGAATTTCTTAGACTACCCACACTAGCAACAGATGTCGTCTGGGGCTTCGGATGAAATGATCTTGCATCTCTATCTCTGATTGTTACACCTACAAAAGCAGTGGAACGGGGATGAAAGTCTTTAGATTTCTTTGATTTGGACTGATCTGACTTACTCAGAAATCTCTTTCTGGACTCTCTCGATTCAAAATTAGCTTTTCGCTTCTCTTTAGCAAGTTCCTCAGCTTTACAAGCCCTATCAACCAGAACAACAAACTCTTTTAGCTCGAGAATCCCTACTAACAATCAGATATCTTCATTCAATCCATCCTCAAATCATTTACACATTATAGCTTCGGTAGAAATACACCCAGGAGCATACTTACTGAGTCGCACGAACTCTCTTTCATATTCGGTTACTATCATACGACCCTGCTTCAGATCGAGGAACTCTTTTCTTTTCTGGTCGATAAATCGCTGGCTAATATATTAAGGTATTCCTCCACTAGTATGCTGAATCTCATAATAAAAAAATAGCACATTTTAAACATTTATCCGGTGTGTAGGATAGTTCATCAAAAACCCTGATCGTATTTTCAAGCCAGAACTCGGCCCTCTCAGCATCATCACAAGCTGTAGCTCTGAATTCTTCGATCCCATATTTTTGTATCTTATCAACTGGAGGTCTGTCCAACCTCAAAGGATCTATACCTCGTATAATTCCAGGGTTTGGTTGGGGAAGTAGAGGGGGTAGAGGTTATGGAGTAGCCGGGTTTGCTCACACAAATTCGAAAAACTATTCAGACATCATTTTGAAGAAAGCTTATTTAGGTTCACCCTGACTGCCTGTAGCAGGGCTCGATTTAGAAAGCAGGAGCTCTTTGAGCGGGAGGTGGCTCATTACTTTCAACATAGTCAACCATTGCTCGATTTGGATCCATTTACTATATAAAACAAAATTCAGAAGATGTCAGGAGATATCGCACTATCACAATTACATATATGGCATGTATAGCTAGACACGTATACTATATGAAAGCCTTATAATAAACTAAGTCGTAGCTCTGATGCCAATAAATGTAACACCCCTATCCTGTAACCATCACCGGAATAGGTAAGGGCATTACCGGACTTGTAACTCAGGTCAAAATAAAGTAACATCAAACCTATAACATATAATATCATAATCCAATAGCTTTTCAATCATTCATAGACAAATCATACTTTAATCATACATATAAAACTCTATTGATACAAAAGGGACCAATTTGAATACATTTAAAAGATGTAAGTAAACATAAGAAAATTTTTTAGAATAGGGTCACACGATAATGTGCCCAAGCCGTGTGCCTCACACGGCTACAGACACACCCATGTGTCCAGGACGTGTGGAAACAGGATATAATACTAACTTACACCCACGGCCATAAGACACGCTTGTGTGTCTTGGCTGTGTGGCAACTTGACTTGGCTATACAGGTACCAGACATGCCTATGTGTCCAGCTAGTGTGCAAAACTGACTTAATTAACCATAAACAGGGGTCACACAGTCGAGATACATGCCCGTGTACTCTGACTATATGGAACGAAGTAGGCTTATTTTAAGCCATTTTCGCACCCCATTAGGTCATGTGCCTAAAACATCAATTGCATAACAATTACATATACTCAATGCACACCATTTCAACCAATTCCAAATATTAAATAGACCATTTCATATCAACCAATTCATGTCACATAAATAACACAAACATGGATACATTTCAAGTACCTATTTCAAGTCAACACCTACATTTTGTAACTCAATCCTAATTCACAAATAACCTCATACCAAATGATTATTTCAACATCTCAAAATCATACATATAGCATTTTATTCAAAACCATAAAACATACCATTTGAACATTCATCAAATCAAGGTCATTTACCAATTTACCATAACAATGCATTCACATATCAATAAAAGACATATCATATAAAGTCCTCATACCAAAACATCCACTTCAAGATCAAGCCATATCACATAGCTTGATTAGGTGCCAAAATCATACCACATTCATTAACATAGATAACCATATACATCAATTTATAAACTAGCCTATACATGCCATATTTACAATATTTACAAAGATCCAAAAGTACCAAAGGTTAACTTGGATAGTGCGATGGCCATATTCGACTTCGTCTTAATCGAGCTAGCTTTCGAATCTATAAAACACGGGAAAATAACCAGAGTAAGCTTTGAAAGCTTAGTAAGCCCGTATAATATAGAAACAAACTTACCAAAATATCAATAAGCATTTAAAGTAATATAAACCAACTCATATGCTCACATTGCCTATTCACATGATTCAATCACATGTTAGTAACATAGCAATCATGTTTTCACCTATTCAAAAGTTGTAAGAACATATAACATCCTTGTACTTATAATTCCTATATCAATTCATCTATTCATCAAGTGTTCATTTAGATAAGATCATATAACCATATAACCATTTATCAAACATATCACATGTCTCAAATAATATATAAAACATGTATCATATAACTTGTATTCTTCTACTTGTAACATATAATTCATACCATTCATGTAGGTCATATATCATATACTCTGAAACCATATACCTCTCGTATCAATTAATCTTATACATCTTGTGTCATGTATAACATGTATTCATTTCAGTAAAATGCCTGTTCAACCTTTGGAAACATCAAATGTTACTCGAGTGATACAAACACAGTGTATATATAAACATGTAATCCTTCAATTCATCATGTATGCTCTTACGAGCCATGTAGTGTGGTAAGCCCAAAGGCTAAACATGTAAGCCTGAAGGTTGAACAGTAAGCCCAGAGGCTGAATGGTAAGCTCGTAGGTTGAACGGTAAGCCAAAAGGCTAAATAGTCAGCCCGAAGGCTGAACGATAAGCTCGAATGCTGAATAGTAAGCTCATGATCTGCGGTGAGTCCGTAACAAATGCAGGAACTCAACCAACCTATAGCCCTAGTGACATGTCACTCATATCCTACGACTTTATACGGTTCAAACGAGACTCCGTAATCATTTTAAACATATATCTAACAGGCATTTTTATATTTTATTTCCTATATACATATTTATACAATATGTAATTCAAACATGTATTCAATAGGCAATTAATGTCATAATTCATTCATTGAGTTAAATGGTAATTTTGCCAAAAATATCTGTTAGGCTAAATTTAATATGAATTATATTGAGTTGAGTTAAATTTATTCGTATAGATCATGTCAGACCTCGTACAGAGTTAGATCGAGGCAAAGAGGAAATGGCATATATCCATATATGCTTTAATCAAAATATATGTATGTGGATTGTATAATTGCTATGTATAATTATCGATCACATATCCGACAACGTGCAATGACTACCGAGCCTCATTTGAACATTAGGAATTTGTAGGATACAAATGACATGTCATTAGGATTACCGATTCTCAGCTTAAGAGGGCTTATCGATATTCAGCTCGCATGAGCTTACCGTTACTCAGCTTGTATGAGCTTACAGATTACATCTCATAATAGCATACCGATTTAGAGCTCGTATGAGCATACATGTACAAGAATTGACAGATTATAGTTCAGTACACCTATGTGTGCTACCCGAGTATCCAATGATATTCTAAATGGTTCAACAGGCACAGTTCTATTACAATATTATATGAGTTCGATATGAACTATTACATGTATTTACATGAAATACATGAAATTGATGTTACATGATACATTGATATATGAAATGAATAATACATGTATATGAAATGTGATTACTTGTTGAATTCATCCATGTGTATTGGATTTTATATATGATTTACATGGCTAATATATTGGTGAACATATGTTTAGGCTTTTAGCCAAATTGGTTGGAATATGTTATGTTTACTTTCCTAAATTGTGGTTAAATGGTAAGTTGCATTCTTCGTTATATGAACTTACTAAGCTTAAATGCTTACTATATGTTATTATTCATTTTTTATAGTGATTTGGAAGCTCGTTTGGGTTAGAAGCTTGTCGTAGCTATATCACACTATCCATTGGCTCTTTGGTACTTTCGGTTGTTTAATTTTGGTTATAATGGCATGTATGGGTTATTTCGATAAATATTGGCCATGTGTGATGTTGTGGTTGTGTATGCTTTGGCTTATGTTTTAGTATACTTTGCTATGTATATATAAATGGCCTTATCATGTTTGATGTGTATTTTGGTATGGTTAATATGTAAATTGATTTATATTTGAATGATGAAAATGATATGGTAGTTGAATATGCATATGGATATGTATTATAATTTGGAGTGATTTAGTGCTTGTCATGGAAAGCACATATGTATAATGATATTATTTCCTAATGGTTTGTATTGGTGCTTTTAGTGCACAAGTTACATGTGAATTATATGACCATTTTATGCGAGAGATCAAGTACATAAATGGTACTAAATTGTATGTTCTGAGTAATGACCTACATGGTAAGTTTTGGTACAAGTATGCATTTAAGTTTGTTAAACAATTGGATATATTGAATGTTTAGATGTACATGTTATAAGTTTTCATTTGAGGTGCCTAAGGGCATATTGGTTGTATGTGAAGATATTACATGTTTCTGGCTTGATTTTGGATTGTTTTGGATGCCTCTTTATGACTTGTGTATATGCAAAATGTTGAGTTTAGGTTGGTGCCAAATTGGGTGAGAAATATGGCTCGTAAAATGGCCTATTTTCGTCTACATAGGCAGAGACACGGATGTGTGTCTCAACTGTGTGTGACACATGGCCAAGTGACACAGTCATGTGTCCCCTGTAGCTTTATAAAGTTTTGCAAGTCAAGTGTTATGCAAGCCTAGCACACGACCTGGCACACAAGTGTGTGAGGTTACATCAACAGGGTACTCAGCTTGGCACATGGGTATGTGGCATGGCCATGTGACCCAAGTCAGTGAGTTACACGAGTAAGGACACTACTATGTGTCCCATTTTTGAATGCCCACACGGCCTAGGACATGGGCTTGTCTCTTGGCTGGGTGAGTTACACCATCTAGAAACACAGCCGTGTGACCCCTACAGCTTTGAAAATTTGCAATGTTTTTTGAAAATTCTATGAGTTTTTTATTTAGTCTCGACTTGTTTCTAACGTGTATTTTAGGTCACGAGGGATCGTATAATGGATAGTATGTAAACTCTGGTAATGCTTCGTAACCCTGTTCCGGCAATGGATACAGGTTAGGGGTGTTACAACGAACTCTCAAAACTTTCGTCCAAGGAAAAACCTTTAGGAAGACTCGGTCACCAACACCAAACTCGATATCCTTACTCTTCAAGTTAGAATACAATTTTTGCTGGTCTAATACTACTTTCAAACAGTCCCAGATCATCTTCACAGTATTCTCAATCTCTTGCACTAAATCCAGTCCCAACACATTTTTCTCCCTTAACTCGATCTAACACAAAGGTGTTCTACACTTGCGTCCATAAAGAGCTTCACAATGAGCCATCTGGATGCTTGACTAGAAGATATTATTATAAGCGAATTCTGCAAGGGGCAACTGTTTCAACCAACTGCCTTGGAAATCAATAACACAGTCTCTCAGCATATCTTCGAGAATCTAGATAACTCTCTCTGACTGCCCATCAGACTGTTGATAAAAGGCAGTGCTGAAATTCAACCTTGTATGGACAACTTCATGTAGCTTCTTCCAAAGCCATGACGTAAACCTAGGATCTTGATCAAAAATGATGGAAACCGATACACCATGAAGTCTCATGATTTTGAAGATATACAATCTCACCAACTTCTGTAATGAATAATCGGTATGCACTGGAAGAAAGTGGGTAGACTTGGTCAACTGATCAGCAATCACCCAATTGGAGTATTTTCTCAAGGGTTTTCAAGGTAAACCACTCACAAAATCCGTGGTGACGTGTTCTCATTTCCATAGAGGAATTTGAATGGGTTGGAGCAAACTAAATGGAAATTGGTGCGTAGAACCTTGTTAGCACACCAAGCATCTTACCACAAAGTCAGTCACACCATGCTTCAATCCCGGCCACCGATATGCTCATGAAGATCTCAATACATCTTGCTCCCACTGAGGTGCATAGCATAAAGACTACTATGCGCTTCCCTCAGAATGGATTGCTTCAACTCTGAACCTGATGGTACATAATATCTGCCACGATAGTACAAAACTCCTTTAGAAAAATCCGAAGTCTTTCCTTGCCCAATAAGTTTCATATGAGGTGCAAAAGATGTATCAGACAATTACTTTAACTTAATCTCCTCTAAAAAAGTAGATAGTACTTGCAATTCCGTGAGTAAGCCACCATCCTCAAACAAACTCAATCTAGCATAGAATGCCCTTAACTCGCCCATCTCATTTCTACTCAAGGCATCAGCTGCGACATTAGCTTTACCTAGATGGTACTCGATAGTGTAGTCATAATCCTTTAAAAGCTCTATCCAATGCCTTTGTCTCAAGTTCATCTACTTCTACGTAAAAAGGTACTTAAGACTTTTATAATCTGTATAGATGGTACACTTCTCTCCATAGAGATAGTGTCTCCAAATTCTAAGAGCAAAGATTACTGCTGCCAATTCAAGTCATGCGTAGGATAGTTGCACTTATGTGGTTTAAGTTATTTTGAAGTGTAAACCACTACTTTCCTATCTTGTATCAGTACACAGCCAAGACGGATACGAAAAGCGTCACTATAAACCAAATAATCCTCACTTGATTCGGGTTGGATCAATCAATATAGGGGCTTGAGTAGACACTTCCTTAAGCTTCTCAAAACTAGCTTGTTGTTCCTCGGTCTATTTAAATGGTGTACTTTTTCTCAACAACTTCATCATTGGTGCAAGAATCAAGGAAAATCCCTCAACAAACCTCCAATAATACCCAGCAAGTTCGAGAAAGCTCTAAATATCTCTAACATTTTTAGGTTCCTTCCAATCTAAAATATCTTAAATCTTCTTGGGATCAAGTCAGATACCTTTGGTAGATACCACATGAACTAGAAACATCACTTCTTGGAGCCAAAACTTATAATTGTTTAATTTCGCATACAACTTTTTCTAACACAAGGTTTGAAGGACTAACCTTAGGTGCTCCTCATGCTCCAACTTAGACTTGGAGTAGATCAAAATGCCATTAATGAAGACTACCACAAACAGATCAAGATAAGGTTGGAAGACTCTATTCATAAGGTCTATGGAAGCATTTAGAGCATTTGTAAGTCCGAAGGGCATCACTAAGAATTCATAGTGCCTATACCGAGTTTTGAAGGTCATTTTTAGAATATCCTCCTCCTTTAGTTGCAACTGATAACAACCTGGCCTCAGATCAATCTTAGAGAAAATAGTGGCACCCTTAAACTCAATCAAAATGGTCGTATATCCTTGGTAATTGTTCTTATTCTTTATAGTTCAACTGATGATAATTGATGGAAAGCCTCATTGACCCGTCCTTCTTCTTTAAGAACAACACTAGAGCTCCCCATGTGATACATTCGACCTTATAAAGCCATGATCTAGCAACTCTTGCAACTACATCTTGAGCTCTTTAGGCACTTTCGGTGCCATGTGAGAGGGCACAATAGACATCGGAGCTATCCCAATAAGCAACTCAATACTGAATTCAACCTCATGTTCTAGGGGTAAACTAGGCAACTCCTCTTGAAAGACGTCAAGAAATTCCATTACCATGCAGATATTCTCCAACACTACACTATCCATCTTTATATCTAGAATGAATGCTAAATATGCCTCACACCCTTTACAAATCAAATTATCTGCTACAAAAGAAGAGATCATATTCGATAAGAAATTTCAATGCTCCCCAATCATGATTATTTTACTTCTCTCCAAAGTCCTTATGGTGACTCACTTTGTATCACAATCAAGGCTAACCCAGTGCTCACTCACTAGTCCATGTCCAAAATGAGGTCAAATTCTCCAAAAAGGAAACTCTGTAAGATCCGTAGGAAATACTTCGCCTTAGACTAGCAACGGATATCTTTTGTAAATTTTGTTCACAGGCATTGATTTTCCTAAGGGACTAAGGACAATTACATCACTTATGGTATCCCTACCTGAATTTCAAGTATATCAGCCATCTTACAAGACATATACGAGTGGATAGATCTAATGTCAATTAATTAAAAATAGGAAACAACATTAAAGGTAAAAGCATCTACTATCATATTGATTGCATCTCGATCCTCTCTGTGTCTAGCCGAATACACAAATGTTGCCTATCTCACATCTGCCTGATTAGTACATTGACCCAGTGCTTGTTGCCTATGACCAGCATTACCACATCGATTTTGACCTTGATCTCTACAGGGTTGTTGTCCGACTCTCTAATTTTGGGCTCGATTCTATCTTTATGCTTTCATCTGATCATTAAGTGTTGGGAAATGTGCCCATATTGTAGTAAACATGTAACTAGTTTCTATTTATTTGAACAATGAATATATAAATAAAGATAGTATCACATTTCACTATTATGTCTTTTGTATTTTCTGTCTTTTATTTTTTGCATGCATAGCGAAATTGTGACAAGTAAATATTAGCTCATTGATTTTCTAAAGTTCAAACTGAAGATAAGTGGCATTGTAAAGAATGTTTACATTACGAGAAAGACAACTTACTTTAGTGGATAATCTAAATGACTGTAATATTGTACATGAATCAAAGTAAGCATATGATTCAAATACTGATAAGGATTATTATACTGTCCACAATTCCAATTTGGGAGATGGCTAGTCTTGGCTATTGAAGTAGTTGACTCCACGAGTAGAGACATAGATGTATTCATTGGTAGAATGATACATTAGCATGGACCCAAGATGAATTTATTCTAAATTCGTTTTAAATCACTTGTGATGTTAATGGTGTGATTTGCCTAAATCTTCAGTTAGTGACTAACCATGAGTATGCAACTCATGTGGTTTGATAAAAGTGGAGGCTTGTGCTCTAAAGATGATCGAGCCCATAACTGGTATGTTGGGTACATGACTTGTGTATGGCATGGCTTTACTAGCAATGGAATTCATAGCTCAATTAAAGAGTTAATGATATCCTCTCATTGGCATTGTGTGGATTGATAAATATGGAATGTGGCCACGGGTTGCTTATTCTTGAACGAGTAATTTATCACAGTCATTTGTTGACAATGATCATATTAATCATTAAGAAGAGTCAATGCTGACAATGAGATAAAATAGGATTTTATTGAGTGAACAAATTAAACTCAAAGGAATCAATGATATCATATGAGGGTAACACACACATGACGAGGTGATTAGACAAAGCAGATGGATGAATTGCTTTCAAAAAGAGTATACGATAAGAAGTTTTCAATCATGGTACTTCTTGTAGACTAACTCCATGATTAAGTAATTGCAAATTATTGAAACGACGCTTCTGGACAGAATTGTAATTACTAGATGTAACACCCCTAACCCGTATCCATCGCTGGATTAGGGTTAAGAGGCATTACCAAACATATCAGAACATTTCATGATCATTTCACAATCATAAATCATACATTGGCATTTCATAGCAAATCATACACATATAGTCTCTTTAGAAGGTCTACGAGACCTTAAACGTGCTTTAGAAAGGGGTCGGGACTAAATCGATAACATACAAAATTTTTCAAAAATTTAACAACTTTTTAAAGTAACAGAGGTCACACACCCTTGTGGTTAGGCCGTGTGCCTCACATGGCATTAGACGCACCCGTGTGTTTAGGTTGTGGCAAAACAGGGCATACATTCTGACTTAGGCCACATGGCTAATGACATGCCCATGTGCCAGGCTATGTGAAATCTGGAGAGCATACTGACTTGGGTCACATGGCCAACCACACGCCCATGTGCCAGCCTGTGTGCCCTTTTCAAATGGCCCATACGCTCGTGCACCAGCCCGTGTGTTAGGCCGTGCCGAACCTGTAGGGTATACTGACTTAAGCCACACGGCCTGCCACACGCACGTGTGTAAGACCGTGTGGTTTGCCCAGGCTCAATTCGAATTGGCCCTTGAGCAACACGGCAGAGACATAGTCCTTGCCCATGTGGGCAAAAATAGACCATTTACAAGGCCACGATACCACCCAATTTGAGTCCTCCCTACAAGCATCAAACAAGCAACATTTATGCAACATTTTCAACCAATTTCAACTCCAAAACATGCATCATTCAAACCATAATATACTCACAATTTTCATGCTTACTAACCATACCAAAACATATCAAAATCTCATACCAAACTCATTCACTTATACATGATCAACGTCTCTATTAACCACATCAATCTCATGCCAAAGTCATACCAAATTCCCAACTAAGAAATTACCAAATTAACCATTTCAACAGGCCATATTTAAACACATCAAACATACCAATTTTACATCACATATATATATACCAAATTCAAACCATAGTTGCAACCATAAGCTAGCCACATCACGTGGCATGATATACATATATCGAAACATATCACATTAGTCCTAGCCTATACATGCCATACTTTAATATATTCACTTTCAAAAGGTACCAAAATATAGTTTGATAGTGTGGTGATGATCCTCGATGATCCCCGAGCTTTCAGTAGCTTCGATAATCTATAAAACAAGTGGAAACACGCACAAAGTAAGCTTTCAAAAGCTTACTAAGCCATCTACAAATAAACTTATCATCAAAGCAAATATTCACCATATTATACATGTAATCCACAACCAAAATACTTACACAAACCTCATAGTTCACATATATTTCACATGTTCCCAATTCACTTGCACATATGGCATATTTTCTCATACATATATCACATATCTTCAATCTCACTTATAATTATATTTCATTCTAAACATGGTATACATTTCAAACGTCCATGAATCGGATAAATGTTCACATAATCATCCATTTCATATAGTGCCCATTGAACTGTTTGAAATCAAAAAGGATACTCGGATAGCTCGAAAAAAACTCGTACAATGCAAACGTCCCATACATGGTCTTACATGTAATCAAATATCGATGCCACTATCCCAAATAGGGTCTTACACGAAATCATATACGATGCAGATGTCCTAGACATTGTCTTACACGAAATCATATACGATGCCAATGTCCTAGACATGGTCTTACACGTAAATCTCAAATCGATTCCAATGTCTTAGACGTTGTCTTACATGATATGATATATCGGAATCCTATATCATGACGTATGTATCCTAACTTTTACTATGGTTCGTACGGGGCTTTTCAGACGTCGTCACATTATTAGAACTCTCTCAATTTCGTATATTCAGCTTCTATAGCCATTCATCACATTTCACTATCAATTAACATAGATAAATTAATTCAAACACATTTATTTGTATATAGACTTACCTTATATGGATACGAACGGAAATAAACGGCTATTCAATGACTTTCGATTTCCCCTGATCTAATTCTGTTTTCTTTGGTTCTTGATCTATACAAATTCAAACTTGACTTATTCAGTCTCACATTCATCTAAGTAAATCCACAAACATATATTTAAGGCATTTTGCACTTTAGCCCTTATATATTCATACGTTAACATTTTAGTCCCTATTTCATAAAATCACAAAATACACAAAATTCAACAAGACCATAGCTTGGCCGAATATCCATTTAGTCCCTAGTAGCCCTTATAAGTAATTTATTTCACATTTTAACCCTTCAATTTCTCATTTTCACAAATTAGTCCATAATACTCAAATTTATCAAAAATCAAAATACAAAACATATTTATCAATTACCAAGCTTTCATAATTCACCAAATATCAACATAAAACTCATAAATTCATCAACATCATCTCAAAATGTCATCAATTTCAAAAATCATGACATGGGCTTGATAGATTACTAAGCACAATCTCAAAAACATAAAAATCACTAAAAACTGAGATCAAAACATACCTTGATTTAGGCAAATGAGTGTCCAACCCTAAGAACTCTTTTTCCTTTCTTTTTCTTTGTATTTTCAACAAAGATGAACACAAATGACACTAATTTTATGCTTTTTTATTAATTATAACCTTATTAATTAATTTCCATTTTTAACCTTATTATTATCATTAATAATCCACTAACTAATGTCCAACCATGTCATTTCATGAATTCAGTGGTCCATTAACAACATAAGGACCACTCATTTAAAGAGACACATCAATTCGACACTTAATCAAATAAATGACCAGCTTTACCTTTTTTGCGATTTAGTCATTTTTCTTAAATCGAGCACACAAACAATCAAATTTTTATATGAAAATTCCACACATATCAATTCACATATTATAAGTACGAAAAATATTATTAAAATATTTTTCTAACACGGATTTATGGTCCTGAAACCACTGTTCTGACTAGGGTCTAAACCGGGTTGTTACATCTCTCCTCCTTAGGGATTTTAGTCTCCAAAAATCTTACCGTTGAACAGATTCGGATGTTGTTCTCTCCTAGCATCCTTGAGCTCCCATGTAGCCTCTTCGACACTGTGTCGATGCCATAATACTTTTACTAACGGAATTTTCTTTTTTCACAATTCCTTAACTTCACGAGCTAAGATACGGATCGATTTTTCCTCATAAGTCGTATCAGACTGTATTTCTATCTCAGACGAAGTAATTACATGTGAGGGATCGAATTTGTATCGTCGAAGCATCGATATATAAAACACATTGTGAATCTTTTCCAACTCAACCGGCAACAATAGTCTATATGCAACCGGCCCAATACGTTCAATAATTTTATACGGCCTGATGAACCTCGAACTCAATTTGCCTTTTCTACCAAATTGGAGCATTTTCTTCCACGGAGACACTTTTAAAAAACTTTGTCACGATCTCGAATTCAATATCTTTTCGTTTCAAGTCTGCATACGATTGGAAGTTGTTTTCAAACTATCACGGATTATTTTCACTTTCTGCTGAGTCTCTTTAATTAAATCAACCCCGTGAATTTTATTTTCACTAAGTTCAGACCAGTACAGAGGTGTTCGGTATTTACGAGCATATAAGGCTTCGTACAATGCCATTTTAATACTCAGTTGAAAACTATTATTGTATGGTAATTCAATCAATGGCAGATACTGTTCCCACGTACCTTTAAAATCAAGAATGGAACATCTCAACATATCTTCAAGTATTTGAATGATCCGCTCAGATTGACCACCCGTTTGCGGGTGAAAAGCAGTACTGACACAATATATAGTGGCACCCTGTGCAATCTCACAATTTTTGAGATGTATAACTCAGCTAACTTATCAAGCGAATAATCCGTTCTCACTAGAATAAAATGAGCTGACTTCGTCAATCTATCAACCACAACCCAGATCGCATCTTTCTTTCTCATAGTTAAAGGCAAAGTTGAAACAAAATCTATCGTCACCCTATCCTATTTCCATTCGAGAATCATAGAGCTGACTTCGTCAATCTATCAACCACAACCCAGATCGCATCTTTCTTTCTCATAGTTAAAGGCAAAGTTGAAACAAAATCCATTGTCACCCTATCCTATTTCCATTCGAGAAGCATAGTCAGCTGTAACAAACTGGATGGCACCTGATGTTCAGCTTTAACTTGTTGACAGATCAAACATTTTGAAACAAAAAGAAAGATATCCCTTTTCACACCAGCCACTAGTACAGCTGTTTGAAATCATTATACATCTTTGTACTTCCCAGATGAACCAGTAACCGACTATTACGAGCTTCTTTCAAAATCACCTAAATCAGTTCAAAATTTCTCAAAACACAAATCCAATCTCAGAATCTCAGACAATCTCAAAATTCTAAATTAGAGTCCAAATCACACTGAACTCATTTCGCTAGCATTTCATTGTTAACTTTTTAAGCAGCACAAATCTGCTACAAAAACAACGGTCTCACTTTCAATTCTGCTAAAATTGCACCATCATCAGACAGAACTAAATGAACATTCATCGTACATAGAGCAAACAACTATTTTCAACTCAAAGCATCAGTAACCACATTTGCTTTTCCTGGATGATAATCAATCATAAGCTCATAGTCTTTTAACAGTTTTAACCATCTTCTCTGTCACAGATTCAAATCTTTCTAAGTCATCAGATATTTCAAAACTTTTATGATCTGAAAACACATAGCATTTAGTGGCATCAAATCTTCAAAGAAAATACAATCGCAGCTAACTCAAGGTTGTGCGTCAGATAATTCTTTACATGCTGCTTTAATTGTCTCGAGACATAGGCTATAACCTTGCCTTCGTGCATCAAAACGTACCCCAGACCATTCAACGAGGCATCACTATAAATCATGAACTCTTTACCTGATTCTAGCTATACTAAAACTGACGCTTCAGTCAAAAGTGCTTTCAACTGATCAAAGCTTTTCTAACACTTTTCGGACCATTTGAACCTAACATCTTTCTAAAGTAATTTCATCAACAGAGTTGCAATCATCAAAAAGCCTTTTACAAATCATTGGTAATAACCAGCATGTCCCAGCAAATTACGGACTTTAGACACATTTTATGGAGGCTTCTAATCTAAAATTGCTAAAATCTTGCTCAGATTAATTCGTATATTGGAGGCCAACACAATATGCCCCAGAAAACCAACTTCGTGCAACTAGAACTCACATTTATTAAACTTTTCATACAACTGCTTATCACGCAGAGTCTTTAACGCAATTCTTAAATGTTCGGCATGTTCAGTTTCATCACGCGAATAAATCAAAATGTCGTCAACGAACACAACAACAAATCCATTTAAACACGGTTTGAAAATTCTATTCATCAAATTCATAAAAATAGAAGGAGCATTTGTTATTTCGAAAGGCATAACTAAAAATTCATAATGCCCGTACCTCGTTCTGAAAGTAGTTTTTGGAATGTCTGAAACTTTTTCTTGCAACTGATAGTAGCTCGATCTCAGATCTAGTTGCGAGTAGCTCAATCTCAGATCTATCTTTGAAAACATAGTAGCACCTTTCAATTGATCAAACAAATCATCAATTTTGGGCAGAGGATATTTGTTCTTAATGCTCACTTTGATTAATTAACAGTAGTTAATGCACATTCTCATCGTGCCATCTTTCTTTTTCACAAACAGAACAGGAGCACCCCAAGGTGAAAAACTCAATGGTACAAATCCTCTATCTACCAACTCTTACAACTAAGACTTCAATTCTTTTAACTTTGTCAGAGCCATTATATACGGAGCTATTGATATCGGAATTGTTCCTGGCACTAACTGTAATAGCCTGAATTAGGGCCTAAACGGAACAGTGGGTTCGAAAACAATGAATTCAAAGTAGAAAAATTTATTGCGATTAAGTTTTAAAGTTTATAATGTGATTGGATATTTGTGTGAAAAATTCGTTAAGAAATTTTATCAATTGGGTGTTCAATTCGGTGTTTAGGACTAAATTGTAAAAGGTGAAAAATGTGTGTTCTTATTCATAAAGGTACTTGGTTGAAATGGGGTTTTAAAATGGAGGTCTATAAATGGCAATTAGACCATTATATTTTGTTTGGACAAAAGTGGCTATGAATAGAACAAATTTGAAAGAAAAGCCTTCAAGGGCATTTTGGTCATTTGGTAATTCAAAGAATAAAATGGGAAAAATAAGCCAAAATGTTGTCTGTAACACCCCAAACCCAGCCCAGACGTTATGGCCAGATCTGGTGTGCCACATGGACAATTGACTAAGCTTTTATCTTTTTTTAACAAAACGTTATGTTATTTGTAGTAACACCGTGTTGATTAGCTCGTGAATAGGAATCATCTTCAGTTTTAAAAAAAAAAACCGTAGCTATTACCAAGTAAAATTTCACTTTTTAACAGGTCTCATTATTGTGTTATTAATGTTAAGTTATCCAATCAGTATGTATTGCATGTTTTGAAAACATTTGATTAAGTTTGGAAAGAAAATCCCGCATTGACTAGTCAACCGTTGAAAAAATAATAATAATAAAGAAAACCCCAAAATAAAATACCTGAGCGCCTTATTGCAACTTAAAATGAAATTTAAAAATAAAATATAAATAAAGTAAATTTAAGGAAAACTATAAACCGGAAGTATGAATCACGTGGCCACCCCGAATCCCTTACAGCTCCAAGTCCTCTATAGTTGGGAGTTACCTATATGGATGGAAATGAGAGGGTGAGTTTGTAAAAACTCAGTGTGTAAACTAACCCAACCAGTGTCAAAGATCAGTCAAACCTCAGTCCGGGCCAAAGCCCCATTCAGATACAAATTAAATTGGCCCTTGGCTCTTTTCAAAAATAGGGTGGGCCTTGGGCCCATTACAGAAACAGATTAGAGCATATATATGTATGCCTGCAAAGCCCAAGCCCAGTCTAGCCCTACACACCACCAGTACCAGCCCTACACACCATGTGGGGAATAATTCAACCCACCCAGCCCTACACATCACAGTCGCAGTAGAGCTACTATTACAGAAATCGTGGCAGAGCCACCAGAATAGAAATACAAGGCAGAGCCTCTAAGTAGATTACGTGACAATGCCACTTTTAGCACTTCCTCCATATCCATAACCCAACCCCATGCAAATCAGAGTACTACATGACATGGCATATAGAATATTAGATACAGAACATGCAAATCAGTCAGCTATTTCTAGGGGTAAAACAGTCATTTAACATCTGGGGGTATAATAGTCATTTAGCACCTAAGGGTAAAACAGTAATTTTCACCATTCAAGGGTATTTTGGAAATTAAGATACGTCTCTAAGTTCCATGCTTAATACAACCTTCTAGCAGGTCGAACGTCGCTTCGAGTAACTCAAATAGTCCATACATTCATATAGTGCTATCGTGCCCTAAAACCCCTAATGGGCCCGAGGGAGCCCATATGCTACAGTGGCTCGCTCAGTCTAATATTTACACATATTATCGCAGATTTAATATCCAGTTTACTAGAAATCACTTACTGCATACTTTTACGCATATGGGCCCATAAGCCCATTGGGCCCAATTTCAGCCCATCGTGGCCCAAAAGAGCCTAAGTGCACGAAAATGCGCACAGTAGCCCTTACCGTCCAATAGTCCAGATTCATGTTTTCAGATTGACCCACGAGCGTTCACATGCTTTCAATGCCATGAAATGTCGAGATTTCGGCATTTCGACTTGTTGGCTTTTACTGATCTAAGCTACTAGAGGGTGTTGTTACACACCTGTTTGCGAACTACGTCGAGATCCCGCGAGCAATCAACCTACAATAGTTTACCCACTATGTTAATCCATAAACTAATTGAAACTACCATCATCTTACCCCATACACATTCGGTTACTATTAACCGATCACCTATCTCTTACCTTGTCAAAATTTAGCACCCAACCACTAGACTACTTCCTTTTGTCCTACCACCAACCTTCCTTTACCAGATCCGTCACCACGAACAACTGAAAACACCATTGACCATAAGAGTAAGGGTTTAAATCAGGTTTACTAGACATAAACCCAAAACTGATTAGTATATAGGGAAATAGAACCTTCAGCTTTCCTTTAATCCCTCAAACACGAAGAAAAAGAATTGAATACTTACCACAGGGGTTTGCTAGTTGATACGATATCGCCAAGAGTTACCTCATCCACACTAGGCCCAAATCTATACTTGATCTAATCGATGCACAATGAGAGAGAATGAATAGATGAAAGGGTTGGAAAACAACAAAGTAAAGAAGTTGGTTTCGGTTTTAAGAAGAGAATAATAGAGAGGGTTCGGCCAAGAAGTGCTTAAGAGAAAAGAGTGGTAGGGTTCGGTGTTAGAGAAGGACTCAACGAAAGGAAAAAGAAAAGAAACTCCCTGAGATTCAGCTCTTTGAACAAATTGGCACAAAGAGAGTCTATGTACTTCAGGTTTTTTGGCTTTTAGAGAAGTCGGCCAAAAGAGCAATTGTTTTCAATATGGAGAAGTAGAGTAGAGTTAATTGGAAGTACAAGAGAAGAAGAATTAGGGGAAGGTTGGAAAGGAAAGAAGATGGGGTTCGGTTTTAGAACTAATCGGCCAAGAAGAGATTGAAGTCTTAGGGATATTTGGCTTTTAGAACAAAAAGGAGAAGGAGAGAAAAGAAAGAAAAGAATGAAAGCACCCTTCAAACCTACCTATTTGGCACCAAAGAATAACCGAAAAAGGCAAATCCTGAAAGAATGCTAAAAAGAAATTGACACACACCCTACCATTATTGTCGAAAATGCTAAACCATACACCCCCTAGCCGAATTGCACTTCAAACAACCCCATAATCGACCAACACTTCCTCCTCATCTCAACCCTAAATTTTTTCCCCTTATCACTCCTTAATCAAATCCCATGAGCAACTCAAACACCTTACCTCAGAGTTCAACCTGGATTCCACCTCTTACTATGCCGGTGGAATAAAATAAAATAAGTACCTTGTTTACTAATGGATTCGAACCTTAGCTCCCGTACAAGCCTCCACATGCCACCTCTCTGTGTTTTAAGTGGTGCCACCTTGCCACTTTATCACAAGCTTTCTTGTGCTATAAAACCCCAACATTTATTTAAATGCCCGCTTAGTCAAAGTCCATTCTCACCTAAGGCCAAAATTTAAAATTCTATCAGGCCTTAGACTTAAACCTCCCCTCCTAAAGGTCCACTAAACACACTCAATTCGCTACCTTAGCATACCAAGACATGCAAAAAAATCCAAGTAGAAATTCAAAAACCCTATAAATTGGGGTGTTACAACTCTACCCCCTTAAAGAAATTTCGGCCTCGAAATTTTACCTGGTCCAAATAGGTGAGGGTATTGTTGATGTATCGCCTCCTCTAGCTCCCACGTAGCTTCTTCTCTACCATGGTTACACCAAAGAACTTTTACCAAAGGGGCTAATTTTCTTCTTAACATCTTGACATCATGGCCTAGAATTTGCAAAGCTTCTTCCTCGACTGTCAGATCAGATTTAACTTAAATTTCTTCAATTTGTACAATGTGGGAAGGATCAGACTGATATCGCCTTAACATGAAGACATGAAAAAGGTCATGAATCTGGTTCAACTCCGGAGGCAGTTCCAGCTGATATGCTACCGGACCAACCCGTTTAAGAACTCAGTAAGGCCCGATAAACTGTGGACTCAACTTGCCTTTCTTTCCGAACCTTAAAATTTTCTTCCAAGGTAGGACCTTCAAGAAAATCAAACTCCTACCGAGTACTCCATTTCCTTAAGCTTCAAGTCAGCATAAGACTTTTGCCTATCAGATGCCTCCTTTAACCGATCCCTGATCAGCTTAACCTTATCTTCTGTATCTGCTACCAACTCTGGCCCAAGAACCTGACATTCTCCAAATTCTGTCCAACAGGTAGGCATATGACACCTTCGACCATATAGCGCCTCATATGGTGCCATTCGAATACTCGTTTGGTAACTATAGTTATATGCAAACTCCGCTAATGGCAAGTAGTCTTCCCAGCTACCTCGAAAATCAGTAATACACCCTCTCAACATGTCCTCCAGAACCTGAATCACCCTTTTTGACTATCCATCCGTCTGAGGGTGAAAAGCAGAGCTGAAGTCTAGCCGTGTACCCAACACCTCATACAACTTCTGCCAGAATCGAGATGTAAACCTAGGGTCCCGATCAGACATAATCGAAACTGGCACTCCATGAAGTCGCACTATCTCTACTACATATAACTTTGCCAATTTTTAAAGTGAATAATCGGTTCAGATGGGTATAAAATGAGCAAATTTGGTCAGCCTATCCACAATTACCCAAGTTGAGTCCTTTTTGGTAGGCGTCAAGGGTAGCCCACTAACAAAGTCCATGGTTACCCTTTCCCACTTCCAAAGTGGAATCTTCACCGGTTACAGAAGTCCAGAAGGCAGTTGATGCTCAGCTTTCACCTGCTGGCATGTCAGACACTTACCCACAAACTCCGTTACTTCCCGTTTAAGTCCAGGCCATCAATACAATTCCCGTAAATCCCGATACGACTTATTCCCACCTTGCAGTATACACTACCTCAAACCAGAATCCTTTGGGACACTAACTCTTCCACGAAAGCATAAAATCCTTTCATTATTCAAACCAAAATCAGAAGTTCCACCCTTTTCAACTAGTTGAAACCGAGGAACCAAAGATTTATCCAATAACTGCTTCTCCTTAACTTGCTCTATCCAAGTTTGTCTTACTTTCAATTCAGCTAACAAGCTACCATCATTATACAAACTAAGACGAGCGAACATTACTCTCAGATCAACTATAGCTCTTCGACTCAGTGCATCAGCTACAACATTAGCTTTGCTCGGGTGATACTCGATAGAACAGTCGTAATCCTTAAGCAACTCTATCCATCTTCGTTGACTAAGTTTAACTCCTTCTGAGTCAACAGATACTTGAGGCTCTTATGATCCGTGTATATGATACACTTTTCTCCATACAAATAGTGCCTCTAGATCTTTAGCACAAAGATTACCGCCGCCAATTCCATGTCATGCATAGGGTAGTTCCTCTCATGGTCTTAAGTTGTCGCGATGCATATGCAACCACTTTACCCTCTTGCATCAGCACACAGCCCAATCCAACATACGATGCATCACTATACACAGTAAAATCCTTTCTAGACTCCGGCTAAATTAATACAGGTGCCTCAGTCAAAACTTTCTTCAACTTCTCGAAACTCTCTTATTGTTTTTCAGTCCAGACAAACGGTACTCCTTTCCTCAAAAGTTTCATCAACGGTGCCGCAATCAACAAAAACCCTTCCACAAATCTTCTATAATACCCTGCCAAACCCAGAAAACTCCAAATTTTTGACACAGATCTCGGTGGCTTCCACTTTAGAACCGCCTCGATTTTTTGAGGATTCACCTTAATCCCCTTAGTAAAAACAACGTGACCCAAGAATGTCACCTCTCCAACCAAATTCACACTTGCTGAATTTTGCGTACAACTGCTTCTCCCTCAACACTTACAGAACAATTCAGAGATGCTCATCATGCTTCTCATCAGTCTTCGAATACACCAGAATATCGTCTATAAAGACAAACACAAATTGATCTAAGTAGGGTTGAAATACCTGATTCATCAGATCCATGAAGGTTATTGGTGCATTTGTCAACCTGAACAGCATTACCAAGAACTCGTAATGTCTATACCGAGTCTTGAACGCTGTGTGATGAATATCCTCCTCTTTGACCCTTAGTTGATGATATCCAGATCGAAGGTTGATCTTGGAAAATACCGAAGCTCTTCTTAGTTGATCAAATAGGTCGTCGATCCTCGGCAGAGGGTACTTGTTCTTAATAGTCAGTTTGTTCAATTGACGATAATCAATGCACATGCGCATCGTCCCATCCTTCTTATTAATGAACAAAACTGGTGCTTCCTATGGAGACACACTTGGTCTAATAAAAACTCGATCCAGAAGCTCTTGGATTTGCGCTTTCAACTCCACCAACTCCTTCGGTCCAATCATATAAGGAGTGATGGATACCGGAGCCATTCCAGGCAACAGGTCGATTCCAAATTCAACTTCGCGATTCAGAGGCAACCCAGGAAGCTCATTTGGGAAGACATTGTAAAACTCCTTGATGGTTCTAACTTCTTCTATGGTCAAACCCTCAGAATCTGACTGACTCACATACACCAAAAATGCCTCGCAACCCTTACAAATAAGCTTTTTCGCTCTTAAAGCTGAGATAACATTGGCCAAGCAATCTCTTCACTCCCCTATTACAGTTACCTCCTTATCTTCCGTGGATTTTAACACCATCCGCTTGGCAGCACAATCCAAAGTCGCTCGATGCTTTGCAAGCCAATCCATACCCAAAATGAGATCAAACTCTCCAAATGGTAGCTCCATCAAGTCTGCAGAGAAAATTCTACCTTGTGTCTCTTAGGGTACATCCCTAAAATGTTTGTCTACCCTAACAGAGTGACCCAGTGGATTTATCACAGATGCCCCACTCATAGTTTTCTCAGATTGCACACCCAACATCCAGATACATTACAAGCAACATACGAAGGGTAGATCCAATATCGAACAGAGTAGTGTATGGCGTGCTATAAATTAAAAATGTACCGGTTATAACGTCAGGTGCGTCACCCTCATCTCGGCGACGAGTAGCATAAACCAACGCCAGCTGTCGTGCCTCAACATTTCCAGCACCCCTGCCTGGTGCTCCATGTCCACGTCCATTTCTATTGCCGCCCCTAGCCTGACCACTTCCTCTAGGCAGTTGTTTTCCACCTCTCACTGGCTGAGCAACCCTCGGTTCAGCAACTTGCATCTACACCAGCCTCTGTGGGCAATCTTTAACTCGATTATCTTTGGACCCACACCGAAAACATGCTCCAAAACGCTTCCAACATTCGTCCAAATGTACTTTACCATAATCCATACAAGCATGCGGTCTAACCACATTCATCAAAACTGATCGAATCGGCTTGTCCACTCTAGCCCCTTAACAGTCCTACCGGTAGCACTCGAGGACCCTAAATCCCTCTTGAATTAGTTTCTATCTTTTTCACGGTTCTGACACTCCGTTCGCTTCACCCCTTCAGCAATCTTGGCTTTTTCCACCAGAGTAGCAAAATCACCCTCCCTCTATGGAGCAGTCAACACTCTTAGCTCATCTCTAAGGCCATCCATGAATCACACGCTGCGTTCATACTCCGTAGTGACTATACCACTAGCATACCGGCTTAACCTTAGAAACTATGCTTCATACTTCACGATAGTCTTACTACCTTCAGATTCAGAAATTCCTTCCTTCAATTGTCCACATAGCTCGTCCCAACGTACTTCCCTTTGAAGGCCGTCTTAAACAACTCCCAAGTCACTCGCTCAGCTGGTGTACCGTCTCTCACAGTGATCCACCACTGGTAGGCCTCGTCACGCAGCAAATATACTATTCCTTTTAGCTTCTACTCCACTGAGAAGTCTAAGTCGTCCATTATCCATTTCGTGGCCTCCAACCAATATTCGGCCACATTCGGGGCTACACCCATACACCCCTAAAAATCTCTGCTCCATTATCTCGAAGCCGTTCAGAAATTGATCCCCGATTCACTGTTCCAGTAGCTCCAGCAATCCTTTCCAAAACATGGAGCATCGCCTGGGATAAAGCGTCATCCCCAGCAGGCCAATCACAAGACCTCGTCTTAGTTGCCGGTGGTGCTCGCGCCTCCTCAGCTGGCATATGTCCCGAAGATAAAGATCCAGCCTGAGTACTTCCTCGACCACGTCCATGACCTCTTCCACGTGCTGCCCTCGTACTCATATCGTATTATCTAATTTATGAATTTTATGAATTAGTTCAATATTCCAGTATGTATTATAGATGTTTTATGCAGAGATAGTATTTCAGAGTTTTGTTTTCGCAGAATTGTAGCCTAGATACAGTCTCAGTCTTCTAGAGTTTTCTATTTTCCCTACTATCTCAGTCTTCTATAGCCTCAGTGTTACCCTAACTATGAAATTTCAGTAGGGTCTTAATACTATCTACAGTAATGTTTTAGTTTGCAATATCATAGTTAAGTACAGTAAGGCAAAAGATACTTACGAACTTGGTGCCGGAGACTCAGTGTGCCACTCTTTAATAACCAAATTTAGAAAACCCAAGTTTCATTGGTTGCAATTATTTTAAATGTACTTTTTTAAAACTTCTAAAAAACCTTAGTATTTAGAAAAGCGAAGAAAATATTTTCGGAAAAGAAATTGATTTTTAAAAGACCCTTCTTAAGAAAATTTTTTCAAAAGTAAATTTCAAAACAAGTTAGAAGTTAGATTTTAAGAATGTTTGAACCCATTCCACAGTCGAGTTGTTGCAATTGGGCTCTGATACCACTAAATGTAACACCCTAAACCCAGCCCAGACGTTACGGCCAGATCTAGTGTGTCACATGGACAATTGAGTAAGCTTTGATCTTATTTTAATAAAATGTTACGCTGTTTGTAGTAAAACCGTGTTGATTAGCTCGTGAATAGGAATCATCTTTAGTTTTCAAAAAAACCGTAGCTATTACCAAGTAAAATTTCACTTTTTAACAAATCTCATTATAGTGTTATTGATGTTAAGTTATCCAATCAGTACGTATTGCATGTTTTGAAAACATTTGATTAAGTGTGGAAAGAAAACCCCACATTGACTAGTTTACCGTTGAATAAAAAACAATAATAAAGAAAACCCCAAAACAAAATACTTGAGCGGCCTTATTAAAACTTAAACTAAAATTTAAAAATAAAATATAAATAAAGTAAATTTAAGGAAAACTATAAACTGGAAGTATGAATCACGTGGCCACCCCGAATCCCTCGTAGCTCCAAGTCCTCTATAGTTAGGGGTTACCTACCAAGCCTTAGACTTAAACCTAGGCCTCCTAAAGGTCCACTAAACACACTCAATTCACTAACCCAGCACACCACGACATGCAAAATAAATAAATAAATCCAAGCATAAATTCAAAAACCCTAAAAATTGGGGCGTTACATTGTCCATGCTTCTTCAACCTTGGCTGAAACTTTCCATGGACACCATGGCTAGGGTTTTCAAGCTTCCAAGCTCAATAATCATGGAAAATGAGATTCGGACTTGGATAGAGGTTGTGGACCAAATTGGGAAAAGAGGTCATTTTCGCGTCCGAGGTAAGTTGTTGTGATAATAATACAATAATGTCGTAATGTATGTTTAAAACCTAAATTGTGGTATTAAATGGATTTTGTTCACTTACATGTTTAGCATCTTATTATATTGGTGAATTAATTGAATAATAATTCTATGATAAAAGGTGACATAGAAATAAATTGAAATGTTATGGTAAAAAGGGTTTTCTATGGTTATGGTGATCGTGTGAAAGTATAAGTTTATGTGTAAATAATGCTTTGATTATATTTGTAAAATAATATCTTGATGGATAATATGAAGTATGATTGGCTGATAAATCATGATTTGGTGGATTTGGAAATGTGGAACTCTGGATTGAACCTTCGGACATTGCGTAATACAGATGGTATGTAGCTAGGTCACATGAGTGGTTTCGAGGGTAGGACACCATGTGTACAAGAAAGCTACGAGATATCCTATGGTAGCTAAGTTGCATGGGTGATAAAGTGAACTTCACCATGCGTACCTGAGTACTATATTATAGTAGCTAGGTCGCATGGGTAGATCCAAGGGACTGGACACCATGTAGACACGAAAGCTACGAGACTTAATGGCTAGGTTACATGGGTGATAAAGTGAACTTCACCATGTCTACCTGAGTACTATATTATTGTAGCTAGGTCACATGGGTAGATCTGAAGGACTTGACACCATGTAGACACGAAAGCTACGGGACTTAATGGCTTGGTCACATGGGTGCTAAAGTGAACTTCACCATGTGTACACGAGAGCCGGGTTTATGTGAGGGTGGAGCTATGTGCTGAAACCACCGAGAATGAGATAAGATTCCGAAGGGTTCAACGGGAACATTCACTAAGTGACGTTTATGTGTTTATGTAATGTATAAGTGCAGGTGTATACTTGGACAAATGTACATGAGAGTAATGGTGTGTTGTGAGCAATGTGCTCGGTATGTGATTAAAATTGTGGTAAGGCGGATACGGTGTAAGTGCTACTATGAATACTTGTAAATATTGGTCATGATTATTCATTTGAATGGCTAGTGTTGAACATACTTAGTGTTATGTGTGCATTTATGATAATAATATGGAGAAAACATGAGAGAGTAAAATTTTTAGTAAAATAGTTTGAAATAGCAGCAGTTACGTGATTTTGAAAAATCACCACAAATAGTGGAAATTGAATTAAATGCTGAATGAGACATGAAATTAAAGTTCATTGAGTCTATTTTCACATATAAGAAACGATGTGAGTAAATGAATTTTCTATTATGAGATATTTAAATTTTGGTGAGACAGGGTTAGAATGGTTTCAGAAATCCCCTAGTCCATTTTTCGAAAATCACTAAAAATTGTATAAAAATGGTTATCATGTGTAATTTATATTAATAGAGTCCTTGATAAGTCTACTTTCATTAGAAAGAAACAAAAAGGTTATCAGAAATCTATATAAGGAGAAATTTGATTTTTAGTAAAGAGGTGTGAAAGTTGTCGAATAGTGAAATAGGGGAATCTTTAATGAATAAACTGTATTGATTGGCTAAACCACAAATTCTGGAAATTTTATTAAAAAGGTATGTGAGTATAGTTTTAAGGAAAATTAGTGGATCTAAATTTGGAGTTCCGTAACTCCAAATATAATAAATTTAGTGAGCGTGACTTAGAAAGACATCTTAGGCTAGATATGAGTAAAAGTGAAATTATGTGGAATATCTTACTAATTAAATTGATTATTATTATATGTCAACCTACTAAGCTATAAAGCTTACACCCTCCTTTCTTTTTCTATTAGTGTTGTCAGGATAGCTCAAGGTTGGAGATCGTCGGGGCAGCGTCACACTATTAATTCGACAAATTGGAGTAATGTCAATTCTAATTAGTTACAAGTGAGTGGCATGTATAATGATTTAATTATTAGTAATATGTATCATTGTGAGTTGGTTACATGTATTAGCTAATGAGACTCCATTGTATATAGTCTTAAGATATGGTTCATAATGGTTATGGGTATGTAAGTCTTTTTTATACACACATAGAGATGCTTTGATGTAGTTAGGTATTTTACGTATGTTTGATGGTTAAATCCAGAATAATCAAAGGCGTGATATATGTTTATGAATTGTTTATGAGTGTGGAGAGTTAAGAGCATAAAAAGGTCTTGGAAAATAGCATAAGTGTTGTCCACATGGGTAGAGACACGGCCGTATGTCTCAACCGTGTAGAGGACACGGCCTAGCATATGGGCATGTGTCTTGACCGTGTGCCTCTAATTCTATGCTGACGTCATAAACAAAATGCTCGGTGTATTTAACACGAGCTGAGACATGGGCATCTGAGATCACACGGCTTGCCCACACAGGCGTGTCCCGAGTCACACAGGCATGTGACAATAGTTTGAAGAAAATTTCCCTAAGTGATCTAGAGAATCCGGTTTAGTCCGGAACCATTTTTAAAGTATATTTTGGGCCTCATAGGCCCATATAAGGGACTCTAAAGTGGAAATTGAAAAGTTTTAAATTGGAGTGGAGTTTATGGCTCGATAGTGTATGGTTGGTTGTGTTATCGTCCGGTAACATCTCGTACCCTGTCCCAGCGTCAAATAAGGGTAAGGGATGTTACACTAACTCAATGCCAAACTCAACTTCTCGGTCTGAGGTAATCCCGAAAGTTCTTTAGGAAACACATTAGGAAAATCACAAGCAACAGGTACTGATTTTATTTTCTTTCCAGTCACTTTCAAATGAATCACATACACTAAATAAGCTTCACAAGCCTTTTTCACATAATTCAGAACTTCCATTGAATAAATCATAGTTGGCAGCCAGTTTAAATCACTAGACTTAATTCGGATTATCTCATCATTTTTGCATCTCAAGTTAATAGTTTTCCATTTACAATTCACAACAACATCATACAATGTTAGCCAACCCATAACCAAAATTAGATCAAAATCATCAAAGGGTAATAATATCAGATCAGCCGAAAAACGGATATCTCTAAACATCAATGGACAATTCTTACATACTTTGTCAACCAGGACACTTTTTCCTAAGGGGTTCGATACTCTAATTACAAATTTAGCAGACTCTACAGGCAAAGTCATACTGGATATTGAGTTCATACATATGTACGAATGTGTAGACCCTAGATCTATCAATGCAATCACTGAAGTATCGTAAAGAGTAAGAGTACCATTAATCACATCAGGAGACGAAGTTTTCTCATGGGCTCAAATAGCGTAGGCTCTAGTAGGTGCTCTCGCCTCAGATCTCACAGTTGTATCTTTCGTAGCTCTCTGAGCACCACTCACATTTCCTGCATTTTTGGGAGGTCTACATCTAGCTGAGGTACTACTCAGTCTCAAATTTTGCACAATCGCTTACTCAATAGACTCAGGACAATCTTGGATAAATTGATCTAATGATTCACATTTAATGCAAGCTCGATCATTCAATCTATAGTTGCCAGGATGTCTTTTACCACAAAGTCTACACTTGGGTCAATCAGATCTAACATTTCCAATACTAGCAATCGAAGTAGCTGGAGCTTTGAAGCTCAAATGTGATCTTCCACGATCTCTGCTAGAATGTCCCACATTAGCCTTTTAACAGCTATAATCATCTCATAATTTCTTTGATGCAAATTAAAAAGATTTACTCGATGATCATTTTCTTACATCTCTAGCTTTTGAATTGGCTTTTCTTTTCTCTTTCCTGAGTTTTCTGTAACACCCCAAACCTGGCCCAGATGTTATGGCCGAATCTGATGTGCTACATCATAGTGTCTTTCGAAAAATTGGAATTATGAGTCAAAACTTGTTGTCATTTAAAAGTCTCGTTGTGATTTTGCAGAAAACTTAGTGAGTTGAATTCTTTACTATTATCAAATCAACTTGTCAAAATGCTTGCCATTTGTGTATTTAACTGATTTAAATCATGGAAGCTTTTAAAACTTTAAAGTTTGAGTTGCGTGATTTTCTTTTTAAAAACAGTTATGGTTTTGAAACACTCGTTTTTTCCTAACTAGCAATTTTATGTAAATAAACAAAAGCCCAATTAAAAATTTAAATCTCATAAATGGCCTTATTACGAAAATAAAACCCAAAACATGATTAAAAGTATAAATATATTCAACTATAAATTATCTGTCATCATGTGGCCACCTCTGAGTCCCTCGCCGCACCAGATCAGCTAAGGCTGGGGATTACCTGTACAATTAAAAGAGAGGGTGAGTTTACAAAACTCAGTGTGAAATCCCCTATCAGTCAATTAGTATATAGAATGCAGAAATAGTCTGGGCCTTAGCCGAGTACAATAACAGTGTGGGCCTTAGCCTAGTACGGTAATAGTGTGGGCCTTAGCCCAATACAGTAATAGTACAGTGTCATCATGCAAGAGTGCAACCCACTCCAATCCAGCCAACACACCACTCCGTACCACCAACACGCCATGTGGGAATAAAATGGACCTACCTAGCCAACACACCAATATCCCAGCTGCGCTGCTAGTACAATATATGTGGCATAGCCACCAGTATAGATATATGTGGCAAAGCCACCAGTACAGTCAACTTCCTCTCTAAAAATATCCCGAACCCATGCAATATGTCATGTAATAAATAATATGTGTATGCAACATGTCATGCTCAGTACCAATTAAGTCTACATCATAAATACTGTCAATCTACCTTTAGGGGTATAGCGGTCACTTCTATCCACTAGGGGTAAAATCATCATTTTACCCCCTAAGGGTATTTTCATCATTTACCTATTTTGGAATCTCAGTACGGACACCGACCTCTAAGAAGGTCTATAGTCACCTAGGGTAACTTCTGTAACCCCAAATAGTGTTCACAGTATAAATAGGCCCGACGCTCATTGTCAGCCCAAGTGGGCCCACACACTTGTGTGCCCCATTTAGCCTAGATTTAGTCACGGCCACGTGAACTACATAGCCTAGTCCAAAAATTTGCCACATATCACGGATTTTATCCATGTGGAGCACATGAGCCCACTGGGCCCACACGGCCTATTTCGGCCCAACGCGAACCTTAATGGCCCAAGTCCACGAGAATGCTCGTGGTGGCCTCAACAGTCTATTGCCCATGATTCAAGGGCTTGGTTCACCACACGAGCGATTGCACACTTACGTGACCTCAACCGCCGTACTTTCAACTTTTCGGGTTTTACCGATCTACTGTCGAGACGGGTGTGATTACACACCTTTTTCGGCGTTCCGATAGTAACAGATTTTGGTGTATGGTTACACACTTATTTGCGATAGCCTTTGAACACCAACCTACACCAATCAAGGCATTCAGTTAAATGTTGGCAATAGGTTACACCCACTTACAACACTTACTCCCAAAAAGAATGGCTTAAACACTCAGCTTAATCAATGTGTGGTTTAGCCCGTTAAAAATGTTAATCGAAAGATGGCTACATCCCTTTCTGTCGAAAAGTTGTACTATCAAAAGGAATCCGTTAATTAACAATAGCATGAACTAAAACTTGAATCGATATCCGCTACTTAAAAATAAAGCCCAAACTAAAGATAGGGTATTCCACCAACACCTCAAAATGCTAGTCCAAACGCTTACCTTAAGCCGCATGGTAAGACAACAGTCTCAGCGATCAAATACCTCCCGCAACTTCCTCATTTCTCAAGAAGTTCAGAAAATCAAATAAAAAGCCCACCTAAAGGAAAAAGACAAGAATCGGCCATATAAGAGAACATGGAAAGAAAGATGTATTCGGCCTTAAGCAGTGAGAAAGAGAGGAAAAATATTACCAATAGTGAACTACTTATTAAATTGATAGAGAATCACAGTAGAGTGACGTAAAGATCGATAACAGAAGAATAATATTCGGTAGCTAATATAGAACAGCCACAAGCTGAAAGCAAAACAAAGGAACAGAATGGCCAATTGAGGAATCCAGAACCAAAAGTCGAAAGAAATGGTAAAGAGTGAAGAGGAGTAGTATTCGATCAGAACAAGAGGATGCGAAAAAGGGCAACCGTCTAGCAAAATGAAAAGGTTTAAGAGGAAGGGATAAAGAAGCACTATTCGGCCAAAGTAACTTTAAATACAAAAAGAGGAAAAGAAAAGCAAAATAGACGAAAGAGAAAACTAGAGATTTCACCAAAACCCTTAGAAGAAATCAGCTCCCAAAATGCCCCAAAAACTAGAGAAAAACCGATGCCAAACGAAACACAACAGAGAAAACATCCAAAAACTGATTTTCCCCAAGCGCCAAAGACCAAATTCCGCACAACACTTCCTCACACACCAACTTCCATGATCCACTCCAACAATCTCTCCTATTATCTCTACTTGAATTACTCCACTGATTTCTGCTCAACTCCCCCAACAACTCCATTCAAATTCTATTCAAACTCCCCCCAGCTGTATTTCAGTGTAACTCCACTACCTATAGAACTCAAGCAACAAAATAATACTCTATTGCGCAACCCAGGACTTGAACTTCAGACCTCACAGTTACACAACACGCCACCTTGCCAATAGACCATAATCTCCCTTTGAGTAATAATACAAACACTATTATTTATAAGGCCTATATGCTAGTGTCTAGCAACTCTAAAAATTCTGCAAAAGCCAGGACTTGAACCTAGGCTTCTCATACACTCCCAAACACACTCAAATTATGTAGCCAATATAGCAAACATGCAATTTGTGTCAGATCATACAAAATTAAAGACGTTAAATTTTTGGGGTGTTATAACTCTACCCCTAAAAGAAATTGTGGCCTCAAAATTTACCTAGTCAAAGTAGATGAAGGTATTGTTGTCGCATCACCTCCTCTAGTTCCCACGTGCCTTCCTTTAAACCGTGATTATGCCAAAGCACCTTAACTAGTGGAACTAACTTCCTCCTCAGTATCTTAACATCACGATCCAATATCTACACTGGTTCTTCCTTGAAGGTCAGATCTAGCCTAACCTTAATCTCCTCAACTGGTACTATATGTGTGGGATCAGAGTGATATAGCCTCAGCATGGAGACGTGGAACACATCATGAATCCGGTCCAATTCTAGAGGCAATTCCAGTTGATAGGCGACTGGTCTTATAGGCTTCAGTATACAGTAAGGGCCAGTGAACCTAGGGCTTAGCTTGCCCTTCTGACCAAACCTCAGAATCTTCTTTCATGGTGAGACCTTCAGAAAGACATAATCCCCCCCAAAGAGTACTCAATCTCCTTATGTTTCAGGTCTGCATATGACTTTTGATTATCTGATGCTATCTTTAAATAGTCTCGTATTGACCTTACCTTGTCTTTAGTACCAGAAACTATCTCAGGACCCAAAGCTCGCCGTTCACCCAACTCAGTCCAACACGTAGTAGTACGACACCTACGATCATATAATGCCTCGCACGGTGCCATCTGAACGCTGGACTAGTAACTATTGTTATATACAAATTCTACCAACGGTAAGTAGTCTTCTCAATTGCCTCGAAAATCTATTGCACAGCTTCTTAGGATGTCCTCCAGTATCTGAATCACCCTCTCCGACTGACCATCATTTTGAGAATGGAACATAGCACTGAAGTCTAACCTTATACCCAGTGCTTCATGTAACTTCTTCCAAAATCGAGACATGAAACGAGGATCTTTGTTAGATATAATAGAGATTAGTACCCCATGCAGTCTTACAATCTCAGCCACATACAACTTAGCTAACTTCTGCAGCGAATAATTACTACGGACCGGTATAAAATGGGCAGATTTAGTCAATCGGTCTACAATAACCCATACCAAATCTTTTTTAGTAGGCATTAAGGGCAGCCTACTCAAAAAATCCACGGTTACCCTTTCCCACTTTCAAAGTGGAATCTTAACTGGTTGCAGTAAACCTAAGGGCAACTGATGCTTAGCTTTAACTTGCAGGCATGTCAGACACTTACCTACGAAATCAGTAACCTCGCGCTTAAGTCTTGGCCAGCAATACAGTCCACGCAGGTCTTGATACATCTTGTTCCTACCAAGATGCATAGCATAAGGACTACTATGTGCCTATTACAAAATAGACAACCTTAAATCAGAATCCTTCAGTACACAGACTCTCCCACGGAAACATAGTACTTCATCACTTTTTAGCCCAAAATTTGAAGTTTCCCCATTCTCAACTTGTCGAAAACGAGGAACTAATGACTCATGCGACAACCGTTTACCCTTAATTTGTTCAGTCCACATCAGCCTAACTTGCAGCTCAGCCAATAAACTACCATCATCAAACAAGCTGAGATGAGCAATCATCGCTTTCAAATTAGATATAGCCCTGCAGCTCAGTGCGCCAGCTACCACATTAGCCTTCCCAGGATGGTACTCAATTAAGCAATCATAATCTTTAAGCAGCTCTATCCATCTTCGCTACCTAAGATTTAACTCCTTCTATGTAAGGAGATATTGAGGCTCTTGTGATTCGTGTAAATAATGCACTGCTCACCATATAACTAATGCCTCTAGATTTTTAGTGCGAATACCACCGCGGCTAATTCCAAGTCACGAATACCACCTCTTACATCAATGCACAACCCAAACCAACGTGTGATGCATCGCTATAGACAGTGAATTCCTTTCCAGATTCTGGATGTATCAAGATAGGGGCCTCAGTCAGAACTTTCTTCAGTTTCTCAAAACTTTCTTGCTGCTTATCATTCCAATTAAACTGTACTCCTTTACGCAGTAACCTAGTCAGAGGTGCAGCAAACAGTGAAAACCCTTTCACAAAACGTCTGTAATATCTAGCCAGACATAGAAACCTTTGAATCTCAGATATGGTCTTAGGTGGTTTCCAATCCGGAACAGCTTTGACTTTCCGAGGACTGACTCTGATTCCCTCGGCAGACACCATGTGACCCAAAGAAGTCACCTCTCGCAACCAGAATTTGTACTTACTAAACTTAGCGAATAACTGTTTTTCCCTTAAAATTTGCAGAATAACTCGAAGATGCGCATCATGTTCATCTTTGGTTCTAGAATACATTAGGATATTGTCTATAAACACCACCACGAACTAGTCCAGATAGGGTTGGAACACTAGGTTCACGATGTCAATGAAGGCTGCTAGTGCATTTGTTAGCCCAAATGGTATCGCTAAGAACTCATAATGACCATAGCGAGTCCTAAACATTGTGTTGTACACATTGGCTTCTTTAACTCTCAGTTGATGGTATCCAAAATAGAGATCTATTTTGGAGAATATAGAAGCTCCTCATAGCTGATTGAATAGATAGTCAATCCTTGGCAAGGGGTACTTATTCATGATAGTCAATTTGTTCAACTGCCATAGTCGATGCACATGCGAACAGACCCATCCTTGTTCTTCACGAATAAGACCGGTGTTCCCCAAGGAGACACGCACTAGGTTAAATGAATCCTCGATCCAATAGTTCTTGAATTTGAGCCTTTAACTCAACTAGGTCCTTCGGTGCCATCCTATAAGGGGCGATGGGCACTAGAGCTATTCCAGGCAGGAGCTTAATAACAAATTCGACCTCATGGTTTAGAGGCAACCTAAGAATCTCATCAGGGAATACATCAAGAAAATCCTGAACAATTCTGATATCTTCGACAAAAGAACCCTTAGATTTAGAAACACCAATATAGGCTGGAAACATTTCACAACCTTTATGAACCAATTTCTCAGCCCTTAATGTAGCGATTACATTTGATAGATAATCCCTTCGCTCTCCAATCACAATCACCCCCTTATCCTCAGCAGTTTTCAGTGTCACACACTTAGCAGCGCAATCCAAGTTCACTCTGTGCTTCACCAGCCAATCCATCCCAAAGATAAGGTCGAATTCACCAAACAGTAGTTCTATCAAATTTGCTGGAAAGATAACTCCTTGAACCTCTAAGGGCACATTCCTAAACAACTTACCTACCCTTACTGACTGTCTCAGTGGACTTATCACCGTCATTTCATTAACGGTATTCTCACATAAGATACCCAAGGTTCCAGACACAGTGCATGTAATGTATGAATGCGTAGACCCAATATCAAGTAGAGTAGTGTAAGGTACATTATGAATTAGGAATGTACTGGTTATAACATCTGGGGCATTTCCGTCCTCTCAATGACGTGCAGCATATACCAGAGTTGGTTGCCTTGACTCGATATTACCAGCACCTCTACTTGGTGCTCTATGACCTCATCCCATACCATTTCCACCTCGAGTCTGAGCCCAGCCTCTCGGTGGCTGCTGTACACCTCTCATTGGCTATACATAACCCTATCCTGTAGCTTGCATCTGAATAGGTCTTTAAGGACAATTTTTAACTTGATGTTCCATTGACCCACATTAAAGCACACCCCAATCTTCTTCCAACACTCACCCAAGTGATGTCTTCCAAAATTAGAACAAGGCTATGATCTTGCAACAGGAACCCTAGCAGCTCGAACTGGCCCGTCAAACCTAGCCTTCTTTTTAGTCCCTCTAAAAGAACCTGAGGGCCCTAAATCCCTCTTATTCTTGCCCCTATCCTTTTCACGATTCTCGCACTCAGAGCACTTCACGTCCTCGGTGATTTTCTCCTTTTATACTAAAGCAGCAAAATCTCGCTTCCTCTACGAAGCTATCAAGATTTGCAACTCATTTCGGAGGCCATCCTCAAACCGCACACATCATTCATATTCAGTTGCCACCATCTCACGAGCATAGCGGCTAAGTCGTAAGAATTTTGCCTTATATTCTATCACGGTCTTACTTCCCTAGTCCAAGTTTAGATATTCCCTTATTCGGGCATCCAGATAACTTGCGCCTACATACTTTCCTTGAAAAGCAGCCTTAAAGAATTCCCACATTAATCGGTTAGCCTTAGTACCCTCTCTCACACCTTTTAACTTTTGCTCAGAAGTACAGTCGAGGTCATCTGTTATTCTTTTCGTGACTTTCAACAAGTATTCGGCCACATTAGGGGCTACTCCAGAAATATCCCTAAACATTTCTACTGTATTTGACCGGAGTTGTTCTGAAATTGATCCTTGGCCCACAGCACATGTATTGGTCCCTACGACCCTCTCCAGAATTCGTAGCATAGCTTGGGATAGTGCATCATCCCCAGCTACTCGATCGTATGATCTCGTCTTAGTTACCGGTGAAGTTGGTGCCTCCCTCGCCTCAACGTTAGGCATGTGGCTCAATGTCGAAGACCTAGCCCTAACACTCCCACGGCCTCTCCCACAGTCTCTCGTACCCCTTCCACGAGTACCTCTAGTGCTCATATCGATTCGTGTATTATCTATTTTAGAAGTCTTATGTATCAGTTTTACAATTTCAATAATTAATAGCAGATGTTTTCTAAAAGGCAGAAGTTAGGGTTATTTCTGAAAATCAAGGTCTCACTACAGTTTTTAGTTTCCTACAGTTTCAATTTACCTTAACTAAAGTATCACAGTACAATTTCAAGTTGAAAGTAATCTCAGTATTTTCTTTCAGTCAAAATAGCTATCAGTTATCAAGAGAACTTACGGATTTGGTGGCGGAGACTCAGTATGCCACACTTGTAAAAACCTTCCAACATTTCCAAAAATAGTTTCCCAAAAATTCCAAACATTTTCAAAAACTCATTCCACAGCCGAGTTTTGTAACCTGACTCTGATACCACTAAATGTAACACCCCAAACTCGACATAGACATTATGGCCAAATTCGATGTGCCACATCATAGTGTCTTTTGGAAAATCAGAATTATGAGTCAAAACTTATTGTCAAATAAAAGCCCCATTGTTATTTTGTACAAAACTTAGTGAGATGAATTCTTTACTATTATCTAATCAACTTGTCAAAACACTTGCCATTTATGTATTTAACTGATTTAAATGCGCAAGCTTTTTAAACTTTAAAGTTTGAGTTGCGTGATTTTCTTTTAAAAACAATTATTATTTTGAAAAACTCGTCTTTTCCTAACTAATAGTTTTACATAAATAAACAAAAGCCCAATTAAAAATTTAAATTCCATAAATGGTCTTATTACAAAAATAAAACCCAAAACATGATTAAAAGTATAAATAAATTCAACTGTAAATTATCTGCCATCATTTGCCCATCTCCGAGTCCCTCATCGCACCAGATCGCCTAAGGTAAGGGATTACCTGTAGAGTTAAAAAAGAGAGTGAGTTTACGAAACTCAGTGTGTAATCCCCTATCAGTCGATTAGCATATAGCATGCAGAAACAGCCTGGGCCTGGGCCTTATTCAGAACCAGTATAGTATGGGCCTTAGCCCAATACGGCAACAGTCTCAATGACCAAATACCTCCTGCAACTTCCTCCTCGAGAAGTTCAGAAAATCAAATAAAAAGCCACCTAAAGGAAAAACACAAGAATCGGCCATATAAGAGAACATGGAAAGAAAGAAGTATTCGGCCTTAAGCAATGAAAAAAAGAGGAAAAATGTGTAACACCTCAAACTCGTCCCGGACGTTATGGCTAGATCCAGTGTGTTACATGGAAGTTTGTTCGAAATCGGCCTCGTGATAAAAAGTTTCTTCTATTTTAAAGCCTCGCTTAGAGTTTTGAATGTAGAACAAAATGCGATTAAAACCATTTTTTTAATAAGTTAAAAATGTATTTGTTGTATTCAATTATTTGAATATTGAAAGCTCTTTATCTTTGAAAACATTACGTGTAAATTCCTTGAAACCGTTTGTTATTAGTTTTGAAAACCTGATTAACTTAACTAGCAATTTGAAATAATAAAACAGTTCAAATAACGAAAGTTAAAACAAAAACTCCATAATGGCCTTATTACACTAATAATACCCAAACTAAAATTAAATAAAGGCATAGTCCGAAAGAAAAAGACATGTGGCCACCCTGAGTCCCTCGCAGCTCCAAATCGTCTATGGCTGGGGGTGACCTGCACATTTAAAAAAAATAAGAGGGTGAGTTTGTGAAAACTTAGTGTGTAACTTCCCCAACTGATGATAGTGAATAGATATGTAGATCAAATTGGGCCGAAGCCATATACGAAACAGATTCATTTGGGTGTAGGCCCTATACGAAAACAGAGTGGGCTCAAGCCTATTACATACTCAGAACAATGTATATGCATGAAAGCCCAAATGAGTCCAACCATCACACCACCCGTACCAACCCATCACACCATGTGGTGAATAACTCGACCCACCCAACCCACACACCAATACGCAACCATGCTGCTAATCACAAATATCGAGCCAGAGCCACCATACAAAATACGTGGTGAAGCAACTATATAGAACTATCTCCAATCTCATGCCCAATCCCATGCAGAATCACACATCATAATCAATTATATAACATGCATGCAGAACATCAGACATAGTTACAGTCCTACATATATCAAACAACCTATCTTTAGGGTATAAAAGTCGTTTTAGTAGTCAGGGGTAAAATGGTAAATTTACCCCTCAGGGGTATTTTGGTCACTATTATAAGTTTTTGAGTCTCATCATCCAATACGACCTCCTAAAAGGTCTTACGTCGCTTCGAGCGACTCAGATAGTCTATGTGGTCAAAACAGTGTCTATGGGCCCAATACCCCTATTTGGCCCAGGTTGGGCCGACACGCTCATGTGGCCCATTAAGTCTAAATTTACGTACGGCATCACAAGTCATGTCATCTATTATACCAACAATCACTTACCGAGTAATTTTCCCATATGAGCCCGTAGGCCCTATTGGACCTATCTTGGCCCATTGAGACCCGTAACTGCCCAAGTGCACGAAATTGCACACGATAGCGTTTACAGATTATTGCCCACGGTTTGTGGGATTGGTTCAGCCCACAAGTGTTCACACGCCTGTAATGCCTCGAATACTGACATTTCGGCATTTCGGCTTTTAACGATCTACACTATAGTAGGGTGTGGTTGCACACCTGTTTTGTAAAGTCGAGTGCAGCAAAACGCCCAATGCCTACACTTCCTCCATACATACCATTAGTCTACCACTACCAAAATCATCACATAAAATCCCCAACTCTATTATTAATACCAACCTTGATCCCAACGTGCGTGATCTAATATCTTTAAGATCGCTGATTAGAATATGTTTGTCGCCTCTAGCAAAGATTCACAACGATGTGATTAACCCACAAACAACACCTATGAGGCACTCATTGTACCTTCCGCTTTTACCTAAAGTAGAGTATAAACATTACCTTAAAAGGAGTTGCAAGCAGAGGATCAAACGTTTTCTCAATCTATCCGTATTTGCCACACCTCGAGAAATCTTACAACCCAATGATACCCACAAAGGACCTCGAAATTAGTTGTTACATAATATGGAGAAAAGATATCCAGTTTTAAGACAAAATTAGAAAGGACAACCTTACCTCCAAATGTAACTCTTGCAGACTTGTACCATTGATACCCAAATGATGAAAGGAAAAAGAGAATCGCCAGATAAAAAGAGTTCGGCTATGAGGGCAAATTGATTTCGGCCAACTAAATGAGAAAGAAAAGATCAAAGAAAAGAAGAGAGAAGAAAAGGAATGGATTCGGCAAGAATTCGACCATACAAAACAAGAAGAAGGGAAGAGTAAATTGGAAGGCAAGATTCCGCAAAGGTTTAGATCAGTTTAAGGTTTGGAGAAAGGACGAGGTATGCAAATGGAAAAGAAGATGTGAGGCTCGACTAGAGAAATAAGGAGAGAAACAAGTGAAGTTTGCCCGAGTGGTGCACTACTCACATACCTTATTCGACTTTTAGCAAAAAAGTGAAATAAGAATGTCAAATCGTCAAATAAAAATATGAAGGAGAAAGAGATGGATTTGAAAAGGAAAGTCTGCACTTAGTGGCTTGGCTTTGGTAATTTAAATTAGGGAGAAAAGCCCGAATGGTACCGAAAAAACCAAAATAGAAACACCAAAAGACCTACACAATTTTGGCACTAGACAAAACGAAGCAAAAATGTCCCAAAACACCTAAAAGGAAAATTTTGGCACCTAAACCTTACCCAAAAATGCCGCACCTCCCTACGTCCAAGCCTTAGCCAAATTTTCACTCCAAGATACCTCACATTCAGCCAACACTTCCTTAAAACCATATCCCTTGAAAATCTCCTTAATTTGCTCCACGATTTACTCCAACTCCTTAACTCAAATTTAAATTAAGCTTTGACCAAATCAACTCTTCACCAAGAAGAGTTTCACTCCAACTCAACCTCTAGCTTGACATGGAGTAAACTAAATTATCCTTTTGTTCAAGGCGAGGCTTGAACCTCTGACCTTCTTGTCATGCATGTGATGCCACCTCTCTGCATCTCATGTGGCGCCACTTTGCCACTCCACCACTAGCTCCCTTGTTGTCATGAACAAACCAAAATTAAACTTAAGTCCTGCAAGCTACCCTCCAGGTTCCCTTAAGCCCACAAATTAAATTTTTACCCAAGGTCAGACTTGAACCCAGGCCTCCTAAAAACCCTCAAATGCACTCAAAACACTTGGCCAGCAAGCCAAACAAGCATTTATGTCAAACTTTTTCCAAATATTAAAAACCCTAAAATTTTGGGGCGTTACAACACACCCCCTTACATAAATTTTGACCTCGAAATTTACCTGGTCAGAATAAGTGAGGGTATTACTGTCGTATCGCCTCTTCAGGCTCCCACGTGGCTTCCTCTGAACCGTGATTACGCCAAAGCACCTTGACCAGTGGAACAAACTTCCTTTTCAGTACTTTAACGTCGCGATCCAATTTTTGCACTGGTTCTTCCTTGAAAGTCGAATCAAGTTTAACTTCAATTTCCTCAACTGGCACTATGTGTGAGGGATCAGAACGGTACCGCCTCAGCATAGAGACATGAAAGACATCATCAATTCAATCTAACTTAGGTGATAACTCAAGCTGATAAGCGACTGGTCCCACCTGTTTCAGAATTCGATATGGCCCAATAAATCTAGGGCTCAACTTGCCCTTTCTTCCAAATCTTAAAATCTTTTTCCACGGTGAGACCTTCAGAAACACAAAATCTCCCATAGAGCACTCAATCTATTTACACTTCAAATCGGCATACGATTTCTACCTATCCGATGCTTCTTTTAACCCCTCTCTAATCAACTTAACTTTGTCCTTAGTATCTACAACTAAATCTGACCGCAAAACCTGACGCTCACCCAGTTTAGTCCAGTACGTAGCTGTAGGACACCTACGACCATACAATGCATCATATGGTGCCATCTGAATACTTGCCTGATAACTATTATTATATGCGAACTCTGCTAACGGCAAGTAATCCTCCCAGCTACCCTATAAACCAATAACACAACTTTTCAGCATATCTTCCAATACTTGAATTACCCTTTCCGACTGTCCATCCTTCGGAGGGTGAAAGGCAGTGCTAAAATCCAATCTTGTACCCAATACCTCGTGAAACTTCTTCCAGAACCGAGATGTGAATATAGGATTTTTGTCAGATATGATTGATACTGGCACCCCATATAATCTCACGATTTTAGCCACGTATAACTTAGCTAACTTCTGAAGCGAATAATATGTACGGACAGGTATAAAATGGGCAGATTTTGTTAGTCTGTCCATAATAACCCAAATAGAGTCCTTTTTAGAAGGCGTTAAGGGTAGCCCACTCACAAAATACATGGTTACACTTTCCCATTTCCAGAGTGGAATCTTGACCGGTTCCAGAAGCACAGAAGGCAACTGATGCTCAGCTTTCACTCGCTCGCATGTCAGACACTTTGTAACACCCCAAACCCAGCCTGGACGTTACAACCAGATCTGGTGTGTCACACGATCCTAAAACTAAGTTTACGACCTTTTAATCTTGTTGTATCTTAAGTGAGGTTTGAATCAAAATAGTAAATTTGCGAAAACCAGTTCATTAATCCTTTAAGTTATCCATATTTTGATCTTAAAGCGTTCTGAAAACATTGTTTAGAATTTGAAAACTTGCGCAGCCTATAACTAGCAGTTTCGATATAGTATGATTTAAAACATTAAAGAAAATAAAATCCATAAAGAAAATTTAAATAGCGGCCTTATTACAGTTAAAACCCAAAATAGCATAGTGGAATACTTAAAACGAAACAAAAACCGAATTTGCAGATGTTGTGGCCACTCCGAATCTTTCGCAGCTCCAAGCCCACTATGGTTGAGGGTTACCTGCAGAGATGAAATAAAAAGGGGGTGAGTTTCACAACTCAGTGTGCAACATTATCTCAACCATAGGCCAAAACAGATCAAGCCTCAGAATCAGATTAATTGGGCCTTGGCCCATTACAGAAATCAGGTTAAGCCCATAGGCCCATACCAGATACAGATCAGATACAATATGCAAACAGAAACCCAACCCAGATCTATCCATATCACCCCCGTACCAGCCTTACACCATGTGGGGAGACGACTCGACCCACCCAACCGCTACACACCACAGATAATTGCAGCGAAGCTGCCAGATATAATTTGCAGCGAGGCTGCCAGATATTGTGACGAGGTCACCAGATACAGATATTGTGGCGAGGCCACCAGAACAGATGTATATACATGGCGAAGCCACCAGATTGCAGCAAGGCTACTAAAACAGATATATATATGTGGCGAGGCCACCAGATTGCAGCGAGGCTACCAGAACGCTTCCTCCATCATAAACCCAAACCCCATGCAACACATATATATACATACTAGCATGCAACATATAGCTTCTCATGCATTAGATATATTCATATTAAATGGTAACTCATGCAGATACATAAAATTATACATTTCATACAGAATTGACCCTAGGGGTATAATAGTATTTTTACACCTAGGGGTATTTTGGTAAATCTCCATATTCAGGGGTATTTTAGTCCTTTATCATATTTTCAGAGTTTTTATGTACGTTGGATTAATTATTAGTCCACAAATAACCACGGAAGTCCATTTAAGCCAATTTTCCAGTTTTACCCTTTTTAGCTTAAAACCCCTAATGGGCCTTACTAAGTCTAATATCGTCTCAAGCCCGTTAAGTCTAGTTTTTAGGTCTAGTTTACCAACTTAACCATGTTATCATTAACCACATCGCCAGAAAGCCTATAATAGTCATTTTATCGATTTGGGCTCGGAAGCCCATTGGGCCCATCTTTGGCCCATTGAAGCCCAACTTATCGAAACGTTCAGAATTGCACCTTCTGCAATTCTTCCGGCACTAAATTCATAGTTAAGCCCAATGGAGTAAATGGTTACTCTCAAATATCATGCGAATGCGTTTTCGGTCACTTACACCAGATGTCAGTAATGTTACGCCCTTTTCGGCTTTTACCACTTTAGTCTAACAGTTGGGATGAGTTACACACCTGTTAACTGTCGGAATCGTTGACGGAATCCACGAATGAAAACCTATCGTTAACCACCTTAATGTTAGACATATAATCGAAAATCGCTAAACCATAAATCCCTTACCAAAATTGGCCAACATGGCCTAAGTCATTAAATCTTACCCTTCTTTGCCGAAATATAGACTAGGTATTTGTGCTTTGCCGAACCAACCTTCAAATCCTCGCGAAGTGCCCCTTTGTTTACGCTAACACAATAACATCAAAGCAAGAGACCACATCTGCCTTAGTCCCACGATAACCACCCTCATAAGGGCTTCAACTTAAACTTTAATTAGAGATTAATCGAAAACTAGATTGGGTACTTACCAGAGTGCTAATCGGTTCAAAGAGAGTCCTAGGTAGAAGTATAATCTCGCACCAAAATATTCCCTTCCACAGGCCCCAAGCAAGATATTTTTGGTCTAAAGATTCGGCCTTGTAAGCCACAAAATGTGAAGGTTTCAGCTTATTAAGGACAACTGAGATTCGACCACAACAAGTATCTATTCGGTAGGTTTCTGAAGCGAAGAAGGGAGGGGATACAAGCAAAGTAGGTGCGGTTATGGAAGATAGCAATAGAAGAAGAAGAAGAAGAAAGGTATGATACTAACGAAAACCGACAAAGTGCATAGGGGTTTCGGTCAATAGGAGAATCGACAATGGAGGGTAGTCTTTCGGTTTACAATGATGAAGAAATAAGTGTGGGTGAAAAAGGAAAAGGTACGGTTATCGAAAGAAAATAGAATGAGGGAGAGAAGATAAAAGATGAAGGTTAGAGAAGAAGAGTGACAATCGGCTTTGCAAGGTTGAGCTTCGGTCAAATAAGTGTGCGGCACTAGGGGTTTAGAAGTAATGGAATTCGGCTCATAAAGCAGTAAATGAAAAAACAGGGTGATAAAGTAGGAAGCCTATTGCTCAGTACAAATCGACAAAAGAAGGGTGCCTTACCACCTAAAGAAATCAGCAAAAGTCACTCTAAAAGAACCTTAAGAGAATCGGCACACCCAGGAACCTAATTGTCAAAATACATCCTAAAGCAGAATGCCGAATTTGCCTTCCCCAAGAGTCCTCTGGCCGGCCACTATTTTCAAAATTCAAAAGCTCCACAAATCCCTCCTTGATTTGCTCCCTTGACCGATTCAAATTTCCCCCAAGCAGAGTTCAATTCTGCTTCAAATTCTTACCTGCTCAAGCTCAAAAATAAAACACCACATTTGCAACCTCTGGAGCTTGAACCCTTGACCTCTAAGCTCACTTAGGCACCACTTTTTAAAGAGCTTAGTGGCGCCTCCCTTGCCACTTTACCACTGAACAATTTGTGTCTTATTTCACCGATATTTTTTTATAACACCTATCTTCAAGAGACCTCTATCTCCTAAGTCAAAAATACAAAATTTTGCCGAGCTTCCACCCAACACATGGGCCTTCCATAGGCCCATTACCACACTCCAAACATGCATCACACACCCAAATACTAGAATTTAAACATTTTATAAGATAAAGAAAAATCTAGGAGAAACCCAAAAATTAGGGCGTTACAACTCTACCCTCCTTAAAGAAATTTCATCCTCGAAATTTACCTTTTCCATACAAATGGGGATACTGCTGACGCATTGCCTCTTTTGGTTCCCAAGTAGCTTCCTCTCTGCCATGATTATGCCAAAGTACCTTTACCAATGGGACTGATTTTCTTCTTAGAACCTTTACGTCTCGATCTAGAATCTGCACAGGCTCTTCCATGAAATTCAAATCAGGCTGTACTTTCGCTTCTGCAACTGGTAGAATATGAGTAGGGTCAGAACGATATCGTCTTAGCATGGATACGTGAAACACATCATGGATTCTATTCAGCTCTGGCGGTAATTCTAACTGATACGCCACCGGTCCTACTCGCTTAAGAACCCGATAAGGCCCAATGAACCGCGGACTTAGCTTGCCTTTCTTACCAAATCTTAGTATCTTCTTCCAAGGCGAAACCTTCAGAAAGACCATGTCTCCCACGGAATACTCAATTTCCTTACGCTTCAAATCTGCGTAAGACTTCTGTCGATTAGATGCCTCTTTTAACTGATCCCTTATCACTTTGACTTTCTCTTCAGTCTCTGCTACCAACTCAGGTCCAAGAACTTGCCGCTCGCCCAGTTCCGTCCAACAACTAGGTGAACGACACTTACGCCCATACAGTGCCTCATAAGGTGCCATACGGATACTAGCTTGATAACTGTTATTATACGCAAACTCTGCCAACGGTAGATAATCCTCCCAACTGCCTCGAAAGTCGCTAACACATCCCCTCAACATATCTTCCAGAATCTGAATAACCCTTTCTGACTGACCATCAGTCTAAGGATGGAAGGCTGTGCTAAAATTCGGCCGCGTTTCCAATGCCTCATGCAACTTTTGCCAGAACCGAGATGTGAATCTAGGATCTCAATCAGAGATAATAGACACTGGCACCCCATGCAGTCGCACAATCTCTGCCACATACAACTTGGCTAACTTCTGAAGCGAACAATCAGTACGTATAGGGATGAAATGAGCAGATTTAGTCAACCTATTCACAATCACCCAAATCGAGTCCTTCTTTGGCGGCGTTAAGGGCAACCCACCTACAAAATCCATAGTCACCCTTTCCCACTTCCAGAGTGGTACCTTCACTGGTTGCAGAAGCCCAAAAGGTAACTGATGTTCAGCTTTCACTTGCTGACAAGTCAGACATTTCCCCACAAATTCTGTTACCTATCGCTTCAGCCCAGGCCACCAATACAACTCCTTTATGTCATGATACATCTTATTACCTCCAGGGTGCATATCACACAACCCTTTATGAGCTTTATTCAGAATTTCTTGCCTCAAATTGGAATCCTTAGGAATACAGATTCGACCATGGAAACATAGAACTCTCTCACTGTTAAGTCCAAACTCAGAAGTACTCCCATCCTTAACCTACTAAAATCGAGAAACCAGAGACTCATCCTTCGACTGCTTTTCCTTAATCTCATCCACTCAGGTCGGTCTTACTTGCAGTTCTGCTAACAGACTCCCGTCATCATACAGACTCAAACGTGCAAACATCGCTCCCAGATCAGATACAGTTCTACGACTTAGGGCATCAGCCACCACATTAGCTTTGCCTGGATGGTACTCAATCGCACAATCATAATCCTTAAGCAACTCAATCCACCTTCGTTGCCTCAGATTCAGCTCCTTCTGAGTTAGCAAGTACTTAAGACTCTTATGATCTGTGTATATAATACACCTTTCTCCATATAGATAATGCCTCCAAATCTTAAGGGCAAAGATTACTGCCGCCAACTCCAGATCATGGGTAGGGTAGTTCACTTCATGAGGTTTAAGCTGTCGCGATGCATAAGCAACCACTTTACCCTCTTGCATCAACACACAGCCCAACCCAACATGTGATGCGTCACTGTACACGGTAAAATCCTTTCCAGACTCCGGCTGAATCAGTACAGGTGCCTCAGTCAAAACCTTCTTTAGTTTCCAAAAGCTTCTTGCTGCTGCTCGGTCCAAATAAATGGCACTCCCTTCCTTACGAGTTTTGTCAATGGCGCTGCCATCACAGAAAATCCTTCTACAAACCTTCTATAGTATCCAGCTAAACCCAGAAAACTTTAAATTTCTGCCACTGATCTCGGTGGTTTCCACTCCAGAATTGCTTCAATCTTTCGAGGGTCTACCTTTATCCCCTCAGCAGATACAACATGCCCCAAGAAAGTTACCTCCCTCAGCCAGAACTCACACTTAATGAATTTCGCAAAAAGCTCCTTTTCCCTTAACACTTGCAGCACAATACGGAGATGCTCATCATGCTTCTCCTTAGATTCAGAATAAACCAGAATATCGTCGATAAAGACGACCACGAATCGATCCAAGTATGGCTGGAACACTCGATTCATCAGATCCATAAAAGCTGCAGGTGCATTGGTCAGCCCAAATGGCATAACCAAGAATTCATAGTGACCATAACGAGTTCTGAATGTGACTTGTGTATATCCACCTCTTTTACCCTTAATTGATGGTACCCAGATCGAAGGTCAATCTTGGAGAATACTGAAGCTCCTCTAAGCTGGTCCAACAGATCATCGATTCTTGGCAACGGGTACTTATTCTTAATCGTCAGTTTGTTCAACTGCCGATAATCGATGCACATTCGCATTAACCCATCTTTCTTCTTTACGAACAGCACTGGTGCTCCCCACGGAGACACGCTTGGCCTAATGAAGCCTCTATCTAATAGCTCTTGAATTTGCACTTTCAACTCCACCAAGTCCTTTGGTGCCATCCTATAAGGTGCAATGGACACCGGTGCTGTACCAGGCATCAAGTCGATCCCAAACTCAACCTCTCGATTCGGAGGCAAACCTGGAAGCTCCTCTGGAAACACATCTTGAAAATCCTTAACGGTTCTAACTTTGTCCATCGTTAGTTCCTCAGTTTCTGCTCCACTTATGAATGCCAAATAAGCTTCGCATCCTTTTCGAAATCCACTTCTCGGCTCTTAATGCTGACACCACATTGGATAAATAATCTCTACGTTCACCTATCACCATAATTTCCTCATCCTCTGCGGTCTTTAACCTTATTTGCTTTGCAGCACAATCCAGAGTAGCCCTATGCTTTACAAGCCAATCCATTCCCAAGATGAGATCAAATTCTCCGAAAGGTAGCTCTATCAAGTCTCTAGAAAAGATTTTTCCTTGAGTCTCTATAGGCACGTCTCTATACAGTTTGTCTACCCTAACCAAGTGACCCAAAGGACTTAATACAGATACCCCACTCACCGTCTCCTTAGAACGCACACCCAACGACCCAGATATAGCACATGCAACATAAGAATGGGTAGATCCAACATCTATCAACGCAGTGTATGGCATACTAGAAATCAAAAACGTACCGGTTATGATGTCAGGAGCATCACCCCCCTCTCGGCGACGAGCTGCATACACCAACGCTGGCTGACGAGCCTCAGCAAAACCAGCACCCCTGCCAGGTGCTCCTCGTCCTCGACCATTACCATTTCTGCCTCTACTTTTTCCGCGACCCCTCGGAGCTGGTGGTCCACCCCTCACTGGTTGGACAACCCTTTGAGCCATAACTTGTCCTTGATCCGGTTCTTCGAGACAGTCACTGATAAGCTTCATCTCTAAGCAACGACACAACTCCTTTCAGCTTTTGCTCCATAGAGCAATCCAGATCGTCCATAATCCGCTCTGTGGCCTCCAACCAATACTCAGCCACATTCGGGGCTACACCAGACACGCCCCTAAAGAATTCCGTCCCATTAGCTCGGAGTCGCTCAGAAATGGATCCCCAAAATCCATTACCAGTACTTACTCCAGCAACCCTTTCCAGAACTCGAAGCATCGCTTGTGATAGGGCGTCGTCCCCAACACCTCGATCATGGGACTCCACCTTTGTTGCCGGTGGTATCGGTATATCAGCTGCTGGCGCATGACCTGAAGATGAAGATTCAGCTCGTGCACTACATCGGCCACGTCCACGACCCCTACCACGAGCTGCTCGCGTACTCATTTCGTACTTTCTATTTTAGAAATTTTATGAGTCAGATTAATATTTTAGTGTTTATTACAGATGTCTTATGAATAAGTAGAATTTCAGAGTTTATTTTTCTTTCGCGCTAGCCTCGCTACAGTCTGAGTCCACCTATCAGAGTCTCTAAGTTTCAGTAATACCCTAGCTAAGGTATCATGATAAAGTCTTAATCAGACATATAATCAGAATTTTAGAAACTATCAGAAAAGTTCAGAAACTTACAGGCTTGGGCCGGAGATTCGGTGTGCCACTCTTTAGAAAGATTATATAGGAAAACTTAATTTATTCTTGGAAAATAAATCATTTAGGTACCAAAAAAAAAAGTTCATCAAAACTAGTTCCAAGTAATTTTGAAAACAATGTTAAAAACATGATCTTTTGAAAATCTTTGTTTTGATTGTTTGAAAGCTCCCATTTTTAGACCCGATCCACAGTCGAGTTGTTGTAACTTGGCTCTGATACCACTAAATGTAACACCCCAAACCCAGCCTGGACGTTACGACCAGATCTGGTGTGTCACACGATCCTAAAACTAAGTTTATGACCTTTTAATCTTGTTGTGTCTTAAGTGAGGTTTGAATCAAAATAGTAAATTTGCGAAAACCAGTTCATTAATCCTTTAAGTTATCCATATTTTGATCTTAAAGCGTTCTGAAAACATTGTTGAGATTTTGAAAACCCGCGCAGCCTATAACTAGCAGTTTCGATATAGTATGATTTAAAACATTAAAGAAAATAAAACCCATAAAGAAAATTTAAATAGCAGCCTTATTACAGTTACAACCCAAAATAGCATAGTGGAATACTTAAAACGAAACAAAAACCGAATTTGCAGATGCTGTGGCCACTCCGAATCTCTCGCAGCTCCAAGCCCACTATGGTTGAGGGTTACCTGCAGAGATGAAATAAAAAGGGGGTGAGTTTGACAACTCAGTGTGCAACATTATCTCAACCATAGGCCAAAATAGATCAAGCCTTAGAATCAGATTAATTGGGCCTTGGCCCATTATAGAAATCAGGTTAAGCCCATAGGCCCATAACAGATACAGATCAGATACAATATGCAAACAGAAACCCAACCCAGATCCATCCATATCACCCCCGTACCAGCCTTACACCATGTGGGGAGACTACTCGACCCACCCAACCGCTACACACCACAGATAATTGCAATGAAGCTGCCAGATATAATTTGCAGCGAGGCTGCCAGATATTGTGACGAGGTCACCAGATACAGATATTGTGGCGAGGCCACCAGAACAGATGTATATACGTGGCGAAGCCACCAAATTGCAGCGAGGCTGCCAGAACAGATATATATATGTGGCGAGGCCACCAGATTGCAGCGAGGCTGCCAGAACGCTTTCTCCATCATATACCCAAACCCCATGCAACACATATATATACATACTAGCATGCAACATATAGCATCTCATGCATCAGATATATTCATATTAAATGGTAACTCATGCAGATACATAAAATTATACATTTCATACAGAATTGACCCTAGGGGTATTTTGGTAAATCTGCATATTCAGGGGTATTTTAGTCCTTTATCATATTTTCAGAGTTTTTATGTACGTTGGATTAATTATTAGTCCATAAATAACCACGGAAGTCAATTTAAGCCAATTTTTCAGTTTTACCCTTTTTAGCTTAAAACCCTAATGGGGTTTACTAAGTCCAATATCGTCTCAAGCCCGTTAAGTCTAGTTTTTAGGTCTTGTTTACCAACTTAACCATGTTATCATTAACCACGTTGCCAGAAAGCCTATAATAGTCATTTTACCGATTTGGGCTCGGAAGCCCATTGGGCCCATCTTTGGCCCATTGAAGCCCAACTTACCGAAACATTTAGAATTGCACCTTCTGCAATTCTTCCGGCACTGAATTAATAGTTAAGCCCATTGGAGTAAATGGTTACTCTCAAATATCATACGAATGCGTTTTCGGTCACTTACACCAGATGTCGGTAACGTTACGCCCTTTTCAGCTTTTACCACTTTAGTCTAACAGTTGGGATGAGTTACACACCTGTTAACTGTCAGAATCGTTGATGGAATCCACGAATGAAAACCTATCGTTAACCACCTTAATGTTAGACATATAATCGAAAATTGCTAAACCATAAATCCCTTACCAAAATCGGCCAACATGGCCTAAGTCATTGAATCTTACCCTTCTTTGCCGAAAGATAGACTAGGTATTTGTGCTTTGCCGAACCAACCTTCAAATCCTCGCGAAGTGCCCCTTTGTTTACGCTAACACAATAACATCAAAGCAAGAGACCACATCTGCCTTAGTCCCACGATAACCACCCTCATAAGGGCTTCAACTTAAACTTTAATTAGAGATTAATCGACAACTAGATTGAGTACTTACCAGAGTGCTAATCAGTTCAAAGAGAGTCCTAGGTAGAAGTATAATCTCGCACCAAAATATTCCCTTCCATAGGCCCCTAAGCAAGATAGGTTTGGTCTAAAGATTCGGCCTTGTACGCCACAAAATGTGAAGGTTTCGGCTTATTAAGGACAACTGAGATTCGGCCACAACAAGTATCTATTCGGTAGGTTTCTGAAGAGAAGAAGGGAGGGGATACAAGCAAAGTGGGTTCGGTTATGGAAGATAGCAATAGAAGAAGAAGAAAGGTATGATACTAACGAAAACCGACAAAGTGCATAGGGGTTTCGGTCAATAGGAGAATCGGCAATGGAGGGTAGTCTTTCGGTTTACAATGATGAAGAAATAAGTGTGGGTGAAAAAGGAAGAGGTACGGTTGTCGAAAGAAAATAGAATGAGGGAAGGAAGATAAAAGATGAAGGTTAGAGAAGAAGAGTGACAATCGGCTTTGCAAGGTTGAGCTTCGATCAAATAAGTGTGCGGCACTAGGGGTTTAAAAGTAATGGAATTCGGCTCCTAAAGCCGTAAATGAAAAAACAAGGTGATAAAGTAGGAAGCCTATTGCTAAGTACAAATCGACAAAAGAAGGGTGCCTTACCACCTAAAGAAAACGGCAAAAGTCACTCTAAAAGAACCTTAAGAAAATCGGCACACTCAGGAACCTAATTGTCGAAATATATCCTAAAGCAGAGTGCCGAATTTGCCTTCCCCAAGAGTCCTCTGGCCGGCCACTATTTTCAAAATTCAAAAGCTCCACAAATCCCTCCTTGATTTACTCCCTTGACCGATTCAAATTTCTCCCAAGCAGAGTTTAATTCTGCTTCAAATTCTTACCTGCTCAAGCTCAAAAATAAAACACCACATTTGCAACCTCTGGAGCTTGAACCCTTGACCTCTAAGCTCACTTAGGCGCCACTTTTTAAGGAGCTTAGTGGCGCCTCCCTTGCCAATTTACCACTGAACAATTTGTGTCTCATTTCACCGATATTTTCTTATAACACCTATCTTCAAGAGACCTCTATCTCCTAAGTCAAAATTACAAAATTTTACCGAGCTTCCAACCAACACATGGGCCTTCCATAGGCCCATTACCACACTCCAAACATGCATCACACACCCAAATACTAGAATTTAAACATTTTATCAGATAACGAAAAATCTAGGAGAAACCCGAAAATTAGGGCGTTACAACTCTACCCTCCTTAAAGAAATTTCGTCCTCGAAATTTACCTTATCCAAACAAATGGGGATACTGCTGACGCATTGCCTCTTCTGGTTCCAAAGTAGCTTCCTCTCTGCCATGATTACGCCAAAGTACATTTACCAATAGGACTGATTTTCTTCTTAGAACCTTTACGTCTCGATCTAGAATCTGCACAGGCTCTTCCTCGAAAGTCAAATCAGGCTGTACTTCCACTTCTGCAACTGGTAGAATATGAGTAGGGTCAGAACGATATCGTCTTAGCATGGATATGTGAAACACATCATGGATTCTATTCAGATCTGGCAGTAATTCTAACTGATACGGCACCAGTCCTACTCGCTTAAGAGCCCGATAAGGCCCAATGAACCGCGGACTTAGCTTGCCTTTCTTACTAAATCTTAGTATCTTCTTCCAAGGCGAAACCTTCGGAAAGACCATGTCTCCCACGGAATACTCAATTTCCTTACGCTTCAAATCTGCATAAGACTTCTGTCGATCAGATGCCTCTTTTAACCGATCCCTTATCACCTTGACTTTCTCTTCAGTCTCTGCAACCAACTCAGGTCCAAGAACTTGCCACTCGCCAAGTTCCGTCCAACAACTAGGTGAACGACACTTACGCCCATACAGTGCCTCATAAAGTGCCATACGGATACTAGCCTGATAACTATTATTATACGCAAACTCTGCCAACGGTAGATAATCCTCCCAACTGCCTCGAAAGTCGATAACACATCCCCTCAACATATCTTTCAGAATCTGAATAACCCTTTCTGACTGACCATCAGTCTGAGGATGGAAGGCTGTGCTAAAATTTAGCCACGTTCCCAACGCCTCATGCAACTTTTGCTAGAACCGAGATGTGAATCTAGGATCTCGATCAGAGATAATAGACACTGGCACCCCATGCAGTCGCACAATCTCTGCCACATACAACTTGGCTAACTTCTGAAGCGAACAATCAGTACGTACAGGGATGAAATGAGCAGATTTAGTCAACCTATCCACAATCACCCAAATCGAGTCCTTCTTTGACGGCATTAAGGGCAACCCACTTACAAAATCCATAGTCACCCTTTTCCACTTCCAGAGTGGTACCTTCACTGGTTGCAGAAGCCCAGAAGGTAACTGATGTTCAGCTTTCACTTGCTGACAAGTCAGACATTTCCCCACAAATTCTGTTACCTCTCGCTTCAGCCCAGGCCACCAATACAACTCCTTTAAGTCATGATACATCTCATTACCTCTAGGGTGCATAGCACACAACCCTTTATGAGCTTCATTCAGAATTTCTTGCCTCAAATTGGAATCCTTAGGAATACATATTCTACCATGGAAACATAGAACTCCCTCACTGTTAAGTCCAAACTCAGAAGTACTCCCATCCTTAACCTGCTGAAATCGAGAAACCAGAGACTCATCCTTCGACTGCTTTTCCTTAATCTCATCCACCCAGGTCGGTCTTACTTGCAGTTCTGCTAACAGACTCCCGTCATCATACAGACTCAAACGTGCAAACATCGCTCTCAAATCAGATACAGTTCTACGACTTAGGGCATCAGCCACCACATTAGCTTTGCCTGGATGATACTCAATCGCACAACCATAATCCTTAAGCAACTCAATCCACCTTCGTTGCCTCGGATTCAGCTCCTTCTAAGTTAGCAAGTACTTAAGACTCTTATGATTTGTGTATATAATACACCTTTCTCCATACAGATAATGCCTCCAAATCTTAAGGGCAAAGATTACTGCCGCTAACTCCAGATCATGGGTAGGGTAGTTCACTTCATGAGGTTTAAGCTGTCGCGATGCATAAGCAACCACTTTACCCTCTTGCATCAACACACAGCCCAACCCAACATGTGATGCGTCACTGTACACGGTAAAATCCTTTCTAGACTCCGGCTGAATCAGTACAGGTGCCTCAGTCAAAACCTTCTTTAGTTTCTCAAAAGCTTCTTGCTGCTACTCTATCCAAATAAATGGCACTCCTTTCCTTACGAGTTTTGTCAATGGCGCTGCAATCACAGAAAATCCTTCTACAAACCTTCTATAGTATCCAGCTAAACCTAGAAAACTTCAAATTTTTGCCACTGACCTCGGTGGTTTCCACTCCAGGATTGCTTCAATCTTTCGAGGGTCTACCTTTATCCCCTCAGCAGATACAACATGCCCCAAGAAAGTTACCTCCCTCAGCCAGAACTCACACTTACTGAATTTCGCAAAAAGCTCCTTTTCCCTTAACACTTGCAGCACAATACGGAGATGCTCATCATGCTTCTCTTCAGATTTAGAATAAACCAGAATATCGTCGATAAAGACGACCACGAATCGATCCAAGTATGGCTAGAACACTCGATTCATCAGATCCATAAAAGCTGCAGGTGCATTGGTCAGCCCAAATAGCATAACCAAGAATTCATAGTGACCATAACGAGTTTTGAATGCTGTCTTATGTATATCCACCTCTTTTACCCTTAATTGATGGTACCCAGATCGAAGGTCAATCTTGGAGAATACTGAAGCTCCTCTAAGCTGGTCGAACAGATCATCGATTCTTGGCAACGGGTACTTATTCTTAATCGTCAGTTAGTTCAACTACCGATAATCGATGCACATTCGCATTGACCCATCTTTCTTCTTTACGAACAGCGCTGGTGCTCCCCATAGAGACACGCTTGGCCTAATGAAGCCTCTATCCAACAGCTCTTGAATCTACACTTTCAACTCCACCAACTCCTTTGGTGCCATCCTATAAGGTGCAATGGACACCGGTGCTGTACCAGGATCAAGTCGATCCCAAACTCAACCTCTCGATTCGGAGGCAAACCTGGAAGCTCCTCTGGAAAAACATCTTAAAAATCCTTAACGGTTCTAACTTTGTCCACTGTTAGTTCCTCAGTTTCTGCTCGACTTATGAATGCCAAATAAGCCCCGCATCCTTTTCGAATCCACTTCTCAGCTCTTAATGCTGACACCACATTGGTCAAATAATCTCTACGTTCACCTATCACCATAATTTCCTCATCCTCTGTGGTCTTTAACCTTATTCGCTTTGCAGCACAATCCAGATAGACCTATGCTTTACAAGCCAATCCATTCCCAAGATGAGATCAAATTCTCCGAAAGGTAGCTCCATCAAGTCTCCAGAAAAGATTTTTCCTTGAGTCTCTATAGGTACATCTCTATACAGTTTGTCTACCCTAACCGAGTGACCCAAAGGACTTAATACAGATACCTCACTCACCGTCTCCTCAGAACGCAAACCCAGCGACCCAGATATAGCACATGCAACATAAGAATGGGTAGATCCAACATCTATCAAAGTAGTGTATGGCATACTAGAAATCAAAAACGTACCGGTTATGACGTCAGGAGCATCACCCTCCTCTCGGCGACGAGCTGCATACACCAACGCTGGCTGACGAGCCTCAGCAAAACCAGCACCCCTGCCAGGTGCTCCTCGTCCTCAACCATTACCATTTCTGCCTCTACCTTGTCCACGACCCCTCGGAGCTGGTGGTCCACCCCTCACTGGTTGGACAACCCTTTGAGCCATAACTTGTCCTTGATCCGGTTCTTCGGGACAGTCCCTAATCCTATGCTCCATCGACCCACATCAAAAACAGGCTCCAGAACGTTTCCGACACTCGCCCATATGTATCTTACCACAATTCCTACAACCCTATGGTCTGACAGCATTCATTGGCACCGCTCGCACTGGTTTTGCCACTCTTGCTCTTTTAACATTCCTATTAGCCCCACCTGATGGTCCAGAATCCCTCCGGAAGCGGTTTCTATCCTTTTCGCGATTCTGTCTCTCGGTACGCTTTACTTCCTCAGCTATCTTAGCTTTCTCAACCAAAGCAGCAAAGTTACGCTCCTTCTGCGGAGCAATCAGTACCCTTAGTTCATCTCTCAGACCATCTTCGAAACACACGCTACGCTCATACTCAGTGGCAACTATCCCAGAAGCATATCGGCTCAGCCTCAGAAATTCAGCCTCGTACTCAGATACTGTCCTACTTCCCTGAACCAGATTCAAGAATTCTTTCCTGCGGGCGTCCACATAGCTAGCCCCAACATATTTTCCCTTAAAGGCTTTCTTTAACAGCTCCCATGATACCTCACCATCTGAAGTTCCATCTCTTACCGTGAGCCACCACTGATAAGCTTCATCTCTAAGCAACGACACGGCTCCTGTCAGCTTTTGCTCCATAGAGCAATCCAGATCGTCCATAATCTGCTCTGTGGCCTTCAACCAATACTCGGTCACATTCGGGGCTACACCAGACACGCCCCTAAAGAATTCCGCCCCATTAGCTCGGAGTCGCTCAGAAATGGATCCCCGAAATCCATTACCAGTACTTACCCCAGCAACCCTTTCCAGAACTCGAAGCATCGCTTGTGATAGGGTGTCGTCCCCAACACCTCGATCATGGGACTCCACCTCTGTTGCCGGTGGTATCGGTATATCAGCTGCTGGCGCATGACCCGAAGATGAAGATTCAGCTCGTGTACTACCTCGGCCACGTCCACCGCCCCTACCACGAGCTGCTCGCGTACTCAGTACTTTCTGTTTTAGAAATTTTATGAGTCAGATTAATATTTTAGTGCTTATTACAGATGTCTTATGAATAAGTAGAATTTCAGAGTTTATTTTTCTTTCGCGCTAGCCTAGCTACAGTCTCAGTCCACCTATCAGAGTCGCTATAGTTTCAGTAATACCCTTGCTAAGGTATCATGATAAAGTCTTAATCAGGCATATAATCAGAATTTTAGAAAATATCAGAAAAGTTCAGAAACTTATAGGCTTGGGCCGGAGATTCGGTGTGCCACTCTTTAGAAAGATTACATAGGAAAACTTAATTTATTCTTGGAAAATAAATCATTTAGGTACCAAAAAAAAAGTTCATCAAAACTAGTTCCAAGTAATTTTGAAAACGATGTTATTTGAAAATCTTTATTTTGATTGTTTGAAAGCTCCCATTTTTAGACCCGATCCACAACCGAGTTGTTGCAACTTGGCTCTGATGCCACTAAATGTAACACCCCAAACCCAGCCTGGACGTTACGACCAGATCTGGTGTGTCATACGATCCTAAAACTAAGTTTACGACCTTTTAATCTTGTTGTGTCTTAAGTGAGGTTTGAATCAAAATAGTAAATTTGCGAAAACCAGTTCATTAATCCTTTAAGTTATCCATATTTTGATCTTAAAGCATTCTGAAAACATTGTTGAGATTTTGAAAACCCGCGCAACCTATAACTAGCAGTTTCGATATAGTATGATTTAAAACATTAAAGAAAATAAAACCCATAAAAAAATTTAAATAGCAGTATTATTATAGTTAAAACCCAAAATAGCATACTGGAATACCTAGAACGAAACAAAAACAGAATTTACAGATGCTGTGGCCACTCCGAATCTCTCGCAGCTCCAAGCCCACTATGGTTGAGGGTTACCTGCAGAGATGAAATAAAAAGGGGGTGAGTTTGACAACTCAGTATGCAACATTATCTCAACCATAGGCCAAAACAGATCAAGCCTCAGAATCAGATTAATTGGGCCTTGGCCCATTACAGAAATCAGGTTAAGCCCATAGGCCCATAACAAATACAGATCAGATACAATATGCAAACATAAACCCAACCCAGATCCATCCATATCACCCCCGTACCAGCCTTACACCATGTGGGGAGACTACTCGACCCACCCAACCGCTATACACCACAGATAATTGCAGCGAAGCTGCCAGATATAATTTGCAGCGAGGCTGCCAGATATTGTGACGAGGTCACCAGATACAGATATTGTGGCGAGGCGACCAGAATAGATGTATATACGTGACGAAGCCACCAGATTGCAGCGAGGCTGCCAGAACAGATATATATATGTGGCGAGGCCACCAGATTACAGCGAAGCTGCCAGAACGCTTCCTCCATCATAAACCCAAACCCCATGCAACACATATATATACATACTAGCATGCAACATATAGCATCTCATGCATCAGATATATTCATATTAAATGGTAACTCATGCAGATACATAAAATTATACATTTCATACATAATTGACCCTAGGGGTATAATAGTATTTTTACACCTAGGGGTATTTTGGTAAATCTCCATATTCAGGGGTATTTTAGTCCTTTATCATATTTTCAGAGTTTTTATGTACGTTGGATTAATTATTAGTCCATAAATAACCACGGAAGTCCATTTAAGCCAATTTTCCAGTTTTACCCTTTTTAGCTTAAAACCCCTAATGGGCCTTACTAAGTCCAATATCGTCTCAAGCCCGTTAAGTCTATTTTTTAGGTCTAGTTTACCAACTTAACCATGTTATCATTAACCACGTCGCCAGAAAGCCTATAATAGTCATTTTACCGATTTAGGCTCGGAAGCCCATTGGGCCCATCTTTCGCCCATTGAAGCCCAACTTACTGAAATGCTCAGAATTGCACCTTCTGCAATTCTTCCGGCACTAAATTCATAGTTAAGCCCAATGGAGTAAATGGTTACTCTCAAATATCATACGAATGCGTTTTCGGTCACTTACACCAGATGTCGGTAACGTTACGCCCTTTTCGGCTTTTACCACTTTAGTCTAACAGTTGGGATGAGTTACACACCTGTTAACTGTCGGAATCATTGGCAGAATCCACGAATGAAAACCTATCGTTAACCACCTTAATGTTAGACATATAATCGAAAATCGCTAAACCATAAATCCCTTACCAAAATCGGCCAACATGGCCTAAGTCATTAAATCTTACCCTTCTTTGCCGAAATATAGACTAGGTATTTGTGCTTTGCCGAACCAACCTTCAAATCCTCGCGAAGTGCCCCTTTGTTTACGCTAACACAATAACATCAAAGCAAGAGACCACATCTGCCTTAGTCCCACGATAACCACCCTCATAAGGGCTTCAACTTAAACTTTAATTAGAGATTAATCGAAAACTAGATTGAGTACTTAGCAGAGTGCTAATCGGTTCAAAGAGAGTCCTAGGTAGAAGTATAATCTCGCACCAAAATATTCCCTTCCACAGGCCCCTAAGCAAGATAGGTTTGGTCTAAAGATTCGGCCTTGTACGCCACAAAATATGAAGGTTTTGGCTTATTAAGGACAACTGAGATTCGGCCACAACAAGTATCTATTCGGTAGGTTTCTGAAGAGAAGAAGGGAGGGGATACAAGCAAAGTGGGTTCGGTTATGGAAGATAGCAATAGAAGAAGAAGAAGAAGAAAGGTATGATACTAACGAAAACCGACAAAGTGCATAGGGGTTTCGGTCAATAGAAGAATCGGCAATGGAGGGTAGTCTTTCGGTTTACAATGATGAAGAAATAAGTGTGGGTGAAAAAGGAAGAGGTACGGTTGTCGAAAGAAAATAGAATGAGGGAAGGAAGATAAAAGATGAAGGTTAGAGAAGAAGAGTGACAATCGGCTTTGCAAGGTTGAGCTTCGGTCAAATAAGTGTGCGGCACTAGGGGTTTAGAAGTAATGGAATTCGGCTCCTAAAGTAGTAAATGAAAAAACAGGGTGATAAAGTAGGAAGCCTATTGCTAAGTACAAATCGACAAAAGAAGGGTGCCTTACCACCTAAAGAAATCGGCAAAAGTCACTCTAAAAGAACCTTAAGAGAATCGGCACACTCAGGAACCTAATTGTCGAAATACATCCTAAAGTAGAGTGCCGAATTTGCCTTCCCCAAGAGTCCTCTGGCCGGCCACTATTTTCAAAATTCAAAAGCTCCACAAATCCCTCCTTGATTTGCTCCCTTGACTGATTCAAATTTCTCCCAAGCAGAGTTCAATTCTGCTTCAAATTCTTACCTACTCAAGCTCAAAAATAAAACACCACATTTGCAACCTCTGGAGCTTGAACCCTTGACCTCTAAGCTCACTTAGGCGCCACTTTTTAAGGAGCTTAGTGGCGCCTCCCTTGCCACTTTACCACTGAACAATTTGTGTCTTATTTCACCGATATTTTCTTATAACACCTATCTTCAAGAGACCCCTATCTCCTAAGTTAAAAATACAAAATTTTGCCGAGCTTCCAACCAATACATGGGCCTTCCATAGGCCCATTACCACACTCCAAACATGCATCACACACCTAAATACTAGAATTTAAACATTTTATCAGATAAAGAAAAATCTAGGAGAAACCCGAAAATTAGGGCGTTACACACTGACCCACAAATTCTGTTACCTTGCGCTTAAGTCCAGGCCGCCAGTACAACTTACACAAATCCTGATATAACTTATTTCCACCAGGATGCAAGGCATAAGGGCTGCCATGCACCTCTCGTAGTATAGACTGCCTTAAATTAGAGTCTTTTGGAACACAGGCTCTCCCACGGAAACACAAAACTCCTTCACTATTCAATCCAAAGTCAGAAGTGTGACAACCCAAATTAGGGGCTAGTCAGAATAGTGGTTTCGTAACCACAAATCCGAAGCAAATTTTTTTAATTATGTGAATTTTAGATGATAATTGGACTTGATTGAATTGTTACATGAAATAGGAAGCTTTTATATGGCAATAAAACCATGAGTAAGTATTATGGACCAAAATAGCCTTACATGGAAAATCTCTAAGTAATAGATAAAGGGCATTTTTGTCAAAAGTGAGTAAAAGACAAAATAGATGAAATAAAACATCACCTTCTCCATGAAACACCCCATGTTCAGTCGAAAATCCCAAACTCCATAGCCAAGGGTTTCAAAAATTTTCAAGCTTCCATGTAAGTGCAATTTGGTCCCTTTTTCAATTATTTTTGCATTTTTGGACTCCTTGAGGCTTGTATTTCATTATTCTACCATTTATTTGAAGAAAAATTAAGGTATAAAAATTTACCCATTTGTGGAATGAGTGTCTTTGGCTCACTAATGGTAGATAATGGAAATTTTAAATGCTATGTGTATGTTTTAATGGATGAAATTGAATGAAAGTTCATAAAGAGGGACTAATTTGTAGAGATTACAAATTGTTCCTAAATGTGTGGAATAATAAATATTTGAGTGTTATAATTGTGAAAAATGGGCTTTATAAGCCTGTGGAATAAAGAAAATGAGTTTTTGAGTCCAAGGGACTAATTAGTAATTATTAAAAAGTTGAGGGGTAAATTTGAAAATTTACCCCAAATGTGAACTGTGACCGTATTGAAATAAATAATTGATATTTGTGCTATATGTGTTAATTTAGATCAAGAACGGTCTGATAAGGCTTGAGATCAGGGAAAAGAGAAAGCCCTCGACTAATTTCAAAAATTAGTCCTTTTTGGCAATCCAAGAAAGTTATATGTAATTCTGGCGAATTCGATTAGTTCTGTTAGAATATTTGCTTATATGATGATACATGGATAATTGCTTTGTGAGGTGACTGAATGTATGGAAAATAGTATTGAATGTAAATTCCGATTGATCATTGTATGTGCTTCTGAAACTACTGATTTATGCATTATCTGTAAATCCCGATTGAGCAAGTAGGAATAGACATAGATATAGGTGACATGTCACTTGAGGCCTACTGTTCCGACTGTTATAGTGCTAGGTAGTCTTGCATGTGTTGCATACACCTGTCAGCTTGTGTGAGCAGGCTTGTGGTTAACATCTGTACTATTACTGATTGTAGCTTTGACTACCGCACTGAGTGTAGCTTTGGCTACCCTACTGTTAGCAGCTTTGGCTACTTCATGGCTATGCCATGTCCGTATGAAACTTATGTGCTAACCTCTGCTTATCTGTTCATATTCTGAAATTTGCTCAATGGGATTAGATTAACTGCACTACGATGAAATGGTTGTACAGGTGAACTAAAAATGGTATGGAATACTGAGAATGTTACTGTTAAGCATGTTCACGGTGGGTTTATGTGTACAAAGAGTAAGCTAACTGTAAAATGATATGTGACAGCAATTATAATGTTAAAACAATGATGTATTGAAATGTAGAATTGCTATAAGTTTCATATCACTTACTAAGCTATTGTCGCTTACTCTCCCTTTTTCCATCCTCTGTAGATATTGAGCTTGTTAGATCGGGATCGTAAAGTCAGAGCCACACGACATACTATCAAGTTTCTTTTGGTATATTTTACATTTTCAAGTGTAATTTATGGCATGTATAGAACAATTGTGGTTGTGAATGGCTATTTTCATATGCCTAAGTTACATTACTCATATGATATTTACTAAGTAATTTTATAAATGAAGTCCTTTGAGTAAAATTTCTTTTGAATTGGTTGGTTTTGATTTAACATGTGCTTGAATGTGTTTTAGATAGGACAAGGCTTGGTATATAGCCTGACACGGCCTAGACCGTGGCGATACATGGCCAGACCCTGTGGGCGTGCCTTTAGACCGTGCCTCCCCTGCACCTTAATTTAAATTTTAATGTACCACACGGGCAAGAGACACGACCGTGTGTCTCAATTGTGTGGGGTACACGGCCTCTAAATGGTCGTGTGGATCGGCCGTGGCATAATGGACAGTTTTGTCCACAGTTGCCAAGCATGGTCGTGTAAAGACCATACGGTCTAAAACACGGCATGCCAATAGTCACACGGGCGTGTGACGGTGTTTGTAAGGTGAAAAATTTTCTAAGAGTCCGTTATAATAGGATTCGAATTGTAACCATCTCCAATGTCCGTAAGGTGTCTGAGAACCCTCCATAAGGGTAATTATGCAATGGATTGTATGTATTTCTACAACCAATTGGGTTATTTCTGTAAACATTATTCTGAGTCTGGTAATGCCTCTTATCCGATTCTGGTGACAGTTTCGGGTTGGGGGTGTTACAAGAAGTCTCGCCATTCTCTACTTGTCGAAACCGAGGAACCAGGGACTCATCCAATAATTGCTTCTCCCTAATTTGCTCCGTCCAAGTCAGTTTTACTTGCAGCTCAGCCAATAGTCTACCATCATCAAAAAGACTGAGACGAGTGAACATCACTCTCAGATCAGATACAGCCCTACGGCTCAGTGCATCTGCTACCACGTTAGCTTTACCCAGATTGTATTCAATTGAGCAATCATAATCCTTAAGCAACTCTATCCATCTTCGTTGCCTAAGGTTCAACTTCTTCTCAGTAAGGAGGTATTTGAGGCTTTTATGGTCCGTATAAATGATACACTTCTCCCATATAAGTAGTGCCTCTAGATATTCAGTTCGAATACTACCGCAACCAACTCCAAGTCGTGAGTAGGGTAATTCGCCTCGTGAGGCTTCAGTTGACGTGATGCATAAGCAACCATTTTACCCTCATGCATCAACACACAACCCAGTCCAATGTGCGACGCATCACTATACACAGTAAAATCCTTCCCAGATTCTGGTTGTATTAACACAAAGGCTTCAGTCAGTACTTTCTTCAATTTCTCAAAACTCTCCTGTTGATTATCAGTCCATCTAAATGGTACCCCTTTTCTCAGTAACTTAGTCAACGGTGCTGCAATCATAGAAAACCTTCCACAAACTGTCTATAATATCTAGCTAGTCCTAAAAAGCTTCAAATTTCTAATACCATCCTCGGTGGTTTCCAATCTAATACCGCTTTGATTTTTCAAGGGTCCACCCTAATCTCCTCGATAGATACCACGTGACCCAAAAATGTCACTTCCAGCAACCAAAATTCGCATTTGCTGATTTTTGCATAAAGATGCTTCCCCCTTAGAATTTGTAGAACAATCTGAAGATGTGCGTCATGACCCTCCTCAAAGCTTGAATACACCAAGATATCATCTATAAAGACAACCAAAAATCGGTCCAGATAGGGTTGAAATACCTAGTTCATTAAGTACATGAAAGCTGCTGGTGCATTTGTAAGTCCAAACGGCATTACCGGAAACTCGTAGTGACCATACCGCATTCTGAATGTCGTCTTATAAATGTCTGTCTCCTTAACCCTCAATTGGTGGTACCCAGAACGAAGGTCAATTTTGGAAAATACCGAAGCTCCTTTAAGTTGATCAAAAAGGTCATCGATCCTCAGTAAGGGGTACTTATTCTTGATCATTAGTTTGTTCAACTGACGATACTCAATACCCATGTGCATCATCCCATCATTCTTCTTAACGAATAACACCGGTGCTCCAAACGGATACACACTCTTGTTGGATAAATCCTCAATCTAAAAGTTCTTGGGTTTCTGCCTTCAACTCCACAAGCTCCTTCAGTGCCATCCTGTAAGGGGCGATGGACACCAGAGCTGTTCCAAGCAGCAGCTTAATCCCAAATTCGACCTCACAGTTTAGAGGCAACCTAGGAAGTTCATCAGGAAAATGTCCAAAAATTCTCTAACAGTTCTAACATCACCTATGGAAGGACCTTCAGAGCCAGAATTACTCACATATGCTAGAAATGCCTCGCAACCTTTGCGAACAAAATTTTCGGCCCTTAACGCTGAGATCACAGTAGACATATAGTCTCTTCACTCCTCTATCATTGCTACCTCCTCATTCTCTGAAGTCTTTAAAACCATTGGACTAGCAGTGCAATCCAAGTTCGCATGATACTTAGCAAGCCAGTCCATGCCTAAGATAAAATCGAACTCTCCAAATGGTAACTCCATCATGTTTGCCAAAAAATTTTTACCCTAAACTTCTAAAGGCACATCTCTAAACAATTTGTTTACCCGAATAGATTGTCCAAGAGGACTAAGCACAGATATTTTGCTAACAGTATTCTCGAATTGGATACCCAACATCCTAGACACAGTACAAGCAACATACGAGTGTGTCGACCCAATATCTATTAAAGCAAAATATGGCACGCTATGAACCAAAACCGTACCACTTATGACGTCAGGTGCACCACCATCCTCTCAACGACGAGCACCGTAGACTAAAGTTGGCTGTCGTGCCTCAGTATTACCAACACCCCTGCCCGATGCTCCACGGCCTCGTCCATTACCATTTCTACCCCCGGCCTGGCCATGGCCTCTCGGTGGCTGTTGACTACCTCTCACTAGCTGCACAACCCTCTGTTCCATAGCTTACGTTTGAACCAACCTCTAAGGGCAATCTCTAACTCAATGATCCTTGGACCCACATCTAAAGCATGCCCCACTACGCCTCCAACACTCACCCTGGTGAGTTTTTCCACAATTAGCACACATCTGGGGTCTAACCATAGTTACTGGAACTGCTCGAACCGACTCATCAACTCTGGCCTACTCAACAGCCCTCCCTAAAGTACCTAAGGGCCCTGAATCCCTTTTGACTATGCCCCTATCTTTCTCTTGATTCTGGAGCACAGAACGCATACGCAGCTATCTTTACTTTTTCGAAAAGGGCAGTAAAGTCACGCTCCCTCTATGGAGCTATCAACACATGCAGCTCGTTTCTGAGACCATCCTCAAACCGTACACTGCGCTCATATTCAGTGGCGACAACTCTACAAGCATACCGACTTAACCTTAAAAACTCCGCCTCGTCCTCTACCATAGACTTGGTCCCTTGAGTTAGACCTAAGAATTCTTTTTCTTTGGGCGTCCACATAACTTGCCCAGACGTACTTCCCTTGAAAGGCTGTCTCATAGAGATCCCATTTTAACCGATCAGTCGGTGCACCATCTCTCACTGTGAGCCACAATTGGTAGGCCTTGTCACGTAGTAAAGATACTGCCCCTTTTAGTTTCTACTATGTCGAGCAATCTAGGTCATCCATAATTCGCTCTGTGGCCTTTAACCAATACTCGGTCACATTCGGGGCTATGCCAGATACACCCCTGAAGACCTCTACTCCATTAGCTCGGAGCCACTCAAAAATCGATCCACGACCCATAGACCCAGTACTTGCTCCTGCGACTCTTTCTAACACTCGGAGCATCGCTTGGGACAAAGCATTGTCCCCTACAGCTCGATCCTAAGACCTCGCCTCAGTCATGGAGGATGCTGGTGCCTACCTAGCGAGCATATATCCGATCCTAAAAATCCAGTCCCAGTGCTATCTTGGCCCCTACTACGACCTCAAACACCTCTTCTGCATGCAGCTCTTGTGCTCATCTCGATATTGCGTATTATCTGATTTACGAATTTTATGAATTAGTTCACAATTTCAGTAATTATTAAGGATGTTTTATGCAAAATGTGGTACTTTAAGGTTTTGTTTTCGCAGATCGAAATCTAGCTACAATCTTCTATAATTTTCAGTTTCCTTACAGTCTCAGTTTATCCTAGCTACAGAGTTTCAGTACAAAGTTACTACCTACAATAGTTTCTCAGTATCATACTTTAGTCTATCACAATAAGTAATATAAAAAATCTTACTAATATGGTGCCGGAGACTCAGTGTGCCACACTTTCAGTATCAATATTCGAAAGCAATCAAGTTCATTTAAAAATCCTCATTTTTCAAAAGATCTAGGTTTAAAAAGATTTAGATACCCTTTTTAAGAAAATTTTCAAAGAAACCAAATCTTCAAAATAATTTAAATCATTAAAATCATTTTTAAGAAAACTTTCAAAACCCATACCACAGCCAAGTTGTTGCAACCTGGCTCTGATATCACTAAATGTAACACCCCAAACTCTGCCCAAACGTTATGGCCAGATCCAGCGTGTCACATGGAAGATTGTTCAAAATCGGTCTTGATGATAAAACGTTTCTTCAATTTTGAAGCACCGCTTAGAGTTTTGAATGTAGACCAAAATCTGGTTAAAACCACTTTTTTGATAAGTTGAAAATGCATTTGTTATATTCAATTATTTGACTGTTGAAAGCTCTTTATCTTTGAAAACATTACGTGTAAATTCCTTGAAATTGTTTATTATTAGTTTTGAAAACTCGATTAACTTCACTAGCAATTTGAAATAATAAAATAGTTTAACTAACGAAAGTTAAAACAAAAACTCCATAATGGCCTTATTACACAAATAATACCCAAACTAAAATTAAATAAAGACATAATCCAAAAGAAAAAGACATGTGGCCACCTAGAGTCCCTCATAACTCTAAATCGTCTATGGTTGGGGGTTACCTGGACATTTAAAAAATATAAGAGGGTAAGTTTGTGAAAACTCAGTATGTAACTTCCCTAACCGATGACAGTGAACAGATATGCAGATCAGATTGGGTCAAAGCCCTATACAGAAACAGATCTATCTAGACCTTGACCCTATACAGAAACAGAGTGGGCTCAAGCCCATTACAGAATCAGAATAGTGTATATGCAAGAAAGCCTAACCCAGTCCAACCATCACACCACCCTACCAACCCATCACACCATGTGGTGAATAACTCGACCCACCCAACCCACACACCAATACACAACTATGCTGCTAATCACAAATATCGAGCCAGAGCCACTATACAAAATACGTGGCGAAGCAACTATATAGAACTACCTCCAATATCATGCCCAATCCCATGTAGAATCACACATCATAATCAAGAATATAACATGCATGCAGAACAACAGACATAATTACAGTCTTACATATATCAGACAACCTATCTTTAGGGTATAAGAGTCGTTTTAGCAGTCAAGGGTAAAATGGTAAATTTACCCCTCAGGGGTATTTTGGTCACTATTTTAAGTTTCTAAGTCTCATTACCCAATACGACCTCCTAAAAGGTCTTACGTCTCTTCAAGCAACTCAGATAGTCTATATGGTCAAAATAGTGTATATGGGCCCAATACCCCTATTAGGCCCAGGTTGGGCCCACACTCTCATCTGGCCCATTAAGTCTAAATTTATGTACGGTATCACAAGTCATATCATCTATTATAACAATAATCACTTACCGAGTAATTTGCCCATATGGGCCTAGTGCACGAAATCGCACATGATAGCCTTTACAAACTATTGCCCACGGTTTGTAGGATCAGTTTGGCCCACAAGAGTTCACACGCCCGTAAGGCCTCGAAAGTCGATGTTTTTGCATTTCAACTTTTTAACTTTTGTTGATCTACACTATAGTAGGGTGTGGTTACACACCTGTTTTGTAAAGTCGAGTGCACCAAAACACCCAATGCATACACTTCCACCATACATACCATTAGTCTACCACTACCAAAATTATCGTATAAAATTCCCAACTCTATTCATTAGTACCAACCTTGATTGCAACGCACGTCGATCTAATATCTTTAAGATCACTTATTAGAAGATGTTTTTCGCCTAATAACTGCAATACGATAATTCCTATTAGCAATGATTCAAAACGATGTGATTAACCCACAAACAACACTTATGGGGCACCTATTGTACCTTTGGGTTTTATCTAAAGTATAGTATAATCATTACCTTAAAACAAGTTGCAAGTAGAGGATCAAACGTTTTCTCAACCTATCCGTATTCACCACAACTCGAGAAATCCTACAACCCAATGATCCCCAAAAAGGACCCCAAAATCGGTTGTTACAGAATATGGAGAAAAGATATTCGATTTTAAGACAAAATAATAAAGGACACGCTAACCTCCAAATGCAACTCTTGCAGACTTGTACCGTCAATACCCAAACGATGAAAGGAGAAAGAGAAGCGCCAGACAAAAAGAGTTCAGCTATGAAGGCAAATTGATTTCGGCCAACAAATGAGAAAGAAAAGATCGAAGAAAGGAAGAGAGAAGAAAAGGAATGGATTTGGCAAGAATTCGGCCAGACAAAATAAGAAGAAGAGAAGAGTAAACCAGAAGGCAAGATTCGACAAAGGTTTAGATTGGTTTGAGGTTTGCAGAAAGGATGAGGTATGCAAATGGAGAAGAAGATGTGAGGCTGGGCTAGAGAAATAAGGAGAGAAACAAATGAAATTTGGCTGAATGGTGCACTACTCAAATACCTTATTCGACTTTTAGGAAAAGAGAGAAATAGGAACGCCAAGTCGTCAAATAAAAATATGAAGGAGAAAGAGATGGATTTTAAAAGGAAAGTTAGGGAGAAGAGCCCAAATGGTACCAAAAAAACCAAAAATAAAAACACCAAAAGACCTACACCAATTCGGCACTAGAGAAAACGAAACAAAAAAGTCTCAAAACACCTAAAAGGAAAATTTTGGCACCTAAACCTTACTCAAAAATCTCGCACACCTCTATACATCCAAGCCTTAGTCAAATTTGCACTCCAAGATACCCCACATTCAGCCAACACTTCCCCCAAACAGTATCCCTTGAAAATCTCCTTGAGTTGCTCCATGATTTACTCCAACTCCTCAACTCAAATTCAAATCAAGCTTTGACCAAATCAACTCTTCACCAAGAAGAGTTACACGCCAACTCAACCTCTAGCTTGACAAGGAGTAAGATAAATTATCCTTTTGTGCAGGGAGATGCTTGAGCCACTGACCTCCTTGTCATGCATGTGACGCCACCTCCCTGCATCTCATGTGGCTCCACTTTGTCACTCCACCACTAGGTCCCTTGTTGTCATGAACCAACCACAATTAAACTAAAGTGCTACAAGCTACCCTCAAGGTTCCTTTAAGCCTAAAAATTAAAATTTTGCCCAAGGTCAGACTTGAACCCAAGCCTCCTAAAAACCCTCAAATGCACTCAAAACACTTGGCCTACAAGCCAGACAATCATATATGTCAAAGTTATGCCAAACATTAAAAACCCTAAAATTTTGGAACATTACAAAATATTACCGATAGTGAACCACTTATTAAGTCAACAGAGAATCACAGTAAAGTGACATAGAGATGATAACAGGTGAATAAGATTCGGTAGCTAATATAGAACAGCCACAAACCAAAAGCAAAAGAGAGGAAAAGAATGGTCGATTGAGGAATCCTGAACCAAAAGTCGAAAGAAATGGTAAAAAGGGAAGAGGAGTAGTATTCGATCAGAACAGGAGGATGCGAAAAAGGGCAATCGTCTAGCAAAATGAAAAGGTTTAAGAGGAAGGGATGAAAAAGCACTATTCAGCCAAAGTAACACTAAATGCAAAAAGAGGAAAATAAAAGCAAAATAGATGAAAGAGAAAACTAGATATTTTACCAAAACCCTTAGAAGAAATTGGCTCCCAAAATGCCCCAAAAACTAGAGATAAATCGATGCCAAACGAAACACAATAGAGAAAACATCCAAAAATTGATTTTCGCCAAGTGCCAAAGACTAAATTCCACACAACACTTCCTTATACACCATCTTCCTCGATCCACTCCTACAATCTCTCGTATTATCTCTCCTTAAATTACTCCACTGATTTCTCCTCAACTCCCCCAACAACTCCATTCAAATTCTATTCAAACTCCCCTCAATTGTGTTTCAGTCCAACTCCACTACCTACACAGCTCAAGCAGCAAAATAAATACTACATTGCGCAGCCCATGACTTGAACCTCAGACCTCACAGTTACACAACACGCCACCTTGCCACTAGACCACAAGCTCCCTTTAAGTCATAATACAAGCACTATTAATTATAAGGCCTATATGCCAGTGTCTAGATTCATTTAAGAGCAAATCTAAAAATTTTGCAAAAGCCAAGACTTAAAACCAGGCTTTTCATACACTACCAAACACACTCAAATCACTTAGCCAATATAGTAAACATGCAATTTGTGTCAGATCATACAAAATTAAAGGCTTTAAATTTTGGTGGCGTTACATCTTCAGCTTTACATGCTCTGTCAACAAGCACAACAAACTATTTTATTTCCAGAATCCTGGCTAGCAGATGAATGTCTTCATTCAAATACATAATATTGATTCAGGAGAGACACATTCTTGTGCATATCGACTTAATCTCACAAATTCTCGCTCGTATTCTAGAACGGACATACGACCTTGTTTCAACTCAAGAAACTCTTTATGTTTCTGATCAATGAATCTCTAACTGATATATTTCTTTCAAAATTCAATTTGAAAGAAATCTCAGGTTATTCGTTCTCTCGGAATAATAGAGGTTAGAGTTTTCCACCATTGATAAGCTGCATCTCTCAACAAAGAAACAACAATTTAACACATTCATCTGGAGTACATGACATTTCGTCAAACACTCGGCTCGTGTTATCGAGCCAAAACTCAACTCTCTCAACATCATCATCTACAGTGGCCCTGAGCTCTTTGGCCCCATACTTTCTAATTTTATCGACCGGAGGTTTAGTTAATTGAATCAGATTCACAACTGGAGGCATCACAGGAATTTAAGGGGGATGAGGTGGGGGCGGTTGTAATATCCAGAATTAGGGCCTAATCAGAATAGTGGTTTCGTGGCACAAATTTGAGATAGAAATAATCATTTTATAATTATTCTAAGGTTTATGATATGATTGCATGATTTTTTGAAAATTTCGTCAAGAAATTCCATGCATAAAGTGCTTAATTTGAAATTAGGGACTAAATCGAATAAGTTGCAAAACTTGCATTCTAGAAGCTTTTAGTATGAAATTGCTTTGGAATATTAATTAGGAGGTCTTAAATAGTAATTTGACTAATTTCTAAAATTTTGGACAAAAATGGGCTTGTACATGAAAAATTACAAAGAAAGGCATTAAGGGCATTTTTGTCAGATGGTAAAGGTGTTAAATTGAAATGTGTTTTATTTATATTTTTATGGTTTACATTTTTATGAAATTATTTTTTAAAAAAATTTCGTACGAAAGTTTTGACGTTTGGGCACTTAACTTAGTCAAAAGGACTAAATTGTAAAAAGTGCAAAAGTTGAGTTCTATATGTTAAAGGTGTCCAATTGTTATGAAAATTTAAATTGGATGTCCTTAAATGGTAATTAGACCATTGGTTAATTTATTGGACAAAAATGTACATGAAATGGGTGAAAAAAAAGAATATTTTTAAGATAGGGGCATTTTGGTCATTTAGTGATTAAATGAATTAAAAATCAAATTAAAAGCCAATTTTTGCTCATCTTCTTCATCAAGGCTGAAAATAGCATGGAGAAACCATGGCTAGGGTTTTTCAAGCTTCCAAGCTCGATTGTAAGTCCGTTCTAGCCCCGTTTTTAATAATTTTTATGTTTTTGAAATCCCGGTAACATGATTTCTCTATTTCTACCATTTATTTGAGCTAGGGTTTGATTTCAAAAATTGACCCATGTTGAATAATTGTGTGTTTTGATGTTTTATGATAGAATATGAGGTTTTAAATTATACTAAACAACTTGTGCTACTCGGTTTTAAGTAAAAATGAGTAAAACAGCTTAATCGGTAAAAATACCTATTGTTCATAAGTACATGTTATAGTGGGAATTTGAGGTTGCTGTTAGTAAATAAATGATCAGAATGTCCTAAAACATAGGAATTATGGAAAAATTTTAATTTTCGAGCCTTGGGGCAACAGTGTAAATATGCAAAAGTTTAGGGGCAAAATCGTAATTTTGCCAAAATTAGATTTAAGGACTATTTTGATAAATGTGAGTATTAAATAAGCTAAATGTGTTATTTTAGATCAAGAAAGACATGGAATCGATCTTGATCGAGGAAAAGAAAAGATTGTGGACTAAATTGCAAAATTTCTATATTTATGTGTAAATAAGGTAACATAATTGTTATTTTAAGTAATTTAATGTATTTATATGATTTGGTACTTATTATCATGAATATTATGCTTTGTGAATTATTATTTATTGATATGCAAAGTATGTGGTTAACTTGATAGGTATGAGATGCTAGAAAGTATTGGTTCTGACATTTCGAGGAAGACGACCGAAAATTTATGATTGAGGAAAATCCCGTTTGAACCTTAGGAATAGATTAGGATAAAAGTGACATGTCACTAGGATGGTTGAGTTTCGAACTCATTGAGTTGAGTCCGAGTTCGTGAGATGTAGCTAGGCATCCGAGCTCGTTGAGTTGAGTCCGAGTTCACTTATGGATGCAAACGCCCGAGCTCATTGAGTTGAGTCTGAGTTCGCTTATGGGCGGGTTACATGGTCGCTTGATTACATATGTGGCACTTATGTGCAAATTATCCATGTATCCGAGTTATATTCCGATGTGTTCAACGGGTAAAATTCTAGAGAAATAGAAGAACACTCAAGATGCAAGTGTCATTTTGATAAGTGTTGTGAAATGGACACTTTGGACAGGTATGTACTTGACCCTCGGATTGAAACTTGATACAACAACAATAATATGGTAAGATGATAAATGATAATTAGAAATGTGATATACGTCTTGGTGATTCCATGCTAGTGTTGTTTGGTATAATTGCTTTGTTATGTTACTTGTTATTTGCATATGAACTTACTAAGCATTTATGCTTACTCCCTTCTTTTTATTCATTGTAGTTTTGACAAGCTAGATCGGAAATCGGGAAGGGTCGAATGAACGATCACACTATCTGGGACAATTTGGTATAATGGCTTATATTTTGAATATGGCATGTATAGCATTATAATCATTTTGTGTGAATAACCTTATGATATGGTGATGGTTTGATAAGGAAATGCTTGGAAATGATTAGCCATTGGAATGACCCATCTAGATCATATTTGGTGTCATGTATGTTTAATGTGCTACTTAGTCCATGAAAATCCATAAAAAGGTGAACTTTGTTATAAAACAGAAATTTTCAACAGCAGTGATGTGAATTTGAAAAATCACTAAAAATAGTAGAAACACGATTTGATGGTGAATAAAATATGAAATTTAAGTTTGTTGTGTCTATTTTCATATGGAAGAAACGAAACAGGTAAAAGAGTTGTATTTTATGAGATATTTGGGTTTTGGTGGAACAGGGTCAGAGCGATTTCTAAATCCCCTGTTCTGACTTTAAAAATTCACTAAAAATTGTACAAATATAATTAGGAGTCATAATTTATATGCACAGATTCCTTATTGAGTATCGTTTTAGAAGAAATAAATGTCATAGTCATTCGAATTTTGTAGAGGGAGAAAAGTGATTCGTAGTGAACAGAGGTCAAAGTAGTCAAACACTAAAATAGGGGAAACTTTAACTAATAAACTGTACTAATTGGCCTAACCAAAAATTCTATAAAAATAATTAGTAGATAGATATATAAGTCTAGTTTCAGGAAAAATTTACGGATCTTAATTTCGAGTTTCGAAACTCAAGATATGAATTTTTTAACGACTGTGACGCAGATGAACAGCTTATTATGAAAGTTAGAATAAATGATTTAAAGTTCTTTAAGTGATAAATTAAGTTTAGTAACACCTCAAGCTCGACTCTGGTGACGGTCTCGGGTAAGAGGGCATTACAGTGGTGGTTGTTGAGCAGTCAGATTCATTCGAATGAATTTCGTGAACCACTAGTTCATCATTTGGAAGAAGCCTTGCTTTGCCTTTCCCTCGTGGCTACTAATTATGGGTCTAAAATTAGATGGCACTGCCCCTTGAGCGGGAGCAGGTGCATTACTTTCAACATCGTCAGCTACAGCTTGTTCGGGATCCATTTACTACATAAAAACAATTTTCATTTGTCAGGATTCATCACACTATCACAGTTTATATGTAACACCCCAAACCTGGCCTAGAAGTTAGGCCTGAACCTGGCGTGTCACATGGAAGCGTTTTTCGAAAATCATGATTTCGTTGAAAACCCTTCTTATATAAAACTTGAGTAAAAACTTAGTTTGTGTTCGTTGAATTTCAAAGCGCGGTCCATTGAAAAGTTAATCACCTTTTTAAAAGGTTATTAATCTCGTTGGTAATCTTTTGTTGTTGCGGAAGCTAGTTTGAAGTAAGGAAGTTTAAAATGTATGTTTTTGAAAATAGTAGTCATTTTGGAAAACCGTGATTTACTTCTACAGATTTAAATCAACATGAAAAAAACCCCCCAAAAAAAAAACCCCAATGGCCTTATTACAAAATTATAAAACCAAAACAGAATCTAAACCGTAAATAAAGTCCAAAACATAATAAGAAAGCAGTTGTATGGCCATATCCGAGTCCCTCGCAGCATCGATCCTCCTAACGTTGGGGATTACCTGCATAGTTAACTAAACGGGGTGAGTTTATGAAAAACTCAGTGTGTAATACCATTGCTAAAGTAATAGTTAGTATACAAAAATATTAAGAAAAACAGCCTGGGCCAAAGCCCTTCAACAGTATCAGCATAGTCCAATTCAAAGCATACGTTAGCCAAAGCCCACTACAATATCCTTTGGGTCACAGCCCATAATAGAACAAGTAACAGTCTGGGCCTAACCCCATTACTGTAGACAGTACTAGATGAGCCTAAGCCCAAAATTAAATCAATAACAGTATAATACAGATATGCAGAACAGACTTGGCTGAAGCCCCAGAGAAAAGCAGCCTGGGCCTTAGCACTTTATAGATCAGTGTGGGCCAAGCCCATTACAACATTAGAGTAGAATGTGAATGCAGTCCCAACCTACTCCAGCCATCACACCACCTATACCAACCCAACACACCATGTGGGGAATAACTTGACCAATACAGCCTGCACACCAAAACGCAACCATGCTACTAATAACAGATAACGTGGCAGAGCCACCAAAATCAAATTACGTGGCAAAGCCACTAGCACAGAACTTCCTCCAAATTAAGCCCAACCAATGCAGAATGACATGTATGTCATGCTCAATCATCACGCGTGTATGCATAATGGCCATGCTCAGTAACAGTCATTTAAACATATATTAAAAACATATCAATTATGCAACCACGGTCACAACACTGTTATACATTCACAGTCAGTTCAATCAAATTCACCATCCACGTCAGTCACTTGCTCACAAGGGCAAAACAATCATTTTACACCCTAGGGGCAAAACGATCATTTTACTTACAGGGGTATTTCGGTAATTTTACAAATTAAGGGTATTTTGATAATTTTGCAAATTAGGGGTATTTCGATAATTTCACAAATTAGGGGTAATTTTGTAATTTTGTAATTTTGTAAACCAAGGGTAATTCTGTAATTTTGTAAATTATGGGTAATTCTGTAATTTTTTAAATCAGGGGTAATTCTATAATTCTGTAAATCGGGGGTAATTTTATAATTTTGTAAATTGGGGGTAATTTTGTAATTTTATAAATCGGGGGTAATTCTGTAATTTCGTAAATCAGGGTAATTCTATAATATTTTAAATCAGGGGCAATTTTGTAATTTTGTAAATTAGAGGTAATTCTGTAATTTTATAAATACGGGGTAATTGGGCCTAAGGCCCATTACTCAGCCTAATTGGGCCCACACACTCGTGTGGCCCATTTAGCCTAGAAACAACCATGGTTATGCAAACAACATAGCCCAAATCAATCACTTATCACATCACCTATATTTTATCTGTGTTGGCCGACAAGCCTACTGGGCCAACACGTCCCATTTAGCCTGAACAAAACTAGCCACGTAGACTACACGGCTCAGTCAAACATTTACCACAATATGCAGATTTAACTCGTGTGGGGCCCACAGAACCCATCTTGGCCCAAGCACGGCCGAAAACGACCTAAGCCCATGAGAATGCTTATAGTGGCCTCAACCATCTTACGCCCATATTCGTGGGCTCGATCCACCACACAAGCGATCGCTGTAACGCCCTAAATTTTCGGGTTTTTCTTAGATTTATCTTTATTTGATAAAATGTTTAAATGCTAGTAATTAGGTGTGTGATGCATGTCTGGGGTGTGTTAATGGGCCTATGGAAGGCCCATGAGTTGGTTGGAAGCTCGGCAAAATTTTGAATTTTCGTCTTAGGAGATAGGGGATCAGTGAAAGTAAGGGTTTTAAGGAATTGTGTGCAAAATATAGCACAAATGAACCAGTGGTAGAGTGGCAAGGGAGACGCCACTAGGTTCCTTAAAAGGTGGCGCCTAAATGAGCTTAGAGGTCAAGGGTTCAAGCGCCAGAGGTTGCGAAGGTGTTGTTTATTTTTTTAAGCTTGAGCAGGTAAGAGTTTGAAGCCGATTGGAACTCTGCTGGGAGGAGATTTGAATCGGTCAAAGAGTAAATCATGGAGGAGGTTGAGGAGCAAATCAAGGAATTCGAATTTTGAAAGAGGTGGCCGGCATTAGGGACTCTTTAGGAGGCAAAAATCGGTAAGCAATATTGGGTATAGCAATCGGCTTAGGAGGGGTCCTTCTGCCAAATTTTTGAAGTTTTGTGCATCCTTTCTTTTGCCGAATTTAGGTGGCATATTAGTGTTTCCTTTTGGCAATCCTTTTCTTTGTTTTGACTAAGCAGCCGCACACCATATCCCAAGAACCCCACAGCCGATTTCTTCGTGGAGACTAAAAGACACTTTTGCTATTCTTCCCCTTTCTCTATTTTCATCTTCTTCTCTTCTTGCTTTCACAAACCGAAACCTACCTTGCTACCTCCTTCCTGGCCGAATCAACTAAAGTTTTCTCCTACTTCTTTTCTTCAAGCCCTAAACCGAGTGCTCATTTGATCAAAATCCCCATGGCCGAATACCTTCTATGACCGAAACCACACTTCCTTTGTTACCTATTGATCAAAATCTTCTTCTTCTTCTTGATTCTCTAGCAAGCCAAACCTTATTCTTCTATCACTTCTCTTCTAATTGCCACTTTACCCTACCTTATTGGTTGAACGGCAAGTGCACCACATCACTTCTTCAAGAGCCGAATATCTTTGGAACCACTCTTTCACATGAGAGTTAGATTTATGGTAGATCTAGAATAAACCGGAGATAGTGGAAACGTGGAGCAATACTCTTCGAGAGGTGGTATTGGTAAGTGATCTAATCACTGCGTATCTTCGTTTATTGAATATCTTAAAGGAAGACCGAAACCTATAGGGCCTTAGAGGGCATGTCGACATTTTTTTGTAAGATTCTAATATTATGGTTGTTTCTTTTACGCATGGAATAGCAAGAGGAGGTTATCAAGCGAGGAGTATTGAAAGATAACGTGAGTGGACATCGAGATTTAGTCTTTGATCAGCGAAAAGGGGTAAGATTTCAATGTTCGGGCATGTTGGCCGATTATGATTTGTGGGAGAAGATCTTATATGTGGCCAAATCTTAGACTAACATTTAGTGATCAATTGTAGGATTTCATTCGTGGGTTCTTCAGCGATTCCGACAGTTAACAGGTGTGTAACGTATCTCCATCATAGACTAGGATGGCTAAAAGCCGAAATAATCGAAACTGTGCTAAGTGACCGATCAAAAGTGACCGAAAAATCAGCCTTGGAAAGAAATAAGAGTGAACGAATACTCTGTGGTGGTCACATTGGGAATTCGCGATGGCGAAATTGCAGAAGGTGCAATTTCGAGCGTTTTGGTAAGTTGAGCCTCAATGGGCCAAGGTGGGCCCAATGGGCTTCCGAGCCCAAATTTGAATATGTTCATAAAAGACTTTCTGGTAACTCGAATAATAAAAACCTGGTAAAGTCGGTAAACTAAAACCTAAAATTGGGCTTAACGGACTTATCGACGATGTTGGACATAGCAAGGCCCATTAGGGGTTTTAGGCTAAAAAGGGCAAAATTGGAAATTTGGCTTAAGTGGACTTCCGTGGCTATTTAGGGACTGTTAATTTATCAGACTTGCATAAAGTCACTGAAAATATGAAAAAGGACTAAAATACCCTTAAATATGGAAAATTACCAAAATACCCCTAGGTGTAAAAAGACTATTATACCCCTAGGGTCAATTCTGTATGAAATGTATGATGTTATGTATCTGCATGAGTTAATTATTAATATGAATATATCTGATGCATGAGATGCTATATACTGCATGCTAGTATGATTATCTGTTGCATGGGGTATGGGTTTATGATGGAGGAAGCGTTCTGGCAGCCTCGCTGCAATCTGGTGGCCTCGCCACATATTTTCTGGCAGCCTCGCTGCAATCTGGTGGCCGCGCCACAATATTTATATCTGGTGACCTTGTCACAATATCTGGCAGCCTCGCTGCAAATATATCTGGCAGCCTCGCTGCAAATGTTATCTGGCAGTCTCACTGCAAATTATATCTGGCAGCCTCGCTGCAAATATCTGTGGTGTGTAGCGGTTGGGTGGGTCGAGTAGTCTCCCTACATGGTGTAAGGCTGGTACGGGGGTGTTAAGGATGGATCTGGGTTGGGTTTCTGTTTGCATAATGCTTATATCTGATCTGTTTTTGTTATGGGCCTTTTGGGCTTAACCTGATTCCTGTAATGGGCCAAGGCCCAATTAAATCTGTTTCTGAGGCTTGATCTGTTTTGGCCTATGGTTGAGATAATATTGCACACTGAGTTGTCAAACTCACCCTTTTTAATTAATCTCTACAGGTAACCCTCAACCATAGTGGGCTTGGAGCTGCGAGAGATTCGGAGTGGCCACAGCGACTACAATAAAACTGGTTTTCATTTATGTTTTAGTATTTTAATTTTTATGTTAATTTTTGGGTTTTAATGTGTAATAAGGCCGCTATTAAATTTTCTTTTTAGGTTATAACTTTCTAAAGGATTTGGTTCGTACTTTATCGAAACTGCTAGATATAGGCTGCGCGGGTTTCCAAAACCTTAATAACGTTTTCAAAATAACGTTTATAAAATTTAAACAATCTTGAATAATGACAACTTAAAGTAGCTTTAACAAGAACTTTTCTCACCTTGCTAGTTTTATAAAATATTACCTAAGTCTCAACGCGTATTAAACGGTTACAATAGTAGTTTAGGATCATGTGACACACCAGATCTGGTCATAACGTTCAGACCGGGTTTGGGGTGTTACAATCGCACACTCCTGTGGCATCATTCGCCGGTATTTTGGCTTTCCAGCTTTTTACCGATCTAAGGTGAAAGCAGAGTAAACAACACACACATTTTCGGCTTTCCAACTGATTATCAAGACAAGGCATACAGTTACACAGCTGATTTATGACAAATACAACAAATCTTCAACCACCAACCCTACAATCGTCAATGGTTTCAGTTAACAACAATACCCAATACTAACACTTGATCCTAAAGAGTGGCATAGACACTCACCTTAACCAAAGTGTGTGCCGTAGTCCTTTTGAATACCTACCAAATAAAACCTACGTCCTTCTCCTGCCGACTACCGCTTTGACAAAAGAAACCCTTAATCAACAAATGCTTAACCCATGATTAAATCGATAAACAAAGTCCAAAGAACTAGGAAGAGAGTGGATTGATATACAACCAATACCATTAAAGCAAAATTGTTCCCTTACCTCTCAGTATTCGGCTAATGACTACTTGTAAAACAAATCGAAACTGCACAAAGAGCAAGGTAGTCGAAGCTCCTCTGATTGCCAAAAACTAAAATACAAAAGGTTTGGAAACCAAACAAGCTTAATGATTCTCACCTAATATTAAACAAAATAAAGGACATAAGAGAGGAAGAAAGGAGGTATAATATTCGACTTACCCCGAAGTTATGGGTAGAAGAAGAGGTTACTACCCAAGCACCGGTTTACACTTGTAGAGAAAGAAATGAGAGTCGACCTCCCAGGCAACCAAGAAAATAATAGAAAGGAATGTTAAAAAGAAAGAAAGGGGGAATTTAGCTATTGAGAGACAAATCGATAAAATGAAGAAGAAAGGTGATGCATTCGATTAGATTGGAAAATAGAGAATCAAGAAGGTTTGGCTTCAACGAAACCCGAATGATCAAGAGGGAAAGAGAAGAAGGTTGATTCGGCCAGTCTAATGAAAAGACAAGATTGGAGAACAGAAGAGAAAGAAAGAATGAGTCAGCTAATGATAGGGTATTTGGTCAATGGCCTAAAAAGAAAAAGGAGAAGGGTGTTGTGATTCTGTAAAAGAAAGGAAGTTCAAAGTAGGATTTCGGCACTACTAACTTACTTGAATCAAATCCCGAAAGCTACTTGTAAAAATGATACTAACGAAAAGAAAGCTAAAACTGTTGGAAAAGAACCTGAAGTGGCAAATAAAAGAAACCGGCACCTACCCCTCCATCAAATGCCAAAAACACCTAGTTCGAGACTTACAAATTGCTGATTACGCACATACCACCTACCATTTTCAGCTACAACTCTTCCAAGCCTCAAATCCCTTGATTCTCTTCTTGATTTATTCCCAGATCCACTATTCCAACCACCAATTTCAAATTCAAATCACCACTTTTACCAAGTCCACAACAACCTTGATAGAGTTTGGATTCCACTCTACCTCTTGCTGCCTCTATGTAGCAAAATAATTGCATTTTGCTAGCAAGGGGATTTGAACCCGGGCCCTCCTCAATAGCTCAACACATCACTTGCCTCCTTGTCATAAGCTCTTTTGTGCTACACTTTAACCCTAATTAAATATTAGGTCTACTCCTAATCACCAAGGGTTCAGTTAGGAACAAAAGTAATACTTTTGCAAACGCTAGGACTTGAACCCCAAACCACATGTACACTCCTAATGCCACCTTGCCACTAGACCACTTGCTTCCTTGTGCCATATTTTAACCAAAAATATTTATAAGGTCTTCAAGCTAACGCCAAGGTCCATTTAAGGAAAATTTAAAATTTTTGCTAAAGCCCTAGTTTGAACCTGGGATTTTTCAGACATCCCCGAACACTCCAAATCACTTAGCCAATAAGGCAAACATGCAATTTGTGATATCTCCATACACAATAAAATATTATAAGCCGCCATTAAGGCTTAGCACTTCTAAGCCCAAAATCTAGGGTGTTACATTATATATATGGCATGTATAGCTAGATTCACATGCGCTATGTCAGTCCTAGAATCGATTAAACCGTAGCTCTCATACCAACCTAATGTAACACCCCTAAGCCGTATCTGTCGCCGAATCAGGGTTAAGAGGCATTACTAGACATATCGAAACATTTCATGATCATTTCACAATCATAAATCATACATCAACATTTCATAGCAAATCATACACATATCGTCCCTTTAGAAGGTCTACGAGACCTTAAATGTAACAGCCCAAAATTGGGCTTAGTTAGAATAGTGATTTTGAAATCACTTACCCAAGGTTAGAGAAAATTATTTTAGCATTACTTTATGTGTTATGGTGTTTTTATAAGAGTGCATAAAAATTTTAGTGAATTAACTTACACGATTGAAGGCTTAATCATGAAAAATGACTAAATCACAAAAGGGGTAAAATTTTCAAATTACTAGAAAATTGTGTTAATTGGCTAGAGAATTAAAATTTGGGGGTTTTAAAGGGCAATTAGGCCCTTGAATTTGAATTTGGCTAGCCATGAGAAGCAAGGGAGACAAAAAGAAATGGAAAGTCAAAATTAGGTAGGAATTTGGTGACAATTTTAACTAGTTTTATTATTAAACAAAACAAAAAGTTATCATTTTTTTCTATCTTCTTCTTCTACTAAAAATCACCATTAAAATTGTCATTTGAAACTTCAAAATTTTCAGCCACCCATCTCTCTTGCAAGTATGTGATTCTTAAGGCCTTTCTTGAATATTTTTGCATTTTTGAAACCCTTGTAGCATGAGCTACCTATTGAGGGGTGTATTTTGCAATTTGGTTAAAAATTTAGATTTTTTCCATGAGTGTATAAGTGTTGCTTTCTGGGAAACTGAATGTAGGTTGTTAAATAAACAACTTTAGTGAAATGGTGTTCATGGAAAATACCTAAATTAGACTAATTTGTAAAGTTGATAAGTTGTTGGTACTTGTGTGAAATAATGAGAATTTGGAGCAGCCATACGAATGAAAAAGATTCGCTTAGGCTTGGAGAATAAGGAAATTCAATAGAAATCAATTTTCGAGCCAAGGGGTAAAATGGTCATTTTGCCAAGGTCTAGGGGAAAAATGGTCATTTTGCCAAATTTATGATTTTTTCAATTGTTAAATTAAATTGGTGATTAAAGTAGATAATTTTTATTGATATAGATCAAGATTTACAAAATCCAAACCTTGATCGAGAAAAAGCCAAGCTAACGGACTAAAACCGATTGAGTTACCACTTTTTGTATACTAAGGTATGTTGGGTGTAAATTTTATGTAACATCCCCAACTAGGGCCTAAATGGAACATTGGTTGCAAACCATGAATCCGAGATAGAAAAGTTCGTTTCGATTAATTTTTATAATTTACTAAGCGATTAGATGCATGTGTTAGAGTATCAATAGAAAATTTTATGAATTACATGTTTAATTTGCCTATTAGGGCTTGTTTGAAAAAGTTTATAAATATGAATTCTAGATAGGAAAGGATTAAATTGAAGAGCATAATTGAAGTAGAGGTCCTTAAATGGTAATTAGACCATTAGGTTTTCATGGAAAAAAATAGACATACATAGATAAAAATAACTAAAGTTTTAATGAAGGACATTTTAGTCATTTGGTAATTAAAAGATTAAAAAGGGAAAAAGATGGCAAAATGTTGTCCATCTTCTTCATTAGGCTAAAACTTCAAGGGGACACCATAGCAAGGGTTTCTTCAACTTCTCAAGCTCATAGTAAGTGCATCCAAGCCCCATTTTTAATGTTCTTTACGTTTATGGAGTCCCGGTAACTTGATTTAGCTTATTCTAGCAATAATTTAACCTAGGGCTTATTTTTGGACAAATACCCATAGTTGAAATGTGTCTACTTTAATGTTTTATGGTAGAATATGAAGCTTGAAATTATGTTAAACAACTTGTGCTAAGCGATTTTAAGCGAAAACGAGTAAAACGAAATAATCGGTAAAAATACCTAATGTTCATAAGTACATGTTAGAGTGAGAATTTGATGACCATAGTAGGAAAAAAATAATTAGCATATCCTAAAACATAAGAATTAGGGATAAATTTTAATTTCTGAGCTTTAGGGCAAAAGCGTAAATAAGCTAAATTTTGCTATTATAGATCAAGAAGAACGAAATCCGGGGGTAGGGCAGGGAAAGAAAAAAATTGAGGACTAGATCAAAATATTTGATCGTATTTTGTATCGAGATAAGTTTGCAGTAAATAAATGCAATGTTTTGTTATTTATATTTAATACTATAATTTTACAACATCTATATGTTTATTTTGCGAAATCACTTATTGATGATTCAAGTAAGAATTGATGGTGAAATGATACTTAAAAGTCCTGGTCCTTAGGAATGTGTAGGATACAAATGTCATGACATTAGGGTTTAAGGATACCAAGTAAGACCATGCCAATGCATGGCATTGGTAAGTTTTACAAGGCAAGGAAATCATGTAAGACCATGTCAAGACATGGCATTGATAAGCTATTATAAGGCAAAGATCCCATGTAAGACCATGCTAAGGCATGGCAATGGTGAGTTCAGAAGGCAAGGATACCACGTAAGACCATGTCAAGACATGGCAATGGTAAGTTTAAAAAGGAAAGGTAACCGTGTTCAACGGGAGATTTAAAGAGTATAGTCAAGGAAAGGTAAGATAAGTCTATATTCGAAAGGTTCAAGTAAGAGGATTCAAGACTTATGCATATTGAGCTTGAAGGTTAAAGTTATCTTGAAAATTCATTTAGAATGTTATTATTTATTTACATGCAAACACAGTGAGCTTTATGCTTACTCCCTTTCATTTCTCTCTTTTTATAGTATCGTCAAGCCAACTTGGGGGTTATAAGGATGTCAGAGATCGTTTCACACTATCAAAGGGCTATCTTGGTATTTTGTGATTCGAAACATTTTAGGTTATGGCATGTATATGTTCTTGGCCATTTTGTGTGTATGTCCTTATGATATGATTAAAGAATGGCATGTGTATACTTGATAATGATTAGCTATTGAAATGGCTAATTAAGAACATGTTTTGATGTTATCTATGCCTAAATGATAGTTTATACAAAGAAATTATGAGAGAGTAAAAGTCGGCCATGGAATAATTTTGGGATAGTAACGGTGACGTGATTTTAAAAAATTACTAAAAATTGTACGAATGGAATTAAATCATGAATGATATATAAAATTAAAGATTATTGTGTCTATTTTCATAAGGAAGAAACAGAGCAAGCAAAGGAGGTCTATATTTTGAGATATTTAAACTATTATGAGACTAGTTCAGAGTGACTTTGTGATCCCCTGTTCCGAATTTAGAATTTCACTAAAAATTGCACAAAAAGAATTATGAGTCATAATTTATATGTCAAGATTCCTTAGTGAGTTTATTTTCATTAGAGACAAATAGAAACATTATCCAAATTCTGTATAACAAGATAATCAATTTTTAGTGAAGAGAGGTAAGGTATTTTGGAATGCAAAACATAGGAACATTTAATGAATAAACTATATTAATTGGCCAAACCAAAAATTCTGGAAAAAATTCCAGTAAGAAGATATATGAGCCTAGTTCCAGGAAAAATTTACGGATTTAAATTTTATGCTTTGTAACTCAAGTTATAATTAATTTTGTGACTGTTACGTAGGTGGATAGTTTTATTATGAATAGTGAAATAAATTGTTTTGATTTGTGTAAGTAACTGAAAAATTTTGAATGTTCTCGGTTTGGTCCCGAACTATTTCAATTGCATGTTTTAGGGCCTCGAGGGCCCTTTTTAGGGATATATTGGATAAATGTGAGCGAATTAATTTTAAAAGTAATTTTTTTATGCCCCGAATTAGTAAGATAAGTCTAGTAATGCCTCGTGCTCGACTCCGACGACGGTCTCGGGTAAGGGTTGTTACATTTATTGGTATCAAATCAACAACTTAGTCTGATATTTAGTATGAGTAAGAGTCTAGCTATACATGCCATACTTATATTTTGATAGTGTGACGACTCCTGACGATTTTAAAATGTTTTTCTTTTATAGTTATGGATCCCGGACAAGCTGTGTAGATGATGTACAGAGTAATGCACCTGTTCCTGTAGAAGGGACGATGCCACTAGATATTGGTGAAAGGCCTGTTACAATTAGTCAGGGAGGAAGGGCTCGAGAAGCCTTCTTCTAACCTATGAATGAATGGTTTGCCGAGTTTGTTCGTACGAACCTAACCGTTAGACCTCCACCCCCTTATGATCCTTAGACCACCCATGTAGATTCCCTGTTCACAAATACAGTTAGAAGAGAGAAGCCACCCGTTGATAAAATTAGAAAATAATAGGCCGAAGAGTTTTGGGCTACTAAAGATGATGATGCAGAGAAAGCTGAATTTTCGCTTGAGAATACTATCAGGGTGTTTGATGAGTTATCCTGCACACCTGAAGAGTGCATGAAGTGTGTTGTATCACTTTTACGAGATTCAGCCTACCATTGGTGGAAGACACTTATGTCAATAGTACCAAAACAATGGGTTACTTGGGATTTCTTTCAAAAGGAGTTCCATAAGAAATACATTAGTCAGAGGTTCAGCAACCAGAAAAAAAAAGAATTCCTTGAACTAAAGAAGGGTAAGATGACAATGACTGAATATGACCGAGGATTTGTCAGACTCAGCAATTATGATCGAGAGTGTGTGTCAACCGAAGCTATTATGTGCAATAGATTTGAAGATAGGCTCAATGATGATATGCAACTATCAGTTGGCCTTCAAGAAATAAAAGAGTTTGTCATTTTAGTTGGAAGAGCTTGTATGGTATAGGAGTTGTTGAAAGGAAAGGGTAAAGCTGAAGTTGAGATGCAAGATACGAAGAAAAGACAGATGAGCAAGTCATTTCAGTCTACATCCAAGAAGCCTAGAGAGTTCTCTACGAGATCTAATTTTTCAGCAGGGTATTCTAGCCAAAATAGAGGTAGAAGATTTATGGGTCAGAAAGCTTAGACCACTTCAATTGTGAGTGTATGCAGTATTCAGCCTGATAGACCCAAGTGTCCTTAATGTGGTTGACGTCATCCAGGTCAATGTCGAGCAACTGAGACTGATTGTTTTCGATGTGATGCACCGGATCATTTCATTCGGGAGTGTCCTGAGATGGTTAAAAGAGAAGTAATACCAAGTGTAAGATCAAGCAATGCCCCTGTTAGAGGCAGACCTCAGAGAAATTCGGGAATAGAGGTAGGTAGAGGTGCACCTAGAGATTCAGCAGCAAGACCAGATGTTAGAGCACCTGCAAGGACCTATGCTGTCCATGCTAGTGAAGAGGCATCCTCCCCCGACGTAATTACGAGTACATTTTCTCTTCAGGATGTTAATGTTATTACTTTGATTGATATGGGTTCGACCCATTCCTATGTTTGCATAAAATTGATGCCTAGTATGAACATGTCCATAGAGTCTACGGGATTTGTTATTAAAGTATCGAATCCATTAGGTCAATATGTATTAGTAGACAAAGTATGTAAAAATTGTCCTTTGATGATTAGAGGTTACTGTTTTTCGGCTGATCTCATGCTATCCCATTTGATGAGTTGGATGTTATTCTTGGTGTGGATTGGTTGACTGCGCATGACGTGATAGTGAATTGTGGAAACAAATTCATTGAGTTGAAATGCAAAAATGGTGAAATTCTTCATGTTAATTTAGATGAGTCAGATAGTTCAATTGCCATGATTTCTGTTATGTCTGCTCAGAAATGCTTGAGGAAAGGATATGAAGCTTATCTTACTTTTGTGTTGAATACTAAAGATCTAGAATTGAAAATTGAATCAGTGCCAATGGTATGTGAGTTCCCTAATGTGTTTCTGGAAGAACTACCAGGTTTGCCCCCTATCAGAGAAGTTGAGTTTGGTATTGAGTTGGTTCTAGGTGTAACACCCATTTCTATTGCTCCTTATAGAATGGCTCCATTAGAATTGAAAGAATTGAAAGTTTTGTTTCAGGAATTAACTGTTAAAAGCTTTGCAAGACCTAGTTGTTCACCATGGGGTGCACCAGTACTCTTTGTGAAAAGAAAGATGGTTTGATGAGATTATACATAGATTATCGGCAGCTCAACAAGGTAACTATTAAGAACAAGTATCTAGTGCCTAGAATTGATGATTTGTTTGATCAATTGAAGGGAGCTACTGTGTTTTCCAAGATAGATTTGAGATCCAGATATTATCAGTTGCAAGTTAAAGAGTCAGATGCTCCAAAGACTACTTTCCAGACTAGGTATGGCCATTATGAGTTCCTTATGTTGCCATTTGGCCTAACTAATGCTCCTGTCATTTTCATGGACTTAATTAAACGAATTTTCAGACATTAATTGGATAAATTTGTAGTTGTGTTCATTGATGATATCTTTATTTATTCTCATGATGAGACTAACCATTCAGAGCATTTGAGAATAATTTTACAGACTTTGAGAGATAATCAGCTTTATGCCAAGTTTACCAAAAATGAGTTCTGGTTATCAGAAGTCAATTTTCTTGGACATATAGTCTCAGGTGAAGGCATTAGAGATGATCCGAGCAAGATTTCAGCCATTGTTAATTGGAAGCCTCCTAGGAATGTATCAGAGGTCAGAAGTTTTCTTGGTCTCACTGATTAGTATAAATGATTTGTAGAGGGATTTTCCATGATAGCTACCCCATTAACAAGATTGCTACAGAAAGATGTCAAGTTTGAATGGGCTCAAAATTGTCAGCAAAGTTTTGACAAGTTAAAGGCATTGTTGACTGAAGCTCCTATCTTAGTACAACCAGAACCAGGTAAAGAGTTTGTGATTTACAGTGATGCGTCATTGAATGGACTCGGCTGTGTACTTATGCAGGAAGGAAAGATAATTGCTTATGCCTCTAGATAGCTAAAGCCACATAAGAAAAATTATCCGACACATGATTTAGAACTAGTTGCTATTGTATTTGCGTTGAAAATCTTGAGACATCACTTGTATGATGAGAAATGCTGAATATTTACTGATCATAAAAGTTTGAAATACTTGATGACTCAAAAAGATTTGAACTTGAGGCAAAGAAGATGGCTAGAGTTGATTAAAGATTATGAACTAGTGATCGATTATCACCTGGGTAAGGTAAACGTAGTTGTGGATGCTTTGAGTAGAAAATCTTTGTTTGCATTAAGAGCTTTGAACACTATTTTAACCTTATCAGATGATGGTTCTATCTTAGCCGAATTAAGAGCTAAGCCAATGTTTCTTAAAGAAATTTGTGAAGTTCAAAAAGATGACAGTGAGTTGCAAGCCAAAAGAGCTCAGTGTGAGTCGGGCATAGAGTCAGATTTTTAGATCAGTTCTGACGGTTGTTTAAAGTGAAGAAATCATATATGTGTACCAAAGAATGATGAGCTTATTCGAAAGATTTTAGAGGCAGCACATAGCAGTTCCTTGTCTATTCATCCAGGTAGTACAAATATGTATAATGATTTGAAGAAAATGTATTGGTGGGTAGGAATGAAGAGAGATATCTCATAGTTTGTTTCTAGATGCTTGATATGTCAGCTGGTAAAAGCCAAACATCAGGTACCTTCAGGTTTATTGCAGCCTGTGTTAGTTCCTGAGTGGAAATGGGACCGAGTTGCCATGGATTTTGTGATAGGATTGCCATTGACACCGATAAGAAAGATGCAATTTGGGTTGTGATTGATAAGCTAATGAAGTCGGCTTATTTTATTCTAGTTCGTATGGATTATTCACTTGACAAGTTGGCCAAGTTGTATATTTCAGAGGTAGTCAGATTACATGGAGTACCGTTGTCGATTATTTTAGATAAAGACCCGAGATTCATTTCCTAGTTTTGGAAGAAGTTGCAGGAAGCTTTGGGCACAAAGTTGAGTTTTAGTATAGCTTTTCATCCTCAGACCGATGGTCAGTCAGAGAGAGTTATTTAGATACTTGAAGATATGCTAAAATGTTGTGTCTTAGAGTTCCAAGGTAGTTGGGAGAAATATTTGCCGTTGGTAGAGTTTGCCTATAATAATAGTTACTAGTCGAGTTTGAAGATGGCACCTTATGAAGCTTTATATGGATGTAAATGTCACACACCTTTGTATTGGACAGAGCTTAAAGAAAATCAGATTTACGGGATTGATTTAGTTAAAGAAACTAAAGAGAAAGTGAAAGTTATCAGAGATTGCTTGAAAGCAGCTTCAGATAGGCAGAAGTGTTATGCTGACTTGAACAGAAAAGAGATTGAGTATCAAGTTGGTGACAAAGTGTCCTTGAAAGTATCCCCATGGAAGAAATTTAGATTTGGCAAGAAAGGCAAACTAAGTCCACATTTTATTGAACCGTTTGAGGTGACTGAAAGAGTTGGGCCATTAGCATATTGGTTAGCTTTGTCGATAGAGTTAGAGAAGATTCATGATGTGTTCCATGTGTCCATGTTACGTCATTACCGTTCTGATCCGTCACATGTGATTTTACAGACAGAGGTTGAGATTTAGTATGACATGACTTACGGTGAAGAACCGGTAAAGATTTTAGCTCGAGAGGTCAAGCAACTAAGGAACAAAAGTATTGCCCTTGTGAAAGTATTATGGAATAGGCATGGGGTAGACGAGGCTACATGGGAGCCTGAAGAGGCTATGTGAAAACAGTATCCAAATCTATTCACAGGTAAGATTTTCAGGGACGAAAATCCCTAAAGGGGGGGAGAAATGTAACATCCCAAAATAGGGCCTAAACAGAATAATGGTGTAACGCCCTGATTTTTAGGATTTTTCGGGTTTTGTGAATTTTAGTGAAGTTTTAAAATTTTGGTGTTCTGAAGGTTGAAAATGTATGTACATGAGTTAGTGGGCCTTTAGAAGGCCCAAGCTTAAGTTAAAACCCGGTAAAATATTAAGTTGGATTTTCAAGTGGAAGGGAACTTGGTTAAGTGGGCCTTAAAGAAAAACTGTGTAAAATATATCGCAAAGGGAGCCTTGGTAGAGTGGCAAGGTGGCGCCACTAAGCTCGTAAAAATGTGGAGCCTAAGTGGGTATTCAAGGACAAGGGTTCGAGTTGCAAGGTAAGCGTAGTGGTCTTTTTAATTTTTAAGTATGTGCCGGGCATGTGACTAACTTAAGTGAATTTCGGCAAGGGCTTTAGGGACTTGGGCCAATTGCTTTAGAGAGGTTATTAGGGTTTCATCTTTTTCTATTTTCTGTCATAAGAATTAGGGCTAGCCACCATAGGTATAATCTTCTCTTTTACTGTCAGAAAAGCCAAAACTTACCTCCCTAGAAAGCTTCTAGCAGATTTCTTCTTCTTCACCTCTACCATTATTTTCTTCACTTTTCTTTTTCCTCTTTGATCTCTTCCCTAGCCGAACACCCTTCTTACTCAGATCCACTCTTTGTTTTGCTCCCATCCCTCTCAAAAACACCCATAGCTGATTGTTCAAAGTGCCAGAATCCCGAAAGCTACTTCCTTTTTTCTGAATCCTTCTAAGCCGAATTACCCCTGTTCCCTTCACCTGTTGTGGCCGATTACTACATCCCCTTGAGCCACATCATTGTCGACACCATCACTCAAACCCATAGTCCAAATCATCATCTTCTTCACTTGGTTAAAAGCCAAAATCACCATAGTTTTAGGGAGATAGCCAAATTTGCAGATTTTAGAGATAAGGGTTCTACTAACATTTAAGGGTCAGATCTACTCAGATCTGAGTTAGAATCAAGTAAAAGCAGTGGTAAGTGGTTATCAACTCAGATCTTTAAGAAATTTCATACTTTGGAAAAGCCGAAAGTCCCTAAAGTTAGGGAGGTTGTCGATTTAGTCTATTAGTGATCTAAAGTTGTGTTTTGGTTCTTTTCGAGTGATAGTTAGCGAAGGAGGCGAGCAAGTGAGTCAGTGAAGGCATCGGAATCATCAGATCTAGATCTAAAGGGATCTAAATCGGCAAAGGTAAGATTTTTAGGCCATTAGAGGTATTGGCCGAATTTGGTAAGGAAATTTTTATAGTGTTTTTCGTGGATCTATTGGCTAATCTATTAGGAAATGGATTGTAGGAGTTAGCACGTGGAGGAATTCACCGGTTGAATCACAAAACAGGTGTGTGTTTCGAACACCCTTCAATGCTCAAATCGGCAAAAGCCGAAAAGCCAAAATACCGAAATTCTGGCATTTCGAGAGCTTGTGAGCGTGCGAACGCTCTCAAGTTGGTAGGAGAAGGTTGGTATTGGAATCGGCACTGTTAGGCGGGCTGACCGCGAAATTTTGGCGCTACGGTAAGTTGGACCTCGGTGGGCCGAATATAGGCCCAATGGGCAATTTGGGCCCATTTGGGTAAAAATAGGTTTAAAGGTAATAATATGGATTACAGGCATAAAAACTATTAAAACAAGATAATGGATTGGAAATTAAGGCTTAAATAGGCCTAATGGGCTAAAATGGCATGGTAGAGCCCATTAGGGGTTTTGGGGCCTAAAGGCTAAAACTGATAAATTGGGTTAAATAAGATTCTGTAACGACCACTAAAATAGTAAAGGCTGTAATAGCTATAAAAATTGTAATAAGAGAATAGAATTACTGAAATACCCCTAGGGTGAGAAATTACTGATTTACCCCTAAGTATAAAATTACCATTATACCCCTAGGGCTAAAATCGACTATACTGCTTGATATGACTGTTACTGTTACTGCATACCATGATATGTATCTGTTGCATGGGTTGGGTTTTATTATTGGTGGAAGTGTGAGTGGCACTGCCACGTTACTAAAAGGGGCTATGCCTCGTACTATTTCTGAAAGGGGCTTTGCCTCGTATACTGTTTATCTGAGCAGCCATGCTACGACTGTGGTGTGTGGGCTGGGTGGGTTGAGTTATTCCCCACATGATGTGTTGGCTGGTACGGGTGATGTGTAGCGATTGGTGGGTTGAGTAGTCTCCCCAATTGGGTTGCATTCATACTGTTATACTGTACTGTATTGTTATGGGCCTATAGGCCAAACTGTTATCTGAAAAGGCTTCGGCCCAGTATCTGTTATAGGGCTTTGGCCCAGTATTTGTAATCTGAATAGGGCTTCAGCCCAGTATCTAATTGAGACTGGTTAGGGCTCAGGCCCAGAGGGCTCAAGCCGATGTGGGCTTTGGATGGGTTCTGCACATACTGAGTTTCCCCAAACTCACCCTTTTCTTTTCCATCCTTGCAGGAGAGCCCTAGAGCGTGACTTGGATGTTGGGAGGGATTCAGAGTGGCCACGAGGACTGAACTCGCATTTTAATTGGTTATTAATTTGATTACTTTTTGCTATTGGTTTTATTTGTTTTGGGTTGTAATAAGGCGACTATACTTGTTTTTTTTGGGATTTTCAACTGTTTTATTCCAGCCACAAATACATATCGTTTTTGAAAATTAAACAAACGTTTCATTAACCAACCTGACATTACAAATGGCTAAGTAGGATAATAAGGTTAGAATGAATCGCTTAACAAAAGGAATAGAGATTAAGTTGAATAATTATTAAAACGGAAATTTCCAAAAACAAGCATTGCTTTTCAAAACTCACCATCAGACTTAGTAAATAGGGCGGCGTAGGATAGTCTAGGTAATGTAGCAAACCGGACATGGCCATAACATCTGGGCCGGGTTCGGGGTGTTACAAGTGGTTGCGAAACCATGAATTCGAGATAGAAAATTTATTTCGATTAATTTTTATAATTTATCGAGTGATTAGATGCATGTGTTAGAGTATCGATAGAAAATTTTATGAATTACATGTCTATTTTGCTTATTAGGGCTTGTTTGAAAAAGTTTATAAATATGAGTTCTAGATAAGAAAGGATTAAATTGAAGAGCATAATTGCAGTAGAGGTCCTTATATGGTAATTAGACCATTAGGTTTTCATGCACAAAAATGGACATACATAGATAAAAATAACTAAAGTTTTAATGAAGGGCATTTTAGTCATTTGGTAATTAAAAGATTAAAAAGGGAAAAAGATGCAAAATGTTTTCCATCTTCTTCATTCGACCAAAATTTCAAGGGGACACCATAGCTAGGGTTTCTTCAACTTCTCAAACTCATAGTAAGTGCATCCAAGCCCCGTTTTTTATGTTCTTTACGTTTTTGGAGTCCCGGTAACTTGATTTAGCTTATTCTAGCAATAATTTAACCTTGCGTTTATATTTGGAGAAAAACCCATAGGTGAAATGTGTTTATTTTGATGTTTTATTGTAGAATATGAAGCTTGAAATTATGTTAAAGAACTTGTGCTAAGCGATTTTAAGCGAAAACAAGTAAAAGGACATAATCAGTAAAAATACCTAATGTTCATAAGTACATGTTAGACTAAGAATTTGATGGCCATAGTAGGAAAAAAATAATCATCATATCCTAAAACATAGGAATTAGCGATAAAGTTTAATTTACGAGCTTTGGGGCAAAAGTGTAAATACGCTAAATTTTGTTATTATAGATCAAGAAGAACGAAATCTAGGGGTAGACCGAGGAAAGAAAAAAATTGAGGACTAGATCAAAATATTTGATCCTATTTTGTATCGAGGTAAGTTTGTGGTAAATAAATACAATGTTTTGTTATTTATATTAATACTATTATTTTTCAGCATCTATATGTTTATTTTGTGAATTTACTCATTGATGACTCAAGTAAGAATTGATGGTGAAATGATACTTAAAAGTCCCGGTTGAACCTTAGGAATGTGTAGGATACAAATGTCATGACATTAGGATTTAAGGATACAAAGTAAGACCATGCCAAGGCATGGCATTGGTAAGTTTTACAAGGCAAGGAAATCATGTAAGACCATCTCAAGACATGGCACTAATAAGCTACTAAAGGCAAAGATCCCATGTAAGAACATGCCAAGGCATGGCAATGGTGAGTTCATAAGGCAAGGATACCACGTAAGACCATGTCAAGACATGGCAATGGTAAGTTTGAAAAGGAAAGGTACATGAATCCTTAGTGTTCTCAGTGGTTCAACGGGAAATTTAAAGAGTATACTTAAGGAAAGGTAAGATAAGTCCATATTCGAAAGGTTCAGGTAAGAGAATTCAAGACTTATGCATATTGAGCTTGAAGGTTAAAGCTATCTTAAAAGTTCATTTAGAATGTTGCTATTTACTTACATGCAAACTTACTAAGCTTTTTACTTACTCCCTTTCTTTTCTCTCTTTTTATAGTATCGCCAAGCCAACTCGGGGATCGTAAGGATGTCGGAGATTGTTTCACACTATCAAAGGGCTATCTTAGTTTTTTTTTATTCGAAACATCTTAAGTTATGGCATGTATAGGGACTTGGCCATTTTGTGTGTATGTCCTGATGATATGATTAAAGAATGGCATGTGAATACTTAATCATGATTAGCTATTGAAATGGCTAATTAAGAATATGTTTTGATGTTATGTATGCCTATATGATAGTTTATACAAAGAAATTATGAGAGAGTAAAAGTTGGCCATGGAACAGTTTTGGGACAATAGCGGTGACGTGATTTTGAAAAATCACTAAAAATTGTAGGAATGAGACTAAATGGTGAATGATATATGGAATTAAAGCTTGAGTCCTTTGTATTGAGTTTTTTAACAACTCCACTTTAAATACTTAATATAATCACCATTGTTTATAATTTAATTATTAATATAATAAAAAATGAATTATGTTACACGTAATGAGTCTAATCGATCCCACACCTTAGATTGTAGATTCGATTTGCTTCAACCCTTATTGACTCATATTAGTATGGATATTTGAAAATGTTTCATCACTTTAGAGATATATCACTAATAGTCTCATTGCTTACCTTCACGATCTAAGACTCTTTAAAAGAGAATTTCAATTGTGATTCAGGGTCACCCGACGATTATTGTTTGGTCCTCCAAAACAATATGATGTAGCATTAGTACTATAATACATAAATAATTAATATTACCAAAATACCACCATGACTCATGGCACTATACCATTTGACCATGTTAAACAAATACTAAGAGTAGGATTTTTATGACTTAAAAACGATCCATACTTACACTTGATCAATTCAAATCAAATGATGAATCAAGAAGCAGTGATTTTTAAGAATCGAGTAATCTAGAAAGTATCATTAAGATAAAAGAATAGGTTTGATTAATTCAAAATGAGAACTAAGGTAAGGAGAGGAAAAGAAAAAAAAGAAAAAGGTTTTTATCACTAACGACGGTGGTGGCAGTGGCGATGGTGGTCTAGTGACAGTGATGGCGGTGGCAATCTGACGTTGGTGATGCTATGTTCGACGGTGGTCCAAAGGTGGTGGAGTTTAGACATTCGGTTAAGAAGAGGAGAAGAAAATAAAATAAAAGTGGATGAGGAAGTGGACTCGCAGTGGCATACAGCGGCGACCACAGTAGTGATGGGAGGAGGTTGATTAGATGTGAGGCAGAATGGTAGCCATGAGAATTGGTGATCAGTAGAAGGTTCTTCGGTTCATGGTGGAGGAAGAAAAGTGTTTAAGCAAAAAAGGTGATGGTTTTTTTTTCAAAAATGGAGAGACAAATTGAAGAAAGTAAGAGGGAGAGGGGGTATGGACAGCAAAAGCAAGGGAGGGGCTTGGTCAACTATGGCCAAGTTCAATGTATCAAGCTAGAAGGTAAGAGGTGAGGCTATGGAAAGGGAGGGGGACATGGATCAAAATGGGGATTATGTACCCCCTAACTATGTTAAGTTTCACCATCAAATGGAGGAAACAAATCCTCCTCATTATGGTGCACAAGGTTGACGACAAGCACATTAAACAAGGCGGAAAATTGTCAAAGAAATAAATGTAAGAGTGTGAACAATGATGCTTGTACCTTGGACCGTTAGGATAGGTAATTAGTTACTAAACTAGTTGCCCATTAATTTCCTTGTGTCCAATCTTGCGCATTGAATTTAAAACATATGATATAACAGTTTCACTTTTGTTTAATTAATCAAAATGTGGGATGTCACAACATACCTTAATTCTGGAAACCAAGATCCCCTATTCACCCCTTTATCCCCCTAACTTGCCAATTTCTCCATTTTTTCCTCATGAATGGTTCATTAAACCTAGACTAGGTTGACCATATTTTTTTCCATCCACCATCTCACTATTCTCCCCTCATTGTCGCACCACCCTTTTCTCCTCCCCATTTCCTCTCTTTTCTCTCTTTTTTTAATCTCTTAACCCCTTATTTTCTTTATTTTTCTTTTTCCTCTACCATTCCTAGCTTTGCACCACCATCACCACACTGCTGAACCACCACCCTACCACCTCTACACCCTTCTTTTTCTCCAAACGCTCCACTACCGTGTCAAATGCTGCGAGCAACCATACACCTTTGCCCTCTTTTATTATATTTTTCTTTTCTCCTCTCATCTCCTTTAAGAGAGTGACCAAAACCATAACCTTTTCCTTTCTCCCTCGCTGGATCGTCACCATCATTGCCACTACCATCGTAGCACCACCGCCAATGATGGAGATCTTTTCTCTTTTCTTCTTCATTTTAATTGTTTATTCTTCTTTTTCGTAGTAAAATATTCCACACTAATTATTTTATTTAATTCCTAATTCTAATGTAACACCCCAAACCCACCCTAGACATTATGATCGAATCTGGCGGTGTCACATGGAATGGAATTTTGAAATCGTGATGGTCGAGTTAAAAACTGTTCTAGTTAAGTTGGCTTTTATTTAATTTAGAAAACTGGTGCTAGTTGATTTACCTAAAAACATGTCTTTTGAGCGGAAGCTTTTAAAACTAATTAATTTAAGAAAATCGTTTTCCATTTACGAAATCCTTAGTGTTTTTTTGGAAAAACCATGTTTGGTTGAGTTTGCAGTTTAAATATCCACAAAAATAAAACAGTATAAAGTCCTAAATTAAAAACTAGTCCATAAGTCCCATTTACATCAAAAAATTTCAAAAGTAATAATAGAAATAGTAAAAATCTTAAAACTGTAAATCCATAGTGAAGTAGTGTATGTGGCAGTGGTCACCGTCGAGTCCTCCGCTGCACCAATCCATCAAGTTTGGGGATTACCTATACAAATTAAAAGAGTAGGGTGAGTTTTCACAAACCTAATGTGTAATCTCCACAGAAAACATGCGTGCAGATTCATATCCGAAATAGTCATATACAGTCTACGGCCGGAGCCCATTAAAAAATTAGTTTGGGCCTTAGCCCATTCAGATATAGAATGCAATAGCAGAAACAGAATCCTAACCACCAACCTCTACACACCATTTCCATCCAACCCTACACACCATGTTGTACCAAAATGTAGCACATAATAAAAAGTTTGTAGCTGTGTTGCCAGATAACAATCTTGTAAGCCTTTCAGAACACTTCCTCCATACATCACCAACCCAACCACGATGCAATGCAACATACAATGAATGGCATGTAAATATGCAATAATCAGTTCATACAATCAGCTAGGTATACATACTTAGTATTATTAGGCCCAATACATATATCATACAAATAGATCACAAGTTTAGGGGTCTAAGTAGCGCTTACCGACCCTACAATAGGTCCACAGTAGACTTGGGCAACCCATGCAACCTTATAGAATTTTTCACATAAATGGGCTTACATGCCCATGTGGCCTACCCGTGTGGGCTACATGGGCAAATTGGCCTTGGCCGTGTGTATCAAAGGCCTGGCCTAGAATTCCACTCACCTGTGTATTTTACCCATGTGCGCCCACATGCCTGTGTGGCCCACAAGGCCCAATTGGTCTAGCCCGTATGACACACACGGCCTCGCCTAGCCTCACATAGCCATGTCCTTCACACACGTCCTGGCCTCGTCGATCACAATCCCGTGTTCTATCACACAGCCGACTACATGGGCGACGACATGCACGTGTGGCATCGACAGATTACTTTTTCGACTTGTCACGAAACATTGTTTTTTGCTTTTTGGGTACACACCTGGTATTGTTTCGATACAAAACCTCTCAAGAGCCTCCTGGAACCTACAGTGAAAATATTGCACCCTTTTTTTGGTCATTTGGTAAAGTTAAGTAATAAAAAGCGAAAAATCAGTCAAAAATTGTGTCCATCTTCTTCCTTGTGTGCCGAAATTCTAAGGGATTCCATACCTAGGGTTTCTTTCATTTTCAAGCTCCAAGTAAGTGACTCTAAGCCCCATTTTTCATGCTCTTCATATTTTTCAAATCCTCGTAAATTAAGTTAGCTATTTCTACCACTAATTTGAGCAAGGGTGCATATTCAAAAATATACCCAAGCATGACATGTTAACAAATTGATGCCTAGTGGTAGAAAATGAAAGTTTAAAGTGTTGTAAACATCTTTTTCTAAGTGATTTTCATGAGAAATCCCAAATAGGGACTAAATTCTAAAGTATGAAAATGTGTAGTAAAAGTGTAAAATTATGAGAAATGTGGGTTGTTATGAGTATATGAAAGATACGAATAGGCTTGGATAGTTAAGGAATTAAGTGCACTTCATTTTACGAACTTAGGGACCATTTTGCAAATATGCAAAAGTTTAGGGGCAAAATTATAAATTTTTCCAAAGTGTCAAATATCAGCTATTTAGTCAATATGGGTGCTAAATAAATTAAAATTTTCATTTTAGATCAAGAAACACAAAGCCCAGACCGAAACCGAGGAAACAGTAAAGTTGTGGACTAAACTGAGCATTCACCCACATTTTGGACCCGAGGTAATTTGTATGGGATAATTTAGCTTGTATGTTATGTAAATTCTTTATGATGATTTTCAATGAAATTATGATATTCCATGAAGTCATGGATGTAATCTTGTATGAATTATGTACAAATTCCATAAGATTATTGATATGAATTTTTACCAATATATGATGAAACATGAAAGTGAAATTACATGTAAGTGAAACAGGATATGAAGGATACCGTAATCATGTCGTGAGTATTTGTAGGTCCCATATAAGACCATGTCTAGGACATGGCATGGGCATCCGAGACAAGGTCCCATGTAAGACCATGTTTGGAACATGGCTTCAGCACTGAAATGAGATAAGGATCCCCTGTAAGACCATGTCTGGGACATGGCATGGGCATCCTATGTAAGATACCGTGTAAGACCATGTTTGAGACATGGCGTTGGCATCAGAGTGCAATCTTGTGTAAGACCATGTCTGAGACATGGCATCGACATCGATGTGTGATCCCATGTAAGACCATGTCTAGGACATGGCATTGGCACCATTTCATGAGATTGACTTACGGGTATCCTTCGGTATTCTGAAAGGATCTTAAAGGAGAAAGTATCCAAGTTGATAAATTTCAAGAGAAAGACTAAATTTTCATTTTGAGTGTTGCAGGTATATACGAATAAGTTAGGAGAAATTGAAAGTACATTGTTATGAGAAATACAACATGAAAAGCATGAGTAAGTTATATGATTGAGTAAGTCATGAGGATGAGTATGAAATTATATGAAATTTATGATAAATTACATGAATGATGATTCATGATTTTTATTGCTATTTTATTCATGCAACTTACCAAGCATATATGTGCTTACTCATTTCCTTTCCCTCTTCCATGTAGATTTGTCGAACATGCTCGGGGATCGTTAAAGTCGGAGCTCGAAATCACACTATCAAGCTATCCATTTTTGTATAGTAAAGTTGGTCATTTTGTTGTATGTCATGTATAGGAAGTTTGATAACTTTTGATAAGTGTCCTTTTGGTGTAGCCAAAGTCATTGGCTAGTAATATTACTCGTGCTATTGTAATAGCCTTATAAGTGGGCTAATGTTGGTTAAGTTATACCTTATTCATTGTGGATGAAATTCATGAGTATGCAAATTGCAAGTTCAGATAGAGTATTGATGGATGAGAATGATGTGCATAATGGCATATGGATGCTTTAATTGTGAGTATTTAGAGAGTAAATTATGCCTTGATGTGCACAATGGAATTGGCATTGTGCTTGGTTATGTTTTAGGGTGACAAAAGGCTTGGAAAATAGCCTTTTATTGTCCTTACGGTTGGGCACACGAGCATGTACCTAGGCCGTGGGTGGCACACAGTCAGCCTCAAAGGCGTGTTAATAAGCCGTGTGTCCCCTGCATTCAATTTAGTTTAGTTAGTATAGAAAACAGGTTGAGCACACGGGCTTGTGCCTTGGCCATGTGCAACTCTAATAGTTATAGTGTTTAATGTCAGGGTACTCCACTGGATATTGGCACGAGCGTGTTTACGTTGTGTGAGGGACATGGGTCATAGACACGGACGTGTGCCCAAGCCGTGTCAAAACCCCTATAGGTTGAAAATAAAAATAAATTCAACATGGGCTAGGGACATGGGCGTGTGAGACCACACAAGCATGTTCCATGCCACATGGATGTGTGGCCCTATTTTAGGCAAAATTTTTCTAAGTTCTCGAAAGTTCTCGGATTGGTTTCGAAACACACCCGATGTATGTTTGGGCCTTGTAGGCCTATAACAAGGGTAGTAAGAGATTGTGTGAGAAGTTTTGAAATGAAACGAATTTGTATAGCTCGAGTTTACGTATTCAAGCATGTTTAAGTACAATAAAGCCTCATACCCCGTCCCGGTATTGGACTCGGGTAAGGGGTGTTACATTTAGTGGTATCAGAGATAGTGTTTAGTCGATTCTAGAACTAACCTAGCATATGCACAAGTCTAGCTATACATGCCATACTTATGTATATACGTGAAATGATAGTGTGACGACTCCTAGCAGTTTAAATATGTTTATTTATAGTAACTGAATCCCAAATAAGCTATGACGGATGATGTAGAAAGTAATGCACCAGCTCTTGTGGAAGGGACGGTGCCAGCTAGAACCAAGAATAGGCCAGCTACTGTAAGTCAGGGAGGAGAGGCCCTTCCAAATGATGAATGAGTGGTTCACTAAGTTCGTCTGAACAAACCTAGCCACTCAATACCAAGCTCCACCCCCTCAATTCCATCAATCTACCCCAGCAGCTCCTTAGATAGTAGAGGTAGTGAGGCAAGAAAAGCCTCCAGTTGATACAATTTGGAAGCAAGGGGTAGAAGAGTTTTGGGCTACTAAGGACGATGACCTAGAAAGAGCCGAGTTTTGGCTAGAAAATACCATCAGGGTATTTGATGAGTTATCGTGCACCCCTGAAGAGTGCATGAAGTGTGTGGTATCTCTCCTACGAGATTCAGCCTATTAGTGGTGGAACACCTTTGTGTCGGTTGTACCAAGGGAGAAAGTTAATTGGGAATTTTTCCAAGAAGAATTTTATAAGAAGTATATCAGTCCCCGGTCCATTGACCAAAAGCATAAAGAATTTCCAGAGTTGAAGCTAGGTCAGATGACCGTAACCGAGTATGAGTGGGATTTTAAAAGACTCAGCAAGTACGCTCGAGAATGTGTGTCCACTGAGGCCATCATGTGCAAAAGGTTTAAGGATGGATTAAACGAGGTCATCAAAATGTTTGTTGGTATTTTGGGATTAAAAGAGTTCGTAGTGTTAGTGGATAGAGCTTGTAAGGCCGAGGAATTGGCCAAAGAGAAAAGAAAAGCAGAGATGGAGTCTCGTGACTCTAGAAAGAGACCATTTAGCAAGTCATTCCAATCCTCTTCAAAGAAGTCAAAGGAATTCTCTACTCAGTCCACTACTTCAGCAGGATCTTCAAGTAAAGGTCAGACTATACATCGGGTGTGTTTCGGCAAAGTGATTGCCTACAAGGATTGGTTTCGAAACACACCCAATGCTTCACTAAATGGATTGGGCTGTGTGCTTATGCAAGAAGGCAAAGTGATTGCCTATTCCTCAACACAATTGAAGCCCCACGAAAAGAATTATCCTACCCATGACTTAGAATTGGCTGCAATAGTATTTGTGCTAAAGATTTGGAGACATCATTTATATGGCGAGCAGTGCCGAGTGTTCACTGATCACAAGAGTCTTAAGTACTTGATGACCCAAAAAGACTTGAATTTACAGAAACGATGATGACTCGAGTTACTAAAGGATTATGAATTGATTATTGACTATCATCCAGGGAAGACAAATATTATGGCCGATACTTTAAGTCAGAAATCGCTTTTTGCTTTGGGAGCCACGAACACACAATTGTCCCTAACCGATGGCAGTTTAGTTTTAGTAGGGATGAGAGCTAGACCAATATTCATTCAAGAGGTTTGTGAAGTACAGTTAAATGACAAAGAATTGCACGATAAGAAAGCTCGATGTGAATTGGATACCAATACAGATTTCCAGACTAACTTGGATGGTTATTTAAAGTTTTGAGATCGACTTTACGTACCAAGAGATGATGAGCTTATTCGAAGAATTTTACATGAGGCACATAATAGTCGTATGTCTATCCACCATAGCAGTACCAAGATGTAGGATGATTTAAAGAAATGGTATTGGTGGCCGAATATGAAAAGAGATATCTCCTAGTATGTTTCAAAATGCTTGATTTGTCAGCAAGTGAAGGCAGAACACCAAGTACCCTCTCGATTATTATAGCCTCTCATGGTTCCCTAGTGGAAATGGGACAGTATTACCATGGATTTCATGACGGGTTTGCTGATAGCACCAAAAAAGAAAGACACTGTTTGGGTTGTGATTGATAAGCTTACAAAGTTGGCCAATTTTATACTTGTGCATAAGGATTATTCACTTGATAAGTTGGTTGACTTGTATATTTTTGAGATTGTGAGATTACACGGAGTACCATTGATCATTTTGGATAGAGATCCGAGATTCACGTCATAATTTTAGAGGAAGCTACAAGAAGCTTTGGGAACAAAGCTAAATTTCAGTACCGTTTTTCATCCACGGACCGACGGACAGCTGGAAAGAGTAATACATGTACTTGAAGATATGCTCAGATGTTGGGTATTGGAATTCCAAGGTAGTTGGGAAAAGTATTTACCTTTGGTTGAATTTGCATACAACAATAGTGTCTAGACAAGTTTGAAAATGGCGCCTTATGAGGCTTTATACGGGCATAAGTGTAGAATGCCCTTGTATTTGACAAAACTCGAGGAATATCATATTCAAGGGGTTGATCTAGTTAAGGAAACAAAAGAAAAGGTAAAAGTGATTCGAGATTGCTTGAAAGCTGCTTTCGATAGACAAAAGTCATATGCAAATTTAAAAAGGAAGCAATTGGAGTTTCAAGTCGGGGATAAAGTATTCTTGAAAGTATCTCCGTGGAGAAAAGTTCTTAGATTTGGCTAGAAAGGCAAGTTAAGTCCACGATTTATCAAACCATATGAGATCATCGAGAGGGTAGGGCCGGTAGCTTCTCGATTAGCTTTACCACCAGAATTGGAAAGGATTCATGATCTATTCCATGTGTCTATGCTACAATGCTACTGATCAAACCCTTCACATATGATTACCCAGACAGAGATTGAGATTCAACCGGACATGACCTATGGTGAAAAATCAGTTATGATTTTAGCTCGAGAAGTCAAGCAGTTAAGAAATAAAAGTATAACCCTTGTGAAAGTACTATGGAAAAGACATGGGGTAGAAGAGGCAACATGGGAGCTCGAGGAAACCATGAGGAACCAATATCCCAACTTATTCACCGGTGAGATTTTAAGGGACGAAAATCCCTTAAGGGGAGAATTGTAATAGCCCGAGTTAGGGCCTAGTCAAAATAGTAGTTTTGAAACCACAAATCCAAAGTAGAAAATTTTATTCTACGATTATTTTTGAGTTTATGGCATGCTTGCATGATATTGAGAAAAATTCATTACGGAAATTTTATGATCTAGTGTGTAATTTGCCCTTTAAGACTAAATTGAAAAAGATGCAATTTATGAGTTTTTAGAAGTTTAAGTATGAAATAGCATAAGGGAAATTAATAGAGGTCCTTAAATAGCAAATAGACCAATTTTTAGCATGATGGACAAAAATTCCCGTGGAAAGGAAAAATATCAAATAAAGGACATAAGCGCATTTTCGTCATTTGGTAAAGTTAAGAAATAAAAAAGGAAAAATAAGTCAAAAATTGTGTCCATCGTCTTCCTTGTGTGCTAAAATTCTAAGGGATTCCATAGCTAGGGTTTCTTCCTCTTTCAAGCACCAAGTAAGTGGCTCCAAGCCCCGTTTTTCATGCTCTTCGTATTTTTGAAATCCTCGTAGCTTAATCTAGCTATTTCTACCACTAATTTGAGCTAGGGTGCATATTCAAAAAACTACCCAAGCATGACTTGTTAGTAAATTGATGCTTAGTGATAGAAAATGAAAGTTTAAAGTGTTGTAAACATCTTTTTCTAGGTGATTTTCAGGAGAAATCCCAAATAGGGACTAAATTGTAAAGTATGAAAATGTGTAGTAAAAGAGTGAAATTATGAGAAATGTGGGCTGTTATAAGTATATGAAAGGTTCGAATAGGCTTGGATAGTTAAGGAATTAAGTGCACTTCATTTTACGAACATAGGGACCATTTTGCAAATATGCAAAAGTTTAGGGGTAAAATTATAAATTTTGTCAAAGTGTCAACTATGAGCTATTTAGTCAATGTGGGTGCTAAATAAATTAAAATTTTCATTTTAGATCAAGAAACATGAAGCCCAAACCAAAACTGAGGAAAAAGTAAAGTTGTGGACTAAACCGAGCATTCACCCACATTTTGAACCCGAGGTAAGTTGTATGGAATAATTTAGCTTGTATGTTTTGTAAATTCTTTATGATGTTTTTCTATGAAATTCTGATATTCCATGAAGTCATGGATGTAGTCTTGTATGAATTGTGTACAAATTCCATGAGAATATTGATATGAATTTTTACTAAGAAATCATGAAACATGAAAGTGAAATTACCTGTAAGTGAAAAAAGATAAAAAGGATACTGTAATCATGTCGTGAGTATTTGTAGGCCCCATATAAGACCATGTCTAGGACATGGCATGGGCGTTCGAGACGAGGTTCCGTGTAAGACCATGTCTGGGACATGGCTTTGGCACCGAGATGAGATAAGGATCCTCTATAAGACCATGTTTGGGACATGGCATGGGCATCCTATGTAAGATCCCGTGTAAGACCATGCTGGGGACATGGCATCAGCATCAGAGTACGATCTCATGGAAGACCATGTCTCGGACATGGCATCTACATTGATGTGTGATCCCATGTAAGACCATGTCTGGGACATGGCATTGGCATTATTTCATGAGATTGACTTATGGGTATCCTTCGGTATTCTAAAAGGATCTTAAAGGAGAAAGTATCCAAGTTGACAAATTTCAAGAAAAAGACTAAAGTTTCATGTTAAGTGTTGCAAGTATATACGAATAAGTTAGGAGAAATTGAAAGTACATTGTTATGAGAAATACAACATGAAAAACGTAAGTAAGTTATATGATTAAGTCATGAGGATGAGTATGAAATTATATGAAATTCGTGATAAATTATTTGAGTGATGATTCATGATTTTTATTGCTATTTTATTCATGCAACTTACTAAGCATATATGTTCTTACTCTTTTCCTTTCTGTCTTCCATGTTGATTTGCCGAACCAGCTCAGGGATCGTTAAAGTCGGAGCTCAAAGTCACACTATCAAGCTATCCATTTTTGTATAGTAAAGTTGGTCATTTTGTTGTATGGCATGTATAGGAAGTTTGATAACTTTTGATAAGTGTCCTTTTGGTGTAGCCAAAGTCATTAGCTAGTAACATTACTCATGTGGTATTGTAATAGCCTTATAAGTGGGCTAATGTTGGTTAAGTTATACCTTATTCATTGTGGATGAAACTTATGAGTATGCAAATTGCAAGTTCAGGTAGAGTACTGATGGATGAGAATGATGTGCATAATAGCATATGGATGCCTTAATTGTGAGTATTTAGAGAGTAAATTATGCCTTGATGTGCGCTATAGAATTGGCATTGTGTTTGGTTATGTTTGTAATACCCCTTACCCGAGACTGTCATTGGAGTCAAGAACGAGGCGTTACCAGACTTATCTTACTACTTTGGGGCATAAAAATTTACTTTTAAATTAATCTGCTCACATTCATCCAATATATCCCTAAAAAGGGCCCTCGAGGCCCTAAAACATGCAATTGAAACGTTTCAAGACCAAACTGAGAACATTAAAAATTTTCCGATTACTTAAACAAATAAAAACAATTTATTTCACTATTCATAATGAAACTGTCCACTTGCGTAACAGTCACTAAATTAATTATAACTCAAGATACGAAACTCAAAATTTAAATCCATAAATTTTTCATGAAATTAGTCTCATATATCTTCTTACCATAATTTTTCCAGAATTTTGGGTATAACCAATTAGTACAGTTTATTAGTTAAAGTCTCCACTGTTTCATAGTCTAGCGAACCTAACCTCTCTTCACTAAAAATTGATTCTCTCATTATACAAATTTTGGATAATTTTTATGTTTGTTTCTAATGAAAATAGACTCAATAAGGAATCTAGACATATAAATTATGACTCATAATTTTTTTTTTACAATTTTTAGTGAAATTCTGAAATCAGAGAAGGGAATCACGAAGTCATTCTGAACCAGTCTCACAAGAATTTAAATATCTCCAAATATAGACTTCCTTTGCTTGCTTTGTTTCTTTCCTATGAAAATAGAATCAATAAGATTTAATACTATATCTCATTCACCATTTAATTCTATTTCTAAAATGTTTAGTGATTTTTCAAAATCAAGTCACTGCTGCTGTCCCAAAACTATTTCTTAGCCAGCTTTTACTCTTTCATAATTTCTTTGCATTAAACCTCATTTAGGCATACATAACATCAACACATGTTCTTATTTAGCCATATCATAAGGAAATACACACAAAATGGCCAAGTCCCTATACATGCCATAACTTAAAATGTTGCAATGAAAATACCCAATTGGTAACTTGATAGTCGAAAGTGTGAAGCAATCTCCGACAACCTCCAACCCGAGCTTGTTTGATAAAACTCTGGAATAGGGGAAAGGAAAGATGTAAGCTTATAAATCTTAGTAAGTTCACATGTAAAATAATAGGCATTAGTAAGTTCCCTGTCCTGCCAAAGCCATATATCTGATATGGACTTACATGAGATGTTCCTCAACTGTCTCAACCTGCCAATGTCATATGTCTGATATGGACTTACATATGATGTTCCTCAACTTTCTCAACCCAAAATGTCATGACATTCTGTATCCCATACATTCCTACGGTTCAAATGGGCTTTTTGATACTTTTTCTCTATTACCTCATCTTTGATTCAACTTGAAATATTCTCATAAAATAAATATATATGCTGGAAATTAACAACATTAATATAAAATATCAAAACATTGCATTTATTTACCATAAACTTACATCTCACATTCTCAATCTCATCATATCCTCAATTTATCTTACTTTCCTCAAATTATGCTATTCAATACTTTCTTGATCTTATACAAAGCCACATTACTACTATGGTCTTATATGAAAACTTATTCGAATTCTCACTTTTAATGTCGAATCATTATTGAACATTTCTCAATTATTATCATTATATTCAAAAATCAATACTAAAACATTTATAACTAATATATCAATTTAGCATTCAAACATGCTTAATTAAATGCTTATTAAATACATAACTTACCTCGATACCAATACGGCCATTTTGACCAACTTTCTCGATTTTTAGTTTTTCTCCCATTCTAGGTCCAAATCCTATTTTTGGGATCTAAAACATCATATTTCACTTATTTAATCAATGTACTAATAATTTCGGACCTAAAACATATTTTTACAAAATTTACATTTTTGCCCCTAAACTTTTGCATATTTACACTTTTTCCCCAAAGCTCAGAAATAAATTTTTATTCCATTTCTTTGCATTTTAGGCCTAATTGGACCATTTCATAAATATAGCAGCCCACAATTCTCATTAAAACTCACACTTATGACCAATTTCATAACTTTTACGATTTAGTCCTTTCAAACGTTTTGTCGAAAATCACTCGGTAAAAATCATTTCTCTAACCATAAACATGCATAATCTACCTTAATTCATCCAAATGCACTATTATTCAACATGGTTCAATTTTTGAAATTAAGCCCTAGCTCAAATAAATGGTAGAAATAGAGAAATCATGTTATCGGGATTTCAAAAACGTAAAAATCATTAAAAACGGGGCTAGAACAGACTTACAATCGATCTTGGAAGCTTGTATAACCCTAGCCATGGTTTCTCCATGCTATATTCGACCTTGAGGAAGAAGATGAGCAAATTTTTGCTTCATTTTCCCTATTTAATTCTTTTAAATTACTAAATTACCAAAATGCCCTTAAAAACATTTCTTTCAAATTTGTCTTATTCATGCCCATTTTTGTCCAAAAATTTAACCAATGGTCTAATTACTATTTAAGAACCTTCAATTTAAAACTTCATAACAATTGGACACTTCTAACATACGGAACTCAATGTTTGCACTATTTACAATTTAGTCCTTTTGATTAAATTGAGTGCCCAAACATTGAAATTTTCGAACAAAATTTTCACAAAATATTTTCGTGAAATCGTAGATCATAAAAATATAATAAAAATAATATTTTCCTGGTCGAATTTGTGGCCTCGAAACCATTGTTCGGACTAGGCCCAAAATTGGGATGTTACAATGTTTTAGGGTGACAAAAGGCTTGGAAAATAGCCTATTATTGTCCACACGGTTGGGCACTCAGGCATGTGCCTAGGCCGTGTGTGACACATGGTTAGCCTCAAAGGCATGCTAATAGGTCGTGTGTCCCATGCATCCAATTTAGTTAAGTTAGTATAGAAAAAGGGCTAAGCACATGGGCGTCTGCCTTCGCCGTATGCGCCACTGATAGTTATAGTGTTCAAGGTCAGGATACTCCACGAGATATTGGCACGGGCGTGTTTAGGCCGTGTGAGGGACACGGGTTATAGACACGAGTGTGTGCCCATGTAACGCCCCAAAAACTGGGATTTTTTTTTGTGTTGTGACTTGAATTGCATGATAGCACTGTGGGTTAATGATTTTGAAGTGTTAGAGGGTCTCTATGAAGTCCTAGGGTCGAACTTTGGTATAGGAAAAAATTAGGTTTTTAGCATTAGTGGAACCCTGACTACAGGTACTGAGCCATTTAAATTAATGTGGTTAAGAAATAACACAAAAAAATGGGTGGTCTAGTGGTAAAGTGGCGCCACATGAGGGACAAGAAGGTGGCGTCACCGGGGGAAAGGAGGTCTAGGGTTCGAGTGTGGCTATTGTGCACTATTGGGTATTTATTTTGCATCATTGGACAGCCGGTGGTTGAGTTGAAATTGAACTCTGGAGGAGAGAGTTTGAATTCGTCAAGTGAGGAAATTAAGAAGTGGATTATAGAGTGATAAGGGGAGAAAATTAAGGGCATGTGGTTGTTGAGGAGTTGGTGCCAATTTGGGAAGTATGGGAATGCAAATTCGGCTTGGCTAAGGAATGAGCATCAAATTCTTCTTGTTAGTTCGGGTTAGACATTTCTTTTTTATGAAGTTCTTTTGCATTTGCCTAGGGGATTCGCTTTCGGGTTGTTTCTTTTACTACCTATTGTCAAGCCATTTCTTTTTTCCTACTCTCGGTTTTACGTTGTAACTCTTGCCGAAATTGTGCTACCATTTGGACTAAACCTTGTGCTGAACCTACTTTTGTTAATTAGTGGCCGATTGCTCCCTCATTCTTCTTCGTCTCAATTTATGTTTTCCTTTTCTTTTTAATCCTTCAATCCCTAAACCGCACCTTCTCTCTTACTTATTCGAAGTTCTTCTTCTCTTATACCTGAAATCGAGTTCTCCATATCTCCATTTCTTTTTCTTGATCGATTCACACTCTCCCCATCTGCTTTGATCTACATCGGTAAAGGTTTGTGGGTTCTTTTGGCCGAATTTTGTAGCCATATACTCTTTGTCCTTATAGTTAAATATTAATCTTTTCTCCACCTGTTTCTCCAATCTTTGAAGTCCTGAATCTGTTCTTCTCTTAAGGGTTGACTAGGTTAACTGATTTATTGACCGATGTCTGGGGTAAGTGGTGTGGTGTTTCCAAATATTAGGCAAATGCTATTTATGTATTTGATCGTATGTTTTCCTAGGTTAGTTTGTATAAACCTTGGTTTTTAGAGTTGGACTTAATAGATTATGTTTGGTGTACAAATAGACCACAAGAAGGCGAGATCGATTCTTAGATCAATGGCCTGAAGAGGTATAGGTCGATTCTGAGAAGGTGAGTATCGGTTAACATTTTGGAATAAGTGATTTGGGGATCATAATCGATTGAGAGTCTAACAATACCTTTGTGACTGATGATAGGTTCAAGGCCGTGGGCTACAGTGTGGTTTCTCAAAAAGGTGCGTACCTACACCACTCTAATAATAGATCGGCAAAAGCCGAAAGGTTAAAATGTCGAGAAGCTGAAATGCTGAAAAGCCAATAGCCGAAAGGTTGGTAACGACAACCACACGTGTGTGCGAACGCTTGTGTGGAAAGATTGATATGATGACAGAAGCCCCATAAGCGATCTCATGGATTTGGGCCACTTTTGGCCAAATGGGCCGAAATAGGCCATCTGGGCCCGATAGGTCCGTGGGCCTGTCACGAGCAAATTCCATGGATGGATAAAGAATGAAAAGTTGGCCACGTTGTCCACTTGGCCAAGGGTGGATTTGGGCGCCGTGTGTCATATGAGAGTGCAGCCCCACTTGGGCCATATATTGGGCTTTGGGCCCTAGTGTTCTATTGATTGCCAAAAGTGACATAAGTCGCGCTGAATGATTGTGGGCTTAGTATTGGGCCAATTAGTGTACTTAGGCCCAATAATGCCAAATGACCGTTATGCCCCTAAAGGGCAAATTGACTGAAATGCCCCTATATGTTATGTGACTGGTTCTGTATTTCTTTTTTTATTTATTAATTACTTTCTTTTGGGTTTGATGTAATAAGGCATTTTTTTCGGTTTTGATTTGGTTTTGGGGTTTTATTACGTTGATTGCACAATTTCTAAAAAGAAAAATAACATTTTATGTTAAACAAACGTGTTCAACCAAAAGCTTCTGCTAACAACCGAAACATGAGGTTTTAATAGGTAATAAGGTTTCTCAAATAGTAACCTAAGGCTTTGATCAAGCTCTCAAATAAAAAAAGTTTTCAATGGTTTTCGTATTAACTTAAGTACTCCTCATATGAGGCTGATTTCAATAATAAAATACGTCATGCGAACACTGTTTTAACCTGCAAACAACCAAATTCTTTTCAAGGTTTTCCAACATCATCGGTCTGTAAGGACTGTGACGAGTTTGAAGTGTGACATTTAGTGCTATCGAGCCAAGTTGCAAAACTCGGGCTGTGAGATGGGCCTTAGTTTTTGGATTTTAAAGCTGTTTACAAGTGAATCAATATATTTTGAAGGATTTTTTTATCTTGTAGCACACTGAGTCTCCGACGTCGAGCCAAATAAGTTTTCTTGATACTGAAATTACTTTAAACTGTTATACTATAGAAAACTACAAGGATTACTCTAGATAGGAAACTACTGAGACTCTTAGTTAAAGTAAGACTGAGACTTTAGAAAGCTAGAACTATAGTGGACTTACGACTGTGAAAGTAACTCTTAACAAGTACTTCCATAAAACATCTGCTTATTTATTGAAACTATGAGCTTAATTTCATAAAATTTCTAATTTAGATAATATGCGAAGCAATATGAGCACTAGAAAAGTTGTTAGAGGCCGCGGTAGAGGCCGTGGAAGCGCTAGGGCTGGATCATCGGCTTCAGGTCCTATGCCCAATGTTGAAGCAAGAGAGGCCCCAACTTCGCTAGTAGTCGAGACAGGATCATTTGATAGGGTAGCTGGGGACGATGCATTGTCTCAAGCAATGCTAAGAATTTTCGAAAGGGTCACTGGGCCCAACATTGGTATGGGGAGCTGAGGATCGATTTTGGAGCGACTTCTATCGAATGGAGCGGAAATTTTCAAGGGTGTCACGGGCGTGGCTCCTAATGTGGCTGAATATTGGCTGGAGGCCTCGGAAAGGATAATGAATGACTTAGATTGCACTTCAAAGCAAAAGCTGAAAGGGGTAGTATCATTGCTACGCGAGGAGGCCTATCAGTGGTGGTTTACCATGAAAGAGGGCACTCAACCCGATCAGATAACTTGGGAGTTTTTCAAATCTGCGTTCCAGGAGAAATATGTGGGCCTAAGCTATGTGGACGCTCAGAGAAGGGAATTCTTGAATTTGACCCAAGGGGAAAGATCTATGGCGGAATATGAGGCGGAGTTCCTTCGACTCAGTCGGTATGCTAAGGGACTAGTGGCAACAGATTATGAACATTATGTTCGGTTCGAGGATGGCCTCAGAGATGGTCTTCGAGTGTTGATAGCTCCTCAAAGGGAGCGGGACTTCACAACATTAGTGGAAAAAGTAAAAATTGTTGAGTATGTGAAGCACACTGAGTGCCTAAATCGGGATAAAGAAAGGGACATAAATAAAAGAGTTGCAAAACCTTTTGGTGCAATGCAGAGGCCTAAGAAAAGGGCTAGAGTGGATGGGCCAATCAGGGCTGGGCCCCCTACTATTGCTGTTAGGTTACCGCTGTGTGCTATTTGTGGAAAAGGCCATGCAGGGGAGTGCTGGAGGAGGACGAGAGCCTGTCTGAGTTGTGGTTTCATGGTTTCTTTGGTACATATATGCATTATATGAAATATCTATATTATAGAAAGTGTGATGAATGATGTTTAGTATTTGATAATGTTGGTTTGAATGAAATTGTATGGAATTGAAAATGACATATGGTAGTGGTTATATTGATGTAGCAAGGTATATGTAAAATGTTATATAGGTATGATGTGGATAGATGAATTAGTTGGTTAGAAAATGGTACAAAATATTTTCGTGTAGGTACTTGGAACTGGGGTGTGAAAAATGGCTTAAACCAAGCCTATTTTAGTACCACACGATCTAAGGACACGAGCGTGTGTCTTGACCGTGTGACCCTTACACCTTAGATAATTAAGTCACTGAGTTAGACGACATAAATACACGGGCTTGTCTATTCCGTGTATCGCACACGGTCTGGCACACGAGCGTGTGGTCGGCGATGTGGCCAAGTTAAAGAGCTACATAAGCTAGACACATAGGCATTTGACTGGTCATGTGACCAAGTCAGTATACGCCTTAATTTTTACACGGCCTGGATACATGGGCATGTCTTCACATGGCCTGGGCACACGGCTGTGTGACCCTTACTCGAAAAATTTTCTAAGTTTTCCCACCTTTTTCACATGTTACCGATTCAGTCCCGAATGCATGTGGTAAGCTTTTTATGTTCAAATTAAACATGCTATGGGTATTGAATAATTGATACTTACTGAAATGCTACGAAACTTGATGTTTAAATGTTCTGAATTGTATTAAAGGTTCGGCAATGCCCCTTTACCTATTTCGATGACGGTTACTGGATAAGGGTGTTACATATCATCCATTGTATCACTAACATGAATAATATAAAACAGTAAATAAATGCAACAATTATAGCTCATAAAACTAAGTTGGTCCCTCCCAAGCCAATGGGAGAACCAAAAGAAATTCTAAGGGTGTAAGTCGCTTCATAAGCTTCTTTCTCACTATAAGTAGCCTAACCTTCATCTCCTCTAGTTCGCAGTAGCTTGTAGAATTTACAATTATAGAAACTTCTTTTATATACGAGGGAGTAGGATGAGGAAAAAAATACAATAGAAATATAGAAAGGCATGACACACAGGCCGTATTTATAAAATTAAAACCTTTGTAAATTATAAATTAAATAGGCCACTGAGCTATAACCATGCATTTCAAACACCATGCATATCAACCATAGTAAACAATATATGATTTATATTTATTCAGCTAATTGTTAATGTGAATTACAAAATTGTCCATACAATTAATGTCGCGTACGTAAAGGGGTCAAGGAGAGAAGACACTTGCGTGGGTCAAGGGGCGGATTGTGACGGTGACTTTTGAGGTTCCCACTGCCCGATGAAATATAAGAAAATGCACATAGATCTCTTTAGGATTTATGAGTCTTCTTTTTTTGAATGTTACCAGCAAGTTAACTATTCACTTCGAATAACAAAAACCCCCCACTACCCCAAGCCAGATCTATTTACACTTAAATAATAAATAAGACCCAATAGGCATCAAAATCAATGATTAACAATTAATCAATGACTAAGAGGAATAGGTTACCACATATGTTCAAACAGATTACATACAAAATTTTTAAAACAAATTACGTGTATCATATATACATAAAACATATTGAGTAAATCAGATAAAAAATGTATATCATGCAATCACATCAACCAATAAATTTAATCTCGAATTTTGCATTGTACAAGTGGCTTTGATACCATTACTGGATCGCTGATACAACCTGTGGCGTAGCAAGAAAAATAGTTTGATCATCATAATCCAAGGATCCATGTATGAGAAATGAATCAGGTTGAAAAGGAGTAAAACATTTACTTTTAGGATATGATTTCCTTTACAATGTCGGTTCCAAGCCACAATAGAATTGTCTCGGCCTCTACGTAGTCCATTCAGTCATACACGAACAACAAAACTTTATGAGCCTTTTTAGAGAGAATTCAAAAATTAGTTATTAGACCTTTTTGAATTTTTCTTACTTCCTATAACACATCATAGGAGATCCTATTCCTTTTACTAATTATTTATAATAAAAACAGAATCATTCTGTTTAACTTCCAGAGAAAATTTATTGAATGTATTAAAATTTTATATTCTTTACAAAATGATGTCAACTTCCATAATTATTAACTCTGGGAAAGTAGATGTGAATCATGTCCGCCAAGCGATATTGTCCACCATTGATGTATGTAGGATGGTAAATGCGCATCGTATTTAGTGTGAAGTATGTTGGCTTTAACCATAGGGTGTGACCCTATAGGATCTAGTAACGTTAGTAGTAATACTAGAAATTCTCTAATGTTACAAGCAATGAGTGACATCTAGCAATGCATCATTGTTACCCAGGTTACAAAAAGTCGTGATTTGGCATAACCTTTTTGTGATAAATTTTTCATGTATTATATCTTTTTATCCTTTATATCTAGTGTAACACCTCTAACCCCTACCCATCGCCAGAATAGGGTTACAGAGTATAACTGGAGTTTGCAATACAAATGAACAGAGTTTTAAACATTTCATAACATATCAATAAACACATTAAAACTAAGTTAAAATATACATATTGTCCCCTATACGAGCCTTCAAGGCCCAAAATACGTGTTAGACAGGCCCGTGTCTTAGGCCATGTGGGCATTCAAAATAGGGACACAAGACTGTGTCCCAGTCCATGTCCGTGCTCAAGTAACTCTTTGACTTGGTCACATGTCCAAGCCACACGCTCGTGTGCTAGGCCGTGTACCTTTAAAAAATAACTTCACACGCCTGTGTGCTAGGTCATGTGCTAGACCGTGTAACAGCCTGACTTGTAACTCGTTTAAAGCTACAGAGGACACACAGTCGTGTCACCTGGCCTTGTGTCACACACAGTTGAGACACACGCCCATGTCTTTGCCTATGTGGATGAAAATAGGCCATTTTACAAGCCATTTTAGTCACCCAAACTAGCATGTACATACAAGAACTTTTGCACATATAACCAAACCATAATAAGGTATCCAAATAAAAGCATAAACAATATATATACATATGGCAAATATTCATACAACCAATATGCCCTTAGGCACCTCAAATGACAACATGTAATTATGTTCAATTATGCATTCTATTTGTCCAAAATACCTAACTTATAGGCACAATAGCATCAATACATGATATTTGGTTACCTTACCAAAGTATACCAAATGGTACCAAATAACCACTCAATCAATAACCTTAACAAACATATATGTCTTCTATATCAAAATTAATGTGGTCAAGACCAGTTGAATGAGACGGGTTCAGTTGGGTTGCCCAATCGTCGTCGAGAAGATTGTTCGTTTAAGATGGATGGAAGATATAGGTTAAGTTTAAGCGGAAGTGATAAGAATGAGTTCAATAATGGGGTAAGTTTCAAATGATAGTATAGGTTCAGTTTAAGAATAAGGAAAGATTAATAAAGGAAGGTAGGTTCGGTTTTAAAATAAAGTAAGTTAATTTGGTGGAAGGTGGGAAACAAATCTTAAACATCACGAAAGATTCGATACTATATGTGTAACACCCTAAATTTGGGCCTAGAAGTATTGGGACTGGAGGAAGGGAATAGTTAGGAGACTGCACATAAATATTTAGTTGTGCAAAAAAGTGACGTAAATATCTATCTGCTTTAGTGGTTATATGCTCTGGGAGTGTTTGAGAAGGCTTGAGTTCAAGCTATAGCTTGGGAAAAAATTTTGTTTTTATGGAGTTAACCTCTAGCTTTGGGCCAATAGGCTTATAATTAATTTTGGGTAAACCATTTCATAAGAAAACCTAATGGTTCAATGGTATGTGGCGCGTGGATGTTCCTTGGGGTCTGAGGTTCAAGGCTTGGCATTGTAAAAAGAATGATTTATTTTACTTCTTTGCTGTGGGAGTAGTTGAGGCTGATTGAGACTCTATTGAGAGGAGTGGAGTTTGAATTGGTCATGGAGAGAATTATGGATGGATTTGATGGAGAAATTGAAGTAGGGATTTTAGGAGGAAATTATGGAAGTGGAGGTGAGGGATAAAGTTAAGCGGAAATAGGATTGTGGGCACTTGAGTTCGGCTAGGTTGCTCCCTCTCCCTATTTTCAGTTTTAGGGTCTTTCGTTTTAGAGTTCTCCTAATCTTTGGTGTGTGACCGATTAGTGCTTTTGCCAGTTCGGGTTTTGTTCTTTTCCTTGTTTCCTTGAATATCGTTAGTGCCAAGAGGCATGCAATAGTTTTCGTGTTGTTATTTTTATTTGGTTTGTGCTTCTCTCTAAAGACGAGTACCCTTAGTCCTTTTTCTCTTAGACTTGGCCGACTACTTCTATTTTTCTTCCCCAATTCTTTCCATTTCTTTACACCTTGTCGATTGATCGACTAATTTTGTTATTTTCCCTTTTGTTCCATTTTAGTTGAGGTAGCTGAATACCTCATTCCTCACTCCTTCTCTGTTTTTTATCACATCGTTCTCGCTTTTTGATATCCAGACTGATTACTGCATCCCTTACTCCTACACTTCTATTTTCGTTTTAACAATTATCCTCTAGCAATTAGCTGAATCCTTCTTCACATCTTTCCTCTTCTATTGTCAATTGGGGGAGTGTTCCGTCTAGTGCCTTGGCTTGACAGCTTACGCTGGTGGGTCGACTATTTGATTTTCTTTATTGTTAGTCAAACATTACGGTAAGTGTTAGAGTTGTTGCAAACTTTTGGTTGTTCAATAAATGGATTCGGTTGTTAAGTCGCAGTTGGATTGCAGGGTATCATTAAAGGGGTTTGAAGGCAATCGCATATAGAGGATTAAGTGTGAGATCTTCAATGGATCGACCAAGGTAGGTGATTAGAACCTCTTTTTCAATGTGATAGAAAGGGATCGTTAAAATTCTGTTGTGAAAGGTCTAATGGTATATTATGTTGAATGTAGGGTTTGGACGTACGTGGATCTTAGCACGTTTAGTAATAGGTGTGTACTCACACTGCTTTAGATCGTAGAACAGGGAAAAGCCGAAAAGCTGGAAAGCTAAAACGTACAGCAACGGTTGCCACACGGGCGTGCGAACGCACGTGTGGAAAATTTGATGTGATGGTAGAGGCCACTATGAGTGACCTCATGGGCTTAGGCCATTTTTGGGCCGAAATGGGCTGTGTGGACCCAATGGGCTCGTGGGCCCCACATGGGTACTTATCACGGACATGCGAGAATTATTGGATCTGGTTGTGTTGTTCACATGGCTAAGGTCAAATCTGGGCTTAACGGGCCACAGAAGCGCGTGGGCCCTATTTTGGCCACATTATGGGCTTTGGCCCATTGCACTTTTTTATTGCAAAAAGGTTGCACAGGTTGTAAACCCCAAACCTGGCCCAGACGTTATGGCCATGTCCGGTGTGCTACATCACCTAGACTATCCTATGCTGCCCTATTTACTAAGTCCGATGGTGAGTTTTGAAAAGCAATGCTTGACTTTTTTGGAAATTCCCGTTTTAATAACTACTCAACTTAATCTCTACTTCATTTGTTAAGCGATTCACTTTAACCTTATTATCTTACTTAGTCTTTTGTAATAAAAGGTTGGTTAAGAAAGCATTTGTTTAATTTTCAAAAACAATGTGTAATTGTGGATGAAATAAAATAGTTGACAGTCCCAAATAAAAACAGATATAGTGGCCTTATTACAACCCATAACAGAATAAAACCAATAGTAAAAGTAATTAAATTAATAAACCAATTAAAATACGAGTTTAGTCTTCGTGGCCACTCTGAATCCCTCCCAGCAACCAAGTCACGATCTAGGGCTCACCTGCAAGGACGAAAAGAGAAGGGTGAGTTTGGGAAACTTAGTGTGTGCAGAACCCATTCAAAGCCCACATCGGCTCGAGCCCACTGGGCCTGAGCCCTAACCAATTTCAGTCACATACTGGGCCGAAGCCCTATTCAGATTACAGACACTAGGCCAAAGCCCTATAACAGATACTGGGCCGAAACCCTATTTATATAACAGTTTGGCCCATAGGCCCATAACAGTACAGTACAGCATAACAGTATGAATGCAACCCAATTGGGGAGACTACTCAACCCACCAACCGCTACACACCACCTGTACCAGCCAACACACCATGTGGGGAATAACTCGACCCACCCAGCCAACACACCACAGTCGCAGCATAGCTGCTCAGATAAACAGTATACGAGGCAAGGCCCCTTTCAGAAACAGTACGAGGCATAGCCCCTTTCAGTAACGTGGCAGTGCCACTCACACTTCCTCCAATATAAACCCCACCCCATGTATCAGACATACATACATCATGATATGCAGTAACAGTAACAGTCATGTTGAACAGTACAGTCGATTCTAGCCCTAGGGGTATAATGGTAAGTCTCCACCTAGGGGCAAATCAGTAATTTTTCACCCTAAGGGTATTTCAGTAATTTTGTCATCTTATCACAGTTTTCATGATTAACCCAGTCTCTACTAAATCAGTAGTCATACAGAACCTCATTTAAACCAGTTTATCAGTTTTAGCCTTTAGGCCCTAAAACCCCTAATGGGCCCTGCCATGCCAATTAGCCCATTAAGCCTATTTAAGCCTTAACCTATAATCCATTATTTGATTTAGTAGATTTTACGACCTAAGTCCATTTTATTTCGTCCAAATCTATTTTATCCAAAATGGGTCCCAACAGCCCATTAGGCCCATATTCGGCCCACCGAGGCCCAACTTGCCGTAGCACCCAAAATTCCACAACCAACTCACATACCAATGCCGATTACGGATCTAACGTAGTCTTACCGACTTGAGAACGTTCGCGTGCTCACAAGCCCTCAAAATGCCAGAACTTTGGCATTTCGGCTTTTGCCGATTTGAGCAAAGAAAGGCGTTCTAGACACACACCTGTTTTGCAGTTTCACCGATGAGATCTCCTATGCGACAGTTCCTACAACCCAATATCTGATCGATTAATCAATAGATCTACGAAAAACCAAAGCCACAATCCCTTACCACATTCGGCCACACCCTTAGTGGCCATGAAAACTTACCCCTGACGATTTAGGTGCACTAGATCTAGATCTGGTGATACCGGTGCCTTCAACTCCTTGCTTGATCACCTTCCTCACTAACTATCACTCAAAAAGAATAAAAATACCACTTTGAATTACTAAAAGTCCAAATCGATAATCTCCCTAACTTTATGGACTTTCGGCTTTTCCAAAACATGAAATAATGTACAGATCTGAGGTATTAAGCACTTACCAATGATTTCTCTTCGATTCCTATGCAGATCTGATGTAAATCTGACCCTTAAATGTTAGTAGAACCCTTATCTCTGAGATCTGCAAATTCAGCTATCTCCTTAAAACTATGGTGATTTCGGCTTTTCAACTAGAGAAGAAGATGGTGATTTGGGCTATGAGTTTGAGTGATGGTATCGACAATGATGTGGCTAAAGGGGATGTAGTATTCGGCCACAACATGTGAAAGGAATAGGGGTAATTTGGCTTAGAAAGATTCGGCAAAAGAAAGCAGTTTTCAGGATTTTTGGCACTTTGAGCAATCGGCTATGGTTGTTTTTGAGAAGGATGGAAGCAAAAGAAAGAGTGGATCTGAGTAAGGAGGGTATTCGGCTAGGGAAGAGATCAAAGAGGAAAAAGAAAAGTGAAAAAAATAATGGTAGAGGTGAAGAAGAAGAAATCGGTTAGAAGCTTTCTAAGGAGGCAAGTTTCGGCTTTTCTGACAGTAAAAGAACAGATTATACCTATGGTGGCTAGCCTTAATTCTTATAACAGAAAATAGAAAAAGATAAAACCCTAATAATCTCTCTAAAGCAATCGGCCCAAGTCCCTAAAGCCCTTGCCGAAATTCACTTAAGTTAGTCACATGCTTAAAAATTAAAAAGAACACTACGCTTATCTTGCAACTCGAACCCTTGTTCTTGAATACCCACTTAGGCGCCACTTTTTTAGGAGCTTAGTGGCGCCACCTTGCCACTCTACCAAGGCTCCCTTTGTGACATATTTTACACGCTTTTTCTTAAAGGCCCACTTAACCAAGTCCCCTTTCACTTGAAAATCCAACTTAATATTTTACCGAGTTTTAACTTAAGCTTGGGCTTTCTAAAGGCCCACTAACACATGTACATACATTTTCAAGCTTCAGAACACCAAAAATTTTAAAATTTCACTAAAATTCACAAAACCCGAAAAATCCCAAAAATCAGGGCGTTACAACTCTACCCCCTTAAAGAAATTTCGGCCTCGAAATTTACCTGATCCAAATAACTGAGGGTATTGTTGACGCATCATCTCTTCAGGCTCCCAAGTAGCTTTTTCTCTACCATGGTTACGCCACAGCACCTTCACCAGTGGAACTGACTTCCTCCTTAAGACTTTGACCTCACGCTCCAAGATTTGCACAGGCTCCTCCTCGAAGGTCAAATCAATATTCACTGCAATCTCTTCCACTGGTACAATATGCGAAGGATCCGACCGATACCGTCTTAACAAAGATACGTGAAAAACATCATGAATACGGTTCAACTCTGGCGGCAACTCCAATTGATATGCTACTGGCCCAATCCGTTTGACAATCCGATAAGGCCCAATAAATCGCGGACTTAACTTGCCCTTCCTACCAAACCTCAATATTTTCTTCCACGGTGAAACTTTTAAGAACACCATATCTCCAACAGCAAACTCAATCTCTTTACGCTTAAGGTCAGCATAAGACTTCTGCTGATCAGACGCCTCCTTTAACCGATCACGAATTAGCTTAACCTTACTCTCGGTCTCAGTTATCAACTCTGGTCCAAGAACTTGACGTTCTCCTAACTCCGTCCAACATGTAGGAGTACGACATTTCTGCCCATAAAGTGCCTCATATGGAGCCATCTGAATACTCGCTTGATAACTGTTGTTGTATGCAAATTCCGCCAACGGTAAATAATCTTCCCAACTACCACGAAAGTCGATAACACATCCTCTCAACATATCTTCCAACACTTGAATGACCCTCTCAGACTGACCATCTGTCTGAGGGTGAAATGTAGTACTGAAGTCCAATCGCGTGCCTAACACCTCATGCAACTTCTTCTAGAATCGAGATGTAAATCTAGGATCTCGATCAGAAATTATCGAAACTGGCACCCCATGCAACCGCACTATCTCTGCTACATACAGCTTGGCCAACTTCTGAAGTGAGTAATCGGTTCTAACCGGTATAAAGTGAGCAGACTTCGTCAATCTATCCACGATTACCCATACAGAGTCTTGCTTCGAATGTGTCAAAGGCAACCCACTCACAAAATCCATCGTTACTCTTTCCCATTTCCACTGCGGAATCTTTACTGGCTGCAACAATCCAGAAGGCAACTGATGTTCAGCCTTAACTTGCTGACACGTCAAACATTTCCCAACGAGTTCAGCTACCTCTCGCTTAAGGCCAGGCCACCAATACACCTCTCTCAAATCTCGATACAGCTTATTACCACCAGGGTGCATAGCATAGGGTCCATCATGAGCCTCACCCAAAATCAACTGCTTTAAATCAGAGTCCTTAGGAACGCAAATTCTCCCACGGAAACAAAGAACCCCATCAGAATTTAGTCTAAAATCCTCACTCTCACCATTTTTAACTTGCTAAAATCGAGGAATCAACGAATCATCCTTCAACTGTAACTCTTTGATCCTCTCAATCCAAGTCGGTCTTACTTGTAACTCTGCTAGCAAGCTCCCATCATCATACAAACTCAAACGAGCAAACATGGCCTTTAACTCAGCAACGGTCCTTCGACTCAGTGCCCACTACGTTAGCCTTGCCAGGATGGTATTCAATCGAACAGTCATAGTCCTTAAGCAACTTTATCCATCTCTGTTGCCTAAGATTCAATTCTTTCTGAGTTAACAGATATTTGAGACTTTTATGGTCAGTGTATATAATACACTTTTCCCCATAAAGGTAGTGTCTCCAGATTTTCAATGCAAATACCACCACTGCCAACTCTAACTCATGCGTAGGGTAATTCGCCTCATGAGGCTTAAGCTGCCGCGAAGCATAAGTAACCACCTTACCCTCTTGCATTAGCACACAACCTAATCCCAATGCGAAGCATCGCTATAAACCATAAAGCCTTTCCTAGATTCTGGCTGTATCAACACTGGCACCTCAGTCAACACCTTTTTCAGCTTGTCAAAAGCTTCTTGCTGTTTCTCAGTCCATACAAATGCTACTCCCTTCCTTAACAATTTCGTTAACGGAGCTGCAATTAGAGAGAATCCCTCAACAAACCTTCTATAATAGCCTGCCAAACCCAGAAAACTACAAATTTCAGACACCGATCTTGGCGGCTTCCAATCCAGAACTGCCTCAATCTTGCGAGGATCTACCCTAATCCCCTCCGCAGAAACAACATGACCCAGAAAAGTCACTTCTCGAAGCCAGAATTCACACTTGCTAAATTTCGCATACAACTGCTTTTCCCTCAAGACTTGCAAAACAATTCGAAGATGCTCGTCATGCTTCTCCTCTGTTTTCAAATACACCAATATATCGTCAATAAAGACGACCACGAAACGATCCAAGTACGGCTGGAAAACTCGATTCATTAAGTCCATAAAAGCTGCTGGTGCATTCGTCAATCCAAAGGGCATAACCAAGAACTCGTAGTGACCATAACGAGTTCTGAATGCCGTCTTATGCACATCCACCTCCTTTACCCTTAACTGATGGTATCCAGATCAAAGGTCAATCTTGGAAAACACTGAAGGTCCTTTAAGCTGGTCAAATAGATCGTCGATTCTCGGCAGAGGATACTTATTCTTTATCGTCAGTTTGTTCAACTGGCGATAACCGATGCATATACGCATCGTTCCATCCTTCTTTTTCACAAACAGCACCGGTGCTCCCCACGGAGACACACTCGGTCTAATGAAGCCTCTATCTAACAACTCTTAAATCTGGGCTTTCAATTTCACTAACTCCTTTGGTGCCATTCTGTAGGGCGCAATGGACACTGGAGCTGTTCTAGGCAACAGATCGATCCTGAATTCCACTTCTCGATTAGGAGGTAATCCAGGAAGCTCCTCAGGAAACACATCTTGAAATTCATTAACAGTCCTCACTATCTCCACTGTCACCCCTTCGGGTTCAGTTTGACTTACGAACGCCAAGTATGCTTCACAACCTTTGAGCAACAACTTTTCAGCCCTTAAGGCAGAAACCACATTGGACAAATAGTCCCTACGTTCACCCATAACCATCACCTCCTTGCCTTTGGTTGTTCTCAATACCATTCTTTTGGCTGCGCAATCTAGCATTGCCTTGTGCTTGGTTAACCAGTCCATGCCCAAAATCAAGTCGAATTCTCCAAAAGGTAGCTCCATTAAATCTCCCAGAAAGATCCTACCTTGAGTCTCTAAAGGCACATCTCTAAAGAGTTTATCTACCCTAACAGAGTGACCTAAAAGACTAATCACAATTACCCCACTCACAGTCTCCTCAGAAAGCATACCCAATGATCCAGAAATCTCACAAGCAACATAAGAATGAGTTGAACCCACGTCAATTAAGGCAGTATAGGGTAAACTAGATATCAGAAACGTACCAGTTATAACATCAGGCGCATCACCCTCCTCGAGACGACGAGCAGCATATACCAAGGCTGGCTGACGAGCCTCAGCATTACCAACACCTCGTCCATGTGCTCCACGACCACGTCCGTTACCATTTCCTCCTCTACCTTGACTACGGCCTCTCGGTGGCGGCAATCCTCCTCGTACAGGCTGAGCAACCCTCTGATCAGCAGCTTGAGCCTCAGCTGGCTTCTGTGGGCAGTTCTTAACCTGATGATTTTTAGACCCACATCGAAAACAAGCTCTAATACATTTCCAGCATTCTCTTCGGTGCACTCTACCACAGTCCCCACAAGCCTGTGGTCTAACAACATTCACTGGTACAACTTGAACTGGTTCTTCTACTCTAGCCCTCTTAAAATTCTGGTTTGCAGCTCCTGATGTTGCAGAATCTCTCTTAAAACGATTGCGATCTCTATCGCGGTTCTAACGCTCAGCTCGCTTAACTTCTTTGGCTATCTTAGCCTTCTCTACTAGTGCAGCAAAGTCACGCTCCCTCTGCGGCGTTATCAGTACTTTCAGCTCATCTCTGAGGCCATCCTCAAACCAAACACTGTGCTCATACTCGGTGGAAACAATGCCACTAGCATACCGGCTTAATCGCAGAAATTCTACCTCATACTCAGCCACAGTCTTACTTCCCTGAGTCAGGTTCCGAAATTCCTTCCTTCGTGCATCTACATAACTAGCCCCAACATATTTCGCCTTGAAAGACTGCTTGAACAATTCCCAGGTTACCCTCTCAGCTGAGGTACCCTCTCTCACGGTGATCCACCATTGGTATGCCTTGTCCCTCAGTAACGATACCGCTCCTTTTAACTTCTGCTCCACAGAGCAGTCCAACTCATCCATAATTCACTCTGTGGCTTCCAGCCAGTACTCAGCCACATTCGGGGCCACTCCAGATATGCCCCTAAAAACTTCCGCTCCATTGGCCTGGAGTCGCTCAGAAATGGACCCCCTATTCACAGGCCCAACATTAGCTCCGGCCACCCTTTCCAGAACTCTCAGCATGGCCTGGGACAAAGCGTCGTCCCCTGTGGCCCGATCGTACGGCCTATTATCCTCAACCGGTGGTCATGCCTCTCCAGCTGGCATATGCTCAGAAGACGACGATCCAGCTTGAGCACTAACTCGGCCTCGTCCACGGCCTCGTCCACGAGTAGCTCTTGTACTCATATCGATTATCTGATTTACGAATTTTATGACATTAGTTAATGTTTCAGTTGTTTATTACAGAATATCTTAAGAACAGATAAAGTTTCAGAGTTGTATTCGCACGATCATAGCCTAGCTACTGTCTCAGCTTTCTAGGGTTTAGTTTACCCTACAGTCTTAGTTTTATAACCTTAATACTACCTCACCTATAGTATTATATCTAAGGCTCAGTGCCAACTACAGTTTTATTCTTAGTACAGTACAGAATTTAAAGTAGGAAATACTTACAACTTGGAGCCGGGGATTCAGTGTGCCACTTTCCGATTTATCAGATCAAATAGTTTGAGGCCTCTTTAAAAATCAATGTTTCAAACAACTTGTTTTAAAAACTACAATTTGAAGGGGAAAAACCTTTTTAAAACCAAAAATTTTCTGAAAATCTATTTTTCCAAAAATATCCTTCTGGACTCTAAATTTTTAAAAACCCTATTTGGACCCGATCCACAGTCGAGTTGTTGCAACCGGGCTCTAATACCACTAAATGCAACACCCCGAACCCGGCCCAGACGTTATGGCCATGTCTGGTGTGCTACATCACCTAGACTATCCTATGCCGCCCTATTTACTAAGTCCGATGGTGAGTTTTGAAAAGCAATGCTTGACTTTTTTGGAAATTCATGTTTTAATAACTACTCAACTTAATCTCTACTTCATTTGTTAAGCGATTCACTTTAACCTTATTATCTTACTTAGTCTTTTGTAATAACAGGTTGGTTAAGAAAGCATTTGTTTAATTTTCGAAAACAATGTGTACTTGTGGATGAAATAAAATAGTTGAAAGTCCCAAATAAAAACAGATATAGTGGCCTTATTACAACCCATAATAGAATAAAACCAATAGTAAAAGTAATTAAATTAATAAACCAATTAAAATACGAGTTTAGTCTTCGTGGCCGCTCTGAATCCCTCCCAGCAACCAAGTCACGATCTAGGGCTCACCTGCAAGGATGGAAAGAGAAGGGTGAGTTTGGGAAACTTAGCGTGTGTAGAACCCATCCAAAGCCCACATCGGCTCGAGCCCACTGGGCCTGAGCCCTAACCAATTTCAGTCACATATTGGGCCGAAGCCCTATTCGGATTACAGATACTGGGCCAAAGCCCTATAACAGATACTGGGCCGAAACCCTATTTATATAACAGTTTGGCCCATAGGCCCATAACAGTACAGTACAGCATAACAGTATGAATGCAACCCAATTGGGGAGACTACTCAACCCACCAATCGCTACACACCACCCGTACCAGCCAACACACCATGTGGGGAATAACTCGACCCACCCAGCCAACACACTACAGTCGCAGCATAGCTACTCAGATAAACAGTATACGAGGCAAGGCCTCTTTCAGAAACAGTACGAGGCATAGCCCCTTTCAATAACGTGGCAGTGCCACTCACACTTCCTCTAATATAAAGCCCACCCCATGCATCAGACATACATACATCATGATATGCAGTAATAGTAATAGTCATGTTAAACAGTATAGTCGATTCTAGCCCTAGGGGTATAATGGTAAGTCTCCACCTAGGGGCAAATCAGTAATTTTTCACCCTAAGGGTATTTCAGTAATTTTGTCATCTGATCACAGTTTTCATGATTAACCTAGTCTCTACTAAATCAGTAGTCATACAGAACCTCATTTAAACCAGTTTATCAGTTTTAGCCTTTAGGCCCTAAAACCCCTAATGGGCCCTGCCATGCCAATTAGCCCATTAAGCCTATTTAAGCCTTAACCTATAATCCATTATCTGATTTAGTAGATTTTACGACCTAAGTCCATTTTATTTCGTCCAAATCTATTTTATCCCAAATGGGTCCCAACAGCCCATTAGGCCCATATTTGGCCCATCGAGGCCCAACTTGTCGCAGCGACCAAAATTCCACAACCAACTCACTTACCAGTGCCGATTACAGATCTAACGTAGTCTTACCGACTTGAGAACGTTCGCACGCTCACAAGCCCTCAAAATGCCAGAACTTCGGCGTTTCAGCTTTTTGGCTTTTACCGATTTGAGCAAAGAAAGGCATTCGAGACACACACCTGTTTTGCAGTTTCATCGACGAGATCTCCTATGCGATAGTTCCTACAACCCAATATCTGATCGATTAATCAATAGATCTACGAAAAACCAAAGCCACAATCCCTTACCACATTTGGCCACACCCTTAATGGCCATGAAAACTTACCCCTGACGATTTAGGTGTACTAGATCTAGATCTGGTGATACCGGTGCCTTCAACTCCTTGCTTGATCACCTTCCTCGCTAACTATCACTCAAAAAGAATAAAAATACCACTTTGAATTACTAAAAGTTCAAATCGACAATCTCCCTAACTTTAGGGACTTTCGGCTTTTCCAAAACATGAAATAATGTACAGATCTGAGGTATTAAGCACTTACCAACGATTTCTCTTCGATTCCTATGCAGATCTGATGTAAATCTGACCCTTAAACGTTAGTAGAACCCTTATCTCTGAGATCTGCAAATTCGGCTGTCTCCCTAAAACTATGGTGATTTCGGCTTTTCAACTAGAGAAAAAGATGGCGATTTGGGCTATGAGTTTGAGTGATGGTGTCAACAATGATGTGGCTCAAGGGGATGTAGTAATCGGCCACAACATGTGAAAGGAACAGGTGTAATTTGGCTTAGAAAGATTCGGTAATAGAAAGCAGTTTTCGGGATTTCTGGCACTTTGAGCAATCGGCTATGGTTGTTTTTTAGAGGGATGGAAGCAAAAGAAAGAGTGGATCTGAGTAAGGAGGGTAGTCGGCTAGGGAAGAGATCAAAGAGGAAAAAGAAAAGTGAAAAAAATAATGGTAGAGGTGAAGAAGAAGAAATCGGCTAGAAGCTTTCTACGGAGGCAAGTTTCGGCTTTTCTGACAGTAAAAGAGAAGATTATACCTGTGGTGGCTAGCCCTAATTCTTATAACAGAAAATAGAAAAAGATAAAACCCTAATAATCTCTCTAAAGCAATCGGCCCAAGTCCCTAAAGCCCTTGCCGAAATTCACTTAAGTTAGTCACATGCCCGGCACATGCTTAAAAATTAAAAAGAACACTATGCTTACCTTGCAACTCGAACCCTTGTTCTTGAATACCCACTTAGGCGCCATTTTTTTAGGAGCTTAGTGGCGCCACCTTGCTACTCTACCAAGGCTCACTTTGTGACATATTTTACACGGTTTTTCTTAAAGGCCCACTTAACCAAGTCCCCTTTCACTTGAAAATCCAACTTAATATTTTACCGGGTTTTAACTTAAGCTTGGGCCTTCTAAAGGCCCACTAACACATGTACATACATTTTCAACCTTCAGAACACCAAAAATCTTAAAATTTCACTAAAATTCACAAAACCCAAAAAATCCCAAAAATCAGGGCGTTACACAGGTCTCATGAGATGACTGTGGACCTACTTATCAGTCGGTAAATGTACCTAGACCACGAATTGAGAAATGACAGTTATGCCTTTGTAGGGTAAAATGTCTATAATACCCCTATGTGATATGTGATTGATTATGTATGCCATCTGATATTTATGTTTTGCATTCATGTGTGACATTATGCTGTATGGGGATGGGATCTTGTAATTGGAGGAAGTGATTGATCTGTTAGGGTCGCACGGGTTGCACGAGACGACTGTGGACCCACCGATGGCTTAAAGCTGCTTATATGATTAGCAGCTTTGCTACGATATTGGTTAGTGCCGCAACCGGTGCTAACATTGGGAGTGTAGGGATAGGTGGGTCGATTTAATCGCCATAGGAGTGTAGGGTTGGTAGGAGATGGTGTGCAGGGTTGGTTGTTGTTATATGTATTACATATTCTGATCTTTGATACTATTGTGGGCTAAGGCCCAATCGAGGCTGTTACGGGCTAAGGTCCAATTGCCACTATTACTGTAATGGGCTTAGGCCCAGACTGATGTGTTGCATGTTACTAGTTTGTCAGGGTAGTACACACTGAGTTTTCATAAACTCACCCCTCAATTTAATTGTGTAGGTAATCCCTAGTGATAGATGGTTCAACGCATCGAAGGTCTCAGAGGTAGCCACACTGTTGACAACTAAAATTTTTAGTACTTTATTTTATTTTAATTATGTTTTTCTTATATTTGGGTTTTCGTTGTAATAAGGTCTTTCTATGGATCTTATTTTAATTTTGGGTTTTATTTCTCTTCAATTTCTTAACTTCTAGTTTAAAGTCTCAGTTTTTAAAAAGAAAAAGACGTTTTATAAAACATATGCAAGTACACAAATGTTTTCAAAGAAAAGCTTCTGCTATAATCAAATGTTGACAGTTTAATAACATTTTTTAGAAAGAAGTTTTTCGTTAACAATGTAAGGTTTTTAATCAACCCTTGACATACTCAAAAAGGCTAAACTGATTGGATTTATCAATGGCATTTTGTTTTAAAAGCTAATAACTCAACAAACAACATACGTTTTGAAAGTGAAAACCTGTTTTGAAGTCATTATTTAATAGCGAATAGACCAAATGATTTTGAGGTTTCCAACAACAATGATTTTCATGCTTCTCACTTCAATGTGACACCGCCAGATTTAGCCATAATGTCTGGGCCAGATTTGGGGGTGTTACAATAAGTAGTATCAACCCAAATCTTATATGGCTTAAGGTGGTCATGTGGAACAGATGGATAGGAGAATGCCACAACATGAAGATGGTGATAAGTTCTTTAATGGAGTTCGATTGATGCCACAAGCACAACTAGATAAGTCGAACGAGACTCACAAAAGATATGAGAGGAAACAACCTCACAAGAACAAAGTTCATTAATCAAATTGACAAAAAGTCCTTTAAAAAAGAAAACTATTAAGTATTTATAGTCTATAAGATGATAACTAAATGGACAAAACTAAACTTAACAATGAAGTAAGTTCAACTATTAATGAGAAATAAAATTCTAAAAGAAAGCCTTCAATGCTTCAAGTCTTCATTCGGCCGAATGAGAGGTCAATTGGTAGCTTCATGGCCAAGCATTCATCCATTGAAGATTGAAGAATGAATGAGTTAGACTAGGTTCAGCCATGCTCATTAATTGAGCATTGATGAAGTGTTGCTTGGCCAATGGTCACAAGCCTTAAATGAAAGAATTCAATGGCCATGGAGGTGAGAACATAAATGCTTGAAGAGTCCTTGAAGTGTGAACATAGTTAGCCGAATAGACATAGGTGTGAACACCTACTGTGAACATCTTGATGGAAGCTTAGGGAACATAATCGGCCACACTTGGGAATTAATTGGTGCAGGTGATCCTTGGCCGAATAGGTGCCTTGGAATGCTATGAGACAGCCACTATTCATGTATTAAACCATTCATGTATTCTATTATCCAAAGCATCACACCATTCATGTGCTAGCTTTAATGATCTTGCATGCATTTGTAGACCTACAAAATGAATGAACTAATTAAATCTCATCATAAATTTGGCTGAATGACATTGTAACTTAATTTGGATAGTCTAAATAATATACTAAGACAAATTAGACACATTAATTAAAGACTAGCTAATATCATTAATTCAGCTGGCTCAAACTATCATAAAACACTTAGTAAACTGATTTGAGCTAGGTTTTCATCCTTGAGTTGTAGCAAAGTAAATATAATAAAGTTAAAACTTAGTATAATTTATTGAAATAAAGAATAAGCTGAAACTAAGCTCGGTTGAGCTTAAACGAGCTGAAACGAGCTCACTTGAGCTACATTGAGTTGAAATGAAACTAAACGAGTTAGAGGTAAGCTGAATTCAGCCAGCCAACATTGCAAGGAATCCTCAAGGAGTTATTCCTTTCCACCTTCAAGAGCATAAGCCTTTACATTGAACCAAATTATAGTAAAAGAAGCTGAATCAGCCTCTATATTGTGTTTAGCCTAAACTCGGCTCAGTGCGTCACTAGGTGGCTTGATGAGCTTGTTTTCTAAGCTTGTTACACCACGGGGCGTGGTCACGTTATCCCCCTTCTTCAGAGCAACTTACCCTCAAGTCAAGTAGTCGGCTCTCCTCGAATCTGGAAAGAGAAAAACTCAAAGGAGTTTAAAAATAAAGTAAAACAAGATAACAAGGGAGGTTATCATTATGAATAAGTAAAAGATGATTATAAGAGAATACTGAGAACATAACCATTTCTTTTGATTCAACGATGCATGAGTAATGGCCAAATGCTAAACACATCAACACTTCTTCAATTGAACTTCCCAAATTCAGTATTAAGAATTGTGTAGTACCAGTATATAAATAGGGTCCTTAACACATGTATAGATAAATCTAGAGGTCATTTGGCCATAATATTAATCGATCAAAGCATGGATACATCATATTATTACATAAATTCATTTTTCCATGAATATAAACAATCAAACACACAAAATAATTGGTCACACATTTTTGCAAACTAATGTGCGTTCCATGTTTCATCCACATCGTTCCACTATGTTCAAAACATAGGAAAGAGTCACATGGCCTTTCAATTTGATCATTATCACTTTGCTATACTCGATTATATAAACCCACACTCGTAGAGTTAACAGCATATCTAGTTTCAACAAAGTCATTATCAACAACATGGTTAGCTAAAGAAGGACATCCAAAATCATCAGAAATCAAATGTTTTTCACATATCAAATCTTGAGCAGAATTTCCTCCAAATTTCGAATAGGACAGAGATACTTTCGTTTCTTCAATAGACTTAACAACAATTCCAATTTCTCTATTCTTCAAACAAGGCAAAGAGGTCTTTAACTTACCTTGTTTACCTTGAAGGTTATGTATGAAAGGTTCGACTTTACCTTGTTTGCACACAACAAATCTTCACTCCTCGATACAGTAATTTAATCGACATTCCAGATCCGAATCAACTTGGGAAGGTTAAGAAACGGGAAAATATAGATTAATCAAAAGATTTTTCTTTTAATCACTCGTTTTCTTTTTACTTTCTTGTTATTTTTTCTCGAATATTGTCCTAAAAAACTGTAGGTTTTTCTCTCGAATTTTCTTCTCTTTTCTCTATTTCAATTTTATTTTCTTCTTTTCTCTCATTTGCTCCATAGATTGTTTCATCAGTTGTTGATCCTCCAGGACTTGTTGCGACAAGAGGGGAACTAAGGTGATGTTTCGACCTTGATGTTTGAAGGTATATGGATTTGCAAATCTGTCGTGTTTGACTCTTTAGTCAAACTGCCAAGGCCGACCAACCAAGAGATGCCCCACATACATAGGTACCACATTGCAGAGGACTTCTTTGTGGTATTTTTCGATGGAAAAAGGCACGAGGACTTGCTTTGTCACCTTGAGTTCAACTCCCTCATTTAGCCATTGGAGATTGTACGGTCGGGATGTTTTGTAGTTGGTAAGGCTAGTTTGTCCACCATAAGAGTACTAACAACATTGGTGCACTTCCTCCATCCAAAACTAGGCTATAGGCTTTTCCTTGTATAAGGTAGTAGGAGTGGAATAGGTTTTCCCTTTGTGGCTCACTCATGACACTTTGCGTGTTCAAACTTCTTTTCACGACTAACAACTCGCCCTCGACCGCGTATTCTAACTCTTCATCATCTTCATTAGGACTTTCAACCTGACTAACAGTTTCTTCATGTTCCTCCTCTAACTTGATTTCTCCGTTAGGTCGAATCACCATCACATTCCGATTTGGGCATTAACTTGTGATGTGGCCTCATTTGAGACATTTGAAACATTTGATGTCATGCAAGCGGATTTGAGGAATCTCTACGTCCTTGCCTTTACTTGATTCGGCCACTAACTTGGTAGATTTTGCCGGTACTGCGGACTCTTTGAGTTGGCTCACTGAAGGGGTCTTGCTCGTGCCTTGACTCCATTTAGGCACATTAGAAGTCGTATAGGATCAAACAAGACCTCTCTTTTTGAGCTGTCTTTCAACCTTGATCGCCATGTAGACCATATCGATGATTTCTATGTAATGTTGTAACTCTACGACATTGGCTATGTCTTGATTGAGACTAACTAAAAATTGAGCCATGGTCGCCTCGCAGTCTTCTTGGATATTGGCACGGATCATGGCGATTTCCATCTCGTTGTAATAGTTGTCCACACTCTTCGTGCCTTGAGTTAAGTTTTGAAGCTTTTGATAAAGCTCCTGATAGTAACGTGTCCAGATGAACCTCCGGCACATAACTACCTTCATTTTGACCCACGTGCTAATGGGGCATTCACCATTGCATATCTGGCTTGTGGTGAGTTGATCCCACCAAACCATTGTATAGTCAGAGAATTCGATAGTGGCTAACTTGACTTTCTTGGCCTTGGAATAATTATGGCATTCAAATAAAGATCAATCTTCTTTTCCCACTATACGTAGGCTTCAGGATCTAAACGGCCTTGGAACGGTAGAGTGGAAAACTCAATGCTTTTTAGATTGTTATCGAACCTTTCACACACTCGTTGGCCACGATGACACTAGCCTCTCCTCCAGTCACTTAAACTAGAGCCTTGATCGCTTTCGCCTTCACTTGGCCCGTAAAACTTGTCGTCTTGATCTCTTCTTCGGCCACTATTGTGAGGAGGAATTAGAGGGGTCCTCTTGCCTTGTGCCCTTCCTTCCACGTGGTTGAGTCATTCTTGAATAGGCTCCAATTTACGATCAAAAGGCCGTTCAACCTCTCGTAGTAGTGCTTGAATATTTAAGTTGGACACGTTACGAATAGGTTGTCCCTCGGCCATGTTTCTTTCAGGACTTCTTGACATAGAATTTGGAAACGTCACTACAAAGCCTCACTAATTCAGTCAGAAAGAAAATAAAGAAAGTTCACTTGCACTCGTGTTTTCACTTGTATTAGGCTTTTTCCAAAACTCGAATAATCTCACAGCTCTTTTACCTTTTACCGCTCTTAGCTTTCTCTAATAACCTCGTGTTTCATCTCTTAAGATTCGTCTTGGTGCTTTTGGGAGTCAACTTCAAATGGTTACAAGGGATAATCATAGGAGTGTATAGGTAGGCTACAAGAAAAAAGTTTTGGGTTTGTGAGTGTGGCATTGGGGTAGAAGGGGTAGAAAATTGAAGAAATGGAATAGAGACTTGAAGATCAGGGTTCACATATACCAAATGACGTATAACAGAAACTTTCGATGCTTTAAACATTTTTTTTTACTTTGAATACTTTCTTTTTTTAATACTTTTTTTATACTTCGTATATATATTTTGTTCAATAAATTTTTTTAAATTACAATTGAACCAATAGAACTTTTGGATACAAAATAATAAAATTTTCGAAACTTTTTTTTGTTAAATCACGAACCTATTCTGGGATGTCCTCGAATGTCAAATCTCTTCGATTTAATAGCTCTGATACCAAATGAAGTTATCCAGACCGGTTGAATGAGACGGGTTCACTTAGGTTGCCTAATCATTGTCGAGAAGATTATTCATTTAAGATGGATGGAAAATATAGGTTAAGTTTAAGCGGGAGTGATACGAATGAGTTCAAGAATGGGGTAAGTTTCAAAAGATAGGATAGGTTTGATTTAAGAATAAGGAAAGATGGATAAAGGAAGGTAGGTTCAATTTTAAAATAAAGTAAGTTAATTTGGTGGAGGGTGGGAAATAGATCTTCAACATCAAGAAAGATTCTATACTATAAGTAGTATCACCCCAAATGTTATATAATTTAAGGTGGTCGGGTGGAATAGATGGATAGGAGAACACCACACCACGAAGATGGTGATAAGTTCTTTAACAGAGTCCGGTTGACGTCGCTAGCACAACTAGATAAGTTGAACGAGGCTCACACAAGATATGAGAGGAAACAACCTCACAAGAACAAAGTTCATTAATCAAATTGACAAAAAGTCCTTTACAAAAGAAAACTATTAAGTATTTATAGTCTATAGGATGATAGCCAAATGGACAAAACTAAACTTAAAAATGAAGTAAGTTCGACTATAAATGAGAAATAAAATTATAGAAGAAAGCCTTCAATGCTTTAAGTCTTCATTCGGTTGAATGGGAGGTCAATTGGTAGCTTCATGGCTAAGCATTCATCCATTGAAGATTGATGAATGAATGAGCTCATATGTATATTAGACTAGGTTCGGCCATGTTCCTTAATTGAGCATTGATGAAGTGTTGCTTGGCTAACGGTCACAAGCCTTAAATGAGAGACTTTAATGGCCATGGAGGTGTGAACATAGATGCTTGAAGAGTCCTTGAAGTGTGAACATAATTAGCCGAACATAGGTGTAAACACCTTATATGAACATCTTGATGGAAGCTTAGGAACACAATTGGCCACACTTGGGAATTAATTGGTGCAAGTGACCATTGGCCGAATAGGTTCCTCGGAAAACTATGAGATAGCCACCTTTCATCTATTAAGACATTCATGTATTCTATTACCCAAAGCATCACACCATTCATCCACTAGCTTTAACGCAGTTGCATGCATTCGGCCAACCTGCAAAATGAATGAACTAATTAAATCTCATCATAAACTCGGCTGAATGACATTGTAACATAATTTGAACAGCTTAAATAATATACTAAGACAAATTAAACATATTAATTAAAGACTAGCTAATATCATTAATTCAGCTACCTTAAACTATCATGAAACACTTAGTAAACTGATTTGAGCTAGGTTTTCGTCCTTGAGATGTAGCAAAGTAAATACAATAAAGCTAAAACTTAGTTTGATTTATTGAAATAAAGAATGACCTGAAACTAAGCTCAGTTAAGCTTAAACGAGCTGAAACAAGCTCACTTGAGCTGCATTGAGTTGAAATGAAACTAAATAAGTTGGACGTGATCTAAATTTAGCTAGTCAACATTGCAGCGAATCCTCCAGGAGTTGTTCTATGCCACCTTCAAGAGCATAAGCCTTTGCATTGAACCAAATTATAGTAAAAGAAGCTGAATTAGCCTTTATATTGCGTTTAGCCCAAAATCAGCTCAGTACGACACTAGGTGGCTTGATGAGCTTGTTTTCTAAGCTTGTTACACCATAGAGCATGGTCACGTTAAAAATACCAATTTACAACAAGTTATAAGACATATATATAATATGCACATTTAAATCTTATTTCCCTTTCATCATTCAAACATATTAAGCAAATTATCAACCATATTAAGGCGAATATTTACATGCTAAATCTTAGCTCATAACGTCATCAACTACCAAATCACAAGCAAAACCAAATGGCCATATTCACAACCAAACATATAGGCCAACATTAGCCAAAATACCTATACATGCTATTATAACAAAAATTATACCAACCGAAAGTATCAAAAGAGCCGATGGATAGTGTGATATAACTCTGATAAGCTTTCAACCTGAACTAGCTTCTGATTCACTGTAAACACGAAAAATAACACAGACTAAGTAGTTAAGCTTAGTAAGTTCATATAACATGGAATTTACCTTACCATTTTGATCAAATAATAGGTAAATAAAAAAAGGCATATCCCAACACAACTTGGCCAAAAGCCTAAGTACATATACACCAACCATATTAGTCGTGTAAATTCATATATGAATCAATAATCATGGATGAACATTGCCCATTGAGCAATTTATAATATCGTTGCATACTTGAAATAGCTCAAACATAGTGTGCTAAATTGTAATCTGTTAAATCCTATACATGTATACTCATACGAGCTGTGAATCGATATTCTCTATTGAGCTGTAAATCTGTATGCTCTTATGAGCTGTAAATTAATAAACTCATACGAGCTGTGAATCGGTATGCTCTCACGAGGTATAAATAGGTATGCTCGCACGAGCAATGGAGTGTTCACAACACATGTAGGACCTCAGTCAAATCGGTAACCCTAATGACATGTCATTTGTATCCTACGGATTCTTATGGTTTAAGCGAGATTCGATAATAGTTGTACGTCATTGGATTTACACTCGATAATTATATATGACAAATCCTAACATTTATATATTTAATTAAAAACATATAAACACAATTTAATTACAAAAACTTTCCTTGATGAGTAAACGTAGATACAAAGGCGATTAATCCGAGACTTTCTCTTTGCCCCTATCTAACTCCTACATGGTCTAACTGGATCTACATATGTAATTTAACTCAATTCAACTTGTAATTTATTCAATTTAATCCAAAACATATTTTTGCAAAATTACCATTTTGCCACTATACTTTTAATTTCTTTGCAATTTAGTCCCTAGGCTCAAAAAATGAAATTCATGCAATTTTACCCTTACCCAAGCCTAGCTAATTATTAAACAAACTTATACCAGCTCGCATATTTTATAAATTCACAAATTATACCATGAATTTATCAGATTTTTCAATTTAACCCCTAATTGATAATTTTGTCAAAAATCTCTTTACAAAAGTTGTTTATCTAACAACAACAATTCATCTTCAATAATCAAACTTCAAAACACATGTATATGCATTAATGGTAAAACTCTAATGTTTTAATAGTTTCAGAAATTGGTCCCTAGGCTAGCTAAATTAAGCTACAACTATCCCGAAAACACGTAAATGATAAAAAACGGGACAAAAATGCATACCTAATCAAAGGAATTAGGGTTGCCATAACTTCAAGCTCCCATGGCTGCCATCCTTTCTTAATTTCGATTGCTAAAATGATAATGGAATATGATACTTAATTTTTTATTTATTTTAACATTTTATTACCTAATTACAATTATAACCTTTTACAATTTTACAAATTTCAATATTACCAAGCCATCATATTCCACTATCACTATTAGTGGTCTAATTACCACATAAAGACACTAGAATTAAGGTTCTATAGCTATTTTTGTCCCCAAAATCTACCAAAAAAAGAGGTTCGAATATTACTTTCTGATAGCTTCCTAGGGTTCCTAGGTGGCTTCTTCTATTCTATGTCATTGCCAGAGAATTTTTACTAAAGCTATGTTCTTGTTTCTTAATTATTTCATCTCTCGAGCCAAAATTTTGATCGGTTCCTCACTATATGTCATATCAAACTGAATCACGACATCTATCAGAAAGATGATGTGGGAAGGTTCAGATTGATTCTGTCGTAACATAGACACATAAAAGACATTATGAATCTTTTCTAGTTCTAACAGTAAAGCTAATCAATACACAACAAGTCTAATTCTTTCAGTAATCTTATATGGTCCAATAAATCACAGACTTAGCTTTCCTTTATGACCAAATCGAAGAACTTTCTTCTAGGGCAATACTTTCAGAAACACTCTATCGTCGACTTGAAATTCTATGTCTTTACATTTACTTTCAAACTATCTCGGATCACTTTTACCTTTTCTTCAGTCTCACAAATCAAATCAACCTCGTGTACCTTTTTTTCTCATTGAGCTTGGTCTAGTATAACAAAGTTTGACATTTACGACCATACAGTGCCTCAAACAAAGCCATCTTTATACTCGATTGAAAACTGTTGTTATACGTAAATTAAACCAACTGTAAATATTTTTCCCAATTGCCTTCAAACTCTAATACAGAGCAACGAAGCATATACTAAAGAATCTGAATCACACGCTTAGATTGGCCATTAGTCTAAGGGTGAAATGCAGCGCTAAAATACAATTGTGTACCAAGAACTTCCTATAACTTTCTCCAAAATCGTGATGTAAATTGCGAATCTCTATCCAAAATAATAGAGACTGGAACTCTGTGTAATCTGACAATCATAGAAACATATAACTCAGTTAATCTAACAAGGGAGAAATCTGTACGTACCATAATAAAACGTGTAGACTTCGTCAAACGGTCAATGATAACCCAGATGGCATCTTTTATTCTCGGTGATAGGGGTAGACCCGATACGAAATCCATAGTAACTCTATCCCATTTCCACTCTGGTATCATCACTGGTTGTAATAGTCCTAAAGGTACCTAATGGTTAGCTTTAACTTACTAAAATGTTAGGCATTTAAACACAAAATCAGAAATCTCACATTACATTCCTGGCCACCAGTACATCTGTCTCAAATCAGTGTATATTTTATTGCTTCCTAGATGAATAGACAAGCTACCACTACGTGTAACATGTTTTTCGTTAAATCAGAACAGTGGTTTTAGAACCACAAATTTGAAGTCAAAAAATTATTTTATTATTATTTTAAGTGTTTATAGCATGAAAGCATGAATGTGTGAAAGTTTTGTGAAGTAATTTTATCATTTGAATGCTTAATCCGGTAAAAATGATTAAATCGCATAAAATGGAAAAGTAGTGTTCTAATAGATTAAAGTGCTTAATTTCTATGAGATATTAAATAAAAGGTTTTTGTGATGAAATTATACCATTCTTATGGTTAATGGACAATCTCAGACATATTTTAAGTGATTTATAATGTTTTTATTAAAGGTTATTAAGGTAATTTGAAAAATAATGGTTAATAAAATAAAAGAAAAGGTAAAAGGTGTCCATCTTCATCATCCCTAACTGAAATTAGAAAATAAAATAAGGGTTTTAGAGCTTGAAGCATTCAGTCATTGCATGAATCAATTGGTATGTTATTTTTGTTTGGTTTTTGATAATTTTTATGTTTTTGTGATCATTGCAACTAGTTCTAGCTAACCCAGGGACTATTTTACAAAACTGTTAAAGATTTTGAAAGTTGACGTTGTTAAATACATGTGTTCTTGGATGCTTGATGATGAAATACGAAATCCTGTTGTTAGATTTACATGTTTTGTAAAGTGATCTTGAGTAAAAATTCAAAATAGGGGTTAATTTGTGAAAAGTGATAAAATGTGTGGTTCAATGTGTGAAAATTTGATAAATGTGGCTGCTAGGGACATTATAGTAGTTCGGCAAGTGTGGGTGTTAAAGGAATTGCATTAATTTGTGATTTTGTGAAATAAGGACTAAATTATAAAAATATGAAAGTTTAGGGGCAAATATGTAAAATTACCTAAATACATAATTTGGACTAAATTGAATAAAAAATGATTAAATAAGCTAAATTTGATTACATATAGATCAAGAAAGGAGGATTTCAGACTTAGATCGAGGGAAAGCAAAGTAATTGAATAGTCAACTTGTTTCGTCATTCCCTATACGAGGTAAGTTCGTATGCTAATAAATGTTGCTATTTTTGTATTACATATGCATTATTATTGAATTGAATTGCGAAATTGGTTGGATATGAGTTTACGGACGTGATCGATGGAGACACGACAGCTGAAAGTCCTGTACGAACCTTAGGAATAGTTAAGATACAAATGTCATGACATAGGGATTTACCGAGATGATGTGATCCGGGTTCTGGTCTCGTACATCCTACCGGTGGCTGGGTTCCGACATATGTTGCGGTTCTTGATAGCTTGTGTGAGCAGCATCGTGTAGCTACGTCTTGACTGACAGCTTCTGTGAGTAGGCCTGTTATTAGCTCGAGAGCGAGCATATATGTTGTATGAGATAGCTTCAGCTATATATGAGGCACTTAGGTGCGATATGTTACTCGTGTATTCTTTAGTGATTTCAAATGGTTCAACGAGCATAATCAAGATGAAGGTGAAAATAATATTGATCTAACTGATAGAAGGTACATATGGAATGTATATGAGAATCAAAATAAAGTAATTTATGGAAATTCATGTGTAACCATGTTTTGGAACATGAGAAAGGTTTGTGGATTGGTATGTGTTATGCCATATTATGCTTAATTGGTTTAATTGCATTTATTTGATTAATTAAGTTTATTATTGTAACAACCAGATTTTGGACCTAGTAAGAAAAGTGGTTTCAGAAACACAATTTTGAGGTCGAGAAATTATTTGTATTATTATTTTATGTGTTATAGCATAATTATTTGAGTACATGAAAATTTTGGTAGATTAATTTACGCAATTGAGTGTTTAATTGCGAAAAAAGACTAAATTGCATACAGGGTAAAAGTTGTGAATTACTAGCAAATGGTGTTATATAGCAAGGGAACCTAAATTAGGAGTTTTTAAAGAGCAAATAGACCCCTCCATAGGTGATGGTCGCTAATGGGAGACAAGAGAAGAAGAAAAGTCAAAGAGTTAGGTGATTAGGTGACTAAATTGTTAATAAAATATAACAAATAGTAAAAGTTGACATCTTTTCATCTCTCTTCTCTTTTTCACCAATTTTTCCTCAAGAAAAGTAGCCATGGAAGCTTGAAATTTGCAGCAACTTTAGACCCTGAACTAGTAAGTGATTTTGGTGACTTTTCTTAGTAATTTTTGTACTTTTGAGACCCTTGTAGCATGGGCCATCTATTGAGGGAGCTGTTTTGCAAAATGGTTAAGAGTTTAAATTTTGCCATGAGAACACTTGTTGGTTTGCTGGAATTTTATTAAGGAAAATGAATGTAGGTTGTTAAATAAACAACTTTTGTGAAGTGAACTTCATGAAAAACACCTAAACTGGACTTAGTTCTAAAGTTGATAAGTTGTGTAGTAATTGCATGAAATAATGGAAATTGTAGGCTATCATAGGAGTGAAAAAGGTTCGGTTAGGCTTGGCTCATAAGGAAATTCGATAAAAATCAATTTCTGAGCCTAGGGGTAAAATAGTCATTTTGCTAAAGTCAGGAGAAAAATGGTCATTTTGCTAGAGTTAGGGAGACAATGGTCATTTTTCTAAATTATGAATTTTGAATTGTCTAGGTTAATACAATAATTAAATAAGTGAATTTTATCCATTATAGATCCAGAAGTATGAAACCCAAATCTAGACTGGGGGAAGGCCAAGCAAATGTATTAAATCGAGAGCCATTCACATTTTGTATACCGAGGTAAGTTGGGTGCAAATATCACAACTTTCTTTTATGCCTATACATTGAATTGTTCATATTGCATAAAATGTTAATTATGCCTATGGAATGATAAAACAAGATTCTTATAGTGAAATCTTGATGGAACCGTGGGAATAGATTGGATAATGGTGCCGTGGAACTAGGGCCATACGAGAGGTAGTGTAAGACCATGTCTAGGGCATGGCATCTGCACCGATAGAGGAGAACCAGTGTAAGACCATGTCTGGGACATGGCATCGGCCTCGATATGAGAGAGTTAGTGTAAGACCATGTCTGGGACATGGCATCGGCCTCGATATGAGAGAGTCAGTGTAAGACCATGTCTGGGACATGGCATCAACCTTGAGATATGTGCTAGTGTAAGACCATGTCTGGGACAGGGCATCGGCACGAATAGAGGAGAGCTAGTGTAAGACTATGTCTAGGGGCATGGCATCGGCCTCGATATGAGAGAATTAGTGTATGAGCATGTCTGGGACATGGCATCGGCTCGATATGTGCGCCAGTGTAAGACCAGGTCTGGACATGGCATCGGCAATGAGACAAGAGCTAGTGTAAGACCATTTCTGGGACATGGCATCAGCCTCGACATGTGAACCAGTGTATGTAACACCCCAAACCCGGTCTGGACGCTATGACCAGATCTGGTGTATCACATGATCCTAAACTACGTTTGTAACTTTTTATTACGCGTTGAGACTTAGGTGATAAAACTGGCAAGGTGAGAAAAGTTCTTGTCAAAACTACTTTAAGTTGTCATTATTCAAGATTGCTTAAAGCTTATAAACGTTATTTTGAAAACGTTATTAAGGTTTTGAAAACCCGCGCAGCCTATATCTAGCAGTTTCGATAAATACGAACCAAATCCTTTAGAAAGTTAAAACCCAAAAAGGAAATTTAATAGCGGCCTTATTACACATTAAAACCCAAAAATTAACATAAAAATTTATAAGCTAAAACATAAATGAAAACCAGTTCTATTGCAGACGCCGTGGCCACTCCGAATCTCTCGCAGCTCCAAGCCCACTATGGTTGAGGGTTACCTGCAGTGATGAAACAGAAGGGGGGTGAGTTTGAGAACTCAGTGTGCAACATTATCTCAACCATAGGCCAAAACAGATCAAGCCTCAGAAACAGAGTTAATTGGGCCTTGGCCCATTTCAGGAATCAGGTTAAGCCCAAAGGCCCATAACAGAAATAGATCAGATATAAATATTATGCAAACAGAAACACATCCCAAATCCATCCTTAACACCCCCGTACCAGCCTTACACCATGTGGGGAGACTACTCGACCCACCCAACCGCTACACGCCACAGATATTTGCAGCGAGGCTGCCAGATATAATTTGCAGTGAGACTGCCAGAAAACATTTGTAGCGAGGCTGCCAGATATATTTGCAGCGAGGCTGCCAGATATTGTGACGAGGTCACCAGATATAAATATTGTGGCGAGGCCACCAGATTGCAACGAGGTTGCCAGATATAATGTGACAGAGTCACCAGATTGCAGCGAGGCTGCCAGAACGCTTCCTCCATCATAAACCCATACCCCATGCAACAGATAATCATACTATCATGCAATATCTAGCATCAGATATACTCATATAGATAATTAACTCACGCAGATACATAACATCATACATTTCATACAGAATTGACCCTAGGGGTATAATAGTCTTTTTACACCTAGGGGTATTTTGGTAATTTTCCATATTTAATGGTATTTTAGTTTTTTTTTCATATTTTCAGAAGTTTTATGCAAATCCAATAAATTATCAGCCCCCATATAACCACGGAAGTCGATTTAAGCCAAATTTCCAATTTTGCCCTTTTTAGCCTAAAACCCCTAATGGGCCTTACTATGTCCAATATCGTCTCAAACCGGTTAAGCCCAATTTTAGGTTTTAGTTTACCAACTTAACCATGTTTTTATTAACTACGTCGCCAGATAGTCTTTATTTGCCATTTTACCTATTTGGGCTCGGAAGCCCATTAGGCCCATCTTTGGCCCATTGATACCCAACTTACCGAGAAGCTCGAAATTGCACCTTCTGCAATTTTGCCACTGTCATTTACTAGTTTGATCACCACAGGGTATTCGGTTACCCTCAGATCCTTTCAAGACAAATTTTTCGGTCACTTTAGTCGGACCCTTAGCACAGTTTCGATTATTTCGGCTTTTAGCCATCCTAGTCTATGATGGAAATACGTTACACACCTGTTAACCGTTGAAACAGTTGACGAAATCCACGAACAAAAACCTATCGTTAATCACCTCAATGTTAGTTTAATACTCTTCAACCATTAAATTAAAATCTCACTACTATAATCGGCTAACATGACTGAAGTCCCTAAAAGCCTTTACCTTTTTGTCGAAAGAAAATAGACTAAGTCTATGAGCCCCAACCGTGCCAACCTTCACGTCCTTGCAAAAAGTCCTCTTGCTCACCCTAACACAACACCAAAACAAGAGGCCACAATGCCTTAGTCCAAACGATAGCCTTCCCTAAGGGGTTTCGGCTTTATTCTTAAAACGTGATTATCTAACAAAGACAAGTTCCCGAATACTTACCAACCTAGCCTCGATATACAACGATTCCCCTTGCAACTACGAGAAGAGATAAAAGATGATCTACATTCGGCTTGAGCACCACAGGGTATGGAGGTTTCGGTTTCTCTCTTTGAAGAAATAAATGAGGTTTAACACACGAAGATTCGACTAAAGAGTTATAGGAAATATCGACAAAAGGAGAGAAAGAAGGGAGTTATGTGACTGATGATAAATCGGTAATAGAACCACAAGGTTTCGGTCAAGGGAGTAATCGGCAATGAGATGTTTGCTTTCGGTTCTTTTGTGACTATCAACCAGAGAATAACGTCAGAAGAAGATATATGAATGATAGAAGAAGAAAATGGAAAAGAAGAAAATACGAAAAGAGATTTGAGAGGGAAAGAAATGAGCAATCGGTTTAACAGAAAAAGAATGGCACAAGATGGTGTTTTGGGAGATCTAGGTTCGGCAAATGAAAAGAAAAGAGGATTTGGCAATGGGGTGTATTAGGGTTCGGCTACTAGGACAAAAAGAAGAACAAAATGGCAAAACGAACCTAATATGCTATGTCAATCGAACAAAAGAATAGGATTCACTAACCTAAGATAAAATCGGCATAAGGACACAAGAAGACCTAAGGGAGAAATCGGCACTTCTAGCACCTAATTGCCGAAAATGTACCACAAAGAGTCTTCTTGGCCGGCCACCTTACTTCAAATTCAAAAACACCTTAATCCGCTCCTTGATTCACTCCACAATATCCTCTCATGACCGATTCAAACACCCCTCAAGTAGAGTTTTATTCTGCTTCAAATTCCTGCCTGCTCCTTGCATAAAAATAACGCCTTCCTTGCATAACCTGGGACTTGAGCCTTGGCCTTCCCATTCATTTAGGCGCCACTTTTGTAGCTCCTAAGTGGCGTCACACAACCATTTTACCAGGAGCTCCCTTGTGCTTCATTTTAGCCAAATTTATTTAAGACCCCTACTTCCAAAAGTCCCCTATCTCCCTAATGAAAAATTTAAAAATTCTCCCGAGTTTAACCAACACTTGGGCCTTCCAAAGGCCCAATAACATTCTCAAAACACGAATTTCACAACCAAACACCAGAGTTCAAACATTTTACTAGATGAACCATAATTCAAAAAAAACCAGAATTTTAGGGCGTTACAACTCTACCCTCCTTAAAGAAATTTCGTCCTCGAAATTTACCTTATCCAAACAGATGGGGATATTGCTGACGCATTGCCTCCTCTGGTTCCCAAGTAGCCTCTTCTCTGCCATGATTACGCCATAGTACCTTTACCAATGGGACTGATTTTCTTCTTAAAACCTTCACGTCTCGATCCAGAATCTGCACAGGTTCTTCCTCGAAAGTTAAGTCAGACTGAACTTCCACTTCTGCAACTGGTAGAATATGGGCAGGGTCAGAACGATATCGTCTCAGCATAGATACGTGGAACACATCATGGATTCTATTTAACTCTGGGGGTAATTCTAACTGATACGCCACCGGACCCACTCGCTTAAGAACCTGATAAGGCCCGATAAACCTCGGACTCAGCTTGCCTTTCTTACCAAATCTTAATATTTTTTTCCAAGGCGAAACTTTCAGAAAAACCCTATCACCTACTGAATACTCAATCTCTTTACGCTTCAAATCTGCATAAGATTTTTGTCGATCGGATGCCTCTTTCAAACGGTCCCTTATTACCTTGACCTTCTCTTTAGTCTCTGCTACCAATTCAGGTCCAAGAACTTGCCGCTCGCCCAATTCGGTCCAACAACTAGGTGAACGACACTTACGCCCATACAATGCTTCATAAGGTGCCATACGGATACTAGCCTGATAGCTGTTATTATATGCAAACTCTGCTAACGGTAAATAATCCTCCCAACTGCCTCGAAAATCGATAACACAACCCCTCAACATATCCTCTAGAATCTGAATAACCCTCTCAGACTGACCATCAGTCTGAGGATGAAAAGCCGTGCTAAAGTTCAGCCGCGTTCCCAACGCCTCATGCAACTTTTGCCAGAACCGAGATGTGAATCTAGGATCTCGATCAGAAATGATAGACACTGGCACCCCATGCAGTCGCACAATCTCTGCCACATACAACTTGGCTAACTTCTGAAGCGAATAATCAGTACGTACAGGGATGAAATGAGCAGATTTAGTCAACCTGTCTACAATCACTCAAATCGAGTCCTTCTTTGACGGCGTTAAGGGCAATCCACTTACGAAGTCCATGGTCACCCTTTCCCACTTCCAGAGTGGTACCTTCACTGGTTGCAGAAGTCCAGAAGGTAACTGATGCTCAGCTTTCACCTGCTGACAAGTCAGACATTTCCCCACAAATTCTGTTACTTCTCGCTTCAGTCCAGGCCACCAATACAACTCTTTTAAGTCATGATACATCTTATTACCTCCAGGGTGCATAGCACACATCCCTTTATGAGCTTCATTTAGAATTGCTTGCCTCAACTGAAAATCCTTCGGAACACAGATTCTACCGCGAAAACACAGAACTCCTTCACTGTTAAGTCCAAACTCAGAAGTATTCCCATCTTTAACCTGCTGAAATCGAGAATCCAGAGACTCATCCCTCAACTGCTTTTCCTTAATCTCATTCACCCAGGTCGGTCTTACTAGCAATTCTGCTAACAAGCTACCATCGTCATACAGACTCAAACGAGCAAACATAGCTCTCAGGTCAGATACAGTTCTACGACTTAGGGCATCAGCCACCACATTAGCTTTGCCTGGATGATACTCAATCGCACAATCATAATCCTTAAGCAACTCGATCCATCTCCGTTGCCTAAGATTCAGCTCCTTCTGAGTCAACAAGTACTTAAGACTTTTATGGTCTGTGTATACAATACACCTTTCTCCATACAGATAATGTCGCCAGATTTTAAGTGCGAAGATTACTGCTGCCAACTCCAGATCATGGGTAGGATAGTTCACTTCATGAGGTTTAAGCTGTCGCGATGCATAAGCAACCACTTTACCTTCTTGCATCAACACACAGCCCAACCCAACATGCGATGCATCACTGTACACGGTAAAGTCTTTTCCAGATTCTGGTTGAATTAGTACAGGTGCCTCGGTCAGAACCCTCTTAAGCTTCTCAAAAGCTTCTTGCTGCTGCTGGGTCCAAACAAATGGTACGCCTTTCCTTATGAGTTTCGTTAATGGTACTGCCATCACCGAAAATCCTTCTACAAACCTTCTGTAGTATCCAGCTAAACCCAGAAAACTTCGAATTTCGGCCACAGACCTCGGTGGTTTCCATTCCAGAATCGCTTCAATCTTTCGAGGGTCCACCTTAATACCCTCAGCAGAAACAACATGCCCCAAGAACGTCACTTCCCTCAACCAGAACTCACACTTACTAAATTTCGCATAAAGCTCCTTTTCCCTTAACACTTGCAGCACAACACGGAGATGCTCATCATGTTTCTCTTCAGATTCAGAATAGACCAAAATATCGTCGATAAAGACGACCACGAATCGATCCAAGTATGGCTGGAACACTCGATTCATCAGATCCATGAAAGCTGCAGGTGCATTGGTCAGCCCAAATGGCATAACCAAGAACTCATAGTGACCATAACGAGTTCGGAATGCCGTCTTGTGAATATCCACCTCCTTCACCCTTAATTGATGGTACCCTGATCGAAGATCAATCTTGGAAAATACTGAAGCTCCTCTAAGCTGATCGAACAGATCATCGATTCTAGGCAACGGGTACTTATTCTTAATCGTCAGCTTGTTCAACTGCCGATAATCGATGCACATCCGCATTGACCCATCTTTCTTCTTAACGAAAAGCACTGGTGCTCCCCACGGAGACACACTTGGCCTAATGAAACCTCTATCCAACAGTTCTTGAATCTGCGCCTTTAGCTCCACCAACTCCTTTGGTACCATTCTGTACGGTGCAATGGACACCGGTGCCGCACCAGGCAACAGATCGATCCCAAACTCAACCTCTCGATTAGGAGGCAGACCTGGAAGCTCTTCTGGAAACACATCTTGGAAGTCCTTAACGGTTCTAACTTGATCCACAGTTAGCTCCTCAGACTCCGCTTGACTTATAAATGCCATAAAAGCCTCACATCCTTTACGAATCCACTTCTCAGCTCTTAATGCTGACACCACATTAGACAGATAATCTCTACGTTCACCAATCACCATAACTTCCTCATCCTCTGCGGTTTTTAAACTCATTCGCTTTGCAGCACAATCCAAAGTAGCCCTATGCTTCACAAGCCAATCCATTCCTAAGATGAGATCGAATTCTCCGAAAGGTAGCTCCATCAAGTCTCCAGAAAAGATTTTTCCTTGAGTCTCTATAGGCACGTCTCTATACAGTTTGTCTACCCTTACCAAGTGACCCAAAGGACTTAGTACAGATACCCCACTCACTGTCTCCTCAGAACGCACTCCCAGCGACCCAGACATGGCACACGCAACATAAGAATGGGTAGATCCAACATCTATCAATGCAGTGTATGGCATACTAGAAATAAAAAACGTACCAGTTATGACGTCAGGAGCATCACCCTCCTCTCGGCGACGAGCTGCATAGACTAATGCCGGCTGACGAGCCTCAGCAAAACCAGCACCCCTGCCAGGTGCTCCTCGTCCTCGTCCATTTCCACCTCTGCCTTGCCCACGACCTATTGGAGCTGGTGGTCCCCCTCTCACTGGCTGAGCAACCCTCTGATCTCTAACTTGATTCTGATCTGGTTCCTGAGGACAATCCTTAATCCTATGCTCCATCGACCCACATCGAAAACAGGCTCCAGTACGTTTCCGACACTCGCCCAAATGGACCTTTCCACAATTCCTGCAACTCTGTGGTCTGACAGCATTCATTGGCACTGCTCGCACTGGTTCTGCCACTCTTGCCCTCTTAGCATTCCTATTATACCCACCTGATGGTCCAGAATCCCTCCGGAAGCGGTTCCGATCCTTCTCACGATTCTGCCTCTCAGTACGCTTTACTTCCTCAGCGATCTTAGCTTTCTCAACTAAAGCAGCAAAACTACGCTCCCTCTGTGGAGCAATCAGCACCCTTAGCTCGTCCCTCAAACCATCCTCGAAGCGCACACTACGCTCATACTCAGTAGCAACTATCCCAGAAGCATATCGACTTAACCTCAAAAACTCAGCCTCGTACTCAGACACTGATCTACCTCCCTGAACCAAATTCAAAAATTCCTTCCGGCGGGCGTCCACATAGCTGGCTCCAACATATTTCCCTTTAAAGGCTGTCTTAAACAGCTCCCATGTTACCTCACCAGCTGCCGCCCCATCTCTTACTGTGAGCCACCACTGATAGGCTTCATCCCTTAGCAACGACACGGCTCCTTTCAGTTTCTGCTCCATAGAGCAATCCAGGTCATCCATAATCCGCTCTGTGGCCTCCAACCAGTACTCGGCCACATTCGGGGCTACACCAGACACGCCCCTAAAGAATTCTGCCCCATTAGATCGGAGTCGCTCAGAAATAGAACCTCGAAATCCATTACCGGTACTTGCCCCAGCAACCCTTTCCAAAACTCGAAGGATTGCTTGTGATAGGGCATCATCCCCTACGCCCCTATCGTGAGATTCCACCTCTGTCGCCGGTGGTATCGGTGCATCAGCTGCTGGCGCATGACCCGAAGAAGAAGATTCAGCTCGTGCACTACCTCGGCCACGTCCACGGCCCCTACCACGAGCTGCTCGCGTACTCATTTCGTATTTTCTGTTTTAGAAATCTTATGAGTCAGATTAATATTCCAGTGTTTATTACAGATATCTTATGAATAAGCATAATTTCAGAGTTTATTTTCTTTCGCGGCAACCTAGCTACAGTCTGAGTCTACCTATCAGAGTCTCTATAGTTTCAGCAGTACACTAGCTAAAGTATCATAATAGAGTCTGAGTCAGGCATATAATCAGAATTTCAAAAAAATCAATCAAGAAAGTTCAGAAAACTTATAGGCTTGGGCCGGAGATTCGGTGTGCCACTCTTTACAAAAATTACATAGGAAAACTTGACTCTTTGAACATAAACCATTTAGGAGTTTGTCAAAACAAGTTCCTATTAATTTTTAAAACAATTGCTACAAACATGTTTTGTCGAAACCTTTATTTTAAAAACTTCCATTTTTAGACCCGATCCACAGCCGAGTTGTTGCAACTTAGCTCTGATACCACTAAATGTAACACCCCAAACCCGGTCTGGACGCTATGACCAGATCTGGTGTATCACATGATCCTAAACTACGTTTGTAACTTTTTATTACGCGTTGAGACTTAGGTGATAAAACTGGCAAGGTGAGAAAAGTTCTTGTCAAAACTACTTTAAGTTGTCATTATTCAAGATTGCTTAAAGCTTATAAACGTTATTTTGAAAACGTTATTAAGGTTTTGAAAACCCGCGAGCCTATATCTAGCAGTTTCGATAAATACGAACCAAATCCTTTAGAAAGTTAAAACCCAAAAAGGAAATTTAATAGCGGCCTTATTACACATTAAAACCCAAAAATTAACATAAAAATTTATAAGCTAAAACATAAATGAAAACCAGTTCTATTGCAGACGCCGTGGCCACTCCGAATCTCTCGCAGCTCTAAGCCCACTATGGTTGAGGGTTACCTGCAGTGATGAAACAGAAGGGGGGTGAGTTTGAGAACTCAGTGTGCAACATTATCTCAACCATAGGCCAAAACAGATCAAGCCTCAGAAACAGAGTTAATTGGGCCTTGGCCCATTTCAGGAATCAGGTTAAGCCCAAAGGCCTATAACAGAAACAGATCAGATATAAATATTATGCAAACAGAAACCCATCCCAAATCCATCCTTAACACCTCCGTACCAGCCTTACACCATGTGGGGAGACTACTCGACCCACCCAACCGCTACACGCCACAGATATTTGCAGCGAGGCTGCCAGATATAATTTGCAGTAAGACTGCCAGAAAACATTTGCAGCGAGGCTGCCAGATATATTTGCAGCGAGGCTGCCAGATATTGTGACGAGGTCACCAGATATAAATATTGTGGCGAGGCCACCAGATTGCAACGAGGTTGCCAGATATAACGTGACAGAGTCACCAGATTGCAGCGAGGCTGCCAGAACGCTTCCTCCATCATAAACCCATACCCCATGCAACAGATAATCATACTATCATGCAATATCTAGCATCAGATATACTCATATAGATAATTAACTCACGCAGATACATAACATCATACATTTCATACAGAATTGACCCTAGGGGTATAATAGTCTTTTTACACCTAGGGGTATTTTGGTAATTTTCCATATTTAATGGTATTTTAGTTTTTTTTTCATATTTTCAGAAGTTTTATGCAAATCCAATAAATTATCAGCCCCCATATAACCACGGAAGTCGATTTAAGCCAAATTTCCAATTTTGCCCTTTTTAGCCTAAAACCCCTAATGGGCCTTACTATGTCCAATATCGTCTCAAACCGGTTAAGCCCAATTTTAGGTTTTAGTTTACCAACTTAACCATGTTTTTATTAACTACGTCGCCAGATAGTCTTTATTTGCCATTTTACCTATTTGGGCTCGGAAGCCCATTAGGCCCATCTTTGGCCCATTGATACCCAACTTACCGAGAAGCTCGAAATTGCACCTTCTGCAATTTTGCCACTGTCATTTACTAGTTTGATCACCACAGGGTATTTGGTTACCCTCAGATCCTTTCAAGACAAATTTTTCGGTCACTTTAGTCGGACCCTTAGCACAGTTTCGATTATTTCGGCTTTTAGCCATCCTAGTCTATGATGGAAATACGTTACACACCTGTTAACCGTTGAAACAGTTGACGAAATCCACGAACAAAAACCTATCGTTAATCACCTCAATGTTAGTTTAATACTCTTCAACCATTAAATTAAAATCTCACTACTATAATCGGCTAACATGACTGAAGTCCCTAAAAGCCTTTACCTTTTTGTCGAAAGAAAATAGACTAAGTCTATGAGCCCCAACCGTGCCAACCTTCACGTCCTTGCAAAAAGTCCTCTTGCTCACCCTAACACAACACCAAAACAAGAGGCCACAATGCCTTAGTCCAAACGATAGCCTTCCCTAAAGGGTTTCGGCTTTATTCTTAAAACGTGATTATCTAACAAAGACAAGTTCCCGAATACTTACCAACCTAGCCTCGATATACAACGATTCCCCTTGCAACTACGAGAAGAGATAAAAGATGATCTACATTCGACTTGAGCACCACAGGGTATGGAGGTTTCGGTTTCTCTCTTTGAAGAAATAAATGAGGTTTAACACACGAAGATTCGACTAAAGAGTTATAGGAAATATTGACAAAAGGAGAGAAAGAAGGGAGTTATGTGACTGATGATAAATCGGTAATAGAACCACAAGGTTTCGGTCAAGGGAGTAATCGGCAATGAGATGTTTGCTTTCGGTTCTTTTGTGACTATCAACCAGAGAATAACGTCAGAAGAAGATATATGAATGATAGAAGAAGAAAATGGAAAAGAAGAAAATACGAAAAGAGATTTGAGAGGGAAAGAAATGAGCAATCGGTTTAACAGAAAAAGAATGGCACAAGATGGTGTTTTGGGAGATCTAGGTTCGGCAAATGAAAAGAAAAGAGGATTTGGCAATGGGGTGTATTAGGGTTCGGCTACTAGTACAAAAAGAAGAACAAAATGGCAAAACGAACCTAATATGCTATGTCAATCGAACAAAAGAATAGGATTCACTAACCTAAGATAAAATCGGCATAAGGACACAAGAAGACCTAAGGGAGAAATCGGCACTTCTAGCACCTAATTGCCGAAAATGTACCACAAAGAGTCTTCTTGGCCGGCCACCTTACTTCAAATTCAAAAACACCTTAATCCGCTCCTTGATTCACTCCACAATATCCTCTCATGACCGATTCAAACACCCCTCAAGTAGAGTTTTATTCTGCTTCAAATTCCTGCCTGCTCCTTGCATAAAAATAACGCCTTCCTTGCATAACCTGGGACTTGAACCTTGGCCTTCCCATTCATTTAGGCGCCACTTTTGTAGCTCCTAAGTGGCGTCACACAACCATTTTACCAGGAGCTCCCTTGTGCTTCATTTTAGCCAAATTTATTTAAGACCCCTACTTCCAAAAGTCCCCTATCTCCCTAATGAAAAATTTAAAAATTCTCCCGAGTTTAACCAACACTTGGGCCTTCCAAAGGCCCAATAACATTCTCAAAACACGAATTTCACAACCAAACACCAGAGTTCAAACATTTTACTAGATGAACCATAATTCAAAAAAAACCAGAATTTTAGGGCGTTACAGTGTAAGACCATGTCTGGGACATGGCATCGGCGTTTACCCTATGTTCGAGGCTATCGAATATCCCATCGTATTCCATGGAGTTCTACGGGATATTTATAGTTTATGTTAACTAGAAAAGTTATGACCTTGTTGTGAGTGTTACTAGTACTTGTATGATATATATATATATGAGATATAAGATCATTGCATGTTGTATGAATATTAAGGAATGAATATGAGTAAGTGGAGAATATGTATATTCATGAATTATGAGCAATTCTTGTCATGTTGTGATTATAACAATGCACGGTAAATAGTTGTTTTTATTTGCATTCAACTTACTAAGCTTTATGCTTACTCTCTCTCCTTTCCATTTTTCTTATAGTACTGCCTAAATAGCTCGAGCATCAAAGAACGCCAGAGGCATCGCTCACACTATCCATAAAAGCACTTGGTATAGTTTGTTTAATCTTTCGAATATGGCATGTATAGGATTTTATTCTGTTGTCAAGTGTCATATTATTTTGGAGCCAAATGTGTTGGCTTGCTTTAGAATTTGACTCTTTTTGTATAAGGCCATGAATGATGGCTGATATTGGAAGCTAATATATGAAAATTTTGAAGTTATTCATGAAGGTGCACTTTACTTAGTTAACTATATAGGACGTCAAATTGTGGTTATTTAGTTGATTATTTGTACCATGTTATGTATTGGGAAGTTTGGTAAATATTTGATCTTGTTTCAGGGTGGCTATTGGCTTGGAAGATAGCCCTATATTGTCCACACGGGTAGACACACGGGCATGTGTCTAGGCCATGTGTGACAGCAGTCCGCCCCATGGGCGTGTGGTTAGGCCGTGTGTTCCCTGCACCTTAGTTTGGCACAATTAAATGCCCAGTAATTTACTACACTAGCTGAGACACGGCCGTGTGTCTCAACCGCATAGAGGACACAACCTAGCACACGGACGTGTGCCACAGCCGTGTGATCCTTAAGAGTTGTTGACGTCAGAAATAAAATGCCAACGTTTTTGCGTACGGGCTGCGACACGGGAGTGTCATGGTCGTGTGAGGGACATAGGCTGAGCACTTAGGCGTGTGCCAGGCTGTGTGAAAACCCCTGTAAGTTCGATGTTAGAAAGTAAATCCTCACAGATATGAGGCATGGGTGTGTCCCTAGGTGCTTAGGCCATAAGAACCACACAGGCCTTCAGCACTACCATGTCTAGAGGACACAAGGGCGTGTTGCCTTTCTACACAGGCGTGTGCCCTATTTTTAGAGAATTTTCTTGAAAGTTTTCTAAGCGCTTGGATTGGCTCCAAATGGTTTTCTAAATAAATTTTGGGCCTCGTAGGTCCATATTAAGGTCTGTTAAGCAAAGTTTGAAAAGTTTTAAATTGGGATGGATTTCGTGGACTCGAGATTGTATGTTTGCATGTCTTTTAGTAAAGTAATGCCTTATACCTTGTTCTAGCATTGGATACAAGTAAGGGGTGTTACATTTAGTAGTATTAGAGCTATGGTTTCATCGATTCTAGGACTAACCTAGCTTGTACACAAGTTTAACTATACATGCCATAGTTGTAATATGATAGTGTGACGACTCCTGATGATTTTTAAATCATGTTTTTATATAGTAAATGGATCGTGAAGGAGCTATGGCGAACAATGTGGAAAGTAACACGCCAGCTTCCATTGAAAGGAATGTGCCAGTTGAAACTGCGCCCATGACGATAAGTTAAGGTGGAAGGGCGAGAGAAGCCTACCTCCAGATGATAAATGCTTGGTACACGGAGTTTATTCGTATGAATCCAAATACTCCACCTCCCCCACCTCCTTCGATTCCTCAGTCTACCCCTGTAGCTCCTCAATGAGCAAAAATGGTTAGATGAGAGAAACTTCTAGTGGATAAGATTAGAAAGCATGGGACTGAAGAATTTTAGGCAAACAAAGATGATGACCCAAAGAAGGTAAGATTTTGGTTAGAGAATACCATTAGAGTCTTTGATGAGCTATCATTCACGCCTGAAGATTGCATGAAATGTGCAGTGTCACTCCTACGAGACGCGGCCTACCAATGATGGAATACTCTCGTGTTGGTTGTACTGAAAGAGAGAGTGACCTGAAAATTCTTCCTGGAGGAGTTTCGCAAAAAGTATATTAGTCAAAGGGTTGCCTTTGTCGCCAAAGAAGAAAGAGGCAGTATGGGTTGTTGTGGATAGACTAACAAAGTCAGCTTATTACATACTAGTTTGTACAGACTACTTACTTGAGAAACTAGCCAATTTGTATGTTTCTGAAATAGTGGGACTGCATAGGGTGCCGTTGTCGATTATTTCAGACAGAGATCCGAGACTTACATCTCGATTTTGGACAAAGTTGCAAGAGGCATTGGGGAAAAATTGAATTTTAGCATGACTTTCCATCCTCAAACCGACAGTCAGTCAAAAAGAGTAATTCAGATTCTTGAAGACATGTCGCGATGTTGTATTCTCAAATTCCAAGGCAGTTGGGAAATGTACTTATCACTGGTTGACTTTGACTACAACAATAGTTATCAGTCGAGTCTAAAAATGGCGCCTTATAAGGCTTTGTATGGGCATAAGTGCCGAATGCCCTTGTATTGGTCAGAAGTTAAAGAAAATTAGAAACATGGGGTCGACTTAGTTAGAGAGACTGAAGAGAAGGTTAAGCTATTTCGTGATTGCTTAAGAGTCGCTTCGGATAGACAGAAATCCTACGCGGATTTGAAACGAAAAGAAATTGAGTTTCAAGTCAGGGATAAAGTGTTTTTGAAAGTGTCCACGTGGAAGAAATTCCTTAGATTCGGCAGGAAAGGCAAGTTCGCGGTTTATTGTACCCTAGGAGGTGACCGAGAGAATTGGACCAGTAGCTTACTTATTAGCCTTACCATCTGAGTTGGAAAGGATTCACGATGTCTTCTCTGTGTCTATGTTGTGCCGCTACCGTTCCGACCCTTCACATGTGATTACACCAATAGAGGTTGAGATTTAACCGGATATGACCTATGGTGAAGAACATGTTAAGATTTTGGCTCGGGAGGTAAAGAATTTGAGAAACAAAGGTATACCACTTGTGAAAGTATTATGGCATAGACATGGAGTCGAGGAATCTACATGGTATCCCGAGGAGGCTATGAGGGACCAGTACCTGAATCTATTCATTCGTAATATTTTTGGGGATGAAAATCCCTAAGTGGGGAGAATTGTAACAGGTCAATTTTGGGCTTAGTCAGAAAAGTAGTTTTAGAACCACAATTATGAGGTCGAGAAATTATTTTTATTATTATTTTATGTGTTATAAAATAATTATTTGAGTGCATGAAAATTTTGGTGAATTAATTTACGCGATTGAGTGCTTAATTGCGAAAAATGACTCGCATAAAGGGTAAAAGTTGTGAATTACTAGCAAATGGTGCTATATAACAAGGGAACCTAAATTGGGGGTCTTTAAAAACCAAATAGACCCCTCCATAGGTGATGGTCGGCCATGGGAGACAAGAGAAGAAGAAAAGTCAAAGAGTTAGGTGATTAGGTGACTAAATTGTTAATAAAATAAAATAAATAGTAAAAGTTGACATCTTTTCATCTCTCTTCTCTTCTCCACCAATTTTTCCTCAAGAAAAGTAGCCATGGCAGCTTGAAATTTGCAGCAACTTTAGACCCTCAACAAGTAAGTGATTTTTGTGACTTTTCTTAGTAATTTTTGTAGTTTTGGGACCATTGTAGCATGGGCCATCTATTGAGGGGGCTATTTTGCAAAATGGTTAAGAGTTTAGAATTTTAGCATGAGAACACTTGTGTGGTTTGCTGGAATTTTATGGAAGAAAATGAATGTAGGTTGTTAAATAAACAACTTTTCTCAAGTGAAGTACATGGAAAACACATAAATTGGACATAGTTGTAAAGTTGATAAATTGTGTAGTAACTACATGAAATAATGGAAATTGTGGGCTGCCATAAGAGTGAAAAGAGTACGGTTAGGCTTGTTTAATAAGGAAATTTGATAAAAATCAATTTCCGAGGCTAGGGGTAAAATGATAATTTTGCTAAAGTATAGGGGCAAAATGGTCATTTTTCCATATTATGAATTTTAAATTGTCTAGATCAATACGGTGATTAAATTAGTGAATTTTATCCATCCAAGAGTACGAAACCCGAATCTAGACCAGGGGAAGGCTAAGCAAACGGATTAAATCGAGAGCCATTCACATTTTGTATACCGAGGTAAGTTGGGTGTAAATATTGCAACTTTCTTTTATGCCTATACATTGAATTGTTAATATTGCATAAAACGTTAATTATGCCTATGGAATGATAAAATGAGATTTTATAGTGAAATCCCGATGAGACCGTAGGAATAGATTGGATAATGGTGCCGTGGAACTAGGGCCATACGAGAGCTAGTGTAAGACCATGTATGGGACATGGCATCAGCCTCGAGATATGTTCTAGTGTAAGACCATGTCTGGGACATGGCATCGGCCTCGAGATATTTGCTAGTGTAAGACCATGTTTGGGACATGGCATCGGCAAGGATAGAGGGGAGCCAGTGTAAGACCATGTTTGGGACATGGCTGGCCTCGATATGAGAGAGTCAGTGTAAGACCATGTCTGGGACATGGCATCAGCATCGAGATATGCGCTACAGTAAGACCATGTTTGAGACATGGCATTGGCACGGATAGAGCAGAGCTAGTGTAAGACAATGTCTAGGACATGGCATCAGCCTCGATATGAGAGAGTCAGTGTAAGACCATGTCAGGACATGGCATTAGGTCAATATGTGCACTAGTGTAAGACCATGTTAGGGACATGGCATCGATGATGAGACGAAAGCTAGTGTAAGACCATGCCTGGGACATGGCATCAGCCTCGACTTATGAGCAAATGTAAGACCATGTTTGAGACATGGCGTCGGGGTTTACCCTATGTTGGAGGCTATCGAGTATCCCTTCGTATTTTATGGAGTTCCACGGGATATCTATAGTTTATGTTAACAAGATAAGTTATGACCTTGTTGTGAGTGATACAGGTACTTGTATGATATATATATATGAGATAAGTTATGGCATCGGCCTGGATATAAGAGAGTCAGTATAAGACCGTGTCTAGGACATGGCATCGGCACCGATAGAGGAGAGCCAGTGTAAGACCATGTCTAGGACATGGCATCAGCCTCGATATGAGAGAGTTAGTGTAAGACCATGTCTGGGACATGGCATCAGCCTCGATATGAGAGAGTCAGTGTAAGACCATGTGTGGGACATGGCATCAGCCTTGAGATATGTGCTAGTGTAAGACCATGTCTGGGACATGGCATCAGCACGAATAGAGGAGAGCTAGTGTAAGACTATGTCTAGGGCATGGCATCGGCCTTAATATGAGAGAATCAATGTAAGACCATGTCTGGGATATAGCATCGACTCGATATGTGTGCTAGTGTAAGACCATGTCTGGACATGGCATCGACAATGAGACAAGAGCTAGTGTAAGACCATTTCTGGGACATGGCATCAGCCTCGACATGTGAGCTAGTGTAAGACCATGTCTGCGACATAGCAATGGTGTTTACCCTATGTTCGAGGCTATAGAATATCCCATCATATTCTATGGAGTTCCACGGGATATCTATAGTTTATGTTAACTAGAAAAGTTATGACCTTGTTGTGAGTGTTACTGGTACTTGTATGATATATATATGAGATATAAGATTATTACATGTTGTATGAATATTAAGGAATGAATATGAGTAAGTAAAGAATATGTATATTCATGAATTATGAGCAATACTTGTCATGTTGTGATTATAACAATGCACGGTAAATAGTTGTTTTTATTTGCATTCAACTTACTAAGCTTTATGCTTACTCTTTCTCCTTTCCATTTTTCTTATAGTGCCACCTAAATAGCTTGAGCATCAAAGAACGTCAGAGGCATCACTCACACTATCCATAAAAGCACTTGGTATAGTTTGTTTAATCTTTTGACTATGGCATGTATAGGATGTAACACCCCAAACCCGGCCCAGACCTTACGGCCAAGTCTGATGTGTCACATTGAAGTGTTTTTTGAAAATCGTGTTTTCATTGAAAACCCTTCTTGATGTTTAAAACCTCTTACCGTTAAACTTGTATAAAACCTTAACTTGTGTTTATTTTTTTCCAAAACGTGGTTTATTAAAGTAATCATCCCCTTTCAAACATTGTTAAAAAATTTGTGTAATTTTATGGAAAATTTGTGAACGCTTGTAACCCCTTTGTAACCTTTATAAAGCATGTTATTTTGAAAACGGCTTAAGTATCAGAAAATTTGACCTTTTTCGTTATGACTTAAAGTGAATGGAAGCTGGGCACCAGGTAGGATTCCAGAAAAGAGGACGTGAGTCGAATAGACTACTTAAGTACCAAGCTCTTCTTGGATCCACTCCTAGACATGCACACTACCATTGCCACACTTTAACTATTTGAAATATTTATCTACAAGATCATTTAAAATTGCGGAAGCTTTGCTTGGTTATCGTGTTATTTTGAAAACAAGTAACTTTTATAAAAACCACGTCTTAAAATCATTTATTTTCAACTCGATTTAAATAATATCCTACGTAAGCTAAAACCAATTTAAATAAGTAAAGAATAAAAACCCAAAATAAAAGTAATTAAAGATGCCCTTTTTACAACCCAAAACCAGAAATAAATAATTAAATCTTTATTCAAATAGGTAACTTAATTAGAAATCCAATAGTCCAGTCCATGTGGCCACTCTGAATCCCTCCCAGCTCCAAGTCCACCAATCTAAGGCTCACCTACAAGGATGGAAGGAAAAAGGGGTGAGTTTGGAAAACTCAGTGTGTACAGAAGCCTATCCAAAGCCCAAGTCAACTCAAGCCCATTGGGCCTAAGCCCTAACAGTAACATCAGATACTGGGCCGAAGCCTTATACAGATAACAGATACTGGGCCAAAGCCCTATGACAGATAATGGGCTGAAGCCCTATTCAGATAACAGTTTGGCCCATAGGCCCATAACAATACAGAACAGTAAATAGTATGCATGCAACCCAATTGGGGAGACTACTCAACCCACCAACCGCTACACACCACCCGTACCAGCCAACACACCACGTGGGGAGACTACTCAACCCACCCATCCGCTACACACCACAGAATTTGCAGCGAGGCTGCCAGATATTGTGACAGAGTCACCAGATACAGATATTGTGGCGAGGCCACCAGAACAGATATATGTGGCAAGGCCACCAGAACAGATATATGTGGCAAGGCCACCAGAACAAATACATATGTGGCGAGGCCACCAGATTGCAGCGAGGCTGCCAGAATGCTTCCTCCAACATAAACCCAAACCCCATGCAGCAGGCATACATGCTATGACATATAACATACAGAATCACATGCATCAGATATATACATATGTTATGAGATATGACATGCAGAAACAGAAAATCATACATTTCATACAGAATTTACCCTAGGGGTATAAAGGTCATTTTACACTTAAGGGTAAAATGGTAATTTTCCATACTTAGGGGTATTTTAGTACTTGTTCCAATATTACGAGTTTTATGCATGTTACAGTCACATATAAGCTTTAGTTCCATCTTAGCAGTCAATTTAACAGATTTTAACAATTTCAGTCACTGGGCCCTAAAACTCCTAATGGGCCCTACAGTGTCTATTTAGCAAATTAAGCCCATTCAGCCCAAATTTCCTATCTAGCTACTAGTTTTAGCAGTTCTGATACTACAGTCTAATAGAACACATTTATTTCCTATTTTTACCTATATGGGCCCGAAAGCCCGTGAGCCCATGTTTGGCCCATCGAGACCCAACTTATCGAGTTGCGCGAAATTGCACACTCAACTAACTTACCACTTATGGTTACAGATCTCAAGATTTCCAATCATCTTGTGAGCATTCGCACACTCACAAGCCCACATAATACCATCTTTTCGGTTACTTGGCCTTTGCCGAATTAGACTAAAGAAGGGTTCGATACACACCTGATTACAACGAACGATGATGATATCTGCTCCAACTCAATCCTATATTCCATTACTAAAACATTAGACCACGAATCAATGATAACTAAATTTAACATACTCTTACCATATTCGGGCATCCATGAACAAGGCCCTAAATCCTTACCTTTGCTGAAGTTGATATCCAAATCTGGATCCGAACGCTCCACTGATCCAAGCCCTTAGTCAGCAGCCTTTAACCCTTACAAGCACAGAGTAAAATAATTGGTAACAGCCCCTTAAAGCCTTAGGCACTATTTCGACAGCCTCCCTAAACACATAGGGATTCCAACTTTTCCAAATCCCAAAAATAAGAATAGATCACAGTCAAGTCATTCATATCACCAACTTATATCCACGGTCAAACTAGCCCAATCATCACGCAAGTTAGTCATTTACCCACGAAGGGCAAAACAGTCATTTAACACCTAGGGGCAAAATGGTAATTTTACCCCACAGGGGTATCTCGGTAATTCTACCCTACAGGGATATTTCAGTAATTCTACCCTAAAGGGGTATTTCAGTAATTCTACAAATCAAGGGTAAAACAGTAATTTTACAGATCAGGGGTAAAATGATAATCTTACAAATCAGGGGTAAAATGGTAATTTTACAAATCAGGGGTAAAATGGTAATTTTACAAGTCGAAGGTATTTCAGTAATTCAGTAAACTAAAGCATTCTAAACAGAGATAACAATGCAAATGGGCCTAGGGCCCATTCTCGGCCCAAATAGGACCACACGCTTGTGTGGCCCTTTTAGCCCAAATTTAGCTACAGATATGCGATTCACCTAGTCTAGTCCAATATTTACTATACAATTAAACAACTTGTCCAAATGGCCCCGTAGGCCCATTGGGCCCACATGGCCCCTTCGGCCCATCGCCGCCCGAAGTAGCCGTCCTACCGCTAGAGTAGTGAAAAATACACACCTGATAGGAGACTGAAGTTAATCCGCGCTCCAAACACTCTTAGCCGATGCCCAACCCAAACGGGCACGCCATAAAGCGAAAGGGATTAGCCAAGAAGGCTGTGCCTACTCTCCTCCTGGTTTGCTCTATTTAAAGCTAGCTCCTCACCTGCTCTCATGTTAGCTTTTCGATGTGGGATTCTCCATCAAACCCCCCAAAATTAAAGCATTAGCAAAATAATCAACCTTTGCGTGCAACGGGATTCGAACCAAAGTCCTCTCAGTAACCCTGTCATGCCATCACCACTCGGACACAAGCTCATTTGTGTCATAAGTCCAACACATTTAACTTTAAAGCTCACCTACTTGCTTCCAGATTTATTTAAAAGAAAAACAAAAATAAATTGCAAGAGCCAAGACTTGAACCTTGGACCCTTTGCTTCCTTGTCCCCTAAGTGGCGCTACTTTGCCACTACACCACATTCCTTTTTTGTGTCTTATTACACACATAATTCCTTACAACTCCTCTTTTCCAAGTCCTCTATTCCTTAAGTCCAAAAATCCAAGAATTCTCCGGGTTTTTAACCAACACTTGGGCCTTCCATAGGCCCAATAACACACTCCAAACACGAATTACACATCCATATATCAAAATTTCAACATTACACCAAATATCACAAAAATCCCGGAATCCCAAAAATTAGCCCAAGACTTTTCCCCACACTATGAATCCTTCGCAGTTCACTAAAATACCACATTAACCCATTAATAATAACCTTCCATAACAGAATTCAACACATCAATAATTTTATTTCGAACTATCTTACACCCGCACCCAGGCCCAAGGCCTAATACTTCTAGGCCCAAATTCAAGGTGTTACATAGGATTTTATTTTTTTGTCAAGTGTGTAACACCCCTTACTTGTATTCGATGTCAAAACGGTGTATAAGGTATTACTTAACTAAAATTCACACAAAACAATCAATTTTAAACAATCAAAATACGTCCCAATTTGAAACTTTTTCAGACAATGATCTACAGGCTTCATCTACGAGGTCTAACTTGTGGTTTAGAAACAATTCGGGGCTATTTCAAACATTTAGAAATCTTTTATGAAAATCCTCTATAATTAGGGCACACGCCCATGTGAAAGGGCAACACGCCCGTGCGACCTCTAGACATGGTCATGTTGATAGCCCGTGTACCTCACACGGCCTGCACTATCGAGGGACAAGCCCATGCTCCTCACTCGTGCAAATTTATTTCCCAACATCAACCTACAAAGGCTTTCACATGGATTGGCGCACGCCCGTGTGCCCAGTCTGTGTCCTTCAAATGGCCATGACGCGCCCATGTCGCGGCCCGTGTGCAAAAACCTGGATATTCTATTGTTGATGTCATCATTCGCACAGCCATGGCACATGCCCATGTTCTAGCCGTGTCCTCCACACGATTGAGACACATGGCCGTGTCTCATGCCCGTGGGAGAACCTGATGGCATTTAATGCTACCCATGCAAGTTGCAGGGGACACACGGTCAAGCCACACACCCGTGTGTCTACTCGTGTGGGCAATATAGGGCTATTTATTAAGCCCTTAGCCACCCTGAATCATATACAAACAAAACCCCAATCTACATACATCATAACATAGCGCTAATACTCATCTAAATGCCCCTAAATAGGTATTCATATATCAACCAACTCAAGTCCAAAATGCATGCATAAACTACTAAGCAAATTTGCACTAATTCTATATGAATTAATCTCATTTCATTAAGCAACTTGAATGGTTTTAGGCCAATTCCAAAGGCCATTTACAAAATGAACTTAGTAACATAAATGGCCAACACAATTGGCTTACTAATAGGTCTTACAACAAAATGACTATCTACCTTATGCATGCCATTACCCAAATACAAAATGCAGTTGTACCGAATGTTCTAATTGATAGTGCGAGTGATGCCTATGATGTCTATGGATCCTCAAACTAGTTGGGCGGCACTATAAAGAAAAGAAGAAATAAAAGAGGTAAGCATAACACTTAATAAGTCTATATGGAAACAAGTTTATACCAAAACCATGCCTTAGACAATTAACTATGGCATCAAGCATACCAATACTCCAATTGTGGGTTCACTTACTCTTCTCGCCGTTTGTCCAACATTCTCAACACGATTCTACGAATATAGCTCATAATGATTAGCACATACCATCACTGCACTTATCTATCATCACATCTCATACAGACTTTCAATCAAGAAATTTCACAAAAACATGTCCATGCAAGAAAAGTTCATGCATAGTCATTCATAATGACATTAGCAATAATAAGATGAATTCTGCACTTAGCCCATCATCCTCAATAAGTTACAGTGGTATCACACTTAGCCCACCTTTCGTAATTAAAATACGGTGGTATCACACTTAGCCCACCTTTGTTAATTTGTTTCAGATGGTTCCGAACTTAGCCCATCGACAATGGTCGTCAACCAAGCGAATTGATCTTATTTCGCTAATTTCAACGATTCCCCGGTGGTTCGTACATAGCCTACCTCTATTCATAATTTGCAGAAATTTAATCGTACTCCCACTTATAACGATTTCATTACTTATCCATAACACTTAACCACACATCATATAAGACATTCATGAGCAAAAATATCAGTAAAAAGGGTATCATTCATATATAAACTTACCTTAGTACACAAAATGCCAGAAAAGTGGAATTTACTATGAAGCCTTGCCCTTGCCTTGGTCAAGGTTGACTCCACGCTCTCCTTGATCTATATGAATACAATTTTATCCATTTAATTACTAAATTAATTAAAACAATCCAAAAATTCACTATTTGGAAAAAATGACCATTTTGCTCCTAGTCTCTTGGCAAAATGACCATTTTACCCCTAGTCTCTATAACAGTCCAATATAATGGAAGAGCGTTATCCAAAATTATTCATCGGTAAGATTTTTGGGGACGAAAATCCCTAAGGGGGAGAGTTGTAACAGCCCGATATAAACCTTAAACGGGACGGTGGTTTCGGGACCACGAATCTGAGTCAAAAAAATAATTTAAAATTATTTTCCGTGTTTATTTTGTGTGAATTTATATCTGTGAAATTTTCGTGATTTAATTTGGTCGTTTAGGTATCCGATTAAATAAAAGGACTTAATAGCGTAAAAGGGAAATTTTGTGGTTATTTGTAAAAGGGCCAAATTGTTGTTGTTCTTTTAATATGGATGTTTTATGTTGCAATTATGCCATTGGCCAAATGAATGGATGGCATTAGGCATATGTTATATAGTTTCCATATTATTTTATTAAGGTTAAAAATGTAAATTAAACATTAAGTAATATATGTTATATTATAACATAAAAAAAAAAACAAAATACAAAGCCATTTAGTGTTTTATCATGTTCTTGCCGAAACAAAAGAAAGGAAAATGGGGTTTTAAGCTTTCAAATATTCGGCCATCTTTCAAGCTCGATTCAATGTACGTTCTTAGTCGGTTTTTCACAATTTTTTGTTTTTGAGATCGTTGCTTAGTAATCTTCAAAACCTAAGCTTTGATTTTTTTATTTTGATGAATATTTTGAATTTTGCCATTGATGGGAGCTTGTGATTTTTATGGTTTGATGATGAATTATTGAAGATATGGATTGGGTTAAGATATATTATAAAGGAATTTTTTATGATTTTGAGTAATTAGAACTTAATTGCAAAAATAAAAATGTTGGGGGACTAAAATGTGAAATTGGTGAAAAATATAGGTCTATTTGGGCACTAGGGGTATTTGGCCTACCCTAGATGTGATTAATTTTGCATAAATTTGTGTTTTGTGCATTAGGGACTAAATTGTAAAAATTGTAAATGTCAGGGGTAAAATGGTAATTTGCCCATTTATGTTTTTGGACTAAATTGAATGAAAATATGTTTGAGTGAGCTTAATTTGAATATGTTTAGATCAAGAATTAAATAAATCGGAATGGATCGAGGAAAAGCTAAAGTTGTCAACTAGTCGTCCCGTTTCATTTTTCGTCATCTGAGGTAAGTTATAAGCAAATAGAGATTATTTATTCGACTAAAATGAACTTTACATGTACATATATATATGCTGAAATGTTATGATAGTATAATTATATATGTATAGCCGAATGTATGTTCAACTATTGGCTTTGTTTGTGAAATTGGTTACATTGCAAGATAAGGACTATTGGCATGTAGATTTGGTCTTGGTAATTTAAAGTATTGAACAAATGGGTATTGCAACATATGTATAAATATACATTCGTGATATTTAGTAAGTGAAGTGTAAATGAAAGTTAATATTCGAAATCGGCTTAAGTGAAATTATATGTTTGTATTGGCATTTAGTAAAATTAAAAATGATCTTTGAAATGAGCATAAGTAAAAGGTAAACTTTATATTCGGCCAAGGTTATAGAAGCTGATTATATGAGTGGTATTTTATGCTTCTACTAAACAAAAGGATTGGATGCAAATTTAGTAAGTGGCTCTGTTATTTGTGTATCAACTATTGAATATACTGTAAAAGTAAGTTGATGCTTATGCTACATTTGGCCGAATACATGTAGATTGATTGCATTTATACATGAGTATGAGCCATAAGTTTTAATATAGTTATTGATTTTGGTTTCATGGTACAAGTTCGATTTGTACAATATACAATTTTATATACATTGAAGTCAAATGTGAAGGAGTTTGATATACAATGTTTCCAAATTCGTTTTGATCGATTTACGACATTCAAAAGTCCCGTATGAACCTTAGGAATAGCTAGGATACATATGTCATGACATAGAATTTTGAATTATGTGTGCGAGTAAGACCATGGCATCGATATGTGATTCTGATATATGTGTGCGAGTAAGGCCCTGTCTAGGACAGTGGCATCGATTTGTGGTTACATGTAAGACCACGTCTGGGACGTTGGCATTGTACAACAACTGCGATTTTCTTAGTGTCCTATCCAATTCCGAATGGTTCATCGGGCAAAGGTATAGCGAGTTTGAGTGTGTAAAATGAGGTAAATGTCAAGTATGAACTAATATGTTACCTACTTGAGAAAAGGTAAGTAAACATCTTGACAAATTGTTATAAAGTTTGTAAGTGCAAATAAAGAAAATGTGCGTATATGATATGTGAAATTGGTTTTGTGGATAGGTAGTAAGTATGTTATGAATAATTCTTATGGATGTATAATTATGATGAAACATATATATGTGTTTGATTATACGATAGTATGTATATATGAAATCATAATGTGACATATGAGCTTATGCGTTTATGATATGTGAACTAGATTTGTGATGATTATTTAGTTGTGAAGGTAAATGATAGAATGATAATTTAGTTACATGAGCATTCGGCCCAAGTGGTAATTAAGAACGAATATATATATGTTATGAATTTTATATGTCTAGATTTAAATGCGTTATAATATTATAAGTTGTCTTGGTTTAATTCGGTTGATAATATTATTAAGTTGTTTATTTGTTTATGACTTACTAAGCTTTGATAGCTTACTCTGTGTTTTCGTTTTTACTCTATTTCATAGATTTTGAATTCAAGTCATGAGCTTGGGAATAGTTAGAGAAGCTTATCACACTATCGACTGTTTTCTTCGGTATTTTTATAAGCTGAATTTTGAATCTATGGCATGTATAGGTTAATTTATATTTAGTTATGTTTGAAGTGGTGTATATATATAAGCCATGAGAAAATGGCTTGTTATTTTTGTTGAGTGAGGTTTCAAGTTTGATTACGCTATGATTACTGATTAGGTTTGGTTAGTGATTTTGTCTGCATATATTTGGTTAACTCGACTATGTTGTGTGCATAGATAAAAATAGAATTAAACTTAGTTGTTATGCTATGTTAAGGTAGCATAAACAGCCTATGATTAATTCACCTTTGCCAAGTATGATGTAAAGCTGGTTTTATAATTAGCTTAATTTAAAAAAGTTATATGTACTTTAATTCATATGATGGGTGATTGTATAATGTTGGCTCGGTAATAAGGTAAATTGATTAATAGATTATTGATTGTGATATGGCTATTTCTAATAAGGTTTGTAATGACAAAGTACGACTATGTTTCGTGAAGGTATGTTTGGACGTTTAGGATAATATAATGTGTATATTTATTAATGTTAAACAATTGCAAAATGGTGTATATATATGTGTGGCATTTGGCTATATAGTCTAGCTTGTTTGATTAAGTAAATATTTATTTAAGCTTGTGGTTAAATGACATAATTTGTATTACATATATGATAAATTTTGCTAACCGAATAAGTGAACAAATGAATTGATCATGCATTTATAATTTTGTTATGTTGTTGTATATATATTATGATATGTTTAAATTAATAATTATACTTTGAAATGTTTCGTAGTTTGTTTGAATAAATGATGATTGACAAAATGGTTGGAATATAAGAAATGTTATATGCGCATAGTAATAGAGAAAATGATAGTGGACATTGGACAATGCATATGTATTTAGCGGGTTTTAATATTCAGCTAATATATTGGTGATTGGCCATAAGAATAGTAATTCAGGTTATAAAATAATAAAATAATTATAAGTGAGTTTCAAAAAAAAAAATACGTTTGTACTATGTGTATTATTGATTTAAGAATTGTTAAACTGAGGTTACAAATGTATACCTTCAAATATGTTTTGAGTGACTATATGATGGTATGGAAGTTGTATCTTTTCCGGTAATGCCTTATGACCCTAATTCGGCGACGGGTATGAGTTAAGGGTGTTACAGTCTCTTAGCAACCTGACCATTTTGGCCCTAAGCTTGGAAATAGATTTTTATTGAACTTCCTTATTCACCAAGCCAAATCTACCTCTTTTATTCACATGAATGCCCCAAATTCCCATTATTTCACATAATTATTCTCTATTTAGCCACTCTACAACTAAGCCCAAATTAGGTGGTTCCTATGAACATCTTTTTCCAAAAGTTGTTTATTTAACAACTATAACTCATTTAACTCCATAAAATCCCAGCAAACAATAGTTATTCAATTATGGTGAATCTCTAAGCCTTCAACCATTTTACACAATACACCCCTCAAAATGTAGCTCAAGCTACAAGGGTTCCAAAAATGCAAAAATAACCAAGAAAGGTCTTAAAATCACTTACCTTTGAGGGCTAAATATTGCTGCAAATTTTCAAGCCTCTAAACTATTTTCTTGCTGCAAATTTTGGTGGAAGAATGAAGGAGATGAAAATAAAATAATGTTTTAATATTTTTAAACCAAACTAGCCAAATAGGTCACCTAACCCCATAAAGTTTTGACTTTTAAGGCATTTCCTTGTCCCTATTACCTCCCTATGGCTGACCACCTCAAAAGAGAAGGGCTATTTTCCCTTTAAAACCTCCAAACTTTAATTCAAAATCTAATTAGCACCATTAACAATTAAATTACAACTTTTGGCCCTTACGCGATTTAGTCCTCTTTTACGATTAAACCCTCTATCATGTAAATTAATTCACCAAATTTTTCATGCATGCATATAAAAATAATACATCACATAATTTAATACTAAACTAATTTTCTTAAACCCTTGGGAAGTGATTCTAAAATCACTATTCTGACTAGCCCCTAAATCTGGTTGTTACAAAGTTTCATATTATTTTGGAGCCAAATATGTTGGCTTCCGTTAGAATTTGACTCTTTTTGTATAAGGCCATGAATGATAGCTAATATTGGAAGCTGATATATGAAAATGTTGAAGTTATTCATAAAGGTGCACTTTACTTAGTTGACTATATGGGACGTTAAATTGTGGTTATTTGGTTGATTATTTATACCATGTTATGTATTGGGAAGTTTCATAGATATTTGATCTTGTTTCAGGGTGGCAATAGGCTTGGAAGATAGCCCTATATTGTCAACACGTGAAGACACAAGGGCGTGTGTCTAGGTCGGGTGTGACACACGGTCAGCCCCACGGGCGTTTGTCTAGGTCGGGTGTGACACACGGTCCGTCCCACGGGCTTAGTTTGGCAAAATTAAATGCCCAGCAGTTTACCACACGGGCTTAGACACGACCGTGTGTCTCAACCATGTGGAGGACAAGGCATAGCACACGAGCGTGTGCCATGGCCGTGTGATCCTTAAGAGTTGCTGATGTTAGAAACAAAATGCCAGGATTTTAGCACACAGGCTGTGACACGGGCATGTCATGGCCGTGTGAGGGACACGGGCTGAGCACAAAGGCGTGTGCCAGGCTATGAACCCCTGTAGGTTTGATGTTAGAAAATAAATCCACACGGATATAGGGCACGAGCGTGTGCCTAGGTGCTTAGGCCATGTAAACCACACAGGCCTTCAGCACGGCCATGTCCAGAGGCCAAAAGGACGTGTTGTCCTTCTACACAGGCATGTGTCTTATTTTTGGAGAATTTTCTTGAAAGTTTTCTAAGCGCTTAGATTGGCTCCAAATGATTTTCTAAATAAGTTTTGTGCCTTGCAGGTCCATTAAGGGCTGTTAAGGAAAAGTTGAAAAGTTTTAAATTGGGACGGATTTCCTGGACTCGAGATTTTATGTTTGCATGTGTTTTAGTAAAGTAATGCCTCATACCCTGTCTTGGCGTCAGATACGGGTAAGGGGTGTTACATTTATCATATGAGCTTACTAAGCTATTAAGCTTACTTCATTTTTTCCATATTTTATAGTGTTTTGAAGCTAGCTTTGATCTGGGGATTGTCAAAGACTTCATCGCACTATCGGACTTCTATTTTGGTACTTTTGAAATTGTATATAAATGGTATATGGCATGTATAGGCTATGGCCTTTTGGTATGTTTGATAAATATGTATTTGGTCATTTGGTATGGCTTGTTAATGACTGATATTTTGATGTATATTTCGGTATTGTTGTTGTTGAGGTTTTATTGTGCAAATGGTTATTTAGTATGTGGAGTATAGTTGCTGAGAAATACCTTGTTGTGGCTTGGTTTTAAATGATGAATTTGTTGATTAGAAGATAAGTCATATATGTGAATTATGGTTAATTAATCATGTTGATTTGCTATGTTTTTGGCTAGGTAAATGATATTGAAATGGGTATTGAAATGGATGGAATTAAAATGGCATGATTTGTGCATGAAATGATATTGTTTGGCTACCTATTTGTGTATTGAATTGGTACCATTGGTGCTTGTGTAGGTTTGCATAATTGGGGTGGCAAAATGGCTTGGTAAATAGCCTATTATTGTCCACACGGGCAGAGACACAAGCATTGTCTCAGCCGTGTGCGACATACGGTCATGGTACATGGCCGTGTGTCCCCTGAAGCATTTAGCAAAAACAAGTCAGTGAGTTACACGACCTAGACACATGGCCGTATGGTTGGCTTTCTAACACAAGTTAGACAGTTAAACGGGATAGGACACGATCTGGGACACAGCTATGTGCTCCCATTTCACATATCCACACGGCTTGTGACACGGGCGTGTCTGGTGGCCATGTGTGACACACAGCCTGTTCACACGGACGTGTGTCCTCTACTCTGAGAAATTTTTTAAGTTTTTCAGAAGTGACCCTAACTTAACCACCTTTATTGCATGTTTAGGGACCCGTAGGCTCATTTAAGGAATAATATGATTGTGTTTGAATGAGGAATGTTTATGAATGATAATGATTGAGAAATGAATGTGTATTTGTGTAATAAGTTTAGTAATGCCTCTCAACCCTATCCGATGACGGATACGGGTTACGGGTGTTACACTATGAGCTTCATGTAAGATTCTCTAAATGAGCTTTGGATTCTTCGGTATACAAACTCTACCTCTCAATAATAAACAATCATCAGGTCTTATCTGAAATTATGAATTAGAAGTCGACTCACACTGTACCTGTTTAACTAACAAATTGTCATCACATTTTTTAGCTTCAAAACTCTATTGTAAAAACATCGGTTTAGCTTTTAACTTAGCTAAAATTGAGCTATCATCAGATAATGTCAGTTGCGTATTCATCACATACAAAGCAAACAAGGACTTTCTACTCAAGGCATCAGCAATTACGTTCGCTTTTCCCGGATGATAATCAATGATCAACTCATAATCTTTCAACAGTTCGAGCCATCTACGCTGTCTTAGATTCAGATCTTTCTGTGACATTAAATATTTTAAACTCTCATGATAAACAAAGATGTGACATTTTTCACCGAAAAAATGGTGTCGCTAACTTTTGAATGCAAACACAATAACTGCCAACTCTGAGTCATGTGTCGGATAGTTCTTTTTGTGTGGCTTTAACTGCATGGAAGCATAAGCTTTTACTTTTCATTCCTATATCAAAACACAGCCTAAACCATTTAAAGATGCATATCTGAAAATCATAAATTCTTTACCCGATTAAGGTTGAACCAAAACTGGTGCTTCGGTTAACAGTGCTTTCAATTGATTAAAACTTTGCTGACATTTTTCAGACCATTCAAACTTTACATCTTTTTGTAATAGCCGCGTCATCAGTGTAGCTATCATTGAGAACCCTTTGACAAATCTTTAGTAATAACCAGCTAATCCCAGAAAACTTCTAACTTCTGATATGTCTCTTGGTGGTTTCCAGTCAACAACTGCAGAAATTTTACTCAGATCAACTTTGATGCCTACAGCCAATACTATATATCCTAGAAAACTGACTTTCCAAAGCCAAAACTCACATTTGCTAAATTTGGAAAATAATTGTTTATCTCTCAGAGTTTGCAACACAATCCTCAAGTGTTTAGCATGTTCAGACTCATCTCAAGAATAGATCAAAATGTCATCAATAAATACCACAACAAATCTGTCTAAATGCAGTCTAAAGATTCTATTCATCAAATCCTTAAATACTGCATGTGCATTAGTTAAACCAAATGACATCACAAGAAATTTATAGTGTTCGTACCTAGTTTTAAATAAAGATTTCGACACATCTGAATCTTTCACTCGTAGCTGATAATAACAAGAACGAAGATCAATCTTCGAGAATATTGTAGCATCTTTCAACTGATCAAATAAATCATCAATGTGGGGTAGTAGATATTTGTTCTTCATTGTAACTTTGTTGAGCTGATGCTAATCTATACACAATCTCATTGATCTATCCTTTTTGTTAACGAATAGAACCGTTGCACCCTAAGGTGAAAAACTAGGTCGAGAAAACCCCTACCTTTCAATTCTCTCAGATGTGCTTTCAACTCTTTCAACTTAGTAGGAGCCATTTAGTAAGGTGCTATCGATATTGGTGATGTCCCTGTTACTAGTTCAATAGCAAACTCAACCTCTCTGACCAGTGGTAAACTAGATAACTCCCCCGAAAAAACAACAGGAAACTCGCAAACTACGAGTACTCATTCAAGCTTCGATTCAAACACTTTAGTATCCAACACATATGCAAAGTAAGCATTGCAACCTTTTCTCACATATTTCTGCGCTGACATAGCTTATATAACCATAGCAAACCACTCAAACTATCTAATTTAATATGAAGTGTTTAATTGTTCTGACATTTCATTACAATAAGCTTTCGTCTAAAATTTACCACAGAGTCATGTAGAGTTAGCTAATCCATGCCCAGAGTCACATCAAACTCATCAAACGGTAACAACATCAAATCACTCAAAAAACTGTAACCCTAAGTCATCAAAGGGCAATTCTTGCAAACTTTATCAAATAGCATACTAACCTAAAGGGTTCGATACTTTTAACCACAAATTTAGTGGACTCAAGAGGTAAATTTTTACTAGATACTAAATTCAGAAAACCTATGAATGGGTTAATCCTGGATCAATCAAAGTAGTAACATCAATATCATAAATAGAGAAAGTATCGGTAATAACATCTAGAGGAGAAGCAACCTTACGAGCACGAAAAGAATAAGCCCTAGCTAGTCCTCATGCCTTAGATCTTATAGCAGAGTTTTTCATCACATCACGGCTACCACTCACATTTTCAGTATTACGAGGTGGTCTACCTTTTGCAGCTGTGTTGCTCGGTCTCATAATTTAAACTTTCTCTTTCTCAAATTTCTCTGGGCAATCTCTATGATAGTGATCGAAAGAACCACATCTAAAACACGCTCTATTCTTCACTCAACACTCGCCATAATATAGTCTGTTACAGTGCTTACACTAGAGTCTGGCATCTCTGACACTACCCGCACTTATTATAGATGTAGCTTGAGGTTTAGGACTGGAGCGTCGTGTACCTCTGTCTTTACTAGAATAACCCACAGAAGTTGTAGAATTGTTGTGATATTCTTTTTATTTCTTTGACACAGACTGCTAGGACTTCTTAGTTTATCTCTTTCTTGATTCTCTAGCTTCAAAATCATCACGTCTTTTCTCTTTACTCAGCTCCATGGCTTTATGTGCTCGATCAATCAATACAATGAATTCTTTCAACTTAAGAATTCCAGCCAGAAGCTTAATGTCCTTATGTAACCCTTATTTGAATCTTTTACACATGGCAGTCTTGGTCGGAATACATTCCTGAGCATATTTGCTTAGTCTAACAAATTCCCACTCATACTCTAGCACAGTCATACAACCCTATTTGAGCTCAATAAATCTTTTACGTTTCTAATCCAGAAACCTCTGACTTGTATATTTATTTCAGAACTCAGTCTAGAAGAATTCCCAAGTGATCCGCTCTCTTGGCACAATAGAAATAAACGTGTTACACCATTGGTAAGCTGAATCTTTCAATAACAACACTGCGCATTTAACACACTCAGTCAGTGAACAGGATAGCTCATCAAAAACACTGATTGTATTCTCTAACTAGAATTTAGCTCTCTTGGGATCATCTTGAATAGTAGCTCAAAATTCTTCAGCCCTGTACTTACATATCGTATCAACAGGCAGCTTACTAACTCAGATTTATTCCATACCATGAGGAATAACGAGAACTGGTTGGGGAGCAAGAAAGGGTGGAGGTTGTTAAGCACCCATATTCGTCCGTACAAACTCAATAAATCATTTTTTCATCATCTTGAAGAAGGATTCTTTAGCCTCTCCTCCCTGGCCCTTAGATACGAGCCTTGTACCGTGCAATGTTACTCTGTAAATGGAGGCTTAAGCTTTACTCTCTACCACATCAGAGTCAGCTCGGTGGAATGTCATTGCTATATAAAAACATGTTTCAAATAGTTAGGCGATATCACACTACCACAGGTTATATAATGGCATGTATAGCTAGACTCGTACGCACTACGTTCAATCTAAGAATCGACTAAACTGTAGCTCCAATACCAATAAATGTAACACTCCTAACCCGTATCTATCACCGAAACAAGGTTACGGAGTATACCAGAGTTTACAATACAAACAAATAGATTTTCTAACATTATATAACATATCAATAAACACATTAAAACCAAGTCAAAATATACGAGCCCTCGAGGCCCAAAATACATGTTAGAAACAAGTCGGGTCTAAATCAAAAAATCAAAGAATTTTTCAACTAATATTAAATTTTTTCAATACTACAGGGGTCACACGGTCAAGAGACACGCCCGTGTCTTGGCCCATATAACTCTCTAACTAGGTCACACGACCAAGCCACACGACCATGTGCTAGGCCATCTACCATTCGAGCATAACCTCACATGCTCGTGTGTTAGGCCCTGTGTTAAGCCGTGTAAGAGCCTGACTTGCAACCCTTTTAATGCTACAGGGGACATACAGCCGTGTCACCTAGCCGTGTATCACATAGGGCTGAGACACACGCTTGTGTCTATGCCTGTATGGATGAAAATCGGCTATTTTACAAGCCATTTTTCTCACCCAAACTAGCATGTACCTACAAGCACTTTTGCACATATAACCAAACCATAATAAGGCATCCAAATCAAGCATAAACAATATATATACATATGGCAAAGATTCATACAACCAGTATGCCCTTAGGCACCTCAAATGACAACATGTAATTATGCTTAATTATGCACTCTATTTGTCCAAAATACCCAACTAACTTATAGGAACAATAGTATTTATACATAGTATTTGGTTACCTTACCAAAACATACCTAATGGTACCAAATAACCACTCTATCAATAACCTTAACATACATATATGTCTTTTATATCAAAATACCAATTCACAACAAGTTATAAGACATATATATAATATGCACATTCAATTATTATTTCCCTTTCATCATTCAAACACATTAAGCAAATTATCAACCATATTAAGGCTAATATTTACATGCCAAATCTAAGCTCATAACATCATCAAGTGCCAAATCACAAGCCAAACCAAATGACCATATTCACAACCAAACATATAGCCCAACATTAGCAAAAATACCTATACATGACATTATAACCAAAATTAAACCAACCGAAAGTACCAAAAAAGTCGATGGAAAGTGGGATATAACTCCGATAAGCTTCCAACCTGAACGAGCTTCTAATTCACTATAAACACAAAAAATAACACGAAGTAAACATTTAAGCTTAGTAAGTTTGTATAACATTGAATTTAACTTATCATTTGATCAAATAATAGGTAAATAACAAAGCATATCAAAACTCAACTTGGCCAAAAGCCTAAGCACATATACGCCAACCATATTAGTCGTGTAAACTCATATATGGATTAATAATTGTGGATGAGCTCAACTGTAACACCCAAACCCGACCCACACGTTATGGTCAGATCTGGCCCGTCACATAGAAGTTACATTTGAAACACAATTGATTTTGTTGAAAACGTTTTGACATAAAGTTGAAAACTCCTTTTAACTGACAATGTCTTTTGTTCAAATCATTTGCTTAAAAATTACTCTTGGATATTTAATTAGTTATTTAATGTTTCGCAGAAGTCGTTATTGATAAAGCGAAAACGTGTGATTGTTTTCCAAAATAGTTATTAGTTTTGAAAACTTGATAAACTAATCTAACGATTTGAAACGATAAAAATAGCATAAATAAAGAAAGTTAAATCGAAACCTAAATTGGCCATACTACATAAGTGAAACCCAAACTGAAACTAAATAAAACAAATCCAGAAAGCAGAAACCATGTGGCCGCCCCGAGCCCCTCGCAGCTTCAAATCGTCTAAGGCTGAGGGTTACCTACACATTTAAAATAAAAGGTGAGTTTACGAAAACTCAGTGTGTAACTCTTGAACCAACGCAGTAATCATACAGGAAAAATAGACTGGGCCGAAGCCCTATGTAGAAAACAGATCAGTCCAGGCCTTAGCCCTATATAGAACAGTGTGGGCTCAAGCCCATTATAAAATTAGAACAGTAAATGAATGTAAGCCCAACCCAGCCCAACCACCACACCACTCGTACCAACCATCACACCATGTGGGGAATAACTCGACCCACCCAGCTAGCACACCAATACGCAGCCACGCTGCTAATAATAGATAACATGGCAGTGCCACTAGAATTAGAGTACGTGGCAAAGCCACTGGTAACACTGTTACGTAGCATATCAACTAAAACAAAACTAGCTCTAAATCATACCCAACCTCATGCAGAATGTCATGTCATACATATAATATGTGCATACAGAAGCTTATAATCATCAGTCAACCTATTTATAGGGGTATAATGGTCATTTTAAGCAGTCAGGGGTAACATGGTAATTTTACCCCTTAGGTGGTCATTAACCAAGTTTTGGAAATCTCGACACCTAATACGACCTCCTGAAAGGTCTTGCGTCGCTTCAAGCGACTCGAATAACCTATATGGTCAAAATAGTGTTTTTTGGCCCAAAACCCATATTGGGCAAGTGGGCCTACACGCTCATGTGGCCCATTCAGTTCAGTTTCACATACAACATCACGTACCTTATAATCCAATCTAACAATAATCACTTACCAAGTATTTTACCCATATGGGCCTGTAGGCCCATTGGGCCTATTTCGGCCCATCAAGGCCCATAACAGCCCAAGTGCACAGAAATACACATAATAGCCTCTACAAACTTTTTCCCACGACTTGTGGGCTCGATATGCCTCACATACGTTCGCATGCTCATGAGGCTTCGAATGCTAACGTTTCGGCATTTCGGCTTTTCGGCTTTTGCCAATTTACACTATATAGGGTGTGGTTACACACCTTTATGGCGAAGTCGAGTAACTGCTCACGCCCAAAACCTACATTCATACATATTCGGTTAGTCTCATACCTACACGATCACACACTCTTAATCTCCAAAAACACTCTCCTGCAAACCTTGGCTGAAAGGGGTGTAGTAAAACAAAACACCTAAATTGCTCAACGCCAATCACACGTGCCGTGATACTTAACTGCATACGTAATAGTTTAATAGATAAAACCCATTAAAAAGTAGCCTAAGATTCATAAAAATGATATTTAAGAATCTAGAGTAATCAACCTATACCCACTAACCAAGTATCAGAAAAACCTTAAAAGAAATAGAGAGTTTAGTTGTTCTCCCCACACTCAGCGCCTCCTCACTTCGATGAAAAACCTAAACCGTTGAACTCACCCCAAAGGGGAAGAATCATAAGTCGATAACCAAGGAATAGAGAGAGTCATGGCTTAGATATTCACAAGAAAGCACACTTGAATCCTTACCGATAGATCGAAACCCTTGTAAAAGCTGAGTTATTATAACGATAATAGGGTAATGGAGTAATCGGCTTTGATTGCTAGAGTAATCGCACAATACGCTAAAGGAGGAGTCAAAAGAATGATTTGAGAAAAGATGGAAGAAACAATCGGTTGGAAAGAACAAGAAGAAGGAAGATAAATGAGAAGGGAAAAGACTAGCTTCTGCTAAAGAAGAACTTAAGATTGAGAGAAAAGAGAAATAGGGTTTGGCTAAGAGAATATGATGAAGGAGAAAATGGTGGTGATAAAATGGCAAGGAGGGGTTCGGCTAAAAGAGAAAAAGAAATATGAGAGGGAGCACAACCAAGGTTCGGCTCTAAGAGAATGACCGAAAAATAAAGAACAAAAATAAATGAAAGAGAGAAGGAAATTGACGAAGTTCAGCCTAGTGATGGACTAAGATTAAGAGGAAAGAAATTGCAAATATGGTTTATTGGAAAGAAATGCCCAAATGGTTAAAACAAAGTAAAACGAAAATACCCAATGCTACCAAAAACAAAACTAGAGAAAGAAAAGAGAAAAGCTTAAAGGCCCTTTCCTAAATCGGCTACCACACTCCCCTCATCAAACACCCTAATTCGGCTACATCTCCCCCGTAATCTCCACTTCTTGAAACACTCCAAGACTTTCTCCACATATCACTCCACCAACTGCTCCTTGATTTACTCAAACCTCTCAATTTGAATTTGATTCAAATTCTCAAGACCAAGTCAAACTTCCATCACTTACCAAATCCACAACCACCTCGAAGAATTTACATCCAGCTGCACCTCTTGTCGCCCTTGTATAGCAAAATGATTGTATTTTTCTTGCAAGGGGATTTGAACTCCCACACTCCCTCCATGCCTGTGACACCACTTGCCACTCCACCAGTGGCTCATTTGTGATATGAAGTACCCAAAACTAAACTTAACTCCTACCTGTTAACATCCAAGTTCCCCTAAGCCTAAAAATTAAAATTTTGCCAAATGTTAGGCTTGAACGCAGGCCTCCTAAAGGCCCCCCAAACACACCCAAAACATCAATCCAGCACACCCAAACATACGATTGCCAATTTATGTAAAAAATCAAAGACCCTAAAATTTGGGGCATTACATCAACATTTAATCAAGTTTCAATATACATGTAACATCCATATCATGTATCTATATATCATGTAAAATCATTTCTATGTATTTCATGTAAATACCTGTAATAGTTCATATCGAACTCATATCATCTCGTAATAGAACATTTCCCATTGAACAATTTAGAATATTGTTGGCTACTCGGGATAGCTTACACATGTGTGCTAAATTGTAATCTGTCAAATCCTATACATGTATGCTCATACGAGCTGTAAATCGATATGCTCTTATGAGCTATAAATCGATATGCTCTTAGGAACGATGGAGTGTCTACAACACATGCAAGACCTGAGCCAAATCAATAACCCTAATGACATATCATTTGTATCCTACGAATTCCTATGGTTCAAACGAGACTCGATAATAGTCGTACGCCGTTGGATATGCACTCAATAATTATATCTGACAAATCATAGCATTTATATATCCAATTAAAAACATATAAACACAACTTAATTACACGAACTTCAAGCTCCCATGGCTGCCATTCGTTCTTAATTTTGGTTGCTAAAATGACAATGGAAGATCATAATTAATTTGTTTTGTTTATTTTATCATTTTATTACCTAATTACAATTATAACCTTTTAAAATATTACAAATTTAAATATTACCAAGCCATCATGTTCCACTATCACTATTAGTGCTCTAATTACCACATAAGGACTCCTACTTTAAGGTTCTATAGCTATTTAATACCTTTAGCTACTAGAACACAACTTTTACACTTTACGCTATTTAATCCTTTTTATCAAATTAAACATGTAAATTGTAAAATTTCTTAACAAAATTTTTATACGTTACTATCATAGTGTAGGTAATAAAATAATAATACTATATTTTTTTTACTTCAGATTTGTGGTCCCTAAACCACTATTCTGATTTCACTGAAAACGGAATGTTATATCTAGATTGGACACAAGTCATAGAGTAGTCACACTTGTAAAGTCCAATTTGATATTTCTTAATATTCTTAGTAGACTATGACAAACAAATAAGTGTGATATCTCACATCAACTTATTTGAGCATGGCCATGCATTTCTAGTCTCACTCCATCATGTGGCCCAAGATATTACTCCCATTATGTAGAGGGACAAACCCTATCTTGATCAAACATATCCGACTACATGGATTGTGTATTTCTAACATCAACCTTTGTCGTACAACCTGTTACGATATATGTTTGACTGCATCAAAATAGGACAATGATCATCTCAAGTATAAAGATCATATACATAGTTATCACTATGAGTAATGTTGTACTATTACATAATAATCCAAGAAACATACTCATAGCGGTCAGTCTAATATGTTATTCTCTAACACACATACTCATGTATTGATTTTGACATCCCTATGTCAATAACAACACTTTGTCATCAATCAACTGCACATTAGTCTCAATGCATTATCATTGTTCAAGCCCACAATAGCATTTTACTAAGGACCTTTCAAGAATAATCATATTATTCTCATGACATTATTATTAACCAGTTTATTTGCACACAAAGTAAAAGAAACTGAAATAATAATAGCAATATCTTATATTAACAAATAAGGTAAAACGAGTATGTGACTACAATAATCTCAAGATTGGTTTTTGGGCATCCTCTAGCAGTATATTCTTTGGATTGGTTAATTGGAGCATGTATACATTGATTCATGTGATACCATTGAGATTTTAGTTGCATTTGTAAATTGTAATGTTGATTGAATTTTGTCAATGATATTAAGTTCTTATTTCATGATATTGGTGTTAAATTCAATTGAAGTGCTAAATGTTAAAATTACTATATGAATTTGTTATGGGATGAAATCACATTGTTGATTTAGGGTTTCCATGTTTAGGCCAAACTGCTAAGTTAAATAACTTATTATATAAATTAATAATTTGAGGTAAGTTGTTGTTTTAATTATTGTGAACTTACTAGGCATCGTATATGCTTTCTCCCTTATTTTTCTTTTTCCTATAGATTGTCAACTTGCGGAACAAGTTAAAAGGATCGTTCGAAGCTCACGGTAACATCCCAATTCTGGCAGAATCAAGGTTATGGCGCATAGTTTAAAAATAGTCTATTTTGAAAAGTAGTATCCCCAAAAAAAATTCTTTTAACGTACAGGATTGGCATATTCCAATCTTTTTGTAAGTTAATGATAGTTCTTTGCTGGATTACTAAGTTAATTCGAAAATAACAACAACAAAGTAAAAGGTAGTTATGGTATGAGTTCACACTATAGGTATAGTGCGCATGCATGTTTGAAGTAGTGTTCAGGTTATGATACAAGGTCCCAGTTATCCTCTACACGATTCAATTCTTGATCTATATAATTATTAAATTCAATTTATCCAATTCAAATATATTATCAAACTCATTTATATGCATGTTACCCTTAAATTTTTATTTTTACAAATATCTGTAAACTTTTGCATTTCTTTCAATTTAGTCCCTAAAGCCAAAAACTATTTAAATTTACACATTTCGTCAGCAACTTCATACAACCCTTAAACAATATAAAATTTACAATTTAATATGTTTAATTTTACAAAATTTCATACTAGTCCCTAGGTTTAAAACTATCAAAATTTTATTTACAAAATAGTCCTAAATCACAATCAAGTTTACAAATTTTTCAACTAACTTCAAAACAACTAAAGTTCATTAATGGCAAAACCTGAAATCTTTAACAGTTTTACAAAATGATCCCTGGATTAACTAGATTAAGATGCAACAATCTCAAAAACATAAAAATTACTAAAAACGGATCAAAATTACATACCATATAACAACCCGTTTTTAGCTAAATCTGAACAGTAGTTTTAGGACAACAAATCAGACGTCAAAAATTTTATTCTATTATTATTTTAATATCTACAGTATAATATTAGAGTTGTCTGAAATTTTCGTAAAGAAAGTTTATCATTTGAGTGCTTAATTTGATAAAAGGACCAAGTAGCATCAAATGCAAAATTTGTGTTCTATTAGTTTAAAATGCTTATTAGCTATGAATTATTAATGTGGAGGCCCTTATGCTAATATTAGACCATTGGTTTTATGAATGGACATGTATGGATATTTATTAAGCATATCTTGATGAATTATTAAAGGTTAATAATGTATATTGGTTATTTAAGTTATAATAACTAAAACAAATAATAAAATTTATTTGTTTCATCATCTTCCAATTGAAACTAAGAGAAGAGAAAGCCATTAACAAAGCTTCAAATATCTTGTTCATGCATGCATCAATTGTAAGTTCGTTTTTACTCCGTTTTTAATCATTTCTATGTTTTTGAGATCGTTGCTTTGTAATCTAGCTAGCTCATACCTCCGATCTCAAAACTGTTAAAGATTTAACATGTTGCCATTGTTGAATGCTTGAGTATTTTTGTAACAGCCCGATTTAGGGCTTAAACAGAATGGTGGTTTTGGGACCACGAATCTGACATAAAAAAATTTATTCCTATAAAGTTTTATGGTCTATTGTGTGATTGATTGCATAACTGAAAATCTAGTAAATAAATTTTATCGATAAAGTGCCCAATTGAGTAATAGGACTAAATTACAAAAATTTCAAAATATGAATTCTAGAAGCATTTAGAGTGTAATTGAATTTAATTCATAAATTGGGAGTCCTTATTAAGCAACTAGACCATTTTATGGCTTCATGGACAGAAATACCCATGGAAGGAAAAATTTGCAAAGAAGGCCATTAAGGGCATTTTGGTCATTTGGGTATTAAAAGAAATAAAAAGGGAAAATAAGGCCAAAAATATGTCCATCCTCTCCCACCCTTGGCCGAAACTTTGGGGAACACCATAGCTAGGGTTTTCATCTTTTCAAGCTTGATTGTAAGTATCTCTTAGCCCCGTTATTCATGTTTTTTCGTATTTTTGAAACCCTCATAACTTGACATAGATATTTTTACCACTATTTTAAGCTAGGGTTCATGTTTAAAAATTTACCCATGTGTGACATGAAAACATTTTGATGTTTACTGGTAGGAAATGGAAGTTTGATGTGTAGTAAACAACTTTTGCCAGGTGATTTTTCATGAAAATGCATTTAGGGACTAAAATGAAAAAGTGGTAAAACATGCGCATATGTTGTGAAATATTGAGAACTGTGGGCTCCTATGAGAGAGAAAAAGAGTCGGCTATGCTTGGGATGTAGAAAAATAGATACATTTCATTTTACGAGCCTAGGGACTAAAATGTAAAAATTGACAAAGTTAGGGGTAGAATGGTAAAAGTTACCGTAGGATGATTTTGTGCCAAATTGAGTAATGTTGTATTAAATAAGTTATATTTGATGTTATCGATCAAGAAAGACGGGAAGTCAAACTTGACTGAGGGAAGGGCAAGGTTACGGGCTAATTCATAAAGTTTAGCATTTTTGCATCGAGGTAAGTTTTATATGTAAATAATGAGTTATTTTAATAATTATGTATAATTATTATAATTTTTTAAAATTTGAAATTTACAACAAATTGTTTAGTATATGCTATGACAAAACCGATAAGTGAAGAAAAGTCCTGATTAAACATTAAGAATCATTTAGGATACGAGTGACATGTCACTAGGAAACCATTCAATGTTATCGATTGTGTATGTGATTTCGGGTGCTGGTTGAGTTCGACTACCAGTGGCTAGGTAATCTTGTATTTGTTGCAGATACCTATCAGCTTGTATGAGCAGCACTAAGTAGCTTCGACTATACCGTCAGCTTGTGTGCGCAGACCCGTGAATAGCTCATTATTGAGCCTTTATGTGATATGTGATATATGATATGTGGTAGCTTCGGCTACATACCAGTGCTAGCTTCGGCTACATTATGTGTGGTACTTATGCCTTTTTCCATGTATCCTTTAGCATTCCACTTGGTTCAACGGGTATTTGAACCGATATGATAAAATGTGATTGTATGTAAAAAGATTTGACCATGTGTTAAGAATGTGAATGTACAGGGTATGTGAAAAATATCATGTGTGCTAAGTGTTTCATGTATGCATGGAATCATGTGGTAAGACTATAAGAGTAAGTGATAATCTCAAACTCAATGTGATGTTAAGGAAACTCATTTTTTATTATATATATATTATCGATTTTAATTGCTCATTATTTTGCATATAGACTTACTAAGCTTTATATGTTACCCCTTTTCTTTCCCCTTCCCTTATAGGTTCATAAATCTAATCTGAGGTCTGGTGATCAAGTGGGATTCCATCAACACTATCAACAACTATTTTGGTATTTTGTTTTGTACACTTAAGATTATGGCGTCTATAAGTGGTCTACTCATTTTGTTATGCGTTATAGTCATTAGGGCAAAAAAAGGCTAAATGTGTTAGTTGTTAATTTGTATATGGCCATTTGAAATGAGCCAATTGGTTAATTGTGTTTGGCTAATGTGATGGAATTTACCCAAGTGCAAGCTTTCATGTTTATGTGATATCTGGTGTGATATGTATGCTTGGTGAATGAGGTATGAAATTGGTGTTTAAATGTCATGTTTGTGGACGTTTAGATGAAAGATTATGTTATGTTGTGTAATGGAAAAATTGGTTAGTATGTATTTGTATTTCAGGGTGGCAAATTGGCTTGGAAAATAGCCTATAATTGTCCACACAGATAGCCATACGGACGTGTGTCTAGGTCGTGTGTTACACACGGTCTGCCCCATTGGCATGTAACAGGGCCGTGTGTCCCCTGCATCTAAATTTATGAAAATTAAATGCCCAGTAGTAAACACACGGGTGGAGACACGATCGTGTGTCTCGACCGTGTGATGGACACAGCCTAGCCTATGGGCGTGTGGCATGGCGATGTGACGAAATTTACATGCTGACGTCATAAACAAAATACTCAAGTTTTCACACATGGGTGAGGACATTGGCGTGTCATGGCTGTGTGGGGGACATGAGCTATAGACACAAGCGTGTGCCTGGCCGTGTGAAAACCCCTGTACGTTCGAAATGGAAAATAAACTATGCACGAGCTAAGGACATAGGTGTGTGTGACTACACAGCCTGCCCACACGAGCGTGTCCCATGTCACACGAGGTGTGACCCTATTTTATGTGAAAGTTTTCTATGTACACGAAAGGTCTTGGTTCAGTCTCAAACCACTTCTAACGTGCGTTTAAGGCCCAGTAGGCCTGTAATTGGGACGAGTTGTGCTTGAATGAAAATTTTAAATTGTAATGAATTTTTATGACTCGGTCAGGTACGAATATTATTGTTTAAGTTCGATAATGCCTCGAACCCTATCCCAACATCGGATACGGGTAAGGGGTGTTACATTTAGTGGTATCAGAGCTATGGTTTAGTCAGTTCTCGGACTAACATAGCAAGTGTAAGAGTCTAGCTATACATGCCATCGTTGTGAATATTGGTAATGTGATGGTTCCAAACATTTTTAAATTGTGTTTTCATATAGTAAATAGATCCCAACCCGTCAGTAGCTGATAACTCAGGAAGTAACGCGTCGGCTCCCCCTCAAAGGACCACACCACCTAGAAGTAGAAATGTAGAAACCAGTCGGGGAGAAGAGCCTCTGGAAGCCTTTCTCCACAGAATAAGTGAATGGTATATGGAGTTCATTCGGGTGAATCCGAATGCTCAACCTCCTCACCTCCTCCCATCCCTCAATTGATTCTGGTAGCCCCACAAGGTGTAGAAATGGTGAGATCGTGTAAGCCTCCTGTCGATAAGATTTGTAAGTATGGGGCCGAGGAATTTAGAGCTAGTGTTGATGATGACTCTAAAAGAGGGGGATTTTGTCTGGAGAACACTATCCGGGTATTTGATGAGCTCTCTTGTATGCCCGGGGAGTGTTTAAAGTGTGCTATATTGCTTCTGAGAGACTCGGTGTATCAGTGGTGGAAAATGCTAGTCTCAGTAGTACCTAAAGAAAGAGTTACTTGGGACTTCTTCTAGGTGGAATTTTGAAAGAAGTATATAAGTCAGCGTTTTATTGATCAAAAGTGTAACACCCCAAACTTGGCCTAGATGTTACGGTCGAATCTAGCATGCCACATCAAATTACTTTCCAAAATTTGTCTTGTTGATAAAAATCCGTAGTCAAATTAATTTAAAACCCATATAGTTTTTATTGCTTGAGAAAAATTCATCAAATTACGTTATTATGAGTTGAAAACATCTTAGAAAAACAATTGCCATATTTGTTATCATTGATTTCTCAGATTGATCAAATCCGTGGAAGCTTTTCTATCTAAAAAAGAAACTTAAAGTTTAAAATGCGTGTTTTTCTTTGAAAACAATTATTATTTTGAAAAACCCGATTTTCCTAGTCTAGCAGTTTCAAATAAGATATCAAAACCCAATCAAAAAGTAAATCCACCAAAATGGCCTTATTACATAACCAAAAATCCAATATGAAAATTTAAATAAGCAAAGTCAAAAAGCAAAACATATGCGATTGTGTGGCCATCTTTGAGTCCCTCACGGCTCCAAATTGCCTAAGGCTAGGGATTACCTGTACAGTTAACAGAGAGGGGTGAATTTGCGAAAACTCAGTGTGTAATCCCCTATCAGTCAAACAATGAATAGTGCATGCAGAACCAGTATAGGCCTGAGCCCTATTTATTAACAAAACAGTCTAGGCCTTAGCCTATTATAGTAACAGTGTGTGCCTAACCCCAATACAGAATCAATACAGTGTAGATATGCAACCCATCCCAATCCAACCAACACACCACCCATACCAACCAGCACACCATGTGGGGATTAAATCGACCCACCCACCCAGCACACCAATATTGCAGCAAAGCTGTTAATAACAGTAATGCGGCAAAGTAGCTAGTAACAGTAAGCGTGTCATAGCCACCAGTATCTGTATGTGGAAAAGTCACCAGTACAGTAAAAACGTGGCAAAGCCACTAGTACTTATTCCGTAACAATATCGCAGCCCCATATAGTATGATGTGTCATAAATATTACATGTATGCAGTATGTCACCCTCAGTACCAGTCATATAAATATCATATTCTCATCAGTCAACCTACCACTAGGGGTATAATGGTCATTTTGTAAGTTAGGGGTAAAACGGTAATTTTACCCCTTAGGGGTATTTTGGTCACTTACCAATTTATGGGGTCTCGGTACAGATAACAACCTTTAAAAAGGTTTACAGTCATCTCGAATGACTCAAATACCCTAAGTGGCCGTAACAGTGTAAATGGGCCCAATGCCCATTAGTTGGCCCATTTTGGCCCACACACTCATGCGGTGCACTTAGCCCAAATTCAGTCACGGCTATGTAAATTTTATGGCCCAATCCATTATTTGTCACCCACCGTGGATTTTCTCTATGTGGGGCCCACATGCCCATCGGGCCCACACAACCCATTTTGACCCAATTAGGCCCATAATGGCACAAGCCCATGAAAACAGTCATGAAGGCCCTCACAGTTTGTCGCCCATGATTGGTGGGCTTAGTTTGTAACACCCCAAACTCGGCCCAGACGTTACGGCCAAGTTTGGTGTGTCATATCAACGACAGATTAACCATGTTCCTTAGTTGTTACGATTAGGATGAGTTTTGCAAAACCGTTCCGATAGTTTGGGAAGAAAATCCAGGTTTAGGTTGGGTTTATTCTGTCCACTACCAATTTTAAATTAATTATTACGAGATCTTGTTCGTCATTTTGTTATCCATTTGTTACGAGTGTTTTGCTTTGAAAACGTTGATTAATTTTAAGAAAAACTTATGCAGCCATATTCAAACCATTTAAAACAAATTATAACTAAAGAATTAAAAACCTAAATTAAAATACTTAAAGTGGCCTTATTACAAACCCAAAACATCATGAAAAATAATTTAAAATAAATATGAAAGTAGAAAGACTTAATTATAAACCCATCATGTGCAGTCCCCTTGGCCACTCTGAATCCCTCCAGCTCCAAGTCCACCAGTCTAGGGCTCACTTGCATAGATGAGAGGAAGGGGGTGAGTTTGGAAACTCAGTGTGTAAAGAAAGCCCAACTAGAGTCCAAATCAACTCAAGCTTACTGGGCCCAAGCCCTATCCAGTCTCAATAATAACTGGGCGGAAGCCCTATTCAGTAACCAGTTAACTGGGACTTAGCCCTATTCAGATACAGTTTAACTAGGCCTTAGCCCTATTTAATAATTAGTGCGGCCCATAAGTGTGACAGCCCTATTTCAGCCCTAATCGGGAAAGTGATTTTGGAACCAAAAAATCGAGTCAAAAAATTTTTTAAAATATTATTTTCAGGGTTTTTATCCTGTGCATTGCCTATTGTGAAAGTTTGGCGTTTTGATTTTTTCATTTGGATGTAAAATTAGCTAAAAAGGATTTGTTTGAAAGATTTTGCATATGTGGTGGATAAATTTTAAGTGACTAAATTAGTGGATGGCCAAAGTGGAGGGTTTGCATGGAAATTAAACCCTTTTCTTTTAATGCACGGTAATGGATGAGTAGTAAAAAACCATTATATGCATTTTATAATTATAATTTACAAAGTTATAATTTTGTTATATAATAAAATATATTATTATAAGTGAGTGGGAGATAAAAACAAAGTTATTATTTTATTTCCTCACTTTAGCTGAAACACTTAGAATAAGTTAAGGAAGAAAAGAAATTGCAAGCAAGGGCATTTGACTAGCTTGTGTTCAAATTAAGGTAAAATTTTGAGGTTAATTCTTTAAATTTTTGTGAATTTGGGATATTTGTTTGGTAGTTGCCATAGCCCATGTAGAAATTATGGATTTGGTGTTCATTCATGCTTTCGGTCATGAAATAGAAGTATGAAATGGTTGTGGATTTCATGCTTTATTTAGAAATGGTGAATAGATGATGTGGAGCTATTAATTGGGTAAATTGTCGTTAAATGGTGGGATTAAAAGCATAGGGTGATGAATTACACATTAGTATGGAGAGGAAGTGTTTTGTGATTACCTTGTGTGAATTAATCTTTTGATGGATGGGAATTGAGACTTGCCGTGTATAAGTAGTTGTAAACAAATATTTAAAGAAAATACTTTGAGCTTTGATATTATAATTTTCATTATGAATGATGCTTTGGTATGTATGTATAATCGACTGCTTGATAAGTATAAGTAGGAAGTATTAAAGTTGGTTCATGAATGAATGTATTCGAGGTTATGTATACTTGGTTAATGAATGATATTGTGATTTTGGGATGATTTGTGATGAGGTGCCGATTATGTGGTCATGTTTAATTACTAGTGTTGCCGTATATGTATGTGATCATTAAGAAATTGTCTTGTTAATTATATTGAGTTAGTGAGGTAATTAATTTAAATTTTGTTGCATTAAGCTCAAGAGCCAAACTCGGATAGAGGGAAAGTGAAAGTACTTGAATAGCCGTTTTAAATCGTTCGACAACTTTTGAGGTAAGTTTTGAGTAATTAAGCATGAGATAGAATCGAATATGTTATGATATAATTATATATATGTAATTGCATACTTATCATAAGAACCAAGACTCCATTATGTTTGCATTATAGCCGAATGTAGTTAAGTGATATATATATTTGATATGGTTGAATGATCAATGTGAATCGAATGAAAGTTGTATATGTGGTAAAGCCAAATGGTTAATGTGAAATATGTATAAAATATGTATATGTGGTGAGGCCGAAATGGCTAATGATAAATGTGTACAAGTTATATATATATATATATATATATAGTGAGGCCGAATGGCTACTGTGTAATGTTGTTTGGCCTAATGGTTAATATAAAATGAAAGCAAAGTATGTGTTGTATGAGTAGGTGCGAATGAAAGCATCATCTTATTAATATGCTTGTGTTATGTGAATATTAAAAGTATAGGAAATGATATATGATAAACTTTGTGAATTGACTATCGTACGATATTATTCGGGTCTTTGACCTAGTAAGCTTCAAAGTTGGTGATTAGTATTAGGCGTTGAGCCTAGCATGCGAAAAGCCGGTGAATGTGCATGGGACGTAAAGTCCAGCAGGCAGTGAGCCAGTGATAAGTTCGGGTTATACCTAGCAGGCTAACTGCCGGTGAAATGATAAAGGTTTAAAGCTAAGAAACTTGTACTATGTGGCAATTGAACTTGATTAATAGATACAAATCGCTAAGGTATGTAAAATTCTTACATGTATGTGAAGATAAAGTGATTTGAGTTGTGGTAATGAAATGGAAAGTGATTGTGATGTGATTATATATATATATTTGGTTATTATGAAACTAATACTTAAAAGTACATGTTATGCCCATGATTATGACTATAGAAAATTTATGTGTATATAATGCCTTAGATTTATTCTAATAAGTGAAAATTAAGAATGACTTTGGAAGCATTGATGATATGGTTATGTGACTATGAACTTTAAACGAATAAAATGTTAATGGAAATGTGTTTGATATGGCCAAGTATATTCGGCCCAATTGAGGTTATATTTAGACTATATATATATATGATTGATGTACTTAATTAAGTTGATTTGTTTACTTGAAACTTACTAAGCTAATTAGCTTACTTTGAGTGTCTTGTTACTCTATTTTATAGATCTTGGTCGCTAGCTATGAGCTCGAGAATTCAAGTCAAAGTCATCCACACTATCTTTTTGATAATTTTGGTACCTTTTATAAATTGATATTTTGATAATGGCATGTATAGGCTTAAACTCTCTCTCTTTTAAATCAAGTTGTGTTCTGAATATGTATTTATAATCAAGCCATGCGAAAATGGCTTATTCATTTTGTTTAGTAAGGTCATATAGTTTAACTAATAGTCGTGAGATGTTTTAGTCATAATGGTATATTCGGTTATGGCATATCTATATATACAAATTGTATATTCGGTAGTTATATATATATTTCAATTATTAAGTATGATCAAATTATGAATGTATGGTTCGATGATTCAGGTGGATTGTTATTCTGTTAAATAGGTTAAGTGAGTGAGTAAGTAAAAAGGTTATATTACTCATGTATGTTTGGATGAAGTAGCATAAGTTTACAATGGTGTTAAATGTGTTTTGAACTAGAAATTTACTTGCTTTGTTACTAAGAGATTTGATCATGCTATTTGAAAAAAGAAATTAACCATTATTTTTTTTTTTTGAAATTTGATAAGTGCTCTTTTGGGTAACTCAATGAAATATATTGATATAAAATGATTCATATTAGCTAGTTGTTATATTCGGCTATGAACAAGATTAGATTAAACTTACTATTTGATCTTTGAGCTACAATTGAAATTATATTGATGTATGTATTAATAAACATTTAGAAATTTGTTTAGTCAGGTAATACCTTTTAACCCTATTCCGGCGACGGATATGGGTTAGGGGTGTTACAATAGGCCCATTACAGTAACAGAACAGAAATAATGCACAAATGCAAAGCCCATGTCTAGCCCTACACACCACTCGTACCAGCCCTACACACCATGTAGGGAATAACTCAACCCACCCAGCCCTACACACCACAGTCGTAGCATAGCTGCTTAATTAGATAATGTAGCCAAGCCATTAACAGTAAAACCAAGGCAAAGCCCCTTTTAGTAAACGTGGCAATGCCACTCAACACTTCCTCCATTAATAAACCTAGTCCCATGCAATAGTTAAGAATGTCATGGCATACAGCAAACAGATAAAGTACAGCATGCATTTCAGTCAAAATTAACCCTAGGGGTATAATGGTCATTTTGCGCCAAGGTGTAAAATAGTAATTTTCCACCCTTAAGGGGTATTTTAGTAATTTTACCAGTTTTTAGGGTTTTATGCACATTCTAGTTACTAACAGTCCAATTTTTCACCCCAATAGTTTATCTAGCCCATTTACCAACTTTAAAGCTATCGATCCCAAAAACCCCTAATGGGCCCTACAGAGTCAACTAGCTATTTTGGCCCACTTAGCCCAACTTTCACAGTGGTTTTAACAGTTTTAACCTACAAAATGCCCGAACCCACTTACCGCTCATTTTTACCCAAATGGGCCTGTAAGCCCATTAGGCCCAAATTCAGCGCCTCAAGGCCCAAATTTACCGAGGTACACGAAATCGTGCACTCACCAAGTTTACCGATTGCGATTACAGATCTTACCACTTCCAACCAACCCACGAGCGCTCACACGCTCGTAAGCCCATGAAATGCTAGAATTTCGACATTTCAGCTTTTCAGCTTTTACCGATTTAGTCTACTAGAGGGTATTCGTTTACACACCTTATTTGCGACAGACGTAGACGAAATTTCCCACGCGATTGTCCTACAGTCATTTCAATCCACATGTCACTATAGATCTAATTGAATAATCGACACCAAACCAACATACCTATTTGGCCAACACCATCTAAGGTCCTTAGTCACCTACCTTTGCCCAAATAGTGACTAGATCTAGATCTAGTCCTCCCAATGATCCAAGCCTCCTACGCTCCTACTAGGTCGTCCCTTTCGCAACAAATACACACAAAACCGATTAGAAGAACTAGCATTACTCTTTACCTTAGTTGGCAGCCTCCCTAAAGCGTTTAGGGACTTTTGAATTTTCTTAAATCCAAAGATAACGCATGAGAAGGAGTTCCGATTACTTACCACAATAATGGATCCACCAGATCTAAAGGTTTAATTCCTGATTTACTACGAATATGAAGATTTTGGCTTCTTACACAAAAGACAATAGGAGATAATATGTGCTTCAGGATTTCATCTTTTGGAGTAGTTGTCCAAGAAGAAATCGGCTACTAGATTGAATGCTTCGGGATTGGGAAGAGATCACTACGAACAAGGGTAAGATTCGGTTTTAGAAAAGACAATAGAAGAAGAAGTTTTGACCAAACCGATAATCAACAATAGCGGATTCAGTTTCAGCTTTTTATGATAAACGACAAGGAGGTTGGAGAAAAGAGATTACTTCAATAAGATTCAGTTTTAGAATAGAGTAGGGGAGAAGAGAAGAAAATATAAGAAGAGAAGAGAGGAGAAGAGAAGAAACGAGAAGATGAAGAAAAGATGGAAGGGAAGAATGAAGAGAGTAGGTTCGGCTAGAAGAAGAAATCGGCAAGGAAAACCTAAGGTGTAAGGTTTCAGCTTTTAGAACAGAAAAGAGGAGAAAAGAATGCACGAAGAACCCACTACTATACTCATTCGGCAATCAAAGTAATTGACCAAATCTCAAAAACTAGCTCAAGAAATTGACACTCAACTAGCCCCTAATGTCGAAATGACCACCCCAATCCCTCATGGTCGAATGTGCCTTCCCAAAACTCCCACAGTTGGCCAACTCTACTTCCTTCAAAATTCCTAAAACTTCTCCCCCTTATCCTTTTTGATCAAAGCCCATGAGCATCTCAAACTCTTCTTAGAAGAGTTTCACTTGAGTTCCATCACATTACTGGCACATGCAACAAAAATAAAGTACCATACTGCTCACCTTGAGACTCGAACCTTCGCCCTTCCACACATCCACACGCCACTTTATTAGGCTCTAAGTGGCGCCACATTGCCACTTTACCAAGGGCTCACTTGTGTCTTATTGTACTCACTTTTTCTTAAAAGGCCATATAACCAAGACCCCTTGTCTTTAAATCCCAAAATTTGATATTTCTTTCGGGATTTAACTTAGGCTTGGGCCTTCTAAAGGCCCACTAATACACTCAAAACATAATTTACACAACCAAACAATAAAATTTCATGATTTCACCAAGTTCGTAAAAATCCCGAAAAATCCCAAAAATTCGGGCGTTACAACTCTAGCCCCCTTAAAGAAATGTCCACCTCAAAATTTACATGATCCAAATAGGTGACGGTATTGTTGATGCATCACCTCTTTTGACTCCCAAGGAGCCTATTCTCTGCCATGATTGCACCAAAGCACTTTTACCAACGGAACTGACTTCTTCCTCAGCATTTTGACCTCTCGATCCAGTATTTGCACAGGCTCCTCTTCAAAAGTCAAATCAATCTTTACCTCAATCTCCTCTACTGGTACGACATGCGAAGGATCTGATCGATACCGCCTTAGCATGGACACATGAAAAATGTCATGAATTTGGTCTAGCTCCGGCAGTAACTCCAATTGGTAAGCTACTAGCCGTACCCGTTTAAGAACTCAGTAAGGCCCTATAAATCACGGACTCAACTTGCCCTTCTTGCCAAACCTTAATATCTTCTTCCAAGGCGAGACCTTCAAGAAGACCATATCCCCTACTGAGAACTCAATTTCTTTACGCTTCCTTTAACTGATCTCTAATCAACTTAACCTTATTCTCAGTATCTGCCACCAACTCTAGCCCAAGAACCTATCGTTCTCCCAACTCTGTCCAACAAGTAGGCGTACGACACCTTCGCTCATATAGTGCTTCATATGGGGCCATTCGGATACTTGCCTGATAGCTGTTGTTATAAGCAAATTCTGCCAATGGCAAATAGTCCTCCCAACTACCTCAAAAGTCGATAACACAACCCCTTAACAAATCCTCTAGAACCTGAATAACCCTTTCCGACTGTCCATCTGTCTGAGGGTGAAAAGCAGTACTAAAATCCAATGGCATACCTAACGCCTCATGTAACTTCTGCCAGAATCGAGATGTAAATCTAGGATCTCGATAAAAAATAATCGAAACTGGCACCCTATACAGTCGCACTATCTCCGCCACATACAACTTAGCCAACTTTTGAAATGAGTAATCGGTCCGGATAGGTATGAAATGGGAAGATTTCGTTAACCTATCCACAACTACCTATACCGAGTTTTTCTTGGAGGGTGTCAAAGGTAGCCACTCACAGAATCCATGGTTACACTCTCCCACTTCCAAAGTGGAATCTTCACTGGCTGCAGTAGTCTAGAAGGTAGTTGATGCTTAGCCTTTACTTGCTGGCATGTCAGACATTTCCCCACAAATTCGGTCACTTCTTGCTTAAGTCCAGGCCATCAGTACAACTCTCGCAAGTCTCGATATAACTTATTCCCTTCAGGATGCATGGCACAAGGTCCACTATGAGCCTCCTTCAAAATTGACTGCCTTAAGTCAGAGTCTTTCGACATACAAACTCTTCCTCGAAAGCATAGAACTCCATCACCATTTAGTCCAAAATCAGAATTCTCATCATTCTCAGCTTGCTAAAACCGAGGAACTAATGACTCATCCTCTAACTGCTTCTCCTTAATCTGCTCAATCCAAGTTGGTCTCACTTGCAACTCTGCTAACAAGCTCCCATCATCATATGGACTCAGACAAGCAAACATTGCCCTCAACTCAGTTACAGTCCTTCGACTCAGTGCATCCGCCACCACATTTGCCTTGCTGGGGTGATACTCAATCAAACAGTCGTAATCCTTAAGCAACTCTATCCGTCTTTATTGCCTAAGGTTTAACTCTTTCTGAGTCAACAAATACTTGAGGCTCTTATGGTCCGTGTATATAATACACTTTTCTCCATACAGAGAGTGTCTCTAGATCTTCAATGCAAAGATTACTGCTGCCAACTCCATATCATACGTAAGGTAATTCGCTTCGTGAGGCTTAGGGTGTCGCGAAACATAAGCGACCACCTAACCCTCTTGCATCAGAATACAGCCTAACCCTACATGCGACGCATTACTATACACGGTGAAATCCTTTCCAGACTCTAGCTGAATCAACACTGGTGCCTCAGTAAATACCTTCTTCAACTTATCAAAAGCTTCTTGCTATTTCTCAGTCTATATAAAAGATACCCCTTTCCTCAGTAGTTTCATTAACGGTGTAGCAATCAAAGAGAATCCTTCTACAAACCTTATGTAATATCCTGCTAGACCCAAAAAACTCTGAATTTTCCACATCGACCTCGGTGGCTTCCAATCTAGAACCGCCTCAATTTTCTGAGAATCCACCCTAATCCCATCAGCAGAAACAACATGACCTAGAAAAGTCACTTCTCATAACCAGAATTCATATTTACTGAATTTTGCATAGAGTTGCTTCTCTCGCAGCACTTGTAGGACAATACGGAGATGCTTATCATGTTTCTCCTCTGTTTCAGAATAAACCAAAATATCATCAATAAAGACAAATATGAATCGATCCAAATATGGTTGGAATACCCGATTCATCAGATCCATGAAAGCCGCAGGTGTATTCGTCAGTCCAAACGACATAACTAAAAACTCGTAATGACCATACCGAGTTCTGAATGTTGTCTTATGAATATCCACTTCCTGGACCCTTAACTGATGGTATCTAGACCGAAGATCGATCTTGGAAAATACTAAAGCTCCTCTAAGCTGGTAAAATAGATCATTGATCCTAGGCAGAGGGTACTTATTCTTTATCGTCAGTTTGTTCAACTGGCAATAATCGATGGACATACGCATCGTCCCATCCTTCTTCTTTACAAACAGCACTAGTGCTCCCCATGGAGACACACTCGGTCTAATAAATCCTCTATCTAGCAACTCTTGGATTTGCACTTTCAGTTCCACTAACTCCTTCAGTGCCATCCTATAAGGTGCGATGGACACTGGAGCCGTTCCAGGTAGTAAATCGATTCCAAAGTTAACTTCACGACTTGGAGGCAATCTAGGAAGCTCCTTAAAAAAAAACATCTTGAAATTCTTAACACTTTTAACCTTTTCCATAGTCAAAGCCTCAGTCTCCATCTAACTCACAAATTCCAAATACGCCTCGCAACCTTTGTGAATCAACTTCTCGGCCCTTAAGGCTGAAATAACATTGGACAAGTAGTCCCTTTCGCTCCCCTATAACCATCACCTCCTCATCTTCTATAGTCCTTAACACCATCCTCTTAGCTACATAATCCAAAGTCGCCTTATGCTTAGTAAGCTAGTCCATCCCCAAGATAAGATCAAACTCTCCGAACGGTAGCTGCATTAAGTCTCCAGAGAAAATCCTACCTTGAGTCTCTAAAGGCACCTCCCTAAAGAGTTTGTCTACCCTAACCGAATGACCCAGTGGACTTATTACAGTTACCCCACTCACAGTTTCCTCAGAGTGCACACCCAACGACCCAGAAATATCACATGCAACGTACGAATGAGTAGAACCCACATCTATCAAAGCAGTGTATGACATGCTAGAGATCTAAAACATACCAGTTATAATGTCAGGTGCGTCACCCTCCTCTCGGTAATGAGTAGTATACACCAATGCTGGCTGACGAGCCTCTACATTTCCAGCACCCTTGCCAGGTGCTCCACGTCCACGACCATTTTCGTTGCCACCCCTACCTTGACCACCACCTCTCGGCGGTTGTGGTCCACCTCGCACTAGTTGAGCAACCCTTTGTTTAGCAACTTGAGTCTGAGCTGGCCTCCGAGGACAGTCATTGACCCTATGCTCCTCGGACCCACACCGGAGACATGCCCTAGTCTGCTTCCAGCATTCTCCTAGATGCACTCTACAACAGTCCCCATATGCCTGCGGTCTAACTATATTCACCGGAACCGCTCGAACTGGTTCGTCCGCTCTAGCTCATTTGGCATTCCTGTTTGTAGCACCAGAGGGTCCAGAATCCCTCCTAAATTGGTTTCGATCCTTCTCATAGTTTTTCCTTTCAGTTCGCTTCACCTCTTCAGCTATCTTAGCCTTTTCCGCCAATGCAGCAAAGTCACGCTCCCTCTGTGGAGTTATCAGCACCCTAAGTTCATCCCTGAGGCCATCCTCAAACTGAATGCTACATTCATACTCAGTAGCAACTATACCGCTGGCATATCGGCTCAATCTTAGAAACTCTGCCTTATATTCAGCAATAGACTTATTGCCATGGGTTAGGTTCAGAAATTCTTTCCTACGAGCATCCACATAGCTTGCTCCGACATACTTTAACTTGAAAGCCATCTTAAACAGTTCTTAGGTTACCCGCTCAGTTGGGGTACTATCCCTTACAGTGATCCTGTAACACCCCAAACCCAGCCTGGACGTTATGACCAGATCTGGTGTGTCACACGATCCTAAAACTAAGTTTACGACCTTTTAATCTTGTTGTGTCTTAAGTAAGGTTTGAATCAAAATAGTAAATTTTCGAAAACCAGTTCATTAATCCTTTAAGTTATCCATATTTTGATCTTAAAGCATTCTGAAAACATTGTTGAGATTTTGAAAACCCGCGCAGCCTATAACTAGCAGTTTCGATATAGTATGATTTAAAACATTAAAGAAAATAAAACCCATAAAGAAAATTTAAATAGCGGCCTTATTACAGTTAAAACCCAAAATAGCATAGTGGAATACTTAAAACGAAACAAAAACCGAATTTGCAGATGCTGTGGCCATTCCGAATCTCTCTCAGCTCCAAGCCCACTATGGTCGAGGGTTACCTGCAGAGATGAAATAAAAAGGGGGTGAGTTTGATAACTAAGTGTGTAACATAATCTCAACCATAGGCCAAAACAGATCAAGCCTCAGAATTAGACATAATTGGGCCTTGCTCATTACAGAAATCAGGTTAAGCCCATAGGCCCATAACAGATACAGATCAGAAATAATATGCAAACAGAAAACCCAACCCAAATCCATCCATAACACCCCCGTACCAGCCTTACACCATGTGGGGAGACTACTCGACCCACCCAACCGCTACACACCACAGATATTTGCAGCGAGGCTGCCAGATATAATTTGCAGCGAGGCTGCCAAATATTGTGACGAGGTCACCAGATACAGATATTGTGGCGAGGCCACCAGAACAGATGTATATGTGGCGAGGCCACCAGAACAATATATACGTGGTGATGCCACCAGATTGTAGCGAGGCTGCCAGAACAGATATATATGTGGCGAGGCCAGCAGATTGCAGCGAGGCTGCCAGAACGCTTCCTCCATCATAAAAACCCATACCCCATGCATCAGATATATACATACTTGCATGCAACATATAGCATCTCATGCATCAATCATAATCAGATTAAGTGATATATCATGCAGATACATAATATTATACATTTCATACAGAATGGACCCTAGGGGTATAATAGTCTTTTTACACCTAGGGGTATTTTGGTAATTTTCCACGTTCAGGGGTATTTTAGTCTTTTATCATATTTTAGAGATTTTATGCAAGTTCCATAAATTATCAGCCCTCATATAACCACGGAAGTCCATTTAAGCCAAATTTCCAGTTTTGCCCTTTTTAACCTAAAACCCCTAATGGGCCTTACTAAGTCCAATATCGTCTCAAGCCTGTTAAGCCCAATTTTAGGTTTAGTTTACCAACTTAACCATGTTTTTATTATTCATGTTGCCAGAAAGTCTTTAACGATCATTTTCTGATTTGGGCTCGGAAGCCCATTGGGCCCATCTTGGCCCATCGCAGCCCAACTTACCAAAAGATTCAGAATTGCACCTTCTGCAATTCCTCCACCACCGAGTTCATGGTTAACCCTAATAGAGTAAACGACTACACTCACATATTACACGAATGCGTTTTTGGTCACTTCCAATCAATTGCCAGTCACTTTATGGCCATTTTGGCTTTTGCCACATCAGTCTAAGAGTTGGGATTAGTTACACACCTGTTACTTGCTGAAACAATTGGTGAAACCCACGTATGAAAACCTATCATTAATCACCTTAGTGTTAGTTTAACAGCCAACAACCATTAAGCCAAAATCCCTTACCCATAATCGATTATCATGACCCAAAACATTGAAATCCTACCCCTCTTTGCCGATTATAGACTAAATCCCGAAGTCCACTTGCTCAGTCTCCGAAGTCCCCTTGAAGCACGTTCTTTTTCCTTCTCTAGTGCATATAAACAGAAGAAAAGGTCACAAGACCTCTTAGTCCAAACGATAGCCTTCGCTCTAGAGGGTTTTCAGCTTTTACTTCAAAACAAAACCTACTAGCAAGGAAGGTTCCCGAATACTTACCACTGAGTTAATCGGTTCAAGAAGTACCTCCAGAAGCCCTCTTAGCCACGATCTAAGTAAAAGAAAGGAAGAGTTGAGAGTACAGAGGATTCAACTAAACACAATAAGGGTTTCGGTTTATGGAAGGGTTTAGAAGAAGAAGAAAAGAATGAGAGTGAAAAGGAAGTGTTTCGGCAAAGTGGGTGTTTGCTTTCAGCTTTTGTGTCTATCAACCAGAGAGTAATGTCAAAAGAAGGTATGTAGATGATAGCAGAAGAAAATGGAAAGGAAGAAAATAAGAAAAGAGAGTTGAGAGGGTAAGAAATAAGCAATCGGTTTAACAAGAGAAGAACGGCACAAGATGGGGTTTTTGGAAGTTCTATATTCAGCAATGAAAAGAAGAAAAAGATTCGGCAATGAGGTGCAATAGGGTTCGGCTACTAGGTTAATGAGAGGGACGAAGTGGCAAAAAGGGTACCTAATAGGCTATGTGAGATTGACAGAAGAGGGGAGCTTCCACACTTAAGGAAAATCGGCACAAAATTATCAAAGAACTAAAGGAGAATTCGGCACCCTCTAGCACCTATTTGCCGAAAATGCAAATACCAAGCCCCCTAGCCAAATTGCACTTGCAAAGTCCCAAACCGGCCACTTCTTTTCAAAATTCAACGCTCCACAAATCCCTCCTTGATTTACTGCACAATATCCTCTCATGACCGCTTCAAACACTCCTCAAGCAGAGTTTTATTCTACTTCAAATTCCTGCCTGCTCCCTACATAAAAAAAATAACGCCTTCCTTGCATAACCTGGGACTTGAACCTTTGCCTTCCCATTCATTTAGGCGCGACTTTTGTAGCTCCTAAGTGGCGTCACACAACCATTTTACCAGGAGCTCCCTTGTGCTTCATTTTAGCCAAATTTATTTAAGACCCCTACTTCCAAAAGTCCCCTATCTCCCTAGTGAAAAATTTAAAAATTTTCCCGAGTTTTTGACCAACACTTGGGCCTTCCATAGGCCCAATAACATTCTCAAAACACGAATTTCACAACCAAATACAAGAGTTCAAACATTTTACTAGATGAACAATAATTCAAGAAAGACCAGAATTTTAGGGCGTTACAACTCTACCCTCCTTAAAGAAATTTCGTCCTCGAAATTTACCTGATCCAAACAAATAGGGATACTGCTGACGCATTGCCTCTTCTGGTTCCCAAGTAGCTTCCTCTCTGCCATGATTACACCAAAGTACCTTTACCAATAGGACTAATTTTCTTCTTAGAACCTTTACGTCTCGATCTGGAATCTGTACAGGCTCTTCCTCGAAAGTCAAATTAGGCTGTACTTCCACTTCTGCAACTGGTAGAATATGAGTAGGGTCGGAACGATATCGTCTTAGCATAGATACGTGGAACACATCATGGATTCTATTCAGCTCTGGCGGTAATTCTAACTGATACGCCACCGGTCCTACTCGCTTAAGAACCCGATAAGGCCCAATGAACTGCGAACTTAGCTTGCCTTTCTTACCAAATCTTAGTATCTTCTTCCAAGGCGAAACCTTCAGAAAGACCATGTCTCCCACGGAATACTCAATTTCCTTATGCTTCAAATCTGCGTAAGACTTCTGTCGATCAGATGCCTCTTTTAACCGATCCCTTATCACTTTGACTTTCTCTTCAGTCTCTGCTACCAACTCAGGTCCAAGAACTTGCCGCTCGCCCAGTTCCGTCCAACAACTAGGTGAACGACACTTACGCCCATACAGTGCCTCATAAGGTGCCATACGGATACTAGCCTGATAACTGTTATTATATGCAAACTCTACCAACGGTAGATAATCCTCCCAACTGCCTCGAAAGTCGATAACACATCCCCTCAACATATCTTCCAGAATCTGAATAACCCTTTTTGACTGACCATCAGTCTGAGGATGGAAGGCTGTGCTAAAATTCAGCCGCGTTCCCAACGCCTCATGCAACTTTTGCCAGAGCCGAGATGTGAATCTAGGATCTCGATCAAAGATAATAGACGCTGGCACCCCATGCAGTCGCACAATCTCTGCCATATACAACTTGGCTAACTTCTGAAGCGAATAATCAGTACGTACAGGGATGAAATGAGCAGATTTAGTCAACCTATCCACAATCACCCAAATCGAGTCCTTCTTTGACGGCGTTAAGGGCAACCCACTTACAAAATCCATAGTCACCCTTTCCCACTTCCAGAGTGGTACCTTCACTGGTTGCAGAAGTCCAGAAGGTAACTGATGTTCAGCTTTCACTTGCTGACAAGTCAGACATTTCCCCACAAATTCTGTTACCTCTCGCTTCAGTCCAGGCCACCAATACAACTCCTTTAAGTCATGATACATCTTATTACCTCCTGGATGCATAGCACACAATCCTTTATGAGCTTCATTCAGAATTGCTTGCCTCAAATTGGAATCCTTAGGAATACAGATTCTACCATGGAAACATAGAACTCCCTCACTGTTAAGTCCAAACTCAGAAGTACTCCCATCCTTAACCTGCTAAAATCGAGAAACCAGAGACTCATCCTTCGACTGCTTTTCCTTAATCTCATCCACCCAGGTCGGTCTTACTTGCAGTTCTGCTAACAGACTCCCGTCATCATACAGACTCAAACGTGCAAACATCGCTCTCAGATCAGATACAGTTCTACGACTTAGGGCATCAGCCACTACATTAGCTTTGCCTGGATGATACTCAATCGCACAATCATAATCCTTAAGCAACTCAATCCATCTCCGTTGCCTCAGATTCAGCTCCTTCTGAGTTAGCAAGTACTTAAGACTTTTATGATCTGTGTATATAATACACCTTTCTCCATACAGATAATGTCGCCAAATCTTAAGTGCGAAGATTACTGCTGCCAACTCCAGATCATGGGTAGGGTAGTTCACTTCATGAGGTTTAAGTTGTCGCGATGCATAAGCAACCACTTTACCCTCTTGCATCAACACACAGCCCAACCCAACATGTGATGCATCACTATACACGGTAAAATCTTTTCCAGACTCTGGTTGAATCAGTACAGGTGCCTCGGTCAGAACCTTCTTTAGTTTCTCAAAAGCTTCTTGCTGCTGCTCGGTCCAAATAAATGGCACTCCTTTCCTTACGATTTTTGTCAATGGCGCTGCCATCACAGAAAATCCTTCTACAAACCTTCTATAGTATCCAGCTAAGCCCAGAAAACTTCAAATTTCTGCCACCGACCTCGATGGTTTCCACTCCAGAATTGCTTCAATCTTTTGAGGGTCTACCTTAATCCCCTCAGCAGATACAACATGACCCAAATAGGTTACCTCCCCCAACCAGAACTTACACTTACTGAATTTCGCATAAAGCTCCTTTTCCCGTAACACTTGCAGCACAATACGGAGATACTCATCGCGTTTCTCCTCGGATTCAGAATAAACCAGAATATCATCGATAAAGACGACCACGAATCGATCCAAGTATGGCTGGAACACTCGATTCATCAGATCCATAAAAGATGCAGGTGCATTGATCAGCCCAAATGGCATAACCAAGAATTCATAGTGGCCATAACGAGTTCTGAATGTTGTCTTGTGTATATCCACCTCTTTTACCCTTAATTGATGGTACCCAGATCGAAGGTCAATCTTGGAGAATACTGAAGCTCCTCTAAGCTGGTCGAACAGATCATCGATTCTTGGCAATGGGTACTTATTCTTAATCGTCAGTTTGTTCAACTACTGATAATCGATGCACATTCGCATTGACCCATCTTTCTTCTTTACGAACAGCACTGGTGCTCCCTACGGAGACACGCTTAGCCTAATGAAGCCTCTATCCAACAGCTCTTGAATCTGCGCTTTCAACTCTACCAACTCTTTTGGTGCCATCCTATAAGGTGCAATCGACACCGGTGCCGTACCAGGCATCAAGTCGATCCCAAACTCAACCTCTTGATTCGGAGGCAAACCTGGAAGCTCCTCTGGAAAAACATCTTGAAAATCCTTAAAGGTTCTAACTTTGTCCACCGTTAGTTCCTCAGTTTCTGCTCGACTTATGAATGCCAAATAAGCCTCGCATCCTTTTCGAATCCACTTCCCGGCTCTTAATGCTGACACCACATTGGACAAATAATCTCTACGTTTACCTATCACCATAATTTCCTCATCCTCTGCGGTCTTTAACCTCATTCGCTTTGCAGCACAATCTAGAGTAGCCCTATGCTTTACAAGCCAATCCATTCCCAATATGAGATCAAATTCTCTGAAAGGTAGCTCCATCAAGTCTCCAGAAAAGATTTTTCCTTGAGTCTCTATAGGCACGTCTCTATACAGTTTGTCTACCCTAACCGAGTGACCCAAAGGACTTAATATAGATACCCTACTCACCGTCTCCTCAGAACGCACACCCAGCGACCCAGATATAGCACATGCAACATAAGAATGGGTAGATCCAACATCTATCAACGCAGTGTATGGCATACTAGAAATCAAAAACGTACCGGTTATGACGTCAGGAGCATCACCCTCCTCTCGGCGACGAGCTGCATACACCAACGCTAGCTGACGAGCCTCAGCAAAACTAGCACCCCTGCCAGGTGCTCCTCGTCCTCGACTATTACCATTTCTGCCTCTACCTCGTCCACGACCCCTCGGAGCTGGTGGTCCACCCCTCACTGGTTGGACAACCCTTTGAGCCATAACTTGTCCTTGATCTAGTTCTTTGGGACAGTCCTTAATCCTATGCTCCATCGACCCACATCGAAAACAAGCTCCAGAACGTTTTCGACACTCGCCCATATGTATCTTACCACAATTCCTACAACCCTGCGGTCTAACAGCATTCATTGGCACTACTCGCATTGGTTCTGCCACTCTTGCTCTCTTAACATTCCTATTAGCCCCACCTGATGGTCCAGAATCCCTCCGGAAGCGGTTTCTATCCTTTTCGCGATTCTGTCTCTCGGTACGCTTTACTTCCTTAACTATCTTAGCTTTCTCAACCAAAGCAGCAAAGTTACGCTCCCTCTGCGGAGCAATCAGTACCCTTAGTTCATCTCTCAGACTATCCTCGAAACGTACGCTACGCTCATATTCAGTAGCAACTATCCCAGAAGCATATCGGCTCAGCCTCAGAAATTCAGCCTCGTACTCAGATACTATCCTACTTCCCTGAACCAAGTTCAAGAATTCTTTCCTACGGGCGTCCACATAGCTAGCCCCAACATATTTTCCTTTAAAGGCTTTCTTAAACAGCTCCCATGATACCTCACCATCTGAAGTTCCATCTCTTACCGTGAGCCACCACTGATAAGCTTCATCTCTAAGCAACGACATGGCTCCTTTCAGCTTTTGCTCCATAAAGCAATCCAGATCGTCCATAATCAGCTCTGTGGCCTCCAACCAATACTCGGCCATATTCGGGGCTACACCAGACACGCCCCTAAAGAATTCCGCCCCATTAGCTCGGAGTCGCTCAGAAATGGATCCCCAAAATCCATTACCAGTACTTGCCCCAGCAACCCTTTCCAGAACTCGAAGCATCGCTTGTGATAGGGCGTCGTCCTCAACACCTCGATCATGGGACTCCACCTCTGTTGCCAGTGGTATCGGTATATCAGCTGCTGGCGCATGACCCAAAGATGAAGATTCAGCTCGTGCACTACCTCGGCACATCCACGGCCTCTACCACAAGCTGCTCGCGTACTCATTTCGTACTTTCTGTTTTAGAAATATTATGAGTCAGATTAATATTTCAGTGTTTATTACAGATGTCTTACGAATAAGTAGAATTTCAAAGTTTATTTTTCTTTCGCGCTAGCCTAGCTACAGTCTCAGTCCACCTATCAAAGTCTCTAAAGTTTCAGTAATACCCTAGCTAAGGTATCATGATGAAGTCTTAATCAGGCATATAATCAGAATTTCAGAAACTACCAGAAAAGTTCAGAAACTTACAGGCTTGGGTCGAAGATTCGGTGTGCCACTCTTTAGAAAGATTACATAGGAAAACTGAATTTATTCTTGGAAAAAAATCATTTAGGTACCAAAAAAAAAGTTCATCAAAACTAGTTCCAAGTAATTTTGAAAATGATGTTAAAAACATGATCTTTTGAAAATCTTTGTTTTGATTGTTTGAAAGCTCCCATTTTTAGACCCGATCCACAGCCGAGTTGTTGCAACTTGGCTCTGATACCACTAAATATAATACCCCAAACCCAGCCTGGACGTTACGACCAGATCTGGTGTGTCACACGATCCTAAAACTAAGTTTACGACCTTTTAATCTTGTTGTGTCTTAAGTGAGGTTTGAATCAAAATAGTAAATTTGCGAAAACCAGTTCATTAACCCTTTAAGTTATCCATATTTTGATCTTAAAGCGTTCTGAAAACATTGTTGAGATTTTGAAAACCCGCGCAGCCTATAACTAGCAGTTTCGATATAGTATGATTTAAAACATTAAAGAAAATAAAACCCATAAAGAAAATTTAAATAGCGGCCTTATTACAGTTAAAACCCAAAATAGCATAGTGGAATACTTAAAACGAAACAAAAACCGAATTTGCAGATGCTGTGGCCATTCCGAATCTCTCTCAGCTCCAAGCCCACTATGGTCGAGGGTTACCTGCAGAGATGAAATAAAAAGGGGGTGAGTTTGATAACTCAGTGTGTAACATAATCTCAACCATAGGCCAAAACAGATCAAGCCTCAGAATCAGACATAATTAGGCCTTGCCCATTACAGAAATCAGGTTAAGCCCATAGGCCCATAACAGATACAGATCAGAAATAATATGCAAACAGAAAACCCAACCCAGATCCATCCATAACACCCCCGTACCAGCCTTACACCATGTGGGGAGACTACTCGACCCACCCAACTGCTACACACCATAGATATTTGCAGCGAGGCTGCCAAATATAATTTGCAGCGACGGTGCCAGATATTGTGACGAGGTCACCAGATACAGATATTGTGGCGAGGCCACCAGAACAGATGTATATGTGGCGAGGCCACCAGAACAGATATATACGTGGCGATGCCACCAGATTGCAGTGAGGCTGCCAGAACAGATATATATATGTGGCGAGGCCACCAGATTGCGGCGAGGCTGCCAGAACGCTTCCTCCATCATAAAAACCCATACCCTATGCATCAGATATATACATACTTGCATGCAACATATAGCATCTCATGCATCAATCATAATCAGATTAAGTGATATATCATGCAGACACATAATATTATACATTTCATACAGAATGGACCCTAGGGGTATAATAGTCTTTTTACACTAGGGGTATTTTGGTAATTTTCCACGTTTAGGGGTATTTTAGTCCTTTATCATATTTCAGAGATTTTATGCAAGTTCCATAAATTATCAGCCCTCATATAACCACGGAAGTCCATTTAAGCCAAATTTCCAGTTTTGCCCTTTTTAGCCTAAAACCCCTAATGGGCCTTACTAAGTCCAATATCGTCTCAAGCCCGTTAAGCCCAATTTTAGGTTTAGTTTACCAACTTAACCATGTTTTTATTATTCATGTTGCCAAAAAGTCTTTAATGATCATTTTTCGATTTGGGCTTGGAAGCCCATTGGGCCCATTTTAGCCCATCGCAGCCCAACTTACGAAAAGATTCAGAATTGCACCTTCTGCAATTCCTCCACCACTGAGTTCATGGTTAACCCTAATAGAGTAAACGACTACACTCACATATTACACGAATGCGTTTTTGGTCACTTCCAACCAATGGCCGGTCACTTTATGGCCATTTCGGCTTTTGCCACATCAGTCTAAGAGTTGGGATTAGTTACACACCTGTTACTTGTTGAAACAATTGGCGAAACCCACGTATGAAAACCTATCATTAATCACCTTAGTGTTAGTTTAATAGCCAACAACCATTAAGCCAAAATCCCTTACCCATAATCGACTATCATGACCCAAAACATTAAAATCTTACCCCTCTTTGCCGATTATAGACTAAATCCTGAAGTCCACTTGCTCAGTCTTCGAAGTCCCCTTGAAACACGTCCTTTTTCCTTCTCTAGTGCATATAAACAGAAAAAAAGGTCACAAGACCTCTTAGTCCAAACGATAGCCTTCCCCCTAGAGGGTTTTCGGCTTTTACTTCAAAACAAAACCTACTAGCAAGGAAGGTTCCCGAATACTTACCACTGAGTTAATCAGTTCAAGAAGTACCTCCAGAAGCCCTCTTAGCCACGATCTAAGTAAAAGAAAGGAAGAGTTGAGAGTACAGAGGATTTGGCTAAACACAATAAGGGTTTCGGTTTATGGAAGGGTTTAGAAGAAGAAGAAAAGAATGAGAGTGAAAAGGAAGTGTTTCGGCAAAGTGGGTGTTTGCTTTCGGCTTTTGTGTCTATCAACCAGAGAGTAATGTCAAAAGAAGGTATGTAGATGATAGCAGAAGAAAATGGAAAGGAAGAAAATAAGAAAAGAGATTTTAGAGGGTAAGAAATAAGCAATCGGTTTAACAAGAGAAGAACGGCACAAGATGGGGTTTTTGGAAGTTCTATATTCGGCAATGAAAAGAAGAAAAAGATTCGGCAATGAGGTGCAATAGGGTTCGGCTACTAGGTTAATGAGAGGGACGAAGTGGCAAAAAGGGTACCTAATAGGCTATGTGAGATTGACAGAAGAGGGGAGCTTCCACACTTAAGGAAAATCGGCACAAAATTATCAAAGAACTAAAGGAGAATTCGGTACCCTCTAGCACCTATTTGTCGAAAATGCAAATACCAAGCCCCCTAGCCAAATTGCACTTGCAAAGTCCCAAACCGGCCACTTCTTTTCAAAATTCAAAGCTCCACAAATCCCTCCTTGATTTACTCCACAATATCCTCTCATGACCGATTCAAACACTCCTCAAGCAGAGTTTTATTCTGCTTCAAATTCCTGCCTGCTCCCTACATAAAAAAAATAACGCCTTCCTTGCATAACCTGGGACTTGAACCTTGGCCTTCCCATTCATTTAGGCGCCACTTTTGTAGCTCCTAAGTGGCGTCACACAACCATTTTACCAGGAGCTCCCTTGTGCTTCATTTTAGCCAAATTTATTTAAGACCCCTACTTCCAAAAGTCCCCTATCTTCCTAGTGAAAAATTTAAAAATTTTCCCAAGTTTTTGACCAACACTTGGGCCTTCCATAGGCCCAATAACATTCTCAAAACACGAATTTCACAACCAAATACCAGAGTTCAAACATTTTACTAGATGAACAATAATTCAAGAAAGACCAGCATTTTAGGGCGTTACAGATCCACCACTGATATGCCTTGTCCCGCAATAGAGACACCGCTCCTTTCAACTTTTGCTCCACCGAGCAATCCAGGTCATCTATGATCCGCTCCGTGGCTTCCAGCCAATACTCAGCCACATTTGGGCTACCCCGGATATGCCCTTGAATACCTCCGCTCTGTTAGCCCAGAGTCGCTCAGAAATAGATCCCCTATTCACAGACCCAACATTAGCTCCAACAAACCTCTCTAGAACGCTTAACATTGCCTGGGACAAGGCGTCGTCCCCAGCAGCCTGATTATAGGCCCATTCTCAGCTATCGGTGGTGATCGTGCCTCCTCAGCTGGCAAGTGTTCTGAAGATGAAGACCCAGATTGCACACTACCTCGGCCACGTCCACGGCCTCGTCCACGAGCTGCCTTCGTACTCATATCGACTTATCTGATTACGAATTTTATGACATTAGTTTAATATTTTATTGTTTATTACAAAATGTCTTATGTACAGATAAAGTTTCAGAGTTTGTTTTCATGAAATTGTAGCCTAGCTTCAGTCTCAGTCTTCTAGGGTTTAGTCTCCCTACTGTTTCAGTCTCCACAGTTTTCAGTATTGCCCTAGCTACAATTTCATTGTAGGGTCTCAGTTCTATCTACAGTAGCATTTCAGTACAGTACAGTATAGTATAAGAGAAGAAATACTTACAGACTTGGTGCCAGAGATTCAGTGTGCCACTCTTCAGAAACCAGATTCCAGAAAGCCCAATCAAAACTCAATCTTTTAAAGTAAAACTTTAGGAAAGTATATTTAAAAAGGAAATAAGTTTGAAACGGGTTTTTCTTAAAAATTTCCAAAACCGATTTCAAAATACCCTTCATAGGCCTTGATTTTAAAGTTTTTACAAAAACTTTTTGGACCCGATCCACAGCTGAGTTGTTGTGTAACAACCCAGTTTGGACCCTAGTTGGAATAGTGGTTTCGGGACCACATATCCAAATCTGAAAAATATTCTAATATTATTTTCTGTGTCTATATTATCTGAATTAACTTCTATGAAGTTTCGTTGATTTAATTTGTCTGTCTCTATGCTTAATTGTGATAAAGGACTGAATTGTATATGTGGAAAAATTTGCATGTCACAATTGAATGTATACATTTGGAATGGCTTTTAATGATTGTGGTCTTATGTGGTAATTTTGCCATTTAATGATTAAGTGGTCATAAATGACCTTGATGTATATGCTTTTCATGTTTATAAATAAAGGGTAAAATGGGGATTGGATTAGTATTATATGTTATATTTAAATAAAACATAAAATAAAGGCTTAATTCATGCATGTTCTTGCCAATTGTTAGAAGAAAAGGAAAGATTTTATGCTATTGTTCATTTGACACTTATAAGGCTCAATCAAGGTATGTTTTGAGCTCGATTTTTGATAATTTCTACGTTTCTGTGATCGTTGCTTCGTATTCTTTCATGTCCATGTCTCAATTTCTATTTTTGATGAAATTTATGAATAGTGCCATTGTTGATATTTGAAGCTTTGTAATGTAATTGAATGGGTAATGAGGGATAAAAGTTGAACAAATATGTTTTACCATGAGATTTTGATGAAATTGAGCTATATGAGCTAATTTGTGAAAATGAGACTTTCAGAGGATAATTTGTGAAATAAATATGTTATATGGGCTTTTATGAAAGCTATAAATATTCGGCCAAGCTTTATCTAGTTGAATTATGCATATTTGATGTTTTTGTGAATTAGGGACCAAAATGTCAAATTGTGAAAATGTGAGGGCTAAACTGTAAAATGCCCTAAATAAGTATTGTGGATTGAATTGAATGGCTGAATTTGGATTTATTTAGATTAAGAACCAAGGAAATCAGACTTTGATCGGGGAACGTCCAAAATCGTGGATTAGTCAGCTCAAATCCGTTAATTTCGTACGAGGTAAGTCAATATACAAGTATGCATTATATTGATGTATGTAATGATGCTTGAACTATAAACTGTATTGGACGACAATGAGAGCCTGATGTATAATCCTGAGTATCGAATTTGTGGGATGATATCATGTAAGACCTCGTTTGGGACTTAGGCATTGATTTGAGAATTTTCGTGTAGGACCACATCTGGGACGTTGGCATCGATATCTGTTTTTGTTTAAGACCGTGTCTGGGACATTGGCATCGCATGAATTTCGTGTAAGACCCTGTCTGGGACAGAGGCATCGATATCAAATGACATGTAAGACCACGTCAGGGACGTCGGCATTATATGGGACTTCCATATTTAGCAATATCTCTGAATAAATTGAAGTGAAATTCTGAATTACAAATGAATACACATTATTGATGTCTGATTCAGGTACTTCTGTTCTATACTAAATATCTAAGTATGAAAGGTATACTACTATGAAATAGACTTCTGTAGTAATTGAGTATCTGATTTGTAAGATTAATTATACGAAATGGTTATCATATTCTATTCATGAACTGCATATGGTTGTATTTGGCTTACTAAGCTCATTGTAGCCTACTCTGCTTATCCTTTCAACTGTTTTATAGATATCGTAGCTACTAAGGGCTCAGGGATAGTCAAGGATTGTCAGCACACTATTGAGCTTGTTTTTGGTACCTTTTGATTGCACAAAGTTTAAGTATGGCATGTATAGGCTAGAGTGTCCATGTGTAAGCTTTAATATGTTTACTTGTATAGTTATGAAAGTTGAATTGCATATAGTATGTTTATGCCTCATTTTGGTATATGGCTTATGATGCCAAATTGAGAAATCTTGCAATGGTTTTATGAGTATGTATATTGTGATCATTTTGAATTATGCCTATGGGTTGAAATGGTAAGTTTTGGATGTGGTATGAAGTAGATATGTTTCATATGTTTGGTCATGAACATTGTTTGGAAAATGGTCATGCTTTGTATGATATTGAGTATGAATGATTGGATCATGAGGTAGTATGTTCTTAAAGCATTGTATTGAGTTGAAATGGTGGCATTATTATGGCATAAACTTGCTATTAGATATGACCTTTAGTGGAAGGAAAGTATGGCTTAAACCAAGCCTTTTTTGTGCCACATGGTCAGAGCACACGGACGTGTGACTCGACCGTGTGACCTCTACATCTGAAATGTTTTGGCAGTGTTGCCTATGGATTGGACACATGGGCGTGTCTGGTGACCGTGTTGGGATTGGCAGTGTTGCCCACGGCCTAGACACACGGGTGTGTCTGGCGACCGTGTGGTGGTTGGCAGTGTTGTCCACGGCTAGAGTTAAATTTAGGGCATGACCGTGGAAGGCACACGGCCTAGGTAAAGGTCGTGTGGCCCTAATCTAAAAATTTTCTTAAGGTTCTTCACATGTTTTACAGGTATTCAGTTTAATCCCTGATAAATGAATGAAGTTAAATCTGATCTTTTATGTCATGCTACTGAATTGTAATATTGTTTGAGTTTGGAATTTGTGATTATATACTGTTTTGATCTGTTCTGAATATCCAGTAATGCCCCGTCCTATTCCGACGATGGATACGGGATAGGGATGTTACATGTTGCAACCAAGCTCTGATACCACTAAATATAACACCCCAAACCCGGCCCAGATGTTACGGCCAAGTCTGGTGTGTCACATCAATGACAGATTAACCATATTCCTTAGTTATTACGATTAGGGTGAGTTTTGCAAAACCATTCCGATAGTTTGGGAAGAAAATCCAGGTTTAAGTTGGGTTTATTCTGTCCACTACCAGTTTTAAATTAATTGTTACGAGATCTTGTTTGTCATTTAATTATCCATTTGTTACGAGTGTTTTGTTTTGAAAACATTGATTAATTTTAAGAAGCAGCCATATTCAAACCATTTAAAACAAATTATAACTAAAGAATTAAAAACCCAAATTAAAATACTAAAAGCGGCCTTATTATAAACCCAAAACCATCATGAAAAATAATTTAAAATAAATATGAAAGTAGAAAGACTTAATTATAAACCCATCATGTGCAGTCTCTGTGGCCACTCTGAATCCCTTCAGCTCCCAGTCCACCAGTCTAGGGCTCACCTGTGTATATGAGAGGAAGGGGGTGAGTTTGGAAACTCAGTGTGTAAAGAAAGCCCAACCAGAGCGCAAATCAACTAAAGCTTACCAGGCCCAAGCCCTATCCAGTCTCAGTAATAACTGGGCCAAAGCCCTATTTAGTAACCAGTTAATTGGGCCTTAGCCCTATTTAGATACAGTTTAACTAGGCCTTAGCCTTATTCAGTAATCAGTGCGGACCAGAGGCCCATTACAGTAACAAAACGGAAATAATACATGAATACAAAGCCCATGTCCAGCCCTACATACGGCCCATACCAACCCTACACACCATGTGGGGAATAACTAACCCTCCCAGCCATACACACCATAGTCGCAGCATAGCTACTTAATCAGAAAACGTGGCCAAGCCACTAACAGTAAAATCGAGGCAAAGCCCCTTTCAATAAACGTGGCAATGCCACTTAGCACTTCCTCCATCAATAAACCCAATCCCATGCAACAGTTAAGCATGTCATGGCATATAGCGAACAGATAAAGTATAGCATGCATTTTAGTCAAAATTAACCTTAGGGGTATAATGGTCATTTTGCGCCAAGGGGTAAAATAGTAATTTTCCACCCTTAAGGGGTATTTTAGTAATTTTACCAGTTTTTAGGGTTTTATACACATTCCAGTTACTAACAGTCCAATTTTTCACCCTAACAATTTATCTAGCCCATTTACTAACTTTAAAGCTATCGGGACCAAAAACCCCTAATGGGTCCTACAGTGTCAACTAGCTCTTTTGGCTCACTTAGCCCAACTTTCATAGTGGTTTTAACAGTTTTAACCTACAAATTGCCAGAACCCACTTACCGATTGTTTTTACCCAAATGGGCCCGTAAGCCCATTGGGCCCAAATTCAGCCCCTCGAGGCCCAAATTTACCTACATGCACGAAATTGTGCACTCACCAAGTTTACTGATGCGATTACAGATGTTACCACTTGCAACCAACCCACGAGCGCTCCCACACTTGTAAGCCCAAGAAATGTCGAAATTTCGACATTTTAGCTTTTTGGCTTTTGCCGATTTAGTTTACTAGAGGGTATTCGTTTACACACCTAATTTGCGACAGATGTAGATGAAATCTCCCATTTGGTTGTCCTACAGTCATTTCAATCCACATGTCACTACAGATCTAATTGACTAATCGACACCAAACCAACATACCTATTCGGCCAACACCATCTAAGGCCCTTAGTCACCTACCTTTGCCGCAAATATTAACTAGATCTAGATCTAGTAGTCCCAATGATCCAAGCCTCCTATGCTCCTGCTAGGTCGTCCCTTTCGCAGCAAATACACACAAAACGAATTAAAAGAACTAGCATTACTTGTTACCTTAGTCGACAGCCTCCCTAAAGCTTTTAGGGACTTTCTGCTTTTCTTAAATCCAAAGATAACGCATGAGAAGGAGCTCCAATTACTTACCACGATAATGGATCCACCAGATCTAAAGGTTTAATTCCCGATTTACTATGAATGTGAAGATTTCGGCTCTTTACATAAAATGACACTAGGAGATAATATGTGCTTTGGGATTTCAGCTTTTGGAGTAGTCGGCCAAGAAGAAATTGGCTACTAGATTGAATGCTTTTGGTTTGAAAAGAGATCAATAGGAACAAGGGTAAGGTTCGGTTTTAGAAAAGACAATAGAAGAAGAAGTTTTGATCAAACAGATAATCAACAATAGTGGATTTGGTTTCGGCTTTTTATGATAAACGACAATGAGGTTGGAGAAAAGAGATTAACAATAAGATTTGATTTTAGAAGAAAGTAGGGGAAAAGAGCAGAAAAGATAAGCAGAGAAGAGAGGAGAAGAGAAGAAACGAGAAGATGAAAAAAAGAAGGAAGGGAAGAATGAAGAGAGTAGGTTCGTGCTAGAAGAAGAAATCGGCAAGAAAAACGTAAGGTGTAAGGTTTCGGCTTTTAGAACAGAAAAGAGGAGAAAAGAATGCACGAAGAACCCACTACTATACTCATTCGACAATCAAAGTAATTGACCAAATCCCGAAAACTAGCTCAAGAAATCGGCACTCAACAAGCCCTTAATGCCGAAACTAGCACCCCAATCCCTCATTGTTGAATGTGCCTTCCCAAAACTCCCACAGTCAGCCAACCCTGCTTCCTTCAAAATTCCTAAAATTTCTCCCCTTATCCTCTTTGATCAAATCCCATGAGCATCTTAAACTCTCCTCAGTAGAGTTTCACTTAAGTTCCATTACATGACTGGCACATGCAACAAAAATAAAGTACCATACTACTCACCTTGAGACTCAAACCTTGGCCCTTGCACATATCCACACGCCACTTTATTAGGATCTTAGTGGCGCCACATTGCCACTTTACCAAGGGCTCACTTGTGTCTTATTTTACTCACTTTTTCTTAAAAGCCCACATAACCAAGACCCCTTCTCTTTAAATCCCAAAATTTGATATTTCTTCCGTGTTTTAACTTAGGCTTGGGCCTTCTAAAGGCCCACTAACACACTTAAAACATGATTTACACAACCAAACAATAAAATTTCATGATTTCACCAAGTTCGCAAAAATCTTGAAAAATCCCGAAAATTAGGGCGTTACACGGTTTACCTCATGAGTGTCACGCACTCGTGAGATTGCAAATGCCGAAGCTTCGGCATTTTGGCTTTTAGACTTTTACCGATTCAGAGTAAAACAAGGGTGAGATTACACACCTGATTATGAGAACTTGCAACAACCCTTGAGCACCAACCTACATTTATTCAAACACTCAATCAGTCTCTTAATACATTAATGTTCATTAGCACTTAAATCTCAAATCAATAATCACCATCTACCTTGACAGAAAGAAATGCGATTTATTCCTCCTAGATCGCTAGCTCAAAAATAATCACGCACACCTTAGCAACTAACTGCACCAACGCTAGCCCTTGTTAGATAGAATCGATTAAAGACGTGACTTAACTCCAAAGATATTACCTTATAGAGACTTAGGCATGTTTGGCCTATGCCCAAAAAGAAAGGTAATTTATTTACCTTAACAAAAAAAGAGAGAAAGGCTTGGACGGCTTGAATAACACCCGCGCTCCTTCACTTCTCGAGGTAATTTGCAAATTAATCGAATAGCACACCAAGAACAAAAGTGAAAATATCACAATAAAAAGAGAAAGAATTTTCGGTTCAAGTCATTATAAAGAAAGAAAACAACATTACCCATAGCTGAATCACTTCTTGAATTGACAAAGAAATACAGAAGAATGGCACAGAGACGAATGGTAGATGAACTATGTTCTATTACTAACACAGACCATCACAAGCCAAGAACTGAGAGGGAAAATAGAACAATTGTTTGGGGAATCCAGAATCAAAAAGTCGAAAGAAAAGGTCGAGAGAGGAGGAGAGTAATGTTTAGCTTAAACAAAAGTATGCAAAAGAGGACAATGGAGGTTCAGGTATGAGAATGAATCGAATGAAGAAATGGAGGGAGAGATTATGAAAGAAATCGAAAGGTGAAGAATGTTGAAGAGGAAAAGAAATAATATTCAGCTAAGAAAAAGAGGAGTAGAAGAGATAAGATGCAATCAGTCACAGTTGAACAATACAAAGGAGAAAACTGTTGATGAAAAAGATTGAGGGAGGGAGAGAAAATGTAATCGGCCTCAAGATGGAAAAGAGAAAAGAAATAAGCCTCGATGCTCACACTTGCACTATACGGTCTCAAATAACACAAGCAGAAACACAAACTGAAAGGAATAGCAAGAATTGTCAAAAAGAACAAATTACAAAAACCAACGTCGAAAAACACTCCCCAAAACTGACTCCTTTAGTGTTTCTAGACCAAACTCGGCACAACCAACAAAAAGATATCCCAAAAAGCTCCCTCTAACTTGTCGAATCGGCTACAACTCTCCACAATTCCCTCCCTTTATCCCTCCTTGATATCCTCCACAACCTACTCCAAGACCAGTTCAAACTCTCACTCAATAGAGTTTGAATCCACTTCAAACACCTGCAGTCCCATGTAGCAAAATAATTATCCCTTGCCTGCCATAGGATTCGGACCCCAGTTCTCTCAATTACTAGGTCACGCCACTTGCCACCAAGCCACAAGGCTTTTTGTGACATAAAACATGCGCTATTATTTATAAGGTCTGTGTGCCAGTGTCTAGGTTCTTTTAAGAACAAAAACTAAGAATTTTACTAAAGCCAATGCTTGAACCCAGGCTTCTCAAACATTCCCAAACACACCCAAATCACCTAGCCAGCATACCAAACATGCATTTTATGTCAAATCTTGGAAAATCTATATTTTTGGTGCATTACAACTCTACCCCTTTTAAAGAAATTTCGACCTCGAAATTTACCTGATCAGAATAGGTGAGGGTATTGTTGTCGCATCACCTCTTTTGGTTCCCATGTGGCTTCTACTAAACCGTGATTACACCAAAGCACTTTGGCTAGTGGGACATATTTCCTTCTAAATACCTTAACGTCACACTCTAGTGTCTACACCTGCTCTTCGTCAAAGGTTAGATCAGGTCTAATCTCAATCACCTCAACAAGCACAACATGTGAGGGATTAGAGCGGTATTGCTTTAGCATGGAGACATGGAACACATCATGAATCCTGTCTAGTTTTGCAAGCAACTCAAGCTGATAGGCCACTGGTCCCACTCACTTTAGAACTCGTTAAGGCCCAATAAACCTAGGGCTAAGCTTGCATTGCCGCCCAAACCTCAAAATCTTCTTCCATGGTGAGACCTTAAGAAAGACGTAATCTCCCATAGACTACTCAATCTCCTTATGCTTCAAGTCTGCAAACGATTTTTGCCTGTAAGATACTTCCTTTAACCGATCTCGAATCAACTTTACCTTATCTTGGGTATCAGAAACTAACTTTGGCCCCAACACTCGTTGCTCACCCAGCTCAGTCCAACATGTAGGAGTACGACACCTGCGACCATATAATGCCTCGTACGGTGCCATCTCAATACTGGACTAGTAGCTATTATTATACACGAACTCCACTAACGGCAAGTAGTCTTCCCCGTTGCCTCGAAAATCAATTACGCAGCTTCTTAGCATGTCCTCCATTATGTGAATCACCCTCCCTGACTAACCATCTGTCTGAGGGTGGAATACGGTACTGAAGTCCAGTCTAGTACCCAAAGCCTCGCATAACTTCTTCTAAAATCAAGATATGAATCGAGGATCTCTGTATATGATTGAAACCGGTATCTCATGCAGTCTCATAATCTCAGCCACATACAACTTAGCCAGTTTCTGCAATGAGTAATCAGTACGGACTGGTATAAAATGAGCAGATTTAGTCAATCGATCCACAATAACCCATACTAAATCTTTCTTAGTAGGCGTTAAGGGTAGCCCAGTCATAAAATTCATTGTTACCCTCTCCCACTTCCAGGCTGGAATCTTGACTGGCTATAGTAACCCTGAAGGTAGTTGATGCTCAACCTTAACTTGCTGGCATGTCAGACACTTACTCACATAATTGGTAACTTCACACTTCAGTCCTGGCCACCAGTACAGCTCACAAAGATCTCGATATAACTTGTTTCCACCAGGATGCATAGCGTATAGACTACAATGCGCCTCTCACAATATAGACTACCTCAGATTAGAATCCTTCGATACACAGACTCTCCCATGAAAACACAATACTCCCTCACTGTTCAGCCCAAAATCTGCAGTCTCACCATTCTCAACTTGTCAGAATCGTGCAGCCAACGATTCATCTAATAGTTGTTTGCTCTTAATTTGTTTTGTCCATGACAGTCTCACTTGAAGCTCAGCCAACAAACTACCATCATCAAATAGGCTGAGACGAGCAAACATTACTCTTAAGTCAGATACAGCCCTAGGCTCAGTGCATCAGCTACCACATTAACCTTGCCAGGGTGGTATTCAATTGAACAGTCATAGTCCTTAAACTGCTCAATCCATCTTTGCTGCCTAAAATTCAACTCCTTTTGAGTAAGGAGGTATTTGAGGCTCTTGTGATCCGTGTAAATAATGCACTTCTCACCGTATAAGTAATGCCTCCAGATCTTTACCACGAATACCACCGTGGCTAACTCCAACTCGTGAGTAGGGTAATTCACCTCATGAGGATTACGCTGATGAGACGCGTAAGCAACCATCTTACCCTCTTGCATCAACACACAACCCAGTCCGATGTGCGACGCATCACTATAAAGAGTGAATTCCTTCCTAGACTCTGGATATATTAAGATAGGGGCTTCAGATAGAACCTTCTTAAGTTTTTCAAAACTCTCCTGCTACTTATCAGTCCAATTAAATGGTACCCCTTTACACAGTAACTTGGTCAGAGGTGCAGCTATTATAGAAAATCCCTCAATAAAAAGCTTATAATACCTAGCTAGACCCAGAAAACTTCGAATGTCAAATATGGTCCTAGGTGGTTTCCCATCTAGTACGGCTTCAATTTTACGAGGATCAAGTCTAATTCCCACGGTAGATACCACGTGTCCCAGAAATGTCACTTCTCGCAGCCAGAACTCACACTTGCTGAATTTCGCGTATAGCTACTTTTCCCTTAGAATTTATAAAATAGTTCAAAGATATGCATCATGATCCTCTTTAGTACTCGAATACACCAATATATCATCTATAAACACCACCACAAACCGGTTCAGATAGGGTTGAATACTCGGTTCATGAGGTCCATGAAGATGCTGGTGCATTCGTAAGGCCAAATGGCATTACTAGGAACTCGTAGTGCCCATAGCGAGTTCTAAATGCAGTCTTATACACATCAGCCTCCTTAAACCTTAGTTGATGGTACCTAGAACGAAGGTCGATCTTGGAGAAAATCGAAGCTCCTCTAAGTTGATCAAAAAGATCATCAATCCTTGGCAACGGGTACTTGTTCTTGATAATTAGTTTGTTCAACTGCCAATAATCAATGCACATACGCATCGACCCACCTTCTTCTTCCCAAATAGGACCGGTGCTCCCCACAAAGATACACTAGGTTGAATAAATACTCGGTCCAACAATTCTTGAATTTGAGCCGTTAACTACACCAGCTCTTTTGGTGCCATCCTATAAGGGACAATAGACACTAAAGTTCTTCTTGGCAAAAGCTCAATTCTGAATTTGACCTCATGGTTTAGAGGCAACCTAAGAATCTCATCAAGAAATACATCTTGTAACTCCTTAACAGTTTTAACATCTCCAACAAAAGGACCTTCGGAATCAGAATTACTAACATAAGCTAAAAATGCCTCGCATTCTTTGCGAACCAGTTATAACATCAGGGGCGTCACCATCCTCTCAGTGACGAGCAGCATAGACCAAGGCTGGCTATCTCACCTTAGTATTACCAGTACCTCTGCTTGATGCTCCATGACCTCGTCCCATAACATTCCCACCTCTAGCCTGCCCACGGCCTCTCAGTGGCTGCTGACCACCTCTCACTAGCTGAACATGACCTTGTCCTATAGCTTGCATCTGACCAGGCCTCTGAGGATAATTCTTAACCTAATAATCCATGGAACCACATCTAAAGCACGCCCCAGTTTTTTTCCAGCATTCACCCTGGTGAGATCTCCCACAATCCGTGCAAGGCTGTGGTCTAACAGCAGGAATAAGAACTGCTCAGATTGGCCCATCAAATCTGGCTTTCTTAATAGGCCTTCCTAAAGAACCCGAGGGCCCTGAATCCCTCTTATATCTGCCTTTTTCTTTCTCGCGATTCTGACACTTTGAGCGCTTTACGTCCTCAACAATCTTTACCTTTTCTACTAATGCAGCAAAGTTGCACTCCTTCTATGGAGCTATTAGTACTCGCAACTCATCCCGAAGGCAATCTTCAAAACTACGCAGCGTTTACACTCAGTCGCTACTATCCCACGAGCATAGCGACTCAGCGTAGAAACTCTGCCTCGTACTCTGCCACAGTCTTATTCCCTTGGGTCAGGTTTATAAATCCCTTCCTAAGCGCATCCACATAACTTGCCCTAACGTATTTTCCTTAAAAGGCCACTTTAAAGAAGTCACATGTCAAACGGTCAGCCTGCGTACCCTCTCTCACAGTGAGCCACCACTGGTAGGCCTTGTCTTGTAGTAAGGACACTACTCCTTCTAACTTATGTTCCACAGTATAGTCGAGGTTGTCCATTATTCTCTTAGTGGCCCCCAGCCAATATTCTGCCACATTTGGAGCTACTCCAAAAACACCCCTGAAAATTTCTGCTCCATTAGACCGGAGTTGCTCTGAAATTGACCCTCGGCCCACTGTTCCAATACTAGTTCCAACAACCCTTTCTAAAATGCGGAGCATAGCTTGGGATAGAGCATCATCCCCCACTTCTCGATCATGAGACCCCCTCTCAGTCACCAGCGAAGCTGGTGCATCCCTAGCAGGCATGTGACTTGACACCGAAGACCTCGCCCTAGCACTTCCTTGGCCTCTACCGCGCCTCGTGTTCCCCTTCCACGAGCACCTCTAGCACTTAATTCGATTTATGCTTAATCTATTTTAGAAGTTTTATGTATTAGCTCATAATTCCAGTAATTATTAATGAATATTTTATGACAGAGCAGTACCTAAAGTTTTGTTTTTGCAGATCGAGATCTCGCTACAGTTTTCAATCGTCTACAGTTTGGTTTCCTACTGTCTTAGTTTACTCTAACTATGGAATTTCAGTAAAGTACTACTATCTATAGTAGTTTCCCAGTATAATGTTTCAGTCTAACAGTTAATAGTATAAGAGAACTTACAAATTTGGCACCGGAGACTCGGTGTGCCACACTTGTGAACCTTCCAAAACATTTCTAGTCATTTAAATTAATTTTCAGAAAATCCTTTCAAAATGTTTTCAATCATTAAAATCAATTTCCCAAAAATATTTTTCAAAACCCATTCCACAGTCGAGTTTTACAACATGGCTCTGAAACCACTAAATGTAACACCCCAAACCTAGCCTAGACGTTACGGCCAAATCTAGCGTATCACATTCAAGTGCTTTCCAAAATTAGCCTTGTTGATAAAAATCCATAGTCAAATTAATTTAAAACCCATCTAGTTTTTATTCCTTGAGAAAAATTTAGCAAATTACGTTATTATGAGTTGAAAACATCTTAACAAATGATTGCCATATTTGTTATCATTGATTTCTCAAATTGATCAAATCCGCGAAAGCTTTTCTATTTGAAAAAAAAACTTAAAGTTTAAAATGCTTGTTTTTCTTTGAAAACAGTTACTATTTTGAAAAACCCGATTTTCCTAATCCAGAAGTTTCAAATAAGAAATCAAAACCGAATCAAAAAGTAAATCCACCAAAATGGCCTTATTACATAACCAAAAATCCAATATGAAAATTTAAATAAGTAAAGTCAAAAACCAAAACATCTACAATCGTGTGGCCATCTCCGAGTACCTCGCGGAACCAAATCGCCTAAGGCTGGGGAGTACCTTTACAGTTAAAAGAAAGGGGTGAGTTTGCGAAAACTCAGTGTGTATCCCCTATTAGTTGAACAGTGAATAGTGCATGCAGAAATAGTCTTGGCCTGAGCCCTATTCAATAACAGAACAGTCTGGGCCTTAGCCCTATACAGTAACAGTGTGGGCCTAAGCCCAATATAGAATCAATACAGTGCAGATATGCAACCCATCCCAATCCAACCAACACATCACCCGTACCAACCAGCACACCATGTGGGGATTAAATCGACCCACCCAGCCAGCACACTAATATTGCAGTGAAGCTACTCATAATAGTAATGTAGTAAAGCGGGTAGTAACAATAAGCGTGGCATAGCCACCAGTATCAATATGTGGCAAAGCCACCAGTACAGTAAAAATGTGGCAGAACCACTAGTACTTCCTCAGTAACAACATCCCAACCCCATGTAGTATGACGTGTTATAAATATTATGTGTATGCAGTATATCACCCTCAGCATCAGTCGTATAGATATCATATTCTCATCAGTCAACCTACCACTAGGGGTATAACGATCATTTGTCTGTTAGGGGTAAAATGGTAATTTTACCCCTTAGGGCTACTTTGGTCATTTACCAATTTATGGGGTCTCGATACAGATAACAACCCTTAAAAAGGTCTACAGTCGTCTCGAATGACTCAAATAACCTAAATGGTCATAACAGTGTAAATTCGGCTATCCGAATTTAGTCACGGCTATCCGAATTTTATAGCCCAATCCATTATTTGTCACTCATCGTTGATATTATCCGTATGGGGCCCACATGCCTATTGGGCCCACACGGCCCATTTCGGCTCCACTAGGCCCATAACGGCCCAAGCCCACGAAAACACTCGTAAAAGCCTCTATAGACCGTTGCCCATGATTGGTGGGCTCAGTTTCCCTTACAGGTGATCACATACTCCCGAGACTGCAAATGCCGAAGTTTCAACATTTTGGCTTTTCGGTTTTTGCCGATTCACAGTAAAACAGGGCTGAGATTACACACCTGATTATGAGAACTTGCGACAACTCTTGAGCACCAACCTACGTTTATTCAAACATTCAATCAGTCTCTTAATACATTAATGTTAATCAGCAATTAAACCTTAAATCAATAATCACCATCTACCTTGATAGAGAAACGCAATTTATTCCTCTTAGATCGCTGGCCCCAAAATAATCACGCGCACCTTAAAACAAACTACACCAACGCTAGCCCTTGTTAGATAAAATCGATTAAATATGTGACATAGCTCCAAAGATATTACCTTACAAAGACTTAGGCATGTTCACCCTATGCCCAAAACAAAAGGTAATGTATTTACTGTAAGCAAAAAATAGGAGAAAGGCTTGGACGACTTGAATAACACCCACACTCCTTCACTTGTCGAGGAATTTGCGAATCAACCGAATAGCACACCAAGTGTCACTTGTCGTGGGAGACAAAATACGTGTGTTAAGGCTCAGACCACTTCTGTAGCTAGTGTTGGCAATGTTAAGCCAAGTAACCCCGAGTGTCAACACTGTAGCAGGAGACAACATGGTGAGTGTTGGATAATCACTGGGTCTTGTTTTAAATATGGCTTCCAAAATCACTTTATCAAGGATTGCCCTGAAATGGAGGCGAAGGAAACTAATTAGAGTGCTAGACCAAGCAATACGACTATTAGAGGGAGGCCTGGCAGAAATGTGAAAGATAGAGCTAGTAGCAAAGCCATAGTAAGTGATTCATCTACAAGATCGGATGCCAAAGTGCCTGCAACAACCTATGGGATTCGTACCCGAGAAGAATTGTCATCCCCTAACATAATCAAGGGTACATTTTCTCTTTATGATGTTAATATTGTTGCACTCATTGATCCTGGGTCTACACATTCTTAAATTTGCATGAAATTGATAAATGATATGAGATTGCCTAGAGAGTCAATTGATTTTGTGATTAAGGTGTCAAACCCTCTAGGAAAATGTGTGTTAATTGATAAGATTTGCAAGAATTGTCCCTTAATGATTCGAGGTTACTGTTTTCTGGCCAATCTAATGCCATTGCCATTTGATGAGTTTGATGCCATTTTGGGCATGCATTGGTTGTCAATGCATGATGCTAAGGTGAATTGTAGACAGAAGGTTATTGAATTGAAGTGTGAAAATGGTGAAATCCTCCAGGTTGAAACTGATGAGTCTAGTGAATCGCCTACTTTGATTTTGTCAATGACTACTCAGAGGTATTTGACAACATATGTATTGAATACGAAAGAGTCCAAATTGAAAGTGGAATGAGTACCGGTAGTTTCTGAATTTTCGGACGTATTTCTAAAGGAATTGTTGAGGATACCTCCTGTCAAAGAGATAGAGTTTGCCATTGACTTGTTGCCAGGGACTGCCCCAATATCTATAGCCCCATATAGGATGGCTCTATCTGAGCTAAAAGAATTAAAAATGCAGCTACAAGAGTTGATAGAAAAAGGATTTGCGAGGCCTAGTTTTTCTCTCTGGGGTGCTCCTATGTTGTTTGTGAAGAAAAAGGATGGATCGATGAGACTTTGTATCAAGTATAGACAACTCAACAAAGTGACAATAAAGAACAAGTATCCTTTGCCACGGATTGATGATTTATTTGACCAATTAAGAGATGCTATAGTGTTCTCCAAGATAGACTTGAGATCTGGAAATTACAAGTTAAGAGTGAAAGAGTCCGATGTACTGAAAACTGATTTCAGAACAAGGTATGGACAGTATGAGTTCCTTATGATGCCTTTCAATTTAACTAACGCCCAGTTGTATTTATAGACTTAACGAATAGAATTTTTAGGCCATACTTGGATAAGTTTGTGGTGGTATTCATAGATGACATCTTAATTTATTCTTGTGATGAAAATGAGCATGTCAAACATTTGAGGACGATTTTACAAATTTTGTGACATAAACAATCATATGCCAAATTTAGTAAAAGTGAGTTTTGGCGCAGTAAAGTTGGATTTTTAGGTCACATTGTTTTGAGAGATGGCATTAGAGTTGATTCAAGTAAGATCTCGGTAATAATAGATTGGAAGCTGCCGAAAATTATATCAGAGGTTAGAAGCTTTCTGGGTTTGGCTGGATGCTACAAGCACTTCGTAATATGGTGTTCGATGATTGCTTCTTCGATGATCAAGTTGTTGCAAAAAGATGTTAAGTTTGAATTGACTGAAAAGTGTCAACAATGTGTTGAGAAGTTAAAGACAGTGTTGACCGAGGTGCCAATGTTAGTGTAACCTGAGTCTGGAAAAGAATTCGTGATAGATAGTGATGCGTCTCTAAATCGTCTTGGATGTGTATTGACGCAAGAAGATAAAGTGGTAGCGTATGCCTCAAGACAATTGAAACCCCACGAGAGGAACTATCCGACGCATAATTTGGAGTTAGCTGCTATTGTCTTTGCCTTGAAGATTTGGCGACATTATTTATATGGTGAAAAGTGTCGTATCTTTACCGACCATAAAAGCTTAAAGTACTTAATGTCACAAAAGGATTTGAATTTTACGGCAATGAAGATGGCTTGAATTGTTGAAAGACTACAAGTTAGTGATCGATTACCATATAGGGAAGGTAAATGTAGTTGCCGACACATTGAATAGAAAATCCCTTTTTTCTTTGAGAGCTATGAATACAAGATTGACCCGGAAGGATGAAGGTTCGATTTTGGCCAAGTTGAGAGCTAGGCCATCATTTATTCAACAGATTTGTGAAGCTCAAAAGGATGATAGTGAGCTATGGGCAAAAAGGGCTCAGTGTCAAAGGGATAGTGAGACAAATTTTTGGATTGGATCGAACGATTGCTTGATGTTTCGAGACAAAGTATGTGTACCTAAAAATGCTGAGTTGATTCAGAAAATTCTACATGAAGCTCATAATGGTTGTTTATTTGTCCATCCGGGCAGTGCAAAGATGTATAATAATTTAAAAAAATTATACTGGTGGCCCGGTATGAAAAGATATGTGTAACACCCCAAACCCGGTCTGGACGTTATGACCAGATCTGGTGCGTCACATGATCCTAAACTACGCTTATAACCTTTTAAAACATGTTGAGACATAGGTGATATTTTGTAAAACTAGGAAGGTGAGAAAAGTTCTTGTTAAAACTACTTTAAGTTGTCATTATGCAAGATTGTTTAAATTTTATAAACGTTATTTTGAAAACGTTATTAACGTTTTGGAAACCCGCGCAGCCTATATCTAGCAGTTTCGATAAAGTACGAACCAAATCCTTTAGAAAGTTAAACCCAAAAAGAAAATTTAATAGCAGCCTTATTACACATTAAACCCCAAAAATTAACATAAAAATTAAAATACTAAAACATAAATGAAAACCAGTTTTATTGCAGTCGCTGTGGCCACTCCGAATCTCTCGCAGCTCCAAGCCCACTATGGTTGAGGGTTACCTGCAGAGATTAATTAAAAAGGGTGAGTTTGACAACTCAGTGTGCAACATTATCTCAACCATAGGCCGAAACGGATCAAGCCTCAGAAACAGATTTAATTGGGCCTTGGCCCATTACAGGAATCAGGTTAAGCCGAAAAGGCCCATAACAGAAACAGATCAGATATAAGCATTATGCAAACAGAAACCCAACCCAGATCCATCCTTAACACCCCCGTACCAGCCTTACACCATGTGGGGAGGCTACTCGACCCACCCAACCGCTACACACCACAGATATTTGCAGCGAGGCTGCCAGATATAATTTGCAGTGAGACTGCCAGATAACATTTGCATTGAGGCTGCCAGATATATTTGCAGCGAGGCTGCCAGATATTGTGATGAGGTCACCAGATATAAATATTGTGGCGAGGCCACCAGATTGCAGCGAGGCTGCCAGAAAATATGTGGCGAGGCCACCAGATTGCAGCGAGGCTGCCAGAACGCTTCCTCCATCATAAACCCATACCCCATGCAACAGATAATCATACCAGCATGCAATATATAGCATCTCATGCATCAGATATATTCATATTAATAATTAACTCATGCAGATACATAACATCATACATTTCATACAGAATTGACCCTAGGGGTATATTAGTCTTTTTACCCCTAGGGGTATTTTGGTAATTTTCCATATTTAAGGGTATTTTAGTCCTTTTTCATATTTTCAGAGATTTTATGCCAGTCTGATAAATTAACAGTCCCTAACTAACCACGGAAGTCCACTTAAGCCAAATTTCCAAATTTGCCCTTTTTAGCCTAGATCCCCTAATGGGCCTTACTATGTCCAATATCGTCGATAAGTCCGTTAAGCCCAATTTTAGGTTTTAGTTTACCGACTTTACCAAGTTTCTAATATCCAAGTTACCAGAAAGTCTTTTATGAACATATTCAAATTTGGGCTCGGAAGCCCATTGGGCCCCCCTTGGCCCATTGAGGCCCAACTTACCAAAACGCTCGAAATTGCACCTTCTGCAATTTTGCCATCGCCAATTCCCATTGTGACCACAACAGAGTATTCGGTCACTCTTATTTCTTTCCGAGGCTGATTTTTCGGGCACTTTTGATCGGTCACTTAGCACAGTTTCGATTATTTCGGCTTTTAGCCATCCTAGTCTATGATGGAGATACGTTACACACCTGTTACTGATGAAACGTTGACGAAATCCACGTATGAAGAACCTACAATCGAACGCTAACTATTAGCCTAATAATCGATAATCAAAGAGTTATAAACCCCTTACCATAATCGGCCTACATAGCCTAAGCATCGAAATCTTACCCCTTTCGATTATGGACTAGATCACTGTGTCCAACCGCGTTAATCCACAATAGCCTCCTTAGCTGAATGTCTCTTGTCCACTCTAACGCACAAAAGCCAAAGAGAAAAGCCATAGGGCCCTTAGTCTAGAAATGTTAACCTCCCCCTAAGGGGTTTCGGCATCTAGCCTTATACTTGAAAAGAATAACGAAATAATATCACGAAAACTTACCGATCTAAATCCAAAACCACAGCCGTTCCACTTGCTTCAATGACAGAGAAAGAATTGAGAGAGAGGAGTGATTCCGCAATTGCAAGGGATAAAGGGATAAGAATTTGACTAATTGAAGAATTGGTAGGAGAAAGGGTAATCGGTTAATAAAAGAATACTCGTCACAAAGTGTTCGGCTTCTATTTCTTGCAGGTGCCGACAGAGGTTTAAAGAGGAGAGGGAGAAGAGATTAGATTCGGCCAACCAGAGAATTAAGGAGAAAAAGGTTTCGGTCAACAAGATTTTCGGCAAAGCAAAGGTGTTTCGGTTTTAGTGCTGTCGACAGGAACTTGAAGAAAAAGAGAAGAAGAAAGGTGCTTTGGTCTAACAGGGAAGTGGGATGGAATGAGACCGGTATGGGGTGTCAACGTAAAAGAAAACAAAAGAAAGGAAGAATACTAGGAAGTGGTTTTGGCAACAAGGGAATTCGGCAATGATGCTTGGGGTAGGAATAGGTTGCGGCTAATAGAAGAAAAGGGAGATTGAATAGCAAAAGAGAGAAAATAGAAGAATTCTCTAATGCTATACACAATAAGCTCAAGAACCTCAAAAAGACTCTTAGTGAAATCGGCACAAACCCTAAAGGTACTAAGGAGAATTCGGCACCAACTAGCACTAATTGCCGAAAATGCTAACACTAATCCCCCTAGCCGAATTACACTTGCAAAGTCCCACAATCGGCTACTTCCTTTCAAAATTCGAACTTCCTAGATTTGCTCCTCAACCTCCTCCACGATTTGCTCCTTTGACCGGTTCAAATCTCCTCCAAGCAGAGTTCCACTCGGCTTCAAACTCTTACCTGCTCAAGCTTAAAAATAAACAACACCTTCGCAACCTCTGGCGCTTGAACCCTTGACCTCTAAGCTCCTTTAGGCGCCACCTTTTAAGGAGCCTAGTGGCGTCTCCCTTGCCACTTTACCACTGGTCCTTTTGTGCTATATTTCGCACACAATTCCTTAAGACCCTTATTTTCAATGGTCCCCTATCTCCTAAGTCAAAACACAAAATTTTGCCGAGCCTTTAACCAACATATGGGCCTTCCATAGGCCCATTATCATACTCCAAACATGCATTACACACCCAAATACTAACATTTAAACATTTTATCAGATAAGGACCAATCTAAGAAAAAACCCGAAAATTAGGGCGTTACAACTCTACCCTCCTTAAAGAAATTTCGTCCTCGAAATTTACCTTATCCAAACAAATGAGGATATTGCTGACGCATTGCCTCCTCTGGTTCCCAAGTAGCTTCCTCTCTGCCATGATTACGCCAAAGTACCTTCACCAACGGAACTGATTTTCTTCTTAGAACCTTCACGTCTCGATCCAGAATCTGCACCGGCTCTTCTTCAAAAGTCAAATCAGGCTGTACCTCCACCTCTGCAACTGGTAGAATATGGGTAGGGTCAGAACGATATCGTCTTAACATGGATACATGGAACACATCATGGATTCTATTTAACTCCGGAGGTAATTCCAACTGATACGCCACTGGACCTATTCGCTTAAGAACCCGATAAGGCCCAATAAATCGCGGACTTAGCTTGCCTTTCTTACCAAATCTTAGTATCTTCTTCCAGGGCGAAACTTTCAGAAAAACCATATCACCTACTGAATACTCAATCTCTTTACGCTTCAAATCTGCATAAGACTTTTGTCGATCAGATGCCTCTTTCAAACGGTCCCTTATCACCTTGACCTTCTCTTCAGTCTCTGCTACCAATTCAGGTCCAAGAACTTGCCGCTCGCCCAATTCAGTCCAACAACTAGGTGAACGACACTTACGCCCATACAGTGCCTCATAAGGTGCCATACGGATACTAGCCTGATAACTGTTATTATACGCAAACTCTGCCAACGGTAGATGATCCTCCCAACTACCTCGAAATCGATAACACAACCCCTCAACATATCTTCCAGAATCTGAATAACCCTTTCTGATTGACCATCAGTCTGAGGATGAAAGGCCGTGCTAAAGTTCAGCCGCATTCCCAACGCCTCATTCAACTTTTGCCAGAACCGAGATGTGAATCTAGGATCTCGATCAGAAATGATAGACACTGGCACCCCATGCAGTCGCACAATCTCTGCCACATACAACTTGGCTAACTTCTGAAGCGAATAATCAGTACGTACAGGGATGAAATGAGCAGATTTAGTCAACCTGTCTACAATCACCCAAATCGAGTCCTTCTTTGATGGCGTTAAGGGCAATCCACTTACGAAACCCATGGTCACCCTTTCCCACTTCCAGAGTGGTACCTTCACTAGTTGCAGAAGTCCAGAAGGTAACTGATGCTCAGCTTTCACTTGCTGACAAGTCAGACATTTCCCCACAAATTCTGTTACTTCTTGCTTCAGTCCAGGCCACCAATACAACTCCTTTAAGTCATGATACATCTTATTACCTCCAGGATGCATAGCACACAACCCTTTATGAGCTTCATTCAGAATTGTTTGCCTCAAATTGAAATCCTTAGGAATACAGATTCTACCGCGGAAACATAGAACTCCCTCACTATTCAGTCCAAACTCAGAAGTACTCCCATCTTCCATCTGTTGAAATCGAGAAACCAGAGACTCATCCCTCAACTGCTTTTCCTTAATCTCATCCATCGAGGTTGGCCTTACTTGCAGTTCCGCTAATAGACTACCATCATCATATAGACTCAAACGAGCAAACATCGCTCTCAGATCAGACACAGCTCTACGACTTAGGGCATCAGCCACCACATTAGCTTTGCCTGGATGATATTCAATCGCACAATCATAATCCTTGAGCAACTCTATCCATCTTCGTTGCCTGAGATTCAGCTCCTTCTGAGTCAACAAGTACTTAAGACTCTTATGATCTGTGTATATAATACACCTTTCTCTATACAGATAATGTCTCCAAATCTTAAGTGCGAAGATCACTGCTGCCAACTCCAAATCATGGGTAGGATAGTTCACTTCGTGAGGTTTAAGCTGTCGCGATGCGTAAGCAACCACTTTACCTTCTTGCATCAACACACAGCCCAACCCAACATGCGACGCGTCACTGTACACGGTGAAATCTTTTCCAGACTCTGGTTGAATCAGTACAGGTGCCTCGGCCAGAACCTTCTTAAGCTTCTCAAAAGCTTCTTGTTGCTACTGAGTCCAGACAAATGGTACGCCTTTCCTTATAAGCTTTGTTAACGGCGCTGCCATCACAGAAAATCCTTCTACAAACCTCCTGTAGTATCCAGCTAAACCCAGAAAACTCTGAATTTCTGCCACAGACCTCGGTGGTTTCCATTCCAGAATTGCTTCAATCTTTCGAGGGTCCACCTTAATACCCTCAGCTGATACAACATGCCCCAAGAAAGTTACTTCCCTCAACCAAAACTCACACTTGCTAAATTTCGCATAAAGCTCCTTTTCCCTTAACACTTGCAACACAATACGGAGATGCTCATCATGTTTCTCCTCAGATTCTGAATAGACCAAAATATCGTCGATAAAGACGACCACGAATCGATCCAAGTATGGCTGGAACACTCGATTCATCAGATCCATAAAAGCTGCAGGTGCATTGGTCGGCCTAAATGGCATAACCAAGAACTCATAGTGACCATAACGAGTTCTGAATGCCGTCTTGTGAATATCCACCTCCTTCACCCTTAATTGATGGTACCCAGATCGAAGGTCAATCTTGGAAAATACTGAAGCTCCTCTAAGCTGGTCGAACAGATCATCGATTCTAGGCAACGGGTACTTATTCTTGATCGTCAGCTTGTTCAACTGCCGATAATCAATGCACATCCGCATTGACCCATCTTTCTTTTTAACGAAAAGCACTGGTGCTCCCCACGGAGACACACTTGGCCTAATGAAACCTCTATCCAACAGTTCTTGAATCTGTGCTTTTAACTCCACCAACTCCTTTGGTGCCATCCTGTACGGTGCAATGGACACCGGTGCCGTACCAGGCAACAAATCGATCCCAAACTCAACCTCTCGATTCGGAGGTAAACCTGGAAGCTCCTCTGGAAAAACATCTTGAAAATCTTTAACAGTTCTAACTTGATCCACAGTTAGTTCCTCAGTTCCTACTTGACCCACGAATGCCAAATAAGCCGCACATCCTTTACGAATCCACTTCTCAGCTCTTAATGCTGACACCACACTGGACAAATAATCTCTACGTTCACCTATCACCAAAACTTCCTCATCCTCTGCAGTCTTTAGCCTCATTCGTTTCGCAGCACAATCCAAGGTAGCCCTATGCTTTACAAGCCAATCCATTCCCAAGATGAGATCAAATTCTCCGAAAGGTAGCTCCATCAAGTCTCCAGAAAAGATTTTTCCTTGAGTCTCTATAGGTACATCTCTATACAGTTTGTCTACCCTAACCGAGTGACCCAAAGGACTTAGTACAGTTACCCCACTCACTGTCTCCTCAGAACGCACTCCCAGCGACCCAGATATGGCACATGCAACATAAGAATGGGTAGATCCAACATCTATTAACGTAGTGAATGGCATACGAGAAATCAAGAACGTACCAGTTATGACGTCAGGAGCATCACCCTTCCCTCGGCGACGAGCTGCATAAACTAGTGCTGGCTGACGAGCCTCAGCGATACCAGCACCCCTGCCAGGTGCTCCTCGTCCTCGACCATTACCATTTCCGCCTCTACCTTGCCCACGACCCCTCGGAGCTGGTGGTCCACCCCTCACTGGTTGAGCAACCCTCTGAGCCATAACCTGTCCTTGGTCCGGTTCTTCGGGACAGTCCTTAATCCTATGCTCCATCGACCCACATCGAAAACAGGCTCCAGAATGTTTCCGACACTCGCCCATATGTATCTTACCACAACTCCTACAACCCTGCGGTCTGACAGCATTCATTGGCACCGCTCACACTGGTTCTGCCACTCTTGCCCTCTTAACATTCCTATTAGCCCCACCTGATGGTCCAGAGTCCCTCCGAAAGCGGTTTCTATCCTTTTCGCGATTCTGTCTCTCGGTACGTTTTACTTCCTCAGCTATCTTAGCTTTCTCAACCAAAGCAGCAAAGTTACGCTCCTTCTGTGGAGCGATCAGTACCCTTAGCTCATCCTTCAGACCATCCTCGAAACGTACGCTACGCTCATATTCGGTAGCAACTATCCCAGAAGCATATCGGCTCAGCCTCAGAAATTCAGCCTCGTACTCAGATACTGTCCTACTCCCCTGAACCAAATTTAAGAACTCCTTCCTACGGGCGTCCACATAGCTAGCCCCAACATATTTTCCTTTAAAGGCTTTCTTAAACAGCTCCCATGTTACCTCACCATCTGAAGTTCCATCTCTTACTGTGAGCCACCACTGATAAGCTTCATCCCTAAGCAACGACACGGCTCCTTTCAGCTTCTGCTCCATAGAGCAATCCAGATCGTCCATGATTCGCTCTGTGGCCTCTGGCCAATATTCAGCCACATTTGGGGCTACACCAGACACACCCCTAAAGAACTCTGCCCCATTAGCTCGAAGTCGCTCAGAAATGGATCCCCGAAATCCATTACCGGTACTTGCCCCAGCAACCCTTTCCAAAACTCGAAGCATCGCTTGTGATAGGGCATCGTCCCCTACACCCCTATCATGAGATTCCACCTCTGTTGCCGGTGGTATCGGCATACCAGCTGCTGGCGCATGACCCGAAGATGAAGTCTCAGCTCGTGCACTACCTCGGCCACGTCCACGGCCCCTACCACGAGCTACTCGTGTACTCATTTCGTACTTTCTGTTTAGAAATTTTATGAGTCAGATTAATATTTCAGTGTTTATTACAGATGTCTTATGAATAAATAGAGTTTCAGAGTTTATCTTCTTTCGCGGTAGCCTAGCTACAGTCTCAGTCTACCTATCAGAGTCTCTACAGTTTCAGTAATACCCTAGCTAAAGTATCATAATAAAGTCTTTAGTCAGGCATGCAATCAGAGTTTTCAGAAATAATCAGAAAAGTTTAGAGAACTTACAGGCTTGGGTCGGAGATTCGGTGTGCCACTCTTCCGAAAGATTTCATAGAAAAACTTAATAAATTTTTTGTTTTCTTTGAAAATAAATCATTTATGCTTGAAAAGGAGTTCATCAAAACTAGTTCCAAATAATTTTTTGAAAAATCATGATCTTTTGAAAATCTTCATTTTGATTGTTTGAAAACCTTCATTTTTAGGCCCGTTCCACAGCCGAGTTGTTGCAACCTGGCTCTAATACCACTAAATGTAACACCCCAAACTCGGTCTGGACGTTATGACCAGATCTAGTGCGTCACATGATCCTAAACTACGCTTATAACCTTTTAAAACATGTTGAGACATAGGTGATATTTTGTAAAACTAGCAAGGTGAGAAAAGTTCTTGTTAAAACTACTTTAAGTTGTCATTATTCAAGATTTTTTAAATTTTATAAACGTTATTTTGAAAACGTTATTAAGGTTTTGGAAACCCGCGCAGCCTATATCTAGCAGTTTCGATAAAGTACGAACCAAATCCTTTAGAAAGTTAAACCCAAAAAGAAAATTTAATAGCGGCCTTATTACACATTAAAACCCAAAAATTAACATAAAAATTAAAATACTAAAACATAAATGAAAACCAGTTTTATTGCAGTCGCTGTGGCCACTCCGAATCTCTCGCAGCTCCAAGCCCACTATGGTTGAGGGTTACCTGCAGAGATTAATTAAAAATGGTGAGTTTGACAACTCAGTGTGCAACATTATCTCAACCATAGGCCAAAACGGATCAAGACTCAGAAATAGATTTAATTGGGCCTTGGCCCATTACAGGAATCAGGTTAAGCCCAAAAGGCCCATAACAGAAACAGATCAGATATAAGCATTATGCAAACAGAAACCCAACCCAGATCCATCCTTAACACCCCCGTACCAGCCTTACACCATGTGGGGAGACTACTCGACCCACCCAACCGCTACACACCACAGATATTTGCAGCGAGGTTGCCAGATATAATTTGCAGCGAGACTGCCAGATATATTTGCAGTGAGGCTGCCAGATATATTTGCAGCGAGGCTGCCAGATATTGTGACGAGGTCACCAGATATAAATATTGTGGCGAGGCCACCAGATTGTAGCGAGGCTGCCAGAAAATATGTGGCGAGGCCACCAGATTGCAGCGAGGCTGCCAGAACGCTTCCTCCATCATAAACCCATACACCATGCAACAGATAATCATACCAGCATGCAATATATAGCATCTCATGCATCAGATATATTCATATTAATAATTAACTCATGCAGATACATAACATCATACATTTCATACAGAATTGACCCTAGGGGTATATTAGTCTTTTTACCCCTAGGGGTATTTTGGTAATTTTCCATATTTAAGGGTATTTTAGTCCTTTTTCATATTTTCAGATATTTTATGCCAGTCTGATAAATTAACAGTCCCTAACTAACTACGGAAGTCCACTTAAGCCAAATTTCCAAATTTGCCCTTTTTAGCCTAGATCCCCTAATGGGCCTTACTATGTCCAATATCGTCGATAAGTCCGTTAAGCCCAATTTTAGGTTTTAGTTTACCGACTTTACCAAGTTTCTAATATCCAAGTTACCAGAAAGTCTTTTATGAACATAATCAAATTTGGGCTCGGAAGCCCATTGGGCCCACCTTGGCCCATTGAGGCCCAACTTACCAAAACGCTCGAAATTGCACCTTCTGCAATTTTGCCATCGCCAATTCCCATTGTGACCACAACAGAGTATTCGGTCACTCTTATTTCTTTCCGAGGCTAATTTTTCGGTCACTTTTGATCGGTCACTTAGCACAGTTTCGATTATTTCGGCTTTTAGCCATCCTAGTCTATGATGGAGATACGTTACACACCTGTTACTGATGAAACGTTGACGAAATCCACGTATGAAGAACCTACAATTGAACGCTAACTATTAGCCTAATAATCGATAATCAAAGAGTTATAAACCCTTACCATAATCGGCCTACATAGCCTAAGCATCGAAATCTTACCCCTTTCGATTATGGACTAGATCACTGTGTCCAACCGCGTTAATCCACAATAGCCTCCTTTGCTGAACGTCTCTTGTCCACTCTAATGCACAAAAGCCAAAGAGAAAAGCCATAGGGCCCTTAGTCTAGAAATGTTAACCTCCCCCTAAGGGGTTTCGGCATCTAGCCTTATACTTGAAAAGAATAACGAAATAATATCACGAAAACTTACCGATCTAAATCCAAAACCACAGCCGTTCCACTTGCTTCAATGACAGAGAAAGAATTGAGAGAGAGGAGTGATTCCGCAATTGCAAGGGATGAAGGGATAAGAATTCGACTAATTGAAGAATTGGTAGGAGAAAGGGTAATCGGTTAATAAAAGAATACTCGTCACAAAGTGTTCGGCTTCTATTTCTTGGAGGTGCCGACAAAGGTTTAAAGAGGAGAGGGAGAAGAGATTAGATTCGGCCAACCAGAGAATTAAGGAGAAAAAAGTTTCGGTCAACAAGATTTTCGGCAAAGCAAAGGTGTTTCAGTTTTAGTGCTGTCGACAGGAACTTGAAGAAAAAGAGAAGAAGAAAGGTGCTTTGGTCTAACAGAGAAGTGGGATGGAATGAGACCAGTATGGGGTGTCAACGTAAAAGAAAACAAAAGAAAGGAAGAATACTAGGAAGTGGTTTTGGCAACAAGGGAATTCGGCAATGATGCTTGGGGTAGGAGTAGGTTGCGGCTAATAGAAGAAAAGGGAGATTGAATAGCAAAAGAGAGAAAATAGAAGAAATCTCTAATGCTATACACAATAAGCTCAAGAACCTCAAAAAGACTCTTAGTGAAATCGGCACAAACCCTAAAGGTACTAAGGAGAATTCGGCACCAACTAGCACTAATTGCTGAAAATGCTAACACTAATCCCCCTAGCCGAATTACACTTGCAAAGTCCCACAATCGGCTACTTCCTTTCAAAATTCGAACTTCCTAGATTTGCTCCTCAACCTCCTCCACGATTTGCTCCTTTGACCGGTTCAAATCTCCTCCAAGCAGAGTTCCACTCGGCTTCAAACTCTTACCTGCTCAAGCTTAAAAATAAACAACACCTTCGCAACCTCTGGCGCTTGAACCCTTGACCTCTAAGCTTATTTAGGCGCCACCTTTTAAGGAGCCTAGTGGCGTCTCCCTTACCACTTTACCACTAGTCCTTTTGTGCTATATTTCGCACACAATTCCTTAAGACCCTTATTTTCAATGGTCCCCTATCTCCTAAGTCAAAACACAAAATTTTGCCGAGCCTTTAACCAACATATGGGCCTTCCATAGGCCCATTATCATACTCCAAACATGCATTACACACCCAAATACTAACATTTAAACATTTTATTAGATAAGGACCAATCTAAGAAAAAACCCAAAAATTAGGGCGTTACAATATGTCTCTGAGTTTGTATCAAAATGCTTAGTTTGCCAACAGGTGAAAGCCGAAAATCAGGTACCTTCTAGTTGCTTCAGCCAATAATGGCTCCTAAATGGAAATGTGACCAAATCACTATGGTTTTTGTTTCGGGTTTGCCTTTAACCCTAAAAAAGAAAGATGTTGTTTGGGTCATTGTCGATCGGTTGGCGAAATCGGCTCATTTCATTCTGGTACGTATGGATTTCTCACTTGATAAGTTAGTCGAATTGTACATTGCTGAAATTGTAAGATTGCATGGAGTACCAATTTTTATCATTTCAAATAGAGATCCGAGATTTACTTCGAGGTTTTAAAAAAAGTTACAAGAAGCCTTGGGTATCAAGTTGAACTTTAATACCGCCTTTCACCCACAAATAGACGGTCAATCCGAGCGAGTGATTCAGATCCTCAAAGATATGCTTCGATGCTATGTGCTTGAATTTGCAAGTAGTTGGGAAAAAATACCTACCATTAGTTGAAATTGCTTACAATAATAGCTTCCAATCGAGCATCAAGATGGTGTCATTTGAGGCATTATATGGCCGAAAATGTCAAACTCCATTCTATTGGACGAAGGTTAATGAAAAGTAAATTCATGAGGTTAATTTGATTAAAGAGACTGAAGAGAAGGTAAAGGTAATCCATGATTGTTTGAAAGCTGCTCCAGACTGGCAAAAGTCTCATGCGGATTTGAAAAGAAAAGAGATTGAGTATCAAGTGGGTGATAAAGTATTTCTGAAAGTTTCTTCGCGAAGGAAGATTTTGAGGTTTGGTTGGAAGGGTAAACTGAGTCCACGATTCATTGGACCGTATGAAATTGTAGAGAGGATTGGACTAGTGGCATATTGATTGGCTTTACTTATAGAGTTAGAAAAGATCCATGATGTATTTCATGTACCGATGCTATGATGCTATCGCTCTGATCCTTCACATGTGATCTCACTGACCGAAGTGGAAATTCAGCCGAATATGACTTATAATGAGGAGCCAATCAAGATCTTAGCTCGAGGACTGAAATATCTAAAAAAACAAAAGTGTGGTCTTAGTAAAAGTATTATGGCAAAAGCTTGGAGTAGAATAGACTACATGGGTATTGTAAAACCACAAACTCGCCCTGGACGTTACCATCGAATCTGGCATCTCACATTGAACTGTTTTTCGAAAACCATGTTTTTATTGAAACCCTTCTTATTTAAAACTTGTTGTCAACTAAAACTTGTGTTTGTTTATTTTCAAAACTTGGTCTATTAAAAGTTAATCCCTTTTAAAAAAAGGTACTACTTTTTAAACCTTCTTTGTTGCAGAAGCTTAATTTAATCAGTTGCGGAGAACGTAGTGTTTGAAAATAGTTATTGTTTTGAAAAACTGCAATTTACTTCTAATTGATATAAATCACGATCAATGAAATCCAAAATTTATAATCCAGAAGTTATAGAGGCCTTATTACAACCCAAATTAAAACCAAAGTGCTTTAAGTAAATGAGCAAAACAGAATAAGACATATGCAGTTGTGTGACCCACTCCGAGTCCCTCGCAGCTCTGATCCATCTAAAGCCAGGGATTACCTGAAAGGTTAATCAACAGGGTGAGTTTACGAAAACTCAGTGTGTAATCCCCTATTAAAGTAACAGTCAGTAAACAAAATCAAAAACAGAATCAATCTGGGCCTAAGCCCTTTAAGAGTATCAGTACAGTCCAATTCTGAGCATATATGGGCCAAAGCCCTATACAATATCATTTGGGTCGCAGCTCATGACAGAATCAATTGGGCTTAGCCCATCACAGTGACAGTCTTAGTATGAATGAAGCATGATGCATGCAAACCTATCCAACCAGCACACCACTCTGTCCAACCCTACACTACCTGCGGGGAATAAATCACCCACGTCATCCCTACACTCCACAGTGTCAGTATCGGTTGCGGCACTAATCAGAATCATAGTAGAGTTGCTAATTTAAATGCAGCTTTAAGCCTTAAGTAGCAGTATCATAATTGGCACAAAGCCATCAGTAACTATAATAGGATTGGTGTATAGCCATCAATTAGGGTAATATAACCGACACACAGCCATAGGTAAATGTGATCGACACACAGTCATCAGTAAATAAGATAGGCATATAGCCTTAGGCAAAAATAATCGACAAAAAGCCATGATCCCGATAGCATAGAGCCATATGTTGGTTGGTACAGAGCCATACTTAGAATAACTGGCATTAAGCCCTCAGTCGGTCCACAGTCATCTAGTGCGACCCGTGCGATCCTATCAGAACAAAACTTCCTCCATATCAATCCCAACACATGTAGTATGTCATGTATACAGAATGTCTTGCCCATAAACCATCATACATATCACAGTTAAGTCAGTCAAATCCTAATCATACAATCACAGGACAGTCATTCACCCTCGAGGGGTAAAACAGTCATTTTACCCTATAGGGCTATTTCGGTAATTCTACGCTACAGGGGTAATTCGGTAATCCTACCCTACAGTGTTATCAGTAATTTTACAATTTAGGGTATTTCAATAATTTTACAAATGGAGGGTATTTCAATAATTTTACAAACTAGGGGTATTTCGTTAATTTTCACAAACCAGGGGTATTCTAGTAATTTTACAATTCAGGGGTATCCTGGTAATTTCGTAAATGAAGGGTATCTCGATAATTTTACAAATCAAGGGTATTTCTATAATTTTATAAACTAAGGGTATTTCTGTAATTTTATAAACTAGGGGTATTTCTGTAATTTTATAAACTAGGGGTATTTCTATAATTTTGTAAACCAGGGGTATTTTGGTAATTTTATAAATCGAGGGTATTTCTGTAATTTTATAAACTAGTGGTATTTTGGTAATTTTGTAAATTGGGGGTATTTATGTAATTTTATCAATCCATCAGAAGGTCTAAAGTCGCCTCGAGCGACTCAAGTATTCTAAACAGAGATAATGTTGCGAATAGGCCTAAGGCTCGTTCTCAGCCCAAGTGGGCCCACACGCTCGTGTGGCCCTTTTTGCCTAAATCTAGGCACAGATACGAGATTCACATAGTCCAGTCCAATATTTATTACACAATCATACAATTTGACCGATTGGGCCGACGGGCCCATTGGGCCCACATGGCCAATTCCGACCCATCGTGGCCTAAAGCAACCTAAACCCACGAGAATACTTATGATGGTCTCAACTATCACATCAAAGCTCCCACACGTGCGCTCGCACACTCGTGTGGCTACCATCGCCGTGTCACCGGCATTTTGGCATTCCAACATTTGCCGTTCTACAGCTAGAGTAGTGTGAAATGCACACCTGATAGGTATTTGAAGTTAATCCGTGCTCTGAACAGTGTTATGCCCAGAAGCCGACAATAATCGTACCCCTAACTCCCCAGGTGGTGTGTCAATCAACTACGGTCACGACCACCGTGAGCCAATGGCATACTTCTCAAAGAATGATCCAACATAACCCAAACGAACACGCTACAACGTGAGAGGGATAAGCCAAGAAAGGTATGCTTACTCTCCTCGTGGTTTGCTCTATTTAAAGCCAGCTTCTTACCTATTCTCATGTTAGCTTCCCGATGTGGGATTCTCCATCAATCCTCCAAAACCAACTCATTAGCAAAATATCCAACCTTTGCGTGCAAAGGGATTCGAACCAAAGTCCTCTTAATAGCCATGCCACGCCACCACCAGTAGGACACAAGCTCCTTTTATGTGATAAGTCCAACACATTTAAGTTTAAAGCCCACCTACTCGCTTTCAGATTTATTTAAAAGAGAAACCAAAGGAAATTGTAAGAGCCAAGACTTGAACCTTGGACCCCTTGCTTCCCCTATGGCGTCACTTCCTTGTCTCCCATGTGGCGCCATTTTTCACTAGACCACAACTCTTTTTGTGTCTTATTTATAAGTTATCCCACTTGATCTCAGGGTTCCCTTCAAGCCAAAACCAAGATTTTTCCTATACCCAAGCTTGAACCCAGAACTTCATAAAAACCCTCTAACATTCCAAAATCACTAACCTAATAATTCTAACTTGCAAATTAAGCCGATGTCTTACACTCAAGAATTTTAAACGCACCCAAGCCCAGGGTCTAATTCTTCTAGGCCCAAAATTTGGGGCGTTACAGGAATCAGAGGAAACCATGAAGAAACAGTACCTAAATCTCTTTTCTGGTAAGATTTTCGAGGATGAAAATCTCTTAAGGGGGAAAGTTGTAACAGCTCGATTTAGGGCTTAAATGGAATGGTGGTTTTGCGACCACGAATCTGACATAGAAAAATTTATCCCAATAAAGTTTTATGGTCTATTGTGTAATTGATTGCATAAGTGAAAATCTAGTAAATAAATTTTATCGATAAAGTGCCCGGTTGAGTAATAGGACTAGATTGCAAAAAATTCAAAATGTGAATTCTAGAAGCATTTAGAGTGTAATTGAATTGAATTCATAAACTGGGAGTTCTTTTTAAGCAATTAGACCATTTTATGGCTTCATGGACAAAAATACCCATGGAAGGAAAAATTTGCAAAGAAGGCCATTAAGGGCATTTTGGTCACTTGGTTATTAAAAGAAATAAAAAGGGAAAATAAAGCAAAAATGTGTCCATCTTATCCTACCCTTGGCTGAAACTTTGGGGAACACCATAGCTAGGGTTTTTCATCTTTTCAAGCTTGATTGTAAGTATCTCCTACGCCTTTTTCATATTCTTCGTATTTTTTAAACCCTCGTAACTTGACCTAGCTATTTCTGCCAGTATTTTAAGCTAGGGTTCAAGTTTAAAAATGTTTCCATGTGTCACATGAAAGCATTTTGATCTTTATTGGTAGGAAATGGAAGTTTGATGTGTAGTAAAAAATTTTTGCTAGGTGATTTTCCATGAAAATACATTTAGGGACTAAAATGTAAAAGTGGTAAAACATGTGCAAAAGTTGTGAAATATTGAGAAATGTGGGCTACTATGAGAGAGAAAAAGAGTCGGCTAGGCTTAGGATGTAGAAAAATAGATAAATTTCATTTTACGAGCCTAGGGACTAAAATGTAAAAATTAACAAAGTTAGGGGTAGAATGGTAAAAGTTACCGTTGTAACACCTCTAGACTCGGTCCCATCGCAGGAGGGTCGAGAGGCATCACCAGACTATTTCTTTGAAAAGCCGCATGATAACAAAAGAAGATCCTTTACTAAACTTATCGATATAATTAACAAAAGTTGTGCAAAAGTTCATCAACCGAACACAACTAAACCAGTTTATCGCATTCAAAACAATGTGCGAAATGAATTCATCCCTAGTCACGTTCATCACTTTTTCTTCATATATTTCCATATTAGAAGTATGACATACTTCAAGTCTAGTTTCCAAACATGCATTCACAACCATTCATGTATAACATAATCGAATTATTACCATAACTATCAAAGTGAAAATCTTAAGAGGGCCATTTTCGCTTGGCCTAATTAGGTTACAAAATTCAAAAGATGTTTGTTTGAACACCAAAAGTCAACCTATACATGCCATTCCTAAATTTAGTTACCAGTACCAAAAGATGAGTGATAGTGTAGATGAGTTCAATGCTGGAACTCCCGAGACCGTAGCTTCCGACCAAGATCTACCAAAATCGAAAGCAGGGACAACAGAGTAAGCAATGACTTGCCTAGTAAGTACTTAAGTAATTCAATCAAAATAAGTAAAGGGCGTAATATTAACAACTCATGATTAAAACCTTCTTTGGCCGAATATGCTCATATCTATATTACTAACTCACTCACATGTTTATCACAAAAAGAAGCTCAAATGCATTCAACGAGTTATTCACTCAAAATCGAGTAGTTCAGATTTCTTCTTTGCAAAATCAATCGAGTATAAAATTACACACCTCAACATCAAATTTCTTATACATACCCGCGATATCAAATAATAGTTCACAAATCCTTACCGACTCAACTAAACAAATTTAATGACCTGCTAAATCATTACAAGCGTAGAATGCATACCTGCCTTCCTTACATTAAGTGGCGCATATGTTTTGTTAAGGCCTACTATTTATATAATTACTCGTACGTGAGCTTATACATTTAACCCATATCTGATTTCCACCACGAATAGACTTCAAGGCCAAATCCGGATCTTATCACTGGCTTTAAGCCCTTCGAGACTAAGCTCGGCTTTAACTCCGGCTCGGAAGCCCTTCGAGACTAAGCTCGGCTTTAACTTTGGCTCGGAAGCCCTTCGAGACTAAGCTCGGCTTTAACTTTGGCTCGGAAGCCCTTCGAGACTAAGCTCGGCTTTAACTCTGAAATTTCTACTTACATATAATGGCATACATATCATATCATCTTTCAATAACATTTCAAATACAGAAACACAAGTTTTGGCATACTACCAAGCATATTTCATATGGCTTATTTATTTGTAAGCAAGGAATACAAATTCATATCCAAATACATTAAGATTCCACTTCAGTATTCGGTATTTCATTTTTACTCATACTCTCATTTCCAAAATTTTGCGTTTAGACACATCATTTGCCATTTGAATTCGCATATTATGCATATATAAATATTATAATTTCACTTTATCATATTTAAGGATTTGTTACTCAAGAACTTACCTCGTATCTTTCCGAGAAATTTCGAATTGACTATTCCGTGACCTTGGCCTTCCCTTTGTCCGAAGTTGCCCCTCTAAGCTCTTGAGCTTAAATAAACAATACAATCATATCAATTTTATTCACACATCTCTATTGATAATTTACACTTTCATTTCAATCAAGACATACAACGTAATTTTCCTTTATCACACCTACATTCGGCCAAGCATAAATACATTACAATTTACAATCAAATTCATTTATCAAATGTAGTAGACAAGGTCTTTTAATCCAATTCAGTACTCATGTCTCCCTAATTAACAAAAGCCGAATAGGTTAGCACCTATATGCTTTAGCCATAAGGCGTTTTCTAACATTTTTAGCTTATAACTCCCCCATTCGATTAAGTTCACATTTGGTTTAGGCTCAACCATTCACAACCACTTTAGAAGCTTTCATGCCATCTCATAGTTTTATTTACCGATTCCTTCGACCCACATGAATTTTATAACACATATACATTTTCAATTCAAAACACCAAACATCATAAAGATGGCACAATTCTACTCTGACTGAATGTTCGAAACATTTAAATCATCCTTAATGAAATTTACTATAGACCTAGGAAGTCCATCTATACATTTCTAAATTCAAATTCGGCTAACCACAAGCAAGAATTCATCACAATTTAACTATTCCTATACTAACATTAAAATCACATGGAAGCACATATAGTTTAGCTCAAAATTCAACTAAATTCCTTATCTTAAAATTTTAACTTAATACCGTACTTCCCATTCGGCCTAACAAGGTCAACTTATGCATTTCTCATCTAAGTAACATAGACATGACCAAACTAGAGCCCATTTAATAATTATCAAAATTTCACTCCTCCAATAAAAGCAAAACCGAAAACTCACAAGCAAAATATAACTCAACAAGCATGACTTCTTCTATTCACCAACCATTGTCGATTTCATTAGCCTTAACACTCATTTATCCAAATTTAACAATGTTTAGCTAATGGTTGAATATAAAACACCTTGCACCAAACCTTCAACTTCACATATTCTAAACCCCAATCATTAACTAAATAAGCAACATTCACAATGAGTATCATTCGGCCATTTGTTTTGCTTAGCCAACAAATTTCATATTTTTAATCCACCACTCAAGTATTTACCACACAAAACGCACGAGTTATGCTTAATACTTCAAATTGAAAATCGGCAAACACAACTACACTAGCTAAGGATTTCCACAAAATACTTGGATCACAAATATGCACTTTCAAGAAGTTCAAAACGCATGTTTCAACCCTTATTCATAATGGCATAAAACAACAACCCCTTTCCTATTGATTTAGCCTTAGCCGAATGCCCTAATCACCATGGAAGTTGAAATTTCAAAATGGGCTAGACTAAACACTTACTCATACACCTTATTTTAGAAATTAAAAGAAAAGTAGCAAAGATTTCTTACCTTTGATTTGAATCAATATGGCCGAATGTTAGCCTAAAATCTTCTCTTTTCTATCTTCTTCAACTCACGGCAAGAAGAACTAAAAATTTCTTCAAAATCTTTTATTTAATTACTTTACTTTATTTTTTTATTATCATCATCATCCCACTAACTTAAATTACAAATTATAAAATAATGAAACAACCAATGGAAACAAATGCATGGCCGGCCACTTTCTTCTAAGGGAAATATTGACATGCAAATCCATTAGTTTTTAGCTTATTTTATTTAAGTCATTCCAAAATTGTCTAGCTAAGTTTCTAAGTTTTTCAACTAAACCCTTTTCAATAAATTCGTATTGACTTTGTCAAAATTCCAATCCACAACTCCCACACATGTAATTAACACATAATTGAAGCATTGAAAATCAATATTAACTATTTTAAGGACTCGGTTTAGCGGTCACAAAACCGCTTCCCGACTAAGGTCGAACTAGGGCTGTCACAACCGTAGTATGATTTTGTGCCAAATTGAGAAATGTAGGTATTAAATAAGTTATGTTTGGTGTTATAGATCAGGAAAGACAGGAAGTCAACCTTGACCGAGGGAAGGGCAAGGTTATGGACTAATTCATAAAGTTTAGCATTTTTGCACCAAGGTAAGTTTTATATGTAAATAATAGGTTATTCTAATCATTATGTATAATTATTATAATTGTTTGAAATCAGAAAATTTCCAACAAATTGTTCAATATATGTTATGACAAAACCGATAAGTGAAGAAAAGTCTCGATTGAACCTTAGGAATCATTTAGGATACGAGTGACATATCACTAGGAAACTATTGAATGTGATCGATTGTGCATGTGATTCCAGGTGCTGGTTGAGTTCGACCACCAGTGGCTAGGTAATCCTGCATTTGTTGCGGATAGCTATCAGCTTGTGTGAGCAGCACTGAGTAGCTTCGACTATACCATCAGCTTGTGTGAGTAGACCCATGAATAGCTCATTATTGAGCCTTTATGTGATATGTGATATGTGGTAGCTTCGGCTACATTATGTGTGGCACTTGTGCCTTTTTTCGTGTATCCTTTAGCATTCCACTTGGTTCAACGGGTATTTGAACTGATATGATAAAATGTGATTGTATGTAAAAAGATTTCATGGTGTGTTAAGAATGTGAATGTGCAGGGTATGTGAAAAATATCATGTGTGCTAAGTGTTTAATGTATGTATGGGATCATGTGGTAAGACTATAAGAGTAAGTGATAATCTCAAACTCAATGTGATGTTAAGGAAACTCATTTTTTTATTATATATATTATTGGTTTTTATTGCTCATTATTTTGCATATAGACTTACTAAGCTTTATAACTTACCCCTTTTCTTTCCCCTTCCTTTTTAGGTTTATCAAGCTAATCCGAGATCCAGTGATCAAGTAGGATTCCATCAACACTATCAATAACTATTTATTATTTTGTTTTGTACACTTAAGATTATAACATGTATAGGTGGTCTCCTCATTTTGTTATGCGTCGTAGTCATTTGGGCCAAAAATGTTGGCTAAATATGTTAGTTATTATTTTGTATATGGTCATTTGAAATGAGCCAATTGGTTAATTGTGCTTGGCTAATGTGATAAAATTTACCCAAGTGCAAGCTTGCATGTTTATGTGATATCAGGTGTGATATGTTTGCTTGGTGAATAAGGTATGAAATTAGTGTGTAAATGTCATGTTTGTGGACGTTTAGTGGAAAGATTATGTTATGTTGTATAATGGCAAAATTGGTTAGTATTGATTTGTGTTTCAAGGTGGTAATTAGCTTGGAAAATAGCCTATAATTGTCCACACGGGTAGACACACGGGCGTATGTCTAGGCTGTGTGTGACACACAGTCTGCCCCGTGGGTGTGTAACTAGGCCATGTGTCCCATGCATCTGAATTTATGAAAATTAAATGCCTAGTAGTAAACACACAGGAGGAGCCATGGTTGTGTGTCTCGACCGTGTGATGGACACAGCCTAGCCCACGGGCATGTGGCTTGGCCGTGTGATGAAAATTACATGCTAACGTCATAAACAGAATGCTTAGGTTTTCAAACACGGGTGAGGACATGGGTGTGTCATGGCCGTGTGAGGGACACGGGCTATAGACACGGGCATATGCCCTGCCGTGTGAAAACTCCTGTAGGTTTGAAATAGAAAATAAATTTTGCACAAGCTAAGCACATGTGCGTGTGCGACTACATGGCCTGCCCACACGGGCATGTCCCATGTCACACGGCGAGTGACCCTATTTTAAGTGAAAATTTTCTATGTACACGAAAGGTCTCAGTTCAACTTGAATCACTTCTAACGTATGTTTAAGGCCTAGTAGGCCCGTAATAGGGACGAGTTGTGTTTGAATGAAAAGTTTTAAATTGTAATGAAATTTTATGACTCGGTCAGGTACGAATACTATCGTTTAAGTCCGGTAACACCTCAAACCCTGTCCCTGCGTCGGATACAGGTAAAGGGTGTTACAATTTTGATGATTCATGATAGATTATTAAAGTTTGATGCTAGAATAACAAGTTTGATTAAGTGATTTTTGACAAAAATGTTAATTTTGGATTAAATTATGAAATATGAAAATTTTTAACCAACATGAAATTGTGATTTTCTGTGATAAGGACTAAATTGAAAAATGTGAAATAATAGGGCAAAAGTTTAATTTTACCAAAATATGTAACTTGGGATAAATTGAATGAATTGATGATTAAATAAGTAAATTTTGATATTATATAGATTGAGAAAAATGAGATTTAGATTTAGGATGGGGGAAAAACAAAGTATCGAATTAGTCAATCTAATTTGTCGTTACAGCGAACGAGGTAAGTTCGTATGCTAATAAACGTTGCGTAATTATGTTATAAATGCTTTATTATTGTTGAATTGAATTAAAATGCTGAATGGTTATGAGTACGAGCCAAAATCGACAGAGTTACGACGGTCGAAAGTCCCATACGAACCTTAGGAATAGTATAGGATACAAATGTCAAGAAATTGGGGTTACCGAGATAGGATTATGTGTAAGACCATATTTGGGACATGGCATTGGTACAAGATTTCATGTAAGACCATATCTGGGATATGACATCGATATAAGACTCCGTGTAAGACCATCGTTGGGCTATGCCGTTGATATGAGATTACATGTAAGACCATATCTGGGATATGGCATTATATTATGCATACGTGATTCCAGAGTATCCTTTAATAATTCTGAATGGTTCAACGGGCAAAGTCAAGACAAGAATGAAAGTATAATTGAATGAAGTAAAATAGGTACGTACAGAACCTATGTGAGAATCGAATGAAGGTAACTTGGTAAGTTTATAGTGTATCATGAATATGAAATGAGAAATATTTGTGTATAGGTATATTTCATGCCAAAATGTGTTTATTTGGCTATATTGCGGTATGAATTGAATGATATATGAGATATGAGTTATAGTTGTTTTAATTATATATATATATGACACATTGTGTGCGAAATACCGTTATTTAATGATATTTCACATGATTCACATTGCCTAAAGAAAATGTGATGGATATTGGATTGAATAAAGTTATATAGATATTCGATTATGTATATATAAATGTGAACGAATTGATAAGAATATATTTGATCCATACAAGCATAGAAATGAATAAACTTGTGAAACTTTTGGTTAAATATGTGATTGGATTTATGGTATAAAGGTGAAATCAAATGAGTTTACATTATAGTATGTAAAAGCTTAATAAGTGTTTATTCGATATGATGAGTGTAATACCATACGAGCTTACTAAGCTTTAGAGCTTACTTTGTTTCTATGTTTCATAGTGTATTGGATGCTTGCTCGGGTTAGAAGTCATCGGAGATTGCATCACACTATCCAGCTATTGATTCGGTATTTATAACTTTGTGACTTTTGTTATATAGCATATATAGGCTTGTGGTTATTTGATAAGTAAAAGTAATTTTAGCAATTGATGCTTGTGTATTTATTATGTAATTCACTATGTGATTTGGCTTAAAAGTGGTATATGTGGTAGTATATAATTATATAAGTATATGACTTATGAGGTTTGGTTTATAATGGTTACATGATTGTCTTGATTACAAATGGTGATTTAAAATGGCATATTTCGATATGGTAATTGTTGTGGTGTTATTTTTCAAATGGTAATTGGTAATGTGGTGATAATGAGTATGTACTCATGTGGTTAATTTGGTATGTGGTGTTTAATGGTTTGAGATATGCCTTGTTGTGGATTGAATTTCAATGTTGAATTGGTTGACTATAGGGTAAGTCATATGTGAAACATGGTTAGTAAAGTATGTGTTTTTGGTATGTGAATTGGCTAGTTTTATAGCTTGAATTTGAGTTATATGATGTGTGTATTTTATTGCTAATAAATCATGTTGTTTTAATATGCATTTGGTTAAGTAAATGGTATAGAATTGAGATTTGAAATGAATGATGTTGACATGGGATCAAATGTAATTATTTGAAATTGTTTAGGCTGCATTTATATGTCTAAAAATGGTGCAAATTTGAACTTATGCAGGTGTACAAAATAGGATGGAAAAAATGGCTTTGCAAATAGCCTAATTTTAGTCCACACAGGCAAAGACACGGGCGTGTGTTTTAGCTGTGTGCACACGGTCATGTACACAGTCGTGTGTCCCCTGAAGCTTAATTACAAATCAAGTCATTACAAGGCCTAGAGACATGGGCGTGTGGTTGGCCATGTGGTGCAAGTCAATATGTATGCCCTATTTCACACGGGCATGTCTAGTGGCTTGGTGATACACACGGCCTGCTCAAACGGGCATGTAACCCTTGTTTACATGAAAATTTTCCATGTTTTCCAAAGTTGTGGTATGTTATCAGTTTGTTCTTGAACTATATCTAAAGCATATATTAAGGCCTCATAGGCCCTTACAAGGGACAAAGTGATTGTGTTTGAATGACATATGAATATGAATGCTTAATGTATGAGAAATATATGCTAAATGATATGATTTGATCGATAATACCTCATAACCCTATTCCAGCGATGAATATGGCTTAGGGGTGTTACATTTATTTGGTATCAAAATTACGGTTTAGTCGATTCTAGGACTAACATAGCATATGTGAGTCTAGCTATACATGCCATATTTAACCTGTAATAGTGTGATATCTCTCGACTTTGACAAAAAAATTTTTAATTAGACAGATATGCCTTCCAACCGAGCTAATCCTGATAGTGCAAAATGTTATACTCAAATGTTCAAGTGAAAATGTGTTTATGATAAGTTGAAGCTCATAAAGGTATGAATAAAAATTCATAATATCATGTTATTAATAAATGTTATGTTGTGTGCATGTATATGTGAGAGTTAAATTTGAGGCTTTACAACCTCACCCCCTTATTAGTATAGTGTTACAACGAAATCTGTAAGATGTAGATTGAATAAGCTCACAAGTGTGGAATTATAGAGTTCCATGATTGAAAGATTAATGCTGTGGTTAGATAAGAGAATGAGTTAGCAATAAAGACAATTCTAGAAGAGATATTAGATCATTCTGAAGACCATTCAGATTATGCGATGTCACGGTCAAAGAAGAAGTTGACTTCAATGAAACAACCTATTCAGGTATGATATCTAAAGAAGGTATTAACTGGAATTTCTTTTAAATTGATTTCTGTTAGTGATGGGATAACGAGAAATTAGTGATGACAGAATTAGATAGTGGAATAATGTTTGAATTATGTTGATAGCTGAGTGCAGTGGTTGTAGTTGAGTAATTTACGACGATCTCTTTTATGTATTCTATTTGTTCACCTACTCTCAAAGGTATATGTAGCTGTATATTTTTAGATGAAATTCTTATTGTATGAGAATGCTATCTAAACATACTAATAGACAAAAGCATTGTTGGTCTATTTGGGGTTATGATCAGCATTTCTCTATCTTTTTCTGGTACTTTATTCTATTGTGTTAATAGAAAAGTTGATTGTAAAATTCATATGATGCTAATATTCTATTTCTACTAGTTATTATTCTATTGAATATACATGAAGATTATATTTCTTCTGTTACTGTTGATTTCAGTACTTATGAGTGATGTTTTACTTCTGGATTTTTTTCTCTGAGACATCATCTAGATATTTATCATCTGATATGAGTTGCGTTCTCAAAAATTCAGCGTAGTTTTATATCTTGGATTACAGTATCTTGGTTTTCTTATGATTCTATGTGATTATCTGCAAGAGATATTCTTTTGACAAATATAACTATATCTATTATGATTATAATTTCTTGTTTGATCATGGGAGTATAGTGGTATCATCATTAGATTTATAAAGGTTGTGTTTCTGTATTGGTTGCTATTGACACCATATTTAATTTTCTTTTGTGCTCAAAATGCATTATTAACAGCTGAGATATTATCTATTTATATGGTTGAGACATCGGTCTTATTATGACATTATGATTTTTATCTGACGAAGGTGGTTTCAGTATAATATAATGCTTCGATGATTAATAGTTGAGATAGCTTTATTATATGATCCTTTCTAGTTTTCTTGAAAGGAAATTGATATCGGCAAAAGCATAGACGATAGAAGATCAGGTTCAAATCTATATAATAGTTATCACTTCCAAGTAAATTGTAACACCCCGAACCCGGCCTAATTACTAAGTCCGTTGGTGAGTTTTGAAAAGCAACGCTTGATTTTTGGAAATTCCCATTTTAATAATTATTCAACTTAATCTCTATTCCATTTGTTAAGCGATTCATTTTAACCTTATTATCCTACTTAGCCATTTGTAATATCAGGTTGGTTAAGAAAACGTTTGTTTAATTTTCGGAAACGATGTGTATTTGTGGCTGAAATAAAACAGTTGAAAATCCCAATCAAAAACAGGTATAGTGGCCTTATTACAACCCATAACAAAATAAAACCAGTAGCAAAAAGTAATTAAATTAATAAACCAATTAAAATGCGAGTTCTGTCTTCATGGCCACTCTGAATCCCTCCCAGCATCCAAGTCACGCTCTAGGGCTCTCCTGCAAGGATGGAAAAGAAAAGGGTGAGTTTGGGGAAACTCAGTGTGTGCAGAACCCATCCAAAGCCCACATCGGCTCGAGCCCACTGGGCTTGAGCCCTAACCAGTCTCAGTCAGATACTGGGCCGAACCTTTATTCAGATTACAGATACTGGGCCAAAGCCCTATAACAGATATTGGGCCGAAGCCCTATTCAGATAACAGTTTGGCCCATAGGCCCATAACAGTACGGTACAGTATAACAGTATGAATGCAACCCAATTAGGGAGACTACTCAACCCACCAACCGCTACACACCACCCGTACCAGCCAACATACCATGTGGGGAATAACTCGACCCACCCAGCCCACACAACACAGTCGCAGCATGGCTGCTCAGATAAACAGTATACGAGGCGAAGCCCCTTTCAGAAACAGTACGAGGCATAGCCCCTTTTAGTAACGTGGCAATGCCACTCACACTTCCTCCAATAATAAAACCCAACCCATGCAGCAGATACATATCATGGTATGCAGTAACAGTAACAGTCATATCAAGCAGTACAGTCGATTTTAGCCCTAGGGGTATAATGGTAATTTATACTTAGGGGTAAATCAGTAATTTCTCATCCTAGGGTATTTTAGTAATTCTATTCTCTTATTACAGTTTTTATTACTATTACAGCCTCTACTACTATAGTGGTTGTTACAGAAACTCATTTAATTCAATTTATCAGTTTTAGGCTTTAGGCCCTAAAACCCCTAATGGGCTCTACCATGCCATTTTAGCCCATTAGGCCCATTTAAGCCTTAATTTCCAATCCATTATCTTGTTTTCACAGTTTTTATGCCTGTAATCCATATTATTGCCTTTAAACCTATTTTTACCCAAATGGGCCCAAATTGCCCATTGGGCCCATATTTGGCCCACCGAGGCCCAACTTACCGTAGCCCCCAAAATTTCGCGGCAAACTCTCCTACCAGTGACGGTTCCAAATCCAACTTTTCCCTACCAACTTGAGAGCATTCGCACGCTCACAAGCTCTCGAAATGCCTAAACTTCGGCATTTCGACTTTTCAGCTTTTGCCCATTTGAACAGTGAAAGTGTTCGAAGCACACACCTGTTTTTGCAATTATTCTGGCGAGATCTCCCTTGTACTTCTCCTACAATGATTATCTAACATATTAGACTATTCCAATATTTAATTTGAATCGAAACTCACTTAAAACCTTCTTACCACACTCGGCCATACCCTCAATGGCCATGAAAACTTACCTTGTCGACTTTGATCTCCTTAATGCCTAGATCTGGTGGTACTGATAATTCAACCCTTGTCAGCAGTCTCCAAGTCACACTAACACCAAAGAAATCAATTATTATAACCCCCTTAGAGTCTTAGAGCCCTAAGGACAACCTCCCTAAGCCTCTAGGGACTTCGGCATTTCCATAACATGAAATAATGTACAGATCTGAGGTGTTAAGCACTTACCAATGATTTCTCTTCGATTCCTATGCAGATCTAAAGTAAATCTGACCCTTAAACATTAGCAGAACCCTTATCTCTGAGATCTAAAATTTTTGGCTATCTCCCTAAACTAATGGTGATTTCGGCTTTTAAAAAGGTAAGGAAGAAGATGATTCGGTGTGGGGAGTTTAGTATAGGTGTTGTCGACAGGGATTTAGAGTGTAGAAGGAGTGAGATTTGGCCAAAAGAACAAAAAAAAGTTGAGGAATCTTGGCTTAGTAAATTCGGCACAAAGGTGAGTTCTTTTCGGGATTTCGGCTTTGTAAGGAAATTGATTATGGTGATTTTATGGAGGGTGTGATCAAAAGAGAAGATGAATAAGGGGATGATGGGGTTTCGGCTAAGGAATGAATCAAAGAGGAAGAAGAAAAGTGAAGAAAAGTAATGGTAGAGGTGGAGAGAAAGAATTCGGCTATGAGCTTCCTAGGGAGGCAAATTTTGGCTTTTCTGACAGTAGAAGAGAGAAATAATTCCTAAGGTGGCTAACCCTAACTCTCATGACAGAAAATAGAAAAATATAACCCTAATATCACACTTGAGTAATCGGCCCAAGTCCCTAAAAGCCCTTGTCGAAATTCCTACTTAAATTAGTCACATGCCCGGCACATGCTTAAAAATTAAAAAGAACACTACGCTTACCTTGCAACACGAACCCTTGTCCCGGAATACCCACTTAGGCGCCACTTTTTTAGGAGCTTAGTGGCGCCACCTTGCCACTCTACCAAGGCTCCCTTTGTGACATATTTTACACGGTTTTTCTTAAAGGCCCACTTAACCAAGTCCCCTTTCACTTGAAAATCCAACTTAATATTTTACCGGGTTTTAACTTAAGCTTGGGCCTTCTAAAGGCCTACTAACACATGTACATACATTTTCAACCTTCAGAACACCAAAATTTTAAAATTTCACTAAAATTCACAAAACCCGAAAAATCCCGAAAATCAGGGCATTACATAAATCTTGATATATGTCAATGAGTAAAGATGGAATGTTATGTCATATTCAAGTTATGCAGTTTTTAAGAAGATCTTTGACTAGTATCTTAAAGAAATTGTGATAAATTGTATGTCTGAGTTATCTTGACAACAAGAAGAAAGGTTTCTTTGAAAAGTTATTGTTTGACAGCTAAGATCGGTTTAATTATTTAGATTTACAGGACTATTTGCTTGAAGGGTTAATTGAGTCTTATGTGTTTGAGTTTATCATCGATTACGGAAATAAATTTTGTACATTCACGGGTAAATAAATGGATAGTCTAATGAAGGATTCATATTCTAGAAGACATGATGCAAAACTATATCTATCGGAACGGCTCTATCTGAGAGATGTTATTGTAAATTAAAGTTGTTTCGATTGTTGAAGTTTTCATTTGTGTGAAGTTTGATTTGGTTTAATACATGTTAATAAAGTTATAAACAGTTAAAAACATTGTCAACAAAAGCATCAGTGTTGGTTCGGCCTGAATTGGGTATAGAGTTATGATTTTCAATTATACTTCATTGAATGTTTAGGAATATGTTTTATTACAAGAATATATAGTGATATCTTATGCTTCTATATAGTTAAAGCTGTATGAAAAGAGTTATATGAGATGTAACTTAGAGATGATTGATAATGTATTTGCGTTGAATAGTTAGCAACATTGATTGTTTGGTGAGTATTGTAACTTATTAATAATAGAAAGAATTAAAATTATTTAATGTCAGAAAGATCTGAATTGAGACAACAAAGATGGCTTGAACTATTGAAAGTTTATGAGTTAGTAAATGAATATCATCCAGGAAAGTAATTATAATCATGAATATTCTAAGCAGAAAGTCTTTGTGTGCTGTGCGAGCGATGGATATATGATTGATATTATCTAATGATGGTTCAATATTATCTGATGTTAAAAGCTAAACTAATGTTTCTTCAGTGAATTTGTGAAGCTTAGAATTATGACAATGAATTTCAAGCTAAAAGGGTTCAACGTGAATTGACTTATGATTCAGAGTTCAGATGGGAATCAATGATTGTTTGTTATTCCGAAATAGAATTTATGTATCAAGAAATTCCAAGTTCATTCTGAAGATTCTGCATAAAGCACAGAGTGACTATTTATATGTTCATCCAAGGAGTAACAAGATGTTCAATGATCTGAAATAGTTGTTTTAGTGGGCAGTTATGAAACCAGATGATTCTGACTTTGTGCCTAAATGTATAATCTTTCAGCAAGTTAAAGCAGATCATCAAATGCCTATAGAACTATTACAGCCTATGATAATATCTGAGTGGAAATGGGACTGAGTTATAATGGATTTAGTATCGGGATTACCCTGTCTTCGAAAAAGAGAGATGCTATTTGGGTTGCTATTGATAAACTAACGAAGTCTGCACATTTTTTCCAATACATAGAGATTTCTCTCTTAATGGACTAGTTGAGTTGTACATGTCAAAGATTTTTAGATCACATAGCGTGCCAGACTTTATTATTTCGGGTAGAGAAGTGAATTCTATATTGTGATTTGCTAGAAAACTACAGTAAGCTTTTGACAAACGATTTCAATTTAACATCGCATTTCATTCTTAAACAAATGGCTAATCTGAGGGAGAGATTTAGATTCTCAAGGTAATTTTTCATTGTTGTGTTTTAGAAGTTAAAAGCAAATGAGAAAAATACTTACCGTTGATTGAGTTGCATATAATAATAATTTATCAGTTGAGCATAAAGATGGCACCATACGGAACTTTATATGAGATCAGTGATAAAAAGATTCATGAGGTTGATCTAATCAGAGAGACGGAAGAAAAAGTGAAAGTAATAAATGACAGTAGAAGACAACTTTAGATCATCAGTAGTTGTATGTAGACTTGAAATATAAAGATATTGAATTTCAAGATTAGCAATAGAGTATTTTAAAAATATCACCGTGAGAAAAGATCCTTTGTTTTGACTATAAAGTAAAGTTGAATCTGTGATCTATTAGGTCGTATAAAAATAATTAGAAAATAAGGCCACTGTTGTATATCTATGTTGTGACAATATAGATTAGAATTTTAAGTCGAAAGATCAAAGAGTTGAGAAATAAAAGAATAGTGTTACTAAAAGTTTTCTTTTTGTATCAACACAGGATTGAATAGACTATATGAAAATCTGAAAAATACATTGAGAACGCAATACTTTGATCTGTTTTCTAGTGTGATTTTCAAGGACAAAAATCCTTAAGGGGAATAGTTGTCACATCTCGTTTTTAGCTAAATCAGAATAATGATTTCGGGACCATGAATATGATATCGAAAATTTTATTTTATTATTGTTTTAATGTCTACAGTATAATATTAGAGTTATGTGAAATTTTCGCAAAGAAATTTTATCGTTTCAGTGCTTAATTTGATAAAAGGACCAAATCGCATAAAATGTAAAATTTATGTTCTATTAGTTTAAAGTGTTTATTAGCGATAAATTATTTAATGTGGAGGTCTTTATGATGATATTATACTATTGGTTTTATGAATGGACATGTATGGACATTTATTAAGCATATTTTGATGAATTATTAAAGGTTAATAAGGTAAGTTGGTTATTTAAGTTATAATAACTAAAACAAATAATAAAAATTATTTATTTCATCATCTTCCAACCTAAACTAAGAGAACAGAAAGCAATTAACAGAGCTTCAAGTATTCAGTTCATGCATGCTTCAATTGTAAGTTCGTTTTTACTCCATTTTTAACGATTTCTACATTTTTGAGATCATTGCTTCGTAATCTAGCTAGCTAGTACCTCCGATTTCAAAACTGTTAAAGATTTAGCATGTTGCCATTGTTGAATTCTTGAGTATTTCAATGATTCATGATAGATTGTTAATGTCTAGTGCTAGATTAACAAGTTTAATTAAGTGAATTTTGACAAAAATGTAAATTTTGGATTAAATTGTGAAATATGAAAATTTAGTGGTTGTTTTGTAAAATAAAATAAAAATGGGCTGATATGAGAATGGGTAATATTCGGCTAGCATGAAATTGTATTAAATTGCATTAAATTGTGATTTTATGTGATAAGGACTAAATTGTAAAAATGTGAAATAATAGGGGCAAAAGTGTAATTTTGCTAAAAATGTGTAAAATTGTGTTAAATTGAATGAATTGATGAGTAAATAAGTAAATTTTGATATTATATAGATTGAGAAAAATAAGATTTGGATCTAGGACGGGGGAAAAACAAAGTATCAAATTAGTTAATCTAATTCACCGTTACAGTGCACGAGGTAAGTTCGTATGCTAATAAACGTTATTTAATTATGTTATGAATGCTTTTTTATTGTTGAATTGAATTAAAATGCTGAATGGTTATGAGTACGGGCCAAAATAGTTAGAGTTATGACGGCCGAAAGTCCCGTACAAACCTTAGGAATAGTATTAGATACAAATGTCATGACATTAGGGTTACCGAGATGAGATTACGTGTAAAACAATGTCTAGGACATGGCATCGGTATGAGATTTCATGTAAGACCATATCTGGGATATGGCATCAATATGAGACTTCATGTAAGACCATAGCTAGGCTATGGCGTTGATATGAGATTACATGTAAGACCATATCTGGGATATGGCATTGTACTATGCATACATGATTCACGAGTATCCTTTAATAATTCCAAATGGTTCAACGGGCAAAGTCAAGACGAGAATGAAAGTACGATTGAATTAAGTAAAACAGGTACATACAAAACCTATGTGAGAATCGAATGAAGGTAACTTGATGCGTTCATAGTGTCTCATGAATATGAAATGAGAAAGATTTGTGTATAGGTATATTTCATGCCAAAATGTGTTTATTTGGCTATATTGAGGTATGAATTGAATGATATATGAGATATTAGTTATAGTTGCTTTATTTATATATGACATATTGTGTGCGAAATACCATTATTTAATGATATTTCACATGATTCACATTGGCTAAAGAAAATGTGATGGATATTGGATTGAATGAAGTTATATAGATATTTGATTATGCACATATAAATGTGAACGAATTGATAAAAATATATTTGATCCATACAAGCATAGAAATAAACAAACTTGTGAAACTTTTGGTTAATTATGTGATTGGATTTATTGTAACACCCCTTACTCGTATTCGACACCGGAACCGGGTACGAGGCATGACAGGATTTAATCATTCTTTAACATCTTAATTCGAGCCATAAAATTTCATTCCAATTTAAAACTTTTCAATCATTCTCTTAATGTCTCTATCATGGGCCTACAAGGCCCATAACATACATCGGGAATGATTCGAGTCTTAATCGGAAACTTTCAAGTACTTAGGAAATTTTTACTCAAAATAGGGCCACACGCCCATGTGGGATGGGACACGGCCGTGTGGGCATGCCGTGTGGTCGCACACGCCCATGTCCCTAGCCCGTGCGGGATTTATTTTTCAATTCGAACCTATAGGGGTTTTCACACGGCCTTGCAAATGCCCATGTCCATGGGCCGTGTCCCTCACACAGCCATGACACACCCTGTCCTCAATCGTGTGTGAAAACCTGAGTATTCTGTTTATAAAGTTAGCAAACATTTAGGGGCACACGGCCAAGCCACACGGCAGTGTACTAGGCTGTCTCCTCCACACAACTGAGACACATGGCCGTGTCTCTGCTCGTGTGTTTACTACTAGGCATTTTGTTTTGCATAATTTAGGTGCAGGGGACACACGGCCTATCAACACACCCATGGGGCTATCCCTATGTCACATACGGCCTAGGCACACGCCCGTATGCCCATCCGTGTGGACAATTATAGGCTATTTTCCAAGCCCTTTGCCACCCTGAAACTTAACCAACTACAAGGCCAATTTCAATATCACATATCAGGGCATAAATTCACTTCTAAATACCCATAATTAATGCATTCACATGCCACCACACATTGCATTCTCATCAATCACTATTCTACTTAAACATGCAAACTTGCACTTTCATGAACTACATCAACATTGCATAATTTCAACTTAAACAATAATAGCCACTTCTAATGGCAATTTACAACATGATTTAAGTAACATTTATAACCAACACATACGGCTAATCAATTTGACATATATCAAAATGACCAAGTTCCTATACATGCCATACTCAAAATAACTAAACTTTACTATACCAAAATGAAATGCTTGATAGTGTGACTTCGAGCTTCGACTATTAATGATCCTTGAGCTAGATTGGCAAAACTATAAGGAAAAGGGGAAAGAAATGGAGTAAGCACAAATGCTTAGTAAGTTGCATGAAGTAAATAGCAACATAAACTATGAATTAATCATCCAAATAAGGTATCATGAATATCACACAAATTCTTTACACATTAACATGGCTTACTCATGCTCTTTCTTACCAACACATTCATATCATTTCGTATTCATTTCTCATGAATTACTCATGTGCACCTGTATCACTCAGCACATAGCTTTAGTCTTTCTCATTAAATTCATTAACTTGAATATTTTTCTCGTGTGTCCCCTAAAGCTTAATTGGAAATCAAGTCAGTGAGTTACACGGCTTAGAGACACGGGCATGTGGTTCGCCATGTGGTGGAAGTCAGTATGTATGCCCTGTTTCACACGGCCTGTGACACGGGCATGTAACACCCCTAAACCCGTTCCGGTCGCCGGAGGGTTAAGAGGCATTACACGACCTTCATGAATTGATTCGATGATCATATCCAACACTCAAAACATTTCATTCACATATAAGTCATTCATCAACCACATCACATACATTAAGAAATTTACTTAGCCGAAAGGCCATGCTCAAAAATAGCTCTACTCATGCTTTTAAGTTCATATTACCTAGTCTAATCTAAAGAATTTCAAACAAGTTTCAATTAATCTATATGGACTTACCGAATAATCACATTTAATTCCATATTTCAGCTTTCGTTTATCTTGTTCACATACAAGTCATACGTCTCTCATTACATAAATATCAAGATATATATATATTTCAAACATATTTAAAAATGTATGACTTAACTACCATTCCCATATAACATAACCAATTTTAAAACCATGGACATAGATATAAGATATTCGGGTAAGCATTTTCGCATGGCTAGTTTACTTACAAATTCAAAATCATAATTGTTTAGCAGTAAAATGTCAAGTCTATACATGCCATTCTCAAGGTTTAGTTACAAAAATACCGAAAGGTGTTTTGATAGTGTGGATGACTTCAACCCTGGAATTCCTGAGACCGTAGCTACCGAGTGAGATCTATAAAACAGAAAGTAAGGGCAACGGAGTAAGCAATCATTTGCTTAGTAAGTTTTTGAATAACAAAATCATTTATAAACAAATGGCATAGTAATATCTAAACTTGTTCAATTCATTCTTTGGCCGTATAAGAACATAACCAAGATAATACTTATATCATTCAAATCACCAAGGAAAGATTAATGTATTCAATGACTTCAATCCTATAGCCGAATACGCCCATTTCAATTTTCCATGTCAGTCATGTATATACACATACATTTCATTTATCATATATCAAAATCAGATCATAAATGTTCGAGTGATTCTAACCAATGGTTTGAATATCTCTACCGAATTAAAAATCAAAATTCGAAAGTAATCAAAGTCCCATCAAGAGTAGAATGCATACCTGGCTATCTTATGGGAGATCGTACATTTATTATATGATTTCTATTACAAATGCTTAAGAAGATTTAACCAAGTTATGATGCCCCCACGGGTGGCCTTTGGAACCAAGCCCGGTTCTTAACATTGGCTTAAAAGCCCTTCAAGTCTAAGCTCGGATCTTAACACTGGCTCGAAAGCCCTTCGAGTCTAAGCTCGGATCTTAACACTAGCTCAAAAGCCTTTCGAGTCTAAGCTCGGATCTTAACACTGGCTTGAAAGTCCTTCGAGTCTAAGCTCGAATCTTAACACTAGCTCGAAAGCCCTTCGAGTCTAAGCTCGGGTCATGGCACTGAAACATACACATTTTGCTCCATCACATATACCTTTCACATAATCCATTTCAAATCAACATTCATTGCCTCTATCACAAAATAATGCATAATATAGAAATTTCACTACAGGTTCGGTCAATAAGCATATATACATGTAATTCACAAGTCAAATTGGTTTCTAAAACCTTCATATGGCCATAAACTTTTGGCTATTTGGCCGTTTTTCACTACTACTTTGCATTAACCATAGTCCGCATGTTTCTCTTAACTTCCACAAGAATAACCAATGTCTACTTCTTGTTAAAACCAGTAAGTGTTAGGTTATAACACTAAAAACTTACCTCAAAAGTTGATGAACACTTTCGATAGCTATTCAAGTACTTTCGCCTTTCCCTTATCCGAATTCGGTGTCCCTTGTTCTTGAGCTTCAATTAAACAAAGTTTATTATTTAATAAACCACTCTCAATATTACAAATTCATCATTTAATTAAAATTCACACACAACCGAGAGTATAAATCTTTTAATCAAATTCATTATTCAAGATATAAAAGTCATCTAAAGCCGAATATGTTATCACTTAGTAAGCTCAAATTCATGCGAGCTTAAGTGTCCAAAAAGTCTATGAATTATTTGTTCACTATCTTTTATCCTCAACTCAATTTCCTAACTCCCATTCGGCCACTAGGACCATCCTAATTCATTTCTCAATTTGGCTAATAAAACATGGTAAAGCTAATTTCCATAAACAATTATCAACAATTCATTTATTCATTCCCTAGAGACAGAGCCGAATGTTCACTAAACAAGCAATGCACCATAAGCATGACTTCTTCTATCAATTCAACCAATCCACCTTTTCATACTATTATTTTCTCAACACCATCTAAACAATGCCATTCAACAAAAACATATATGGATATATTATTACCAAGACCGAATATTTATTTTCATAACATCAAATTTTCTATTCGGCTAGCCTAAATGCATACACCAAAACAAATGTTAACCTATAAACCCAACATCAATTGGCATGAGTTACCGAATGCCTTCATGCTCTTGATTTAAGTACTTAAACTACCTTAATCGATTACTCAAGCTCAATTTGAGCTACACACATATATATAATTAATAAAATTTATTAATTCTTGTTCAATTTCATCACTCTTTCATGCTTAACTCAATTTAACAATAATTAAGTCTATAAAATGTCATAGCTAAATGCTCCATAACCTTCTTGTAGTCTAAATCGACAAAAGCTAAAAAGCTGAAATGCCAAAATTCTGGCATTTCGTGGGCTTGCGAACGTGCGACCGCTCATGAGTTGGTTGGCAATAGCAGATCTGTAATCACAACTGGTAAGATGGATGAGTGCACAATTTCGTGCATCTCAGTAAATTGGGCCTCGATGGGCTGAATATGGGCCCAATGGGCTTACGAGCCCATATGGGTGAAATCTAGCGGTAAGCGTATTTTGGTATACTGTAGGTTAAAACTGTTGAACTGGACATAGAATTTAGGCTAAATGGGCCAAAGTAGCTAAATGACACTGTAAGGCCCATTAAGGGGATTTTAGGGCCCAACAACTCTAAACTGCTAAAATTGGTTAAATAAGCTACGGAGATGGAAAATGGGACTGTTAATAACTGAAATAGGTATTAAACCCTAAAAACTGGCATAATTACTGAAATACCCTTATGGGTAGAAAACTACTGTATTACCTCTAGGTGTAAAATGACCGTATACCCCTAGGGCTAAATTTGACTGAAATGTATGCTTTACTGTTTCTGTTCACTGTATGCCATGACATGATTATCTGTTGCATGGGATTGAGTTTATTGATGGAGGAAGTGTTAAGTGGCATTGCCACGATTATTGAAAAGGGCTTTGCCTAGTATTACTGAAAAAGGGCTTTGCCTCGTTTTACTGTTAGTGGCTTGGCCACGTTTTCTGATTAAGTAGCCATGCTGCGACTGTGGTGTGTTGGGCTGGGTGGGTTGAGTTATTCCTCACAGGTGTGTTGGGCTGGTATGGGTGGTGTGTAGAGGTTGGAATAGGATAGGCTTTGGGCTTTGCTTACATGCATGATATCTGTTCTGTTACTGTAATGGGCCTATGGGCCGTACTGTTAACTGAAAAGGGCGAATGTTCTTGGAGGCCAGCTCAGGCTCCAGATGCTAAGCAAGGGGCTGTTCAACCAGTGCGAGGTGGACCGCCGCCGCCGAGAGGGCATGGAGAAGGTCGAGGTTGCAATGGCCGTGGACGTTGAGCACCTGGCAGGGGTGCTGGTAATGCAGAAGCTCGTCAACCAGCTCTGATTTATGCTGCTCATCACCAAGAGGAGGGTGATGCACCTAATGTAATAACTGGTACATTTTTTTTATCTCTAGCGTACCTTATACTGCCCTGATAGATATGGGATCAACCTATTCGTATGTTGCATGTGACATTTCTAGGACGTTAGGTGTGCACTCTAAGGAAACTGTGAGTGGGGTAACTGTGATAAGTCCTCTAGGTCACTCAGTTAGGGTAGATAAACTTTTTAAGGCGGTGCCTTTAGAGACTCAAGGTAGGATCTTCTGTGGAGACTTGATAGAGTTACCATTTGGCGAGTTTGATCTGATCTTAGGAATGGATTGGTTGACTAAGCATAGGGCAACTTTGGATTGTGTAGCTACGAGGATGGTGTTAAGGACTGTAGAGGATGAGGAGGTAATGGTTATTGGAGAACGAAGGGACTACTTGTCCAATGTGGTTTCAGCCTTAAGGGCTGAAAAGCTAATTCGCAAGGGATGCGAGGCGTATTTGGCTTTTGTAAGCCAAACTAAAACTGAGAATGTGACTGTGGAAACAGTTAAAACTGTTAGGGAATTTCAAGACATTTTTCCAGAGGAGCTTCCTGGATTACCTCCGAACCGAGAAGTTGAGTTTGGGATTGATTTGTTTCCTGGAACAGCTCCAGTGTCCATCGCACCTTATAGGATGGCACCGAAGGAGTTGGTGGAACTGAAAGCTCAAAACCAGGAGTTGTTGGATAGAGGCTTCATTAGACTAAGTGTGTCTCTATGGGGAGCACCAGTACTATTCGTGAAGAAGAAGGATGGGACAATGCTATGTGCATCGATTATCGATAGTTGAAAAAACTGACGATAAAGAACAAGTACCCACTGCCAAGGATCGATGACCTGTTCGATCAGCTTAGGGGAGCTTCAGTATTTTTCAAGATCAATCTTCAATCTGGATATCATCAACTAAGGGTAAAGGAGGTGGATATTCACAAGACAGCATTCAGGACTCGATATGGTCACTACGAGTTTATGGTTATGCCATTTGGGTTGACGAACGCACCTGCAGCTTTCATGGATTTCATGAATCGAGTGTTCCAACCTTACTTGGACCGATTTGTCGTTGTCTTTATTGACGATATTCTGGTATATTCAGAAACTAAGGAGAAGCATGATGAGCATCTCCGTATTGTGCTGCAAGTGTTGAGAGAGAAAGAACTCTATGCGAAGTTTAGTAAGTGTGAATTTTGGTTGCAAGAAGTGACTTTTCTGGGGCATGTTGTTTCTGCTGAAGGAATTAGAGTAGATCCACGGAAAATTTAGGCAGTTCTGGAATGGAAACCATTAAGGACAGTATCGAAAATCTGGAGTTTTCTGTGTCTGGCAGGCTATTATAGAAGGTTCGTAGAGGGATTTTCTCTGATTGCTGCACCGTTGACGAAACTGTTAAGGAAAGGAGTAGCGTTTGTTTGGACTGAGAAACAACAAGAGGCTTTCAATAAGCTGAAAAAGGTATTGACTGAGGCACCAGTGTTGATTCAACTAGAGTCTGGGAACAACTTCACTGTGTACAGCGATACGTCGCATGTGGGATTAGGATGCGTACTGATGTAAGAAGGTAAGGTAGTCACTTATGCTTCACGACAGATTAAGGAGAAGCAGTTAAAGGACAATTCGTTGGTTTCTCAATTTCAGCAAGCTGAGAAAGGGGAGAATTTGGATTTTAGACTGAATACTGATGGAGTTCTCTACTTTCGTGGAAGGATTTGTATTCCAAAGGATTCTGAATTGAGGTAGTTAATTCTGAAAGAGGCTCATGGTGGTTCTTGTGCTATGCACCCTGGAGGGAATAAGTTATATCGAGACTTGTGAGAGGTGTACTGGTGGCCTGGTCTAGATCGAGAGGTCAAAGTTTTAAGAAGGAAGTCAGTTCCATTGGTAAAGGTATTGTGGCGCAATCATGGAAGGGAAGAGGCTACTTGGGAGCCAGAAGAGACTATGCGTCAACAATACCCTCAATTGTTTAGAGCAGGTAAATTTCGAGGCCGAAATTTCTTTCAGTGGGTAGAGTTGTAACGCCCTGATTTTTGACATTTTTTGGGTTTCTGTGATTTTTGGTGAATTTTTAAAATTTTGGTGTTCTGAATATTGGAATTGAGTTTAAAAGTGTTAGTGGGCCTTTAGAAGGCCCAAGCCTAAGTTAAAACCCGGTAAAATATCAAGTTTGGATTTTAAGAGAATAGGAGACTTGGTTAAGTGGGCTTTTAAGAAAAACTTCATAAATTATGATACAAGAAGAGCTTTGGCAAAGTGGCAAGGTGGTGCCACTAAGTTCCTAAAAAAGTGACGACTGGGAAGGAATTAAAGGTCCAGGGTTCAAGTTGCAAGGTAAGCGTATAGTTTCTTTTTAATTTTTAGGCATGTGCCGGGCATGTGATCACTTAAATGAATTTTAGCAAGGGCCTTAGGGAGGTTGGGCCGATTGTTTTGGCTGATATTAGGGTTAGGTTCTTTTCTTTTTTCTATCATGACAAATTAGGGTTAGCCACCTAAAGTTATTTTTCTCTCAACTTCACAAAAGTGACCGAAAACACAAGAAAGCTTCCTCTTCTACCGATTTCTCTTTTGCCTCCTTCTCCTCCATTCTTTTCTTTTCCTTTTGGCTTTCTCTTCTAGCCAAAACCTTCTCATCACCTTAGTCATCTTCTCTTTCACTTTTATCCTTCTAAAAACCCCTATAGCTGATTGCCATAAAAGCCGAAATCCCAAAAACTTACCTCTTGTGCCGATTCCTCCAAGCCAATTCCCTCTATTATTTTCATTCCTTTTGACCAAATTTCATCTTCTCTAAACCCTTAGTACCTGACGGCAACACTACTCTAAGATTATAACCCTAAATCACCATCTTCTTCACCAGTCAAAAAGCCGAAACTGCCATAGCCATAAGAGCTCATAGTCGAATCTTTAGATCTTTAAGATTTGAGTTTTGCTAGTGTTTAAGGGATAGATCTGTATCAGATCTGAGTAGGAACATAAGGAGAAACTGTGGTAAGTACTCGTTATCCCAGATCTACATTATTTTGCGATTTAGAAAAAGCCAAAGTCCCTAAAATCTGGGAAGGCTATCGATTGGGGCTTAGGGCTCTAAGGGTCTTTAACCAATGATTTCTTTTGGTGATTAGTGTGTTCTAGAGGTGATTGATCGAAAGCTTGGATCTTTAGAATGACTAGATCTAGATCTAGTCATCAATTTCGGTAAAGGTAAGATTTTGAGGGCCTTAGGGGCATTGGCCGAATATGGGTAAGTGAATATTGGGATTTTTTGTTGTAGTTTTGCAATCTAAGAATTGTGGTAATCGATTGTAGGACATCGTGGGGGATCTCTCTAGCAGTCATCGCGAAACAGGTGTGTATCGAACACCTTCCCTAGTTCAATTCGGCAAAAGCCAAAATGCCGAAATTCCGGCATTTCGTGGGCTTGTGAGTGCGCGAGTGCTCACAAGACATTTAGGAAATGTTAGATCTGAAATTGCAAAGTGGTCAATTAGTCGTGTGTGAAATTTCGTGCAGTTCGGTAATTAGGCCTCGATGGGCTGAAAATGGGCCCAATGGGCTTACGGGCCCATATGGGTGAAAATAGGTAAATAATGTGTACTGATAGACTGTAGGCTTAAAATCACTTAAACTGATAAACTGATCATAAAATTTGAACTAAATGGGCTTAATTTGATAAATAGACACTGTAGGGCCTATTAAGGGTTTAGGGCCCAATAGCTAAAACTGATAAACTAAGTTAAATAGACTTTTGCAATGACGGATGGATTATTAGTGATTTTAATATGCATGTAAACCCTAAAAACTGATAGAATTACTAAAATACCTTATAGGTGGAAAATTACTATTTTACCCCTAGGAGTAAAATGACTATTATACCCCTAGGGTTAAGTTTGGCCCAAAATGCATGTTTTACTATTACTGTTTATTGCATGCCATTATTATCTGTTGCATGGGACTGGGATATTGATGGAGGAAGTACTGAAAGTGGCTTGACCACGTACTGGAGGCCTTGCCCCAATTTATATTATCTAAGCAGCCATGCTGCAACTGTGGAGTGTAGGGCTTGGTGGGGTGAGTTATTCCCCACATGGTGTGTAGGGCTGGTACGGGTGGAGTGTAGCGGATGGATTTAGGTTGAGTCGGGCTTGCATACATGATATTATATGTTCTGTTCTGAAATGGGCCTATGGGCCATACTGTTAACTGAAAGGGCTAAGGCCCAATTTATTGTATCTGGATAGGGCTTCGGCCCAGTGGGCTTGAGCTGACTTGGGCTCTGGATGGGCATTCTATACACACTGAGTTTTCCAAACTCACCCCGCTTTCTTTCCATCCATGTAGGTGAGGCCTAGTTGGTGGACTTGGAGCTGGGAAGAATTCAAAGTAGTCACGAAGATTTAAATTTCTGGTTTTCAATTATTTCATTTTACTATTTATTTAGATTATTTAATTTTGGTTTCTGGGTTGTAATAAGGCCGCTCTATTTATTTTACTATGGGTTTTTAATTCTTTAATTATTTAATTATTTTTAGCTTAAGTAGGACATTGTTTAAATCAGTTTGAAATCGGTTAGCTCTACAGTGCGTTTTTGTAAAAGTTACTTGTTTTCAAAATATTTCAAAAATAGAGCAAAGCTTCTGTAACATAAATGTTTTCATAAATAAATATCCTAAATATGTTTAAACTTAATTTGTTGTTCGTGGACAAGTCATAAGCTTAAAGTGTGGCAATGGATGTGTGCATGTCTAGGATTGGATTTAGGAAGAACTTGGTACTTAAGCAGTCTAAATGACTCACCTCCTCTTCTCTTGAATCTTAGCTGGTGCATAGTATCCATTCACTTTAAGCCATAACAAAGAAAGTCTGATTTTCTGATGCTTAAACTGTTTTTATAATAATATGTTTCCGCAACTACAAAGGTTTACAAGCTTTCGCAATTTTTCCATAAGATTTTACAAAGTTGTTTCGACTATTACAATGAATCACGTGTTGGGAAAAAATAAAGGTTTTATGCAAGTTTAATGGTAAAAGTTTCTAAAACATCAAAAAGGGTTTTTAATGAAAACATGGTTTTCGAAAAAAACACTTCAATTTGACACACAAGACTTGGCCGTAACGTCTAGGCCGGGTCTGGGGTGTTACATTTAGTGGTATCAGAGTCTGGTTGCAACAACTCGGCTGTGGATCGGGTCCAAAAATGTTTTAGTAAATTTTTAACTTAGGCCCAGGAAGGGTATTTTTGGAAATCGATTTTTGAAAATTTAGGAAAACTCTTTTCAAACTTGTTTCCATTAGAATACCTACACTTTAATGGTTTTGAAAAGTTTTTGAGTTTTCTGGAATCTGGTTACCGAAGAAGTGGCACACTGAATCCCCGGCACTAAGTTTGTAAGTATTCCTGCTTTATATACTATACTTTACTAAAACAATACTGTAGATAGAACTGAGACCCTGCTGTGATACTGTAGATAGGGTAGAACTGAAAACGGTAGAGACTGAGATTGTGGGGGAACTAAACCCTATAAAAACTGAGACTGTAACTAGGCAACGTATTCACGAAAACAACTCTAAAACTCTACCCTTACATAAGACATTTGTAATAAGTAACTGAAATATTAACCTACTGTCATAAAATTTTAAATTAGATAAGTCGATATGAGTACGAGAGCTTGACGTGGATAAGGCCGAGGACGTGGCCCAGGCAATGCACAAGCTGGGTCTTCATCTTCGCAGCACATGTCAGCTGGTGGGGCATGACCACCACCAGTAGCTGAAAATGGGCCACACGATCGGGTCGAAGGGGACGACGCTCTGTCCTAGGCTATGTTGAAGGTTCTGGAAAGGGTTGCTGGAGCTAATGTCGGGCTTATTAATAGAGGGTCCATTTCTGAGCGACTCTGGGCTAACAGAGCAGAGGTTTTCAGGGGCGTATCTGGAGTAGCCCCGAACGTAGCTGAGTATTGGCTGGAAGCTACAAAAAGGATTATGGATGACCTGGACTACTCGGTGGAGCAAAAGCTGAAGGGAGCAGTGTCTCTACTGCGAGACGAAGCATACCAATGGTGGATTACTGTGAGAGAGTGTACCCCAGCTGAGCGGGTAACATGGGAATTGTTTAAGACGGTTTTCAAGGGAAAATACGTTGGAGCCAGCTCTGTGGATGCTCGTAGGAAGGAATTTCTGAACCTAACCCAGGGCAGTAGGTCAGTTGCTGAGTATGAGGCAGAGTTTCTAAGGTTGAGCTGATATGCCAGCGAAATTGTTGTTACTGAGTACGAGCGCAGCGTTCGCTTTGAGGATGGCCTCAAGGATGAGTTAAGGGTGCTAATAGCTTCGCAGAGAGAGCACAATTTTGCTGCACTAGTAGAAAAGGCTGAAATAGCCGAAGAGATGAAGCAAGCTGAACGAAAGAACTGCGATAGGGATCGAAACTGACTCAAGAGAGATGCTAGACCAGCTGGTGCTGCAAATGGGAATGTTAAGAGAGCTAGGATGGAGGAGCCGGTTCAAGGAGTTTCGGTGAACACGGTTAGACCACAGCCTTGCGGAGATTGTGGTGGGGTGCATCTGGGAGAATGCTAGAAATGTGCTGGGGCATGTCTTCGTTGTGGGTCAAAGGAACATACGATCAAGGCCAACTCAGGCTCCAGCTGCTGAGCAAGGGGCTGTTCAACCAGTGTGAGGTGGACCGCCACCGTCAAGAGGGCTGGACAAGGTCGAGGTGGCAATGGCCGTGGACGTGGACCACCTGGCAGGTTTGCTGGTAATGCGGAGGCTCGTCAACCAGCTCTGGTTTATGCTGCTCGTCACCGAGAGGAGGGCAATGCACCTGACGTAATAACCGGTACGTTTTTTATCTCTAGCGTACCTTATACTGCCCTGATAGATGTGGGATCAACCCATTCGTATGTTGCATGTGACATTTTTGGGACGTTGGGTGTGCACTCTGAGGAAACTGTGAGTGGGGTAACTGTGATAAGTCCTCTAGGTCACTCGGTTAGGGTAGATAAACTTTTTAGCGAGGTGCCTTTAGAGACTCAAGGTAGGATCTTTTGTGGAGACTTGATGGAGTTACCATTTGGCGAGTTCAATCTGATCTTAAGAATGGATTGGTTGACTAAGCATAGGGCAACTTTGGATTGTGTAGCTAAGAGGATAGTGTTAAGGACTGTAGAGGATGAGGAGGTAATGGTTATTGGAGAACGAAGGGACTACTTGTCCAATGTGGTTTCAGCCTTAAGGGCTGAAAAGCTAATTCGTAAGGGATGCGAGGCGTATTTGGCCTTTGTTTGCCAAACTGAAACTGAGAATGTGACTGTGGAGATAGTCAAAACTATTAGGGAATTTCAAGACGTTTTCCCAAAGGAGCTTCTTGGATTACCTTCGAACTGAAAAGTTGAGTTTGGGATTGATTTGTTTCCTGGAACAGCTCCAGTGTCCATTGCGCCTTATAGGATGGCACCAAAGGAGTTGGTGGAACTGAAAGCTCAAATCCAGGAGTTGTTGGATAGAGGCTTCATTAGACCAAGTGTGTCTCCATGGAGAGCACCAGTGCTGTTCGTGAAGAAGAAGGATGGGACGATGCGTATGTGCATCAATTATTGCTAGTTGAACAAACTGATGATAAAGAACAAGTACCCACTACCAAGGATCGATGACCTATTCGATCAGCTTAGGAGAGCTTCAGTATTTTCCAAGATCGATCTTCGATCTAGATATCATCAACTAAGGGTAAAGGAGGTGGATATTCACAAGACAGCATTCAGGACTCGATATGGTCACTACGAGTTTCTAGTTATGCCATTTGGGTTGACAAACACACTTGCAGCTTTCATGGATTTGATGAATCGAGTGTTCCAACCTTACTTGGACCGATTCGTGGCCGTCTTTATCGATGATATTCTGGTATATACGGAAACTAAGGAGAAGCATGATGAGCATCTCCGTATTGTGCTGCAAGTGTTGAGAGAGAAGCAACTCTATACGAAGTTTAGTAAGTGTGAATTTTGGTTGCGAGAAGTGACTTTTCTGGGGCATGTTGTTTCTACTGAAGGAATTAAAGTAGATCCACGGAAAATTGAGGCAGTTCTGGAATGGAAGCCACCGAGGACAGTATCAAAAATCTGGAGTTTTCTGGGTCTGGCAGGCTATTATAGAAGGTTCGTAGAGGGATTTTCTCTGATTGCTGCACCGTTGATGAAACTGTTAGGGAAAGGAGTAGCATTTGTTTAGACTGAGAAACAACAAGAGGCTTTCGATAAGCTGAAAAAGGTATTGACTGAGGCGCCAGTGTTGATTCAACCAGAGTCTGGGAACGACTTCACTGTGTACAGCGATGCGTCGTATGTGGGATTAGGATGCGTACTGATGCAAGAAGGTAAGGTAGTCGCTTATGCTTCGCGACAGCTGAAACCTCACCAAGCGAATTACCCTACGCATGATCTAAAGTTGGCCGCATTGGTCTTTGCGTTGAAAATTTGGAGACACTACTTGTATGGAGAAAGGTGTATTATCTACACAGACCATAAAAGCCTAAAGTACCTGTTGACTCAGAAGGAGTTAAACCTTAGGCAACGAAGATGGATAGAGTTGCTTAAAGATTATGACTGTTTGATTTAGTACCACCCAGGCAACGCTAATGTGGTGGCTGATGCATTGAGTCGAAGGATTGTTGCTGATTTAATAGCTATGTTTGCTCGTTTGAGTTTGTACAATGATGGAAGTCTATTGGCGGAGTTGTAAGTGAAACCTACTTGGACTGAACAGATTAAGGAGAAGCAGTTAAAGGACAATCCGTTGGTTCCTCAATTTCAGCAAGCTGAGAATGGGGAGAATTCAGAATTTTGACTAAATACTGATGGAGTTCTCTGCTTTCGTGGAAGGATTTATATTCCAAAGGATTCTAAATTGATGCAGTCAATTATGAAAGAGGCTCATGGTGGTCCTTGTGCTATGCATCCTGGAGGGAATAAGTTATATTGAGACTTGCGAGAGGTGTACTGGTGGCCTGGTCTAGATCGAGATGTTAAAGTTTTAAGAAGGAAGTCAGTTTCGTTGGTAAAGGTATTGTGGAGCAATCATGGAAGGGAAGAGGCTACTTGGGAGCCAGAAGAGACATTGTTTGGAGCAGGTAAATTTCGAGGCCAAAATTTTTTTAAGGGGGTAAAGTTGTAACGCCCTGATTTTTAGGATTTTTTGAGTTTCTGTGATTTGGTGAATTTTTAAAATTTTGGTGTTCTAAATATTGGAATTGAGTTTAAAAGTGTTAGTGGGCCTTTAGAAGGCCCAAGCCTAAGTTAAAACCAGGTAAAATATCAAGTTTGGATTTTAAGTGAATAAGAGACTTGGTTAAGTGGGCTTTTAAGAAAAACTTCATAAATTATGATACAAGAATAGCTTTGGCAAAGTGGCAAGGTGGTGCCACTAAGTTCCTAAAAAAGTGGCGCCTGGGAAGGAATTAAAGGTCCAGGGTTCAAGTTGCAATGTAAGCGTATAGTTTCTTTTTAATTGTTAGGCATGTGCCGGGCATGTGATCACTTAAATGAATTTTGGCAAGGGCCTTAGGGAGGTTGGGTCGATTGTTTTGGCTGATATTAGGGTTAGGTTCTTTTCTTTTTTCTGTCATGACAAATTAGGGTTAGCCACCTAAAGTTATTTTTCTCTCAACTTCACAAAAGTGACCGAAAACACAAGAAAGCTTTCTCTTGTGTCGATTTCTCTTTTGCCTCCATCTCCTCCATTCTTTTCTTTTCCTTTTTTCTTTCTCTTCTAGCCGAAACCTTCTCATCACCTTATTCATCTTCTCTTTCACTTTTATCCCTCTAAAAACCCCCATAGTCGATTGCCATAAAAGACGAAATCCCGAAAACTTACCTCTTGTGCCGATTCCTCCAAGCCAATTCCATCTATTCTTTTCATTCCTTTTGATCGAATTTCATCTTCTCTAAACCCTTAGCACCTGTCGGCAACACTACTCCAAGATTATAACCCTAAATCACCATCTTCTTCACCAGTCAAAAAGCCAAAACTGCCATAACCATAGGAGCTCATAGCCGAATCTTTAGATCTTTAATATTCGAGTTCTGTTAGCATTTAGGGGATAGATCTGCATTAGATCTGAGTAGGAACATAAGGAGAAATTGTGGTAAGTACTCGTTATCCTATATCTACATTATTTTACGATTTAGAAAAAGCTGAAGTCCCTAAAATCTAGGGAGGCTGTTGATTGGGGCTTAGGGCTCTAAGGGTCTTTAACCAATGATTTCTTTTGGTGATTAGTGTGTTCTAGAGGTGATTGATCGAAAGCTTGGATCTTTGGAATGACTAGATCTGGATCTAGTCATCAATTTTGACAAAGGTAAGATTTTGAGGGCCTTAGCGGCATTGGCCGAATATGGGTAAGTGAATATTGGGATTGTTTGTTGTAGTTTTGCAACCTAGGAATTATGGTAATCGATTGTAGGACATCGTGGGGGATCTCTCTAGCAGTCGTCACGAAACAGGTGTGTATCGAACACCCTCTCTAGTTCAATTCAGCAAAAGCCAAAATGCCAAAATTCTGGCATTTCATGGGCTTGTGAGTGTGCGAGTGCTCACAAGACGTAGGAAATGTTAGATCTGAAATTGCAAAGTGGTAAGTTAGTCGTGTGTGAAATTTTGTGCACTTCGGTAATTGGGCCTCGATGGGTTGAAAATGGGCCCAATGGGCTTACGGGCCCATATAGGTGAAAATATGTAAATAATGTGTACTGATAGACTGTAGGTTCAAAATCGTTTAAACTGATAAATTGATCATAAAATTTGAACTAAATGGGCTTAATTTGCTAAATAGACACTGTAGGGCCTATTAGGGGTTTAGGGCCCAATAGCTAAAACTGATAAACTAAGTTAAATAGACTTTTGCAATGACGGATGGATTATTAGTGATTGTAATATGCATGGAAACCCTAAAAATTGATAGAATTACTGAAATACCCTTAGTGGTGGAAAATTACTATTTTACCCCTATGAGTAAAATGACTGTTATACCCCTAGGGTTAAGTTTGGCCTAAAATGCATGTTTTACTGTTACTGTTTATTGCATGCCATTATTATCTGTTACATAGGACTGGGATATTGATGGAGGAAGTACTGAAAGTGGCTTGACCACGTACTGGAGGCCTTGCCTCAATTTACTGTTATCTGGGCAGCCATGCTGCAACTGTGGAGTATAGGGCTGGGTGGGTTGAGTTATTCCCTACATGGTGTGTAGGGCTGGTACGGGTGTAGCTGATGAATTTAGGTTGGGTCGGGCTTACATACATGATATTATCTATTCTGTTCTGAAATGGGCCTATGGGCCATATTGTTAACTGAAAGGGCTAACGTCCAGTTTACTGTATCTGGTTAGGGCTTCGGCCCAGTGGGCTTGAGCTGACTTGAGCTCTGGATGGGCATTCTATACACACTGAGTTTTCCAAACTCACCCCCTTTCTTTCCATCCATGCAGGTGAGCCCTAGTTGGTAGACTTGGAGCTTGGAGGGATTCAGAGTGGCCATGAAGATTTAAATATCTGGTTTTCAATTATTTCATTTTACTATTTATTTAGATTATTTAATTTTGGTTTCTGGGTTGTAATAAGGCCGCTCTATTTAGTTTACTTTGGGTTTTTAATTCTTTAATTCTTTATTTGTTTTTAGCTTAAGTAGGACATTGTTTAAATCGTTTTGAAATCAGTTAGCCCTACGGTGCGTTTTTGTAAAAGTTACTTGTTTTCAAAATATTTTGAAAATAGAGCAAAGCTTCCGCAACATATATGTTTTCATAAATAAATATCCTAAATACGTTTAAACTTAATTTGTTGTTCGTGGACAAGTCATAAGCTTAAAGTGTGGCAATGGATGTGCGCATGTCTAGGATTGGATCTAGGAAGAGCTTGGTACTTAAGCAGTCTAAATGACTCTCCTCCTCTTCTCTTGAATCCTACCTGGTGCGTAGTATCCATTCACTTTAAGACATAACAAAGAAAGTCTGATTTTCCGATGCTTAAACTGTTTTTATAATAACATATTTCTGCAACTACAAAGGTTTACAAGCTTTCGCAATTTTTCCCTGAGATTTTACAAAGTTGTTTCGACTGTTACAATGAATCATGTTTTGGGAAAAAATAAAGGTCTTATACAAGTTTAATGGTAAAATTTTCTAAAACATCAAGTAGGGTTTTTAATGAAAACATGGTTTTCGAAAAAAAACACTTCAATGTGACACACCAGACTTGGTCGTAACGTCTAGGCTGGGTTTGGGGTGTTACAGAGTTTCCAAACTCACCCCTTCTTCTATCCATGCAGGTGAACCCTAGATTGATGGACTTGGAGCTAGAGGGATTCGGAGTGGCCACGTAGACTACATTTCTGGTTTAATTAAGTTACTTACTTTATTTTTTTTATTTTAATCATTTTTATTCTGGTTTTGGGTTTGTAATAAGGCCACTTAATTATTTCAATTTGGGTTTTTAATTATTTATTTTTACTATACATTAATTGATTTGAATAAGGCTGCGCGAGTTTTCTTAAAATTTATCAAACATTTTCAAAAGTCAATCACACGTATCAATCAAGTAATAAAAGTTAAACCGAGATCTTATAATAAGAAATCCCTTAAAAACTGGTAATGGATAGGACGTTCACAATTAAACCTGGATTTTCTCGTTAAACTTTAATAATGGTTTTGTAAAACTCACCTTAATCGTAGTAACTAGGGAACATGGCTAGTCCTTCGTTGATGTGGCACACCAGACTTTGCTGTAACGTTTGGGCTGGGTTTGGGTGTTACAGGACAAACGACTTAGACTTAGCTATTTGTTCAATTAGCAAAATTTTATCAAATCAAAATTAAATGTAAATTATATTTGACTTGTACGAAATAGATTATTATAAATACAGATTCATAATCGAATTTGTGATCTCGAGACCACTATTTCTAACATCATTAAAAATGGGTTGTTACACTTTGATTCTTCTTGGCGAATGCCAAATATCCTTATTAGTGAGTTTTTCCCCAAAACAACAAATGTCTTGAAAAACATCAAAGGGATCTAATATCGAACTTCTATCACCACCACAGGCTTACGCTACCACTACAGTTGACATCGCCACCACCATCGTCAAGCTATTGTCGACCACCACTGTCTACTACCGACCACTACTAGGCTACAGTCGAGCATCGCCATTGCCCACCATTGTTAAACCATCGACAACCTTCATTTTTGGACCACCGTTTGTCTTTTTTTGGTTGGCTTGGTTGGGTTTGCTTCCTCTCGACTAGTCTTTGATGCATCTCGACTTTTTGGGTTCTGCTGGAAAATTTGGTTACATAAGACTTATGTACATTTCTAGCTCACATGAATTATTCTAAAAAATAAAAAAAACTTACTTGGAGATGATAGTCCACAATTTAATTACATATCCCAAAAATTATTAAAATAATAATTACAACCACTTTAATTCCTAAGAATAATAACTTTGACAAAATTACTTAATCGTATAAATAATAAAATACATGCACTCACATACATAACCAAAAAAATGTTATTAATTATAAGAATGTCACATCTCATAAAAAATTAATCAAACATGAAGAAGAGTAAAATTTTAGTATTGATGTATACTATAAACATAGCATAGCCTAGCTTTGATATCAATTCCTAAAAAAATAAAGTTTGAAAATGGTTTTCTATCACAATGAAATATTAAAATTTTGAAAACGAGCCTGTAATAGCCTGCTTTAGACCCTAGTCAGAACAGTGGTTTCAAGACCACAAATTCGAGTCAGAAAAATAATTTAAAGATTACATATGTTCAATGTGTTTAATTGAGTTGGCTTTTCAATGTGATGGCCTTAAATGGTAATTAGACTATAAGACTTATGAGAGGACATTAATGGCCTTGATTGACATGTTTTATATGTTTAATTATTATGGACAAAATGGTAAATGGCAAATTAATGTAAGATTAATAAAACAAATGCATGAAATTAAAGCCATTATCATCAATCATTGCCAAAAATACAAAGAAAAGAAAAGAATAAAAGAGTTTTAGGGTTCGACTAAAGAATTCGAAGATTAAGGTATGTGTTTTGATCCGATTTTGATGATTTTTATGTTTTTGTGATCGTTGCTTCTATAAAGCCCATTTCTCAGTTTTTGATTTTGATGAAGATTTCAAGTTATGCCATTGATGATTTTGTGAGTTTAATGATGTTAGTTGATGAATTATGGAAGCTTGATATGAGATTAATATGATTAGAATTTGATTTTTTGATGAATTTTATTAGACTGGGCTAATTAGTGAAAATGAGAAATTGAGGGGCTAAAATGTGAAATAAATAAAATATATGGGCTTATATGAGCTAGAGGAAAATTCGGCCTGGCATGTGTAAAGTGAGATTATGCATATTTTGTGATTTTGTGAAGTAGAGACTAAAGTGTCAAAATGTGAAATATGATGTCTAATTTGTAAAATGCCCTAAATACGTGTTCATGGATTGATTTGAATGAATGTGAGATTGAATGAATTAAATTTGAATGTGTTTAGATCAAGAACCAAAGAAAAATGAATTAGATCGGGGAAAGTCGAAAATCATTGAGTAATCATTTTGATCCATCTGAATCTGAACGAGGTAAGTCTATATACAAATAAATATGCTAAATTGAGTTATTATTGCTTATATGATGTTTGAATTGTTTTAAATGGCTATGAGAGCTGAATGTGTGAAATTCTGAGATAATTCAGATAATGTGACAACGTCCTAAAAGCACCGTACGAACCTAGGAATAGTAAGGATACATTTGTCATGACATAGGATTTTGATATGTGATTTTGTGTAAGACCACGTTTGGGACATTGGCAACGATTTGAGATTTACGTGTAAGACAATGTCTGGGACATCGGCATCATATTTAATTTTGTGTAAGACCCTGTCTGGGACAGTGACATCGATATTTGATTACATATAAGACTACGTCTGGGACGTTGGCATTGTACGAGTTTTCCGAGCTATCCGCGTATCCTATTTGATTTCGAACAGTTCAACTGGCACTCTAAAAAATGAATTGTGTATCCGGTTCAGGTACGTGTGAAATGTATCCAAAGTTGAGAATGAGAAATAAGTATATGTTCATTTGTGACCAAAGGATGATATGTGATATTCATGATAGTGAAATATGCTATATGTGTAAGTCATTTGAATTGGAAATATATGAAATGTATGTGAACACATGGGAATGATGTGATTCATTTATGTATATGTGAAATGGCCATGAATCTTATATGAATGAATTAAATTATACTTGATTCATAAGTTGAATTTATTTGTATATGGCTTACTAAGCTCTTTGAAGCTTACTTGGTGTGTGTTTGCATTATTTTATAGATATCAAAGCTACCGTAAGTTTGGGGATCGTCGAGGATCACGGCCACACTATCGATCTTGATTTTGGTACCTTTTGATAGTATGGCATTTATAGGCTAGAAATATATGAATATGTTTTGATATGTATATATGTTATGCCATGTGATATAGCTAGCTTATGGTTGAAATTATGGCTTAGTTTTGATGTGAAATATGTGGTAAGAAATGGTATGTTTTGATGCTTTTGAATGATCAAAAGAAATGGTCAATTTGATATATGCTTGGATGTGAAATTGGTAAGCTTTGACATGATATTGAATGTGGTACAAATGAGTTATGAAACATATGTTTTGATATGATTTGGCTTGTGAAATTGGTATGGTTTAGCATGGAAAATGAGTAAGAAATTGGTTGATGAATAGATGATATAAATGGTACATGTTTTGGTTGAGAAATTAGCTGAAATTGTGGTACAATTGGTGCATATTTGATGCTTATAGGGAGGACCCAAAATGGGTGGCTAGTTGGCCATGTAAATGGCCTATTTTGCTCCTACACGAGCAAGGACATGGGCGTGTGTCTCTGTCATGTTGCTTGAAGGCCAATTCGAATTAAGCCTGGGTAGGGCACATAGGCTGGCATACGGGCGTGTGGTTGGCCGTGTGACCCATGTCAATATAGCCTCCAGTTTTCACACGGCCTGGCACACGGGCGTGTCCTTAGCCGTGTGTCCCAAGTCAGTATATATGCCCTGTTTTACCATGGCCTATACACACGGTCGTGTCTAAAGCCGTGTGAGGCACACGGCCTGACCACACAAGCGTGTGACCTCTGTACCTTTGAAAATTTTCTTAGTTTTGGAAAAAATTTTGTATGAGCTTGATTTAGTCCGACCCCTTTCCAATGCATGTTTAAGGTCTCGTAGACCTACTAAGGGACTCTGTAATGCCCCGAAATTGGGCTTAGAAGTTTTGGGCCGAAATGGGTCGTGTGGGTCCAATGGGCTTATGAGCCCCACACGGGTGTTTGTCATTGGAATTGCGGGAATTAATGGACTGGCTATGTCGTACACATGGCTATGGTTATGTAACATCCTGAAATTGGGCCTAAACAGAATGGTGGTTGTGAAACCATGAATTTGAGATAGAAAAGTTTATTCTGATTAATTTTTATGATTTACCGAGTGATTAGATGTATGTGTTAAAGTATTGATAAAAATTTTTATGAATTGCATGATTAATTTGCCTATTAGGGCTTAATTGCAAAACTTGATAAATATGAGTTCTAGATGTTAAAGGATTTAATTGAAGAGCATAATTGAAGTGGAGGTCCTTAAATGGAAATTATACCATTAGGTTTTCATGGACAAAAATGGACATACATAGGTGGAAATAACCAAAGTTTTTAATAAAGGGTATTTTAGTCATTTGGTAATTAAAAGATTAAAAAAGGGAAAAAGATGGCACAATATGTCCATCTTCTTCATTACGATGAAATTTCAAGGGTTCTCCATAGCTAGGGTTTGTTTCAAGCTTCCAACCTCCATAGTAACTGATTCCAAGTCCCGTTTTTAACGTTCTTTACGTTTTCGGAGTCCCGATAACTTGATTTAGCTTATTCTAGCAATAATTTAACCTAGGGTTCATATTTGGAAAAATACCCATAGGTGAAAAGTGTTTATTTTGATGTTTTATGATAGAATATGAGGTTTTAAATTATGTTAAACAACTTGTGCTACTGAGTTTTAAGTGAAAATGAGTAAAACAACATAATTGGTAAAAATACCTATTGTTCATAAGTACATGTTAGAGTGAGAATTTGATGTTGCCATTAAGGGAAAATGATCAGCATGTCATAAAACATAATAATTAGGGAAAAAGTTTAATTTCGGAGCTTTGGGGCAAAAGTGTAAATATGTAAAAGTTTAGGGACAAAATCATAATTTTGCCAAAGTTAGAGTTAAGGACTATTTTGATAAAAAATAAGCTAAATTTGCTAATTATAGATCAAGAAGAATGAAATTTGGGGATAGATCGAGGAAAGAAAAAGGTAGAAGATTAAGTTGTCAAGTCGATCGCATTTTGCACCGAGGTAAGTTTACGGTAAATAAATGCAATATTTTGATATTTTGTATTAATGTTGTTAATTTTCAGCATAAATACATTTATTTTGTGAGTATATTCCAAGTTGAATCAAAGATAAGGTAATACAGAAAAAGTATCAGAAAGCCCCGTTTGAACCTTAGGAATGTATGGGATATGGAATGTCATGACATTTGGGGTTGAGACAGTTGAGGAACATCCCATGTAAGTCCATATCAGACATATGGCATTGGCAGGTTGAGACAGTTGAGGAACATCCCATGTAAGTCCATATCACATATATGGCTTTGGAAGGACAGGGAACATCCCATGTAAGACCATGTCTAGAGCATGGCATTGGCAGGCTATTATCAGGCAGGAAAACCCAAGTATCCTTAGTATTCCAAACGGTTCAATGGGCTAATATACAGGTTATGTTACGAGAAGGTTCAGGTAAAAGAATGATAAACATGAAAGTTAAAGAGTAAGTGGGGAAATATAATAAAGATTTAGTTATTGATGGTGAATGTTGTTATTTATTTACTTGTAAACTTACTAAGCATTGAAGCTTACTCCTTTTCTTTTCTCTCTTTTATAGAGTAGTCTAGCCAACCCAGGAATCAAAAGGACGTCGGAGCTCGTTTCACACTATCAAAGGCTATCTCGGTATTTTGTCATTTGAAATGTTTTGGGTTATGGCATGTATAGGGACTTGGTCATTATGGTGTGTATGTCCTTATGGTATGACTAAAGAATGGTATGTGAATGCTTGATGATGGTTAGCTATTGAAATGGCTAAGTAAGAACATGTATGGGTGTTATGTATGCTTAAATGTTAGTTTATGTAAAGAAATGATGAACGAGGAAAAAGTTGGCCGTGAAATAGATCTGCAGCAGCAGCAGTGACGTGAATGTGAAAACCACTAGAAATTGTAGGAATGGAATTAGATGGTGAATGAGATATAAAATTGAAGCTTATTGAGTTTATTTGCATAGGAAAGAAACAGGGAAAGCAAACGAAGTCTGTATTGTGAGATATTTAAATTCTTGTGAGACTGGTTCAGAGGGATTTCGTGATCCCCTATTCTGATTTTAAAAATTCACTACAAATTCTATAAAAATAATTATGAGTCATAATTTATATGTCTAAACTCCTTAGTGAGTCTATTTTCATTAGAGCCAAGCTAAATCATGATATGAAAGCAGCATTAAGAGATAATTGATTTTTAGTAAGGAGAGGTCAGAATAGTAGGATTGTGAAAAAGGGGAAATGTTAACTAATAAACTATACTAATTGGCCACACCAAAAATTTTGGAAAAATTATTGTAAGATATATGAGTCTATTTCTAGGGAAAAATTACAGATTTAAATTTTGAGTTTTGTAACTCAAGTTATAATTAATTCAGTGACTATTGCGCAGGTGGACACTCTTACCAGGAATAGTGAAATAAATTGTTTTAAATTGTGTAAGTAATTGGAAAATTTTTAATGTTCCTAGTTTGGTCCCGAACCGTTTCAATTGCATGTTTTAGGGCCTCGAGGGCCCTTTTTAGGGATATTGGATGAATGTGAATGAATTAATTTTAAAAAGTAAATTTTTACGCCTCAAATTAGTAAGGTAAGTTCAATAACGCCTCGTGCTCGACTCCGGCAACGGTCTCGGGTAAGGGGTGTTACATTTATTGGTATCGGAGCTAGAGTTTAGTCGATTCTCAAAATATCCAGTATGAGTAAGAGTCTAGCTATACATGTCATACTTATGTTTTGATAGTGTGACGACTCATGATGATTTTAAAATGCTTTTCTTTTATAGTTATGGATCGGGAACGAGTTGGTGCAGATGATGTAGAAAGTAATGCGCCCGCTCCCGCAAAAGGGACGGTGCCACCAAATAGTAGTGAAAGTCTTGTTACAGTTAGTCAGAGAGGAGGGGCTTGAGAAGCCTTCTTCCAAACTTTGAATGAATGGTTTGCCGAGTTCGTTCGTACGAATCTGGCTGTTAGACCTCCCCCCTCATGATCCTCAGACTACCCATGTAGCTTCCCCAGTTACTGATATAGTCAGAAGAGAAAAGCCACCAGTAGATAAGATTAGAAAACAAGGGGCCGAAGAGTTTCAGGCTACTAAGGATGACGATGGAGAGAGAGCTGAATTTTGGCTTGAGAATACTATCAGAGTTTTTTATGAGTTATCCTGCACACCTGAAGAGTGCATGAAGTGTGTTGTATCACTTTTACGAGATTCGGCTTACCATTGGTGGAAGACACTTGTGTCAGTAGTACCGAAAGAAAGGGTCACTTGGGATTTCTTTTAGGAGGAGTTTCGTAAGAAGTACATCAGTCAAAGGTTCATCCTATTTGAACCTTAGAATGTATGGGATACGGAATGTCATGACATTTGGGGTTGAGACAGTTGAGGAACATCCCATGTAAGTCCATATCAGACATATGGCATTGGCAGGTTGAGACAGTTGAGGAACATCCCATGAAAGTCCATATCAGATATATGGCTTTGGTAGGACAGGGAACATACCATGTAAGTCCATATCAGATATATGGCTTTGGCAGGACAGGGAACATCCCATGTAAGACCATGTCTAGAGCATGGCATTGGCAGGCTATTATCAGGCAGTGAAACCCAAGTATCCTTAGTATTCCAAATGGTTCAATGGGCTAATATACAGGTTAGGTTACGAGAAGGTTCAGGTAAAAGAATGATAAACAGGAAAGTTAAAGATTAAGTGGAGAAATATAATAAATATTTAGTTGTTGATGGTGAATGTTGTTATTTATTTACTTGCAAACTTACTAAGCATTGTAGCTTACTCCTTTCCTTTTCTCTCCTTTATAGAGTAGTGGAGCCAACTCGAGAATCAAAAGGACATCGGATCTCGTTTCACACTATCAAAAGCTGTCTTCGTATTTTGTCATTTGAAATGTTTTGGGTTATGGCATGTATAAGGACTTGGTCATTATGGTGTGTATGTCCTTATGGCATGACTAAAGAATGGTTTGTGAATGCTTGATGATGGTTAGCTATTGAAATGGCTAAGTAAGAACATGTATGGCTGTTATGTATGCTTAAATGTTAGTTTATGTAAAGAAATGATGAAGGAGGAAAAAGTTGGCCATGAAACAGATCTGTAACAGCAGCAGTAACGTGAATGTGAAAAACCACTAAAAATTGTAGGAATGGAATTAGATGGTAAATGAGATATAAAATTAAAGCTTATTGAGTCTATTTTCATAGGAAAGAAACAAGGCTAGTAAAGGAAGTTTGTATTGTGAGATATTTAAATTCTTGTGAGACTGGTTCAGAGGGATTTCGTGATCCCCTGTTCTGACTTTAAAAATTCACTAAAAATTCTATAAAAAGAATTAGGATTCATAATTTATATGTATCAACTCCTTTCATTAGAGACAAGCTAAACCATGATATGAAAACAGTACTAAGAGATACTTGATTTTTAGTAAGGAGAGGTCAGAATAGTAGGATTATGAAACAGGGGAAACTTTAACTAATAAACTATAGTAATTGGCCACACCAAAAATTCTGGAAAAATTATGGTAAGAGGATATATGAGTCTAGTTTCAGGGAAAAATTACGGATTTAAATTTTAAGTTTCGTAACTCAAGTTATAGTTAATTTAGTGACTGTTGCGCAGGTGGACAGTCTTACCAGGAATAGTGAAATAAATTATTTTAAATTGTCAGTAATTGGAAAATTTTTAATGTTCCTAGTTTGGTCCCAAACCGTTTCAATTGCACATTTTAGGGCTTCGAGGGCCCTTTTTAGGAATATTGGATGAATGTGAATGAATTAGTTTTAAAAAGTAAATTTTTATGCCCCAAATTAGTAAGGTAAGTTTAGTAACGCCTCGTGCTCGACTCCGACAACGGTGTTGGGTAAGGTGTGTTACAGTTCAAATCTGGCTTAGCGGGCCATATGAGTACGTGGGACCCATTTGGGCTACGTAATGGGCCTTGGGCCCATATACACTGAATTGCATGCTGGTGTGATGGCTAAGAGGTTTGGGTGTGTTTGGGAGTGTTGGAGAAGTCCTGGGTTCAAACATGGGCTTTAGGAAAATTTTTGGTTTTAGGTTAATAAAACCCTGGGTGCTTGGAAGTAGGCCTTATAATTAATTGAGGGAAAATGGTGTTATAAAGTGAGCTGGTGGTCTAATGGCAAGGTGGTGTGTTGTGTAACTGTGAGGTCTTGGGTTCAAGTCTTGGCTTTTGCAAATTTTTTGTACTAGCAGGTAGGCTTTATAATTAATGGTGGTAGAATTTTGTCACAAGGAGCCTACTAGTAAAGATGGTAGGTGGCATATAGGTATGCAAGTGGTCTGGGGTTCGAGTGCTGGCATAACCTTGTAAGGGGTAATTATTTTGCTGCGCTGGCCAACAGAGAAGTAGAGGTGGACTGAAACTCTATTATATGAGGTTTGAATTTGTCAAGGAGGAGAAAATCAGGGGATGTGGTTGGTGGTTGGTGATATGGAAGAGATTTAGGTGGAGAAAATTAGGAATTCAAAACTTGGAGAGTTGTAGCCGATTGGGGAGGCTTGTGTATGACAAATTCGCTAGGGGGATTAGTATGAACACTTTCAACTTTGGAGTTTGTTCTCTTAGTGCAATTTTGGATTTGGGCACTTGGTTCCGAATTAGTATTCTTTTTCTCTTTTCGCAAGTGTAGCTGAAGTCAAGTGTGACCATTTGGGTAGTTTTGTGTGACTCTTTACTTCTTTACTCCTTTAAAGAAATCTCAAGCCTTTCTGTGTTAACATTCTTTCTCTTTTTCTTTCAACATTTCTCCCTTTCCCTTTTGAACTGTGGCCAAATATCCTCTCCTGTCTTCTCACTTAGACTCTTTTTCTGTTTTAAGCCTTGGTGCTTATTGATCCTCTTCTGTTCATCCCTCACCTATTCGTTATTGTTCTGGGCTCGACAATTTCTCTTTGGCAATGGGCGAGTGTACTGGACCCTTTCCATTTTCTATTGGGTTTTGTTTCTATACACCCCTCTCTTGTAGTGGTTGTAACCGAATGCTTCTTCTCCTCTTCTTCTTATTACCGATACTTGTTGCTTTCCCTTAGGTGTGATGTTTTTCAAATTCTGATGAAGTGAAGGAGTTTACTTGAGATAGTAAAGCATTTGAAATCCATCTATTGCCTTTTGGTTGAAGGTAATTCCATTTACAATTTTTTGGTTCGACCGAGGGATGGATTGGTTTGTGTTATGGCATAGTTGAATACTGCTTTTCTTAAGTTAGGGGCTGTGTTTTTCTGTCATAATTGATAGCTAATAGATTACCTTTATCGCAGTTGATTAGCAAGAGAGGGTGATCGGTTCTAGTCAACTATCATAGAGGATTAAGCGGTGTTTTTCAACCAAGGTGAGCAATAGTGGTTGATTTGGGGATGATTGGTTTTTTTAACTCTTTTGGTTGCAAGCTGATATATGTATCTTGATTGATTATAGGTTTTAGAGAGCGTGGATCTTAGCTAGTTTCACGAACAAGTGTGTATTTTTTCCCTTTACTTGATAGTCGGCTGAAAAGTCGAAAGGGTGTGTACGTACACACTAAATAGACTGTAGATCGGCAAAAGCCGAAAAGCTGGGAAACTAGCAATTGATGCCATACGAGCGTACGATCGCATGTGTGTTGAACCGAGCTTACGAAACATGAGAGAATGGCTGAATTACTCTCAGAGGGTAAAATGACCGAATTACCTCTAGAGGATAAAATGACCGAATTACCCCTAGAAGGTAAAATGACCGAATTACTCCTAGAGGGTAAAATGACCAAATTACCCCTAGAGGGTAAAATGATCGAATTACACCTAGAGGGTAAAATGACAGAATTACCCCTGGTTGGTAAAATGACCGAACTACCCCGAGAGGGTAAAAAATTACCGAATGACCCCTGAAGGGTAAAGTGACCGATATACCCTCGAAGAGTAAAATGATCGTAATACCCCTATAGAGTAAAATGACCGTAATACCCCTGTAAGGTAAAATGACCGTAATACCCCTGTATGGTAAAATGGTCGTAATACCCCTGTGGAGTAAAATGACTGTAATACCCCTGTGGAGTAAAATGACCGTAATACCCCTATGGAGTCAAATGACCGTAATACCCCTGTAGGGTAAAATGATCGTAACACCCCTGTATTGGGTTTAGGCCCACATAAGTTCTACTTTTGATTCTGCTACTGTAATGGGCTAGGGCCCATCTGATACTATCTACTATAAAGGGCTCCGGCCCAGACTACTTCTGTATTCTATATATTTGGCTGACTGACTGTTTTCTTATTAAGGGATTACACACTGAGTTTTCCTAAACTCACCCTGCTTTTAACTGTGTAGGTAATCCCCAGCGTTAGGCAAATCGGTGTTGCGAGGGACTCGAGGGTGGCCACACTTTTGCTCACGTTTTATTTTTTGAGGCTTTTAATTACACTTAAATTTCGTTTTGGGTTTTGATGTAATAAGGCCTCTCTCTAAATTTCTACTTTTAATTTGGGTTTTTATTTATCACAATTTATATCTGCTAGAAGTAGGATGCGATTTTCCAAATTATTAATGGTTTTCTAAACATTACGTTTCCGCAATAGAAATTTTTAAGCTTCTGCAACGAACCATGTTTTAAAAGTAATGACGTTTCAAATTGGTTAACAAATGACAAAGACAATTGAGATTTTAACGAAGAGGTTATCACTTTCTAATAGGTTTTATCAACAAGAAAAATGGTTTTCAAAAAGGCACTCCAATGTGACACTGCCATATTCAGGCCTAACGTAGGTTTGGGGTGTTACAGACTCTATGTGTATGTTTGACTATGGTATGTGGATATTATTTGATATGTTTGTGAAATGTTCGTAAAAGTTCCAATACGCCTGATAATGCTCTTAACCCTAGTCTGGCAATGGACACAAGTTAGGGGTGTTACATTTGGTCAGTATTAGAGCTACGATTTAGTCGATTCTCAGGCTAACGTAGCGTTTGTGAGTCTAACTATACATGCCATACATCTGATTTATGATAGTGTGATGAATTCTAACAAATAAAATGTGTTTTTCGTATAGTAAATGGATCCCAAATGAGTAGTAGCTGACGATGTTGAAAGTAACGCACCTACTTCCACACAAGGGGCAGTGCCTTCTGATTCGAGAAACATAACTAGTAGCCACGAGGGATAAGCTAAACAAGCTTTCTTCCAAAAGATGAATAAGTGGTTTTTGGAGTTCGTTCGTATGAATTCGACTACTTAACAACCTTCACCCCTATCTAATCCCCCTTAGACTTCTGTTGTGCCTCTAGTTATGAATTTGATTTTGATGAATAAACCTCTGTTCGATAAAATCTAAAAATATGGGGCCAAAGAGTTCAAGGCCATTATTGATGATGATGTCGAGAAAGCTAATTTTTGGCTCGAGAATACCATCCGAGTGTTCGATGAAATGTCTTGTACTCTTGATGAATGTGTTAAATGTGTCGTTTCTTTATTGAGAGACTTAGTTTGTCAATAGTGGAAAACTCTAATTTCTGTTGTTCTGAAAGAGTGAATAACTTGGGATTTCTTTCAATCTGAATTCTAGAAGAAATATATCAGTCAGAGATTCATTGATCAAAAGCGAAAAGAGTTTCTTGAGCTTAAACAGGGCTATATGTCCGTTACAGAATATGACCGAGAGTTTGTTCGACTAAGCCGATATGCATGTGAATGTGTATCAACTGAAGAAATAATGTGCAAAAGATTCGAAGATGGTCTGAATGAAGATATCCATCTATTAGTTGGTATTCTAGAAATTAAATAATTTATTGTGCCTGTTGATCGAGCATGTAAAGGTGAAGAACTCGAGAAAGATAAAAGAAAAGTTGATTCAGAAGCTAGAGATGTGAGAAAAAGATCTGTAAGTAAATCATTTCAGTCTGCGTTAAAGAAATTCCTAGATGACTATTGTAATAGCCCAAATTAACAGAATAGTAGTTTCAAAAACCATGAATCTGAAGTAGAAAATTTTACTGTAATTAAGTTTTAAGGTTTATAATGTGATTGGATACTTGTGTGAAAAATTCGTTAAGAAATTTTATCGATTGGGTGTTTAATTTGGTATTTAGGACTAATTTGTAGCAGGTAAAAAATGTGAGTTCTTGTTCATAAAGGTACTTGATTGAAATGGGGTTTTAAAATGGAGGTCCTTAAATGGCAATTAGACCAATATATTTTAGTTTGGACAAAAATGGACATGGAAGGATAAAATACCAAAGGTTTTTAATGAAGGGTATTTTTGTCATTTGGCAATTAAAAAAATTAAAAGGGAAAAATAGGCCAAAATCATGTCCATCTTCTTCATTTCGCTGAAACATAGAGGGGAGACACCATGGCTAGGGTTTTCAAGCTTCCAAGATCAATAGTAAGTGCACCCAAGCCCCATTTTTAATGCTCTTGGTAACTTGCTTTAGCTATTCCTACCATTATTTTGAGCTAGTGTTTGAGTTTAAAAATTTACCCATGTTGAATAATTGTGTATTTTGATGTTTAATGGGAGAAAATGAATGCTTGAAGTGTGATGAATGTCTTTTGCTAGGTGATTTTCAGTAAAAACCGTAAAAAAAAGACTTAAATGCAAAAGTTGTAAATTTGTGCATAAATGTGTGACTTAGTGGAAATTAGGGGATGGTATAGAAGAGAAAATGGTTCAGATAAGTCCAATATACAAGGAAATTGAATAAAAATTATTTTACGAGCCTTGGGGAAAAAGTGTAAATATGTAAAAGTTTAGGGGATAAAACATAAAATTTCCATAATGTGATTTTTGGGTCACAATGAATAATGTGACTAATAAATGAGCTAATTGTGATATTATAGATCATGGAAAACGAGATTGGGGCTTAGATCGAGGTTGTGGACCGAATCGAGAAAATTTGTCATTTTCGCGTCCGAGGTAAGTTGGTGTGATAATAATAATGCAATAATGTCGTAATGTATGTTTGAAACCTAAATTTGTAGTATTAAATTGATTTTTTTGAACTACATGTTTAGTTTATTATGTTGGTGAATTGATTTTTAAAAAATATGTTTATGATACAAGGTGACATAGGTGACATGGGAATGAATTGAAATGTTGTGTTTAAAAGTGCTTTCTCTGACTATGGTGATTATGTGAAATTGTAAGTTTATGTGTAAGTAACATACGAATTTTATAATAATATTTGATGTGAATTATGAAGCATGATTGGGTGATAATTATGATTTGGTGAATTCTGAAATGTGGAGTTCTCGATTGAACCTTCGAACCCTAAAAGATACGAATGATTGTAGCTAGGTCACATGAGTGGTTCCGAGGGTAGGACACCATGTTACAAGAAAGCTACGAGATATCATGTGGTAGCTAGGTCACATGTGTAATACGAGGTGTATAACATGTGTACAAGAAAGCTACGGGATATTCTTACATATGTAGCTAGGTCACATGCATAATACTGTGTGTATACCATGCGTACACAAGAGCTACGGACTAAAAATAGCTAGGTCACATGAGTGATACGAGTGGTGGACACCATGTAGACATGAGAGCTACGGAATTAAATGGCTAGGTCGCATGGGTGATATTGAGTGTTTCCCATGTGTATACGAGAGCCGGATTTATGTGAGGGTGGAGTTATGTGCTGAAACCATCGAGAATGAGATATGGTTCCGAAGGGGTTCAACGGGAACATTTACCAAGTGATGTCTATGTGATTATGTGATGTATAAGTGTAGGTGTATATTTTGGCAAATGTATATGAGAGTAATGGTGTAATGTGAGCAATGTGCTCGATATGTGATTGAAATTGTGGTAAGGCTGATATGGTGTAACCACTACTATGAATACTTGTAAATATTGGTGATGATTATTCATTTGAATGGCTAGTATTGAACATGCTTGGTGTTATGTGTGCATATATGAAAGTAATATGGAGAACACATGGGAGAGTAAAATTTTTAGTAAAACAGTTAGAAACAGCAGCAGTTACGTGATTTTGAAAAATCACCATAAATAGTGGAAATTGAATTAGAAGCTTAATGAGATATGAAATTAAAGCTAATTGAGTCTATTTTCATATAAAAGAAATAGCGTGAGTAAATGAATTTTATATTATGAGATATTTAAATTTTAGTTAGATAGGGTCTAAATGGGTTTAAAAATCCCCTGTTCAAATTTTGGAAAATCACTAAAAATTATATAATTATGGTGTGTAATTTATATTATTAGAATCCTTGATGAGTCTACTTTCAATAGAAACAAATAGAAAGGTTATCCTAACTCTATATAATGAGAAATTTGATTTAGTGAAGAGGTGTCGGAATTGTTGAACAGCAAAACAGGGGAATCTTTAATGAATAAACTTTATTGATTGGCTAAACCAAAAATTCTGGAAATTTTAGGGTAAGAAGCTATGTGAGTATAGTTTCAGGAAAAATTAGTGGATCTGAATTTGGAGTTCCGTAACTCTGGATATAATTAATTTAGTGACTGTGACTCAAGAAGACAGCTCAGGCCGTACATGAGTAAGAAGCGAAATCATGAGAAATGTATTGTTAATAAAATTTGCTTATTGTTATATGCCAACTTACTAAGTTGTAAAACTTACACCCTCCTTTCCTTTTTCTCTTAGTGTCTTCAGGTTGGCTCGGGGTTGGAGATCATCGGAGGCAGCATCACACTATCAATTTGCCAAGTTGAAGTAATGGAAATTCTTATTAGTATACAAGCGAGTGGCATGTATAGAGATTTAATTATTGGTAGTATGTATTATTGTGAATTGGCAAAATGTTTTAGTGGATGATACTTCATTGTATATAGCCATGAGATGTGGCTCATAATGGTCATGTGCATGTAAACTTTGTTTATACATGCATGGAAATGCCTTGATGTAGTTAGGTATATTACATATGTTTGATGGTTAAATCCGGAATAATCAAAGGTGTAATGTATGTTTATGAAATGTTTATGAGGGTGAAGAGTTACGAGTACAAAAGGGCTTGGAAAATAGCCTAAGTGTTGGCCACACGGGTAGAGACACGGCCGCGTGTCTCAGCCGTGTGGAGGACACGGCCTAGCACATAGGCGTGTAACTTGGCTGTGTAACCTTAAATGTGTGCTAATGTCATAAACAGAGAGTTACACGAGTGGAGGACACGGGCATGTCATGAGCCACAAAAGCGTATGAGACTACATGGCCTGCCCACATGGCCGTATGACTCTCCAAAATGTGAAAAATTTTAATTGTGTTTCAAAAGTTTCAAAAGTTCTTGGTTTAGTCTCGAATCATTACCAGTGTATGTTTTGGGCCTCGTAGGCCCGTATAAGGGACTTTGAGATGGAATTTGAGAAGTTTTAAATTTGAACAAAAATTTATGACTCGGTTTTACATCTTCATGTGTGATTAAGTCTGGTAACGCCTCGTATCCTATTCTAGCATTGAACACGGGTAAGGGGTGTTACATGTAATGAGTAGGTATGAAATGTTTTAAATTTGGATGTAAATTTATGAGTTGGTTTTGTATGTTTATGTGTAATCAAGTCTGGTAATGCCTCGTACCCTATTTCGGCGACGGTTATGAGTAAGAGGTGTTACAGCTATAGCTGTTCGAAAGCTAATGTGAGACATTCGAGCAGAGATCGTGCGAGATCACATTCAAGCTTCAGAGCTCCTACTACTTTACCTGCAAGTGTTGGAAATGTCTGATCTGATCGACCCGACTGTATATACACTGTGTTATTTTTCCAAATATGAACCCTAGGTTAAATTATTGGTAGAATAAGCTAAATCAAGTAATCGGGACTCTAAAAACATAAAGAACATTAAAAACAGGGCTTAGAATCACTTACTGTGAGCTTGAGAAGTTGAAGAAACCCTAGCTATGGTGTTTCCTTGATGCATTCGGTCCTTATGGAGAAGATGAGCATATTTTGCCATCTTTTTCTCTTTTAAATCCTTTTAATTACCAAATGACTAAAATGCCCTTCATTAAAACTTTGGTTATTTCTACCTATATATGTCCTTTTTTGTCCATGGAAACCTAATGGTATAATTACCATTTAAGGACCTCTACTTCAATTATGCTCTTCAAATAAATCCTTTAACATATAGAACTCATATTTATCATCTTTTGCAATTAAGCCCTAATAGGCAAATTAAACATGTAATTCATAAAATATTCTATCGATACTCCAACACATGCATCTAATCACTTGAAAATTTAAAATAATTAATTAGAATAAATTTTTCTACTTCAGATTTGTGGTTTCGAAACCACTATTCTGCTTAAGCCCTAAATCAGGCTGTCACAGTTAGGGGCAATCCTGATACGAAATCCTTAGTAACTGTGTCCCATTTCTATTCCGGAATCATCACTAACTATAATAGACCTAACAATACTTGATGTTTAGCTTTTACTTGCTGACAAATTAAACATTTTGATACAAACTCTGATATATCTCGTTTCATTCCCGACCATCAGTACATCTATTTCAAGTCGTTATACATTTTAGTGCTACCAGGATGAACAAAAAAGCAACTATCATGTGCTTCGTGTAAATCTTTCTAAAAGAGTTCAAAATCTATTGGTATGCAAATTCTATTCCTGAACATTAAATAACCATTAGTTCCAACACTAAATTTAGAATTAGTATTAGGCTCACATTGAAGTCATTTAGCTTGTAACTCGCTATCATTTTTCTGAGCCTCGCAGAGTTGTTGCAAAAATACCAGTTTAGCTTTTAATTCAACTAAAACAGATCCGTCATTACATAGTATCATTTGAGTGTTCATAGCCTGTAAAGCAAATAGAGATTTTTGACGCAAAGCATCCACTATACAACATTAGCTTTTCCCAAATAATAATCAATCACAAACTCATAATCTTTTAGTAACTCGAGCCATCTCTGTTGTCACAGATTCAAATCTCTTTGTGACATTAAATACTTCAGGCTTTTATGATCTGTGAATATTTGGCATTTTTCACCGTATAGATAGTGATGCCAAATCTTTAATGAAAAGACTATAGTCGCTAACTCGAGATCATGTGTCGAGCAATTCTTCTCGTATGGTTTCAATTGTCGGGAAGCATAAGTTACAACTCTTCCATCTTGCATCAATACACATCCAAGTCCGTTTATGTAACGCCCTGAAATTGGGCCTAGAAGGATTGGGGCTTGAGCATGGGAGCACATGAGAGTTTACGTGTGCAAAAAATATCACAATTGCATGTCTGGTATGTAGTGTAAGTAATTTGGAGTGTTTGGGGATGTTTGAGAAGTCTTGGGTTCAAACTAGGGCTCTAGCAAAATTTTTAGTTTTTTCCCTTTGGTGGATCTTAGCGTTAGTCTGAAGGCCTTATAAATTATTGTGTTGGAAAAATGACACATGGAAGCATGTGGTCTAGTGGTTGTGGCGTCATTAAGATTGCACGGGAGCTTGGGTTCAAGTCTTGGAACTTGCAATTCATTTTGGTTTTCTTTTAAATTAACTTAGACTTTGGCCCGTAGGCTTATATTTAGTTGTGCTTGTTTTGTGACACAAGGAGCTAGTTGGTAAGGTGGCTAGCGGCGTGGATTAAGTTACAAGGGAGCTTGAGTTCGAAACCCCTTGCATGAAAAAGGTAATTATTTTGCTACATAGGGGCGGCAAGAGGTTCAATTAGATTCAAATACTGGAGGGTTGTTGTGGACTTGGTAGAAGGAGGAAATTTGAACAGGTCATGGTTGTTATTTGAATTTGAATTGGGGGGAGGTGGAGTGAATCAAGGAGTGATTTGGATGGAGAAAATTGTACAGTTGTTAGGGGGAGGTTTGGCCGAATTTGGAACTCCTTAGGAGTGCATATTCCATCATTAGTATCGATTTTGAGCGGGGACTATGGGGAATTTCGGGATTGGGAGTTTGAGTGTGTATTTTTCGACTTTATTTAAGTGTTTTAGGTGCCGATTCTCTCTTTGGTATTTCGAATTTTGGTATATCTTAAAGCGGGGTTTCTGCCAAGTGACTCTTATTGCTATTTTCTTTTTCAGTTTATTTCTACTGCTGCATTCCAAGCCAATTCTTTCCTCTAGCTCTCGGTTACACCCCATTTAGACCATTCTCTTCTTTTGTGCCGAATCTATTTTGTTACTATTGGCCGATTCTCATTCACTTCTTCTCTTCTAAATCTCTCCCTTCCTTCCTAATTCTTTCACCTTTAAAAGCACACTTTCTCGTACTCATTCAAAGTTCTTCATTATTTTTCTTATACCCAAAACCGATTACCATATACCTTGGCCAAATATCTCCTTTAAGCCGAACTCAACATTTCTCTACACTACTTTCTCTTGACCGAATTTCAGCCCCTATCCATTGTTAACTTGTCGATTTCTTTTGATTCCTCTATAGTCGAATCCATCCTTTCTTTCTTTTCATTCAGTCACTTCTTTCTCGTGGTGATCAACCAAAAGATTTGACCTTCAAGCGATTTCATGAATCGTTAATCAAAGGTTTGATTTTGGCCAACGATTTTGGAAAGGATAGTTCCTGATCACATAAGTGTGGGTTGCGATCAAGGAACATTTTTGTAGGTTAGCAAAACAGGTGTGTATCCATCTACACTACTCTAATTGTTGATCAGCAGAAAAGCCGAAAGTGCGTATTTCGTACTGTTTTGATTGTAGATCGGCAAAATGCCAAAAAGTCGAAGTACCGGCGAATAGTTCCACATGAGCGTGCGATTGTGCGTGGGGTTAACTGAGCTCACGGAACATGAGCGTGCAATGAGAAAGGCCACCATCAGCGAATTCATGGGCTTGGACCGTAGTGGGCCACTTGGACTGGAATGGGCTCGATGGGCCCATTGGGGCCGTAGGGCCCGCAAATGCAAATCTAATTGTCAGGTGGAAATTAGTGAGGCCTGTCATGTCGTGTATACGGCATGGGCAGTTCTGGGCCTCGATGGGCCGTGTGTGTAACAACCCAAACTCGGCCCGAACGTTAGGGCCAAATCCAGCATGTCACATTGAAGTGTTTTATCAAAAACCTTGTTTTCATTAAAAACCCTTCCAAAAAATATTTCAAGTAAAATCCCAGTTTGTACTTGTTTCTAGAATGATGTGTATTCAAAAGCTATTAGTTACTTTGGAAAAATTCTCTTTAACTGCGGAAACTTTAATTTAAAAAAATAATAATTGATTTCAGAAAAACTTGAAAGGTGTTTGAAATGACTAAATCCATGTTCCGTTTCAAATGTATATAAAGCTTAGTAACCAATAATGAAATAATAACCAAAGGGAAGGCCTTATTACAATCCAGACTAAGATAATCAAAATACTTGAGATTTTAAAAATAACAAGTCTAAATCATCTTGCTAGTTGGCCACCTCTGAGTCCCTCCATCCGTCGACCCACCTACTGAGGTTCACGTGAGAAAAAAAATAAAATAAAAAATAAAAGAGGGGTTGAGTTTTTGAAAACTCCATTGTACAAGCCTCGTCAACAATATATATCATGCAACACAAGTCATCTTGGGCCTAAGCCCAATACAATAATAGCACAAAATTAGAGCAATCAGATATGCAAAAATCTTACCCATCCATCCTCTGCACAACATCTCCGTCCAACCGAGACACACCATGTGGGGATAACCATATCAACCCACTCATCCGATACACTCCAAAGGTAGCACTGGTTACGGTACTACCTAATGTTCTAGCAAAGCTGCTAATCATATATTGGGCTTAAAAAGCCATCGGTGGATCCATGGTCATCAAGCAACTATGCGATCCTTAATTCTTCCTCTGTTCCATAATTCCCACCCACATGCAACATAAAATTATATGAATGCAACAGATATCCACGTGTCATGCATAAATCTTTCATGTTTCACATAGGGGTAGTTTAGTCATTTTATCCTACAAGGGTGTTTTGGGTAATTCCTACCCTACAGGGGTATTTTGGTAATTTTTTAACAGTATGGGTCTTAATTACAAACTTTAGCCCGCCTACAAGTCCTTGTTGGCTAAAGTGAACAAACACTATGCACCAAGTAGGATTCCAGAGAAGAGGAGGTGGGTCATTAAGACCGCTTAAGTACAAAGCTCTCCCTAGACCCAATCCTAGACATGCATATGTCCATTGCCACACTCTAACCTCATGACTTGTCCACAGACGCACTTGAAAAATTAATTAAGTTTTATGCCAGCTTAAGGATTCATTAGAAACTAGGCCAAAAAGTCCATTATAAAACCCTAGCAAGTCCACATGCTTTCATACATTCATATAGCCCACCAGGCCCAATCACATTTATATGTCCCATTAGGCCCAATCACAATTATACGGCCCATTAGGTCCAATCCATTCCAAACCATTCAACAAACTTTGTTAGCTCATCACTTATTATCAACTTATCAATTTTTTGCTTCTTTGGGCCAACGAGCCTGTCGGCCTATTCGGCCCATTCTGGCCTAGTTGGCCAAAACATGACCCAAGTCCATGAGATCGCTCATGAGGCCTCTGATAACATATCGATTACCCTCATACGAGTGTTTGAGTAGGTGCACGACTACCGTAGCCAAACTTTCAGCTTTTGGGCATTTTAGCTTTTTGGCATTTTGGGATTTACCGATCTATTGTGTGTGTAGTGCATGTACACTCCTGGTAATAAAACATGCTATGATCTCCTTAGACACAGACCTAAAAATGATGTCACTCATTGATTAATCACACTTATCAAATACTATCACAAAAAAGTGTAGTCCCACATTTGCCTTACCTTGGATGACAAGCCTTAACAGCCCTTCCTTAATCACTAATCACGAGTATTTCTTAAATCTGCATCAATCTTAATCATTAAGAACTAAACAACAAGTGACTTGCAATCATATTAAGTCATCTTTAAACCATTCATGACCATTCGGCCAACCTTAACCTATAAAAGAGGAATACTTACCCAAAACCCCAAAACACTTAACGAGCAATTCGACAGAGATCTGAAATCCAAGATTCAATACTAATCCCCTACCAAAACCGATTTAGAAAGAGTGAGGGAAAGACAGAATCGGTACTAGAAAGACCAACTAAAAGAAAGTAAAGTACTTACACAAGAACCGATCGGCCAACGTTGAAGAAATAGTGGCGACACCATAGAATTTTGGCCAAAAGATATTCAGCTTTAGGGAAGGTAACTAGAAGCAAGAAAGAAAAGAGTTCGATGAGAAAGGAAGGGAAGAAATCGACATAAAATAAAAGAGAAAGAATAAGGAATTTCGACTTTTAGATATTTGGAGAGAAAAGTGTTTTCAGCAAAATAGAAAGGAAGAATTCGGCATTAGCCTAAAATCCCCAAAATCGACACCTATATATACTATAGTCAAATTTACCTATCCCCAAATTCTGAATTCGGCTCCACTTCTCTACTCCTCGATCTCTTCCTAGGTTTTCTCTATTATCACTTCCTTGAATTTCTCTTCTGATCACCCCCTTTAGAGTCCACATCCAACACCACTACTAGCTTTTTAATGAGCAAAAAATAAACCCTTCTTTTGAGCAAAGAGGGATTTGAACCCCAGTCCTCCTTGCCATGCCTGTGACGCCATCCCATGCTCTCTATGTGGCGCCACGTTGCCACTAGACCACAAGGTAATTTGTGTCCTATTTCTTCTCGATTTATTTAACAACCTAGTTACTCAAGATCAGGGTTCCTTTAATATTAAACTAAACTTTTCCCACTTTCAAGCTTGAACTCAAAACTTAACCAATGTCCTATTGACACATTAATACTTAACTAAAAATATTAAACACATAATCCACATTAAAACCGAAAAAGGAAAGTTCAGGATTTTTGGGCATTACAGTGTGGCTCTAATGGGCTCATGTGGTCCACACGATTAAAATGTATGTGATGTGATAAGTGATTGTTTTGGGCTGTGTTGTTTGCATACCCGTGGTTGTTTCTAGGCTAAATGGGTCACACGAGTGTATGGGCCCACTTGGGTCGAGTAATGGGCCTTAGGCCCATTTACACCGTTATATCTGTTTGGGTTACTTAAGTCGGTTGAGGTAACGGTGGACCATCCGTTGGGTCCTTAAGACCTCGATTTGGAAAATTACCAAAATACCCCAGGTTTATGAATTTATCAAAATACCTCTGGTTTATGAATTTACCAAAATACCCCTAGTGTATGAAATTATTGAAATACCCCTGGTTTGTAAAATTACCGAAATGACCTCGATTTGTAAAATTACTGAAATACCCTCGATTTGTAAAATTATCAAAATACCCTCAATTTGTAAAATTATCGAAATGACCTTGATTTGTAAAATTATTGAAATACCCTTGATTTGTAAAATTACTGAAATGCCCTCGATTTGTAAAATTACCTAAATGACCTTAATTTGTAAAATTACTAAAATGCCCTCGATTTGTAAAATTACTGAAATACCCTCGATTTGTGAAATTACCAAAATGCCTTCGATTTGTAAAATTATCGAAATACCCCGGTAAGGTAAAATGATTGTTTACTAACATGCCCTCGATTTGTGAAATTACCTAAATGACCTTGATTTGTAAAATTACTAAAATGCCCTCAATTTGTAAAATTACTGAAATACCCTCGATTTGTGAAATTACCAAAATGCCCTTGATTTGTAAAATTACTGAAATACCCCAGTAAGGTAAAATGGCTGTTTTGCCCCTAAAGTGTAAAATGACTATTTTCCCCGTTGTGGGTAAATGACTGACTTGGGCTATGACTGTTTTGACTGTGAATGTATGATTGTGTTTTAATTGGCTTGACTGCGATTGTATGACTGATTATGAGCATGTCATTCTGCATACTGCATGGGTTGGGGTATTGTACGGAGGAATATCTGACCTGTTAGGGTCGCACGGGTCACCCGAAACTACTGTGGACCGAGCAACGGCTGAGTGCCAATCATGTTAATGAAGACTGTGTGCCATTATTATGAGCTTCGTGTCGTTATTGTGGGCTTTGTACCTTATCGTGGGGTTGTATCAGTATTGTAGGCCTCGTGCCATTATTGTGGGCCTTTTTCCGTTGCTATGGGCTTTGTGCCGTTACTGAAGGCTTTATGTCGATATCATAGGCTTTGTGCCAACTATAGACCCGTTATCAATGGCTATGTGCCACACATATTGCTATGGCTCGATGCCATTTTGTTTATGGCTTTTGGCCATTCTGATTTCTGGCAGCCTTACTGCAATACCAGTTAGTGCCGCAACCGATGTTAACATTGGAGTTTAGGGATGGGTGGGTCGATTCTTTCCCCACAGGAGTACTAGTTGGATGGGTTTGCATGCATTATACATCTTTCATATCTACCCTCTTCTGGTTCTGTTTTGGGATTAGGCCCACTTGTCTGTTATTGGCTTTGGGCTAAGCCCAATTGATTCTGTTATGGGTTGTGACCCAAATGATATTGTGTAGTGGGCTTTGGCCCACGTATGCTCTGTACTGGACTGTATTGTTACTGTTAAAGGGCTCTGGCCCAAACTGTTTTTGTATCTGTTTCTTTTTATTAACTGTGCTTTAGAAAGGGGATTACACACTGAGCTTTCATAAACTTACCCCGTTTGTTAACTGTGCAGGTAATCCCTAATTTTTAGGAGGATCAGTGATGCGAAGGACTCGGAGATGGCCAAACGACTGCTTTCTTATTACGTTTTGGACTTTATTTATTGTTTTGATTCCGTTTTGGTTTTAAAATTTTGTAATAAGGCCATTGGGATTTTAATTTGCTTTCATTTGGGTTTTTATTTACCTTGATTTATATCTGTTAGAAATAAATCACAGTTTTTCAAAAATGTTAACTGTTTTTAAAACATCACAATGTTTCCACAACTGTTTAAATTAAGCTTCTGCAACAATTAAGGTTTTAAAGGTAATAATGGTTTTTTTAAAGGGATTAACTTTTTAATAAACCACGTTTTGAAAATAAACAAACACAAGTTTTAGTTAGCAACAAGTTTTCAATAAGAAGGGTTTCAATGAAAACATGGTTTTCGAAAAACACTTCAATGTGACACGCCAGATTCAGGCCTAACTTCTGGGTCGGGTTTGGGGTGTTACAGTTTAACAATACATCACTGTAAATCACAAATTCTTTACCTAATTCAATTTGAACTACAACTAGTGCCTCTGTTAGCAATGTTTTCAACAGTTCGAAGTTATGTTGACACTTTTCAGTCCACTCAAATTTCACATCTTTTTGAAGTAATCGAGTTAACGAAACTGCAATCATTGAGAATCTGAATCTTTGGTAATAACCCGCTAAACCTAGGAAACTTCCAATTTCAGATACATTCTTTGGTGGTTTCCAGTCTAATATTGCAGATATTTTGCTCGGATCAACTCTAAAGCCTTCCACTGAAACAATATGACCCAGAAATCTGACTTCTCGAAGCCAAAATACACATTTCCTAAATTTAGCATATAACTGCTTATCTCTAAAAGTCTGTAACACAATCCTCAAATATTTGGTATGCTCCGTCTCATCATGAGAATAAATTAGAATGCCGCCAATGAACATGATAACAAATCTATCTAAATATGGTCTAAATATACGATTCATCAGGTCCATAAATACTGCAGGAGCGTTAGTCAAACCAATAAGCATAACTAAAAATTCATAGTGATCGTATCGTGTTCTGAAAGTAGTTTTCGGTATATCAGAATCTTTAACCCACAACTGATAGTAGCCTGATCTCAAATTGATCTTTGAAAATACTGTAGCCCCTTTCAACTGATCAAAAAAATCAACGATTCATGGTAGAGGATATTTATTCTTTACAATGATTTTATTTTTCACAAATAATACCAGAGCATCTCAAGGTGAAAAGCTCGGTCGTGCAAAACCTCTGTCGGTTAATTCTTGTAACTGTGCTTTTAACTCTTTCAATTCAGTCGGTGCCATTTTGTACGGAGCTATCGATATTGGTGTTGTACCTGGTAACAATTCAATACCAAATTCAACCTCTCTAATCAGCGGTAAACCCGGTAATTCTTCTGGAAATACATCTGGAAACTCACAGACAACTGGTACGGATTCAATCGTCAATTCCGACACCTTAGTATCTAGTACATATGCTAAGTATGCATCACAACCCTTTTTCACACTTTTCTGAGCTCGCATAGCGAATATCATAATCGATAATTCACTCGAATCATTGGATTTAATCCGAATAATTTCACCGTTCTAACATTTCAATTCTATACTCTTTCATCTACAATACACAACCGCGTCATGCATATTCAGCCAATCCATACCTAGCATCACACCAAACTTATCAAACGATAGGAGCATCAAGTTAGCTAGAAAATAGTATCTCGGGATCATCAATGGACATTTCTTACATACATTGGGGATCAAATTGAAAACATGTAAAAGATCTAAGAAACTTTGAGAAAATTTTCAAGTTAGGGATACATGGCCGTGTCCCTAGCCCGTGCACCTCACACGGTCGTGCCCCAAACTTACCTTAGCCGTGGGCAGCACTGCCAATTATCATACGGTCACCAGACACACCCGTGTGTCTAGACTGTGGGCAAAACGGCCATATACCACACGGCTGCTAGAAACACCCGTGTGTCTTGGCCGTGTGCAAGACTGCCCAAAATATTCTAGATGCATGGTTTACACGGTCGAGTAACACGCTCGTGTGCTCTGACCGTGTGGCACCATGTAAGCTAGGTTTAAGCCATTTTGCCCCCTCCAAATGGGTCACCCCTACAAGCATCACATAACCACAACATTTCATAGACAATTTGGCAACCAAAACAAGCATTTCAACATATAATAGACCATTTCGTAACTAACCAATTTAAACATAATACTTACCATTCCTATCAACACCATTCATACTAATTCAATGCCCACACATTCATCACAAACTTTACCATATAAAAACACATCCTATAAGGCATTCAAAATAAGTTAATCATTTAGAAAACAAGCCATATCTCATAGCTTGAATAAGTGTTCAAAAACATACCACATTTACTAACAAAACTAACTGTAAGCATTAACTTAGAAACTAGCCTATACATGCCATGACCATCTCATTTACAAAGACTCAAAAGTACCAAAAGCTTGATGGATAGTGTGATAGCAAGTCTCCGACTCGTCTGAAAATCGAGCTAGCTTCTGAATCTATAAAATAAGGGAAAGTAAATAGGGTAAGCTTTAAAAGCTTAGTAAGCCCGTATAATGTAGAATTTAACTTACCGAATCAATAGAAATAAACATACCATAATTACCAACCCAAGTCACATGCTCATATTGCCTATTTAACAAGTCCACATATGTTAGTCTATGTAACCTCATGTATTATTCATTCTCCAAGTAAAACATTCACATATCACAAGCATAAATCAAATACTTATGACAAATAATTCATATGGTTCATATCATATAGTTCATATAAATCTCATAACTCATGCAACTTATCGTTCATATACTCCTTGATCATCATGTAACATGTATCGATAATTGCCCGTTGAACCTTTAACAACATCGAGGGATACCTGGGTGATGCACACACAGTGTATATACGTATAACCTGTAATTATGTCAATGCATCATATATGCTCTTTCGACCCTGAAATGGTAAGCCCGAAGGCTAAACATGTAATCCCGAAGGATGAACAGTGAGGCTGTAGGCTGAACATGTAATCCCAAAGGATAAACGGTATGCCCGTAGGTTGAACGGTAAGTCTGAAGACTGAACATGTAATCCCGAAGGATGAACATATAGCTCATGAGCTGTGGTGAGTCCATAACAAATGCAGGAGCTCAAACCACCCTGTAGCCCTAGTGACATGTCACTTGTATCCTACGACTTCTATGGTTCGAACGGGACTCGGTAATCAAATCGTTCTTATAACCTTTATATAATTCCATACCAATTCACATATATCCAATAGGCAATCTCATTCCACAATAATTTTCACATTCATGTGGCATTAATACAACTATTATAAACGTAATATGAATTGAATTCTAATTATACGAACTTACCTCGATTTCTCAATATCTACTCGTCTACCTTTCGTTTTCCCCGATCAAGTTCTGGGATTCGATTGTCTTTATCTATATTAATACAAATTCAGCTATTTAATCACTAACATGTTCAATTTTATCCAAAGAATGTATTTTGGCCTATTTACAAATTAGCCCTTAACTTCTCATACTTTAACACTTTAGTCCTAAATTCACAAAATAGCAAATTACACCATAGGACCCTCAATTCATCATAGCCGAATATTCAAGTATCTCATACCAGCACATATAATTCATTTATTCACAATTCCAACCACAAAAATTCTACCTTTTTCAATTTAATCATTAAAACTTATTTTCATCAAAAATTACTTTGTAAAACTTGTATATTTTCAAACAACCATCAATAATTCACCATTATTCATCAAAATAAACATGTATTCATCAATGGCATATTTCAAAAACACAATCAATTTCAAAAATTGAGGTACGGGTCAGTTAGACCGAGCTGCAACGAGCTCAAAAACATAAAAATCATAAAAAAAGTTCAAAACATACCTTAATTATGCAAGAATAGTGTGGAAACCCTAAAACATTTTCATGAACTCTTTTTTTTCTTGTTTTCGGCTGTGGATGGTGAAAATGGCTACCATTTTCCTTTTTTTTTTTTACTAATTAAAACATATAATAAAACTAAATGACCATTTTAACCTTGAAAACAAATAATAAAAACCATGTGTTATGAGTCCAATACCGTCCATGCAATAATAGGAAGGTAAAATTTCATTTTAAGGACTTCCAAATATAAAGCCAAAGTCATTAAAGCCCTTTATGCAATAGAACTCTTATTTATCGCTTTATGCGATTTAGTCCTTTTTATCAAATTAACTATTTATCCGATAAAATTTCTATACGAAACTTTCAACAATAAATCTATCATGCTGTAAAACAATTTAAAAATAATAAAAATAATATTTCAACTCGGTTAAGTGGTCTCGAAACCACTCGTTCCGACTAAGGTCTAAAATGGGCTGTTATAGAAAAGGTATCGGTAATAACATCAGGCGACAAGGCTTCCTCACGTGCACGTATAGCATAGGCTCGAGCGGGTGCGTGTGTCTTAGATCTAACATTTAAATCTCATGTAACCCTACAATTTCCACTCTGATTCCCAGTATTCTGGGGTGGTCTACCTCTAGTAACAGTATTGCTCACTTTTACGGATTGCTTTCTATCAGCAGTAGATCTCTCTAAACAGTCTCGTAGGAAATGATCTAGTAATCCACATTTGAAGCATCCTCTACTTTTCAATCGCCACTCACCATAATGCTTTCGGTTACAATGCTTACAATCAGGTCATGTATTCCTTACCCTACCCACACTGGCAACGGACATCGTTTGAGGCTTCGGATTGAATGATCTTGCATCTCTATCTCTGATTGTTACACCCGTAGAAGCAGTGGAACGGGGATGAAAGTCTTTATATTTCTTTGATCTGGACTGATCGACTTACTCGCAAATCTCTTTCTAGACTCTTTGGTTCCAAAATCAGCTTTTCGTTTTTCTTTAACAAGTTCCTCGGCTTTACAAGCCTTATTATCCAAAACAACAATCGGATATCTTCATTTAGTCCATCCTCAAACCTTTTACACATAATAGCTTCGGTAGAGATGCACTCATGAGCATATTTACTAAGTCAAATGAACTCTCTTTCATATTTGATTACCGTCATACGACCCTATTTTAGATCAAGGAACTCTTTTCTTTTATAGTCGATGAATCACTGACTAATATACTTCTTTCGAAATTCAGTTCGAAAGAAATCCCATATAACTCTTTCACACGGAGCAACTGATATTGGGGTATTCCACCATTGGTACGCTGCATCTCGTAACAATGAGATAGCACATTTCAAACATTCTTCTGATGTGCAGGCTAATTCATCGAAAACCCTAACAGTAGTTTCAAGCTAGAATTCAGCCCTCTCAGCATTATCATTAGTTGTAGTTCAAAATTCTTCAGCCCCATATGTACGTATTTTATCAATTGGGGATCTATTCAATCTCAAAGGATTCATACCTCGTTTAATTTTAGGGTTTGGTTAGGGAACCGGAGTGGAGGTTGTTGAGCAGCCGGGTTTGCTCGCACAAACTCGAAAAACCATTCAGACATCATTTGGAAGAAAGCTTGTTTAGCTTCTCCCTGACAACCCATAGCAAGTCTCAATTTGGTAAGCATAGTCCCTTGAGCGGGAGCTGGCCCGTTACTTTCAACATCATCAACTATTGCTCGATTTGGTTCCATTTACTATATAAAACACAATTCAGAAGATGTCAGGAGATATCGTACTATCGTAGTTTATGAATATGGAATGTATAGCTAGACTCTATACACTACGGTAGTCCTAGAATCGACTAAACTGTAACTTTGATACCAATAAAATGTAACGCCCCTATCTCGTAACTGTCACCGAAACAGGTAAGGGGCATTACCTGACTTATAACACAATTCGAAATGGTAAAATTTTAAACTTTAATCAAACATCATCTCAATTCAATAATATCAATTATTCTTAGGCATAGTGTGCTTAAAACAATCATATAAAACTTTAAGTGTACAACAAGAATTAATTTGATAACATATAAAAGATATAGGAAAACTTAAGAAAATTTTCAAAATAGGGTCACATGGCCGTGTACCCAGGCCGTGTGCCTCACACGGTCACTAGACACACTCATGTGTCCAGGCAGTGTGAAAACATGGCATACATACTAACTTGGCCACACGGCTATCAGAAAAGCTCGTGTGTCCAGTCCATGTGCCATACACGGCCACTAGACATGGCCGTGTGTCTACGCTGTGTAACTTTCTGTCCATTTTAATAAAGGTGCAGGGCTCACACGGTCGAGACACGCCCGTTTGCTCAGGCCGTGTGCCACGAAAATAGGCTTGGTTTAACCCACATTTCCTACACATTTCTCTTGTACCTGCATGTATCAATTTGCACCAAATTCACATACCAAATAAGCAGCCATTTTAGCCAATTCAAGTCACATATATACCATTTCATAATCAACCCAAATCAATGTCATTTACAAAACAACATGTACCAACTCTCATATATATCCATTTCAAACCAAATACATATATTTCATATCCCTTTTTCATTCATCTCAAACTTAACAAGATCTTACCAAATCAAACATAACCTTACCATTCCATAAGTAAGCACATACCAAAATAACCATTTCATTTGGTCATACATATATCTCAAATTAGTACTGTAACACCCCAAACCCAGCCCAGACGTTACAGCCAAGTCTGATGTGTCACATTGAAGTGTTTTTCGAAAATCGTGTTTTCATTGAAAACACTACTTAATGTTTTAAAAAAAAACTCTTACCGTTAAGCTTGTATAAAACCTTAGCTTTGTATTTGTTTATTATTCCAAAACGTGATTTCATTGTAAAAAAAAACAAAACATAACAACTTTGTAAAATCTAATTGAAAATTTCGAAAGCTTGAAAACCTTTATAGTTGTGAAAACATGTTAGGTTGAAAGACAGATTAAGTACCGGAAAGTTAGACCTTCTTTGTGATGACTTAAAGTGAATGGAAGCTATGCACCAGGTAGGGTTCCAGAAAAGAGGAGGTGAGTCGAATAGACTGCTTAAGTACCAAGCTCTTCTTGGATCCACTCCTAGACATGCACACGACCATTGCCACACTTTAACCATCTGAAATATTAATTTATGAAAACATTTAATTTTGCGGAAGCTTTGCTTGGTTATCATGCTATTTTGAAAACAAGTAACTTTTATAAAAAAAAAAACGTCTTAAAATCATTTATTTTCAACTCGATTTAAATAATATCCTACGTAAGTTAAAATCAATTTAAATAAGTAAAGAATGAAAACCCAAAATAAAAATAATTAAAAAGGCCTTTTTACAACCCAAAACCAAAATAACTAATTAAATTTAAATTGAAATAGATAACTTAATTAAATCCAACAGTCCAGTCCATGTGGCCACTCTGAATCCCTCCCAGCTCCAAGTCCACCAACTAAGGCTCATCTGTAAGGATGAAAGGAAAAGGGATGAGTTTGGAAAACTCAGTGTGCAGCAAAGCCCTTTCAGAGCCCAAATCAATACAAGCATACTGGGCCGAAGCCTTTCATGTAACGGTTACTGGGCCGAAGCCTTTTTCATAAATCATATTACTGGGCCAAAGCCTTTTCTGTAAACAGTAGGGCCCATAGGCCCATTTCAATAACACATGTAAACATCAATGCATGTATGCAAAGCCCATTTGGGGAGACTACTCAACCCACCATCCGCTACTCTCTACCCGTACTAGCCAACACACCATGTGGGGATGCTACTCAACCCACCCCCCGCTACTCTCCACTGGCAGCATAGCTGCTTTATTATATAACATGAGGCCTAGCCTCTTTCGATAACTGGGGCAAAGCCCTTTTCGTTAAACTGGGGCAAAGCCCTTTTCGGTAAACTGGGGCAAAGCCCTTTTTCGGTAAACTGGGGCAAAGCCCTTTTTCGGTAAACGGGGGCAAAGCCCTTTAGCACTTCCTCCATTCATATAAATCCCAACCCATGCATAAAATGAACATATCATGGCATATCATGTACAATAATAATGTCACATGCATTTCAATCAAAATAACACCCTGGAGTGCAATAGTCATTTTCGCCTAGGGGTAAAATATAAATTTTCACATTGAAGGGTAATTCAGTAATTTTATCAACTATTAGGGTTTTCATGCTCATTAACAATTATCAACAATTTCCAAGCGTTTAAACAGTATTTCCAGCCCATTTTAGCAATTCCAAGTTATTGGGCCCAAAACCCCTATTGGGCCCTACGTAGCCGATTTAGTCATCTAGGCCCATTTAGCCTATGTTCCATAACGGTTTTAACAGTCTCAACATGCAATTTATCCATATTTCATTTTCTATCAAATTTACCCAAATGGGCCTGAAAGCCTATTAGGCCTAATTTCAGCCCCTCGAGGCCCAAACTTACCGACTTGCACGAAATTGTGCCATTACCTGTCTCATCGATACCAATCACCGATCTCATTGTTTCTAACTAATCTTGGAACAATCGCATATTCACAAGTTATTGAAATACCGAAATTTTAGCATTTCGGCTTTTCGGCACTTGTTAACTTAAGCTACTAAGAGGGTTCGTTACACACCTGATTTGTGATTATACCGATGAGATCTCCTACGCGATTTCTCCTTGTCGATCTTTAACTACTAGATCTAGATCTAGTCGCTCCAATGATCCAAGCCTTCAATCGGTAACCTTTAATTTGCACTAGCACAAAACAATTCAAATAATAAGTCCAACAGAGCCTCTTACCCTAATCAACAGCCTCCTAAGCACTAAGGGGTTTCGGCTTTTCTTAAATCTCAAGATACGAATGGAAAGAAGGTTCGAATACTTACCAAGAGATCTACTCGTTGAAGAACGTTCCAAATACCTTTCTACCCCAGATCCGTTGCGAATCCAACTTAAACGTGCGTAGAAAATAGATCTAAATATTAATTTTCGAATCACTAAAATATGAAGGTCTCGATTTTTAGTATTTATGAGTAAGGAGGAAGAAGTATTTGAACGAGTAAAAGGGATGTAAGTTGTGATTTGATTATAAGAAAGGGACCCCATAATCGGCTCTAATGAAAAGAAAATTTAAAAGAAAAGTTAAGAATAGAAGTTGAGGGCTTGGCAAAGAAAAGATGAGCAAAAGAAAAACAAGAACCGATTGAAGAAGAATTAAAAGAAAAACAATCAGCTAGCACAACAAATAAAAAGAAAAAAAAATACTCAAAACCAATCGAAGAAGAAAGCAATTCCTAAAAGGCTAAAATTCCAAGTTCCAATTGGCACCAATGCTTATAGCCGAATGATATATTTAGCATAAATAAAAAGAATTCTTCCTAGAATTGTATTCCTTTAATTGCTCCTTAATTCTTGGCCCAATCCCATGTTTGAATTTCATCCAAACTCCTAACCGCTCAGCAGGCAGCAGCATCCACCGACTGACCAGCTTCGGTACACTGCTTGGGAGCTCCCCAGTCCCGCATGGCACCTCCCATGCGTGCGCAGCAAAAACGGGCTCTCCTCGCGCGCAATGCTGCTCGAACCTGGGACCTGCAGGTTGCCCAACACGCTGCTGGCCACTGGGACGCGCGTTCTTCTATGATATAGTAGCGCCGCGCTAATTCTTAAGCTTACCTACCGCAGTCCTGGGTCCATTAAAAATAAAACAAAACATGTGCCTACCTGGACTTGAACCCGTGCTACCCTGGGGCTCCTAACGCTCCGCTGCCACTGCTCCACAAGCCATTTTGTGGCATAGTCCACCAACAACTCCTTTTAAGGTATTTTAACACAACCCTTTTCACTTAAAAAAAATATAACATACCTTTTTCGCACGCTGGAAGTCGAACTCCAGCCCTCCAACCTACTGCTTAGCGCCCTAACCACTGGGCCAAGCCTTCCTTTTATGCTCAACCTTGCCCAACTAATCAATAAGCCTTATGCCCAGATTCCCTCCATGAAGCAAAAACTAATTTCTTTCTAGAATTTTGGATTGAACCCAAAATTTTTCCCACAATATAACTACTTCCAAATTTATTTAAAAACTAAATTTAAACACTAAATTAGTAATAATGTCATATATATTTTTATATTAAAAATAATAATAATTTTATCTCAAAATACTAATTAAAATTTCATAAAAATTTTCAAACATCACTAATAAATACAGTAATATTTTTCTAATAATAATTAATTATAATTTTCATAAGACTTTAAAATATCAATAATAATAACAAAAATATTTTATCAATAATAATAGTAATAAGAATATATAATTTTCGTAAATATCAGTAATAATAAATACAGAAAAATTTTCTAATAGTAATTTAATTCAAAAAAAATTTTTTAACGATAATATTTAAAACTTCTCAATTATTCAAATTTTCTTCTATCCGAACCCTGACTCAAAGCCCAACTCTTCTAAGCCCAAATTCAAGGTGTCACAAGTACTTTATAAGACAATCATATAATTCCATCATACCAACCATACATACCAAAGTAATATTAAGCATTTAAGCAATGTATAACCAATTCATTTGCTCACAATGCCTATTCATATCATTCATTCAAAGTTTAGTAACTTAACACCATCATATAAATCCATTTACAAGGATGAATTCAAACATATATCTTATGTCATAATACCAATACTTGTGTCATATTACATATCATCTTTCATTTATAAAACTCATATAATCTATGTAACATTTCATCTATACAAATCATATACTTCATTTAACAAATCATCGTATAATACATATACTCTCATACCATATAAATCATGTAAACCATGTAAATTAATGTAACATATATTCCACGTACATCTTGTATCTCTTGTAACATGTATTCATATCGGTATAATACCCGTTGAACGTTTGGAAACATCGAGGGATACTCGGGTGATACACATTAAGTGTATAATCAGTAATCCATCAATTCATCATGTATGCTCTTTCAAGCCAAAATCGATATGCTCCTCCTAAACCGGTAAATTGTCAGCTCAAATGAGCTGAATGGTAAGCTTCGTAGAGTTAAAACGGTAAGCCCCGAAGGACTGACACGATAAGCTTAAAGGTTGAACGGTAAGCTCATATAAGCTGTAGTGAGTCCACAACGAATGTAGGAGCTCGACCAAACGGTAACCCTAGTGACATGTCACTCGTATCCTACGACTTTCTATGGTTTAAACGGGACTTGGTACTTAATCAAAGTATATAACCAATAGGCAATTCAATTTACTTTCACATTATACAATCAAACAAATAATCGAATTCAGCAATTTCAAATATACAAACAGATCGATTCTAATTATACGAACTTACCTCGTAATAGCTCATAAATCTGATATCTACTTGTCTACCTTTTGTTTCCCCCGATCAAGTTCCGGTATTTGTTTATCTTGATCTATATATATTCAAATTCAATGTTTTTAGTAATCATTCAATTCGATTTAGTCCCTAATTCACATATATGGAAAGTTACACATTTTCCCCATACTTTTGACTATTTTGCTATTTAGTCCTTTATACACAAAATGAAAATTTACACATTTTTAACTACAAATTACCTTAGCCGAATTTCATATGACTTCTACTAAGCCCACATGTTCAATTATTTCATATTTCTAACTACAACATTTCTATATTTTCCAATTTAATCCCAAATACTCAATTTTGTCAAAAATCACTTTATAAAACTTGTATATCTACTAACAACCATCAATAATTTATCAAGAAACATCAAAATATGCATGTATTCTACAATGGCATATTCCAAAATCATCAATAATTTTAGAAATTGAGGTACGAGCTAGCTATATCGAGCTACAATGAGCTCAAAAACATAGAAATAATTAAAAACTGATAAAAAATCATACCTTAATTGAAGTTAAAAGCTTACCCAAATGAAAACCTAATGAAATGGCTTCTTCCTTTTTGTTTAATTCGATATAAAAGAAAGATGAATGAAAATAAATGGTTTTTGTTTTGTTTAATAACACCATAAATACCAAATGAGAAATTTGACCTTTAAAAACAAATAATGAAATCATGTAATATATACCCACTACCGCCCATGCAATATAATGAAGGTAAAATTTCTTTATAAGGACTCAAATCAATGAAACCATAGTCATTGGAGTCATTTCACTAAAAGAACTCATGTTTATCACTTTATGCAATTTAGTCCTTTTACCGAATTACCTATTCAATCGGTAAAATTTCTTTATGAAATTTCTTTACGATAATTCTATCATGTAATAAAACTTATTATAATAATAAAATAAATATTTTGACTCGGTTAAGTGGTCTCAAAACCACCTCTTCTGATCAAACTCAAAATTGGGCTGTTAGAGCCCCTATCTCCAAAAAAGAAAGATGCGATTTGAGTTGTGGTTGACTGATTGACGAAATCAGCCCACTTTATTCCGGTATAATTAGACTATTCACTTGATAAGTTAGTTGAGCTATACATTTCCGATGTTGTAAGATTTTATGGGGTGCCATTGTCTATTGTGTTTGATAGAAATCTGAGATTCACTTTGCAATTCTGGAGGAAATTGTAATAGGCTTTAGATATAAAATTGCACATCAATACTACTTTTCACCTGCAAACAGATGAACAATCCTAGCGGATTATTTAGATACTCAAGGATATGTTGAGATGCTGTATTCTTGAGTTTGAAGGTACGTGGGAACCATATTTGCCATTAATTAAATTTGCTTATAATAATAGTTTTTAATCGAGCATTAAAATGGCACCATATGAAGCCGAATACGGTAGAAAGTGTAGAACTCCATTATACTGGTCTGAAATTAGTGAAAATAAGATACACAAAGTTGATTTGATAAAAGAAACTGAGCAAAAAGCTAAAGTGATCCGTGATAGTCCGAAAGCAACTTCTGATCGTCAGAAATCATACGCGGACTTGAAACGAAAAGATACTGAATTTGCGGTTGGTGACAAAGTATTTCTGAAAGTGTCTCTGTGGAAGAAAGTACTTTGATTCGGCAGAAAAGGAAAATTGAGTCTGAGGTTCATCGGATCGTATGAGATCATTGAACATATCGGATCGGTTGCATATAGATTGTTGCTACCACCTGAGTTAGAAAAGATTTGTAACGCCCTAATTTTTGGGTTTCTCTTAGATTATTCTTTATCTGATAAAATGTTTAAACTCTGGTATTTGGGTGTGTAATGCATGTTTGGAGAGTGTTAATGGGCCTATGGAAGGCCCAGGTGATGGCCAAAACTCAGGTAAAATTTTGTATTTTTTTGACTTAGAAGATAGGGGGCTCTTGGAAGTAGGTGTTATAAGAAAATATGTGTGAAATGAGACATAAGTTGGCCAGTGGTGGAGTGGCAATATGACGCAACTTAGGACCTATAAAAGTGGCGCCTAAGAGAGCTTGGAGGTCCAAGGTTCAAGCGCCAGAGTATGCAAAGGTGGCGTTTTATTTTTGTGCTTGAGCAGGTAAGAGTTTGAAGCAGAGTTAAACTATGCCTGGAGAGAAATTTGAATCGGTCATAGGAGTGAATCAAGGAGAAAATTAAGGACTTTTGAATTTGAATGAAAGTGGTCGGCCAAGGGACTCTCCATGGTGAAGAATCGGCAATTCAAGTTGGGTAAGGCATTTTTCGGCAATTGGGAGTTTATGTGCTGATTTCCTTAGGTTTTTGTATTTTCTCTTCTCTTGCCATTTTTAGTAGGTACATTAGGGCACACTTCTATTATTTTTCCTACTTTTCTAACTTAGTAGCCGAATCTCACATCCCAAAAGAACCCCTGCCGGTTTCTCACTTTTTGGACCGAAAACACTTTTGTTCTTCTTCTTCTTCTCCTATCGTCATCTTCTTCTCATCTTGCATTCATAAACCAACTCCATACCACCATTCTCCTGCTAGCCGAATTTATCTTCTCCCTGTCAACTTAACTCTTCTTCTCCATCTCACTTTCATTGCCGATTGCTCTCTGGTCTCATACTTCTCTTCTTTTCCTTCCTTTCTGTTGTCGACGTCTTCCATAACTCCATAGCTGAACCCTCTTGTGATTAAACTCTTTTCAACACTCTTTTTCCCTCTTAGTAGCAAGTGGGGCTATTGTGGATTGGGGCTAGATCGATAAGTAATCAAGAACTTTTCTTCGTTAGTTGATTACGGTTTAAAGTATAAGCCGAAACCCCTTTTTAGGAGGCTAACGATTTAGTCTAAGGGTCGTGTGGTCTTTTCTTTTGTTCTGTTTTCACTAGTGTGGGCAAGAGATGTGCAGCAAAGGAGTTTAAAGGCTAACGCAAGTGGACAGCAGGATCTAGTCCATATTCGGCTGAAGGTAGGGACTTTAGGGGACTTAGGCCACGTTGGTCGATTTTGGTAAGGATTTATGGCTCTTTGGTTATCGTATACTAGACTAAACAACTAGTGTTCAATTGTAGGTTCTCCACGCGTGGGTTTCGTCAACGCTTCGACAGTTAACAGGTGTGTACCCTCTCTCCACTATAGACTAGAACGGCAAAGGCCGTAATGATCGAAACTGACCGAAAGTAACTGAAAAATCAGTATTAGGAAGATCCGTGAGTAACCGTTTACTCTGTTGTGGCTAAACTTAGAATTGATGATGATAGAATTGGAAAGTGTTCCATTTTGAACGTTTTGGTAAGTTGGGCTTTGTTGGGCCAAATATGGGCCCAATGGGCTTCCGAGCCCACATCGGTAAAAATTGTCATTAAGGGCATTCTGACGGTATTTTGAGAATAAATCGGTTAAAATTTACGATCTGAACGTTAAAATTGGATTTAACGGGCTTAAGACGTTAATGGACTTAGTAAGGCCCGTTAGGGGTTTTAGGCTAAAAAGGATAAAATTGGAAACTAAGGTTAAAAGGACTTCTGTAATCACTAATAGGTTAATAATTACTTGGATATGCATAAATCCCTGAAAATAGGTAAAATGACTAAAATACCCCTAAGTATAGAAAATTACCATTTTACCCCTAGGTGCAAAATGACCTTTATACCCCTAGGGCAAATTCTGTATGAAATGTATGACTGTCTATTTCTGTATATCATGTCTCATAATATATGAATATATCTGATACATGAGATTCTATATGTTGCATGCCATAGTATGTTTACATATGTTGCATGGGGTATGGGCTTTTATGATGGAGGAAGCGTTCTGGCAGCCTCGATGCAATTTGGTGGTCTCGCCACAAATATATCTATTCTGGTGGCTTCGCCACAATATCTATATCTGGTGACCTCGTCACAATATCTGGCAGCCTCGCTGCAAATTTCTATGGTGTGTAGCAGTTGGGTGGGTCGAGTAGTCTCCCCACATGGTGTAAGGCTGGTACGGGGGTGTTATGGATGGATCTGGGTTGGGCTTTCTGTTTGCATATTATATCTGATCTGTATCTGTTATGGGCCTATGGGCTTAACCTGATTCCTGTAATGGGCCGAGGCCCAATTAAATCTGATTCTGAAGCGTGATCTGTTTTGGCCTATAGTTGAGATTATGTTACACACTGAGTTAGCAAACTCACCCCCGTAATTTCATCTCTGCAGGTAACCCTCAACCATAGTGGGCTTGGAGCTATGAGAGATTCGGAGTGGCCACAACATCTGCAAGTTCAGGTTTTCATTTTTTTTTAGTATCTTAATTTGCTATTATATTTGGGTTTTAATTGTAATAAGGCCGCTATTTAAATTTCTTTACCGGTTTTATTTTCTTTAATGGTTTAGTTTACATTCTATTGAAACTGCTAGTTATAGGCTGCGCGGGTTTTTCAAAGTCCTAAGAACATTTTCAAAACTTAACGAGTTCAACGATTGGATAATCTAAAAGCTTAACAGAATGACTTTTCACAAACTTGCCGTTTTAATAAAAATATCACCTAAGTCACCATAAGCAAAAGGTCATAAACTTAGTTATAGGTTCAAGTGACACACCAGATCTGGTCATAACGTCCAGGCCGAGTTTGGGGTGTTACAAGATTCACAATGTATTTCATGTATCGATGCTTCGATGATACAAATCTGGCCCTTCGTATGTAATTACTCTATCCGAAATAGAAATTCATTCTAATATGACTTATGAAGAGGAATCGACCAGTATCTTAGCTCGCGAGGTTAAAGAACTGTGAAATAAGAAAATTTAGTTAGTAAAAGTAATGTGGCATCGACATGGTGTTGAAGAGGCTACGTGGGAGCCCGAAGATGCTATGAGACAACAATATTCAAATCTGTTCAATGGTAAGATTTTTTAGGACAAAAATCCCTAAGGGGGAGAGTTGTAATAGCCTAATTTAGACCCTAGTCGGAACAGTGGTTTCGAGACCACAAATCTGAGTTAAAAAAATAATTTAAATATTATTTTCTGTGATTATAACATGTGAATTGATGTTTATGAAATTTTCATGATTTAATTTGTCCATTTGAATGTTAATTTGCAAAAATGACTAAATCACATAAAAGGTAAAAGTAGCATTACATATGTTCAATGTGTTTAATTGAGTTGGCTTTTGAATGTGATGGCCTTAAATGGTAATTAGACCATAAGAGTTATGAGTGGACATTTATGGCCTTAATTGACATGTTTTATAGCTTTAATTATTATGGACAAAATGGTAAATGGCAAATTAATGTAAGATTAATAAAACAAATGCATGAAATTAAAGCCATTATCATCCATCATTACCGAAAATACAAAGAAAAGAAAATAATAAAATATTTTTAGGGTTCGACTAAAGAATTGGAAGATTAAGGTATGTGTTTTGATTCGATTTTGATGATTTTTATGTTTTTGTGATTGTTGCTGAGCATTATATAAAGCCCATGTCTCAATTTTTGATTTTGATGAGGATTTCAAGTTATGCCATTGATGATTTTGTGAGTTTAATGATGTTAGTTGATGAATTATGGAAGCTTGATATGAGATTAATAAGATTTGTATTTGAATTTTTGATGAATGTGATTAAATTGGGCTAATTTGTGAAAATGAGAAATTGAGGGGCTAAAATGTGAAATAAATAAAATATATGGGCTGATATGAACTACAGGAAAATTCGGCCTAGCATGTGTAAAGTGATATTATGCCTATTTTGTGATTTTGTGAAATAGGGACTAAAGTGTTAAAATGTGAAATATGAGGGCTAATTTGTAAAGCGCCCTAAATATGTGTTCATGAATCGATTTGAATGAATGTGAGATTGAATGAATTAAATTTGAACGTGTTTAGATCAAGAACCAAAGAAAACTGAATTAGATTGGGGAAAGTCGAAAATCGTTGAGTAATCGTTTTCATCCATCCGAATCTGAACGAGGTAAGTCGATATACAAATAAATGTGCTAAATTGAGTTATTATTTCTTACATGATGTTTGAACTATTTTAAATGGCTATGAGAGCCGAATGTGTGAAATTCTGAGATAATTCTGGTAACGTGACAACGTCCTAAGCCCTGTACGAACCTAGGAATTGTTAGGATACATATGTCATGACATAGGATTCCGATATGTGATTTTGTGTAAGACCACGTCTGGGACATTGGCATCGATTTGAGATTTATGTGTAAGACTATGTCTGGGACATCAGCATCATATTTGATTTCGTGTAAGACCTTGTCTAGGACAGTGGCATCGACATTGTACGAGTTTACTATTAGTTGTGTTTGCGTATAATATGAGAAAGTGATTCAGATTCTCAAAAATAGATTTCGTTGCTCTATTTTAGAATTTGAAAGCAATTGAGAAAAATATTTACTGTTAGTTGTGTTTGCGTATAACAATAGTTATTAGATGCATATAAAAATCGCATTGTATGAAGTATTGTATGGTTGCAAATACCAAACTCCGTTATATTGGACTGAGCTTAATGAAAAAAAGATTCATTGGGTTGATTTGATTAGAGAAATCAAAGAGAAAGTAAAAGTAATTCGTGACAATTTGAAAGTAACTTCAGATAAACAAGAATCGTATGCGGGTTTGAAACATATAGATATTGGAATTCAAATTGGTGATACAGAGTTTCTAAAAGTATCTTCGTGAAAGAAGATTCCTCCTTTTAGTCACTAAGGAAAAGTGAGTGAGATTATTCGGGTTGTACGAAATTATTGAGAAAATAAGACCAGTGGCTTGTTCAACTTAAATCACTGTCAAAACTTCAGAAGATTTAGAAGGTGTTACATGTATTTATGCTGCGACGGTAAAGATCAGACCCTCCCTATATCATATCTTCTACCGAGATTGAGAAATAATTCAATATGTCATATAATGAAGTACAAATCAAAATCTTAGCTTGAGAGATCAAAGAGTTGAGAAATCTGAGGCTATGTGAGAATTTGAAAAGGCTATGAGAAAGTAAATCTCTAATATATTCTCTGACAAGATTTTTGGGGACAAAAATCCCTAAGGGAAAGTTGTAACAACCCATTTTTAGTCAAATCAGAATAGTAGTTTTGGGACCACCAATTCGAGGTTGAGAAATTTATTTTATAATTATTTTAATATCTACGGTATGGTATTATGATTGTGTAAAAATTTCGTTCAGAAATTTTATTATTTGAGTGCTCAATTTGATAAAAATGACTAAATCGTGTAAAGTATAAAAGTTGAGTTCTGTTGGTTAAAGGTGTTAAATAGCTATAGAACTTGAAAGTGAAGGTCCTTATGTGGCAAATAGCCCATTTTTGAGATAGTGGATGATAGTGGAGTGGCATTTGGTGTAATTCTTAATATTTTTAAAGGTTAAATAAGTAAATAGTTAATAAAAGTTTAAATTAATAAAAGAAAAGCCAAAATTCTTATTTCAAAACTGTTAAGGATTTAGGAAGTTTCCATTGATGAATATACATGTATTTTGATGTTTTATGTTAGATATTGAATAGTTGTTATTAGATAAAAAAGACCTTTGTTAAGGAATTTTTTGATAAAAATGTCAAATAGGGATTTAATCGTGAAATGTTGAAATTTTGTGGTTCAATGTGTGATTAAATGAAAAATATGGGCTGATAAGGATATATGGAAAATTCAGCTAGCATGGGTTTGAGTGAAATTGCATGAATTTGTTGTTTTGTGAAATGAGGTGTTGTTTTGTGAAATGAGGACTAAATTGTAAAAATGTGAAATATTAGGGGCAAAAGCTACCTTAATGTGAATTTTTGACTAAATTGAATGAATTGATGATTAAAAAGTAAATTTTGATATTATATAGATTGGGAAAAAACGAGATTTGGATCTAGAACAGGGAAAATAAAGTATCGGATTAGTCGACCTAATTTGCCGTTACAGCGAACGAGGTAAGTTTGTATAATTGAACTTCAATGTATATTTATTTAATTGATGAATGATAGTATGAATGTATTCATATAATTGATTGAATGTGTAATTTAAATTAAATGTTCAAAACAAGTAAAAACGCAAGATTGATCACAATCATTTCATAACAAAAGATGAATTGACGGAAAAGACCATGGTTGGACCATGGCAATATATGATTTCATATAAGACCATAGCTAGGCTACAGCATCGATATATGATTTCATATAAGACCATAGCTGGGTATGGCATCAATATATGATTTCATATAAGACCATAGTTGGGCTATGGCATCGATGTATGATTTCGTGTAAGACCATAGTTGGGCTATGGCATCAATATGTGATTATGTGTAAGCCGTTCTCACATTCGGAAAGAATTGGTAAGTGAATTATGAAATTGATATAGAAAGACTTATGATTATTATTTAGTACTGATCTAAAATAATGTGTATTCCTTGATGTTGAAATGATTTAATGGGTATATCGAGCATATGAAAAATTATGAAACTGACACGAGTTAGTACAGGTATGTAAATGAGCTATGTAAGCATCGAGTAATGAGACTTGTGAATTTGGTTATATTGAGGTACGAATTGATTGATATATGAGATATAAGCTATAGTTGTTTTAACCATATATATATATGGCACATAATGTGTGAAATATTGTTATTTGATGTTATTTCCAATGGTTCAATAGGGAAAAGATGATGAAACGTGGATATAAGTGATGGTATGAGAAAATCAAGGTACTTGTGGCTGAAATCAACAAGTACGTAAAAATTTTGAAATTCATGTGTTGAGTAAGTGGAAATTGATGATAATTTACATGACATAATATGTTATTGAATATGTGATAAAATAGTAAAATCATATGAGTTACATTAAGATAAGTATATTTGCTTAGATGGGTTTATTTGGTGAGATGAGTTTATTATTATTATAAGAGCTTACTAAGCTTTATAGCTTACTTTGTTTCCTTTTCTATATTTCATAGAGTTTCAGATGCTCACTCAGATTGGAAGTCATCAGAGATTGCATCACACTATCCAGATATCGGTTTGGTACTTATAAGCTTTGTGACTTTGGTTTATATGGCATGTATAGGCCATAGTCATTTGGTATGTTTGATGGATATGTTCTAGGCCATTTGTAATGGCTTGTTAATGACACATAGTTTGATGTATATATATTGCCTTGTGATATAACATATTTTACTATGGTTGCCGTTTGACCTAAGTCAGAGAGTTACACTTGGTAGGACACGGGCTAGGACACAGCCAGGTGATTCCAATTTGACTATCCACACGGCTTGTGACACGAGCGTGTCTGGTGGCCGTGTGTCTGTTCACACGGGCGTGTGTCCCCTGGTTTGAAAATTTTTCTAAGTTTCCTAAAGTTTTCATAACTTATCGGTTTAGTCCCGAACCTCTTCTAAAGCATGTTTAAAGCCTCGTAGGCCCTATTAAGGGACATTATAATTGTGATTGAATGAAATATGATTATATTTGATTATGTATGATAAATGAATGTGGAATTGTGTATTAAGTTTAATAATGCCTCTTAACCCTATTCCGACAATGGTTGTGGGTTAGGGGTGTTACATATTACAAATCGGTAAAATTGTTTTTGTAACACCCTTTACTCGAGTCCGATGCCGGAACAGGGTATGAGGCATTATTGGGCTTAATCATACATGAACATGCAAAACCAAGTCATGAATTTTCTTACAGACTTAAAACCTTTCAATTTCCATATTAAAATCCCTTATACGGGCTACGAGGCCCAAAAACATACACCGGTAATGTTTTGGGACTAAACCAAAAACCTTTGAAACTTTTGAGACACAATTAAAATTTCCCTATTTTGGAGAGTCACACACCCGTGTGGGCAGGCTGTGTGGCCTCACAAGCCCATGTGGTTCAGGACATGCCCGTGTCCTCCATCTGTGTAACTCTCTGTTTATAATGTCATCAAACATTTAGGGGCACAAGGCCAAGTCACACGCCCGTGTGCTAGGCCGTGTCCTCCACACGGCTGAGACACACGGCTGTGTCTCTGCCCGTGTGACCAACACTTAGACTATTTTCCAAGCCCTTTTGTTGCCCTTAATTATTTATAGCCTTATAAATTTCAAAGACACATATCATACCCTCATTTATTCTTAACTTACTCATCAAACACATGTAAGATATCACTATCCATACATGACAAATAACCACAATCCCATCACACAAGATCTTAACACATGTATGCGTATCATGGCCAATATGAGCCACATCTCATGGCCATATACAATAAAGCAATATAAGTTAATACATTTGGCCAAATCTTAAGAATACATATTACCAATAGTTAAGTCTCTATACAAGCCACTCGCTCGAAAATACTTAAGGTTTGTCATTACCCCGAATTTAAAATTTTATAGTGTGATGCCACCTCTGATGATCTCCAACCCTGAGCAAACCTGACAACACTAAAAGGAATGGAAGGGAAGGAGTAAGCTTTATAGCTTAGTAAGTTGGCATATAATAATAATGAACAGTTAATCAATATGATTTTATCAATCCTCACAATCTATTCTTAAGAAAATAAAATCATTATTTCACATGTTTCCTCTTTTTACTCATGTTCATCTTAGGATTTCTTCCTGAGTCATAGTCGCTAAATTAATTATATTTTAAGCTACAGAACTCGAAATTAAGTTCCATAATTTTTCCCAAAAACTAAACTCACATATCTTCTTTCCATAAAATTTATAAAATTTTTGGTTTCGCTAATAAGTACAGTTTATTCTTTAAAGTTTCCCCTATTTCGTTGTCTAGTAGTTCTGACCCCTCTTCAGTAAAAATTTATTATCTCCTCATACGGGATTCAAATGATGTTCTTGTTTGTTTCTCTTGAAAGTAGACTCATTCAGGGTTTTAAAAATGTAAATTATAACCCATAATTATTTAAATACTATTTTCAGTGATTTTCCAAATTCAGAATAGGGGATTTTGAAATCCATCAGGATTTGTCTCACAATGTTACAAATATCTCTTAATATAAGATTATTTTACTTACTCTTCTTCTTTTACGTAAAAATGACTCAATAAGCTTTAATTTCATATCTCATTAAGTCTCTAATTCAATTTACACCATTTTTGATGATTTTCCAAAGTCACATAACTGCTGCTGTCCAATATTGTTTAACTGCTAATTTCACTCTTTCATGATTTCTTTGTTTTAGCTTCCTTTTTATACATACATATCATCAATAAAATTTATCATATTCTCATACATCATAGGTATTGACCTATAAAAACAAGGTCATCATAAGAGCATCTCAATATGCATTACTTACTCGTTTATAATCTCACCAAAATTCATTCATATATCGAGCACATTGCTTATGGGTTTGCGTACATACTTGTACTGTCTCATAACACTTCATACATAAAATCATAACATTACTTTCATAATGCATAATGCTGATTTATTACAAACAACTTAAATTCTTTTCCTGTTAAATTACTTAGAATACCGAAGGATACTCGGATGTCATTCTCATGATATGATGCCAATGCCATATCCCAGACATGGTGGATCACATGTCAATGCCGAAGCCATATCCCAGATATGGTCTTACACGGGATATCATATCTGTGTCAATTCCATGTCCCAAACATGGTCTTACACGAGATCCCAATCTAATATTGATGCCATGTCCCAGACATGGTCTTATACGAGATCGTAATCTGATGTCGATGCCATGTCCCAGGCATGGTCTTATACGGGATCATTCTTAGATGCCAACGTCATGTCCTAGACATGGTCTTATAAGAGATCTAATCTCATCTCGGTGTCGATGCCATGTCCGAAACATGGTCTTATTCGGGACCAAGTGTCGATGCTAATGTCATGTCCCAGACATGGTCTTACATGGGATCTCAGTTTGGTGCCGATGCCATGTCCCAGACATGGTCTTACACAGGACCTACAAATACTCATGTCATAGCTACGGTACCCTTTGTATTCTTTAACATATATCCGGGATTTCTCTATAATAACTTTATCATTTCTTCATAAAAATCACATCAATAAATCTCATGGAAATAACATGAATTTCAATCCATTACAATGTCATCAAGTATCGTAGACATATTCTAAATTATTTCGTATGCATAGCATACCATATAACTTTCTTGGAGTACTTCAATATCATGTACATATCATCATAATATTTAATCCAACATAGTCTAATTAACATACCAATTGAGATTTCAAGCCTAAAACCATAACATTTCATTATTATCACACCAACTTACCTCGGACATGAAAGAAGCTAATTTTTTCGATTTGGTCCATAACCTCAATCTTCCCCGATCTAAGCCTGAATCTCGTTTTCCATTATTGTGAAGCTTGGAAGCTTGAAAACCCCAACCATGGCTTCCCCCATGCTACATTCGGCCAAAGCAAGAAGATGGACACTTTTTTGGCCTTTTATTTTGTCTTTTATTTCATTTAAATGCCAAATGACCAAAATGCCCGTTTTACCTTTCTTTCAATTTTTACCACTCATGTCCATTTTTGTCCAAAATTTTAGAATTTGGTCAAATTGCTATTTAAGGACCTCTAATTAATAATCCAATTCAATTTCATGCTAAAAGCTTCTATAACTCAACTTTTACAACTTATTCAATTTGGTCCTTAAAATCAAATTGGACACTTTTCTCATAAAATTTCTTCATGAAATTTTTACACAAGCATATCAACATATCATAGACCTTTTAACAACCATAAAATAATTATTTTCACTTCGGATTTGTGGTCTTAAAACCATTATTCTGACTAGGCCCTAATTTAGGATGTTATGACTCTCCCCGTTTAGGGATTTTCGTCCCCGAAAATCTTACTAGAGGAAGTTGCTTTCAACCCTAATGAGAAACTTTCACTATCTTTCTAGAATTACCAATCGATTTAACCTCGTATATTTCTTTCCAATATTCTTTAAACTTTAATAAACAGTGCTGAAACACATCATCAAAATCTGAATTACTCTCTCTGGAATACATATACTCAATAATCTGTCAAATACGAATTCTGCACATACTGAAATGATCATACAGATCCTTGGCAAATAATTAACCACAATCTAGACAACATCTTCCTTTTTGGAGATTATGACAATCCTGATTTCAAAACTTATGGTAACTTTATCTAATCATCATTCCCTTTCCATCACTGACTGTATTGAACTTGATTTCGACTTACTTGCTATTAAATAATATCTGAACATAACCTTACAATATCATGTTAAACATTCAATTACCAGAACACCTACTCATATTACTGCACATTTTATTATTCTTGAATGAACAAGCGTGCTACTACTGAGCCTTGTACCAAAACTTCTGTATAAGTTCTGGATTCATCAATATGTAAAGTCTATCTCGACATATCTATAACAACAAGAATAATGTTCGACTTTGTAACACCCCTCGCCTGTATTCAACACCGGAATAGGGTTCGAGGTGCTACCAGACTTAAACTCAACCAATCATGTAAAATCGGCCCAAAAAAATTTTTTCTTTCTAATCAATTATGCTATGAACCACATCATAAGAGATAATAACATTCAAGCATAAGAATAATTACATAGATACATAACATTATTAGTCGACATAGGTCAATTTATAAAAATACATGCTACCTTAACCACAAGCCAATGCCTTTGGCTAAATCATAATATTACCTACTCACTTTACAACCCTATACATGCCATGGACTCAGAAACACTTGGATTTACTTAAGCCAATATCGTAAACTCGACAGTATGATATTATCTCTGACGGCCTCCAACTCGAGCTAACCTAAAAACCTAGGGATTATGGGAAAGAAAAGGAAAGTAAGCTTTATGCTTAGTAAGTTCATATGAAAACAATAAACAACTAATTAACAAGTTTTACCAAAGTTTACAACATAATCACAAGTTCACTACAAGCTATCTTTCTGAGCAACAGTCACTAAATTATTTATATCTAGAGCTACAAAACTCCAAATCAAGTTCCATAAATTTTGCCTGAAACGATACTCATGTACCTTTCTACCATAAAATTTCCGAAATTTTTGACTTGGCCAACTGATACATTTTATTCCTCAAAGTTACTTCGAATTCACTAACTAACGGTTCTGACCCTTCTGTACTAAAATTTGATTATCTCATAGCTCAGGACTCAGATAATGTTCTTGTCTATTTCTCTTGAAAATAGACTCATTCAGGATTTTAAGCATATAAATTAAAACTCATGGATATTTTTTTACAATTTATAATGATTTTCTCAAAGCATAATAGGGAATTTTGGAGTCATTCTGACTCTATCTCACCCCACTTCAAATATCTTATTATATGAAATTCTTTTGCTTTCACGGTTTCTTTTATAAGAAACTAGATTCATTAAGACTTAATTCCATATTTTATTCAGCCTATAACTCATCTCTCACTATTTTTAATGTATTTTCAAAGTTACACCACTGCAGTAACCCAAAGCTGTCCAGGCTAAATTTTCTCATTTACAGTTACTGTTTACTAAATCGATACCATATCATTTCTTTAAAAAAATGCAAAATCACATAATCACAAAAATTGTATAGTACAATGTCAATCCTTGATTCTATATAACAGAGTTAATTCGAGGCACCATATCCACTTATAATTTCAATGATTAAGATCACATATGAACAAAACATATACCTCTATGTGTATAATTCCATAAGGGCCGAATATACATAACCACATATACTTTCGATTCATTATAATAACTCACAAATCTAAATTTTTCTTTGTAAACAATATCTACTTAAACCAATTATCCGAAATCATAGATATGTTATCATCTATGTATTGCACGACTTGACCGAATATACACAATCATATATTTGCACTTATATCATGTCATTTCATTTCATTCGAATTCAACTAGTCATGAACACTTAAACATTTCAAAGCCAACTTTAATTCAATCAAGTCGACATAGAATATAATATCATATCCACAATTAACTTTCATGTTCACAATCACATATAAATATGTTATACTCTTCCATAAATAATTTCACAAAGGCCGAATGTTCATACATGAACATAAACGTATAATCGCTTCATATGTACTACATTTCATAACCATTACCCAATCCACGTATTCCTCTTGTACATAAATAAGTTATGCACACATGGATAAATTAATTTATTGAACGAATCTACAAGTTGTATTAACACAAGGCCTTATAATATTATACTTTTATTAGTTCACCGGCAACTAGCCTGCTAGGTAATAACCTGAAATCATCACCGGCCCAAGGCCTGCTAGACTTTATAAGTCCGATATATCTTCACCGACATTAAGCCTGCTAGGCTTGAGGCCCAATAATGTTACACCAGCATCACCCCTGCTAGGCTCAAAGCCTGATATCATTTCACTGGCATCACGGCTGCTAGGCTCAAAGCCCGATATTATTCACCAGCTTAAAGCTTGCTAGGCCAATGCCTGAATATCTCATTACGATAATCACTTCACATATTCTTTCATATGTTCGTAACTTACGCTTCAACTTTACATATATAGCTGGAACATATACATTTGTACAAAGGTTTTCATCATTCGAATAAAACACACATTTAACATATGGTACTATATTCAAATCCCATACCTCAATCACATTCGGCTTCCACACATAACTAATAATAATGTCATACCCAACATGGTTACTCTTGAGTTTCTAATAATCACAAATAGTGATACCCCTTTCATCATACTTATGACATAGTACATTCATCATAATGCTCATTTAACACATCATATTTTCATATCCAATTCAACTTAGATATACTAGCTATCTTCGGTTTATAGCATTAATTCCATTTTCATTCGGATACATAACCATCATACAAACACATTTTATATAATTTTATTTGCATAATAAAACACATACGTACTTTATTAAGAGCTAACAAAATTTTAGCTCATGTTTAACTTTTCCATGTATATTAACTCACATAATAACACAATTGATCCAAAGTCTCGTAATAACGTTCGAGCATATTGCTCGCTAAGTACCAATTTGATTCGAATACAACGGCACAATGCCTGCTAGGCTTAAAGCCTGAAATTCATCATCGGCACAAGGCCTACTAGGTTTAAAACCCGAATATATTTTATAATGTATAACTTATATCATCTATCACTAAAATTTACCTCATTGAAGTTCACATTTAATCACCTTAGTACCAAGCAACATTCGGCTTATAGCCTTAAATCAATACATATTCTGCATATTAACTAAATAAAATTTACATTCTCTTTGCCATATTAATTTAACTTTTAGGCATATAAAAAAAATCAAGCTTAAACACTTATGAACTTATCTCTATTATCGTCAAACGATTACAGATCAACTATTCTACAACTTTTGTTTTCCTTTAATCCGAAGCTGATTCCTTTTGTTCTTGAGCTAGAATTAAACAAATCAACTTGTTTAATTATTCAATTAATTTTACTTTCATTCAAAATTTACACATTCAAATGTATTAATAATTTTCACAACACAAGAAACACTTATCAAAGTCATGTACTATACATTTCACATAACACAACCTCTTTTATCAACTGAATGTTTATTCAATAAAACATCTGTATTTAAAGGTTGTATCGTGGCAACCTAAGAGAACTCGCATCATATAAATTAGTTGCTGTAACCTACCCCTTTTTGGGAAGTTAATTCAGACAGCATCCATGCCATATTCGGACAACATAAACAGGCAGTAATTAACGATAGCAACAAAGTAAAATTTGGACATTAACTTAAATAATCAGTAGCCATTATTCCACTTTTCAACAGCTTATATGTGATAATAAACATGAGTGTGCAATAGCAACTTATCTCATTTTATTTGGACAGCTTGTTCATAACATTGAATTCGTTTTAATTTAATTCACAACATTGAATTCGTTTTAATTTATACTTTAAAACCACATAATTCATTTCAGTTCACACCTGAATTATGGTACCAAAACACTAAAATTTCAGTCATTAAAATAGCCCAACGTTCAACCTACCATTTGGAAACTTAACAATAAAATTCAACTTCAAATTCATTACATGATACCATATAATGTAAGGTCAGTCCCTTCGAGTTCAATTTGAACATTTAACGGCAGAAATCTCAAACAAATCAGCTCATAATATCAAGCTAAAATCGGTCAGCATGCATAGAATTCACATATTACAATAGCTCACTCTCTTTAGTTAACATTCGGCAATCACATATATACATACTTCCAATTAAATTACAAATTTTAGATTTTAACCACAAATCCAACATATCACCATGATTACCGAATGCAATTTACTAATTTTAACCACTAAAAGCAACATTTAACTAGTTCATAACCACATACACTCATTTTTAATTACACTACATCAACTATCAACAATCTCACACCTCCATACCATGGCCAAATGTTTCATGCCTCATAAACTTAAGAATTAGCACATGGGTCATGTTAAGAGCTTCAAAACCAACTAAATTTCACAAAAATCCAAAAGAAAACACATGAATTCATACCTTAATTGGACTCTTAGTTGGCCGAATGTTCTTGTTCTTTTTCTATTCCCTTTTCCTTGGTGAAATCGGTACAAACAAGAAAAATGTTTGCATGCATTTTATGTTTTATTTTTAAACCATTATTAGACTTATTAGATTACTACTTTAACCCTTATAAATTCATTCCCTTTCCACTATCTAAAGGCCAATTTCGTCCATAACAATATGTATAAACACTTACTTTGTTTTTATCACCCATTTTCTTTCATATTATAAAACAAACATGCACGATAATTATAACATTCACTAACTCCCACTATCGTACACCAATTACTTAAATGGCTTAATTTCCATTCAAGTCCCTTATATTAAAGAAACATCTAAAATTCGGCACTTGCACATTGTCCCACTAATTTTTCTTTTATGCAATTGAGTCTTTAACTAATAATTCAACATCCAAACAACAAAATCAAGACACCAAATTTTCACACATATTAATTCACATAATTAAAATCACAGAAATAATATTTTTAAAATTTTCTGACTCGGTTTAGTGGTCCTGAAACCACTTTTCTGATTAGGGCCAAAATAGGGCTGTCACAGACTTGGAATTTAACATCAGAAGTAATCTCACTCTGAATGCATTTAAATTATCATCCACTATCACATTTATGAGTTCCTCAGTTTCGCAAGGAAAACCTCGCCTTAGCATTTAATATAGCTAGAATCTAGACCATCATCAACTAAGATTAGTTAAGTACCCAGTACTCACAAAAATATATAATGATTTCCATCCAAGCTTCTGTAATTAGAACTACTTTCTCAAAGATTGATCGAAAATTTTCTCGTAATCTCTTGTTATCTTAATCCATTGACAAAATCTTAAACTTCAGATCTTTTTTCGTAGCATTAGGATCAGGGAGTATATTACATTCTTCCATCGAACACATGATATCATCAAACTCCCAATACAAACATAAAAGTGCTCATCTTTAAATCACTTAGTCGAACAATTCTTTTTAATACGACTTTAATCGTCTGAACATGCAAACCATCAAGTTACATTTTGTAAATAAACATATTCCAATCTGTTCAATAATACCAGAAAGATCACAAATTCTTCACTCAATTCAAACTGAACTTAAAACTAGGGTTCAGTTAATAGTACTCTCATATGCTTAGATCCTTGTAACCATGCATAAATCATTCTGATTTTCATAGTGTGATGACTTTAGTAATCAGTACAGCTTTAATTCACAGTAACATCGTTTAATTAAAACAATCCAATAGGCATACATCTAAATTTAAATTTCCAGAATATAATGTCATCATTCAGGCTATGCATCAATATTTATACATACTCATAAGTGCACAGAATTTATTTTCTTAGCTGAGGACATGCCTAAATACATATAACTGTAACCACATCTCAATAAACTAGCTTACCTCGATGAGAACAATCTGGTCAATTTGAACCATCGAATGGTAACATGTTAAAACATTTTTTTCTTCATACTACTACCACAACTTAAATACATACATTCGTTCACAATTCTCCTAATAAGCAATTCAATGGTCTTGCAACCATATTAGCTTAAGGAAACAATTATCCTAATTAAACTCATCAGCTCTGATCAAACTTTCTTGTATTTAAAAAAAAGGTCCATCATAAAATTTTGAGCTTATGCTCTCATCATTTATACCTTATCGTTGGCAAGTCCGTTCATGAAAGTTACAAAAATTTGGATATCAGGATCACCGCATTCTCATTATCGAATCTAGAAATACATCAGTTCTGGACTTCTTTTGTATTAGAGATAATACACTCTCCAAACTATTCTCATCTCTACATGCATTATTAATTATTTCACCACCAAACTCATTAGCTCATACTTATGAACTTATTCAACACGATTCTTGCAAAATTTCACCATAAGGCAACACTGCTAAGGGTGAGGTCCTAAAGCCTCTAACTTGACTCTCTTAAGCACACACATATTACTTAACTTTCATCACTGACGTGATATCATCAAAATCACATAGTTCATTCCAAGTAAATTAACACACTTATTTATTATGCAAATGTTTTTCTGTATCCACAATTTCAAACAATGGACTTACTTACTCGAGCTCAATAGTAATATCTAATCAAATTTCCAACACTTAGCTTTAATTTTTCTTACCACATTTGTCAAATTAGAGAATGCCTTACGGTTTTGAGTACGTCGTTCGCTTGATGCCATATCAACTATGGTCTTACACAAAATCTCATATCGATGCCATTATGGTCTTACAGGTCATCACAATGCCATTTCCCAACTATGGTCTTACACGTAGTCACATGTACTGCCATGGTCCAACCATAGTCTTATCCGTCTATTCCTCATTGGATGATCGTACTCATTTCCTACGTTCTACTCAATTCGATCTTCTAATTCAATTTTCTTACCATTATAAGATTCATGACTCAATAACAAAGACATAAAACAAAACATCGTATTATCTCTAGTTTAACACTTAAACACAAGATCCTGCCATATGAACATACTGTTCACACTTATTCAAGCAAGTGTATATAAACACAAATTCTGTCTGTGTGAATAAGTTTGCTTATCATATTCACTTAATCAAATATGTTGAGTACGTAACATCATATGCATGCCAAGTAAACACAAAAGGCTTATCACCATATAAACTTTCACTTTATTCTACTTTTCCATATTTCTCAAATCATGGTTATCTCACCTCTTGTACATTAACACATACATATTATGAACTTCTATTCATACCTTTCTAAGTTTCATCTCATCATAACTGTACTTTGCTTAAATGTTTTAATATCACTATCAACATGATCAGATGTAGCTTGGTTGGACAGTACTTCTGTCTAAACAAGATAGTTCTCATTCGCGTTGGGAGACATCACACTATCACAGATTTGTGGCATGTATAGCTAGACTCTCACACATGCTAGGTTAGTTCGAGAACTGACTAAACTATAGCTCTGATACCACTAAATGTAACACCTCTTACCCAAGCCCGACGCAGGAATAGGATACGAGGTATTACTGGGCTTAATCATACATGAACATACAAAACTGAGTCATGAATTTTCGTTCAGACTTAAAACCTTTCAATTTCCATCTAAAAATCCCTTCTACAGGCCTATGAGGCCCTAAAACAAACACTGATAATGTTTTGGGACCAAACTAAAAACCTTTGAAACTTTTGAGACACAATTAAAATTTCCCTATTTTGGAGAGTCACATGCCTGTGTTGTAACACCCCTATCCTGTAACCGTCGCCGGAATAGGAAGGGGCGTTACTGGATATTCAGAACAAATCAGAATAGATTATTTATATATTATAACAATATTTAATCATTAAGCCCCATTCGAAAGTCTACTAGACCTCAAACATACACTGAGATAGGGTCGGGACGAAACCGAACACATTCACGAACTTCAGAACACATGCAAATTTTTCCAAATTTAGGAGGTCACACGCCCGTGTGACTAGGCCGTGTGCTTCACACGAGACTCAGGCACGCCCATGCACCTAAGCCGTGCCAAAACAGAGCAAGCATATGGACTTTTTGCCACGGCCACAAGACACGCCCGTGGATCTTGGTCGTGTGAGTTTTTGTGCTAATATTAGAAAATCAACATGGCCATAAGGCAAGCCCGTATGCCCTAGCCGTGTGGCACTAAGCAGACTTGATATAAGTCATGCTTTTCACCCATTTGGGTCAATTCCACAAACATGCCAAAAGCACCAATTAGCATAAACAATACCAACAAATTCAAAGCCGAAAATATTCATCTATATGATCAAAACATTCATATGCAATCTCATGCCAATGAACAAGCATTTTATAGATAATATCCATAACTAAAACTGATCATTTAAACATCAATTACACTTACCTTTCACCACCTAGATTTCATATCAAGATATCCATTTCATTGAGGACATTTATTCATTAATTTCATGCCAACATTTGTACCATTCACAATACCAAAACAAAGCATATGACCATATCTTAACCACATCACATGACATATATGTACAAAGACTCAAAAACATATCTTAGGCATTCTAGCCTATACATGCCATACTTAAACTTTATACAATAAAAAGGTACGAAAATCGAGTTCAATAGTGTGGTGACGATCCTTAAATGTTCCTCGAGCCTACAGTAGCTACGATATCTATAAAATAGTTGAAAGAATAGACAGATAAGCTACAATGAGCTTTGTAAGCCAAATACAAAAATTATGCAATCTAAAATCGTAATATGATAACCATTTTCCACAGATAATTCACAAATCAGATTTTCTCATTTAAATACATACTTCTAGTTCTCACAATTTGCATACCTTTCATTCTTGGGCAATCAATACAAACAGACGTACATGAGTCTGACACATATGGTATGCATTCATTTATTTCTCAGAATTTCTCCTCATATCATTTAGAAACGTTAAAGAGATCATATAGGCCTTATACAATACCGACGTCCCCGACGTGATCTTACATGTTATTGAATATTGATGCCACTGTCCCGCACAGGGTCTTAAACGAAACATTTACGATGCCAGTGTCCCAAACACGGTCTTACACATAATTCTCTAATCAATGCCTACGTTCCGGACGAGGTCTTATATGATATCCTTTTACCATTGCACATTTGAAAATAACTCAGAATAATACTTCAGACTCTCACGGCCATCCAATACAGTTTATAAATTAAGAATTTATAACAGACATTGATATGACGTATATTTGTATTTTGACTTACCTCGTATGGATTTAGACGGATTCGAGCCAACTATTCAACAATTCTGGACTTCCCCCGATTAAAGTCCAATTTTCATTGTTCCTGATGTTTAATCAAGCTTAAAGCTAGCCGAATGCATGGAAGCCTTTAAACCTTTCTTTTCCATTAATTTTCGGTGATGGTGGATGAATAATAAGCCATTTCATGCCTTTGTTTTATTTAATTCATGTTATGCCATTTACCATTTTTCCCTTAATTAATAAACTATTTTATCAACCATTATAAGGCTATCTATGGCACTTTCCACTATCCATGGTCAAATTGCAACATAAGGACCTTCCATTTAATAAGCCATAGTAATTAAACACCTTTATCAAAAAGAATGCAACTTTTACATTTTCTACGATTACGTCCTTCCTCATAATCGAGCACAGAGACAGATAAATTAAATCACAGGAATTTCACAGAAGTTAATTCAGACATCACAGGCACAGAAAATAATATTTAAATTATTTTTCAGACTCAGATTTGTGGTCCCAAAACCACTATTCTGACTAGGGTCCAAATCGGGTTGTTACACGTGTCCTCTACCTGTGTAACTCTGTAACGCCCCAAACCTAGCCCAAACGTTATGGCTTGGGCCTTCTAAAGGCCCACTAACACATTTAAACACAATTCCAGTATCCAGAACACCAAAATTTTAAAATTCACCAAAAATCACCGAAACCCGAAAAATCCCAAAAATTAGGGCGTTACAACTCTACCCCCTTAATGAAATTTCGGCCTCGAAATTTACCTGTTCCAAATAATTGAGGGTATTGTTGACGCATAGTCTCTTCTGGCTCCCAAGTAGCCTCTTCCCTTCTATGATTGCGCCACAGTACTTTTACCAATGGAACTGACTTCCTTCTTAAAACTTTAACCTCTCGATCCAGAATTTGCACGGGTTCTTCCTCAAAGGTCAAATCAGTTTTTACTTCAATCTCTTCCACTGGTACAATATGTGATAGATCCGATCGATATCGACGCAGCATGGACACATGGAAGACGTCATGAATTCTATCCAACTCCGGTAGTAACTCCAACTGATACGTCACTGGCCCTACCCGTTTTAGAACCTGATAAGGCCCTATAAACCGCGGACTCAGTTTGCCTTTCTTGCCAAACCTCAAAATCTTCTTCCAAGGTGAAACCTTTAAGAAAACCATATCCCCAACAGCGAATTCAATCTCTTTACGCTTCAGATCCGCATACAACTTCTGTCTATCAAGGGCCTCCTTTAACCAATCCCTGATCAACCTAACTTTACTCTCAGTATCTGCCACTAATTCCGGTCCAAGAACTTGTCACTCTCCCAACTCCATCCAACACGTAGGCGTACGACATCTTTGCCCATAAAGTGCCTCATAAGGTGCCATTTGAATACTCGCTTGATAACTGTTGTTGTACGCAAATTCTGCCAATGGTAAGTAATCTTCCTAACTACCACGAAAATCGATGACACAACCTCTTAACATATCCTCCAAAACCTGAATAACCCTTTCCGACTGTCCATCTGTCTGAGGGTGAAAAGCAGTCCTAAAGTTCAATCGCGTACCCAACGCCTCATGCAACTTCTGCCAGAATCGAGATGTGAACCTAGGATCTTGATCAGAAATAATCGACACTGGTACTCCATGCAGTCGTATTATCTCTGCCACATACAACTTGGCTAACTTCTAAAGTGAGTAATTGATACGGACAGGTATGAAATGGGTAGATTTCGTTAACCTATCCACAATCACCCACACAGAATCTTTCTTGGAGGGTGTCAAAGGTAGCCCACTCACAAAATCCATAGTTACTCTCTCCCACTTCCATAGTGGAATTTTCACCGATTGAAGCAATCCAGAAGGCAGTTGGTGCTCAGCCTTAACTTGCTAGCACATCAGACATTTCCCAACAAATTCAGTTACCTGTCTTTTTAAACCAGGCCACCAGTACACCTCTCGCAAATCTCTATATAACTTATTCCCTCCAGGATGCATGGCACAAGGACCACCATGAGCCTCTTTCAGAATTGACTGCCTCAATTCAGAATCCTTTGGAATACAAATCCTTCCACGAAAGTAGAGAACTCCATCAGTATTCAGTCCAAAATCTGAATCTTCCCCATTCTCAGCTTGCTGAAATCGAGGAACCAACGACTTATCCTTTAACTGTTTATCCTTAATTTGCTCAGTCCAAACTGGCCGCACTTACAATTCTGCTAACAGACTTCCATCGTCGTACAGACTCAAACGAACAAACATATCTCTCAAATCAGCAATAACCTTTTGACTCAATGCATCAGCCACCAGATTAGCCTTGCCTGGGTGGTACTCAATCGAACAGTCGTAATCCTTAAGCAACTCTATCCATCTTCGTTGCCTAAGGTTTAACTCTTTCTGAGTCAACAAATACTTTAGACTTTTATGATCTGTGTAGATAATACACCTTTCTCCATACAAATAGTGCCTCCAAATTTTCAACGCGAAGACCACTGAGGCCAACTCTAGATCATGCGTAAGGTAATTCGCTTCATGAGGCTTCAGCTGTCGCGAAGCATAAGTGACTACCTTACCTTCTTGCATCAGTACACAGCCTAGCCCCACATGCGATGCATCGCTGTACACAACGAAGTCCTTCCCAGACTCTGGCTGAATTAACACTAGTGCCTCAGTCAAAACCTTTTTCAGCTTATCGAAAGCCTCTTATTGTTTCTCAGTCCAAACAAATGCTACTCCTTTCCTTTACAGTTTTGTCAACGGTGTAGCAATCAGAGAAAATCCCCCTACGAATCTTCTGTAGTAGCCTACTAGACCCAGAAAACTCTGAATTTTCGATACTGACCTCATGGCTTCCATTCCAGAACTGCCTCAATTTTCCGTGGATCTACTCTAATTCCTTCAGCAGAAACCACATGCCCCAGAAAAGTTACTTCTCGCAACCAAAATTCACACTTACTGAACTTCGCGTAGAGTTGCTTCTCTCTCAGCACTTGCAGCACAATACGGAGATGCTTACCATGCTTCTCATCAGTTTCCAAATATACCAAAATATCGTCGATAAAGACGACTACGAATCGATCCAAGTAAGGTTGGAATACTCGATTCATCAGATCCATAAAAGCTGCAGGTGCATTTGTCAACCCAAATGGCATAACTAGAAACTTTTAATGACCATATCGAGTTCTAAATGTTGTCTTGTGAACATCCACCTCCTTTACCCTCAATTGATGGTATCCAGATCGTAGATCAATCTTGGAAAATACCGAAGCTCCCCTAAGCTGGTCAAATAGATCATCGATTCTAGGCAGAGGATACTTGTTCTTTATCATCAGTTTGTTTAACTAGTGATAATCGATGCACATACGCATCGTCCCATCCTTCTTCTTCACGAACAGCACTGGTGCTCCCCATAGAGACACACTCGGTCTAATGAAGCCTCCATCCAACAACTTTTGGATTTGAGCTTTCAGTTCCACCAACTCCTTTGGTGCCATCCTATAGGGTGCAATGGACACTGGAGCCGTACCAGGCAACAAATCAATCCCAAACTCAACTTCTCGATTCGGAGGTAATCTAGGAAGCTCCTCAGGGAATACATCTTGGAATTCCTTAATAGTTCTGACTGTTTCCACAATCAGATTCTTAGTTTCAGCTTGACTTATGAAAGCTAAGTATGCCTAACATCCTTTGTGAATTAGTTTCTCTGCCCTTAAAGCCAATACCACGTTGGACAAGTAGTCTTTTCATTCTCCAATAACCATTACCTCCTCATCTTCGACAGTCCTTAACACCATCCTCTTAGCTGCACAATCCAAAGTTGCCTTATGCTTGGTTAACCAATCCATCCCTAAGATCAGATCGAACTCTGCCAAAGGTAACTCTATCAAGTATCTGCGAAAAATCCTACCTTGAGTCTCTAAAAGCACCTCCCTAAAGAGTTTATCTACCCTAACCGAGTGACCCAGAGGACTTATTACAGTTACCCCACTCACAGTTTCCTCAGAGTGCACAGCCAACGACCCAGAAATGTCACATGCAATATACGAATATGTTGATCCCACATCTATCAGAGCAGTATAGGGTACGCTAAAGATCAAAAACGTATCGATTATGACGTCAGGTGCATCACTTTCCTCTCGGTGACAAGCAGCATATACCAATGCTGGTTGACGAGCCTCAACATTACCAGCACCCCTGCCAGGTGCGCCACGCCCACGGCCATTGCCACATCGACCTTGTCTATGCCCTCTCAACGGCGGCGGTCCACCTCGCACTCGTTGAACAGCCCATTGTTCAGCAACTTGAGTCTGGGCTGGCCTCCTAGTACAATCCTTGATCTTATGTGCACTCTTTCATATGCACTTTACCACAGTCTCCACAAGCCTGAGGTCTAACTGTGTTCACCGAAATTGCTCGAACTGGTTCTTCCACCCTAGCCCTCTTAACATTTCGATTTGCAACACCAGCTGGTCTAGAATCTCTCCTGAATCAGTTGCGATCCCTATCGCGGTTCTTTCGTTTAGCTTGCTTCACCTCTTCGGCTATCTTAGCCTTCTCTACCAGTGCAACAAAATTGCACTCTCTTTGCGGAGCTATCAGCACCCTTAACTCATCCCTGAGGCCATCCTCAAAGCGAACACTGCGCTCGTACTCAGTAGCAACAATTTCGCTGGCATACCGACTCAACCTTAGAAACTCTGCCTCATACTCAGCAACTGACCTATTGCCCTGGGTCAAGTTCAAAAATTCCTTCCCACGTTCATCCACATAGCTGGCTTCGACGTATTTTCCCTTGAAAACCATCTTGAATAATTCCCAGGTTACTTGCTCAGCTAGGGTACTCTCTCTCACAGTAATCCACCATTGGTATGCTTCGTCTCACAACAGAAACACTACTCCCTTTAGCTTTTGCTCCACCGAGCAGTCCAGGTTGTCCATAATCCTTTCTGTAGCTTCCAGGCAATACTCAGCTACGTTCGGGGCTACTCCAGATACGCCTCTAAAAACCTCTGCTCTGTTAGCCCGGAGTCGCTCAAAATGGACCCTCTGTTTCTAGGCCTGACATTAGCTCCAGCAACCCTTTCCAGAACCCTTAGCATAGCCTGGGACAGAGCGTTATCCCCTACGGCCCGATCGTATGGCCCATTTTCTGTACCCGATGGCTGTCGTGCCTCACCAGCTAGCATTGGTCTATGTTTCGAAGATGAAGACCCAGCTTGACCACTACCTCGGCCACGTTCTCAGCCTCATCCATGAGTAGCTATCATACTCATAACGACTTATCTTATTACGAATTTTATGACATTAGTTTAATATTTCAGTTGTTTATTACAAATGTCTTATACACAGATAAAGTTTCAGAGTTTGTTTTTGCAAAATCGTTGCCTAGCTACAGTCTCAGTTTTTCTAGGGTTTAGTTTCCCTACAGTCTCAGTCTCTACAGTTTTTAGTTCTACCCTATCTATAGTATCATAGCAGGGTCTCAGTTCTATCTACAGTATTGTTTCAGTACAGTACAGTATATAAAGCAGGAATACTTACAGACTTGGTGCCGGGGATTCAGTGTGCCACTTTTTTAGTTGTCAAATTTCAGGAAACTCAGAATTTTCAAAATTCAAAACATGTATATTTCGAAGAAAACTAGCTTGAAATAGTTTTTCCTAAATTTTTAAAACCAATTTCCAGAAATACCCTACTTGGGCCTAAGTTTTAAAATTTTGAAAATCTTTCTGGACCCGATCCACAGTCGAGTTGTTGCAACTTGGCTCTGATACCACTAAATATAACACCCCAAACTCGGCCCAGACGTTATGGCCAAATCTGGTGTGTCACATCACCTACATCTAACCATGTTACCTAGTTACTAAGATTAGGGTGAGCTCTGCAAAACCATTTTCGTTATTTAAGAGAAATTCCTGATTTACTTAATAAATGTCATATTTACTTCTGATTGTGAAAGGTTTATTTAAAAAAGTGACTTTTGATACTCTTTGGAAAGTGCATTTGGCTTGAAAAACATTTGTTTTTCGTGTTATTTTGAAAACAAGTAAATCCGGTTTCCAAAACAATTTAAACAATATTATTCTTAAGTTAAAACAAATTAAATATGTAAAAAATTAAAAACCCAAAATAAAAATAAATAGAGCGGCTTTATTATAACCCAGAAACTAGAATAAAAATAATCTAAATAAATAAAGAAATAAAATATTTGAAAACCAGAAATTTTAATCTTCGTGGCCACTCTGAATCCCTCCCAGCTCCAAGTCCAACTCGAGCTCACCTACATGGATGGAAAGAAAGGGGGTGAGTTTGGAAAACTCAGTGTGTATAGAATGCCCATCCAGAGCCCAAGTCAGCTCAAGCCTACTGGGCCGAAGCCCTATCTAGTTACAGTGTTAACTGGGCCGAAGCCCTATCCAGACACGGTAAAATAGGCCTTAGCCCTTTTCAGATAACAGTACAGCCCATAGGCCCATTTCAGAACAAAACTGATATTAACATGTATGCAAGCCCAACCCAGCCTAAATCCAACTTCTACACTCCACCCATACCAACCCTACACACCATGTGGGGAATAACTCAACCCATCCAGCCCTACACTCCTCAGTTGCAGCATAGCTGCTCAGATATCAGTAAGTTGAGGCAAAGCCTCCAGTACGTGGTCAAGCCACTTTTAGTACTTCCTCCATCAATATCTCAATCCCATGCAACAGATAATGACATGGCATGCAATAAACAGTAACAGTAAAACATGTATTTTGGCCACACTTAGCCCTAGGGGTATAACAGTCATTTTGCTCCTAGGGGTAAAATAGAAATTATCTACATATAAAGGTATTTCAGTAATTTTATCAGTTTCCTAGGTTTTTATACAAATTTTAGTCATTATTAACCCAATTTTCATCTCAGCAGTTTAATTAACTCGTTCTAACAATTTTTAACCATCAGGCCCTAAAACCCCTAATGGGCCCTACAGTTTCTATTAGCTATTTAAGCCCGTTTAGTCCAGATTTTAAAATCAATTTATCAGTTTAGGTAGTTTTGAACCTACAATCTATCAGTACACCTTAATTACCCGTTTTCACCCATATAGGCCCATAAGCCCATTAGCCCCATTTGCAGCCCATCAAGGCCCAACTACTAATTATACAAAATTCCACACACGACTAGCTTACCACTTTGCGATTTCAAATCTAACGATTTCTAAACGTCTTGTGAGCATTCGCACACTCACAAGCCCACAAAATGTTGGAATTTCAGCATTTCAGCTTTTGCCGAATTGAACTATGAGAGGGTGTTCGATACACACCTAATTCACGACGACTGCTAATAAGATCCCCCACGATATCCTACAATCGATTACCACAACTTTTAGTTTACAAGTCAATCAATAACCAATCCTAATATACCCTTACCATAATCGGCCATAGCCATTAAGGCCCTTGAGAACTCACCTTTGTCGAAGTTAATGACTAGATCTAAATCTAGTTGATCCACTTGTCCAAGCCTTCGATCAAACGCCTCTAGAACACACTATTCAGCAAAAGAAATCATTGATTAATGACCCTTAGAGCCCTATGCCCCAATTGACAGCCTCCTTAGATTTTAGGGACTTTGGCTTTTACTAAATTGCAAAATAAGACTAGATCTAAGGTGATGAGCACTTACCACTAATTTCCCTGCCGTTTCTACTTAAATCTGATATAGATCTAGCCCTTAAACACTCACAAAGATCAAATCCTAGAGATCTCAAGTTTCGGCTATAAGCTCCTAAAGGAATGGCGTTTTCAGCTTTTGACTGATTAAGAAGATGATGATTTGGGGTTATAATTTTGGAGTGGTGTTGTCGACAGAGCCGAAGGGTTTAGGGGATGCAGAAATCGACTGGAAATGATGAAGAAAATAAGAGGATGTTGACTAGAAGAAATCGGCACAAGAAGTAGTATTTCGGGATTTTAGCTTTTATGGCAATCGGCTATGGAGGTTTTTAGAAGGATAGAATTGAAAGAGAAGATGAATAAGGTGGTAAGAAGGTTTCGGCTAGAGAAGAAAGCAAAAAGGAAAAGAAAAGAATGGAGGAGAAGGAGACAAAAAAAAAAAAAGAAATCGGCACAGGGGAAGCTTACTTGTGTTTTCGGTCACTTTGTAAGACTTGAGAAGAGAATAAAGTTTTAGGCGGCTAACCCTAATTCTCCAAGACAGAAAAAAGAAATAAAACTAACCCTAATCACTGTTAGAGTAATCGGCCCAACTTCCTAAAGCCCTAGCCGAAATTCATTTAACTTAATCACATGCCCGGCACATGCCTAAAAATTAAAAGTAACTATACGCTTACCTTGCAACTTGAACCCTGGACATTTAATTCCTTCCCAGGCGCCACTTTTTTAGGAACTTAGTGGCGCCACCTTGCCACTTTGCCAAAGCTCTTCTTGTGTCATAATTTACAAAGTTTTTCTTAAAAGCCCACTTAACCAAGTCTCCTATTCACTTAAAATCCAAACTTGATATTTTACCGGGTTTTAACTTAGGCTTGGGCCTTCTAAAGGCCCACTTTCTAAAGGCCCACTAACACATTTAAACACAATTCCAGTATCTAGAATACCAAAATTTTAAAATTTACCAAAATTCACCGAAACCCGAAAAATCCCGAAAATCAGGGCATTACAACTGAGCCCATAAATCGCGGGCAAAAGTTTGTCGAGGCTATCGTATGCATTTTCGTGCACTTGGGCCGTTATGGGGCTCGATGGGCTGAAATTGGCCCAATGGGCCTACGGGCCCATGCAAGTAAAATTCTTGGTAAGTGATTGTTATTAGACTAGATTATGAGGTGCGTGATGTTGCATGTGAATTTGGACCGAACGGGTCACACGATCATATGGGCCCACCTGGGCCCATAATGGGATTTGGGCCTATAAATAGTATTTCAGCGAAATAGGTTATTCGTGTCGCACAAAGCGACATTAGACCTTTTAGGAAGTCGTATTACATACCGAAACTCCGTATGTAGCTAGTGACCAAAATGACTGTTTTACCTCTGATTTGTAAAATGACCATTTTACCTCTGATTTGTAAAATGACCGTTTTACCTTAATTTGTAAAATGACCCTTTTACCCCTGATTTGTAAAATTATCGTTTTACCCCTAATTTGTAAAATTACTGTTTTACCCCTGATTTATAAAATGATCTTTTTACCCCTGATTTGTAAAATGACTATTTTACCCCAGGTTTGTAAAATGATCGTTTTACCCCTGGTTTGTAAAATTACCATTTTACCCCTGATTTACTAAATTACAAAAATACCCCTAATTTGTAAAATTATTGAAATACCCCTGATTTGTAAAATTACCATAATACCCTTGATTTATAAAATTACTGAAATACCCCTAATTTGTAAAATTATCAGAATACCCTTGATTTGTAAAATTACCAAAATACCCCCGATTTATTAAAATACCAAAATACCCCTGTAGGATAGAATTATGCTTATGCCCTCGAGGGTAAGTAATTGTTTTGAAATTGTTTTAAGCTATGAATGTGACTGCCTTTCGTAAGCATGCTATGTGATATACATATTAATGTATGGGACCACCTTGGACCATGTAACGGGCCTTTAGGCCTAGTAAATTTGTAACTTTCAAAATAGTAACTTAAAATGCTCCGAATAATTATGAATTGTTAATGGGCCAGAATGTGTACCTGGGCCCACGATAAGATATAACTGTAATGCCCTAAGGGCAAAATGACTGTAATGCCCTTAAAGGGAATAATGACTAAAATGCCACTATATGTTACATGACTGATTTTGTATGCCATGTTATGATATGTTTGCATTCATGTGATATTATGTTGCATTGGAGATGGGAATAGAAGTGATTTGATCTGTTAGGGCTGCACGGGTTGCCCAAGACAACTGTGGACCCACCGATTTGATTTGTTATGGTCGCACGAGCCATTCAAGACGATTGTGGACCTATTCCGGTAAGGTCGCACAGGTCACTCGAGACGATTGTGGACCTACCGATGGATATTGGCTAGTGCCGCAACCGGTGCTACTTTGGAGTGTAGGGATGGGTGGGTCGGTTTAATCCCCACAAGAGTGTAGGGTTGGACAGGAGATGGAGTGCAGGGTTTGTATGGGCATTTATGTATTGCATATTGATTTTGATATATGAGATGGGCTTAGGCCTGATAAATGTGATATGTGATATTTCGTATGGACTCAGGCACAACTAAAGCCATTATGGGTTAAGGCCCAATGGCCACTGTTTATCATGATATGGGCTCAAGCTCAAATGAGGCCACTATGGGCTAAGGCCCAAAGGCCACCATTATGGAATAGGGCTTAGGCCCAAATTATTTATTGCATGTTATGTGTCTGTCGAGGGACCTACACACTGAGTTTTTGTAAACTCACTCCCTCCTTTAATTTTTCAGGTGACCTCAGTAGGCGGCTCGACGATGGAGGGGACTCGGAGGTGGCTACACTGCAACTTGTTTTAATGATCAGTAGTTTTCTTTATTTACCTTATTTTAAATTATTTTTATTTGGGTTGTAATAAGGCCTTTTATCTCTGGCATAATTTTATATTTGGTTTTATTATTATAACTGCCGGATTTCTAAAATTAAACATATTTTCTAAATCAACATAAATATCTGAACATTTTCCTAAAACATGAGCTTCCACTATATTTAACAAGAAACTTAACAAGATTTGCAAACTCGGGTTTTCAATTGGCAAACTCAAAGTTTTTATTTATACTCACCTGAACTTTTAATTAAGCAAACATTCAATGGGATTTCTTTAAAATAAAATATTTTTCTAACAAAGATGTTTTGAAAATAAACCCTTATTTGAACCACGAGCGAACGATTATCTCAAAGGCTTCCAACATATTCGATTTATACGAGTCACCCTTTAATGTGACACCACCAGATTCGACCATAATGTTTAGGCTGGGTTTGGGGTGTTACATGACATGTCCCAGACATGGTCTTATATGGGATCATAATTTGATACCGATACAGTGTCCCAAACATGGTCCTATACGGGATCATTCTTAGATGCCAACGCCATGTACCAGACATGGTCTTACAGGGAATCGAATCTCTTCTCGGTGGCGACGCCATGTCCCAAACATGGTCTTATACGGGACCACATATTGATGCCGATGCCATGTCCCAGATATGGTCTTATATGGGATCTCAGTTTGATGCCAATGCCATGTCCCAGACATGGTCTAACACGGGTCCTGCAAATACTCATGTCATGACTACGGTACCCTTCGTACTCTTTAACATATATCTAGGGTTTCTCTATAATAACTTTATCATTTCTTCATAAAAATCACATCAATAAATCTCATGTAAATAACATGAATTTCAATTCATTACAATGTCATCAAGTATCGTAGACATATTCTAAATTATTTCTTATGCATAGCATACCATATAACTTTCTTTGAGTACTTCAATATCATGTATATATCATCATAATATTTAATCCAACATAGTCTAATTAACATACCAATTGAGATTTCAAGCCTAAACAACCATAACATTGCATTATTATCACACCAACTTTCCTTGGACATGAAAGAAGCTAATTTTTTTGATTTGGTCCATAACCTCATCTTCCCCGATCTAAGCCTGAATCTCGTTTTCCATGATTATGAAGCATGGAAGCTTGAAAACCCTAACCATGGCTTACCCCATGCTACATTCGGCCAAAGCAAGAAGATGGACACTTCTTTGGCCTTTTATTTTGTCTTTTATTTCATTTAAATGCCAAATGACCAAAATGTTCTTTTTACCTTTCTTTCAATTTTTACCACTCATGTCCATTTTTGCCCAAAATTTTAGAATTTGGTCAAATTGCTATTTAAGGTCCTCTAATTAATAATCCAATTCAATTTCATGCTAAAAGCTTCTAGAATTCATCTTTTACAACTTATTCAATCTGGTCCTTAAAATCAAATTGGACACTTTTCTCAGAAAATTTCTTCATGAAATTTTTACACAAGCATATGAAAATATCATATACCTTTTAACAATCATAAAATAATTATTTCTACTTCGGATTTGTGGTCTTAAAACTATTATTCTGACTAGACCCTAATTCAGGATGTTACAGTTTTTTCAAAAAAATAAAATTTATGCTTAGAGACAAATTCTCCCTATTTTTGGGCAGAATAACAAATAATATTTATCTGACAGTAAAAGTGGTCCCCTAGTTCTACTAGGAGAGAGGGGCGGCTAAACCTTGTTAAATAGACTAGGATTATCAACCCTTATACATATTATGAGGGGTTTTACACCACTCGTATATTGAGTTCAATTATATATGTTTCCTAGACTTTTAACCCAACACTTTATAATTTAATCTAACCTAGTACATGTTTTGCTATTTTCCAAAATAAATATTATTTATTAAATTTATTTAAATTTATTTAAATTTATTAATATTTTAATTAAATAATTTTCTTAATTTGATTCTAATTCCATTAGAGTCATGGCAACTTTATCCTAAAAAATCTATGAGAAAATATATGTAATTTTCATATTCAACAGATTCTCAATGACCAATTAATTTAATTCCATTTTAAACTTTAATTATTTAATTAATTAAATAATAATTCAAAAAATTAAAATAATTATCAGGTCATTTTCATACTTTGTGAGAAACCATATTCATTACCAAATGTAACTCATTTCTTTGTTATCATTCTTATCCATTTTTGTTCATTCCATTCTGCACGCAATTCATTTTCGGCTTCAATGAGCTTACGGAGGTATTGGTTGGACATATATAATTAAAATTAAATTATTTATAATTAGGTTCTAACTTTTCGCCTATTAATTATAAACTTATTTAGTCACGAAGTCATTCTACTATAGTGTTGTGATTGAGCTCCCTAATTACATACCATTTGAGAAGCTACTCTATCAATGTTCGCCTAATGACCTTTTCATAAGTGTGTTACCCTCATAGGATATCCTTAAACTCTTGGGGATAACTTCGTTCTCCCAATATGCCCTTATTTTATCTCATGGTAACCTTTTACATCTTTTTTCATAAAAAGACAATTACTACCAAATAGTAATTAAGTCATTTATCACAAAGACAAACGACGTGTGACCATGTTTACTTTTCCTCTATCATGTAATGCCTATGAGAAGATATCATGTACCCATTTCTTGGTCTGTGAATTCTACTATTGTACATATATGTTTAGATAAATTGTTTGTTTGCATTAGAGGTGTCTATATGGCATATTGATTGTAGGAATAAATGATCGAATAAAATGGTCTTAATATGCATGCTTTGGTATGTTTGAAAGCTTGTTTATATGTGCAAATGTCTTGTAGGTGTGAGCTTGAAATGGGTGAAAGGAATGGCTTGAAATTGGCATATTTCTTTTCCACATGGCCTAAGGCACAAGCATGTATCTTAGTTGTATGTGATATACGGCCATGCGACAGGGCCATGTGTCCTTGTAAGTTTTTAAAGGTTTCATTTTGAGAGTTACACGGCCTACCACACGAGCGTGTGGCTTAGCCGTGTAATAGCCCGAAATAAGGCCTAAATGGAATGGTGGTTTTGAGACCATGAATCCGGTATAGAAAAATGTATTCCAATTAAGTTTTGAGGTTTATTATGTGATTGAATGCATGAGTGAAATCTTAGTGAATAAATTTTATTGATAAAGTGCCCGATTGAATGATAGGACTAAATTGCAAGAAATTTAAAATATGTGTTCTAGAAGCTTTTAGTGTGAAATTGAAATGAAATTATTAAGTAGAGGTCCTTAATTAGCAACTAAACCATTTTTGAGCATAATGGACAAAAATACCCGTGGAAGGAAAAATTTACAAATAAGGTCATTAAAGGCATTTTGGTCATTTGGATATTAAAAGAAATAAAAAGGGAAAATAAGGCAAAAAAAGTGTCCATCTTCCTCAAGTGTTGGCCAAATGTGTAGGAGACTCCATAGCTAGGGTTTTCATCTTTTCAAGCTTGATTGTAAGTGACTGCTAGCCCCGTTTTTCATGTTTTTCGTATTTTTTTTAGATCCTCGTACCTAGACTTAGCTTTCTATACCACTATTTTGAGCTAGGTTTCATGATTACAAAGTTAACCATATGTGACATGAAATTATTCTGAAGTCTTTTGGTAGAAAATGATAGTTTGAAGTGTAGTAAACACCTTTTTGTAGGTGATTTTTCATGAAAGTCCCAAATAGGGACCAAATTGCAAAGATAGTAAAATGTGTAGTAAAAGTAAAAATTGATGAGAAATGTGGGTTGTTATGAGCCCCATTAAGGTTCGACTAGGCTTGGGTTGCTAAGAAAATAGATACATTTCATTTTACGAGCCTAGGGACTAAGTTGTAAAAATTGACAAAGCTAGGTGTAAATTGGTAAAATTTACCGTAGGATAATTTTGTGTTCATTTGAGAAATGTAGATATTGAGTGAGCTAGATTTGGTGTTATAGATCGAGAACGATGCGAAATAGACGTTGACTGAGGAAAAGGCAAGGTATCGGATTAAATCGAAAAGAATTTCATTTTGGCCCGAGGTAAGTCTTATATGTAAATAATGGGTTGTTTTAATTATGTTTTTCAATTATTTTATTATATATAAACTTTGAAATTTATATTGAAATATTTAATATACAATGTAATGGAATTTGCAAGTACAGAAAAGTTCTAATTGAACTTTAGGAATCCTTAGGATACGAGTGGCATGTCACTAGGAAACCATCAATCGTTAATTGTTGTTTATGTGATTTTGGGTGCCAGTCTAGCTCAAATACCAGTTGCTAAGTAATCCTGCATTTGTTGTGGATGCCTGTTAGCTTGTGTGAGTAGCACTGAGTAGTATCGACTACACCGTCAGCTTGTGTGAGCAGACCCGAGAATAGCTCATTATTGAGCCTTATGTGATAAGTGGTAGTTTTGACTACATTATATATGTGTGGCACTTGTGCCTTATTCCATGTATCCTTTAGTATTCCACTTGGTTCAATGGGTTATTTGAATCGATTTGATAAAGTGTAATAACATGCGAAAAGATTTGACCGTGTGTTTAAGATTGTGTATGTACAGGTTATATGAAAATATTGTATGTGCTAAGTACAAATTATATGTATTGTGACTTGTGGTAAAACTATTGAGTAAGTGATAATCGATCCTATTATGTTTATAATGAAACTTACTTATATCATATGAATTACTGTTTAGATGCTCATTAGCTTACATATAGGCTTACTAAGCTTTAAAGCTTACCCCTTTTCTTTTCCCTTCCCTTTATAGGTTCGTCAAGCTAATCCGAGGTTCGGTGATCGATGACATTCCATCAACACTATCAACAACCATTTTGGTATTTGATTATGAACTTTAAAGGTTATGGCATGTATAGGTTGTTTAACGTTTGAGTTTTGTGTCATAGTCTTTTGGGTCTATTGTTGTTGGTAATGTTTTGGGCAATTGGCCATTTAAAACGAGCCAAAATTTGTTACGTTATATTTTGTTAAAGTATTGTAATATTTTAATGCAAATTTGTTAAGTATATGTAGAATGTGGAATGGATGTCTATGCATGCTTGTGGTAAGTAGAATTCTATGCTTGAATGTGTTAAGGTGCCATGATGATCAATGGCAAAATTGGCTGGAATTGGTTTGAGTTTTAGGGTGGCAATTGGCTTGGAAAATAGCCTACAATTGTCCATATGGGTAGGCACATGGGCTTGTGTCTAGGCCATGTACGACACACGGCCAGCCCCATAGGCGTGTTGATAGGTCGTGTGTCCCTTGCACTAGAATGCATGAAAAATTAATTGCCTAGTAGTAAACACACGGGTGGAGACACGACCGTGTCTCAATCATGTGATAGACATGGCCTAGCCTACGGGCATGTGGCTTAGCCGTGTGATGAGAATTGTATAATGACGTCATAAATAGAATACCCCTAGGTTTTCACATGGGCTAAGACATGGGCGTGTGACTGGCCGTACGATAGACACGGGCATAAAGCACGGGTGTGTGCTCGGTCGTGTGAAAACCCCTATAGGTTCAAATTGAAAAATAATTTTACATGGGCAAGGGACATGGGTAGGTGCGACCACACGGCCTACCCACACGGGCGTGTCCCTGTCCCACACGGACGTGTGCCCTGTATATGCCAAAATTTTTGTAAAGGTTTGAAAAATTCTGGTTTAGTTTCGGATCACCATAAATGTATTGTTTGGGCCGCATAGACCCATAATATGGAAGTTACGTATATAAATTAAAAAGGTTTTAAATTTTGGTGACAGTTGGGAATTAAATCAAATGTTCACGTGAATGAGAGTCCAGTAACACCTCGTACCCAATTTTGGCCTTGAACTCGGTTGAGGTGTGTTACATTTAGAGGCATCAAAGCTATGGTTTAGTCGTTCTTTGGACTACCATAGCAAGCGTGAGAATCTAAATATACATGTCATAATCGTGAATATTCATAGGGTGATGGTTTCTAATCTTTTAAATTGTGTTTTTATATAGTAAATGGATCCCGATTTGGTAATAGTTGACGATGCTGAAAACAACGCGTCAGCTTCCGCTGAAGGTATTGCGCCACCTGAAAGTAGAGATGTAGAACCAAGCAGATGAAAAGAGGCCTGAGAAGCCTTTCTTCGTAGAATGAGTGAATGGAACATAGACTTCATTCGGGTAAATTCGAATACCCAACGTCCCTCACCTCCTCTTATTCCTCAGCCGATTCTAGTAACTTCACAAGGTGTGGAAGTGGTAAGAATGAGTAAGCCTCCGATAGAGAAGATTCGTAAGTATGGAGCTAAGGAATTCTGAGCTAAGGTTGATGATGACCCGAAAAATCCAAAATTCTAGCTTGAAAACACAACCCGTGTATTGGATAAACTTTCTTGCATGCCCAAAAAGTGTTTAAAGTATGCTGTTTCACTTCTGAGAGACTCGGCGTATCAGTGATGGAAAACACTAGTCTCGGTTGTGCCTGCTAAAAGAGTTACTTGGGACTTCTTCCAAGTGGAGTTTCGGAAGAAGTATATAAGTCAGCGTCTCATCGACCAAAAACGAAAGAAGTTTCTAGAGCTAAAGCAAGGTCGTATGACTGTGTCTGAGTATACGAGAGAATTCATTTGACTCAGCAAGTATGCTCGAGAATGTGTTTCTATTGAAGAAATCATGTGCAGAAGGTTTGAGGATGGGTTAAACGAAAACATCAAGATAAATGTGAGGATTTTGGAGTTGAAGGAATTTGTTGTGATAGTTGATAGGGCTAGTTGATAGGGCATGTAAAATTGAGGAATTGTGCAAGGAAAAGAGAAAAGTTGAATTAGAGGCTATGGATACGAAGAAGAGATCGATGAGTAAGTCTTTCCAACTGTCATCAAAGAAAGTAAGAAATGTGTCAAACCGTTCAACTGTTTCAGCTAGGAATCCGAGTAGAACTTGTAGAAGGCAAAATGCAGGCTCTAAAGCTCAAACCACCTTGGTGCTAGTGTTGGGAATATCAAGTCAAGTAATCATGAATGTCAACACTGTGGTAGGAGACATCCTGGTGAGTGCTGGATGGTCACCGGGGCTTGTTTTAAATGTAGCTCCCAAGACCACTTCATTAAGGACTGTTTAGAAATGGTAACAAAAGTAACTACTCAGAGTAATAAACCGAGCAATGTACCCGCTATAAGGCGGCCTATCAGAAATGCGAAAGAGGGAGCTAGTAGCAGAGGTATAGCTCGAGATTCAGCTGCAAGATCAGAGGTCAAAGCGCCTGCAATAACTTATGCTATTTGTGCCTGGGAAGAGGCGTCATCCCTTGACTTGATCACTGGTATTTTCTCTTTTTATGATGTTAATATAGTTGCACTGATTGATCCCGGGTCCACGTATTCTTGCATTTGCATGAGATTAGTGAATGATATAAAATTGCCTATAGAGCCAACTGAATTTGTGATTAAGGTGTCAAACCCTCTAGGCAAAGTGTATTAGTTAACAAGATTTGCAAGAACTATCCATTAGTGATCTGAGTTCATTATTTCCTAGCTAATCTAATGTTATTGCCATTTGATGAGTTTGATGTTATTTTGGGCATGGATTGGCTATCAATGCATGATGCTAAAGTAAATTGTAGACAAAAGGTCATTGAATTAAAGTGTGAAAATAGTGAAAGTCTTCGGGTTGAAACAAATGTGCCCAGCGGGTTACCTACTTTAATTTCGTCTATGACTGCTCAAAAGTGTTTGAGGAACGGGTATGAAGCATATTTGGCTTATATATTGAATACGAATGAGTCTGAACTGAAAGTAGAATCGGTACCAGTGGTTTGTGAGTTCCTAGGCGTGTTCCTTGAAGAGTTGTCAGGTATACCTCCTGCTAAGGAGATAGAGTTCGCCATCAACTTGTTACCAGGGATTGCCCTGATATCAATAGACCCGTATAGAATGGCTCTAACAGAGCTAAGGGAATTGAAAGTACAGTTGCAAGAGTTGGCTGATAAGGGGTTTGTGAGACCTAATTTTTTTCGTGGGGTGCTCTCGTGTTATTTGTAAAGAAAAAGGGTGGATAGATGAGACTTTGTATTGACTATAGGCAACTCAACAAGGTGACAATAAAGAGCAAGTATCCCTTGCCAAGAATTGATGACTTACTTAATCAGCTAAAAGGAGCTACTGTATTTTCCAAAATAGACTTGAGATCGAGATACTACCAGTTGAAGGTGAAAGAGTCCGATGTGTCAAAATCTTCTCTTAGAACAAGGTATGGGCAATATGAGTTTCTCGTAATGCCTTTTGGCTTGCCTGATACCCCATCAATGTTCATGTATTTAATGAATCGAATTTTTAGACCGTATTTGGATAAGTTTGTAGTGGTCTTTATTGATGACATCTTGATCTATTCGCGTGATGAGATTGAACATGCCGAGCATTTGAGGATAGTTTTACAAATTTTACGAGATAAACAGTTGTATGCAAAATTTAGCTAAAGTGAGTTTTGGCTCAATGAAGTTGGATTTTTAGGTCACATCGTCTCGAGAGGTGGCCTTTGAGTGGATTCAAGTAAGATTTCAGCAATAGTAGATTGGAAACCGTAGAGGAATGTACCGGAAGTTAGAAGTTTTCTGGGCTTGGCTAGTTACTATTAACGTTTTGTAAAGGATTTTCAATGATCGCTTCTCCAATGACTAAGTTACTGCAAAAAGATGTTAAGTTCGAGTGGACCGAGAAGTGTCAATAAAGTTTTGAGAGATTGAAGACAGTGTTAACCGAAGCACCAATATTAGTGCAACTAGAATCTGGTAAAGAATTTGTGATCTACAGTGACACGTCTCTGAATGGTCTTGGATGTGTATTGATGCAAGAAGATAAAGTAGTAGCATATGCCTCAAGACAATTGAAGCTACATGAGAAGAACTACCCGACACACGACCTGGAATTAGTCGCTATGGCGACATCATCTATATGGTGAAAAATGTCGTATCTTCACTAATCATAAGAGTTTGAAGTACTTGATGTTACAAAAATAATTAAACCTACGGCAACGAAGGTGGCTTGAATTGATAAAAGACTATGAATTAGTGATTGACTACCATCCAGGGAAGGCGAACGTGGTTGCTGATGCCTTAAGTCAGAAATTGTTATTTGCATTGAGAGCTATGAATGTGAGATTGGACCTAACTGATGATGGTTCAATTTTGGCCGAGTTGAAAGTTGGGTCATTATTCATTCAACAAATTTGTGAAGCACAAAAAGATGATGGTGTATTACAAGCAAAAAGGTCCCTGTCTCAAAAGGGTAATGAGACAGAATTTCGGATAGATTCGAATGACTGCTTGATGTTTCGAGACAGAATTTGTGTACCGAAAAAAGGCTAAGTTGATTCAAAGTATTCTACATGAAGCTCATAATAGTTGCTTGTCTATCCATCCGGGTAGTGCAAAGATTGATCATTTGGTACATGATTTGATATGGAATTTTGTCAAGTATAATTTGTTGAATTATGACACATTTGGTATGTTTGAATGTGAATTTGGCTTGTGGTCAATTATGGTATAACTTGATATGAAATTAAGCTAAATATATTTATGGATGAGTTATGGTCATATATATACTTAAGTTAGGTATATTTGTATTTAAGATGCATGAAAATAATGATTCAAATGATAAGTTATATTGACATGGTATAAGCCAAGTATGGTATGCTTAAACATGCACATCTTTAGGTACATTTGGAATGACAATGTTCTGTATGTTTATATAAGTCTAAGTGGAGTTATGCTTTAGGTAAATATGAACTAATTGTAATAGTATAAATGTGGTCAATCTATGATGAGCTTTGAAATGGAAAATGAATTAAGTGTTGATGAATGGAATGTGTTAAGCACATATATATGTTTAGATAAATTCTATGTTTGCATTTGAGGTGCCTATATGGCATATTGGTTGTAGGAATAACTGGCCTAATAAATTGGTCTTAATATGCATGCTTTGGTATGTTTGAAAGCTTGATTATATGTGCAAATGTCTTGTAGGTGTGAGCTTGAAATGGGTGAAAGGAATGGCTTGAAATTGGCCTATTTCTTGTCCACACGGCCTAAGACACGGGCGTGTGTCTCAGCCATGTGTGACATACGGCCATTCGACACGGCCATGTGTCCCCTATAGGATTTTAAAGGTTGTATTTTGAGAGTTACACGGCCTAGCACACGGGCGTGTGGCTTGGCCGTTTGACCCAAGTCAGAGAGTTACACGGGCACGGACACGGGCTAGGACACGGCCGTGTGTCCCTACTTCGAATGTCCGCACGGCCAGAGACACGTACGTGTGTCTTAGCCATGTGAGTCACACGGCGTGGCTACACGGCCATGTGACCCCTGCAGTGTGAATTTTTCCATCTTTTTCCATAAAGTTTTAAATGTTCCTGATTTAGTCCCGAATCGTTTCTAAAGTGTTTTTAAGGCCTCGAAGGCTCGAACTAGGGACAATATGCATATGTTTGATTGGCTTTTGGAATGATTATGAAATGTTGGAAATGAATGATTTGAGTTACGTTTCTGTGGTAATGCTCCGTAATCCTATTCCGACGACGAGTGTAGGTTAAGGGTGTTACACAACAAGGCTTCCATCAATTCAATACGAAGTATTTTTCCATTATCAACGTTCCATCAACTTAACCAAAGACTTGCTTTATCATCTCAATCTTCCTCTCAATCTTCCATCTACCCAATCAGAAGCCTTCAGTGCCTTGTTCCATCATGCCAGGCTTCCATCATCTCAATTGTGCATGCATGCATGACAATGTTGTTTTTGCTTCAACTTTATGTGAACCCTAATTCAGTTGCCCTCACATAAACACCTTTCATGGGTTATCTTACACACGAACCCTAACACGATCGACCTTACCTTAATAAGAATACTAAAGTCGACACCTCTAGGGAGTAAGTTCCACAATGGTAACTTAGAAATTGGCTCCTAGAAGTGCCAATTTTGAAGTCGATCCCCTAAGATGTTGACTTCAACTATATCACTAAATAATTTCTAGACCCAACTAGTTTGCTAACTAGTTTGCTAATTAATTTTTCAACCTAATGTGTATGGTTAAGAAAGCCTTATTTTGATAATAAACTTATTAGAATGTAAAAATACTTAAAATTACTTTCTTATTAGATTATTCTTGTTATAGATTTTTTTTATAACAAAATTAGTTTATATTAATTTTGTTTCAAGTACAGAAATTTTGTTTAAATACACTAATATCAATTCTTCTTAAATTTTATTACTATATACCGTTCTTTTAAAAAAATATTTTTGACAAATTTGATTAATATACTATTTATATTAAATACAATAGTCAATAATTTATCTATTTTATTTAATGTATTAAATTAAAATATTATAATAATTTTGAATATATAATATATTTATTTAATATAAAAAATCATAAAATGAAGGGACGAAATTGACTAAAATTTTAAAAATCATAAAATAAAAATTACCCCGAAACCTCACATTATTTAAAGAACTAGAATTGAGATTTCCCTTAACATTTCAGAATTTCGACATTATTATAAACGTAAGTTACAGGCTCGATTTTTGACACTATTATAAACGTTCCCTTGATAACTTGAAACCCTAATTGGTTCATAGGTTGTAAGTAATCTCAATTGATTCATTGGATGATGTTAGCGTGCTTAGAGTGGAAATTTCAACTTTAATAATTATCTATTTCTTTACTTTTCATAGTTAGGGTTCTAAAAAATAATAGTTAAAATATGTTATAAATTCTTATATTGTTCGTAAATTTAAAATTTAATTATTTATTTTTATTTTTAAAAATTTAATCTAATTTGTTTTTCAAATTTCAAAGATCCAATTATTATTACTGATAATTTTTTTTAAATATATTGATATAACATTTTGAATAAAAAAAACTCAATTTATAGTAATATAATTAAAAAAATGATGTAATGAACATGAATTTAACAAAAATAATTTTAATAATATTAACAATTGGACTTGAATTTTAAAATTGAAAAAGTAAAAAAACTAAATTCCTAAATAGAAGTGCAGAGACTAAATTCCAAAATTATGAATAATACAGAGAATGGCATATTTTAAGCAAAAAGAAAAGCATCTGACTCAGCTCTCACCCTAACCAGCTATTAGGGGGTGAGCATTCAATCGAATCGAATCGAAACGAATGAAAAAATTTCAAGTTAATTGAGTTGACGAATCATATTTTATCATCCTAATTTGATTTGATATTTTCTCGAATCGAGTCGAGTGAAATGGAATTCGAATCGAATCGAATCGAATATATTTGTTCGAGTTAAATTTTTAAAAATAATTTTGGGTACTTATAACCGCTGTCACCCATCGTAATAAAATTTTTCCACCATAATCAATTTTTTTATTAACTTTCATCACCTCATAATTTATTTATTAATATTTTATATACGGGTTAGCTTTTTTACTGGGTTAGCTTTTTTACTTGCTTAGTTGTTTCAATTATCTTTAGATTCTTATTAATATGTATTTTGGAATTAAAAAATATATTAAAATGTAAAAATGTGACTTTTTAATAAAAGTTATTTTAAAGATAAAATATGAAATTGATACCCATATAAAATTTTAATACAAATATTTTATGGCATCATTAATAATTTAATTTTAATATAAATATTCAATATGACTAAACAATTCAATAATATAAATAATATAAAATGTAAAATTTAATTTAATAATATAAATAGTAGATATAAATAAAATTATTACTATTTATGTTTATGGGATTTTTTTTTTGGATAATTTTGATTTTTTATTTGGGAGTAAATGGTGAGAAGTAAAAGTTTAGGGGGAAAATAAAAAATTTTGGGAGTAAAAGTTTGAGAAAAAGTAAATAAGGGGAGTAAAATTTTGAAGGGAAAATATTAAAAAAAATTAGGAGGAAGGATGGTTTGGGGTAGATGGGAGGGGGGATGAGAAGAGAGTAAAAGTTTTAAGGGGAAAGTGGGAGGAAATAAAAATTTTGGGAGAAAATAAAAAGTTTTGAAGGTTTTTTAGAGTAAAATTTTGGGGAAAAATAAATAGGAGATAAATTTTGGTAGAAAATGGATTTTAGGTAGATAAGGGGTTGAGATGAAAGGGGAGTAAAAGCTTTAATGAGAAATTGGGAAGGAGTAAAAGTTTTGAAAGAAAGTAAAAATGTTTAAAAGTTTGAGGTAAAAATGTAAAATATTATAGTTTAATATTCGAATTATTCGAATTTGAAAACTCAACTCAATTCGAACTCAAAATTCAAAAAAAAATTCAAAATGACTAGAATAACTTGAATAACTCGATTCGTTTAACTCAAAATTCGAATTTTTTTTAATTTTTTCGAGTCAAATCGAGTTTTGTTCAACCCTACCAGCTATTCATAGCAGCTGCTATTGCCATCATGTTTGTTAGTCTTCGCTTCTCATAAATCGATGAATAAATGAATGTGAAGTCGACCAATAAGGAATTTATTAGCAACAATTTTGAATCTATCATAGTCTTTCACAAAAATTCCTAATGATATATCATCTCTCCGACAAAGCTAAAATTAAGAGAACAACAATCTCATCTTAGCTCTGCTCCTCATTATCTAAGACATCCTTGGCAGCAGCTGCCACCATCAACTCATCGAACTTCTCTGATTTCCCCAGCAGTATTTCAATCTACAAAATAAATTCAACTCCATGCTTTCAGCCACTGGACATTAAAGTAGGTTTAACCATTTCATGCAAATATAAGAGAGCTCTATGATTATCAATGAACCCAACTTCAAAACGTGACTATTACTATAAACGTAACTCACCAAGCCCTTCATAATAATACATTGACAAACCTGGCTCACACCCTCTATGCTAATGATTAAATTAAGCAGATTAAAATATGAAAGCACCTTTTCATACAAGTATAGATGTCCACAACTCAATATGCGTTCATATTAAGAGAATCTATTGCAACCACTAGGCCTAAAGCTTTCAGCCTGATCAACACAGCTAAATCTCATGAGTTTCATTATGGATTACAAGTGAATTTTGCAATCTTAATCCCCAAGGAGGGCTTTACAAACACATGCCAACTCCAACATAGAACACTACACAAAACAAATAACTTGTTTCATCCCATTTTTCCTATCCCACCAATTAACACAACATATTATACCTTCTCACTTTGACAACTCTAATAAAACTCCTGTTTCCAGATGTACTGAGGTAGTCTAATGTGCGCCACATGATGAATGTCTGTTACTTAAACTAGGGTGTGAGTGTCTGATACAGATATAGTTATATATTTTTCTAAATTTTTCTATGTATTTGAAGAATCTTGAAAGATCATATCCCCATATCCGGCAAGAAGAATGAAGAGTCCAAGCAACATAAACGAATGTAACTTAATATGGATTTTATTAGCAGCTTACTTTTGCTTTTTGAACTGGTCGTCCCCCTGATTCCTCTCTCATGTCAACCGTAGAAGTCATGATTTCTGGGAGATATCATGATAGTAAAAGTTAGAATTCTCAACATGAAATTAAAGATAAAAGGAATATTGATAAGGGTACGAATCTCACTTTTCTCAACAGCTAGTCCATTGTTCTTCAATATCTCAGCAATGGAAACAACTGTAGAAATAGCTGAGGACAGCATTTAAAAGCAAGTGGTAAGGAAAATTAAGGAAAAAAAAAATTAGTTAAGCACTATAATTTTTTCTAACATTCTAAGACAGGAGCGATTGGCATTGCAATACATCCATAAATTACATGCCACAAAAGATGAACACATAGCATGTCTGCATGTCAAGGTCAAGGAAAACCTTCACTTTGTTCTTTTGGTTAACAGTGCAATCATAAAGATAACGAGAACAAAACAGCATGTGAGCAACCCAGGGGCCGCCCCAAGAACCCAAAACGGTAAATTTATAGGTTTACTCCCTTTGGAATTGCAAAGTTACTAATTAGTAAAATGGTAAAATTGCAGTTTCGCCTCCGCCAATTTATAATTCAATTATGGTCCCTAAAAACCCCTGGAATATCCGTAATGTGTTAGCCATAGACAGTCGAAGCTATCAATGTAAATGACAAATCCCATCCCTGAAAAGCTAATGTAATTAAAATATTGAGAGCATTGAAAGCAAATTGCAAGTTTAATAGCCACAGAAAAATCAGCAGAATTTGGAAATACGTAACAGATGGGCATCCAAATGAAAGGGAAAGAAATTGCAAAGAAAGAATACCCATTCCAAGTGCAGAGAGTTCCACCTCATTGTATTGCTGCATGTACCTCTGCCCCAAAACAATAAAATTAAAAGCTATTATTTCTTAATGACTAAAATAAAAACCAATTGAGACTGAGCTACCCACTACTCACTGCTTGAGAATAAGAGAAAAACACCCAGAAACAACAAACAAAGTAAAGGAGAATGGAGCAAACCTTGGCGAGATTAACGTAGAAGAAGAGGGGCTTTTTGGTATTGGAGACTTGGATACGGTTCCTCTTGTTGTTGGAGGGCGATGAATCCGCGATGTTCAAGTTGTTCACTCCTTCTGTTATCCCCTCCATTCTTCTTCTTCTTCTCTGCTCAGTTCAGCTCACCTCTCGCCAACAAGGCAGAAGAGAGGGACCTGGGGTGGACCTTTATCTTCAACCCTCGAAAACCCTTTAATTTTACCCTCTTGCCTGTCCCCCGCTGTATATTGGGGGTTTTTTCCTCCTTTCACTATTCTATCATTTTGCATCACAATTCACAAACGTCATCGTTTATTCGCTTCAGGCTGGGTTTTTATTGCCTCCACTTATTTAAGAACCATTTTTATCTCTTAGGATAAGCAAAAATTAAAGTTGTCATAGTCGAATGGGACTACTTGGTTGAATTTGAAAACTCTAGCGCCAAAATCGTATCTTTGAGTGCTCAGATTAGAGTTATACCATATTTAATTGTGATCTCATTATGTGTATTTTTATAAATGAATTTAAATCGGTTTTTCGTTTTTTGTATTTTATAATGATTTGATTTTTTATTATAATTAATGGATTTTATCACTTAAAGAAATCGTCACCATAACTGGAGAAAGAGTAAACCTACCCAAAAAATAAGTATTTTGAAATTCAACATATTGATTTTACCTTTTTACTCGTCTTCGCAGCTCGTGTAGTGCACCAACCAAAATTGAAAATTGTTTATCTTGAATGTTATAAAAATTGAATTAGAGGTGGAATCGGTTAAATCTCAAAATTTCAATTATTTATCTTCAACCATTCAACAATTAAATTATTAAAATGATCTTCATTTAATCACACAATTCACAATGATAAAATATAGTTGTACTCCAATTACTATCAATACCCATAAATGTTTTTGGAAATATTAATTCACCACTTTTGACATTTTATTTTGACTATTAGGATTTGTGTATATAGTGCAGTGATTTTGTCATATTAATATTTTTCGAATGGATTAAATGAATAAAATTACCAAATGTTTGATTGATTAAATATTGATATAATTATCCTTAATGGCTTTTATATGAAAAGCAAAATGTATAAGTAAATATATGCTTCTTGATTACCTAAAGTTTAATTAATAATAAGTTACATTATATTGATATATTATAATGAGAGAAGAAATCTTATATTAGTAGGTAATCTAAATTGTTCATAGCCTGTAGAATTAGATTGAGCAAATCAAATAAATAAAGAGCTATTATGTCGTATATTATAACACTCCACACCCATCCCGATGTAAGGTATAAATGAGAGATTTTGTAACATCATATACCTAACCCGATCGCCGGGTCTGGGTATCAAATGTCTCAATTAACCCGATTTACTTACATACTTAAACAATACAAAATTATACATCCATTGCCACTATTCAACCTTATCTCCATGGGTGACAATAAAATTTCAAAATTTATACTCTTATTATATTCCTTAACATACTAGTACCAAGTCCTTACTGTCATTCTACCATATTAAGCATGAATAATTATTTACAATTTGTAACTTGAGACTTTACTAAAGATACACTTAATTAATCCCCAAGGCGTAGCCTCTAAGGGTGTCATTCTATATGCATGAAACAACTGTGACACCCCAAACTCGACTGGGACAGACCGACCCGAATTCGAAGCGTTACATTAGCCATCGAAGCAACTCTCCAGCTAACGACCACCCGACGCACACCCTAACCTTATAACACCTCATTTATGACTTAACTATCATTTATTAATGTGAAAGCAATTTGTGAACCATTTTTTAACTTTTTCTAAATATTTAAACCTAAGGTATTTTGGTCATTTTACCACCTAAGGTTAAACTATCACAATTTTATTTCTAAATGGTTCCCAACCTTCTTTTAGTCAAATTATGCAAGCCATAAAAATTTTAGCTTAATTCGAGTTCATTTACTATGTCTAATTCAAGTTTTATTATTAGGGACTAAATTGTAACTTTTACAAAATTTTGGTAAATCTTTCAAATTAAAAATTAAGAGCGTTTCTACCAAACATTAACAATTACAAGTCTAATTCTAAAATATTACCAAGTTTCCCTGTCATTAAAGGCTTCAATTAATCTAATCAAGTTTTAGGACTAAATTATAAATTAAGCAAATTAGAATACTAGATTACAAAAACCAAAAATTAAAACCCAAAAAACCCATATGCTCATGTGAAAAGATGCACGCCCGTGAGCAAACCACTGCACTTATTTTGTCAAGAATTCATTTTAATTACCCTATTTTACATTTTGTACTTATCGATTAAACGTGAAATACCTACAATTAATTATCATATTCACATATCTCCAATTTAATTTATTTATAACAAATATGCAACAATTAATCAAAATTTAACACCCAATTACACGTTTAGCAAACACCAATTAATTCACTTAAGTTACAAGCAATCCATTCGATGGTAAGCTTCAATTAAACATTGTTAGTATAAAATACATGCTTCTTACATCTTGTTATCAACCACCGTATGAACACTTATCAACTTACCATAAATCAAACATCAATTAGACATAAAATCATGTATTAAAGCAATTATAAAATCACCAAAATTAAAGTCCAAAATTTAATGCTCAATGTCCATTACAAGTAAAATAACACTAGTCCCAAAAGTATCATAATGCCCATATATAGTCTCTAAAGTTAATTTATTAAGCCATTATCAAGCCTTATTCTTGGATTGCCCTTGCACTTGCTTCTTGATTCCTTACGCTCGAAAATTCTTTGCACGAAATGTAGGGGTGTCAGCTTAAAAAGCTCAGTGAATGATAGTAAAAACATCAAGTAATTTGCACCCAATCATGCATAAATAAAAACAATTAAGCATTAAATTTTTAGTCACAACATGTTAACATTTCACCATAACATCACATGCTCAATATCACAAATAATGGTGAGTACTCACAAATCCTACGGCATGCCAACTATATCTAATAGATCCACCATGCAATGCTTCCAATATAATCATACATACAAGGCATAGAATCTATTGTTTAATCACCTAGTTTAGGATGTTAAACTGCAAGTAAAAGCATGTTGCTAAGCAATTTTAACATCAATAAAATTAAGCATAGCAAATATCATTTTCCCAATATTCATATACCAATTAGAACATCTTTATCAAATGTTCAACAAATCAATAATTCATGCTCCAAATATCAATTTATTTCATACAATTTAATCATGCTAAAAACATAATACACAACTTACCAAACCAATTGTCATGTTGCTCTTTTATAAAATAAAACCTATTGTTGCAAATCCAACCATCCAATATGCAATTATGTCATTAATAACACCAATTAGACCTTTAATTTAACACATAATCGGGCTAATTTACCAATTTGCCCTTAATATAACTCACATCCACACTTAGCTCTTTAAGCAAAAACAGGGACAAAGTATGCATTACAAACTAACAATAGCAACAAGAAACACAAAATTTGATAAAGTATATGAATCTAAATCATTGCTCTAAACTACCTTACCGATGTTGCACAACTAAGTCGAAATATTGAATTCGTCAACTAAACTCCCTTTTCATCACCTTAAACCACTTCTAATCTTCATTCCTAGTATTCAAAGTATTAATTTCATCCTTTAATCTATTTCATAATTTTTGGAAAAATCATCCATGTTCTTGATCAAATTCGAATTTCTCAAAATTGATCAAACGTGTTTGATATTTTGGTTTAAGATAAAAAAAAACCCTCCTATTAGACCTATTTTGAGCTTAGACATCCATTAATATTATGATTCCAACTCAAAATTAAAGATCCACCATTGCTAATCCTTAAGTTCAAGAAAGAAGAAATTAAAGTTGAAAATCCATTATAATCACTTTAGTTAACAAGTAATGATTGAAATCAACTTAAAAATAAGTTTAGAGATGAGGATTACCTTCAATTGAACTCAAATCATTGATTTGGAAGTTTGAATCAAAATGCTTGAAGAAACTCAAATGACTGTTTGCCCAACTTTGAAAATTATTTTGAGAGAAGAATTTTGGGAGAGAAAACGTTTAGATCTATTCTCTGATATTTGTTTATGAAAACAAGCAAAAAAAAAAAATGAGAGAAAAAGCTCTCAATTTAGGTGAAAATGGGTGAAAAGTGAGGTAGTTGCAGTGCTTTCAAACTAAAAACCCCACCTGATTTTCAAAATTTGAGGAATTTGCCATCAGGCCACTCCTCCTATTCACTTGTTCTACAAGTTGCTCCTTTCCCTTCAACATTCTGAAAATATGCTTTATTTTCTATAAAACCTCTTACACATTTCCCTTGTTTTTCAAATTAGTCCCATTTAATTAATATTTTAAATCACCCAATTAAACCCCCATTTTAAATTATTTTTAGATACCAATTTAACCCAAAATAATTATTTTTACCCAAAAATTATTTAAAACCATAAAATTAATTTTTCTAAAAATAATTTTATTTTTCAGAATATTATTTATCGATTTTTAGGTGAAATTAAGCTAACTAATTCAGAATATAAATCACTAATTAACCTGATTAATTCCCAATTTTAACTCGGAACCCCATAAACTTACCCGAAACTACTAGATTTATTTTCAAGGCCTTACAATAGCTATTGCACCCTACGCGATATTTTGGCGGTGTTTAGCTTAGTCCCTCCACATGATCCTCAATTCATTCATTTATCCTGCACCCAAGATAGTTCATTTATAAGTTCAATTGAACTTAATGAGATCTTATAAATTAGTTTTCATGGGAAACTTTTAAATTTTTAGGAAAGTAAGATTTCTTGTACAAAATTAAAACTCCCTGTGTGTTTTAGGAGTTTCCGCGGTTTGACTGGCGTTACCAATGCCCATACTTCTTCTATATAAATTGTTGGCGGACATGTCGACTGATTTAGTCCAAAGTGTACTCTTCTAGGCAATCCTTTTATGGACTTAACTTTATGCAGCTTCAATTCAAACTTCCATTTTACCTTCTTGATTTGACTAACCACAAGATAACCATATGCGCAACCATGTTGATTTGTGTCAACTACTAGCGGACATGAAGATATCTCATCATACGTCGGACTTTTTTCTAACCCTTTTCAGTCCACTCTAAACTTAATTTAGACTTACTATATTACCTTGACAATTATCTTCTTATGACTTAGCTTGTGTAAAAACCCAACTTTTAAAGAATACCCATTTAATAGTACTCTCATTGGCAGCCTTGAAATTCGAGACTTAATTGATAAATAAGCACCACTTTTCCTGTGGACTTGAACTTGCAAAACATCCCCCACAGGAACTTTTCCACTTTAGACCATTCTAGTAAGACATTCCCTATAATTGATAGTTCTTGGTGGACTAACTCTGTAACACTCCAAAATAGGGCCGAGGAGTTTTAGGGGTATTTTAGGAATTTTAGCTTTAGAGTGCTTAGAATTTTGTAGCATGGTAAATCGAGATTATATTCGACTATGGCCTATTAGCTATTAAGTCAATTTTTGAAAAATTGTTTTAAAAACCTTTAATTTTAGAAACAGGACTGATTTGTAAAAAATTCAAAATAGTAGGCATTTATGTTGCAATTTTACCAGTTTATAAAATTGAACCTATTTCCTCCCCATCAACATGTTTTCACTTTATTTTCTTTTCCCTTCATTGTGCTTACTGTCCCTTTGATTTCTTTAGCTCTCTCCACTCGATTTTGATTACCAAACTATAAGCTTTTAATTTCCCTCAACACCTAAGCCTTAAACATCCATAAAATCTCTTTAAAACACTAAAAAACTCCAAAGATTCCATCATCTTCTCTAAACGTGGGTTTTCTGTATTTGTGTTAAAACTCATCTAATCTTCCGTTGAAGGTAATATTTCAAATTCTTATGAGTTTTTTTGTGTTATTTAATCATTATAATTGAAGTATTAGCCATTGAATCACAAGTTTTTAATAAAAGTAAAAAATAGAGTCATTAATGTTGGATTTTGAGATTTTGGGTAAAAATGTGGTTTTAAATTGTTTTTCTATTAGTTCTAATGTGATTAAGAGGTTTTTAAACTTGAATTGAAGTTTCATTGATGATTTCTCTTGTTTTAATAAATTTTGTGAAAATTGCCTAAAAAATGTTAAAAAATGTTGATACCATGAACTGAGCATTTTAGTGTAATTTAAAGGTTGGGAATTAGGCATAGATGATTAATAAGATGAATATAATTCATTTTAGGTGAAAAGCTTAAGCGTAGACTGAGTTATGAGCATTTTAAGTTTGTTATGCTAATGGTTTTGAGCTACTTGGAAACTCAACTTAGGCTTTGTATTTTGGTGGGTTTGAGTGAATCCTTCGCCATTATTTGACTGTGTTTATTGTATAATTGTTGTGTGTGAAATCTTAGATTCATTAGGGCCTTCAACCAGTTAAAGAAAGAGCTAGATCGAGCTTTTGGCTTCTTGCGAAAACATTAGTGGTAAGTGTTTGGAATCACTACTTGTAGAGATGAGTCATGTGTCATTTGCGAATTTAGTAGTAGCCTAAACCCCTACCCTAAATTTCGAGTGTAAGCTTACTTGTATCTATATTTACTTGTGCTTTTGTGCTTATATGATTACGAAGCTATGCATAGTGATGAGAAGCTCATATATGTGATATGCTGATATAGAAACCGTTATGAAAAGTGAAAATGTATGCATGATATATATGTTAGATGACAGTGATAGTGTTCTGCAAAAGATACTAACATGCAGTGATAGTGCACAAATAATCGGTAAATGTTATGCATTTGATTTAAGATATTTTGGCCTTGTGATCTTGAAACCATTGGATATAGTTTGCATGCCTTATGATTGAGTACCCACCTATATGTATAGTGATTTTGGGCGTTGAAGCCCTGGGACATGTTTGGAGGGATAAGAGAATATGAGTTAAACTCCATTCAACAGGACATGTGAGGGGAAATAAAAAGAGTGTTAGCTATACTCTTCACTTTTGGGACATGTTTGACTCTATGAGTCTAAGTTTGGTGTGATGGAGATCTGTGTATCCAATGAGTGATGGTAGAGCTCACTATAGATTTCATAACTCAAGTGCCAAATTATCTTGTATATATATGTGTGTGTGTGTTTTATTATGAATTCTTTAATAAATATGTAGTTGCTATGCAAACTATCCTTATAAATGTTATGCAAATGAACTGTTAGATGAAGCATGTTAAAGTGTTACACGTTACTAAACATGAGACTCTAGTACTGTATATGTATGTGGTTTTTGTGGATGCATGACGAAATGCTTGCTTTGTGGTTGTTTCACTCATTCACTAAGCTTGTTTAAGCTTACCTACTCTTTTTAACATTTGCAGATTAGTACTGGTTTAGTATAGGTGGTGTGGTTGTCCTAGGGAATGATCTAAAAAAGACTCTTTTATTCTCATAGATGTTCTTTTAGTTAATTTTGTATTGAGAAATAAGGAAATGTGGTAGATTTCTTTAATGCTATGATTCGTTTGGATTGTTTACCGATTTTATTTTAGTTCAGTTTTGGAAGTTTGAGAGTTTATATATTTGCTTATGTTTATGAACTTTAATGATGGCTTGATCTATCTTGCTTGATCACGTTTTGACGATTTGAACTGTTAAATTTATCTATTGGATGATTGTTTATCGAAGTAAGTGATGTATGATGCTTATAATTTATTTTGGAATGATTAAATTGCACTTGTGTGCTACATTTTAATGTCTAGGGGTAGAGGTATCGATATTCAGGATTGAAAATTGATACCTCTGTGTTTTAAAACATGCAGAAAGTCAGAATAGAGATTTGGTATCGATACCTTTGCTCGAGTATTGATACTCAGGGTCAAAGTATCGGTATTTCATGACAAGTACCGATAATTGTCAAGACTTTGGGATTTAGCTGAGAAACATAATGCAAGTTTTGTATCATTTTTCTAGGTGCTATTGATACCATATAGAGAAAATATCGATACCTTCATGTTAGTATCAATACCTATGAACACATTTTGTAAATTTTACTAAATGGACCTTATGCACAGTAACACTCGTTTTTAGGATTATTTTTTATATGGTTTGTACGTAACATTGATAACTAACAAGTATAATTGACTTAAACTTATACGAATCTTAAAATAAAATATACTTCGTTTAAAATGAACCTTTACTTATTGTATATGACATGAGACAGTGATGTGGCATCTCGTATTCAGGCTTGGCGACCAGGTTGGGTATAAGGTGTTACAAACTCTTTCTTGGGTTTCCCTTGGTAGAATTTTATCACGTGTGAATATGATATGCGAATTGTGCAAGTATACACATCGAATCAAGTAATAAAGTGATGAGTGAGTATCGTTCCCACGAGGATCGAATTGAGGCACAAAAGTGGTCAAGTTACCATAATATAAAATATAATTAATGCTATGGTAAAGCTTTTGTAAGTATGCAATGGAAATTAAAGGAATAATTATGTGTGCAAAATGTGTGTTGACTAATACTGGAAAATGCTAAGGCAAAGCAAAAGTAAAAATGTAATGGCAATTATGGGAATGATGACTTGGCTATTAATAGTAAATGAACAGATAAACAACTAAGTATGCTATGATAAATATTATATGGAAAAATTTAAGTGTTATGGGATGTTGCGTAGGAAGGTCAGAATTACTAAGAATCTACTTTTCCTGTCAGCAATGCGTCAGCAAAATCATACTTAACCTACCGCTCAAAAGAGTTCGAAGGTGGCTTGCTTCTTGAAAGCAGAAACCTTAAGCTACCTTGCTTGAATCTATAGCCGTTTAATATGGTACCCTACACTGTTTCCTTCTACATGAATGCTACTCTATGTCTAGAGTATACTACAAGTATCTATCGAGTAATTGCTCATATCATTCAACCACAATTTAACTAATCTAACCTTTTCAAACTTTAGATTAATTTAAGGGTATGTTGCATAGTCGACTATGTCTAGGGATTGCTCACATACATTTTAGAGAATAAAACAATTGAATGAAATAGTAAAATAATTCAGATTTATACTACAGCTATTAAAGACAGTTTGTAACAGCTAGTTTTTAGTGAAATTAGAACAGTGGTTTCAGGACTACAAGTTCGATGTGGAAATATTTATTTTGTTATTATTTTATTTTAATGCTTTAGTAGGTTAGCAAGGTCATATAAAAATTTCGTTAAGAAATTTCGACGTTTGCATGCTTAATTTAGTGAAAATGACTAAATCGAAAAAAATGCAAAATTAGAGTTCTATAAGCTAAAGGTACTAAATGGCTATGAAATTAAATAGTTAAAGGATTTATGTGGTAATTATACCATTGTTAATATGAGTGGACAATTATGGACATTAAACATGTTATTTTAAAGGTTAATAAGAAGGTTAATTATGTAATTCATTAATTAAGTATAGTAAAATAATGGAAAAAATATATCATCTTTATTTTTTGTTCATCTTCTACCGAAAATAGAGTTAGGAAACTCCATTGAAGGAGCTTAAACATTCGGCTACTCAAGTCCCTTGTATGGTATGGTTTTTTTATCTCTTTTTTAATGATTTTTATGTTTTCGAGGTCGTTATAGCTTAATCTAGCTAGCCTAGGGATGGATTTGCAAAACTATTAAAGAGTTAGGGTTTCACTATTGATGAATGTGTATGTGTTTTGATGTTTGATGGAAGAAAATGAATCTTTATTGTTAGTTAAACAACATTTGTTAAATGATTTTTAGTAAAAATGTTAAATAGGGATTAAATTGAGAAAAGTGAAATTTATGTGCTGAAATATATGAATTAATGAAAAATGTGGCCTGTTATAAACTTGTATGAAATTCGGCTAGCATGGGTGCGGATTAAATTGCATGAATTTGCAGTTTTATGAGCTAGGGACTAAATTGTAAAGAAGTCAAAAGTATAGGGGTAAAATATAATTTTTTCATAATATAATTTTAGGTTGAATTGAATAGAATGATGATTAAAGTAGTTAAATTTCAATACATAGATCTAGAAAACCTAAGTTTAGAATTAGATCGGGGTAAAGACAATGTAGTGGATTAACTGATCGATTGTCTTCGTACTAATTGGAGGTAAGTTGGTATGTTTAGTAAGGATTAAATTATATGTGTTTAAATGATTAATTGGTATAATTGTGATGATATGAAACCACAGAAATTCTCGACGAGATACTGGCAATTATACAGATCCCGGTTGAACCTTAGGAATAGATAGGATACAGATGACATGTCATTAGGGGTTACTGCATTATGGGTGTTGGTCATATACATTCTACTGGTGGCTGAGTTTTTCGACATGTGTTGCGGTTGCTCGTCAGCTTGTGTGAGCAGCACCGTGTAGTTACGTTTTGACCATCAACTTGTGTGAGCAAACCTAGTGATTGCTCGAGAATGAACATCTATATGAGATATGAGATAGAGGTGGTTTTGACCACGTATTGGCACTTAGTGTGCAAGATTCCCAAGTATCTGATATTATTTCAAATAGTTTAATGAGCATAGTGCTGATACAAAAGTGTATGAGTTTGATATGAACCAGTACTGGTATGTATGTGAACCATGTGAGAATTGAATCTATCAGATTTGTGAATCCATGTCTAACCATGTGGATGAATTTTTGTTAGGCTTATGAATCAAGTTAAGTTGCATTATGTTATGTTTAATTATTAATTAAATGGTAAGTTGAGTTTTAAATTATATAAACTTACTAAGCTTAATTGCTTACTCTGTTTACTTTTTTTGTGTTTTATAGTGATTCAGAAGATCGCTCAAATTGGAAGTTATCAGAGATCTCCTCATACTATTCAGTGGCTGTTTTTGGTACTTATGAATGATGTATTTTGGTTATATGGCATGTATAGGTCTTTTGGCTAATGAGAGCCTATGTGTTTTGGTTATGTAATTGGTCATTTAAATGTGGCTTGATTTGGCATATGTTGGTATGTATATATATGTGTGTGGTTAGCTTCATCTTGTATGGTTTATAGTTGCCATGAGAATGCTTTGATTGTGCATTAGTAGATTGGTATATAATAGATGAATTTGGTAAATGGTAAGCTTGTTATGTATAGCAAGATAGTGCATATATACATTTGACCATTTAGGTAGTTTTGGAAGTGATATTGGTATGCTTTTAAATGGTTAAAGTGAGATGTTTATGAGCATTGTGGTTGTTGGTATTGAAATTACATGAATTAGACTTAATTGTGGTTCGTTTGAATGCCTATTGATGTTATGGTCATATGCTATTTGAAGTGTTTAGGTTTATGCTAATTTTGGTGAGGAATATGGCTTCGAACATAGTCCATTTTTGTCCATACAGGTAGAGGCATGGGCGTATGTCTTAGCCGTGTCTCTAACACGATCGCATGTCCCTTGTTGCCACTTTAGAAAACAAGTCAGTGAGTTACACGGGTTGGTCACACGAGCATGTGATTATCAGTTAGTTATATGGGGTTGGACATACGTTGAGACATGGCCATATGATCCCATTTCGAATGCCCACACGGCCTGAGACACTAGCGTGTCTCTTGACCGTGTGAGACACGCAGCCTGAGCATACGGATGTGTGTCCCCTGTATTTTGAAAATTTTTATTATTTTCCCAAAATTTCCTTAAGTTCACGTTTAAGTCCCGAATTGTTTTTAATGCTTGTTTTGGGCCTCAAGGGCTCGTGTTAGGGACTATATGACTGAACTTTAATGACTTCTATTTGGATATGTGAATTGAACATGAATTGTATGAGTGTTTAAGTGATAATTTTGGTAATGCTCTATAACCCTATTCTAGTGACGGATACGGGTTAAGAGTGTTACATTTGATGGTATCAGAGCTACGGTTTAGTCTATTCTAGGACTAACGTAGCGTATGTGAGTCTAGCTATACATGCCATATTTAACCTGTGATAGTGTGATATCTCCTAGCATTTTTTAAATTATGTTTTCATATAGTAATGGATTCCAATCAAGCAAACTCCGATGATGTAGAAAGTAATAGTAGAGCCGTCTGGTTCGAGTGCCATGTTTGAGGGTCATGAAGAAGAGGCCAAGGAAACCTTCTTCCAGATGATGAATGAGTGGTTCATGAGTATGTCCAAACAAATTCGGCTGCTCAGCAACCTCTACCTCTACCTATTCCCCAACTGATCTCCGCAGCTCCTCAAGGTTTGGAACTTTTGCACATGAATAAGCCACCTGTTGATAAAATTTGAAAGTATGGGGCCGAAGAGTTTAGAGCTACAGTTGATGATGATCCTAAGAGAGCTGAGTTTTGGCTTGAGAATATGATTCGGGTTTTTGATGAATTATCTTATACACTAACGAAATGTGTTAAATGCACCGTATTGCTTTTGAAAGATGCTGCATACTAGTGGTAGAAGACTTTAATATCTGTAGTGCCGAGAGACTGGGTCACATAGGAATTCTTTCAAGTATATTTTAGAAAGAAGTATATAAGTTAGCTGTTTCTTGATCAAAAGCGCAAAGAATTTCAAGAGCTGAAATAAGGTCATATGACCATATCTGAATATGAAAGAGAATTCATGAGATTGAGCAAGTATGCCTGAGAGTGCATTCGAACCGAAGAGATTTTGTGTAAACGATTTGAAGATGGGTTGAATGAAGATATCAAGCTTTTAGTCGGGATATTTTAATTGAAAGAATGTGTTGTTTTGGTAGATAGAGCACCCAAAGCTGAGGAGCTTAGTAAAGAAAAGAGAAAAGCCGATTTTGAGGCTAAAGATTTAAGAAAGAGGTCAATGGGTAAATCCTATCATTCCTTGTCAAAGAAATCAAAAGGATTTTCATAACTGTTCGATTGCTTCAGTGGGATATTCTAACAGAGATCGTGAAAAACAACACGCAAGTACAAAAACTCAAGCCACTTCAGTAGCAAGTGTAGTCAAGGTAAACAAATCGGAGTGTCAACAATGTGGAAGACGTCATTTTGGAGATTGTTGGATGAATAATAATGCTTGTTTCAGATGTGGCTTACAAGAGCATTTTATTCGTGATTATCCTGAGTTACCTGAGAAAGATAAACTTCTGATTACAATGCCAAGTAATACAGCTACTAGAGGGAGACCACCTTGAAATACTAAAAATGTGAATAGTAGCAAAGGTGCAACAAAGGATTCTGCTGTGAGATCCGAGGTACGAGCACCAGCCAGAGCTTATGCAATTCGAGCTCGTGAGGATCCATCAGCACTAGATGTTATCACCGATAATTTTTCTCTTTATGACACTGATGTAATGCTTTGATTGATCCCAGATCTACCCATTCATATATCTATACGAATTTAGTGTCTAGTAAGAGTTTACCAGTTGAGTCCACTAAATTTGTGATTAAAGTATCGAACCCCTTAGGCCAGTATCTCCTAGTTGATAAAGTTTGCAAGAATTGTCCTTTGATGACTTGGGGTTACTATTTTCTGGTTGATTTGATGCTTTTATCATTTAATGAATTCGATATGATTCTAGGTATGGATTGGTTGACTCTGCATGATGCTGTTGTAAACTGTAGAAGAAAGACTATTGAGTTGAAATGTCAGAATAGTGAAATTATTCGTATTGAATCTAATGATTCGAGTAGATTGCCTATTGTGATATCGGTTATGCTGGCTTAGAAATATGTAAGAAAGGGTTGTAATGCTTACCTTGTATATGTACTGGATACAAAAGTGCCTGAGTCGAAGATTGAATCAGTGCCAGTGGTTTGTGAATATCCAAATGTGTTTCCAGAAGAGTTACCCTGGTTGCCACCAGTCAGAGAGGTTGAATTTGGTATTGAGTTAGTACCGGGAACATCACTAATATCAATAGCTATGTATAGAATGGCTCCTATAGAGTTGAAAAAGTTGAAAGCTTAGTTGCAAGAGTTAACAGATAGAGGTTTTGCATGACAGAGTTTTTTGCCCTAGGGTGCACCAGTTTTGTTTGTATAGAAGTAAGATTGATCAATGAGATTGTGTATTGATTATTGACAACTCAACAAATTTACGATCAAGAATAAGTATCCGCTGTCGAGAATTGATGATTTATTTGATCAGTTGAAAGGAGCAACAATATTTTCTAAGATTGATTTGCGTTCTGGTTATTATCAGTTGTGAGTTAAAGATTTTGATGTGCCGAAAACTACATTCAGAACTAGGTACTGACACTATGAATTTCGCATTATGCCATTTGGGTTAACTAACGCTCCTACAGTATTTATGAACTTAATGAATAGAATCTACAGACTGTATTTAGATAGATTTGTTGTATTCATTGATGACATTCTGATCTATTCTCGAAATGAGTCAGAGCATGCAGACTGTATAAACAATTATTTGCTAAATTCCACAAATGCGGGTTTTGGCTTTGAGAAGTTGGGTTTTTGGGACACATTGTATCAGCGAAAAGCATCCGAGTTTATTCGAGTAAGATTTTAGTAATTATTGATTGGAAATCGCCAAGAAACATATCCAAAGTTAGAAATTTTTTGGGATGAGCTGGCTATTATCGAAGATTTGTTAAAGAGTTTTCAATGATAGCTACACCGATAACTCATTTATTGTAGAAAGATGCAAAATTTGAGTGGTTTGAGAAATTGTCAATAGAGTTTTGATTAGTTAAACTATTAACCAAATCACCAGTTTTAGTTCAGCCCTAGTCGAGTAAAGAATTTGTAATTTATAATGATGCATCATTGAACAATTTGGGATATGTTCTAATGCAAGAAAGAAAAGTGATAGCTCATGCTTTTAGACAGTTGGAGCCGCATGAAAAGAATTATCCAACACATGACTTAGAGTTAGCTGCTATTGTGTTTGTGTTGAAAATTTGGGGACACTATTTATTCGGTGAAAAATGCCACATATTTACCGATCACAAGAGTTTGAAGTATCTAATGTCACAGAAATATCTGAATTTGAGTTAATGAAGATAGCTCAAACTGTTGAAAGATTATGAGTTAGTCATTGATTACTATCCGAGGAAAACGAATATAGTCATAGATGCTTTGAGTAGAAAATCTTTATTTGCTTTGAAAGTGTTGAATACACAATTAAATTTGTCTGATGATAGTTCAATTTTAGCTAAGTTAAAAGCTAAACTGATGTTTCTCTAGCAAATTTGTGAAGCTAAAAAATGTGACAATGAGTTGAAAGCTAAACGATTACAGTGTGAGTCGACTTCTAATTCAGAATTTCATATTGGAATCGATGATTGCTTATTGTTTCGAGGTAGAGTTTGCATGCCGAGGAATCTTGAGCTTATACAAAAAATCTTGCAAGAAGCTTAAAATGGCAGCCTGTTTGTTCATCTGGGGAGTAACAATATGTACAATGATTTGAGATAGTTGTACTGATGGTCGGGTATAAAACATGACATTTTTGACTTTGTGTCCAAATGTCTGATTTGTCAGCAAGTTAAAGCTGAACATCAAGTACCTTCAGGACTTTTACAGCCAATGATGATACCTGAATGGAAGTGGGATAGAGTTATGATGGATTTCATATTAGGATTACACCTATCTCCAAAAAAGAAAGATGCTATATGGGTTATTATTGACCATTTGATGAAATCTGTGCACTTTATTCCTATACGTACAGGCTTTTCACTTGACAAATTAGCTGAATTGTACTTGTCTAGAATTGTCAGATTACACGGGATACCAATCTCTATTATTTTAGATAAGGATCGATGGTTTACATATCAATTTTGGAACAAGTTGCAAGAAGTTTTGGGTACACAGTTGCATTTTAGCACTGCATTTCATCCTCAAACAGATGGTCAGTCTAAGAGAGTGATTCAGATTCTCGAAGATATGCTTCGTTGCTGTGTTTTAGAGTTTGAAGGCAGCTGGGAAAAATATTTATTGTTGGTTGAATTTGTGTATAATAACAATTATCAGTCAAGCATAAAGATGGCACTGGATGAAGCTTTATATGGTTGTAAATGCCGAACTTCAAGTATGTAGCAAAGTGCTTGATTTGTTAGCAAGTAAAAGTGGAACACCAACTACCTTCCGGGTTATTACAGCCTATCATGGTACCCAAGTGGAAATGGGATCGTATTACCATGGTTTCGTGACATGTTTGCCATTGTCACCGAAAAAGAAAGATACCGTTTGGGTTGTGGTTGATAAGCTTACGAAGTCAGCTCATTCTATACCAGTGCGTATAGATTATTCGCTTGACAAGTTGGCTGACTTATATATTTATGAGATTGTTAGACTGCACGGAGTACCATTATCGATCATTTAGGATACAGATTCGAGATTTACGTCACGATTTTGGAAAAAGTTGCAAGAAGCCTTAGGCACAATGTTAAACTTTAGTACTACTTTCCATCCACAGACCAATGGTCAGTTGGAGAGAGTAATACAAATACTCGAGGATATGCTCAAATGTTGTGTATTGAAATTTCAAGGCAGTTGGGAAAAGTACCTACCTTTGTTAGAGTTTGCCTACAACAGCAATTTTCAATTGAGTTTGGAATGGCACCTTATAAGGCATTGTATGGGCGTAAGTACCGAACGCCTTTGTAATTGACTGAACTCAAGGAAAATCAGATTCATGGGATTGATTTAGTCAAGGAAACCGAAGAGAAAGTAAAACTGATTTGAGACTATTTGAAAGTTGCTTCTGATAGACAAAAGTCGTATGCTGATATGAAATGAAAAGAGATAAAGTTCCAAGTCAGGGATAAAGTGTTCTTGAAAGTATCTTCATGGTAGAAAGTTCTCAGATTTGGCCGAAAGGGCAAACTAAGTCCGCCTTTCATCGAACCGTACGAGATCACTGAAAAGATAAGACCAGTAGCTTATTGGTTAGCTTTACCATTTGAGTTGGAAAGGATTCATGGTGTATTTTACGTGTCTATGTTATGACGCTACCGATCAAACCCTTTCCATGTGATTATCTCGAAGAGGTTGAGATTCAACCGGACATGACATATGTTGAAGAACCGATTAAAGATTTTTACTCGAGAAGTCAAACAGTTATGAAACAAAAGTATAGCCCTCGTGAAAGTACCATGGCAAAGACATGGGGTAGAAGAGGCTACATGGGAGCTTGAGGAAACCATGAGAAATCAATATCCAAACCTATTTACCGGTCAGATTTTTGGGGACGAAAATCCCTAAGGGGGAGAATTGTAACAGCTCGAATTAGGGCCTAGTAAGAATAGTGGTTTTGAGACCACAAATTTGAAGTAGAATATTATATTTCATGATTATTTTAAATTTTATGATATGATTGCATGATAGTGAGAAAATTCCATGAATGAATTTTTATGAGATAATGATTAATTTATCCTTTAGGACTAAATTGCAAAAGTTTCAAAATATGAGTTTATAGAAGATTTAAGGATGAAATGGCATTAGAAAATTTATTAGAGGGCCTTATTTAGCAATTAGACCATTTATTTGCATGATGGAAAAAAATGCCCAAGGAAGGGAAAAGTTTTAAAGAAAGGCCATGAGGGCATTTTGGTCATTTGGTAAATTAATGATATAAAAAGGGAAAATAAGTCAAAAATGTGTTCATCTTCTTCCTCTAAGTGTCGAAAATTGAAGGGTTTCCATCGCTAGAGTTTCTTTCATTTTTAAGCTCAAAAGTAAGTGCAATCTAGCCCCGCTTTTAATGTTCTTCGTAGTTTTGAAATCCTCATAACTTGATTAAGCTATTTCTACCACTAATTTAAGCTAGGGTTTATGTTTAAAATTATACCCATGCATGACATGCATGTATTTTGATGTCTAGTGGTAGAATATGAAGGTTTAAAGTGTAGTAAACATCTTTTACTAGATGATTTTTCATGAAAAACCTAATAGGGACCAAATTGTAAAGGTTGTAAAAGTAGTAGTAAAAGTTTGAATTGATGAGAAATGTGGGCTATTATAAGTTCACATAAGGTTCGGCTAGGCTTGGGTAACCAAGAAAATAAGTGCATTTCATTTTACGAGCCTAGGGACCATTTTGCAAATATGTAAAAGTTGAATTATGGGCTATTTTGCCAATGTGATTATTAAATAAGCTTAATTTGTCATTATAGATCAAGAAACACGAAGCCTGGATCAAAATTGGGGAAAGAATGAGATGTGGTGGATTAAATTGCATATTCACCCGCATTTTGGATTCGAGGTACGTTATGTGTGATAAATTAGCATTATGTATTATGAAAATAATGTTATAACATTGTATGAAATTTATGTTATTTCCATTAAATTTATTGATGTGATCTTTATAAAGAAATGATGAAGTCATTATAGAGAAATCCCGGTTAAATTTTAAGGATATGAAAGATACCGCAGTCATGACATGAGATTTAGAAGGTCTCGTGTAAAACCATGTTTACGACATGGCATTGGCACTGAATTGAGATGCCATGTAAGACCATGTTTGGGACATGGCGTCGGCTCCGAGACGAGATTTAGATCCCCTGTAAGAACATGACTAGAACAGGGCGTTGGCATCTAAGAGTGATCTCATATAAGACCATGTTTGGGACATGACACCGACATTAGTTTATGATCTCGTGTAAGACCATGTCTAGGACATGGCATCGACATCGATATGAGATCCTGTGTAAAACCATATCTGGGATATGGCTTCGGCATTGACATGTGATCCCATGTAAGACCATATCTGGGATATGGCATTGGCATCTTACCATGAGAATGACATTTTGAATATCCTTTGGTATTCCAAGTAATTTAACAGGAAAAGTATTTAAGTTGATGAATATAATGAGAAAAACTAAAGTTATATGATGAGTGATACAGGTGCACATGAGTGATTCACGAGAAAAAGAAAACGAAATGATATGAATATGTCAGTAAGAAAGATATACAGGTGCACATGAAATTCATGAAAGATATACTGTCGAAGGAGCACAGATTGGGAGAATTTGTGACTGTTGCTCTCATTGAAGGGTGGACAGCAATGTTGATGAATAAGTTGCCTCCAAAGTTAAAGGACCCAAGGAGTTTCACTATCCCATGTTCAATTGGAAATCATTATGTTGGCAAGGTGTTATGTGATTTAGGGGTAATTAAAAATCTAATGCATCTATCTAATTTCAGGAAGTTAGGAATTGGGAAGGCAAGACCTATAACAATCACGATGTAGCTAGCTGACCCATCTTACGCCCATCCAGAAGGTAAAATTGAAGATTTATTGGTAAGGGTGGATAAATTTATCTTTCTTTCAGATTTTCTTATTTTAGAATGTGAAGCTAAACATGATGTACCACTTTTTCTTGGAAGACTGTTTTTTGCTGCTGACAGGACCCTAATTGATGTGTAGAACCATGAGAGTGGATGATCAACAATTTACTCTTAATGTGTTTGATGCATTAAAATGCGTGGGTGAGAATAAGGAATGTCACACCATTGACTAGATAGAAACAACTGTGGACAAATTCACAAAATTTTGCTACAATAATTCTGATAGTGAAGACGATTTAATAGAGCAAGGTGAAACAATAAGTTTTGAAGAGCTTGGTGAATTTATGGAAGCCCAATAGATAGTGGATAGGCTAGGGAAGAAAATTGAATCCCTGGATTTATCAGATCGATCTTTTAAGCCTTCTAAACCATTTGTAGAGGAATCTCCTGTACTAGAGTTAAAGTGTAATAGCCTGGTTTAGACCCTAATCGGAACGAGTGGTTTTGGGACCACTTAACTGATTTAAAATATTAATTTTATTATTTTAATAATGTTTACAGCATGATAGTATTTTGGTGTGAAAGTTTTGTATAGAAATTTTACTGTTTAATTAGCTAATTTGGTAAAAAGGACTAAATCGTAGAAAGTGATAAATATGTGTTCCATTCCATAAGTGGCTTAAATGATTATGGCTTTATTATTGGAAGGCCTTAAGTTGATATTAGACGATATTTAATGGAAGATTACATGAATGGCCATGAAATGAAAGTTTAAAAAATGGTTTTAATTATGGGTAAAATTGTCATTTATTAATTAAATTACATTTAATTAAAACAAAGCCAAAATAAGCTTTATTTTATCATCTTAGCTGAATATCAAGTGAAAAAGAAGCTTACCTTGTGATTTTAGGGTTCGGCTATATTGGTCTTTGATTAAGGTATGTATTGAACTTGGTTTTTGATAATTTTTACGTTTTTGAGATCGTTTTTTAGTATTCTACAAAGCCCATGCCCTAATTTTTGAAATTGATGATGTTTTAAAAATGTGCCATTGTTGAATACATGTCTATTTTGATATTTCTTGATGAATTATTAATGGTTGTTTATAGATATACAAGTTTTATAAAGTAATTTTTGACAAAATTGAGTATTTGGGATTAAATTGAAAAAGATAGAATTTTTGTGGTTAGAAATGTGATTAAATGAAAGATATGGGCTTATATGGACAACAAGAGTATTCAGTTATAGTGAATTTTAGTTTAAAATGTGTAATTCGTTATATTGTGTTTTAAGGGCTAAATTCTCAAATTATGAAAATACAAGGGCTATTTTGCAAAATGACTAAAATACATGTATTTGGACTAAATTGAATGTGTTGGTGAATAATGGAGTTAAATTTGAATTAATATAGATCAAGATAAACCAATTACGAAATTTGATCGGGGGAAACAAAAGGTAGACAAGTAGATATCGGGTAGACGAGCTAAATCGAGGTAAGTTCGTATAATTAGAAACGAACTTGTATTATATTTATAATTGCTAATTTCAATATTATATGAATGTATAATGAATTATGAAATCAAATTGTCTATTGAATACATGTTGGGTTTCATATTGTATAAATGGATTTAGGATGTAATGAATTGAAATGCTTATTGGTTACATGTTCAATTTGATTACCGAGTCCCGTTTGAACCGTAGAAAGTCGTAGGATGCAAGTGACATGTCACTAGGGCTACAGGTTGGTTGGGCTCCTGCATTTGTTGTAGACTCACCACAGCTCATGAGCTTACATGTTCAGCCTTCGAGCTTACTGTTCAACTTTCGAGCTTACCATTCAGCCTTCAGGCTTACCATTACCGGCTCAGGAGGATAACACTGTACATGGCTCGAAAGAGCATACATGATGAATTGATAGATTATCGATTATACACTGTGTATCACTCGAGTATCCCTCGATGTTTTCAAAGGTTCAATGGCCATTATATCGAAGTGAATACAGGTTATAAATGACACAAGATGTATAAGATTATTTGATACGAGGGGTATATGATTTTAGGGTAAATGATATATGAACTACATGAATGGTATGAATTATATGTTACAAGTATAAGAATACAAGTTATATCATACATGTTTTATATGTTATTTGAGATATGTGAAATGTTTGATAAATGGTTACATGGTTATATGATCTTATTTATATGATCACTTGATGAATAAATGAATTGATTCATGAATTATAAGTACAAGGATGTTATATGTTTTTTCACCTTTTGAATAGATGAATACATGATTGCTATGTTACTAACATGTGGTTGAATCATCTGAATAGGCAATGTGAGCATATAAGTTGGTTTATATTGCTTTAAATGCTGATTGATATTTTGGTAAGCTTGTTTCTATATTATACGGGCTTCTTTAAAAGCTTACTCTGGTTATTTTTCCCGTGTTTTATAGATTTCAAAAGCTAGCTCGAGTTTGGACAAAGTCAGAGATTGCAATCGCACTATCCAAGAAACTTTCGGTATTTTTGGATTTTTGTAAATATTGTAAATATGGCATGTATAAGCTAGTTTATAAGTTGATGTATATAGATATCTATGTGTTTGAATGGATGTGAATTTTGATACTTATCCAAGCTATGTGATGTGCCTTGGAATAGTTATGGTTGACTTGTTATGAAGTATTAAATGATATGTCCTTCATATATAATGTTTTGATAAGTGGTATTTGGTATTTATAGATGATGGTTATAAGGTAAGTTTTTTAAGAGTGAATGAAATGGTCATTTTGGCATATGTTTACTTGAGAGTTGGTAAGGTTTTGAAATGGATGAGATTAGTATATGGAATGTAAGTGTTTGATTAGTAAATGGATTCTTGAAATGTATTTGTGTTTGTGTCAATTATATGACATGGAATTGGTTATTTTGAAATGGTTTATTTGATGTTGAATTGGCTGAATTGGGTTGCTCATTTGGCATATGAAATTATTGTAAATTGATGCTTATAGGTATATGATCCTTTGGGTGTGAAAATGGCTTGTACCTAGCCTATTTTGTGCCACACGGCTAGAGCATAAAGGCGTGTGACTCAACCGTGTGACCCCTGTATTATAATTAAACTGGTCAGTATGCCACACGGGCTAGACACACAGCCGTGTCTTGTACTCGTGGGCGCAAGTCAGTAGCTTACTAATTTTCACACGGCTTAAACACATGGGCGTGTCTTGTGGCCGTGTGCACAAGTCAGCATGTATGCCCTGTTTTGCCACAGTCTGGACACACGGACGTGTCTGGTGACCGTATGAGGTACATGGCCTAGGCACGTGGCCATGTGACCCTATTCCGAAAATTTTCTTATGTTTCCTTACATCTTTTATGTGTATTCAAATTGGTCCCTTTTGTATTAACAGAGTTTTATATGTATGATTAAAGTATGATTTGTCTATGAATGATTGAAAAGCTATTAGATTATGTTATTATATGTTATATGTTTGATGTTATATTGTTTTGATCTGAGTCACAAGTCCGGTAATGCCCTTACCTATTCCGGCGACGGTTATGGGATAGGGGTGTTATATTTTATTGGTATCAGAGCTATGTTTTAGTTAATTCTAGGACTACCGTATAGTATATGAGTCTAGCTATACATGCCATATACGTAATTGTGATAGTGCGATATCTCCTGACATCTTCTGAATTATGTTTTGTACAGTAAATGGATCCAAATCGAGCAATAGCCGACGATATTGAAAGTAATGCACTAGCTCTAGCTTAAGGGGCTATGCCTTCTGAATCGAGCCCTGCTACGGGTAGTCGGAGAGAAGCTAAATAGGCTTTCTTCCAAATGATGTCTGAATGGTTTTCTGAATTTGTGTGAGCAAACCTGGCTGCTCCATAACCTCTACCCCCTCCGGTTCCCCAACTAAACCCTAAAATTATACGAGGTACCGATCCTTTAAGATTGAATATACCACCTGTTGATAAGATACATAAATACGGGGCTGAAGAATTCAGAGCTTCAGCCAGTGATGATGCTGAGAGGGCCGAGTTCTGGCTTGAAAATACGATCAGTGTTTTCAATGAACTATCTTGCACACTGGAAGAATGTTTGAAATGTGCTATTTCACTATTACGAGATGCAGCGTATCAGTGGTGGAATACTCTAATATTAGTTGTTCCCCGAGAACGAGTTACTTGGGATTTCTTTCAGGCTGAATTCCAGAAGAAATATATTAGCCAGCGATTTATTGACCAGAAAAGAAAAGAGTTCCTTGATCTAAAATAGGGCCGTATAACAGTAACCGAATATGAAAGAAAGTTCGTATGACTCAATAAGTATGCTCGTGAGTGTATTTCTACCGAAGCTATAATGTGTAAATGGTTTGAGGATCGATTGAATGAAGATATTCGATTGTTAGTAGGGATTCTCGAGCTGAAAGAGTTTGTTGTTCTGGTTGATAGGGCTTGTAAAGTTGAGGAACTTGCTAAAGAGAAACGAAAAGCTGATTTTGAATCAAGAGAGTCTAGAAAGGGATTTGCGAATAAGTCGCATCAGTGCAGATCAAAGAAATCTAAAGACTTTTATCCCCGTTCCACTACATCTGCGGGTGTAACAATCAGAGATAGAGATGCAAGATCATTTAATCTGAAGCCCCAGACAACATTTGTTGCTATTGTGGGTAGTGTGAGAAATTCGGGACCTGATTGTAAGCATTTTAATCAAAAACACTTTGGTGAATGCCAATTGAAAAGTGGAGCATGTTTCAGATGTGGGTCACTAGATCATTATCTCCGAGACTGTCTAGAGAGATCTACTACTGTTAAAGAGCATTCCGTAAAAGTTAGCAATCCTATTACTAGAGGTAGACCACCTCGAAATGCTGGGAATCAGAGCGAAATCGCACTGCTACATGAGATTCAAATGTTAGATCTGAGACACGTGCTCCTGCTCGAGCCTATGCCATACGTGCACGCGAGGAAGTCTCGTCGCCTGATGTCATTATCGATACTTTTTCTCTTTTTAACACTGATATAGTTGCGTTAATAGATCTTGGATCAACTCATTCATATATGTAATATCCTGAATTAGGGCCTAATCGGAATAGTGGTTTTGTGACTATAAATCCGAGATAGAAATAATTATTTTATAATTATTTTGAGGTTTATGATATGATTACATGATTGTGTGAAAATTTCGTGAAGAAATTCCATGCGTAAAGTGCTTAATTTGAAATTAAGGACTAAATCAAATAAGTTGCAAAATTTGCATTCTAGAAGTTTTTAGTATGAAATTGCTTTGGGATATTAATTAGGAGGCCTTAAATAGCAATTTGACCAATTTCTAAAATTTTGGACAAAAATGGGCTTGTACATGAAAAATTACAAAGAAAGACATTAAGGGCATTTTTGTCAAATGGTAAAGGTGTTAAATTGAAATGTGTTTTATATATATTTTTATGGTTTACACTTTTATGAAATTATTTTTTTAAAAAAATTTCGTACGAAAATTTTGACGTTTGGGCACTCAATTTAGTCAAAAGGACTAAATTGTAAAAAGTGCAAAAGTTGAGTTCTATATGTTAGAGGTGTCCAATTGTTATGAAAATCTAAATTGGAGGTCCTTAAATGGTAATTAGACCATTGGTTAATTTATTGGACAAAAATGGACATGAAATGGGTGGAAAAAAATATTTTTAAGCTGGGGCATTTTGGTCATTTAGTGATTAAATGAATTAAAAATCAAATTAAAAGCCAATTTTTGCACATCTTCTTCCTCAAGGCCGAAAATAGCATGGAGAAACCATGGCTAGGGTTTTTCAAGCTTCCAAGCTCGATTGTAAGTCCGTTCTAGCCCCGTTTTTAATGATTTTTACGTTTTTGAGATCCCGGTAGCTCAGTATAGCTTATGATAGCAATATTTTGAGTTAGGGTTCATATTTGGAAAAATTCCCTTAGGTAAAATTTGTGTATTTTTATGTTTTATGATAGAATATGAGGTTTTAAATTATGTTAGACAACTTATGCTACTCGGTTTTAAGTAAAAACGAACAAAACGGCTTAATCGGTAAAAGTACATATTGTTCATAAGTATGTGTTATAGTGGGAATTAGAGCTTACTAATAGCAAATAAATGATCAGCATGTCCTAAAACATAAGAATTTGAAATAAAATTTAATTTCCGAGCTTTGGGGCAAAAGTGTAAATATGTAAAAGTTTAGGGGCAAAATTGTAATTTTTCCAAAATTTGAATTTAAGATTTTTTTTGATAAATGTGAGTATTAAATAAGTTAAATGTGTTATTTTAGATCAAGAAAGACGTGGAATCAACCTTGATTGAGGAAAAGAAAAGATTATGGACTAAATTGCAAAATTGCTATATTTTGTACCGAGGTAAGTTCATGTGTAAATAATGTAACATAATTGCTATTTTAAGTGATTTAATGCTATTTATATGATATGATACTTGTTATTATGAATATTATGCTTTGTGAAATATTATGTATTGGTATGAAAAGTATGTGATTAAATTGATAAGTATGAGATGCAAGCAACGTATTAGTTCCGATATTCCGAGGAGAACGACTGGGAAATGTGTGATTGAGGAAAATCTCGTTTGAACCTTGGGAATAGATTAAGATACAAGTGACATGTCACTAGGATGGTTGGGCATCCGAACTCGTTGAGTTGAGTCCGAGTTCACTTATGGATGCGAATGTCCGAACTCGTTGAGTTGAGTCCGAGTTTGTGAGATGTAACTAGGCATCCGAGCTCGTTGAGTTGAGTCCGAGTTCGCTTATGGGCGGGTTACATGGTCGCTTGATTACATATGTGGCACTTATGTGCAAATTATCCATGTATGCGAGTTATATTCCGATGTGTTCAACGGGTAAAATTCTAGCAAAATGGAAGAACACTCAAGAGGCGAGTATCATTTTAATAAGTGTTGTGAAATGGAAACTTTGGATAGGTATGTACTTAACCCTCAGGTTGAAACTTGATACAACAACAATAATGTGGTAAGATGATGAATGATGATTAGAAATGTGATATATGTTTTGGTGATACCATGCTAGTGTTGTTTGGAAGAATTGCTTTGTTATGTTACTTGTTATTTGCATGTGAACTTACTAAGCATCTATGCTTACTCCTCCCTTTTTATTCATTGTAGTTTTGGGCAAGCTGGCTTGGGAATCAGGATAGGTCCAAGGCTCGCTCACACTATCCGAAGAACTATTTTGGTAAAATGGCTTGTATAACTTGAATATGGCATGTATAGCAATATACTCATTTTGTCCAATTAATCTTGTGATATGGTTGTGGTTTTGTTGAGAAAATGCTTGATAATGATTAGTCATTGGAATGGTTAATCTAGATCATGTGTGAGACCATGTGTGCTTAAAGTGACACTTAGTCCATGAATATCCATAGAAAAGTGAAATTTGCCATAAAACAGAACATTGTAACAGCAGTGACGTGAGTTTGAAAAATCACTAAAAATAATAGAAATAGAATTAGGTGATGAATTAAATATGAAATTGAAGATTATTGTGTGAAATTTCATATGAAAGAAGCGAAATAGGTAAAGGAGTTATATCTTGTGAGATATTTGAGTTTTAGTGAAACAGGGCCAGAGCAATTTCTGGATCCCCTGTTCCAAATTTGGAAATTCACCATAAATTTTAAAAAAATAATTAGGAGATATACTGTATATGTACAGAATCCTTATTGAGTATACTTTTAATAAAAACAAACGTTATAGTTTTATAAATTTTGTACAGAGAGAAAAGTGGTTCGTAGTAAGTAGAGGTCTGAGCAGTTGAACACTGAAATAGGGAAAACTTTAACTAATAAACTGTACTAATTGGCTTGACCAAAAATTATAGAAAAAAATTAGTAGATAGATATATGAGTCTAGTTTCAGGGAAAATTTACGGATCTTAAATTTGAGTTTCGTAACTTGAGATATGATTTTTTTAGCGACCATGATGTAGAAGGACAGCTTATTCCGAAAGTTAAAATAAATGGTCTAAAGTTGTTTAAATGATGAACTAAGTTTAGTAACACCTCGAACTCGACTCCGGCGATGGTCTCGGGTAAGAGAGCGTTACATTTGGTGGTATCAGAGCAGGTTTAGTCGGTTCTCGAATTAACATGTTGTAGTACGGGTTTTGCTATACATGCCATATATACATATTGTGATAGTGTGACGACTTCTGACATTTTAAATGATTTTTTTTATAGTAAATGGATCCTGATCCAGCTGCGGCTGATGATGTAGAGAGTAATGCACTAGCTTCGGCTGAAGGGGCGGTGCTGACTAAAAATCCACCTCCTACTATTGGTTAAGGAGGAGGAGAAGGGGCTCGGGAAGCCTTTCTCCAGATGATAAATGCATGGTATACTGAGTTCGTTCATATGAACCCGAATGCACAACCTACCCCACCTTCCCCGATTCCTCAACCTGTACCCCGATGCCTCAAGGTATGGATCTGATGAAATTACATAGGACTGTAGTTGACAAAATTCGTAAGCAAGGGGCTGAAGAATTCAGGGCAAATGTTGATGATGCTGAGAAAGCAGAGTCTGGCTTGAGAATTCTATTCGGGTATTTGATGAATTGTCTTACACACCTGAAGAATGCTTGAAATGTGCTATATCTTTGCTGAGGGATTCAGCCTATTATTGGTGGAAGACATTGGTTTCTGTGGTACCGAAAGAGAAAGTGACTTGGGAGTTCTTTCAAGAAGAATTTCGGAAGAAATACATCAGTGAAAGATTTATTGATCAGAAGCGTAAAGAGTTTCTCGAGTTGACGCAAGGCAACATGACACTTACCGAATACGAAAGGGAGTTCGTTCGGTTGAGTAAGTACGCTAGAGAATGTGTTCCTTCAGAGGCTAAAATGTGTAGACGATTTGAAGATGGACTTAATGAAGACATAAAAGTATTTGTTGGAATCCTTGAACTAAAAGAAATGGTGGTACTTGTCGATCGAGCTTGCAAGGCTGAAGAACTACTTAAAGAGAAGAAAAAAAGTAGAATCTGAGACACGAAATTGGAAGAAAAGACCAATGAGTAATGCACCCTCACAGCAACCCGGAAAGTCAAGAAATATGAATCCTCGTTCCCAAGTTTCAGCTGGGCAATCATATGGGAATTCTAAGAAGCAAAATGTGGGTCTTAAGTCCTAGACTACTTCGGCAGCCAGTGTAGGGAACTCGAGATTTGTTAAGCCTGAGGGCCAGCGGTGTGGTAGAAATCATTTTGGTCCGTGCAGAGCAAATGAATGTTTTCGATGTGGTTCTCCGGATCATTTTATTAGAGACTGCCCAGAGAGAGTTGAAAAAGAAAAATTTCAGAATACAAAAGCAAGTGGTGTGGATTCGAGGGGAAGGTATCCAAGAAAAGTTGGGAGTGAAGCAAGTAGAAGAATGTAGCCAGAGATGCAGTAGTTAGATCTGTAGGAAGGGCTCCGGCTAGAACTTATGCTATTAAAGCACGTGAAGATGCTTCCTCACCCGATGTGATTACCGGTATATTTTCTCTCTATGATGTTAATGTTACTGCTTTGATTGATCCCGGTTCTACTCATTCATATGTGTGCATGAAATTGGTGTCTAGTATGAATATACCTGTTGAGAACACAGAATTTATGATTAAAGTGTCAAACCCGTTAGGTAAATGTGTTATAGTTGATAAAGTATGCAAGAAATGTCCTTTAATGATTTGGGGTTATTACTTTCTGACCGACTTGATGTTGTTGCCGTTTGATGAGTTTGATGTTATTTTGGGTATGGATTGGTTGACTTTGCATGATGCTATAGTAAATTGTAAACAGAAAGTTATTGAATTAAAGTGTGAAAATGGTGAAACTCTGCGGGTTGAATCAGATAAATCGGAGGCATTGTCTAGTGTGATTTCTTCAATGTCGGCTCAGAGATATTTGAGAAAGGGTTATGAAGCTTATTTAGCATATGTGTTGAATACAAAAGAAATTGAAAAGAAAGTAGAATTAGTGCTGATTCTATGTGAATTCGCGGATGTATTTCTAGAAGAATTGCCAGGTTTGCCTCCAGTCAGGGAAGTAGAATTTGGTATTGAGTTGATTCCGGGAACAGCTCCGATCTCGATTGCTCCGTATAGAATGGCACCAATAGAATTGAAAGAATTAAAGTCGCAGTTGCAAGAGTTGACTGACAAAGGCTTTGTGAGATCGAGTTTTTCACCTTGGGGTGCTCCAGTATTGTTCGTGAAAAAGAAGGATGGTTCAATGAGATTTTGTGTTGACTATCGGCAGTTAAACAAAGTGACAATCAAGAACAAGTATCCATTACCGAGAATTGATAATTTGTTTGATCAATTGAAAGGAGCAACGTGGTTTTCAAAGATTGATTTGAGATCTGGGTACTATCAATTGCGGGTAAAAGAATCAGATGTGCCTAAAACTGCTTTTAGAACAAGGTACGGTCATTATGAATTTTTAGTTATGCCGTTTGGATTGACTAATGCTCCTGCTATGTTTATGGATTTGATGAATCGTATATTTTGACCATACTTGGACAAGTTTGTTGTGGTATTTATAGATGATATCTTGATTTATTCGAAAGATGAGACTGAGCATGCTGAGCATTTGAAGATAGTTTTGCAAACCTTGAGAGACAAGCAGTTATATGCCAAGTTTAGTAAAAGTGAATTTTGGCTTCGGGAAGTTGGATTTTTGGGCCATATTGTTTCAGGTGATGGTATAAGGGTTGATCCCAGTAAAATTTCAGCTATTGTTGATTGGAAACCACCGAAGAATGTAACCGAAGTTAGAAGTTTCTTGGGGCTAGCTGGATATTATCGACAGTTTGTAAATGAATTTTCTATAATTGGTGCTCCTATGACTTGATTACTCCGAAAGGATGTTAAATTTGAGTGGACGGAAGAATGTCAACGAAGTTTCGAAGAATTGATAAAATTATTAACAGAGGCACCAGTATTAGTACAGCCTGAGTCAGGTAAAGAATTTGTGGTATATAGTGATGCTTCTCTAAATGGTTTGGGATGTGTATTGATGCAAGAAGGAAAAGTTGTGGCTTATGCTTCGAGGCAGTTAAAACCCCACGAGAGGAATTATCCTACTCATGATTTGGAATTGGCTGCAGTGGTGTTTGCTTTGAAGATTTGGCAACATTATCTATATGGTGAAAAGTGTCGAGTATATACCGACCAAAAAAGTCTTAAATACTTGATGTCACAAAAAGACTTGAACTTAAGACAGCGAAAATGGTTGGAGTTATTGAAAGATTACGAGCTTGTGATTGACTACCATCCAGGAAAAGCAAATGTAGTTGCCGATGCCTTGAGCAGAAAGTTGTTGTTTGCTTTGAGAGCTATGAATACTCAGTTGAAGGTGTCTGATAATGGTTCGATTCTAGCAGAGTTGAGAGCAAGACCGATGTTTTTACAAGAGATTTGTGAAGCTCAGAAAAGCGATGAAGACTTGCAAGCCAAAAGAAAGCAATGTGAGGTTGATACAGAGTCAGATTTCAGAATCGGTTCTTATGGGTGCTTGATGTTTAAAGATCGGATTTGTGTACCGAAGGATGAGGGATTGATTCAAAAGATCTTGCAGGAAGCACATAATGGTTGTTTGTCGATTCATCCAGGTAGTACGAAAATGTATAATGACTTGAAGAAAATGTATTGGTGGAATGGAATGAAAAGAGATATATCGGAGTTTGTATCCAAATGCTTAATTTGTCAACAAGTGAAAGCTGAACACCAAGTACCTTCGGGGTAGAAGAGACTACATGGGAGACTGAGGAAACTATGAGGAATCAAAACCCACATCTGTTTACCGGTAAGATTTTCGAGGACAAAAATCCCTAAAGGGGGGAGAGTTGTAATAACCCGAATTAGGGCCTAATCAGAATAGTGGTTTTGTGACTACAAATCCGAGATAGAAATAATTATTTTATAATTATTTTGAGGTTTATGATATGATTGCATGATTGTGTGAAAATTTCATGAAGAAATTCCATGCGTAAAGTGCTTAATTTGAAATTAAGGACTAAATTGAATAAGTTGCAAATTTTGCATTCTAGAAGTTTTTAGTATGAAATTGCTTTGGAATATTAATTAGAAGGCCTTAAATAGAATTTGACCAATTTCTAAAATTTTGGACAAAAATGGGCTTGTACATGAAAAATTACAAAGAAAGACATTAAGGGCATTTTTGTCAAATGGTAAAGGTGTTAAATTGAAATGTGTTTTATTTATATTTTTATGGTTTACATTTTTATGCAATTATTTTTTTAAAAAAAATTCGTATGAAAATTTTGACGTTTGGGCACTCAATTTAGTCAAAAGGACTAAATTGTAAAAAGTGCAAAAGTTGAGTTCTATATGTTAGAGGTGTCCAATTGTTATGAAAATTTAAATTGGAGGTCCTTAAATGGTAATTAGACCATTGGTTAATTTATTGGACAAAAATGGACATGAAATGGGTGGAAAAAAATATTTTTAAGTTAGGGGCATTTTGGTCATTTAGTGATTAAATGAATTAAAAATCAAATTAAAAGCCAATTTTTGCTCATCTTCTTCCTCAAGGCCGAAAATAGCATGGAGAAACCATGGCTAGGGTTTTTCAAGCTTCCAAGCTCGATTGTAAGTCCGTTCTAGCCCCGTTTTTAATGATTTTTACGTTTTTGAGATCCCGGTACCTCGGTATAGCTTATGATAGCAATATTTTGAGTTAGGGTTCATATTTGGAAAAATACCCATAGGTGAAATTTGTGTATTTTTATGTTTTATGATAGAATATGAGGTTTTAAATTATGTTAGACAACTTGTGCTACTCGGTTTTAAGTAAAAACGAACAAAACGGCTTAATCGGTAAAAGTACATATTGTTCATAAGTATGTGTTATAGTGGGAATTAGAGCTTGCTAATAGCAAATAAATGATCAGCATGTCCTAAAACATAAGAATTTGAAATAAAATTTAATTTCCGAGCTTTGGGGCAAAAGTGTAAATATGTAAAAGTTTAGGGGCAAAATTGTAATTTTTCCAAAATTTGAATTTACGATTTTTTTGATAAATGTGAGTATTAAATAAGTTAAATGTGTTATTTTAGATCAATAAAGACGTGGAATCAACCTTGACTTAGGAAAAGAAAAGATTATGGACTAAATTGCAAAATTGCTATATTTTGTACTGAGGTAAGTTCATGTGTAAATAATGTAACATAATTGTTATTTTAAGTGATTTAATGCTATTTATATGATATGATACTTGTTATTATGAATATTATGCTTTGTGAAATATTATGTATCGGTATGAAAAGTATGTGATTAAATTGATAAGTATGAGATGGAAGCAACGTATTGGTTCTGATATTGAGGAAAATCCCGTTTGAACCTTGGGAATAGATTAGGATACAAGTGACATGTCACTAGGATGGTTGGGCATCCGAACTCGTTGAGTTGAGTCCGAGTTCACTTATGGATGCGAATGTCCGAACTCGTTGAGTTGAGTCCGAGTTCGTGAGATGTAACTAGGCATCCGAGCTCGTTGAGTTGAGTCCGAGTTCACTTATGGATGCGAACGCCCGAGCTTGTTGAGTTGAGTTCGAGTTCGCTTATGGGCGTGTTAGATGGTCGCTTGATTACATATGGGGCACTTATGTGCAAATTATCCATGTATGCGAGTTATATTCCGATGTGTTCAATGGGCAAAATTCTAGCGAAATGGAAGAACACTCAAGAGGCAAGTATCATTTTAATAAGTGTTGTGAAATGGACACTTTGGACAGGTATGTACTTAACCCTCTGGTTGAAACTTGATACAACAACAATAATGTGGTAAGATGATGAATGATGATTAGAAATGTGATATATGTTTTGGTGATACCATGCTAGTGTTGTTTGGAAGAATTGCTTTGTTATGTTACTTGTTATTTGCATGTGAACTTACTAAGCATCTATGCTTACTCCTCCCTTTTTATTCATTGTAGTTTTGGGCAAGCCGGCTTGGGCATCGGGATAGGTCGAAGGCTCGATCACACTATCCGAAGAACTATTTTGGTAAAATGGCTTGTATAACTTGAATATGGCAGTGTTAGAGTATCGATAGAAAATTTTATGAATTACATGTTTGATTTGCCTATTAGGGCTTGTTTGAAAAAGTTGATAAATATGAGTTCTAGATAGGAAAGGATTAAATTGAAGAGCATAATTGAAGTAGAGGTCCTTAAATGGTAAATTAGACCATTAGGTTTTCATGGACAAAAATGGACATACAAAGATAAAAATACCTAAAGTTTTAATGAAGGGCATTTTAGTCATTTGGTAATTAAAAGGAATTAAAAGGGAAAAGATGGAGAAATTGTTATCATCTTCTCAAGCTAGGCCGAAACTTCATGTGTCTCCATAGCTACGGTTTCTTCAACTTCTCAAGCTCATAGTAACTGCATCCAAGTCCCGTTTTTAATGTTCTTTACGTTTTTAGAGTCTCGGTAACTTAATTTAGCTTGTTCAAGCAATAATTTAACCTAGGGTTTATATTTGGAAAAATACCCATAGGTGAAATGTGTCTATTTTGATGTTTTATGGTAGAATATGAATTTTGAAATTATGTTAAACAACATTTGCTAAGCGATTTTAAGCGAAAACGAGTGAAACGACAGAATCCGTAAAAATACCTAATGTTCATAAGTAATTGTTAGAGTGAGAATTTGATGACCATATAAGGAAAAAAAATGATCAGCATGTCCTAAAACAGAAGAATTAGGGATAAAGTTTAATTTCCGAGCTTTGGGGCAAATGCATAAATATGCAAAAGTTTAGGGGCAAAATCATAATTTTGCCAAAGTTGGAGTCAAGGACTGTTTTGATAAATGTGAGTATTAAATAAGCTAAATTTGCTATTATAGATCAAGAAGAACGAAATCCGGGGGTAGACCGGGGAAAGAAAAAAATTGAGGATTAGATCAAAATATTTGATTGTAATTTGTATCGAGGTAAGTTTGCGGTAAATAAATACAATGTTTTGTTATTTATATTTAATACTGTTATTTTTTAGCACCTATATGTTTATTTTATGAATTTACTCATTGATGGCTCAAGTAAGAATTGATGGTGAAATGATACTTAAAAGTCCCGGTTTAACCTTAGGAATATGTAGGATACAAATGTCATGACATTAGGGTGTAAGGATACCAAGTAAGACCATGCCAAGACATGGCATTGGTAAGTTTTACAAGGTAAGGAAATCATGTAAGACCATGTCAAGACATGGCATTGATAAGCTATTATAAGGCAAATATCCCATGTAAGACCATGCCAAGGCATGGCAATGGTGAATTCATAAGGCAAGGATACCACGTAAGACCATGTCAAGACATGGCAATGGTAAGTTTAAAAAGGAAAATATACCCATGTATCCTTAGTATTCCAAGTGGTTCAACGGGAAATTTAAAGAGTATACTCAAGGAAAGGTAAGATAAGTCCATGTTCGAAAGGTTCATGTAAGAAAATTCAAGACTTATGCATATTGAGCTTGATGGTTAAAATTATCTTGATAATTCATTTAGAATGTTGTTATTTATTTACATGCAAACTTACTAAGCTTTATGCTTACTCCCATTCTTTTCTCTCTTTTTATAGTATCGCCAAGCCAACTCGAGGATCGTAAGGATGTCAGAGATCGTTTCACACTATCAAAGGGCTATCTTGGTATTTTGTGATTCAAAACGTTTTAAGTTATGGCATGTATAGAGACTTGGCCATTTTGTGTGTATGTCCTTATGATATGACTAAAGAATGGCATGTGAATACTTGATAATGATTAGTTATTGAAATGTCTAATTAAGAACATGTTTTGGTGTTATATATGCCTAAATGATAGTTTATACAAAGAAATTATGACAGCGTAAAAGTTGGCCATGGAACTGTTTTGGGACAGTAGCGGTGACGTGATTTTGAAAAATCATTAAAAATTATAGAAATGGGATTAAATGGTGAATGAGATATAAAATTAAAGCTTATTGAGTCTATTTTCATAGGAAAGAAATAGACAAGCAAAGGAACTCTGTTCTTATTGAGTCTAGTTCAGAGTGACTTTGTGATCATCTGTTCTGATTTTAGAATTTCACTAAAAATTGTACAAAAATAAGTATAGTCATAATTTATGTTTATAGATTCCTTAGTGAGTCTATTTTCATTAGAAATAAGCAGAAACACTAAATGAAAATTGTACTATGAGATAATTGATTTTTAGTGAGGAGAGATCAAAACCATTGGACTGTGTAATAGGGGAACTTTAACTAATAAACTGTACTAATTGGATGCACCAAAAATTCTGAAAAAAATAATGGTAAGAATATATATGAGTTTAGTTTCAGGGAAAATTTACAGATTTAAATTTTGAGCTTTGTAACTCGAGTTATAATTAATTTAGTGACTGTTACACAGGTGGACAGTTTTATTATGAATAGTGAAATAAATTGTTTTGATTTGTGTAAGTAATTAGAAAATTTTTAATGTTCCTGGTTTGGTCCCGAACCATTTCAATTGCATGTTTTAGGGCCTCGAGGGCCCATTTTAGGGATATATTGGATGAATGTGAGCAAATTAATTTTAAAAATAAATTTTTATGCCCCAAACTAGTAAGATAAGTCTGGTAACGCCTCGTGCTCGACTTCGACGACGGTCTCGGGTAAGGGGTGGTACATTATTAGAAATGTTAAGACTATCAAAAAGAGCACTGGGATGGACCCTTGCCGATATAAAGGGAATTAGCCCAACAATTTGTATGCACAAAATTTTGTTTGAAGATTGCTATAGCAAATCCATTAAACAATAGAGACAATTGAATCCAATTATGAAGGAAAAAAAAGAAATTATCAAGTGGCTTGAAGTTGACATTATTTAACCAATTTCAGATAGCTCGTGGGAGCCCAAGAAAGGGGGTGTCATAGTAGTAAGTAATGAAAAAAATGCGCTCATACTAACTTGTATTATTATGGGATGGAGAGTGTGTATAGGCTACTGCAGGCTTAACAAGGCATGTTACATCCTAAAAATCGGGTTAGTATAAATTGGGTTAATGAATCGAGAGAGTAGTAATATTTTATTTTAGATGATCTTTTGATATTAATAAATATCAAGTATAGTGGTTGAGCAGTGGTGGAGTTGTCCATGATGACTTGTGTTCAAATCCCTTCCCTCACATTACTTTCTAAGTGGTTCAATTTTGCCTCAAACCTTAGCAAAGGTCACACCATGTTTTTAAAAGAAATATGGTAGGAATTAAATCAAGGAAGTGAAGTGGTCAAGTAGTTAAGTGCTCCTAAACTATCCTAGAGGTCCTAAGTTCAAGTCCCTTAATTCCTATCTTTTCATTTAATTTTTGCAACACAATTTCCATGTGCATAATGTGCTTGCTGCCCACCCCGTTGTTACCATGGTTAGGAGGATTCTTTTCTCTCTTTAAGAGTCAAACTTGCCTTAAGTTGGGGAACATGATCCCCTCTCTTTCCTTTCATTTTATTATTGACTATTTGCTATGATTCATTGAACCTGGTCACCTGTTGACCAAGCTTACCACACCTCCTTGCTGTCCATACCACTCATGTGCTCCCATTCTCTCTTTTTTTTTTCATTTCTTGCCCCTCTATTTTCTCTCTGCTTGAAAACAAACACCAGCACTTTCAACCACCATATAAAATTCATCCACCGCAAGCTATAGCTTCACCACTCCACACCACCATTCAAGGTTCTCTTCCGTTATTCTTTTCTTTCGATCACTACCATCATCACTATTGTCGTTGTTGTAAGCCACCATAAACCACTTCGAGAAATTCTTCCTCCACCATTCATTTTCTTTTCCCTTTTCTCTTTTCTTTCAACTTTGTGACCAAACCCCCTCCCTCATTTTGTACTTTTTCTCACCTCATCAGACCACTGTCAGACAACCGTTGCCACTATCGTCGTCACCATTACCGACACTATTTTCCATCAGGATTCAATTTCTCCCCTCTTTTTTTCCCTTTCAATCTCTTCTATATCTTATAAGGATTTAATCATCCTATTTTTAATTGTTATGTGTTCAAGACTCATCAATCGTATATTTTTTAGATTGTTAAACCTCTCTGCTCCTTCATCATGTAGCACCCCTTACCCGTATCTGACCCCGAAAAAGGGTATGAGCCATTACCTTATTAAAACACATGCAATTTAATCAATCTTAAGCCACCGAAATACATCCCAATTAAAACATTTTCAAACACGGCTCTTCAGTCCTTCATATGGGCATACGAGGCCTAAAACACTCTTTGGAAACAACCAGAAACCGTTCCAGGTACTTAGAAACCTTCCAAGAAATACCACTAAAAATAGGGCACATGCTCGTGTGTAAGGCCAACACACTCGTGTGGCCTCAAGACATGGTCGTGCTAATGGCCCGTGTACCTTACATGGCCTAAGCAATCTATGGACACGTCCGTACCCCTTGTCCATGCAGATTTAATTTCTAGCATTTAACTTACAGGGGTTTTCACACGGCCTAGCATACGCCCGTGTGCCCAGCCTGTGTCCCTCACACGGCCATGACACGCCTGTGTCGCAACCCGTGTATAAAAACCTTGACATTCTGTTTCTAACGTCAGTAGACACACGACCATGGCACACGTACGTGTGCTCAGCTCGTGTCTGTCACACGGCCATGACACGCCCATGACGTAGCTTGTTTGCAAAAACCTGAGTATTTTATTTCTAACGTCAGCAATCACATGGCAGTAGCACATGCCCGTGTGCTTGGCTATGTCCTCCACACGGTTGAGACACACGGCAGTGGCTCAGCCCGTGTGTTTACTACTAGGCATTTAATTCTTCTCATGTAGGTGCAGTGGACACACGGCCTAAATACACACCTGTGGGGCAGACCGTGTGTCACATACGGCCTAGACACATGCCCATGTGTCTACCCTTGTGGATAAGAATAGGCTCTCTGCCAAGCCTTTTTTGCCAGCCTGAAACAAGACCATCACATGTCCAAATATACTAAGACTCCAATACTCAGCCAATAGCCATAATTTGGCATCCTTGCAACTTAATAAGATTCATCTAAATAATCATCATACAACTACTATAAAAATTTCAATCATCCAACCATTTTGCAAAAACATGAACATTAACATTTCATTCATTAACCAATAATATTCATCAGCCAATACTTTTGGCTTTATACAAAATGAAGTAATTCAAATTCAAGCCAACACATTTGGCTCCCAAAATAAATGACCATAACTAAGTCTAGCTCTTATACATGCCATTTCTTAAAAATACTTAAATCTAACTATACCGAGTAATTATGCCGATAGTGTGAGCTAGGCCTCCTACGTCTAGTGATCCACGAGCTAGCTAGGCGGCACTAAAGGAAAAATGGGAAAAAAAGGGGTAAGCATAAAGCTTAGTAAGTCTATATGCAAACCTTTAATACTAAAACAATATATTAGACAATTAAATGTGGCATCAACCATACAAATACTTCCAAACATAAATTCACTTACTCTTCCCACAACTTGTCCAACATTCTCAACACAATTTTACACACAAAGCTCGTATTGTTAGCACACACATTCCCTGCACTTAGTTATCACTGCAACACACATAAATTTCATTCAAGTAATTTCACAATAAATATATTCATGCAAGATAGATTCATATATAGTCATTCGTAATGACATTAACAACAATAGGGTGGTTCCGCACTTAGCCCACCATCATCAATAATTTACAGTGGTCTCGCACATAGCCACTTTCATAATTATGTTTCGATGGTATCGCACTTAGCCCACCTTCATTATTATGTTCTCGATGGTATCTCACTTAGCCCATCGATATTAATCACCAATCAGGCAATTTGTACTAGCTCACTAATTTCAACTATTAATCGGTGGTTTAGCACATAGCCCACATTTACTCATAATTTATGAAAATTTACCCATACTCTCAATTCTCATGATTTCATTCAATATCCATAAAATTTAACCACATATCATATAAGTCATTTATGTGTAAAACATTAATAAAGGAGGTGTTGTTTACATATAAACTGACCTTAATTTACAAAATGCGGGAAATGCAGAATTTAATACGAAGCCTTGCTTGACTCCACGCTCTTCTTGATCTATATGTATGAAAATTCACCCATTTAATTACTACAATAATTAAAAGCAATCCAAAATTCACACTTTCGCAAAATGATCATTTTTCCCCTAGTCTCTTGGCAAAATGACCATTTTACCCATAGGCTCGAAAATTGATTTTTATCAAATTTCCTTATTCACCTAGCTTAACTGAATCTTTTAAGCTCTTATGATAGCCCCAAATTCTCATTATTTTTCACAATTACCACCTAATTTGTCACTTTCACAAAGTAGTTCATTCTATACTTTTTCATGCAATCTCTTATACAAAAGTTGTTCATTACACAACTACAACTCATTTTCTTCCATAAAAGCTCAGCAAATAATACTTATTCACTCTCAAAAGGTAGCTCATGCTACAAGGGTCTCAAAAGTGCAAAAATATGTAAAAAAAAAGCCTTAGAAATTACTTACTTATTAGTGGTTGAAGTTGCTAAAAATTTAAGCTTCTAAAACCTCCAATGATGGCTGATAATTTCGGTGAAAGAGAGGACTAAGATGAAGAAGAATAGAAGGCTAGGAAAGAGTAGGTACTATTCTATCATTTTAGTCACCTAATGCACCTAAGGCTTTGACTTTTCTTATTTTCTTGTCCCTTTCTTCTCCTTGGCCGACCATGCAAAAAATAAAATGGGCCTAATTGCCCTTTAAATCCCCAAATATTTGTTCTCTAGCTATTTAACTCAATTAACTAGTAATTTGCAACTTTCTCCTTTTATGTGATTTAGTCCATTTTCATGATTAAGCCTTCATTTGCGTAAATTTATTTCACTAAAATTTTCACACATACTTATAAAAATAATACATCACATAAATTAAAACTAAAATTAATTTTATTAAACATCGAAAAGTGATTTTGAAATCACTGTTCTAACTAAGCCCAACTTCAAACTGTTACAATTCTCCCTCCTTAGGGATTTTTGTCCTCGAAAATCTTACCATCGAAGAGGTTCAGGTATTGATCTGTCATCATCTCCTCTGGTTCCCATGTGGCTTCCTCAATTCCATGTTGATGCCATAACACCTTCACTAACGCTATACTCTTGTTTCTCAATTGCTTGATCTTTCGAGCCAAAATCTGGGTTGGCTCTTCACCATAGGCCATATCCGACTGAATCTTAACCTCAGTCGACAAAATCACATGTGAAGGGCCAGAGCGGTATCGGCGCAACATGGATTGTGACAGCCCTATTTCTGACCCTAGTCGGGAAGTGGTTTCGGGACCACTAAACCGAGTCATAGAAAAAAATATATGAATATAAAATTTTATATTCAAAATAGGTGATCATTCATGTGTGAAATTTGAATGCTATGATTTGTGCCAAATTGAATGTGTTTCAAAATTTAAGGACTTTAGGGAGCAGAATTGTGTGTATGTGTGACTAATTTTAAGAGAGTAATTATTGAATGTTACAAAATAATTGGATTTGCATGTCAAAATTGCCAATTTCTATTAGTGGCCGGCCATGTTAATGATTAAGCTAATATTTTATACTTTTATATTGTTTTATGTTAATGAATAAATTAAATGAAAAGGACTTGTGTGGAAAATTGGGAAATTTGATGGGCACATTTTGGTAAGGGCCGATTTGTGCAAGGTTAAAAGAATGGGATTTGCATGGCAACTTATCCAATATGTGTTAGTGGCCGGCCATGATTATTTTTGTGGACATGTGGATAATCGGCAATTAGGATAAATTGGAAAATTGAGCTTAGAATAAGTGAAATGGCGAGTTGGGACATAATGTTTACAATCGGCTATTAGCTAGATTATGTTAAGGTCAAAGAGATAGGGAAATTGTAGGCCAAATTGAAGTAATTATACTTTGTGCGCCTTGTTCGCTTATTGGACATTCGGTTTTGTCCGTAGTAAATGGATGAATGAGGTGATAATTATGATTGGAAAGTAGCTTTGTCATGCTTGTGATAACAAGATAAGAAATGGATTAACATAGTACTAGTGTGCCGAATGGGAGCTAGAAATTTATTTTATGATAGGAGATAGTGAATAAATAGTTTATAGATAATTATTGCACTTAAGTTCACATGAGTGTGCGCTTACTAAGTGGTGACATGAAACTTCAAAGATTGTCTTATGTGTTTGAGCTTAACCGAATGTGAAATTGACCAAATAGGTGAAATATGTACTAAAAGTGATGGACAATGACTCATGATTAAATCATTTAGAATATAACATATTCGGCTCTTAATGATTACTATGTATTGAGTAATGAGTTGGTTAAAAGATCTATGTATACTTGTTTTAAATCAATAATCTATATGTGACATGTAGCCTAATTGTATTTTGGCCGAATGTGCATAGTAAAGGAAGTATGTATGTGTCTTGTTGGAATGAAAGTAAAATGAACAAGTGAGATGAATGAATAAAGTTTAATATAATTAAACTTGTTTGATTAAGCTCAAGAGCATAGAGGGACACTCTCGGACAAGGGAAAAGTGAAGGTCGTGGAATAGCCAACCCGTATACCGTCAGAAGGATTCGAGGTAAGTTTGAGTGATTACATTCGACTTATAGGTGATAAGGTCTTAATATGCGTTTAGTATATGCATTGTGACTTATAGTATAATTGATGATTATGGTTATGTGATAATTAAAATAGATTTAGGAGATATGTATGTATATTCGAATAGCCCCTAGAAGTAAAGCATGTGAAGTAAGATGAAACTATACTCTTTACGTATGAGTTTTGAACACATAAAAAGTGTTATAAATGATGTCCTTGATATGCTAGTATTCGAATAGTATAAAGGTGCTATGAATGTGAGAAGTTATATGAAAGGAACTTCCATGAGAATAAGACTGCTTGTCTTTTAATGAGTTTATACCGGACTAAGGTCCGCAGGCTATATGCTGAGTTTATACCGGACTAAGGTCCGCAGGCTATAAAGCTGAAAAACTATAATCAGGTAAAGACCCGTAGGCATACATGTGTGGGAAAGTGTGTGAGTTGAATCAGCCGTAGAAATCCAAACATATGTGCACAATTTTAAATGGGTCAGGTACGTAACGTATACTCAATGTGATTATGAATTTTGGATTAAATTAAACATATCGATTCAGGTGAGAATGATGCTTCTGTTATTATATAAGAGTATGAGAAAGTTATACCTTATTTATAGCATGTGTATTTCAATTTAAGTGATATGAGGCTAAACTTCAAGTTATGTGTATTTGAATAGTCGGCCCTAATGTAGGATGACATGGATTATGAAAAATGGGTGCATAAGTGTTAGAATGAAATGTGGATAACCTAAACATTGATAAAAGGGTTGAAACATGCAAGTGAATTTTAACTACCTATAGGATATGAAAATGAGTTTCAATAGAGGCCGTAGTGTTCAATATTTGTGCCATAGCAATGTGTCTTATTAGGCATTGAAAGATTTACTTATTTATTATTCATTCGAGTGTTTAATTGATAGTAGTGCTCAAACTTACTAAGCATTAGCATGCTTACTCTGTTTATCTTTTATTTTCTGTTTTATAGTATCGGTTTGGCAGATATGGACTCGGGGATCTTAAAATCAAAGTCATCCACACTATCCATCCTTAACTTGGTATTTTGTAGTAAACTTTTACAATGGCATGTATAGGATAGACTTTTGATTTTTGAGAAAATGTCATCTTGATGTTGTAAATATGTTAAGCCATGCGAAAATGGCTTTCCAAGATAATATATAAATATATATATACATGTGGTCTTAAGTTTGATAATGGTTAATGATGTTTTGAAATGGTATATATATATATATGTTTTTTTGAGAATTGTTGAGTTAAAAAGTATGTATGGTATGAATAGGAATAATATAAACTAAATGCTGAAATTTTGGAATTAAATGTGACCATTCGATATATATATATACCTATGGATTGAATGGAGTTCATTTGAAACTAGTTATATTGGTTTTGGTAATATGAAATGAGAAGCATGTGTAGAACCAATTTAAGCTTTGAATTGTATAGGTAGTCTTTATTCTTGGAAGTAGATGATATTCAATTGTTGTGAAATTCTGGCACCACTTGTTTTAAGGTTTAATATGACATCATTATTTATTGCACATTGTTTGAAAATGGCCATTCGACTAAGATTGAATTCTAGATGTATGCGATGCATTGAGGAATGATGGTAAGTGAATGAAATATCTTGCGGTATGGTATGTTTAAATGTCAAGTATGTATATGTATAATCGGTCTTGTTGATAATTTGTTAGAATTGACTAAGTTTCGACATTTTACCATACAAATAGAAATGGAGTGAAAATGAATATAATGTGCTTAATCATTGAATCAGTTCATGAGTGACAAAATCCGATTGAGTTGACTGTGCATATAAGTTTATGTCGATATGTGTATGTTGGATTTGGGAATCCGATAATACTGTTATATTTTACTATTCATAAGTATTTCTAAACCTAATTTATACAAGTAAAGTCGTATTAGATTAAATGGATGTAATGTAATGCATCCTAACCCTCCGATGCCGGGTACGGGTTTAGGGGTGTTACATGGATACATGGAAAACGTCGTGAATCTTTTCTAGCTCAGGTGGCAAGGCTTACCGGTAAGCTACGGGTCCAATTCTCTCGGTCACCTCGTAAGGTCTAAGAAATCGTGGACTCAACTTGCCTTTCCTTTCGAACCGAAGGACTTTCTTCCACGAGGAAGCTTTTAAGAACACCTTATCCCTGACTTGAAACTCAATTTCTTTTCTTTTCAAATCCACGTAGGATTTCTATCTATCTGAGGCAGCTTTCAAGCATTCTCGAATCGCCCTAACCTTTTCTTCAGTCTCTTTGACCAGGTCAACCATGTGTATCTGATTCTCTTTAAGCTCTAACCAATACAAGTGCATCTGACACTTACGTCCGTACAAGGCCTCATAAGGCACCATCTAAAGACTTGATTGATAGCTATTGTTGTAGGCGAATTCTGCCAATGGCAAGTACTCCTCCTAGCTACCTTGAAACTCTAGAACACAACACCATAACATATCCTCGAGTATCTCGATGACTCTCTCTGATTGGCCATCTGTCTGTGGGTGAAAAGCTGTGCTAAAATTTAACTTTGTCCCTAATGCTTCTTGCAACTTTTTCCAAAATCAAGATGTGAATCTTGAATCTCTGTCTAGAATTATTGACATAGGTGCTCCATGTAGTCTCACTATCTCGAAGACATATGAATCAGTTAATTTCTCAAGTGAGTAATCCGTGTGAACTGTTATAAAGTGAGCTGACTTTGTTAGCCTATCAACTCATAATCCTTTATCATTTCCAACCATCTCCATTGCTGCAAGTTCAACACCTTTTGAGTCATCAAATACTTCAGGCTTTTGTGGTCCGTGAAAATTCAGCATGTCTCACCATACAAATAGTGTCTCCAAATCTTTAGCGCAAAAACGATGGTGGCCAACTCTAAGTCATGAGTAGGGTAGTTCTTCTCGTGTGGCTTCAACTGTCTCGAAGCGTATGCAATTACTTTACCCTCTTGCATTAACGCGTACCCTAATCCATTTAAGGAAGCGTCGCTATACACTACAAACTCTTTTTGTGGTTCGGGTTGTACTTAAACTAGGGCTTCAATCAACAAAGCCTTTAATATTTCAAAACTCTGTTGGCACTTGTTGGTCGACTCGAATTTAACATCCTTTTAAAGCAACCTCGTGATTGGAGTAGCGATCATTGAAAACCCTTTCACAAATCGTCTGTACTAACCAGCTAATGCCAAAAAGCTTCTAATCTCTATTACGCTCCTCGGTGGCTTCCACTCAACTATAGCTGAGATATTGCTTACGTCAACTCTGATCCCATCTCCTGACACAATGTGTCCCAAGAATCCAAACTCTCATAGCCAAAATTCACTATTGCTGAACTTGGTGTATAATTGTTTATCTCTCAAGGTCTGCAATACGGTTCTCAAGTGCTCTGCATGCTCACCCTCGTCACGAGAATATACCAGTATGTCATCAATAAAGACGACAACAAACTTGTCCAAGTAGGGTCAAAAAATGCAGTTCATCAAGTCCATGAATACTGCAGGGGCATTTGTCAAACCAAAGGGCATGATGAGGAACTCATAATGGCCGTACCTCGTCCGGAAGGCAGTTTTCGGCACATCTTGTTCTTTGACTCTTAACTGATAGTACCCTGAACTTAGGTCAATCTTAGAGAACACAGTCGCTCCTTTCAACTGATCAAATAAGTCACCAATCCTTGGCAAAGGATACTTATTCTTTACCATAGCCTTGTTGAGCTATCGATAGTCTATACACAATCTTATTGAACCATCATTTTTCTTGACAAATAAGACCAGCGCTCCCTACGGAGAATAGCTCGGTCTAGCGAATCCCTTATCTGTTAGTTCTTGTAGTTAAACTTTTAGCTCCTTTAGCTCCGTCGGTGCCATCTTAAACAGAGCAATCGAGATAGGGGTCATACCATGGACCAACTCGATACCAAACTCTACTTCTCTCACTGGCGGTAATCCGAGTAACTCTTCCGGGAACACATTCGAGACTCGCATACCACTGGCACCAAATCAACTTTCTTCTCAGATACTTGGGTGTTCAACACAAATGCAAGATATGCTTGACACCCCTTTGTCAAATATCTTTCTGCAGTTAAACATGAAACTACTTCTGACAGGTTATTAGGTCCACCTAATTCTACCCGAAGGTCATCTCCATTTTCACATCTCAATTTAATAATTTTCCTCCCACAATCCACTATCACATTATGAGTAGACAACCAATCCATATCGAGGATTACATCGAACTCATCAAATGGTAGTAACATAAGATTGGCGAAAAACAATGACCTCTAATTGTCAAAGGACAATTTCTACATACTTGATCAACTAACATGTGTTTGCTTAGCGGATTAGTCACTTTAACCACAAATTCCGTAGACTCAACTAGCACATTTATTCTGGATACCAACCCCATGCATATATAAGAATGGGTAGACCCTGGATCAACTAAAGCAAGAACAGATATATCGTGAATAGAGAAAGTACCCGCAATCACATATGGGGATGAGGCTTCTACGCGAGCACGAATGGCATAGGTCCTTGCCGGTGCTCTGCCCTCGGATCTCACAGTTGGATCTCTAGGCATACTCTTGCTGTCGGCCCCACTCCTTAGGTTCTTTTGTGGTCTACCCCTTAATGGTGCACTACTCAGTCGGGCATTCTAAAACCCCTCTTCCTCAGATCTCGTAGGGCAGTCTTTAGTAAAGTGGTCCCGAGAATCAAAATTTCTCGCAGGCTTGACTATTTCCCCAGCACTCCCCAAAATGCTATCTACCACATTAAAACATTTAGGTTTATCTGATGAGCACTACCAACACTCGCAATGGAGGTAGTCTAAGCTTTAGGTGCCGTGTGTTGCTTATTCTTGCTTCTGCTCGAATATCCTACTGAAGTAGTTGGTCGTGTATGGAACTCTCTTGATCTTTTAGAAGAGGATTGATGTGATTTCCACACCTCTCTTTTCTTGGAGTCACAGGACTCCACATCCGCCTTTCCCTTCTATTTGGCCAACTTTTCGGCCTTACATGCTCTTTCAACGAGCATCACAAACTCTCGAATCTCTAGAATCCCCACCAACAATTGGATCTCCTCATTTAACCCGTCTTCAAATTGCTTACACATGGTGGCTTTAGAAGACACACTCCCTAGCATACTTGCTAAGCCTCACGAACTCATGCTCGTACTTGGTGACCGCCATCCGACCTTGCTTCAGTTTAAGAAACTTTTTTCTCCTTTGGTCGATGAACCTCTGGCTAAGGTACTTTTTGTGGAATTCTTCTTGAAAGAACTCCCAAGTTACTCTTTCTCTCGATACCATCGACAGGAGAGTATTCTACCACTGGTAGGCTGCGTCTCGTAGGAGTGACACCATGCACTTCATGCACTCTTCAGGCATGCACAATAACTCATCAAACACTTTGATAGTGTACTCCAAGAATAACTTCATGCTCTCTCTGAGTCATCATTCTTATTCGCCCAGAATTCCACTATAATACCCCTTACCCAAGTTCAATGCCTTACCCGAGCATGAGGCATTATCAGACAATATCACAACCATTCATACATATTCGAATCACAAAATTTCATTTAAAAATTGAAAACTTGTTCATAAAACATGGTTTGGAAGTGGTCCGAGATAGAATCGAGAACCCGAAAACTTTTAGAAAATTTGACCTATTATAGGGCACACGCCCGTGTGAGACAGTGACACACCTGTGTGGGCAGGCTGTGCAATAGCACACGCCCATGTCCCTAGCCCGTGCGAAATTTATTTTCTATTCGAACCTATAGGGGTTTTCTCATGGTTGAGCACACGCCTGTGGCCTATGCCCGTGTCCTTCACAAGGCCGCGCACATGCCCTTGTCGTAGCCCGTGTGAAAACTTATGGGCATTCTATTTATGACGTCATCACAAAAACTTTGTCACATGACCAAGCCACATAGCCGTGGGCTAGGCCGTGTCTGTCACACGGTCGAGACACACGGCCATTTCTCCAACCCGTGTGTTTATTACAAAACATTTAATTTTCATAAATTTAGGTGCAGGGGACACACGACCTATCCACAAGCCCATGGGGTTGGCCGTGTGGATTCACGCCCGTGTGTCTACCCATGTGGACAATTATAGGCTATTTTCCAAGCCAACTGCCACCCTGAAAACAAGCACAAACTTATACCATTTTCACCACCATACATCATGACATTAATAGACACTTAAATGGCCACATTTCATGGTTTAACAACATACACTAATACATATCCACACATGCACACAAACCAATTCATGAAATTCCTCATAAAGATATATATATATATATATATATAAACTAACATTATCATTTGCCATATCACATGGCATTAGTTACAAAATGACACAAAAAGGAACATATATCCACATGGTTACCAATCTTACTTAACATTTACAACACCTTTAAGTCCCTATACATGCCATAGTTCAAATGGTTCATTTCACTATACCAAAAGAAAATGTCGATAGGGTGGGTGATCCTCTAACACATCTCGATCCCGAGCTGGCTTGACTGAATCTATAAAACAAGGGAAAAGAGAAAAGTGTGAGCTTTAAAGCTTAGTAAGTCTATATGTAAATAGTTAACATCATAGCAACATTTAGCAATACCAAGGGTTATCCCTTACACACCAACTTACCACCTAATCTTACCAACATTCCCACACAAATCATGCACATTCTTTTCCCCCTACTCAAGTTCACATGCACCCTTGCACCAACGTGCAATTTCCCACAATTACACTTGCTCAAAAGAACGCACCTGCACTTACATATCATGTGACGGCCCGAATTAGGGGCTAAACAGAAAGGTGGTTTTGTAACCACCAATCCAGAGTGAAAATAATGAATTATATGAAATTTAATTATGATATTTGTTTGATTGAATAATGATGTGAAAATACTATTGGAAATTTTACTGTATTGATGCTTAATTGTTTGAAAAGGACTGAACTGTATTAAGTGAAAAATGTGTATTGCGTGTGATTAAGTGACTTGATTGAAATAATATGTGAAATTGGAAGTGTTTATGTTGCAATTAGTCCATTAAATGGTGATTTGGACCAAAATAGCCTTACATGGAAAAATATCTAAGTAATGGCTTGAGTGGTAAAATGGTCATTAGTGCAAAAAGACAAAATTCATTAAAATAAATCATCATTTTCTCCATTCTTCTTCATATGTGCTACCAAAATTTCCTACCTCCATAGCCAAGGGTTTTTGATTTTCAAGCTTTCATGTAAGTGCAATTTGGTGCTATTTTTAATTATTTTTGTATTTTTGGGCTTATTGAAATTTATATTTCATGATTCTACCATTTATTTGAAGAAAAATTGAGATCTAAAAATTTGACCCATTTGTAATATGAGTGTGTTTGGCTCACTAATGGTAGATAATGAAAGTTTTAAGTATCATATACATGTTTTATTAGATGAAATTGAAAGAAAGTACATAAAAGGGACTAATTCGTAGAGATTACAAATTGTTCCTAAATGTGTGAAGTAATGAGAATTTGAATGTTATAATTGTGAAAATGGGTTATATAAGCCCATAGAATAAAGAAAATGAGTCTTGGATGTCCAAGGGACTAATTAGTAATTATTGAAAAGTTGAGGGGTAAATTTGGAAATTTGCCTAAAACTAAACTGTGACTGTGTTGAAATAGATAATTGATATATGTGCTATATGTGTTAATTTAGGTCAAGAATGGTCTAATAAGGCCCGAGATCGGGGAAAAGAGAAAGTCCTCGACTAATTTCAAAAATTAGTCCTTTTTGGCAATCCAAGTAAGTTATATGTAATTCTAATGAATTCGATCAATTTAGTTTAATTATTCAATGCTATGTTATTATATCGATAATTCTTTTGTGAGATGATTGAACAATGGATATTGCCACTAATATTATGGAATGTTATATTGACTGTAAATCCCAGTTGAGCAAATACGAATAGACATAGTTATAGGTGACATGTCACTAGAGGGCCCTACTGTTCTGACTGTTATAGTTACCCGGGTGTTGGTGGTCTTGCATGTGCTGCAGATACCTGTCAGCTTATGTGAGTAGGCCCGTGGTTAACTTCTGTACTATTACTGATTGTAGCTTCGGCTACCGCATTGATTGTAGCTTCGGCTAGCCTACTGTTAGTAGCTTCACCTACTTCATGGCTTTGCCATGTCTATTCGGCACTTATGTGCTAACCTCTGTATATCTGGTTATATTCTGAAATTGCTCAATGGGATTAGACTAACTGTACTGTATGCTAAGTGAACATGCAGGTGAAATGAAATGGTACTGTATACTGTGATTGGCATCGTTAAGTATGTGTATAATTGATTTGTGGAAAGTGTTCAGTGAGTAAGTATAATTGTTCAATGATATGTGATGGTATTATCTAAATGGAATTGCTTTAAATTGCTATAAAATTTCATATGATTTACTAAGCTCCTTGTAGCTTACTCTTTCCCTTTTTCTTTCATTCTAGATTTTCAAGTTGGTTAGATTGGAATAGAGCCGTTGGAGTACGTTACACCCTATCAAGCTTCTTTTGGTATATTTTATGTTTCAAGTGTAAATTTATGGCATGTATAGAATATTAATGGTTGTAAACAGTTATTTTGTAAGCCTAAGCTATACTGCTCAAATGTGATATTTTGTAAGTCAATGTTTACAAATGTAGCTATTTTGGGTAAATTGATCTTTGAAATGGTCTATATTGTTTGTGGTTGTGTTTTAGGGAAGTTAAGGCTTAGTGAATAGCCTGACACGGCCTACATGGCATGGCACATGGGCGTGTGTCATGGCCATGTGGGATTTGGCAGAATGCTCCACGGGTGAAGGGCACGGGCGTGCCTAAGCCGTGGGTGACACATGGCCAGACCCTACGGGCATGTCTCTAGACCGTGCCTCCCCTGCACCTTGATTTAAATTTTAGTGTATCACACAGGCAGGAGACACGGCCATGTGTCTCAACCGTGTGATGTACACGGCCCCTAAATGGTAGTGTGAGGTGGTCGTGGTGGAATGGACAATTTCGTCCATGGGTATTAAGCATGGGCGTGTGAGGACCACACGGTCTATTCGCACGGCTGTGCCAAGAGTTACACGGGTGTATGGCTTCATTTTAAAAGTGAAAAATTTTCAAAGTGTTCGTTTTGATTGAAATTGAGTCCGAATTATTTGTAATGACAGTATTGTGTTTGAAAATCCCTGATAAGAGTAATTATGAATTGAACTGTATATGATTCTATGATGGATTGTGAGTAAATTTGGTAAATATTATTATGAGTCCGATAATACCTCGTACTCGACTCCGGTAACAGATTTTAGATTAGGGGTGTTACATATTATATTACCACACCAAATCTCTTTAGTAAGCTTTCCCATTGAACTCTTCGGATTAACATTCAATACTCGGTGGATTTTTAGCTCCCAGCTCCACCAACATATAAATCGGCTCTCGTGTACACATGGTGAAGTTCACCTTATGACCCATGTGACATAGCCATTACATCCAGTAACTATGGTGTCTACATAGTGTTCAGTCCCTTGGATCTACCCATATGACCTAGCTACATATACTACTGCTCTCATTTGCACATGGTGAAGTTCACCTTATCGCATATGTGACATAACTGTCTTTGGTCTGCAGCTCTCGTGTACAAATTGTGAAGTTCACCTTATCACCCATGTGATATAACTACATATTATTCGTATCTCTTATTTTTTCGAAGGTTCAACCGAGACTCACATTTCCAAGACTTTCAGCATCAAAGAAAATTTACCAATATTAATATTTCATAGCATACATCAAAATTCTTAATGCATAAATAAAATTGACATATTACTTTCATATAAACTTACCTCGACAACAAAAAGCGATAATTTGCAAATTAATCCCAGTCAAGGTTGATTCCTCAGTCTTCTCGATCTATAATGACACATTTAACTTGTTTAATACACATATTACTCAATTTAGTCCAAAATTTTTACAACTAAGTCCCTAGGCTCAGAAATTGAAAAATATCTATTCTCTTAGTTATCCAAGCCTAACCGAATCTCAATGGCACTCAAAACAGCCCACATTTCTCATTAATTTATACCTTTACCACCTTATTTATTATCTTTACAATTTGGTCTCTATTAGGGACTTTCATGATAAAGCACCTAGTAATCATAGTTTACCACACCTTAAACTTTCATATTCCACCATTAGAAATCAAATTACTTGCATGCCATACATGGGTAAAATTTTAAACATCAACCCTAGCTTGGAATAATGGTAGAAATAGCTAGAGCAAGCTACGAGGATTCCAAAAATATGAAGAAAATTAAAAATGGGGTTAGAAATCACTTACAATCAAGCTTTAAAGTTGAAGAAACCCTAGCTATGGCTTCACCCATATATTCCACCAAGGAGAAGAATCGTGGACACTTTTTGGCCTCATTTTTCCCTTTCTATTTCTTTTATTAACTAATGACCAAAATGCCCTTCATTAAAAACCTTTGATATTCCACCCTTGGGCATTTTTGTCCAAACGAAGTTAAAATGGTTTAATTACCATATAAGGACCCCAAATTTAAAAACCTAATTCAATCAAGTACCTTTATGAAACAAAACCATATTTTTCACCTATTGCAATTTAATCCAACATATCAAATTGGACTTGTAAACAACAAAGTTCACACATCAAATTTTCACATAACTGTTCAATCACCAAATAAACATCAAAACTGAATTTGAAAATTATTTTTAACCTCGGATTCATGGTTTCGGAACCACTATTCCATTTAGCCCCTAATTCAGGCTGTTACAACTCTCCCCCTTTAGGGATTTTCGTCCTCAAAAATCTTACCGGTAAATAGGTTTGGGTACTGTTTCATCATAGCTTCCTCTAACTCCCATGTAGGCTTTTCCACACTATGCTTTTGCCACAACACTTTCACCAAGGCTATATTCTTGTTTCTTAACTGTTTAACCTCTTGAGCTAAAATCTTAATCGGCTCTTCCTCGTAGGTTATGTCCGGCTGTATCTTAATATCCATAGGAGAAATCACATGTGAGGGATCTAAACGATATTGGCATAACATTGACACATGAAACACATTATGTATCTTTTCTAACTCTGGGGGCAAAGCTAGACAGTATGCCACTAGCCCTATTCTTTTTGTAATCTCATACAACCCAATGAAACGTGGACTTAATTTGCCATTCCGGCCAAACTTCAATATTTCTTCCATGGTGACACCTTCAAAAATACTTCATCACCAACATAAAATTCAATCTCCTTTCTATTCAAATCTGCATAAGACTTCTGCCGGTCAAAAGCAGCTTTCAAACATTTTTGAATTATCTTCACTTTTTTTCAGAACTCAGTCCATTATAGTGGGGTTTGGCATTTTCAACCATATAACGCCTCATACGGCACCATCTAGATGCTAGATTGATAACTGTTGTTGTAGTCGAATTCCACCAAGGGTAGGTACTTTTCCCAACTTCCCTCAAGCTTTAAAACACAACACCAAATCATATCTTCAAGAACTTGAATTACCCTCTCAGTTTGGCCATCAGTTTGCGAGTGAAATGTAGTACTAAAATTTAGTTTCATACCTAATTCCTCTTGTACCTTCTTCCAAAACTTGGAGGTGAACCTCGAATCTCTATCCGAGATGATAGACATAGGTACTCCATGTAACCTCACAATTTTAGCAATATATATTTCAGCCAATTTATCGAATGAAAAATCAACACGTACTGGTATGAAGTGTGCTCACTTTGCCAATCTATCCACAATAACCCACACAACATCTTTCTTTTTCAGTGTCAGAGGTAGCCCTGTCACAAAATCCATGGTAATCTTATCCCAATTCCATTTGAGAACCGTTACTGGTTGAAGTAAACCCGAAGGCACCTGATGCTCAGCCTTTACTTGTTGGCAAACCAGACACTTTGTCACGAATTTTGGAATGTCTCTTTTCATGCCCAGCCACCAATATAATTTCTTCAAGTCATTATATATTTTAGTACTATCGGGATGTACGGATAAACACCAACTGTGTGCCTTACGTAAGATTTCCTGAAGCAACTCATCATTTCTCGGTACACATATTCTATCACGTAACATCAAACAACCAACTCAAAAACTAGAGCTACTATCCGTCTCACATTGAACCCTCTTAGCTTGTATTTCACTCTCTCCTTTGAGCTTCACAAATCTATTGCAGAAACAATGGTCTAGCCCTCAACTCGGTTAATATATAACCACCATCAGACAATGTCAAACTCGTGCCCATAGCTCTCAAAGCACACGAGGACTCTCTTCTCAAAGCATCCGCCACCACATTTGCCTTTCTGGAATGGTACTGATTACTAGCTCGTAGTCATTTAATAACTCAAGCCACCTTTGTTGTCTCAGGTTCAATTCCTTTTGATTCATCAAGTATTTCAAACTTTTATGATCGGTAAAAACCCAACATTTCTCACCATACAAATAATGGCGCCAAATCTTCAAAGCAAACATAATAGTAGCCAACTCTAGATCATGGGTGGGATAGTTCTTCTCATGCGGTTTTAGTCACCTCGAAGCATAAGCCACCACCTTTCCTTCTTGCATAAGCACACATCCAAGACCATTTAGTGACACATCACTATAAATCATGAACTCCTTTCCAGACTCGGGTTGCATTAACATTGGTGCCTCAGTCAATTTAGCTTTCAACTGATCAAAACTTTGTTGACATTTTTTAATCCACTCAAATTTTACATCCTTTTGAAGGAGCTTGGTCATAAGAGAAGCAACTATAGAGAAGCCCTTAATAAAACAATGGTAATATCTAGCTAGACCTAGAAAGCTTCTATCCTTGGTCACATTCTTCGGTGGTTTTCAATCAACAATCGCTGAAATTTTACTTAGGTAAACCCGAATACCATCACCCAAAACTACATGTCCCAAGAATCCAACTTCATGGAGCCAAAACTCACTTTTACTAAATTTAGCAAACAACCCCTCTTTTCTTAGAATTTACAACAACGTTTTTAAGTGCTCAGCATGTTTAGACTCATCTCAAGAACAAATCAATATATCATCTATAAACACCACAACAAACTTGTTTAGATATTGTCAAAAATTTTGATTCACCAAATCCATGAACATAGCCGGTGCATTTGTTAAACCAAAAAGCATCACAAGAAAATTGTAATTGTCGTACCTTGTTCTAAAGGTAGTCTTTTGCACATCGGATTCCTTAATCCTCAGTTGGTAGTAGCCGGATCTTAAATCAATCTTAGAAAACACTGTTGCTCCCTTTAACTGATCAAACAAATCATCAATTCTCGGCACTGGATACTTGTTTTTAATAGTCACCTTATTAAGCTGTCGATAATCAATACAAAGCCTCATCGATCCATCCTTCTTCTTTACAACAATACAGAAGCACCCTAGGGAGAAAAACTCAGTCTCATAAATCCTTTGTCTGTCAACTCTTGCAACTGAGCTTTCAGTTCTCTCAATTCAGTCAGAGCCATTCTATACGGAGCAATAGAAATAGGTGCAGTCCCAGGTAATAATCAATGGCAAACTCAATCTCTTTGTTAGGAGGTAACCCTGGTAGCTCATCTGGAAAGACATATGAAAATTCACAAACTACTGGCATAGATTCCAGCTTCGATTCTAACACCTCGGTATTCAACATATATGCTAAATAAGCTTCGCACCCTTTTCTCGTACATTTTTGAGCAGTCATACAAGAAATCAGCATCGGCATCTTATTCAACTCATCTATTCCAACCCACAGAATTTCACCCCTTTCACATTTTAGCTTAAGAGTTTTCCATCTACAATTCACCTTGGCATCATGTAATGTTAACCAATCCATGCCCAAAATAATGTCAAACTCATCAAATGGCAACAACATCAGATTAGCTGGGAAACAGTATCCTTGAATCATTAAGGGACAATTTCTACAAACCTTATCTACCAGCACAAATTTGCCTAACGGATTCGACACTTTAATGACAAATTTGGTTGACTCAACAGGTAATGTCTTACTATGCATTGATTTCTCACAAATACAAGAATGAGTGGAGCATGGGTCTATTAATGCAATAACATCAGTATTATAAAGTGAGAATGTACCGGTAATCACATTCGGAGATGATGCCTCCTCACGAGCTCGCATTGCATAAGCTCTAGCAGGTGTCCTTATCTCTAACCTCGTAGCTATCTCTTTCACTATGCTTTTACCACTAGTTCCGCCTTCGACATTCCTTGGCGGTTTACCCTTACTAGTAGTGGGACTCGGTTTAACACCTTGAAATTTCTCATCTCTTGCTTTCCCAGGGCAATCCCTAACAAAATGATCTATGGACCCCCAACACTCACTAGTGTGTCATCTACCACAGTCCTGACACTCGGGTCTATCAGTCCTTACGTTACCCATACTGGCCATCGATGTAGCCTCGGCTTTGGAACCCAAATATGCTTTACCTCGATCTTGGTGTTACTGTCCAACTAAAACTATCATTCGAGGATTCATTTCTTTAGACCTCTTTGATTGAGATTGAAAGGACTTACTCATCGGTCTCTTCCGGGCATCTCGTGTAATAGCCCGATATAGGGCCTAAACAAAATAGTGGTTACGAAACCACAAATCCGAGGTCAAAATTTTTATTCCAATTGAGTTTCAAAATTTATTTTGTGTTTGCAATATTTTTTGAAATTTTCGTTACAAAATTTTATTGTTTGTGTGTCCAATTTGATAATTGGACTAAATTGTAAAAGTATTAAAATGTGCATTCTAGAAGGTAAAGGTGTTTAATTTAAATGTGTTTTATTCTTTTTATGGTTTACATTTTTATAAAATTATTTTGTAAAAATTTCGTACGAAAATTTCGACGTTTGGGCACTCAATTTAGTCAAAAGGACTAAATTGTAAAAAGTGCAAAAGTTGAGTTCTACACGTTAGAGGTGTCCAATTGTTATGAAATTTTAAATTGAAGGTCCGTAAATGGTAATTAGACCATTGCTTAATTTATTGGACAAAAATGGAATGAAATGGGTGAAAAATAATTTTTTTAAGTTAGGGGTATTTTGGTCATTTAATGAGTAAATGAATTAAAAAATCAAATTAAAAGCCAATTTTTGCTCATCTTCTTCCTCAAGGCTGAAAATAGCATGGAGAAACCATGGCTAGGGTTTTTCAAGCTTCCAAGCTCAATTGTAAGTCCGTTCTAGCCCCGTTTTTAATGATTTTTACGTTTTTGCAATCCCGGTAACATGATTTCTCTATTTCTACCTTTTATTTGAGCTAGGGTTTGATTTAAAAAATTGACCCATGTTGAATAATTGTGTTTTTTGATGTTTTATGATAGATTATGAGGTTTTAAATTATGTTGAACAACTTGTGCTACTCGGTTTTAAGTGAAAACGAGTAAAACGACATAATCGGTAAAAATACCTAATGTTCATAAGCATATGTTAGAGTGAGAATTTGCCATTAGTAAATAAATGATCATCATGTTCTAAAACATAAGAATTAGGGAAAAAGTTTAATTTCCGAGCTTTGGGGCAAAAGTGTAAATATGCAAAAGTTTAGGGGCAAAATTGTAATTTTTCCAAAGTTAGAGTTAAGGACTGTTTTGATAAATGTGAGTACTAAATAAGCTAAATGTGTTATTTTAGATCAAGAAAGATGTGGAATCGACCTTGATTGGGAAAAGGAAAATATTGTGGACTAAATTGCAAAATTTCTATATTTTGCACCTAGGTAAGTTTATATGTAAATAATGTACCGTTTTGATCTATATTATAATATTTTGATATTATATGAGTTATGGTTGCATATTAAATGCTCAATTGAGGTAAATTATGAATTAAAATCGAGTGTGAATAAATTGGTAAAATGTTGAAAAGTGAAGAATTTCCCGGTTGAACCTTCAGAATAGAAAGATATGGATGATCTGTTGTGAGAACACATGTGTAGTACTATGTGTAGGCTACTATGTGTTCAAGATGGTTTAGGTCACGTGTGTACTACTAAGTGCAGGCTACTACGTGTACCAGACGGATGGGTCGCATGTGTAGTACTATGTACAGGCTATTATGCATACTCAATTATTTCGATCACGTGTGTAGTACTATGTGCAGGCTACTACGTGCATAAGATGATATTGGTCACATGTGTAGTACTAAGTGCAGGCTACTATGTGCACCAATTAGCTTCGGCTACAAAGGTGGTAGTATGTGCAGGCCACCGAATATTTGTTACTATTTCGATGTGTTCAACGGGAAAATCTATTAATTGTGAATTTATATGAAAACGTGGTGATAAGTATAAGGACATGAATATATGTGTTGTAAGCAATGTGCTCGATAAATGATTGAACTTTGGTACGTTTGATATGGTTAAGTGTTACTATAAAAAAATTGATAAAAGGGAATATATGAAAAAGGTGAAATTGGAAATATAGCAGTTTTGGATAGCAGCAGGGGAGTGACTTTCAAAAATCACCAAAAATGGTAGAAATTGAGTTAAAAGTGGAATTAGATATGAAATTAAATCTTATTGAATCTATTTTCATATAAAAGAAACAGAGCAAACAAAAGAATTCTATATTTTGAGATATTTATATTTTTTGAGACTGGTTCAGAATGACTTCGTGATCCCCTATTCTGATTTGGAAAAATCATTAAAAATTGTAAAAAAAATTATTTATGGAACATAATTTATATGGGGGGATTCCTTATTGAGTATATTTTTATTAGAAACAAACGTGAATATCATTCGAGTTCAGTATAAAGAGAAATTGAAATTTTAGTGAAGAGTGGTCAGGACTGTCAGGTAGCGAAATAGGGGAGTATTTAATTAATAAACTGTATTAATTGGCCAAACCAAAAATTCTAAAATTTTTATGGTAAGAAGAAATATGAGTATATTTTCTGGGAAAATTTACGGATCTTAATTTGGAGCTCTGTAGCTCCGGATAAAAATAATTTAGTGATTGGGACACGAATGGACAGCTTGTACAGATTTTAAGTAAATGATAATTTCATGTGAGATTAAGGTTGTATAATTGTGGAGACATATTTTGGGATTTATAAATGCCATTAATAATGTATTATTATTATTGTTTACATATTCACTTACTAAGCTACAGTGCTTACTCCTTTCCCTTTCTTTTTCTTATAGAGTTTCAGATGCTAGCTCGAGCTGGAGGCCACCAGAGATACTATCACACTATCAGGCTGAGGTTAATATTAAAAGATTCTTAAATATTTATAAGTTTGTGGCATGTATAAGGACTTGAATATATGTATATATGTTACTGAGTTGGCCTAGAATGTTGGCCTAAATTAATGGAAATTTTATTGTTGTATAATACCATGTGATATGGCTAATGGTAGCTATCTTATGAGTCATAATGATACAATACATGAACGAGTATGCTTGCATATTAGTAAATGAATTAATGTATATATGATAAGAATGTGATTGGATTCTAAATTGAAAGAAATTTTATAGCCGGTTTGTGTATTTGTAAGTGTAAAAATCCAGTGATGCCTCGTACCCTGTTCCGGCATTGAACACTGGTAAGAGGTGTTACATCTCGAGCTTCCAAAATTGCTTTTCTCTTCTCTTTATTTAGCTCATCGGCTTTGCATGTCACCGTTTCCTTCGGGACCGCTGATATCAATGTCTTCCACCAACGATAGGTCGAATCTTTCAATAAGGACATAGCATATTTTAGGCACTCCTCAGTTGTACAAGATAATTCCTTAAATACTCGAATGGAATTCTCGAGCCAAAACTCTACTCTCTCTGGATCATCGTCCACGTTAGCTCTAAACTTTTTGGCTTCTTGTTTCTAAATTTTATCCACCAGAGGTTTTGTTAACCACACCATATCAACACCCTGTGGGGCTACAGGGATCGGTTGTGCTACAGGTGGGTGAGGAGGGGGTTGAACATCAGGATTTGTTCTAACAAAATCAGTATACCAGTCATTCATCATTTGGAGAAAGGCATCCTGAGCCTCGTCTCATTGACTCAGATTCTCATTTTTACTTTCTACCAGCGCGTTCCCTTACGTGAGAGCGACACGTTACTAGCAGCATCATCAGTCGTAGCTCGTTCGGGATCCATTACTATATAAAACCAAAACATAATTTAGAAAGGTCAGGAGTCACCACACTATCATAATATATCTATGGCATGTATAGCTAGACTCACATACAATACTATAGTAGTTAGAGAATTGACTAAACCATAGCTCTGATACCACTAAATGTAATACCCCTTACCTGAGTTTAACGCCTCACTCGAGCACGAGGCATTACCAGACAATATCACAACCATTCATACACATTCGAATTGTAAAATTTCATTTCAATTGAAACTTGTTCATAAAATATCGTACAACCTTTAAAGTGGGCCTACGAGGCCTAAAACATGTTTGGAAGTGGTCTAAAATCGAATCGAGAACCCAAAATTTTTTGGAAAATCTGACCTATACAAGGTACACACCCGTGTGAGACAGGGACACGCTCGTGTGGGCAGGCCATGTAATCACACACCTGTGGCCTATGCTGGTGTCTTTCACATGGCTGAGCACATGCCCATGTCATAGCCTGTGTGAAAACTTGGGTGTGTTCTGTTTATGATGTCATCATGAAAACTTCGTCACACGGCCAAGGCACACGCCCGTGGGCTAGGCCGTGTCTGTCACACGGTCGAGACACACGGCTGTGTCTCCAACCTGTGAGTTTATTACAAAACATTTAATTTTCATAAATTTAGGTGCAGGGGACACACGACCTATCACACACCCATGGGGCTGGCTGTGTGTCGCACACGGCGTAGATATACGCTCGTGTGTCTACCTGTGTGGACAATTATAGGCTATTTTCCAAGCTAACTGCCAGCCTGAAAACAAGCAAAAACTTATACCATTTTCACCACCATACATCATGGCATTAATAGACACTTAAATGGCCACATTTAATGGTTTAACAACATATACTAATACATATCCACACATGCACACCAGCCAATTCATGAAATTCCTCATAAAGATATATATATGTGTGTATATATATATATATAAACTAACATTATCATTTGCCATATCACATGGCATTAGTTACAAAATGACACAAAAAGGAACATATACCCACATGGTCACCATTCTTACTTAACATTTACAACACAATTAAGTCTCTATACATGCCATAGTTCAAAGGCTTCATTTCACTATACCAAAAGAAAATGTTGATAGTGTGGGTGATCCTTTGACATGTCCCGATCCCAAGCTGGCTCAACTGAATCTATAAAATAAGGGAAAAGAGAAAAGTGTAAGCTTTAAAAGCTTAGTAAGTCTATATGTAAATAGTTAACATCATAGCAACATTTAAAAATACCAAGGGCTATCCCTTACACACCAACTTACCACCTAATCTTACCAACATTCCCATACAAATCATGCACTTTATTTTCCCCTACTCAAGTTCACATGCACCCTTGCACCCACGTGTAATTTCCCACAATTACACTTGCTCAAAAGAACGCACTTGCACTTACATATCAAATTACCACACCAAATCTCTTTAGTAAGCTTTCCCGTTGAACTCTTCGGATTAACATTCAATACTCGGTGGATTTTAAGTTCCCAGCTCCACCAATACATAAATCGGCTCTCGTGTAGACATGGTGAAGTTCACCTTATCACCCGTTTGACATAGCTATTACATCCGTAACTATCGTGTCTACATGGTGTCCAGTCTCTCGAATCTACCCATGCAACCTAGCTACATATAATATTGCTCTTTGTGGACATGGTGAAGTTCACCTTATCGCACATATGACTTAGCTATCTTTGGTCCGCAACTTTCATGTACACATGGTGTAACAGCCCGAAATAGGGGCTAAATGGAAAAGTGGTTTTGAAACCATGAATCTAAGGTCTAAAATATTCTTCTAATTTAGTTTTGATGTTTATTGGGTGTTTGAATAATTATGTGAAATTTTAATGTGTGAATTTTATTAGTTACATGTCCAATTTGGTATGTTGGACTAAATTGCAATAGGTGGAACATATGGGTTTTAATCCATAAAGGTATTTGATTGAATTGGGTTTTTTAATTAGAGGTCCTTACATAGAAATTAAACCATTTTAGCTTGGACAAAAATGCCCAAGGAAGGGTAAACATAGCAAAGGTTTTAATGAAGGGCATTTTGGTCATTAGTTAATAAAAGAAATAAAAAAGGAAACTGAACCAAAAACTTGTCCATCTTTCTCATATGTTGGCCGAACATAGCAAGGGACCATAGCTAGGGTTCCTTGAAATTCCAAGCTTGATTGTAAGTGATTTCTAGCCCCGTTTTTAATTTTCTTCGTATTTTTGGAATCCTCATAGCTTGCTCTAGCAATTTCTACCAATATTTCAAGCTAGGGTTGATGTTTAAAATTGTACCCATATATGACATGCAAGTATTTTGATGTATAACAGTGGAATATGAAAGTCTAAGGTGTGGAAAACTATGATTATTAGGTGATTTTGCATGAAAGACCCTAATAGGGACCATATTGTAAAGTTAATAAATTGTGTGGTAGAAGTATCAATTTATAGGAAATGTGGGTTGTTTCAGTAATTTTGCACTACAGGGGTATTTCGGTAATTTTGCACTACAGGGGTATTTCGGTAATTTTACACTACAGGGGTATTTCAGTAATTTGTACTATAGGGGTATTTCTTTAATTTTGCACTACGAGGGTATTTCAGTAATTTTCCAACCTCCTAGGAGGTCTATAGTCATCTCGAACGACTTTAGTAACCTAAACAGACATAATGATGTAAATGGGCTTAAGGCCCATTACTCGGCCCAAGTGGGGCACACATTCGCACTTGGCCCGCTAAGCCCAAAATCAACCTTTTCCATGTAGACGATATAGCCAGGCCCAATATTTCCACATATCCATGATAAAGGCCCGTGTGGGGCCTACGAGCCCATCGGGGCCGCCCGGCCCGCTTCGGCCTAAAATCGGCCTAAACCCACGAGTACGCTCATGGTGGCGTCCACTATCGCATCAGACTATCCACACACGTGTTCGCATGCTCGTGTGGCAACCGTTGTGAACTCTCAGCTTTTTGGCATTTTGGCATTCCAGCATTTGTCGATCTCCTATCTATGCAGTGAAATACATACTTTCGGCTTTTCAACTGATCAATAATTAGAACGGGGTGAATACACACCCTTTCGGCTTTTCAGCTGATCAACAAATATGGTACCCGACTATACACCTATTGTGCTGATGCAGTTGAACCACTTCCGAGATCGAGAACCTAAGGTCAATCATACCCCTTATCAGCCTTAATCCAATGTTAACTCAAAATACTCACTCGAGAATGATTCAATTCATTCACTGACACTTACCAATCCACCAATCGCAGAATCTACTGATCTAACACCCATGTACTGCTCTAAACCTGAACCTTCAAGGAATCATTTGATTGATCGATAAATATTTTAAATCCCAAAACGAAACACATTATATTAAAGCACTTACCCCCAAAAGAATAGATCACTTGCCACGAGAAGAGAACTTGACCTAAGCTTCCACAATAGAACCTACCCCTAGCATGATTTGACAAATCAAATGGTTGTTAGAGGTCAACTGTAACATCCCGGCTTGGACCCTAGTCGAAAAAGTGGTTTCGGAACCATATATCTGAGTCTGAAAAATGTTCTGATATTATTTTCTGTGTCTGTGGTATATGAATCTGCATCTGTGAAATTTCCCCGGTTTAATTTGTTTGTCTCTGTGCTTAATTGTGAAAAATGATTAAATTGTATATGTGATTGTGACAGCCCTAAAGTGACATTGGTCGGGAAGTGGTTTCGGGACCACTAAACCGAGTCGTAAAAATAATTAAGTGTTAAATTTTATAATTTTATTTTGTGATATAGCATGAATGAAATTTTTGTTGTGATGAATTTTGCCTTTTAGATATGAAATTTTCTAAGAAAGGACTTAGATGTGAAGTATAGAAAATGTGTGGTGCCGATTGTGGTGAGTAAGAAATTTATGGAGTAAAACATGGGGATTTGCATGTCAAATTCCCCATTTTTACTCATAGTGGCTGGCCATGATGGAATTTAAGTATAAAATATATGTATTATATTATTTGATAGTTTTAAATTATAGAATAAGGATTAAATAAAATACAAATGGGTGAGAAAAACAAAGAAAAAGCTTCCAAATTTTTGTGTTAGCTGAAACCAAAGGAAACTTAGGAGAAGAAGAAATTTTGGGACATTCGGTCAATTGGGAGACTCAAATTCAAGATAAATTCTTGATAAATTGTGTTGTAATTGATTATTTGAGTTACTTATCATGTATCCTATTGAAGCCATGTTGAATTTTTTATTTTGGTAGAGGCATGAGCTTACGGTCTTGATTTAGTCGTAAGAATTGGTTGTGGTTTTCTTGCATTTAGAAGTGGTAGTAAATGAGTAGAATGGAGATAAACAAATGTGTTTAGGAGGGGAATATTTGCTAGAGAGAATTCGAGTTGTGTGTGTGTTGGTGAGATTGCCAAATGTGGCCTTAAAAGTTGATTTGAATGAAAGGGTGGTGTATAAAATGTCAAATTGGTGGAATGAATGCTTGTGAGATGGTAAAAATTCAAGAAACTATGAATGTGAAGTTAAGTTAAAAATTTGGCTCAATGGCCGAATGAGCTTAATAATGTGCATAAGTTGAATAAATGGAGTTTAGATGGATGTAAGGCATTCGGTCATTTTGGTTAAGTGAGAGTATGTGTTTAGTTTGAAATTTTTCAAATTGTCTAGTAAATACTACTTAGTGATGTGGCCTTGGGGATATTGAGATAATGTTTGAATGTTGAATTTTAGCATTCATATGTGCAATTACCGAATGTATTAAGGGCAATTGTTACAAAGTTTATAGTACAATATGTGAAACAGGTATAATGAGATTGTGCATGCATTCGGCATTCGGCTATAGTAGTTGATATTTAACTTCATAGGCTTGAGTAGTTAGGGCCGAAAGGGGTGTAGATTATGCACAAACAGATTTTTTTTAAAGCTTATGAATATGTATGAAATTTTGTGTGCGGCATGGTGATAAATGACAATTGGTAAAGTGGTAAATGCTTATTAATTTGGCATTCGGACTTAACTATATGTCTTGGAGCCATTGTGTAATTTGAAAAATAAATAGAAGTTGATGATATTAAAGTGTGTATTATATATATATATATGCCTTATGTTTGTATCTTGTGCTTTTTGAGACATTCGGCAATAGGGTTAAATCTATGGATAAGAAAGCATGATAAGTTATGTGGATCTTTGCTTGTGTATGCGAATTTGATATAGATTGATGAATAAGAAATCGAATCATGGCCTATTTTATGAAATAGGATTTATATTGAAATTAAAAGTGATTGTCATATGTGACTATTAAGAAAATGATATTGAGTAAGTAATTAAACAAACCTATTTGTTTTATTGAAGCTCAAGAACAAAGAGGATCAAAGTCGAATAGGGGAAAAGAGAAAGTAATAGAGTAGTCGATCTACAACAGTTCGGATATACCGAGGTAAGTTTTGAGTATACCAACCTAGCACAAACATGAATATGATATGAAATATTTAAGTTGAATGCATATAACTAGTTGATCTTACTTTGATAAAATCCAATTATGAAATAAGATGGTATAAGATAGGTAGTCGTATGCATATGTGGAATTGAAAGAATGATGTGAGTGGTATGTGCATATGAAATTTATGTGGTTATTTCCATTAAACCGATTAGGTATGGAATGGTATATTATATTTGCTTGGCAAATTGTGTTTGTGTAAAATGTGGTAATCAATAAGTTTTGCATATGTTAAAATAAGATAGTGAAATACAAGAATGTTATGCCATGTGAAATATACTAGAATGCGAATAAGTAATGCCTGAGACTTGGTGATGTGATATATTCGGGCCTTAGTGCCTAGCAAGCTATAAGCCGGTGATATATTCGGGCCTTAGTGCCTAGCAGGCTATAAGCCGGTGATATATTCGGGCCTTAGTGCCTAGCAGGCTATAAGCCGGTGATATATTCAGGCCTTAGTGCCTAGCAGGCTATAAGCCGGTGATGTGATATATTCGGGCTCCGCGCCTAGCAGGCTCAGTGCCGGTGATTCGAGTAAGTTTCAGGATAAGGAAATTTGCGTTATAACCTCAACTGAATATTGCTCAAATTAATGAGTTGGTTAGGTACGTGTTCTGTACTCATGTGTGAATTAAAGGTAGAATGAATCATGAGTTCTGCTATAGATGAATGCTTAAGTAAATGTTCTAATTATGTATGAAAGGTTGTTACTTTCGACCAATGTAATTGTTAGATGAAACTATGAGTTATTCATATTATATAAGTTCGAAGCAATGGAAAAATAATATGCTAAATTTTCCCTTGTGTATAGATGAGTATTCGGCTTAATGATTAGGTAAATTGAAATTTAGTTGAAGGTATATTATATTACTCTGAATATAGGTTTTAAATGGTATGGATGACTCAAAGCTTACTAAGCTTATCAAAGCTTACTCCGTGTGTTATGTTTCCTTCTGTCTTATAGATATCACTTTGAAGTTACGATTCGAGGGATTCAAGTCCAAGTCACCCACACTATCGTCGATATTTTGGTATTTCTGAAGGTTTATTTTTTTCTTTTAAAACAATGGCATGTATAGGTTAAATACACTATGTTAAAATCGAATTCCATTTTGAGCTGTAAATATGTATAGCCTTGCAAAAATGGCTTGCTAAATTTTTTTGTATGTTCATAAAGATTCATGCTTGATCAGAACGGTCGGGAATGAATGTGATAGTAATGTGTATATGGTTCTTAATGCTTGGTATATTGGGCCTATTGAAATTGATGTCTTGTGAGTAAATACTAGTTGTGTGAAATTGAGGTGGCATTCGGCATTACTCATTCAAATGTGGTAATTATTTTTGCTTAAATGTTAGTTGATTAGAGCCGGTTATGATCATTTAGTTAGGTGAAAAAGGATGTGATGTAATACTTTGAAGCATGCTATACAAATATGTAACATGACTTGAGTTTAGATAACCTATAGGATGTCGTGTATGACCTTGCATATTCAGCTAGGTAGTAAGATGATGTCTTGGTTAACTTAAAAATTTTTACTATACGAATGGTAACCATTAGTTAAGGTCTGTTACAAGTTCAACTTATACGTGGTATGTATGCAAATGTTTTTAGATTAAGAATGCTTTAAACTTTAGGCGAATAGATTTTAGTGCTATTAAGCGTTTGTTCTGTAATGCCTCTTATCCCTCCCGCGACAGGTTCGGGTTAGGGGTGTTACATTTTATTGGTATCAGAGCTATGGTTTAGTCGGTTTACGGACTAATGTAGCGTGTGTGAGTGTAGCTATACATGCCATTGAGAGTTAATATGATAGTGTGGTGACTTCTAACATTTGAAATGTGATTTTTGTATAGAAATGAATCTCGACCCTGAACGAGCTGTAGTGGATGACGTGGAGAGTGTAGCGCCGGCTCTCGCGCAAGGGACTGCGCCTAATGACTCTCAGCCGAATACTAGTCATCGAGATGATGACGCTAGACAAGCTTTCTACGCAATGATGAGTGATTGGTTCACTCAATATATTCGAACGAATCCGGCTGCTCCACAACCCCCACCCCTAAATACTCCTTTCCCAACATATGTAGCTCCTCCTGTGACCGATCCATTGCGATCGAGTAGGCCTCTTGTTGATAAAATTATAAAATACGGGGCTGAAGAGTTTCGGGCTACAGTCAGTGATGATGCTGAGCAGGCCGAGTTTTGGCTCGATAATACGATCCGAGTTTTTGATGAATTGTCGTGTACGCCTGAAGAATGTTTGAAATGTACTGTATCCCTGCTACGTGATTCCTCTTACTATTGGTGGAATAAAATTGGTTTCTGTTGTGCTGAGAGAACGGGTCACCTGGGAGTTCTTCCAAACTGAATTTCGGAAAAAGTATATCAGTCAGAGATTCATTGATCAAAAACGGAAGGAATTTCTTGAGCTTAAACATGGTCGAATGTCTGTAACCGAATATGAGAGAGAGTTCGTACGGCTCAATCGTTTTGCTCGCGAGTGTATATCATCCGAGGCCATAATGTGTAAACGATTCTAGGATGGTTTAAATAAAGATATTAAATTGCTGGTCGGTATATTGGAAATTAAAGAGTTTGTAGTACTTGTCGAGCGAGCTTGTAAGGCTGAAAAACTCGGTATTGAAAAGAAAAAGGCCAAGGACGGAGTTAGAGAATCCGCAAGAGATCATTGGGAAATTTTTTTTCGAAATCCTCGAAGAAAATTTGGGATGAGTCGGGCAGATCTAAGGCTAATTCGGGTTATTCCGGACGAGATCACGATCGACCTCTAGTGAGTACGCGAGCCACTTCTGTTGCTAGTGTAGGCAATGATTGTGGGGATAGAACAGTATGTAATTATTGTGGGAAGTGGCATCTAGGGAGCTGCAGATTGCATGATCGCTCCTGTTTTAAATGTGGATCTGCTGATCACTTCATAAAAGATTGTCCGAGACTGGTTGAACGTAATACTGATCCTAGTGAGAGGCCTGGTAGCACGGCAGCACGAGGTCGACCACCGAGGCGTGGAGGTAATGCTAGTGGCAGCCAGAGAGGGACTAGAGACACTGCGGTCAGATCTGAGGCTCGTGCTCCTGCCAGGGCTTATGCCATCTGTGCCCGTGAGGAGGCTTCTTCTCCTGACGTTATTACCAGTATTTTTACTTTCTTTGACACTGATGTTATAGCATTGATTGATCCCGGTTCAACCCATTCATATGTGTGTGAAACTTTAGCATCCAGTAAGACTCTGCCTATTGAGTCTACTGAGTTCGTAATTCGAGTGCCAAACCCTCTGGGTCGATGTGTGTTAGTGGATAAAGTGTGCAAGAGATGTCCCCTAATGATTCGAAATTCTTGTTTCCCGTCTGATTTGATGTTATTACCGTTTGACGAATTTGATATTATTCTCGGGATGGATTGGTTGACTGTGCATGATGCAGTAGTGAATTGCAAAAGGGAAGATTATTGATTTGCGATGCTCAAATAATGAGATAATTCGGATTGAGTTTTCTGATTTGAACGGATTGCCAGCTGTGATATCTTCGATGCAAGCTCAGAATTATGTGAAAAAGGGGTGTGAGGCATATCTCGCGTACGTGCTTGATAGTAAAGAGTCAGAAAAGAAGCTTGAGTCAGTGCTAGTAGTTTGTGAATATCCGGATGTTTTTCCTGAGGAGTTGCCGGGATTACCACATGTTCGCGAAGTAGAGTTTAGCATTGAACTTGTACCTAGAGCAACTCCGATTTCGATAGCTCCGTATCGTATGGGACCAACCGAATTAAAAGAATTGAAAGTTCAGCTACAAGAGTTGACGGATAGAGGTTTCGTTCGACCAAGTTTCTCACCTTGGGGTGCACTAGTATTGTTCGTGAAGAAGAAAGATGGAATCATGAGAATGTGCATCGACTATCGTCAATTAAATAAAGTGATGATAAAGAACAAATATCCGTTACCGCGTATTGACGATTTGTTTGATCAGTTGAAAGGAGCCTCAGTATTTTTGAAGATAGATTTGAGATCGGGTTATTATCAATTGCGAGTTCGAGACTCAGATGTACCTAAAACGGCATTCAGAACGAAATACGGTCACTATGAGTTCTTAGTGATGCCGTTCGGGCTCACTAATGCCCCTGCGGTATTTATGGACTTAATGAATCAGATTTTTAGACAGTTTTTGGACCGTTTTGTAGCTGTGTTCATTGACGACATATTGATCTATTCACGCGATGAAATTGAACATGTCGAGCACCTGAGATTGGTATTGCAGATTTTACAAGACAAGCAACTATAAGTTAAGTTCAGTAAATGTGAGTTCTGGTTGAGAGAAGTTAGCTTCTTGGGGCATGTAGTATCCGCATCGAGTATTCGGGTTGATCCGAGTAAAATTTCAGCCATACTTGATTGGAAGCCTCCGAGAAATGTCACTGAAGTTTGGAGCTTTTTGGGGCTTGCTGGTTATTATCGACGATTCGTGAAAGGGTTTTCGATGATCGCGACACCATTGACGAAACTGCTACAAAAAGATGTCAGGTTCGAGTGGTCAGAAAAGTGTCAGAAAAGCTTCGACCAGCTAAAAACTCTTTTGATGGAAGCTCCTGTGTTGGTTCAGCCTGAGTCCTGTAAGGATTTTGTGATTTATAGTGACGCCTCTTAGAACAGTTTAGGCTGTGTTTTAATGCAAGAGGGCCGAGTGGTTGCATATGCTTCGAGGCAATTGAAGCCGCATGAGAGAAATTATCTGACTCATGATCTTGAGCTAGCTGCTATTGTTTTCGCTTTAAAAATTTGGCGTCACTACCTGTTTGGAGAAAAATGCCATGTCTTTTCCGATCATAAAAGTTTGAAGTACCTAATGACGCAAAGAGACTTGAATTTGAGACAAAGACGGTGGTTGGAACTGCTGAAAGACTACGAGCTTGTTATTAACTATCACCCGAGAAAAGCTAATGTAGTTGCCGATGCTCTTAGCCAAAAATCATTGTTTTCTTTGCGAGCAATGAATGTACATTTGTCATTATCGACAGATGATGTGTTAATAGCTGAATTAAAAGAAAAACCGGTGCTAATACAACAAATTTGTAAAGCTCAGAAAGTCGATGATGATTTGGTTGCTAAGCGAGCTTAGTGTGGTTCGAGTGTGAATTTAGAATTTAAAGTTGATGACAATGATTATTTGAGGTTCAAAAATCGATTGTGTATTCCGAGAAGTTCAGAGCTTATTCTGATGGTTTTGAATGAGGCTCATGATAGCCGAATGTCGGTTCATCCGGGTAGCACAAAAATGTACAACAAACTGAAACGTCAGTACTGGTGGCACGGTATGAAACGAGACATCTCCAACTATGTTTCTAAATGTTTGATTTGTCAGCAAGAGAAAGCGGAGCATCAGGTGCCTTCGGGATTACTTCAGCCGATCTTAATACCTGAGTGGAAGTGGGATCGAGTTACAATGGATTTTGTGTCCGGTTTACCGCTACCGCCGAGAAAAAAAGACTCCATTTGGGTTATAGTTGACCGATTGACCAAGTCGGCTCATTTCATCCTTGTTCGTACCGATTATACGCTCGATAAGTTGGCTGAATTGTACATCTCTCAGATTGTGAGATTGCACGGGGCGCCTACTTCTATTGTTTCGGATAGAGATCCCAGGTTTACTTCACGATTTTGGAAGAAATTACATGTAATATCCCGAATTAGGGCCTAATCGGAATAGTGGTTTCGTGACCACAAATTCGAGGTAGAAATAATTATTTTATAATTATTTTGATGTTTATGATATGATTTTATGATGGTGTGAAAATTTCGTGAAGAAATTCCAAGCGTAAAGTGCTTAATTTGAAGTTAGGGATTAAATCGAATAAGTTGCAAAACTTGCAATCTAGAAGTTTTTAGTATGAAATTGTAACGTCCCCACGCCCGAAACCGTCACCGGAGTCGAGCTTGAGGTGTTACTAAACACAATTTACCATTTTAAACAACTTTACAAAATCTATTTTCATTTTCGGAATAAATTGTTTTCTGCGTCATGGTCGCTCAAAAAATCATATCTCGAGTTACAAAACTCGAAATCAAGATCCGTAAATTTTCCCTGAATCTAGACTCATATATCTATTCACTAATTTTTTTTTAGAATTTTTGACTGAGCCGATTAGTACAGTTTATTAGTTAAAGTTTCCCCTGTTTCAGAACTCGACTGCACTGACCTCTACTCATTACGAATCACTTTTCTCCCTGTAAAAATTTCATATAACTATACCGTTTATTTCTATTAAAACTAGATTCAATAAGGAATCTAGGAATATAAAGTAATCCTCCTAATTATTTTTTTAAAATTTATGGTGAATTTTCAAAGTTGGAACAGGGGATCCAGAAATTGCTCTGGCCCTGTTTCACTAAAACTCAAATATCTCATAACGTATAACTCCTTTACCTATTTTTCTTCTTCCATATGAAAGTAGACATGATAAGATTCAATTTAATAACTAATCCATCATCAAATTCGATTTATATGATTTTTAGTGAATTTTCAAACTCACGTCAGTGTGGCTGCAATGTTCTGTTTTATGGCTAATTTCATTTTCATAAAAGCTTTTATATACTAGATAACCTATTATTCTTTCATGACATCAAACATAATCTATATTAGCCATTTCAATGACTCAACATTATCAAGCATTTCCTCAACCAAACCACCACCATATCACAAGATTATTTACACAAAGTAGGTATATTACTATACATGCCATACTAAATCTTACAAGCCATTTACCAAAAAGTCCTTTGGATAGTGTGAACGAGTCTTCGACCTATCCCGATTCTCTAGCTGGCTTGTCCAAAACTACAATGAATGAAAAGGAGGGAGTAAGCATAAATGCTTAGTAAGTTTACATGCAAATAACAAGTAACATAACAAAGTCATTATGCCAAACAACATTAACATAGCATCACCAAAACATATGTCGCAATTCTAGTCATCATACTTCATCTTACCACATTTTTGTTGTTGTCTCGGTTTTCAACCCAAGGGTTAAGTACATACCTGTCCAATACGGCCATTTCTCAACATTACCGAATTGTCACTTACGTCTTGAGTGCCTTTCCATTTCACTTGAATTTTACGCGTTGAACACATTGGAATACAACTCGGATACACGGATCATTTGCACATAAGTGCTGAATATGTAATCAATCAATCATGTAACCCGCCCATAAACGAACTCGGACTCAACTCAACGAGCTCGGGCGTTCGCATCCATAAGTGAACTCGGACTCAACTCAACGAGTTCGGACATTCGCACCCATAAGTGAACTCGGACTCAACTCAACGAGCTCGGGTGCCAAACCATCCTAGTGACATGTCACTTGTATCCTAATCTATTCCCAAGGTTCAAACGGGATTTTCCTCGATCACTTATCCTTGCCGTCTTCCACATAATACCGGAACCAATACTCGGTAGCAATTTATATTTAACAAGTAGCACATATAATTTGCATATTGTTCAAAAATAACCACAAAGCATATATTTCATGATAAAAATCAGCATATCATATAAATAACATCGATTAACTTAAAAATAACAGTTATGTTACATTATTTACACATGAACTTACCTTAGTACCAAAATACAAAGATTTTTGCAATTTAGTCCGTAATCTTTTCTTTTCCTCGATCAAGGTTGATTCCACGTCTTTCTTGATCTAAAATAACACATTTAGCTTATTTAATACTCACATTATCAAAATAGTCCTAAATTCAAATTTTGGAAAAATTACAATTTTGCCCCTAAACTTTTGCATATTTACACTTTTGCCCCAAAGCTCAGGAATTAAATTTTATCACAAATTCTTATGTTTTAGGACATGCTGATCATTTATTTACCATTAGCAAGCTCAAATTCATACTAAAACACTTACTTATGAATAATATGTACTTTTACCGATTAAGCCGTTTTGCTCGTTTTTACTTAAAACCGAGTAGCACAAGTTTTCTAACATAATTTAAAACCTCATATTCTATCATAAAACATCAAAATACACAAATTTCACCTATGGGTATTTTTCCAAATATGAACCCTAACTTAAATTATTGCTAACATAAGCTTTATCGAGCTACCGGGATTTCAAAAACGTAAAAATCATTAAAAACGGGGCTTAGAATCGCTTACTATGAAGCTTGGAAGCTTGAAACAAACCCTAGCTATGGAGAACCCTTGAAATTTCGTGGTAATGAAGAAGATGACCAATTTTGTGTTATTTTTCCCTTTTTATTTCATTAAATGTTCAAATGACCAAAATGCCCCTCCATACTAAACTTTCAAAAATTCCTTCCATGTCCTAGTTTGTCCATGAACATAAAATGGGTCTAATTACCGTTTAAGACCTCCTAATTAATATTTCAAAGCAATTTCATACTGAAAACTTCTAGAATGCAAGTTTTGCAACTTATTCGATTTAATCCCTAACTTCAAATTAAGCACTTTACGCTTAGAATTTCTTCACGAAATTTTCACACCATCATAAAATCATATCATAAACATCAAAATAATTATAATATAATTATTTCTACCTCGGATTTGTGGTCACGAAACCACTATTCCGATTAGGCCCTAATTCGGGATATTACAGAAATTGCTTTGAAATATTAATTAGGAGGTCTTAAATGGTAATTAGACCAATTTTAAGTTCATGGACAAAATTTGGACATGGAAGGAATTTTTGAAAGTTTAGTAAGGAGGGGCATTTTGGTCATTTGGATATTTAATGAAAGAAAAAGGGAAAAATAACACAAAATTAGTTATCATCTTCCTTGGTTGCTGCCGAATTCTCCCTCTCTCCATAGCTAGGGTTTCTTCAACTTTCAAGCTTCATAATCAAGAAAGACGTGGAATCGACCTCAATCGAGGAAAAGAAAAGATTGCAGACTAAATTGCAAAATCTTTGTATTTTGGTACTAAGGTAAGTTCATGTGTAAATAATGTGACATAATTGTTATTTTTAAGTTGATTGATGTTATTTATACGATATGCTGATTTTTATCATGAAATATATGCTCTGTGGTTATTTTTGAACAAAATGCAAATTATATGCGCTACTTGTTAAATATAAATGGCTACCGAGTATTGGTTTCGGTATTCTGTGGAAGACGGCAAGGATGTGTGATTGAGGAAAATCCCGTTTGAACCTTGGGAATGGATTAGGATACAAGTGACATGTCACTAGGATGGTTGGGCATCCGAACTCGTTGAGCTGAGTCCGAGTTCACTTATGGATGCAAATGTCCGAACTCGTTGAGTTGAGTCCGAGTTCGTGAGATGTAACTAGGCATCCGAGCTCGTTGAGTTGAGTCCGAGTTCACTTATGGATGCGAACGCCCGAGCTTGTTGAGTTGAGTCCGAGTTCACTTATGGGCGGGTTACATAATTGATTGATTATATATATAGCACTTATGTGCAAATGATCCGTGTATCCGAGTTGTATTCCAATGTGTTCAATGGGTAAAATTCAAGTGAAATGGAAAAGCACTCCAGATGTAAGTGACAATTCGGTAATGTTGAGAAATGGCCATATTGGACAGGTATGTATTTAACCCTCGGGCTGAAACTCGACACAACTACAAAAATGTGGTAAGATGAAGTATGATGATTAGAATTGTGACATATGTCTTGGTGATGCTATGCTAATGTTGTTTGGCATAATGACTTTGTTATGTTACTTGTTATTTGCATGTGAACTTACTAAGCATTTGTGCTTACTCCCTCCTTTTCATTTATTGTAGCTTTGGACACGTTGGCTCGAGAATCGGGATAGGTCGAAGGCTCGATCACACTATCCGAAGGACTTTTTGGTAAATGGCTTGTAAAACTTAGTATGGCATGTATAGCAATATACCTACTTTGTGTAAATAATCTTGTGATATGGTGGTGTTTTGGTTGGAGAAATGCTTGATAATAATGAGTCATTGAAATGGCTAATATAGATTATGTTTGATGTCATGGAAGGATAATAGGTTATCTAGTACATGAAAGCTTTTATGAAAATGAAATTAGCCATAAAACAGAACATTGCAGCAACACTGACGTGAGTTTGAAAATTTAATAAAAATCATAAAAATCGAATTTGGTGATGTATTAGTTATGAAATTGAAGCTTATTATGTCTACTTTCAAATGGAAGAAGCGAAATAGGTGAAGGAATTATATTTTATAAGATATTTGAGTTTTAGTGAGACAGGGCCAGAACAATTTTTGGATCCCCTGTTCTAACTTTGAAAATTCACTATAAATTGTACAAAAATAGTTAAGAGGTGTACTTTATATGTACAGAATCCTGAGTTAGTCTAGTTTCAAGAGAAGGAAATGGCATAATCATATGAATTTTGTATAGAGAGAAAAGTGGTTCGTAGTAAACAGAGGTCAGTGCAGTCAAGTCCTGAAATAGGGGTAACTTTAACTAATAACCTGTCCAAATCGGCCCAACCAAAAATTCTAAAAAAAATGAGTGAATAGATATATGAGTCTAGATTCAGGGAAAATTTACGGATCTTGATTTTGAGTTTTGCAACTTGAGATATGATTTTTTTAGCGACCATGATGCAGAGATTCTGCATATTCCGAAAATTTAAAATAAACGATGTAAAGTTGGTTTAACGTTAAATTAAGTTTAGTAACACCTCAAACTCAACTTCGGCGACGGTCTCGGGCATGGGGACGTTACATTACACGAGGCTTTGGGTACCAAATTACATTTTAGCACTTCTTTTCATCCACAGACTAACGGTCAATCCGAACGGGTTATTCAGATACTCGAGGACATGTTGAGATGTTGCATTCTCGAGTTTAGAGGTTCGTGGGAAAAATATTTGCCCTTGGTTGAATTCGCGTATAACAACAGTTTTCAATCGAGTATTCAAATGGCACCCTACGAAGCTCTCTACAGTCGAAGATGCCGTACACCTTTGTTTTGGACCGAGCTTAGTGAGAATAAGATTCTCGGGGTTGATTTAGTCAAAAAGGCAGAGCAGAAAGTGAAAACAATTTGTGACAGTTTGAAAACGGCATCAGATCGTCAGAAATCATACGCAGATCTGAAACATAACGATATCGAGTATCAGATTGGTGATAAAGTGTTTTTAAAAGTTTCACATTAGAAAAAGGTGCTCAAATTTGGCCGCAAAGGCAAGTTGAGTCCGAGATTCATCGGACCATACGAGATATCAAAACGGATTGGGCCGGTTGCTTATAGGCTGATTTTGCCCCCTGATCTTGAAAAGATCCAAACGTTTTTTATGTATCGATGCTTCGTCGTTATAGATCTGATCCCTCGCATGTGATTAATCCATCGGAAATTGAAATTCAACCCGATTTGAGTTATGAAGAAGAACCAATTCATATTTTAGCTCGTGAGGTGAAAGAATTGCGAAATACAAAGGTTCTGTTAGTAAAGGTGTTGTGGCTCAAGCACGGGATCGAAGAAGCAACTTGGGAGACCGAGACATCTATGAAAGAACGATATCCAAACTTATTCATCGGTAAGATTTTCGGGGACGAAAATTTTTAAAGGGGGAGAGTTGTGACAGCCCTAAATTGACCTTGGTCGGGAAGTGGTTTCGGGACCACTAAACCGAGCCATAAAAATAATTAAGTGTTAAATTTTATAATTTTATTTTGTGATATAGCGTGAATGAAATTTTTGTTGTGATGAATTTTGCCTTTTAGATATGAAATTTTCTAAGAAAGGACTTAGATGTGAAGTATAGAAAATGTGTGGTGCCGATTGTGGTGAGTAAGAAATTCATGGAGTAAAACATGGGGATTTGCATGTCAAATTCCTCATTTTTACTCATAGTGGCTGGCCATGATGGAATTTAAGCATAAAATATATGTATTATATTATTTGATAGTTTTAAATTATAGAATAAGGATTAAATAAAATACAAATGGGTGAGAAAAACAAAGAAAAAGCTTCCAAATTTTTGTGTTAGCCGAAACCAAAGGAAACTTAGGAGAAGAAGAAATTTTGGGACATTCAGTCAATTGGGAGACTCAAATTCAAGGTAAATTCTTGATAAATTGTGTTGTAATTGATTATTTGAGTTACTTATCATGTATCCTATTGAACCCATGTTGAATTTTTTATTTTGGTAGAGGCATGAGCTTACGGTCTTGATTTAGTCGTAAGAATTGGTTGTGGTTTTCTTGCATTTAGAAGTGGTAGTAAATGAGTAGAGTAGAGATAAACAAATGTGTTTAGTAGGGGAATATTTGCTAGTGAGAATTCGGGTTGTGTGTGTGTTGGTGAGATTGCCGAATATGGCCTTAAAAGTTGATTTGAATGAAAGGGTGGTGTATAAAATGTCAAATTGGTGGAATGAATGCTTGTGAGATGGTACAAATTAAAGAAACTATGAATGTGAAGTTAAGTTAAAATTTTGGCTTAATGGCCGAATGAGCTTAGTAATGTGCATAAGTTGAATAAATGGAGTTTAGATGGATGTAAGGCATTCGGTCATTTTGGTTAAGTGAAAGTATGTGTTTAGTTTGAAATTTTTCAAATTGTCTAGTAAATACTACTTAGTGATGTGGCTTTGGGGATATTGAGATAATGTTTGAATGTTGAATTTTAGCATTCATATGTGCAATTACAGAATGTATTAAAGGCAATTGTTACAAAGTTTATAGTACAATATGTGAAGCAAGTATAATGAGATTGTGCATGCATTCGGCATTCGGCTATAGTAGTTGATATTCAACTTTGTAGGCTTGAGTAGTTAGGGTCGAAAGGGGTATAGATTATGCACAAACAGATTTTTTTAAAAGCTTATGAATATGTATGAAATTTTGTGTGCAGCATGGTGATAAATGACAATTGGTAAAGTGGTAAATGCTTATTAATTTGACATTCGGACCTAACAATTTGTCTTGGAGCCATTGTGTAATTTGGGAAATAAATAGAAGTTGATGATATTAAAGTGTGTATTGTATATATATGCCTTATGTTTGTATCTTGTGCTTTTTGAGACATTCGGCAATAGGGTTAAATCTATGGATAAGAAAGCATGATAAGTTATGTGGATCTTTGCTTGTGTATGCAAATTTGATATAGATTGATGAATAAGAAATCGAATCATGGCCTATTTTATGAAATAGGATTTATATTGAAATTAAAAGTGATTGTCATATGTGGCTATTAAGAAAATGATATTGAGTAAGTAATTGAACAAACCTATTTGTTTACTTTAAGCTCAAGAGCAAAGAGGATCAAAGTCGGATAGGGGAAAAGAGAAAGTAATAGAGTAGTCGATCTACAACCGTTCGGATATACCGAGGTAAGTTTTGAGTATACCAACCTAGCACATACATGAATATGATATCAAATATTTAAGTTGAATGCATATAACTAGTTGATCTTACTTTGATAAAATCCAATTATGAAATAAGATGGTATAAGATAGGTAGCTGTATGCATATGTGGAATTGAAAGAATGATGTGAGTGGTATGTGCATATGAAATTTATGTGGTTATTTCCATTAAGCGGATTGGGTATGGAATGGTATATTATATGTGCTTGGCAAATTGTGTTTGTGTAAAATGTGGTAATGAGTAAGTTTTGCATATGTTAAAATAAGATAGTGAAATACAAGAATGTTATGCCATGTGAAATATACTGGAATGCGAATAAGTAATGCATGAGACTCGGTGATGTGATATATTCGGGCCTTAGTGCCTAGCAGGCTATAAGTCGGTGATATATTCTGGCCTTAGTGCCTAGCAGGCTATAAGCCGGTGATATATTCGGGCCTTAGTGCCTAGCAGGCTATAAGCTGGTGATATATTCGGGCCTTAGTGCCTAGTAGGCTATAAGCCGGTGATGTGATATATTTGGGCCTTAGTGCCTAGCAGGCTATAAGCCGGTGATATGATATATTCGGGCTCCGTGCCTAGCAAGCTTAGTGCTGGTGATTCGAGTAAGTTTCGGAATAAGGAAATTCGCGTTATAACCTCAACTTAATATTGCTCAAATTATTAAGTTGGTTAGGTACATGTTCTGTACTCATGTGTGAATTAAAGGTAGAATGAATCATGAGTTCTGCTATAGATGAATGCTTAAGTAAATGTTCTGATTATGTATGAAAGGTTGTTACTTTCGGCCAATGTAATTGTTAGATGAAACTATGAGTTAGTCACATTATATAAGTTCGAATCAATGGAAAAATAATGTGTTGAATTTTCCCTTGTGTATAGATGAGTATTCGGCTTAATGATTAGGTAAATTGAAATTTAGTTGAAGGTATATTATATTACTCTGAATATAGGTTTTAAATGGTATGGATGACTCAAAGCTTACTAAGCTTATCAAAGCTTACTCCGTGTGTTATGTTTTCTTCTGTCTTATAGATATCACTTTGAAGTTACGGTTCGAGGGATTCAAGTCCAAGTCATCCACACTATCGTCGATATTTTGGTATTTCTGAATGTTTATTTTTTCCTTTTGAAACAATGGCATGTATAGGTTAAATACTTTATGTTAAAACTGAATTCCATTTTGAGCTGTAAATATGTATAGCCTTGCAAAAATGGCTTGCTAAATTATTTTGTATGTTCATAAAGATTCATGCTTGATAAGAACGGTCGGGAATGAATGTGATAGTAATGTGTATCTGGTTCTTAATGCTTGGTATATTGGGCCTATTGAAATTGATGTCTTGTGAGTAAATACTAGTTGTGTAAGATTGAGGTGGCATTCGGCATTACTCATTCAAATGTGGTAATTATGTTTGCTTAAATGTTAGTTGATTAGAGCCGGTTATGATCATTTGGTTAGGTGAAAAAGGATGTGATGTAATACTTTGAAGTATGCTATACAAATACGTAACATGACTTGAGTTTAGGTAACCTATGGGATGTCGTGTATGAACTTGCATATTCGGCTAAGTAGTAAGATAATGTCTTGGTTAACTTAAAAATTTTTACTATACGAATGGTAACCATTAGTTAAGGTCTATTACAAGTTCAACTTATACGTGGTATGTATGCAAATGTTTTTAGATTAAGAATGCTTGAAACTTTAGGCGAATAGATTTTAGTGCTATTAAGCGTTTATTCTGTAATGCCTCTTATCCCTCCGGCGACAGGTTCGAGTTAGGGGTGTTACAGTGATAAAATTGGTACGCTATATGTTTAAGTGTTCAATTGAAATGGCTTTTAATGATTATGGCCTTATGTGACAATTAAACCATTGAAGGTTTAAATAGTCATAAATGACCTTAAAACATGTGTTTTATTATGGTTTAAATGAAGGTTAAATTAGTAATTGTTGTTTAATTATATGATATAATAAAATAACATGAAAATGGTGTTTATTTTCATCCACCATCACCGAAAATCAAAGGAACAGAAAGGTTTAAAAGCTTCCATGCATTCGGCTAGTTTCTAGCTTGATTAAAGGTCCATTTTTAATCCGTTTTTAATAATTTCTATGCTATTATGATCGCTACTTCATATTCTTTCATGCCCATGTCTCAATTTTTATTTTTGATGAAGTTTATGAAAAATGCCATTGATGCTATTTAGAGCTTTGTGATGAAATTGAATGAATAATATTGGATAGGTGTTGAATAAGCATGTTTTGCCATGAGATTTTGATGAATTTGAGCCATATAGGCTAATTTGTGAAAATAACAATTTGGGAGGATTAAATTGTGAAATAAATGTGTATATGGGCATATATGAGAGCCATGAAGATTCGGCTAGGCCATTTTGCAATGAAATTGTGCATACTTGATGTTTTTGTGAATTAGGGACCAAAGTGTCAAAATGTGAAAATGTGAGGGCTAAAATGTAAAATGCCCTAAATGAGTGTTTATGGATTGAATTGAACGGAATAGAATATTGAAGGGCTAAATTTGGAATGATTTAGATCAAGAGCAAAGAAAAACAGACTTAGATTGAGGGAAGTCCAAAATCATTGAGTAGTCGGCTCAAATCTGTTTAAATCCATACGAGGTAAGTCAATATACAAATATGCGTTATATTGATGTTCGATATAAATGATTAAATTATAAACTGTATTAGACGGCCATGAGAGCCTAATATAGTAATTCTGAATCACCTTTGCCTAAGTAATGGTAAAACGATATCATGTAAGACCTCGTCTGGGACGTAGGCATTGATTTGAGAATTATGTGTAAGACTGTGTCTGGGACACTAGCATCATATATGTTTCATGTAAGACCCTGTCCGGGACAGTAGCATCGATATTGAATAACATGTAAGACCACGTTAGGGACGTCGGCATTTTATAAGGCCTATCTGAATTCTGTAACGTTTCTGAATGATTTGAGGAGAAATTCTGATATATGAATAAATGCATACCTCATGTGTCTGACTCAGGTACGTCTGTTCTGTACTGAATTTCCAAGTACAAAAGATATACTACTGTGAAATAGAATTCTGTTACAAATGAGTAAACCTGATTTGTAAATTAATTATACGAAATGGTTATCACATTGTGATAGCCCAATTTTGACCCTAATTGGAATGGTGGTTTCAGGACCACGAATCCGAGTTAGAAAAATATTTAAATATTATTTTTCGTGTCTATTATATGTGAATTTGCATGCATGAAAGTTTCGTACAAAAATTTGATTGTTTGTGTGCTCAATTAAAAAAGGGGGACTTAATTGCGGGAAATGAAAATTTGATGGTTTAATGGGTAAGGGCTGAATTGAATATGTTCTTTCAATTTGGAGTGTTTATAATTATATTATACCATAATAAATAGTAGTGGACGGTATTGACCTATTACTATATGTTTTACTAATTAAATTACAAAGGCTAAATAGGTAAATTTTATGTTATTATGATATAAAAAAAAAGAAAACATAAAATACATGCATTTATTCTTCCTTGTTGGCCGAATGTAAAAGAAAAAGAGAAGCTATTTTCTTGGTTGGGTTTCGGCATTCTTCAAGCTAATTTGTGGTATGGATTTTGGTTAGTTTTTGATAATTTTTACATTTTTGAGATCGTTGCTTCGTATACTATCCGACCCATGCTTGAATTTTTGATATTGATGTGCATTTTGAGTTTTGCCATTGTTGATAGCTTGATGAAATTGATGTGTGATGAATTAAATGGATGTTATATGGTAGATAAATATGCTTTGTATTTGAATTTGTAGTGAATTTGTGCATTTAGGGCTAAATTGAATAAATTAGTAAATAGAGGGATTAAAGTGTAAAATAAATGAAATGTGAAGAATTGTATAGGTTCAAGGAACATTTGGCCTAGGCTTAGTGTAATCGAATTTTATTTATTTCATTTTTAATGAATTTTGGACTAAGTTGCTAAAGGTGCAAAATAGTGGGGTAAAATAGTAAATCGACTATGCACATGCTTTTGGATTTAATTGAATAATATTTAGTTTGAATGGGTCTCATTTGAAATTGTATAGCTCAAGAATAAAAGAAATCGGATTTGGATCGGGGGAAAGCTAAACTAGCCGAGTAGTCAAATTTACCGTTTGTTGATATCCGAAGTAAGTCATTAAGCTTTTATATGCACTAAATTTTAATAATGATTAGATTTAAGTGCTAAATTGAATTTTTAGAATTTGTTTATATTATTGCCGAATGTGAACTACTATGGTGAACAATATTTGCTATGTTTTAAAGGTGATTGCCGAATGTGAATTGGGTAATTGAATTGCTTTAGCTATGGTGTAGTGGAACTTACTGATTGTGATTTGGAGTAGTGAATTGAATTAGCAATGGTATGTTTATATTTGCCGATAATGAATTTGATTGGAGAGTTGAATTAGCAATGGTTTTTATTAGCATTTTGGCATATGAAAATTTTATACTCAGCATAGAAAAGTATGAATGTTAATGATTTAAAATGTGATAGTTTGAATTTTTGAATTGGAGTAAAATCAGGCTCTGTGCCTAGCAGGCCTAGTGCCGGTGAATTTGATCAGGCTTTGTGCCTAGCAGGCTTAGTGCCGGTGGACGTAATCGGGCTTTATGCCTAGCAGGCTTATTGCCAGTGAATAAATATCGAACCTTGGGTCTAGCAGGCTTTGTGCCGCTGTATAATTCAGGCTTATGCCTAGCGGGCTTGTTGTCGGTGATTTAATTTTTAAACCTATGTTTATAAGTTTTCAAGTTAATGTGAGAAGATTAATTAAGTGAAATAGAGCTAAATGAGATTACATATTTGGTCTTATAGGCATGTTTATGTGCAAGGTTATTAGATTGTGAATATTATGATATAAATGTAATTACGAATGTGATTAGAAGTGTTGAATTGAGTAGTAAAGTTTGCAAATGAGATACATGTGTGTATTGGGTTGATCAATGATCAAAGTGGGCATAATCGAAATGTGTTATAAGCATGTGTATGTCTTGAGTTAATGGAATTTGCTTGAAATTGGTATGATTATGTGTTGATACAATGTTATATAGATGTTGGAATTTAACATGTAATTTGATTGAGTATAGGTGTTTATGATAGTTTACATTGAAGGTGGATTACATGATGAAAAAAGGTTAGGTATGTGTTTCGGTTTAGTAATACCCAAGTATAATATAGTTATAAGTATTTAATGTGTGATTTATAAAACATGCTATTAATCATTATATGTTCTGCTTAAGACTTACTAAGTTATGAAAACTTACTTTGAATGTCTTGTTCTATGTTTTAGACTCTCGAAATAAGCTATGAGCTAGGGGATCCGCGAAGTCTCATTACACTATCTTTTGTTTCGGTATAAATTACTTATCTTGACTTATGGCATGTATAGTTTGGACAAGCTTGTAAAAAAAATTACTTTTTTTTTGAATGGTATGTATATATAATATGCCATGCGAATATGGCTTATTATCTTGATGTGAAATTTATGAGGATTAAAACATGTTTGATTAGTAATGGTAGATATGTATGTTTGTTTAACATGTTCGTTAATAATCTTGTATGAATTGATGATGGTTAATTTCTATAAGCTAGGTGTATTTATATTCTGCAATAGATACGTAAAATATATATATATATATATATATGTCTATGATATATTTTGGTTGTGGTTTGGTAATTTAAGGTCAAGTTGTTAGGTTTGATACTTGGGTTGAATGTGTCATATATGTGCTTAATGAATTTGGTAAATGATAGATAGGTGATTTGAATGTTTTATTGAATAAGAGGTATTATAATGTGGATGTTGAATTGATATATTAGTATATGTGATTTAGTTAAGAAATTTGAACTATTATTGATTTTCGTTTGATATTCGGATGATTGAAGAATTGCTTTGTTGAGTAAATGAAATTTTGGTAGGAACTAATTCGGCAATTGGGTTTGAAAATGGGTAGATGTTTCTTTAGTAAAATATGCATAATTTAGTAATAGTAGAAGTTATATTTGACCACTTGATGAAGTTGTTAATGCTGTATGTACATAAAAGCTTAATAGCCATGTGCTAAAACTTGACTAAGTAAAGTGTGGGGAATCGCATAATTATAGAATATTATTTTTAGAAAGTGGTTATTGGGAATAGACTTGGAAGGATGAATGCTTGATTTATGCTTGGTTATATTTTGAACACGAATTGTAGTGAATGTCAGTTCTGAGTTGTCTTTTGCTTGGTAATGCCCCGTAACCCTAAACTGGCGACAGATACAGGTTAGGGGTGTTACACACATTTTGTTCAAGAATTGCATATGCTTGTATTTGGCTTACTAAGCTCATTGTAGCTTACTCTGTTTATTCCTTTAACTGTTTTATAGATATCACAGCTACTGAGGGCTCGGGGATAGTCAAGGATCTTCACCACACTATCGAGCTTAATTTTGGTACCTTTTGAATGTACAAAGTTTAAGTATGGCATATATAGGCTAGAGTGTTTATGTATAAAGCTTGAATATGTTGATTTGTAATGCCATGTGAATTGGATGGCAAATGGTATGTTTGTGTTTGATTTTGGTCTATGGTTTGTGATGCCAAATTATGTAAGATTATGATGGTCTTATGATCTAATTTGCTTTGGTCATCTTGAAACATGTCAAGGTGAAGAAATGGTAAGATTTGGATGTGGTATGAAATAGATATGTACTATGTGTTTGGTCATGAACTTTGTTTGTGATAAAGACATGTTTGTGTGAGATTTGAATATGAATGTGTATATGAATGGTTTGATCATGTTGAAATATGTTTTAGGCATTGAATGTGGTTGTAATTATGGTATCTTTGTGGTATGAATTTGGCTTGTAGGTATGACCCTTAGTGTGTAGAAAGCATGACTTGAACCAAGTCTACTTAGTGCCACACGGCTAGGGCACACGGGCGTGCCTTATGGCCGTGTTGATTTTCCAGTATTGGGCATAAGATCCACACGGCCAGGACACAGGGGCGTGTCTTGTGGCTGTGGCAAAAAGTCAGTATGCCTACTTTGCTTTGGCACAGCTTGGGTGCACGGGCGTGCCTGAGTCTCGTGTGAGGCACACGGCCTGGTCACACGGGGTTGTGACTTCCTTAAATTGGAAAATTTTATATGTGCTGTAAAGTTTATGATTTCTTTCGGTTTTAGTCCTGACCCTGTCTCAATGCATGTTTGAGGTCTAGTGGACTTTCAAAAAGGGACTTTATGTTTGGATTTTTGTTACGATCTCTGAATATTCTGTTTTGATATATTCTGAATATCCGGTAAAGCCCCTACCTATTTCGGTGACGGTAACGGGATAGGGGTGTTACATTAACCATACATTCGGCCCTCAAGAGAAAGAGGAGGGAGAACCATCACTTGATAATAGAGCCAAATGATATATGACTAAAATGAAATAAGAAAGTGCTAGCAACATATTCTTACCGCTTAATCAAATAAATTCCAGCAATAATTAGTCAAGAAGATTCAATCAAAGTAAGAAGAACGAAAAGGATTAGAGTGAGAGAGAGTATGGGTATTCAGTTCTAGAGAAAAGGAGAAGAAGAAAGAATCGGTCACCATAAGCAAAACCAAACGAGCTAGAAAGAAAGGTGCAATCGACTAGGGAATGATTGATTTAGGAGAAGTGAAATGAGGAAAAAGAAGGTTCAGTTATAGAGAAAATTGATTGAAAAAGATATGAATGGGAAAATTTAGGAGGAGTAGGAAATGGTATTCAGTTTTTAGAGAAAAAGAAGCAAAACTAAAGGTAAAAAGGAGAAACCATTTGGCACACACAGGAGAGCAAAAAACCAATTCCAACATTTTGAGATTATGAGCCAAAATACCAAAACCAAACTAAAAGACCAAAACAAATACCGCTCTAACCTCAATCACAATTGGCATTACCCAAAAACCGAATACACACCACAGAAACCCCTAGCCGAAATTTCATCCCCCAACAACCCCAATCGGCTATAACTCCCAAACCTTCAAATTCCTTCAAATCCTCCACCAAACTATCCCCTTATCCCTCCTAGATATTCTCCACAACAACCCCCAAGACTGGTTTAAACACTCAGCCAATAGAGTTCTATTGCACCTTAAACTCTAGCTGCACAGAGTGACAAAAAATAAACCCATTCATTGCACACCCCATGCCTTGAACCTCAGACCTCCTTGCCACCCTTGTAGTGCCATTTCCACTAGCCCACAAGCTTCCTTATGACACTTTTTATCCTCAATTACTTACAACGTCTATAGGCCAAAGTCCAAGTTCTTTTAAAAGGAAAAGCCAAAATAAATTGCAAGAGCCAAGACTTGAACCCATGCTCCCTTGCAACCTTAATGACGCCACAACCACTAGACCACATGCTTTCTTGTGTCATTTTTTTTAATACAATAATTTAAAAGGCCTACTTCCAAGCATCCAGGATTTTATCCGTTTAAAACCAAAATCTTTTCCAAAGTCTAGGTTTGAACCTAGGACTTCTCCAACACTTCTCAAGACCCTTAATCCATTGAAACAAGCCTTCATTTACAATAATTCTTGCACACATAAACCTTTATGGCACAAGGCCTATTCCTACTAGGCCCAAATTCAGCGCATTACAACGATAAACCCAGGTAAGGGGTGTTACAAGCCACGTTTTCATGCTCTACGTATTTTTAAAATCCTCCTAGCTTAATCTAGCTGTTTCTACCACTAATTTGAGCTAGGGTTTATGTTAAAAAATATACTCATACATGACATGCAAGTATTTTGATGTCTAGTGGTAGATTATGAAAGTTTAAATTGCAAAGTTAGTAAAATGTGTGGTAAATGTACAAATTGATGAGAAATGTGGGCTGCTATGCGCACATGTAAGGTTTAGCTAGGCTTGAGTAGTCAAGAAATTAAGTGCATTTCATTTTACGAACCTAGGGACATTTTGCAAATATATAAAAGTTTAGGGGCAAAATTATAAATTTTGCCAAAATGTGAATTATGGGCCATTTAGTCAATGTAGGTACTAAATAAGCTAAATTTATCATTTTAGATCAAGAAACACAAAGCCCAGACTGAAATCGAGGGAAAAGTAAAGTAGTCGACTAAACCGAGCACTTGCCCACATTTTGGACTCGAGGTAATTTATATGTAACAATCTAGCCTTATATTTTATGAAGGTTCTAATGTAGTGATTTTCTATGAACCCATGAAATTTCATAAGGCTTATTGATAAGTTAATGTATGAGCTATGTACAATTCCATGAAATTTAATTATATTAATGTTTAATAAAGGATTATGGAAATATGATAGGAAAATTTCATGCAAGTATCAAAAGATAAGAAGGATACCATAATCATGTCACGAGCATTGTAGTTCCTGTGTAAGACCATGTCTGGGACATGGCATCTGCATTGAACAGGGATCTCATGTAATGTAAGACCATGTTTGGGATATGGCATTGGCATCCACATGAGGTCTTATATAAGACCATGTCTGGGACATGGCGTCGACACCAAGATAAGACATAGATCTCTCATAAGTCCATGTTTGGGACATGGCTTGGGCATTTAAGAGAGAGATCCCGTATAAGACCACGTCTGGGACATGGCATCGGCATCGTTTGACTATCTCATATAAAACCATGTTTGGGACATGGTATCGACATCGACATGAGATCCCATGTAAGACCATATCTGGGGTATGGCTTTGGCACCTTACCATGAGAATGACATTACAGATATCCTTCGATATTTTAAATATGTTAATAAAGAATGTATCCAAGTTTTTTAGCTAATAAGAGAGACTAAAGTTTTATGATTAGTGTTACAGGTACACCTGAGTAAGTTATGAGAAACATGTGAAAATGTAAGGCACGAGAATGAGCAAAATATGCGAATGAGTAAGTTATAGAAAGAGCAAGTCACGAGAGTAAGTATGTCATGAGAATGAGTATGAAATTAGAAAGAGTAAGAAGTTATATGAATTTCATGATGCCCTACTTGAATGATTTTTCCATGACATTTATTGCTATTTTATTTTATGCAACTTACTAAGCATTTTATGCTTCTTTATTTTCCCTTTCCATGTAGATTTACTGAAGCTCGAGAATCAATCGAAGTTGGAGCTTGAAGTCACACTATTAAGCCATCCATTTTGGGTATTGTATAGTTAGTTATTTTGTGTATGGCATGTATAGGGAACCTTGTCACTTTGAGATGTGTTATTCTGTTAGCCTAATGTGTTGGCTACTAGTAGTGCTTAAGTCATTTTGTAATAGCTCTTGAAAAGAAGCTAATATTGATCAAGTTAATTGTTAAGTGAATATGATGGTTGTGAATGTTTGGATATTCTATTGTGCCATGATATGTGATATGAATTGTTATTGTTCTAGTTCAGTTTCAGGGTAGCAAAAAGGCTTGGAAAATAGCTTACAATTGTCCACATGGTTGGGCACACGGGCGTGTGCCTAGGCCGTGTGTGTCACACAGTCATCCCCCATAGGCATGTTAATAGACCGTGTGTCCCCTGTATCAAAATTAGCTAAGTCAATGTTGGACTTGTGTTCTGGCCGTGTGGATTTTCAAGTTATTCTTTGAGTAAGATCAGATTAGAGCACGGGTTATAGACACGGGCGTGTCTTGGTCGTGTGAGGGACACGGGCCATAGACACAAGCATGTGCCCATGTCTTGTTCAAGTCTGTAGGTTTGAAATACGAAATTAATTCAACATGGGTCAGGGGCATGGGTGTGTGTGACCACACAGCCTGCCTATACGGGCGTGTGGCCCTGTTTTAGGAAAAATTTTTCTAAGTGCCCGAAAATTTCCGAATCAGTTCCGGATCACACTCAATATACATTCTAGGCCTCGTAGGCTCTTAATAAGGATAGTAAGAGAATGCATGAAGGGTTTTGACATGGAATGAATTTTTATAGCCCGAGTTTACATATTCAAGTATGTTTAAGTACGATAATGCGTTGTACCTTGTCTCGGCGTCAAACTCGGGTAAGGGGTGCTACATTTGGTATCAGAGCTAGTGTTTAGTCGATTCTAGGACTAACCTAACAGATGTACGAGTCTAGCTATACATGCCATACCTATGTACATATGTGATATGATAGTGTGATGACTCTTGACCATCTAAATGTGTTTTATTATAGAGAATGGATCTCAAACGAGCTACAAAAAATGATGTAGAAAGTAACGCACCAGCTCCCACAAAAAGGACGGTGCCAACTGGAACTAAGAATAGGCCAGCTCCTATAAGTCGGGGGGAGAGGCCCGGGAAGCCTTCTTTCAAATAATGAACGAGTGGTTCACTAAGTTTGTCTAAACAAACCCGGCCACTCAACACCAAGCTCCACTCCCTCAATTTCCTCAATCTAACCCAGCAGCTCCACAGATAGTGGAGGTAGTAAAGCGAGAAAAGCCCCGGGTTGGTAGGATCTGGAAATAAGGGACAGGAGAGTTCCAGGCTACTAAAGACAATGACCCAGAGAGAGCTGAATTTTGGCTAGAGAATACCATCAATGTATTTGATGAATTGTCTTGCACCCTTGAAGAGTCCATGAAGTGTGTGGTATCTCTCCTGCAAGATTCCACTTTCAGTGGTGGAACACCTTTGTGTCGGTGGTACCAAGGGAAAGAGCTAATTAGGAATTTTTCCAAAAGGAGTTCCGCAAGAAGTATATCAGTCTGAGGTTTATCGATCAGAAATGTTAGGAATTCTTGGAGTTGAAACAGGGTCGGATGACAGTGACTGAATATGAGCGTGAGTTTGTGAGACTTAGTAAATACATTCAAGAATGTGCATCCACCGAGGCCATCATGTGCAAGAGGTTTGAGCGTGGACTAAACAAGGACATCGAAATGTTTGTCACTATCCTTGAGATAAAAGAGTTCGTGGTGCTAGTGGATAGAGCTTGTAAGGCCGAAGAATTGGCCAAAGAGAAGAGGAAAGCTGATGTAACAGCTCGGTTTAGACCCCAACCGAAACGAGTGGTTTTGGGACCACTTAACCTAGTTAAATTTTTTTATTATTTTAATAATGTTTACAGTATGATAGTATTTTGGTGTGAAAATTTGGTTTGGAAATTTTACCGTTTAAATAGCTAATTCGGTAAAAAGGACTAAATCGCGTAAAGCGATAAATTTGAGTTCTATTGCATAAGTGGCTTAAATAACCTTGGTTTTATTTGTTGGAGTCCTTACATTGAAACTTTACCTTCATTATTATGCATGGACATTAAAAGACATTAATTGATATGTTTTATATGAATAAAAATAAGGTTATTTAAGTAAAATACAATTATAGGATTTATTAATTATACAAAACATGACATAAGCCATTATTATTTTATTCATCCACCGAATGTTCAAAGAAAAACAAGGGTTCTAAAGCATTTTTCATTTCGACAATTCTCAAGCTAATTTGGGTAAGCAATTTGATTTGATATTTGATGATTTTTGTGTTTTTGAGATTGTTGCTTTGTGTTCTATCATGCTCATACTTCAATTTCTAAAATTAGTTGTGTTTTTGAAATGTGCCCTTGATGAATACATGTTTATTTTGATATTTCTTGATAAATTAGTTATGGTTGTTTATAGATATACAAGTTTTATAAAGTGATTTTTTATAAAATTGAGTATTTGGGATTAAATTGAAATAGATAGAAATTTTGTAAGTAGAAATTTGAATAACATGAAAATATGGGTTTATAAGGATTATAAGAGTATTCGGCCATAGTGAATTATAGTTAAAAGTGTGTAATTTGTTATTTTGAGAATTTAGGACTAAATTGTTAAATTATGAAAATACAAGGGCAATTTTTCAAAATGGCCAAAATGCATGTCTTTGGACTAAATTGAATGTGCTGTTGAATAATTGAGTTAAATTTGATTAATATAGATCAAGATAAACAAATATCGGAACTTGATCAGGGGAAACAAAAGGTAGACGAATAGGTTTTGAATATACGAGATAAATCGAGGTAAGTTCATATAAATAGAATTTGATCTATGTTTCTAATTAAGTTGTTTTCACTTTATAATGTATAAGCATGTATATGAATTAGTGAATCTAAATGCCCATTGATTATATGTATAAGGTGATTACTGAGTCCCGATTAAACCGTAGAAAGTCGTAGGATACAAGTGACATGTCACTAAGGCTACAGGTTGGTTGAGCTCCTGCATTTGTTGCGGGCTCACTACAGCTCATGATCTTACATGTTTAGTCTTCGGACTTACCGTTCATCTTTAGGGATTACATGTTCAGTCCTCAGATTTACTGTTCGTCCTTTGAGATTACATGTTCAGCCTTTGGGCTTATCGTTACTGGCTTAGGAGGAGCATACCGTGCATGGCTTGAAAGAGCATACATGATGAATTGACGGACTTACAAGTTACATATATACACTGTGTGTTTATCACCCGATTATCCCTCGATGTTTCCAAAGGTTCAACGGGCAATATTTCAATATGGAAGAGTTGAAATAAATGTTATAGAGGCATAGTGAATGCAAAAATTACATGTTATATGTACATGTTTCATATGAAATAATATGTTAAATAAGGTACGAGTATGTGGATTATACATTACAAGTATATGTTCACATGAATGGCATAAAATACATGAAGTACATGGTACAAGTACATGCTTATAAGGTATATGATATCTTTAAATAAATGGTTACATAGTTATATGATTAAATGCTATATGAATGTGTGGTAAATGAATGAATTGATACATGAAATATGATTACATGTTTATTTCATCTTTGGACTGGAGGAACACATGGTTATTATATGACTAACATGGTTGTGATGGTTGAATAGGCATTGAGGACATATGAATTGATTTGATAATGTTATTTGCACTTTTAAATGTTGATTCGGTAAGTTAAATTCTATATTATACGGGCTTACTAAGCTTTTAAAGCTTACTCTGTTTATTTTCCCGTGTTTTATAGATTCGTAAGCTAGCTCAATTTTAGACAAAGTCAGAGATTTCAATCACACTAACCACTCAAGCTTTCTGTACTTTTGAATCTTTGTAAATGTTATAAATATGGCATGTATAGGCTAGTTTTTAAGTTAATATTTATGGCTATCTTTGTGTTAATGAATGTGGTATGATTTTGGCTTATATACAAGCTATGTGTTATGGCTTGGTTTCAAAATGGTTAAATTGATATGGAAGTTTCTTATGATATGTCTACTTGTGGTGAATATGTGATTGAGGTTTTGGTGGAGTTGAATGCTTGATGGTTGGTAAGTTGGTCAATGCTTATGGTAAATGACCATATTTTGGATGAATAATACATAACATATGTGATGTTATATGTGATTAGTTGATAGATTTTATATGATATTGAATTTTGTAAATTTAAATAGGTATGGAAATGATTCATTTGGTACATGATTAATGATGCAATTTAGTTTGAAATTTGGTTGATTATGAGTTGGTATGAATATAATTGTTTTGACTGAATTGTTTGCCCAATTGGTATATGAATTGTTGCAAAATATTACTTGTAGGTACATAAGCATTTGGGGTGTGAAAATGGCTTGTATCAAGCCTATTTCGTGCCACACGATCAAAGCACACGGGCGTGTGACTCAACCGTGTGACCCTTATATTGTAGTTGAATTGGTCAAAATGCCACACGGGCTACACACACAGCCATGTCTAGTACCCGTGGGTGCAAGTCAGTAGCTTCATAATTCTCACACAGCCTAGACACATGGGTGTGTCTTGTGACTTTGTGCACAAGTCAGTATGTATGCCCTGTTTTGCCACGGCCTAGACACATGGGTGTGGCTGGTGACCATGTGAGGCACACGGCCTGTGACCCTATTACAAAAATTTTCTTAGTTTTCTTCTATCTTTTATATGTTTTCGAATTAGTCCCTATGTTATTGTTATAGCTTTATATGTTTGATTGTGAATGCCTGATAATGTTTTGGATTATGTTGATATTATATTATTTCGATCAATGTTACAAGTCCGGTGATACCCCTTACCTATTTCGATGACGGTTACGAGATAGGGGTGTTACATTTTATTGGTATCAGAGCTACGATTTAGTTGATTCTAGGACTACCATAGTGTATACGATTCTAGCTATACATGCCATATTTAAACTGTGATAGTGTGATAATCTCTTGACAACTTCTAAACATTGTTTTATATAATAAATGGATCCAAATCGAGCAATAGCCGACGATGTTGAGAGCAATGCTCCAGATCCTGCTCAAGTGGATGTACCTGCCGAATTGAGTCTTGTTATGGGTAGTCAAAGAAAAGCTAAACAAGCTTTCTTCCAAATGATGTTAGAGTGGTTTTTCGAATTTGTGTGAGCAAACTCGACTGCTCCACAACCTCCACCCCCTCAGGTTCCCCAGCTTAACCTTGAAATTACACGAGGTATGGATCTTTTGAGACTTAATAGACCTCCTGTTGATAAGATACGGAAATATAGGGCTGAAGAATTTCGAGCTACAGCTAGTGATGATGGTGAGAGGGCTAACTTTTGGCTTGAAAATACGATCAGGGTCTTTGATTAATTATCCTGCACACTGATAAATGCTTGAAATGTGCTATTTCATTACTACGAGATTCGGCATATGAATGGTGGAATACCTTAATATCAGTTGTTTAGCATGAAAGAGTTAACTGAGATTTCTTTCAAATTGAATTTCGGAAGAAATATATTAGCTTGCGGTTCATCGATCAGAAAAGAAAAGAGTTTCTTGATCTAAAACAGGGTCATATGACGGTAACCGAATATGAAAGAGAATTTATTCAACTTAGTAAATATGCTCGTGAATGTGTCTCAGCCGAAGCCATTTTGTGTAAACGGTTTGAGAATGGATTGAATAAAGCTATCTGATTGTTAGTCGGGATTCTTGAGCTGAAAGAGTTCGTAGTTTTGGTTGATAGGGCTTCTAAAGCTGAGGAACTTGCTAAAGAAAACGCAAAGCTAATTTTGAGTCGAGAGAGTCTCGAAAGAGATTTGTGAGTAAGTCGCATCAGTTTGGATCAAAAAAAGCTAAAGACTTCCATCCCCTTTCCACTGCTTCTATGGGTGTAACGATCAGAGGTAGAGATACAAGATCATTTAATCGGAAGCCCCAAATGATGTCTGTTGCCAGTGTGAGTAGCTTGAGGAATACCGGGCCTAATTGTAAGTATTGTAATAGAAAGCATTTTAGGGAATGCTGATTGGAAAGTGGAGCATGTTTCAGATGTGGGTCACTAGATCATTATCTCTGAGACTATCTCGAGAGATCTACTACTATTAAAGAGCAATCCATAAAAGTTAGCAATATTGTTACCAGAGGTAGACCACCCCAGAATGCTGGGAATCAGAGTGGAAATCGCAGTGCTACACGAGATTCAAATGTTAGATTGGAAACACGTGCTCCTCCTCGAGTTTATGCTATACGTGCACGCGATGAAGCTTCGTCGCCTGATGTCATTATCGATACTTTTTCTCTTTTTAACAATAATATTGTTGCATTGATAGATTTGGGATCAACTCATTTATATATTTGTATGGAACTAGTGTTTAAAAAGAGTTTACATGTTGAGTCTACAGAATTTGTAGTTAAAGTATCGAATCCATTAGGCAAGTCAGTGTTAGTTGAAAAAATATGTAAGAAATGTCCATTGATGACTCGGGGATACTATTTTTCGACTGACTTGATGCTCCTACCATTTGACGAGTTTGATGTGATACTGGGCATGGATTGGTTGAATATGCACGAAGTGGTTGTGAATTGCAGATGAAAGAGTATAGAGTTGAAATGTCAAAACGGTGAAATTATTTGGATTGAATCGAAAAATTTGAATGAATTATTGAGTGTGATATCTGCTATGCGGGCTCAGAAATGTGTGAGAAATGGTTGTGATGTGTATTTAGCATATGTTATGGATACTAAAGTATCAGAATCAAAGCTTGAAGTTGTACCAGTTGTTTGTGAGTTTCCAGATGTATATCTAGAAGAATTACTGGGATTACCGCCAATTAGGGAGGTTGAATTTGGTATTGAATTGTTACCGGGCACAACACCAATGTCAATAGCTCCGTACAGAATGACACTGATTGAATTGAAAGAGTTAAAAGCACAGTTGCAAGAATTAACCGACAGAGGCTTTGCACGACCGAGCTTCTCACCATAGGGTGCTCAAATTTTATTTCTGAAAAAGAAAGACGGGCCTATGAGAATGTGTATCAATTACCGGTAATTGAATAAAGTGACAGTAAAGAATAAGTATCCTCTACTGTGGATTGATGACTTGTTTGATCAGTTAAAAGGAGCTACAGTATTTTTAAAGATTGACTTGAGATCGAATTATTACTAGCTACAGGTTAAAGATTCTGATATACCGAAAACTGCTTTCAGAACACGGCACGGTAATTATGAATTCTTAGTTATGCCTTTTAGTTTAACTAATGCTCCTGCAGTGTTTATGGACTTGATGAATCGTATATTTAGACTGTATTTAGACAGATTCATCATTGTGTTCATTGATGATATTTTGATATATTCTCGTGATGAGACGGAGGATACTGAACATTTGAAGATCATGTTACAGACTTTAAGAAATAAGCAGTTATATGCCAAATCAGTAAATGTAATTTTGGCTTCGAGAAGTCAGATTTCTGGGTCATATTGTTTCAGCGAAAGGCATCAGAGTTGATCCGAGCAAAATATCTGTGATATTAGACTAGAAACAACCAAAAAATGCATCTGAGATTAGAATTTTTCTGGGTTTAGCGGGTTATTACCAAATATTTGTAAAAGGATTTTCGATGATTGCAGTACCGTTGACTTGATTGCTTCAAAAAGATGTGAAATTTGAGTGGTCTGATAAATGTCGACAGAGTTTCAATCAGCTGAAAGCACTGTTAACAAAGGCACCAATTTTAATTCAACCTAAATCGGGTAAAGAGTTTGTGATTTATAGTGATGCGTCATCAAATGGACTGGGCTGTGTATTGGTGCAATACGGGAAAGTTATAGCATATGCCTCCCGATAGTTGAAACCACACGAGAAGAATTACCCGACACACGATCTTGAATTGGCTACTATAGTCTTTGCATTGAAGATTTGGTGTCACTATCTTTACGGTGAGAAATGTCAAATATTCACGGATCACAAAAGTTTGAGATACTTGATGTCACAAAGAGATTTGAATTTGTGACAGCGGAGATGGCTTGAGTTATTGAAAGATTACGAGTTTGTGATTGATTGCCATCCGAGAAAAGCTACTCTTTGAGCTAAAAGTTCCTATTTGCTTTACGAGCCATGAACACTTAGATGATGCTTTGTGATGACGAATCTATTTTAGTTGAGTTAAAAGCTAAATCGGTATTCTTGCACGAGATTTGTGCAGCTCAAAAAAATGATAGCGAATTACAAGCTAAATGACTTTACTGTGAGTCTAATTCTGATTCTAAAGTTAGTATTGGAACTGATGATTTTTTAATATTTTGAAATAGAATTTGTATACCGAAAGATACCGAGCTCATTCAGAACGTTTTACACGAAGCACATGCTAGTCGCTTTTCTGTTCATCCTAATAGTACTAAGGTGTATAATGATTTGAAATAATTATACTGGTGGTAGGGAATGAAATGTGATATATCTGAATTTGTATCTACATTTTTGATATGTTAGCAAGTAAAGGCCGAACATCAAGTACCGTCAAGTTTATTAGAGCCAGTGATGATTCTGGAATGGAAATGAGACAGAGTTACTATGGATTTTGTATTGGGATTGCCCCTAGCTCTGAAAAAGAAAGATGCAATTTGGGTTATCATTGATCGATTAACGAAGTCTGGTCATTTTATACCAGTACGTACAGACTATTCCCTGGATAAATTAATAGAATTGTATTTGTCTGAGATTGTACGATTACATGGTGTACCGTTGTCTATTATCTCTGATAGAGATCTAAGATTTACATCGAGATTTTGGAAGAAATTGCAAGAAGCTCTCAGAACAAAAATGAATTTCAGTACATCTTTTCATCCTTAGACTAATGGGCAGTCTGAAAAAGTCATATAGATTCTAGAGGATATGTTACGATGTTGCATTCTTGAATTTGAAGTTAGTTAGGAGAAACATTTACCTTTGATTGAATTTATGTATAATAACAACTTTCAGATGAGTTTCAAAATGGCTTCGTACGAAGCTTTATACGGTCGTAAATGTTAAACAACATTATATTGGACTGAATTGGGTGAGAAAAAGATTCACGGGGTTGAATTGATCAGAAAAACCAAAGAAAAAGTGAAAGTGATACGTCATAGTTTAAAAGCAGCTTTAGATAGACAGAAATCATATGTAGATTTAAAACATAAGGAAATAGAATTTCAAGTCGGAGACCGAGTATTCTTGAAAGTGTCATCGTGGACGAAAATTCTTCGTTTCAGCCGTAAAGGAAAGTTAAGTCCGTGATTCATCGGGCTGTATGAAATAGTTCAAAGAATAGGGTTTATAACTTATCGACTATTGTTACTATCTGAACTTGAAAAGATACATGTGATATCTCTTGTTGATGTGGACATACAGTCAGATTTGTCCTACAACGAAGAACCAATCAGGATTCTGGCACAGGAAATCAAAGATTTAAGAAATAAGCGTATACCACTTGTGAAAGTTCTCTGGTGTAAACATGAAATAGAGGAAGCTACGTGGGAACCTGAGGAAGCTATGTGGGAACCTGAGGAAGCTATGCGAAAATAGTACCCTAACCTATTTACCGGTAAGATTTTTGAGGACGAAAATCCCTAAAGGTGGAGAGTTTTAATAGCCCGGTTTAGACCCTAATCGGAACGAGTGGTTTTAGGACCACTTAACCTAGTTAAAATATTATTTTTATTATTTTAATAATGTTTACAGCATGATAGTATTTTGGTGTGAAAATTTAGTTTGGAAATTTTACCGTTTAAATAGCTAATTCGGGAAAAAGGACTAATCCGCGTAAAGCGATAAATTTGAGTTCTATTGCATAAATGGCTTAAATAACCTTCATTTTATTAGTTAGAGTCCTTACATTGAAATTTTACCTTCATTATTATGCATGGACATTAAAAGACATTAATTGATATGTTTTATATGAATAAAAATAAGGTTATTTAAGTAAAATACAATTATATGATTTATTAATTATACAAAACATGAAATAAGCCATTATTGTTTTATTCTTCCACCGAATGTTCAAAGAAAAACAAGGGTTCTAAAGCATTTTTCATTTTGGCAATTCTCAAGCTAATTTGGGTAAGCCATGTGATTCGGTTTTTGATGATTTTTGTGTTTTTGAGATCGTTGCTTTGTGTTTTTGAGATCGTTGCTTTGTGTTCTATCATGCTCGTACTTCAATTTCTAAAATTGGTTGTGTTTTTGAAATATGCCATTGATGAATACATGTTTATTTTGATATTTCTTGATAAATTAGTGATGGTTGTTTATAGATATACAATTTTTATAAAGTGATTTTTGATAAAAATGAGTATTTGGGATTAGATCGAAATAGATAGAAATTTTACGGGTAGAAATGTGAATAACATGAAAATATGGGCTTATAAGGACTATAAGAGTATTCGGCCATAGTGAATTATAGTTAAAAGTGTGTAATTTGTTATTTTGAGAATTTAGGACTAAATTGTTAAATTATGAAAATATAAGGGTAATTTTGCAAAATGGCCAAAATACATGTCTTTGGACTAAATTGAATGTGTTGTTGAATAATTGAGTTTAACTTGATTAATATAGATCAAGATAAACAAATATCGAAACTTGATCGGGGGAAACAAAATGTTGACGAATAGGTTTTGAATATACGAGATAGATCGAGGTAAGTTTGTATAATTAGAATTTGATCTATGTATCTAATTAAATTGTTTGCACTTTATAATGTATAAGTATGTATATGAATTATTGAATCTAAATGCCTATTGATTATATGTGTAAGGTGATTACTAAGCCCCGATTGAACCGTAGAAAGTCGTAGGATACAAGTGACATGTCACTACGACTACAGGTTGGTTGAGCTCCTGTATTTGTTGCGGACTCACCACAACTCATGAGCTTACATGTTCAGTCTTCGGACTTATCGTTCATCCTTCAGGATTACATGTTTAGTCTTCAGACTTACCATTCATCCTTCGAGATTACATGTTCAGCCTTTGGGCTTACCTTTACTGGCTCAGGAGGAGCATACCGTACATGGCTCGAAAGAGCATACATGATGAATTGACGGATTTACAGGTTACATATATACACTATGTGTGTATCATCCGAGTATCCCTTGATGTTTCCAAAGGTTCAATGGGCAATATATCGATATGAAGTAGTTGAAATACATGTTCTAGAGGCATAGTGAATGCATAAATTACATGTTATGTGTCCATGATTCATATGTAATAATATGTTAAATAAGGTACGAGTATGTGGATTATACGTTATAAATATATCTTTACATGAATGGCATAGAATACATGAAGTACATGGTACAAGTACATGCTTATAAGGTATATGGTATCTTTAAATAAACGGTTACATTGTTATATGATTAAATGCTATATGAATTTTTGGTAAATGAATGAATTGGTACATGAAATATGATTACATGTTTATTTCATCTTTGGATTGGATGAATACATGGTTATTATTTGACTGACATGGTTGTGATGGTTGAATAGGCATTGAGGACATATGAATTGATTTGATAATGTTATTTGCACTTTTAAATGTTGATTCGGTAAGTTAAATTCGATATTATACGGGCTTACTAAGCTTTTAAAGCTTACTATGTTTATTTTCCCGTGTTTTATAGATTCGGAAGCTAGCTCGATTTCGAACAAAGTTAGAGAATTCAATCACACTATCTACTCAAGCTTTCAGTACTTTTGAATCTTTGTAAATGTTGTAAATATGGCATGTATAGGCTAGTTTTTATGTTAATATTTATGGCTATATTTGTGTTAATGAATGTGGTATGATTTTGACTTATGTCCAAGCTATGAGATATGGCTTGGTTTCAAAATGGTTAAATTGATATGGAAGTTTCTTATGATGTGTCTACTTATGGTGAATATGTGATTGAGGTTTTGGTAGAGTTGAATATTTGATGGTTGGTAAGTTGGTCAATGCTTGTGGTAAATGACCATATTTTGGATGAATAATACATGATATATGTGATGTTATATGTGATTAGCTGATAGATTTTATATGATATTGAATTGGTAAGTTTAAATAGGTATGGAAATGATTCATTTGGTACATGATTGATGATGCAATTTAGTATGAAATTTGGTTGATTATGAGTTGGTATGAATATGTTTGTTTTGGCTAAATTGTTTGCCCAATTACTATATGAATTGTTGCAAAATATTGCTTGTAGGTACATGAGCATTTGGGGTGTGAAAATGGCTTGTATCAAACCTATTTTGTGCCACACGGTCAAAGCACACGAGCGTGTGACTTGACTGTGTGACCCCTGCATTGTAGTTGAATTGGTCAGAATGCCACACGGGCTAGACACACGGTCATGTCTAGTACCCGTGGGTGTAAGTCAGTAGCTTCATAATTCTCACACGACCTAGACACACGGTCGTGTCTTGTGGCCATGTGCACAAGTTAGTATGTATGCCCTGTTAGTTAGTATGTATGCCCTGTTTTGCCATGGCTTGGACACACGTGTGTGTCTGGTGACCATGTGAGGCACACGGTTGTGTGCCCCTATTCCGAAAATTTTCTTAGTTGTTTCTATCTTTTATACGTTTTCAAATTAGTCCCTAAGTTATTATTATAGCTTTATATGTTTGATTAAAGTATGAATTGATTGTGAATGCCTGATAATGTTTTGGATTATGTTGATATTATACTGTTCCGATCAGTGTTACAAGTCCGATAATGCCCCTTACCTATTCCGGTGATGGTTACGGGATAGGGGTGTTATAGTTGAGATGGAGTCTTGTGACTCTAGAAAGAGATCATTTAGTAAGACGTTCCAATCCTCCTCTATAAGGTCAAAAGAATTCTCTACTCAGTCAGCTACTTCAGTAGGATTTTCAAGCAAAGCCAAGGGTAAACAATATTTAGCTTCCAAAGCTCAGACCACCTCAGCTGCAAGTGTGGGTAATACTCGACCCAGCAGGCCTGAGTGCCCCCAGTGCAGTAGACGCCACCTCAGCGAATGCCGGGCACACGAGAGGGCTTGCTTCAAGTGTGGCTCTCCAGACCATTTTATTAGAGAGTGCCCTGAGATGATTGAAAAAGATAAAGATCAAAGTGCAAGGTTGAGTAGTGCTCCCTCCAGAGGTAGACCCCAGAGAAACCCGAGAACGAGAGCGAGTAGTAAAGGTGCACCAAAGGAACAGGCTGCGAGACCTGAAGGTAGAGCCTCAGCAAGGACATACGCCATTCGTGCTCGTGAAGAGGCGTCATCGCCTGATGTTATAATGGGTACATTTTCTCATGAAACTTCTATTATTGCTTTGATAGACCCCAGATCTACCCATTCATATATTCGCATGAAACTAGTCTCTAGCATGAGTATACCCGTAGAATCTACAGAATTTGTGATACAAGTTTCCAATCCTCTAGGCAAGAGTGTGTTAGTAGACAAAGTATGTCGAGATTGTCCTTTGATGATTAAAGGTCATTGTTTCGCTGCTAACCTTATGCTCTTGCCATTCGATGAATTTGATGTAATCCTTGGTATGGATTGGTTGACCACTCATGACGTAATAGTGAATTATAGTAGAAAATTTATTAAACTGAAATATGAGAATGGTGAAACTCTTCGAGTTGAATCAAATGGATCCGAGAACTTGCCTCCAGTGATATCTTCTATGGTTGCTCAAAAGTGTATCAGAAAAGGGTTTGAAGGTTACCTTGCTTTTGTAATGAATACAAAGGAGTCAGAGTTGAAAATGGAATTAGTGCCAGTAGTGTGTGAGTATCAAGATGTATTTTCGGAAGAGTTGTCCGAATTACCTCCCGTTAGAGAGGTAGAGTTTGGCATATAATTGGCTCCGGCACCACACCTGTTTCTACTGCTCCTTATAGAATGGCTTTGACTAAGTTAAAGGAATAGAAGGTTCAGCTACAAAATTTGACAAACAAAGGTTTTGCAAGACTGAGTCATTCTCTATGGGGTGCTCCTGTAATATTTGTGAAAAAGAAAGATGGCTCTATGAGGTTGTGCATAGATTATCGGTAACTTAACAAGGGGACTATAAAGAACAAGTACCATTTTCCAAGGATTAACGATTTATTCAATCAGTTTTGAGGAGCCATAGTGTTCTCCAAGATAGACTTGAGGTCTGGGTATTACCAGTTAAGAGTGAAGGAATCCTACATGCCAAAGACTGTATTTCAAAACGAGGTATGGTCACTACGAGTTTCTTGTCATGCCATTTGGCTTGGCCATTGCCCCTACAGTATTCATGGATTTAATGAACCGTATCTTTCAGCCATACTTGGATAGATTCATTGTAGTCTTTATTGATGACATGTTGGTGTATTCACGTGATGAGGATGAAGATGCCAAGCACTTGAGGATAGTTTTACAAACTTTACAAGACAAGCAAATTTACGCCAAATTCAGTAAAATTGAATTTTAGCTTAAAGAAATCGAATTTTTAGGCCACATCATTTCGGGTGATGGCATCAAAGTAGATCCAAATAAGATCTTGGCAATTGTGGATTGGAAACCGCTGAGAAATGTATTTGAGGTCAGAAGTTTCTTGGGTTGGGGAGTTATTACCGGAGATTTGTCAAGGGATTTTCCATGATTGCTACTCCAATGATAAGGCTTTTGCAAAAAGATGTTAAATTTGAGTGGGCTGACGAGTGCCAACGAAGTTTCGAGAAATTGAAGACCCTACTGACTGAAGCTCCTATTCTAGTACAATTGGAGCCTAAAAAGGAATTCGTAGCTTACAGTGATGCATCATTAAATGGATTGGGCTGCGTACTTATGCAAGAGGGCAAAATGACTGCATATGCCTTGAGACAGCTGAAACCTCATGAAAGGAATTATCCGACTCATGATTTGGAGTTGGCCGCAATAGTGTTTGCACTAAAGATATAGAGGCATTATTTATATGGCGAGCACTACCGAGTATTAACCAATCACAAGAGTCTTAAGTACCTTATGACTCAAAAAGAGTTAAACTTAAAACAAAGAAGATGGTTAGAGCTGATCAAGGACTATGACTTAGTCATTGACTACCACCTAGGGAAAGCGAATGTTGTTCGCTTTGAGTCAAAAGTCCCTATTTACTTTGAGAGCCATGAACGTATAGTTGTCCCTAACCGATGATGGATCAGTTTTAGTAGAGATGAGAGCTAGACCAATGTTCATCTAAGAGATTTGTGAAGCACAGTTAAAAGACAGAGAATTGCAAGCCAAGAAAGCTCAATGCGAGTTAAGTACCGATTCAGAGTTCGAGATCAATTAAGATGGTTGTATAAGGCTCCAATATCGACTTTGTACCAAAGGATGATGAGCTTATTAGGAGAATTTTACATGAGGCACATAACAGTAATATGTCTATCCACCCTGGCAGTACCAAGATGTACAATGATTTGAAGAAATAGTATTGGTGGTCGAATATGAAAAGAGATATCTTCGGGTATGTTTCGATATGTTTGATTTGTCAACAAGTAAAAGCAGAACACCAAGTTCCTTCCAATTTACTACAGCCTATCATGGATCCCAAGTGGAAATGGGACCGTGTTACCATGGATTTCGTGACGGGTTTACCGACCACACTGAAGAAGGAAGATGCCATTTGGGTTGTGATTGATAAGCTTACAAAGTCGACCCATTTTATACATGTGCGTATAGATTATTCACTAGATAAGTTGGCCGACTTGTACATTTCTGAGATGTGAAATTACACAGAGTGCCATTGTCGATCATCTCGGATAGGGATCTGAGGTTCACGTCACGATTTTAGAAGAAATTACAAGAAGCGTTAGGCACAAAGCTAAATTTTAGCACTACTTTCCATCCGCAGACTGACGCTCAATCGGAGCGAGTAATACAAGTGCTAGATGACATGCTCAGACGTTGGGTGTTGGAATTCCAAGGTAGTTGGGAAAAGTACCTACCTTTGGTCGAATTTGCGTATAACAACAATTTTCAGTCGAGCTTAAAAATGGCGCCTTATGAGGAATTGTATAGGCGTAAGTGTCGTACACCTTTGTATTGGACTGAGCTCAATGAGAAACAGATTGACGGGGTTGATCTAGTTAAGGAAACAGAAGAGAAAGTAAAAGTTATTTGAGATTGCTTGAAAGCTGCTTCTGATAGACAAAAATCGTATGCCGATTTAAAAAGGAAGGAAATAGAGTTCCAAGTAAGGGATAAAGTGTTCTTGAAAGTATCTCTATGGAGAAAAGTCCTTAGATTTGGCCGAAAAGGCAAGTTAAGTCTGCGTTTCCTCAGACCGTATGAGATCACTGATAGGATAGGGTCAGTAGCCTATCGACTAGCTTTACTGCTAGAATTAGAAAAGATTCATGATGTATTCCATGTTTCTATGCTACGACATTACCGATCAGACCCTTCACATGTGATTAGCCCAAAAAAGATTGAGAGTCAATCGAACATGACTTATGGTGAAAAATCGGTTAAGATTTTGGCTCGAGAAGTCAAACAGTTGAAGGATAAGAGTATAGCCCTTGTGAAAGTACTATGGCAAAGACATGGGGTAGAAGAGGCAACATGGGAGCTTGAGGAAAACATGAGAAACCAATATCCCAACTTATTCACTGGTAAGATTTTCAGGAACGAAAATCCCTAAGAGGGAGAATTGTAATAGCTCGAGTTAGGGCCTAGTTAGAATAATGATTTTGAGACCACAAATTTGAAGTAGAAAAGTATATTTCATGATCATTATTAAGTTTATGGTATACTTGCATGATAGTGAGAAAATTTCATGAAGGAAATTTTATGAATTAATGATTAATTTGTCCTTTAGGACTAAATTGCAAAAGTTGCAAAATTGAGTTTCTAGAAGGTTTAAGTATGAAATAGCATGAGGGAAATAAGTGGAGGTCCTTATTTGGCAATTAAACCATTATGCCATTACAGAAAAACATTATGCCATTATGCCATTATAGGTACTAAATTGCAAAAGCAGGATTTGTTAGTGTGTACTGAGTAGTAGTTTCCAACAACATTACAGAGAAACATTATGCCATGAAAAAATGAATGATGAGGTGTTAATAAAATAGTATACCGATTAGAAAATTCCAAAGGAAAGATTTTTAGGCAGCTGCAGTTAGTGAGCATTGGGAAGCCCAAAGTATGAAGCCCACAATGTAGGGATCATTTATTTCACTGCCCCCTAAAAAGTATTTTCCGTTTTTAACTTTTCCTCCACGCCATAACCTTTTTTCCTCACATTTTCCATTCCCCAAAAATTGTCATTATCCTTTTTTATTTTCTTCAAACTGTTCATGTTTCCCACTTTTCACAAAGTTCACTTTTTTACGGTTTTCTCATCTTCAACCTGTAACACCCCTGACCTAGCCCAGACGTTATGGCCGAATCCAACGATGTCACATCAAAGGGATTGTTTCCAAAACAATTTTATGAAATTGAGAATATGTTTAATAGGAAACTTACTTGGTTAAAATTTAAGTTTGAGACTTAAAAATTCAAGTTCATGTTAAGCCTAAAATGAAGACCAATGTTTAAACAAAACGCCCAAATAATAATATTATTTAAAAACCACGTTTAATTTGAGAAAGTTAACTAAGTAAAAATAAAAACTAGGCAATCAAAACATTGATAAACCCTAAATACAGCCACATCGGAGACACAAGGCCTTATTACATCAAATGAAAATAGAATAATAAAACTAAAGTAATTGAAGGAAATAATTTATTTAAAATCCCTAAGTAACTTGCATTGTGGCCACCTCCGAGTCCTCTTCCATGTCGAGCCGCCTACTGAGGGTTACCTAAAACTTAAATTTAAGGGTGTGAGTTTCGCAACTCAATGTGTACGACCCTTGGCAATCAATTCAATCTACACATATCACATTGGGCCTAAGCCTTAACAATATTGTGGTTTGGGCCTTAGCCCACATTGACCTCATATCATATCAGAATCACATGAATGCAATGCTCCCACCCCAAATCCAACCCTACACTCTTGTAGGGATATAAATATCAACACACCCATCCCTACACTCCAAAGGTAGCACTGGTTGCGACACTACTCAAACATTAAGCGAGGCTGCTATATAATGGCCTTAAAGCCTCCGGTGGATCCATGGTCGTCAAGCGACTATGCGATCCTCATATCTTCTTCCGTTCAATTTATCCCCCCAAATGCAACATACATATTATGAATGCACATACAACGTTTTATGAGTGCACATACAAGTTTTTCCATACATTAAGCATTTAGGGGTATTTCAGTCATTTCACTACCCAGGGGTATTTCGGTAATTTTCTACCCTACAAGGGTGTTTCAGTACTCCTACCCTATGAGGGTGTTTTAGTAATTCTACCCTACAAGGCATTATAGTAAGTCTACCTTAGAGGGTATTTTTGTAATTTTACCCTACAGGGGTGTTTTTGTAACTCTACCCTAGAAGGGTATTTTCGTAATTTCCAAAAGGTACAGATTTCAATTATGGTTTTGGCCCATTAACAAGTCCTCGCGACTAAAGTGAACAGACACTATGCACCGGGTAGGATTCAAGAGAAGAGGAGGTGGGTCACTCAGACCACTTAAGTACCAAGCTCTTCCTGGATCTAATCCTAGACATGCACACATCCATTACCACACCTTAGTCTAGCGATTTGTCCATGGACATGTTTAATTATTTAATTAAGTCTTATGTAAAATTTGAGAGGTCAGAACTAGGCCTAAAGTCCATAAAAACCCTAGCATGCATTTCTATAGTCCCATAAGGCCCACTAGGCCCAATCATACCCATAAAACCCATTAAGCCCCAAACATGCTTATGTAGCCCATTAGGCCCGATCAAAATCCAATCATGCAATCCTATAATCATGCATGTCAATCCATCATATAGTTTCATATCACAAATTTGCCACTTTGGGCCCACAAGTTCGTCAGGCCCATTCGAGATTTTGGGATTTCGGCTTTTGCTGATTGTCGTGTGTGTAGTGTATGTACACACCTGATTGACGACCCGTACTACTCTATTTTCAGCCCCAACCTACAACCAAAACCATTTCTGAATCAATTCTATACCTTAAACTACAACTTAATCAAATCCCGAAGCCTTACTGTAACCTTACGATGTACCACCGATTTAAATAGCCTTTCCTTCACTATTACTTCTAAATTTCCTTAGATCTGCACCAATACACACATATTATCAACATCAAGTAACTCATATTCCAAACGAGTCACCCCTATCAACCATATTTACATTCGGCCACCTATGAAATTAAAATTTAGAGTGAATACACTTACCATCCGCTAGAGATCTTTTCCTCGCTTGGAATCCTAGAACCCTACCCCTAGTTTAACAGGGTTAATCAACAAGAAAAGAGAGGATTAGATAGCCCTTTTGGCTTTACCAAACATTCTAAAAACGATTAACTAGGCACTTACCGAAACTGATCTCCAAACTTGGGGCCTAGATCCTTACTGACTGTGCAATCAGCTTTTAAGATAAAGGTCAACAAAAGAAATCGATAAGAGGAGATGGATATTCGGCTTTTAAGAGATTTAAGGGAAGAAGTCGGCAAGAGAGTATAGGTATACAGCTTTTAGGGGAAACAAATGTGACTTTTGGCTTTTAAAAATTTAGCGATGGTGTTCGGCTTTGAGAGATGAAAATCTTTAATGAAGTTTCGGTGAAAATGAAGGGGAGAAGAAAAGGGAGAAGAGAGGTTGGCTAAGAAGTGAGTTTGGCAAAACAACCAAAAATCCTCATGCACATTCGGCACTCCTTTAAATAGGCACAAGCCGATTCAAGCCTCCCTTACAGTCCCATTCGGCACCAACTCTCTCTCTCTCTCAATCCCCTATTTTCTCTCCATTATCTCCACCTTAAAATTCTCTCCTGAACACTCCCCTCTAGAGTCCCCTTTTGCACCACCACCTTCTTTCCATGGTGCAAAAATAAAGTCCCCAAATTTACCACCCTAAGCCTCGAACCTTGGACCTTTTTAACTGATAGGGACGCCACCTATAACTCCCTAAGTGGCGCTACCTTGCCACTGAGCCACAGGCCCATTTGCATTCTATTTTCCCCTTAATTTGTTTAAGAGGCCTAATACCTGAGACTAGGGTTTCATTAAGGCAAAAATTAAAATTTTTGCTAGAGCCCTGGATCGAGCCCAGGACTTTTCCCATAATATGAATCCTTCCTAATTCACTTAAATATTAAACTAAACGTGAAATTTTATAATTTTCACACGCATCTAAATTCTTTAAGCCGCCTCCTAACCAATCCCAAACTTAAGGCCCAATACTTCTAGGCCCAAATTTGATGTTTACTCCATTATTTTTCTTTTCTGTTTCCCTAACTTTCTTTTCATGGCTTGTGTAAAAGGTATTTCTAAAATAGTAGAATCTTCGTGCGCTGGCACCCCGTAACCTAAGATATTCTTTAATGTTGCTACAGCCATTAGGTATTCAACTAATATTCTAAAGTAGCCATTTTGCTTTGAATAGGATTTTTATTGAAGGATGAATCGCACATGGGGTACAATGAATCGGTATCCTTGATTGTAGAAAAGCACAACTGGAGCAGATTTTGTCTACACACAGTGGATGTGGGTAAAGTGGCAAAAGAGTTTTATGCTCATGGAAATTCCCCAGATTGTCCCATCATTTATGTAAAGGGTAAATCTATGCTATCTGACCAACACCATATTAATGCCTAGTTCGGCATCTAAGAGGTTAGAGATGAGCGTTCTGAATTTGCCAAGAATATGACACCAGAGGGGTTCACAAAAGTTATTTGATGATTTATGCGATAAAGGAACACAATGGATTATTTCAAGCCAAGAGTGTTACAAGGTTGAAAGATCTACATTTAAACCAATTGGGAAGGTGTTGTAACACCCCTTACCTGAGACCGTCGCCGGAGTCGAGCACGAGGCGCTACCGGACTTTACTTACTCAAACGGGCATCAAAATTTGATTTTTAACATTAATTTATTTTCATTCGTTCAATACGTCCCTAAAAAGGGGTCATCGAAACCTTAAATCATGGTATTGAAATAGTTTGGGACCAAACCGGGATCAATCAAATATTACTGGTTACTTAAACGAGCCAAAATGAATTATTTCTCTGTTACTTATAAAACTGTCCAACTGTATCATGGTTACAAAAAAAATCATATCTCGAGTTACAAAAATTGAAACCAAGATCCGTAAATTTTTCCTGAATCTATACTCATGTATCCATTTACTAATTGTTTTCTAGAATTTTTGGTTCAGCAAATTAGCCTGTTGCATAGTTCGACTACTCTGACCTCTGTTCACTACAAATAAATTTTCTCTCTGTACATAACTCAAATAGGCATATCATTTGTTTCAATAAAAACTAGACTCAATAAGAAATCTAGGCATCTAAATTATAACACCTAATTATTTATGTACAATTTATGGTAAATTTTTAAAATCAAAACAGGGGATCATAGAGTCAGTCTAGAGCAGTCTCACTCAAGTGCAAAGAACTCATAATATACTATTCTTTTGCTTACTCTGTTTCTTCTACATGAAAATCGACTCATTAAGCTTTAATTTCATGCCTCATTCACCTTTTAATTCTATCTCTACTATTTTTAGTGATTTTTAAACCTCACATCATTGCTGCTGTTTGAATCTGTTTTTAAATTACTTTCCCCTTTTTCATAGTTTCCTTGTAATAGTTACCATTCAAGCATACATACTATTAAACATGTATATGATTAGCTATTCCATTAGCTATTCACTAGCAAGTATTTACACACCATTCATTGAACTTGTCATATCAAAAGAAGCCAAGTCCCTATACATGCCATACACGAAATGAGACATCTAATTGTACCAAAATGATTCCTTCGATAGCTTGACCGGATCTTCGACGTTCCTTTCGATTCCTGAGTGAGCTTGGCAATAACTATAAAAAGAAGGAAAATAAAGAGAGTAAGCACTAGGCTTAGTAAGTTTACAAGCAAATAAATTACAACAGTCATCATAAACGATAATTATTCAATATATCACCTAGCATCATAAGCTTTCTTTACACCTCATTTCCTACCTTCTTCCCTATTCACTTGTCTTCTTTCTTACCTGATCTTTTCAGTACTCATGAATATAACTTACCTTTCCCTTGATGATAAATTTTCCATAATTTAACTTGTACAATAGCCCGTTGAACCGCTTGAAATACTAGGGATATTCGGGTTTTTCCTGTCTGATAATAATCTGCCATTGCCATGTCCTTGACATGGACTTACATGAAATGTTCTTGTCTTTCCAAAGCCATATATTTGATATGGACTTACATGGATTATTCCTGTCTCCAAAGCCATATATCTGATATGGGCTTACATGGCTCATTCCTGTCCTGCCCTGTCAACCCCAAATGTCATGACATTTGTATCCGTATATTTCTAAAGTTCAACGGGACCTTTTGATACTCTTTCTCTGTCATCTCGTCTATGATTCGACTTTGAATATTTTCGTAAAATAAATGTATAAATGCTGGAAACTAACAACATTATTGTAAAATAATGAAATATTGCATTTATTTACCGTAAACTTACCTCAATACAAAATATGACTAAACTTAACAATTTAGTCCTTTACTTTCTCTTTTCCTCGATCTACTCTTGAACTTCATTCTTCTTGATATATAATAGCAAATTTAGCTTATTTAATACTCACATTTATCAAAACAGTCCCTGAGTCCAACTTTGGCAAAATTACATTTTTGCCCCTAAACTTTTGCATATTTACACTTTTGCCCCAAGTCTCCGAAATCAAACTTTATCACAAATTCTTATGTTTTAAGACATGCTGATCATTTATTTACCAACAACAACCTCAAATTCCTACTATAACATGCACTTATGAACAATAGGTATTTTTACCGATTAAGCCCTTTTACTCTTTTTACCTAAAACCGAGTAGCCCAAGTTGTCAAGCATAATTTAAAACATCATATTCTATCATAAAACATCAAAATAGACACTTTTCACCTATGGGTATTTTTCCAAATATGAACCCTAGCTTAAATTATAGCTAGCATAAGCTTTATCGAGCTACCGGGATTCCAAAAACGTAAAGAACATTAAAAACGGGGCTTGGAATCACTTACTATGGAGCTTGGAAGCTTGAAACAAACCCTAGCCATGGAGAACCCTTGAAATTTCGTGCTAATGAAGAAGATGGACATATTTTGCCATCTTTTTCCCTTTTTTATTCTTTTAATTACCAAATGACTAAAATACCCTTCATGCCTTTCTTTGAAAATTTTTCATGTACAAGCCCATTTTTGTCCAAAATTTTAGAAATTGGTCAAATTACTATTTAAGACCTCATAATTAATATTCCAAAGCAATTTCATACTAAAAGCTTCTAGAATGCAAGTTTTGCAACTTATTCGATTTAGTCCCTAATTTCAAATTAAGCATTTTATGCATAGAATTTCTTCACGAAATCTTCACACCATCATGAAATCATATCATAAACATCAAAATAATTATAAAATAATTATTTCTATCTCGAATTTGTGGTCACGAAACCACTGTTCCGTTTAGGCCCTATTTCGGGATGTTACATTTCTCCCCCTTTAGGGATTATTGTCCCTGAAAATCTTACCTGTGAAGAGATTTGGGTACTGTTTTCGCATGGCCTCTTCAGGCTCCCATGTAGCCTCATCAAACCCATGTCTATTCCATAAGACTTTCACAAGAGCAATACTTTTATTCCTTAATTGTTTTACCTCTCGAGCTAGAATTTTTACCGGTTCTTCACCATAAGTCATATCTGGCTGAATCTCAACCTCTGTCGGAGAAATCACATGTGACGGATCTAACCGATAACGTTGTAACATCGACTCATGAAAAACATCATGAATCTTTTCTAACTCAGTCGGTAAGGCTAATCGATATGCTAATGGCCCAACTCTCTCAATCACTTCAAACGGTCCAATAAAACGTGGACTTAGCTTGCCTTTCCTGCCAAATCTGAGAACCTTTTTCGACGGGGATACTTTCAAAAATACCTTGTCGCCAACTTGATACTCGATCTCTTTTCTTTCTAAATCTGCATATGACTTCTGTCTGTCTGAAGCTGCTTTCAAACAATCTCTAATAACTTTCACTTTTTCTTCTATTTCTTTAACTAGATCAACCCCGTAAATCTGGTTTTCCTTAAGCTCTGTCCAATATAAAGGTGTACGACATTTGCGTCCATACAAAGCTTCATAAGGTGCCATCTTCAAACTTGACTGGTAACAATTATTATAGGCGAACTCAACCAATGGTAAATACTTTTCCCAACTGCCTTGAAATTCCAATACACAACATCTAAGCATATCTTCAAGTTCCTGAATAACTCTCTCTGACTGACCGTTGGTCTGAGGATGAAAAGCCGAACTAACATTCAACTTTGTACCCAAAGCTTCTTGTAACTTTTTCCAGACCGTGAAGTAAATCTCGAATCTCTGTCTGAAATGATCGAGAATGGTACTCCATGTAGTCTAACTATCTCTGAAATGTACAACTTGACCAACTTGTCAAGTGAATAATCCATATGAACTGGGATAAAATGAGCCGACTTAGTTAGCTTATCAATCACAACCCAGACAACATCTCTCTTTTTTGGTGTCAACGGCAACCCTGTCACAAAATCCATAGTAACTCTATCCCATTTCCACTCCGGAACTAGTACAAGCTGCAATAAACCCGATGGTACCTGGTGTTTAGCCTTTACCTGTTGACTGATCAAGCATCTAGAAACAAACTCTGAAATATCTCTTTTCATTCCTACCCACCAGTACAATTTCTTCAAATCATTATACCTCTTTGTACTACCTGGATGAATAGACAAAAAACTGCTATGTGCTTCCTGTAAGATCTTCTAAATAAGCTCATCATTCTTTGGTACACATACTCTGTCTCTAAACATCAAACAACCATCAGAACCAATCTGAAAATCTGATTCTATGCCTGACTCACATTGAGCTCTTTTAGCTTGTAACTCACTGTCATCTTTCTGAGCTTCGCAAATTTCTTCAAGAAACACCGGTTTAGCTCTCAACTCAGCTAAAATAGAACCATCATTTGATATGCTTAAATTGGTATTCAAAGCTCTTAATGCAAATAAAGTTTTTCTACTTAAAGTGTCAGCAACTATATTGGCGTTACCCGGGTGATAATCAATCACTAACTCATAATCTTTAATCAGTTTCAGCCATCTTATTTGCCTTAAGTTCAAATCTTTTTGAGTCATCAAGTATTTCAAGCTTTTATGATCGGTGAATATCTGGCACCTTTCGCCATACAAGTGATGTCTCCAAATCTTTAACGCAAATACAGTAGCAGCTAATTCCAAATCATGCGTCAGATAATTTTTCTCATGTGGCTTCAATTGTCTATAGGCATAAGCAATTACCTTTCCTTCCTGCATGAGTACACAACCGAGCCCATTCAATGATGCATCACTGTAAATCACAAATTCTTTACCCGGTTTCAGCTGTACTAAGATAGGAGCTTCAGTCAACAACGCCTTTAACTTGTCAAAACTCTGCTGGCACTTCTCAGTACATTCAAACTTAACACCTTTCCTTAGCAATCTCATCAACGAGGTAGCTATCATAGAAAATCCCTCTACAAATCGTCTATACTAACCAGCTAAGCCAAGAAAGCTTCTAACCTCTGAAACATTCCTGGGAGGCTTCCAGTCGACAATGGCTGAAATTTTGTTCGGATCAACTCTAATACCTTCACCTGAAACAATATGTCCAAGGAATCCAACTTCTCGGAGCCAAAACTCACTTTTGCTGAACTTAGCATACAACTGATTATCTCTCAGAATCTGTAAAACTATTCTCAAATGCTCTGCATGTTCAGTTTCATCATGAGAATAAATCAAGATGTCATCAATGAACACAATTACAAACTCGTCCAAATACGGCCTAAATATCCAGTTCATTAAGTCCATAAAAACGACAGGAGCATTAGTTAAGCCAAACGGCATCACAAAGAACTCATAATGACCATACCTAGTTCAGAATGCAGTCTTCGAAACATCTGACTCTCTAACTCGCAGCTGATAATATCCAGATCTCAAATATATCTTGGAAAACACAGTGGCTCCCTTCAATTGATCAAACAAATCATCAATTCTAGGCAATGGATATTTGTTCTTGATAGTTACCTTGTTAAGCTGCCAATAATCTATGCACAATCTCATTGAACCATCTTTCTTTTTCACAAATAGCACTGGTGCACCCCATGGCGAACTATTTGTTCTTGCAAAGCCTTTATCAGTTAATTCCTGCAACTGAGCTTTCAATTCTTTCAATTCCAACGGGGCCATTCTATAAGGAGCAATAGAAATAGGGGTGGTACCTGGAATTAACTCAATACCAAACTCGACTTCTCTACCAGGAGGCAAACCAGGTAATTCTTTCGGAAATACATCTGGATACTCGCACACCACGCGCACTGATTCAATTTTTAGTTCTGGATCTTTAATATTCAATACAAAAGCAAGATAAGCCTCATACCCCTTTCTCAAACATTTTTGAGCTGTCATAATAGAAATCATGGCAAATGAACCATCTGACTCATCTGAATTAACCCGAAGAATTTCACCATTTTCACATTTCAACTCAATGAATTTCCTTCCACAATTTACTACCACATCATGTGCAGTCAGCCAATCCATACCCAGAATAACATCAAATGCATCAAACGGCAATAACATGAGGTCGGCCAGAAAACAATGACCTCTAATCATTAAGGGGCAATTTCTACATACTTTATCTACCAATACATACTTGCCTAGTGGATTCGATACTTTAATCACAAATTCTGTAGATTCTATAGGCATGCTCATACTAGGCATCAATTTCATACAAACATAGGAATGGGTCAAACCCGGATCAATCAAAGCAATGACATTAATATCATGTAAAGAAAATGTACCCGTAATCACATCAGGGGAGGATGCCTCTTCGCGAGCACGAATAGCATAAGTCCTTGCAGGTGTTCTAGCATCTAGTCTCACTACCGAGTCTCTAGAGGTGCCTCTGTTACTCGCTCCTACTCCCAGGTTCCTCGGTGATCTACCTCTAATAGGAGCATTTCCGGATCTCACACTCTGTATTACCTCTCGTTTAGCCACCTCTGGACATTGTCGTACAAAATGATCTGGAGCACCACACTTAAAACAAACATTCTCATCTGCTCGAAAAGGACCATAATGAAGTCTACCACACCGTGGACACCCTGATCTACCCAGCCTGACATTACCTACACTAGCAGTCGAGGTAGTCTGAGCCTTCGAGTCCTTAAATCTGCTACCTCTATTTTGACTAGAATACCCAGCCGAAAAGCTAGATCTGGTAGAAAACTCTTTGGGCCTTTTGGATGTAGCCTGAAATGACTTGCTCATCTGTCTTTTCTTTGTATCTTGCATCTCAGTCTCAACTTTGCCTTTTCTCTTTAACAGCTCCTCTGCCTTACAGGCTCTATCAACTAGAACAATGAACTCTTTTATTTCTAGGACACCCACTGACAGTCAGATATCATCATTTAACCCATCCTCAAACCTTTTACACATAATAGCCTCTGTAGACACACATTCTTGAGCATATTTACTGAGTCTAACAAATTCACGCTCATAATCAGTCACTATCATATTACCTTGTTTCACCTCTAAGAACTCTTTTCTCTTCTGATCAATAAACCTCTAGCTGATGTACTTTTTATGAAATTCCTCCTGAAAGAAATCCCAAGTGACCCTCTCTTTCCGTACAATTGATACAAGTGTCTTCCACCAGTGGTAGGCTGAGTCTCTAAGGAGTGATACTACACATTTCATACATTCCTCAGGTGTACAGGATAATTCATCAAAGACTCTGATGGTATTTTCCAGCCAAAATTCTACTCTTTCTGCGTCATCATCTTTTGTTGCTCGAAATTCTTCTGCCCCTTATTTCATGATTTTATCAACTGGTGGCTTTTACCTTATCACTGTACCTGTGACTAGGGGAGCTTGAGCTACATAGGTGGCCTGAGGATCATGAGGGGGTGGAGGTCTAACAGCCGGATTCGTACGAACGAACTCGGCAAACCATTCATTCATCATGTGGAAGAAGGCTTCTCAAGCCCCTCCTCCCTGATCAACTGTCACTGGCCTATCCTCGGGTGGCACTGCCCCTTCCGCGGGAGCAGGCGCATTACTTTCTACCTCATCTGCCTCAGCTCGTTTGGGATCCATAACTATAAAATAAAAGCATTTCAAAATCGCCAGGAGTCGTCACACTATCAAAATACAAGTATGACATGTATAGCTAGACTCTTGCCCATGCTAACTATTCTGAGAATCGACTAAACCTCTGCTCTAATACCAATAAATGTAACACCCCTTACCCGAGACCATCGCCGGAGTTGAGCACGAGGCGCTACCGGACTTTACTTACTCAAACGGGCATAAAAATTTACTTTTTAAAATTAATTTATTTTCATTCGTTCAATACGTCCCTAAAAAGGGGTCATCAAAACCCTAAATCATGGTATTGAAATAGTTCGGGACCAAACCGGGATCAATCAAATATTACCGGTTACTTAAACGAGCCAATATGAATTATTTCTCTATTCCTTATAAAACTGTCCAACTGTATCACGGTTACAAAAAAAATCATATCTCGAGTTACAAAACTCAAAATCAAGATCCGTAAATTTTCATTGAATATAGAATCATGTATCTATTTAATAATTATTTTCTATAATTTTTTGTTTAGCAAATTAGTACAGTTTATTAGTTAAAGTCTCCCCTGTTGCACAGTTCGACTACTCTAACATCTATTCACTACAAAAAAATTTCTCTCTGTAAAAAACTCAAATAGGCATGCTGTTTGTTTCATTAAAAACTAGACTCAATAAGAAATCTAGGCATATAAATTATAACACCTAATTATTTATGTACAATTTATGGTAAATTTTTAAATTCAAAATAGGGGATCACAGAGTCAGTCTAGAGTAGTCTCACTCATGTGTAAATAACTCATAATATACTACTCTTTTACTTACTCTATTTCTTCTACATGAAAATAGACTCATTAAGCTTTAATTTCATGCCTCATTCACCTTTTAATTCTATTTCTAATATTTTTAGTGATTTTTAAAACTCACGTCATTGCTGCTGTTTGAATCTGTTTTTAAATTACTTTCACCTTTTTCATAGTTTCCTTGTAATAGTTACCATTCAAGCATACATACTATTAAACATATATATGATTAGCCATTCCATTAGCTATTCACTAACAAGTATTTACACACCATTCATTGAACTTGTCATATCAAAAGAAGCCAAGTCCCTATACATGCCATACACGAAATGAGACATCTAACTGTACCAAAATGATTCCTTTGATAGCTTGACCGGATCTCCGACGTTCCTTTTGATTCCCGAGTGAGCTTGGCAATAACTATAAAAAGAAGGAAAATAAAGAGAGTAAGCACTAGGCTTAGCAAGTTTACAAGCAAATAAATTACAACATTCATCATAAACGATAATTATTCAATATATCACCTAGCATCATAAGCTTTCTTTACACCTCATTTCCTACCTTCTTCCTTATTCACTTGTCTTCTTTCTTACCTGATCTTTTCAGTACTCATGAATATAACTTACCTTTCCCTTGATGATAAATTTTCCATAATTTAACTTGTACAATAGCCTGTTGAACTGCTTGAAATACTAGGGATATTCGGGTTTTTCCTGTCTGATAATAATCTGCCATTGCCATGTCCTTGACATGGACTTACATGAAATGTTCCTGTCTTTCCAAAGCCATATATTTGATATGGACTTACATGGATTATTCTTGTCTCCAAAGCCATATATCTGATATGGGCTTACATGGCTCATTCTTGTCCTGCCCTGTCAACCCCAAATGTCATGACATTTGTATCCGTATATTTCTAAAGTTCAACGGGACCTTTCGATACTCTTTCTCTGTCATCTCGTCTATGATTCAACTTTGAATATTTTCGTAAAATAAATTTATAAATGCTGGAAACTAACAACATTATTGTAAAATAATGAAATATTGCATTTATTTACCGTAAACTTACCTCAATACAAAATATGACTAAACTTAACAACTTAGTCCTTTACTTTTTGTTTTCCTCGATCTACTCTTGAATTTCATTCTTCTTGATATATAATAGCAAATTTAGCTTATTTAATACTCACATTTATCAAAACAGTCCCTAACTCCAACTTTGGCAAAATTACATTTTTGCCCCTAAACTTTTGCATATTTACACTTTTTCCCCAAGGCTCGGAAATCAAACTTTATCACAAATTCTTATGTTTTAAGACATGCTGATCATTTATTTACCAACAACAACCTCAAATTCCTACTATAACATGTACTTATGAACAATAGGTATTTTTACCGATTAAGCCCTTTTACTCGTTTTTACCTAAAACTGAGTAGCCCAAGTGTTCAAGCATAATTTAAAACATCATATTCTATCATAAAAAATCAAAATAAACACTTTTCACCTATGGGTATTTTTCCAAATATGAACCCTAGCTTAAATTATAGCTAGCATAAGCTTTATCGAGCTACCGGGATTCCAAAAACGTAAAGAACATTAAAAACGGGGCTTGGAATCACTTACTATGGAGCTTGGAAGCTTGAAACAAACCCTAGCCATGGAGAACCCTTGAAATTTCGTGCTAATGAAGAAGATGGACATATTTTGCCATCTTTTTCCCTTTTTTATTCTTTTAATTACCAAATGACTAAAATACCCTTCATGCCTTTCTTTGAAAAATTTTCATGTACAAGCCCATTTTTGTCCAAAATTTTAGAAATTGGTCAAATTGCTATTTAAGACCTCCTAATTTATATTCCAAAGCAATTTCATACTAAAAGCTTCTAGAATGCAAGTTTTGCAACTTATTTAATTTATTCCCTAATTTCAAATTAAGCATTTTATGCATAGAATTTCTTCACGAAATCTTCACACCATCATGCAATCATATCATAAACATCAAAATAATTATAAAATAATTATTTCTATCTCGGATTTGTGGTCACGAAACCACTGTTCCGTTTAGACCCTATTTCGGGATGTTACAGATGTGGTATCACTTTTTAAGCAAACGTCTTATACTGTCTATGCATAACACAATTGTTTTGCAGGAAAGAATGTTATTGTAGCATTCTATTCTACAAGGAAGACAGATAAATGTAGGGAAGATTATCTTCTAAAAGGTCCATAGGTGTGTTGATAAGAATGTCGGGAACTTGAAAATTTTCCTTCCCTTATTTCTGTCCTATGTAAGACGATTATTTCCTGATTTGGGTCTGACTTGACTTTAACTGGCAAACCCCAATTCACAACTTGACTAGTGAACCCCAGTTCGCAACTCAATTGGCAATCTGCGGCCCACCAAACTAACTGGCAAACTTAACTTGCAATAAATTTGGTGATCCCCCTTACCACATCTTTTGGTGTATACTGCGATGTCGAAACACTAGCAAATTCCTCACTGATACTCTTTTGGTGAACTCCTCAAATTGCCAAAGTATTGTCGAACCCCTAGTTTGCCAAAACATTAGCGAACACTCACTTGCGAGGCTAAGACTTCTAGGCTCGATCTTGGGATGCTACAATTCTTCCCCACTTTAAGGCATTTCATCCTTGAAATGTTCACCTTCAAACCGTTGAGGATATTGTTTCTTCATTGCTTCTTTTGTTTCCTAAGTAGCTTCGCTTTTCTTATGGTTTTGCCATAACACTTTGACTAAATGAATCCTCTTGTTTCTCTAGACTTTTACTTTGTGATACAAAATCATAATTTGTTCTTCTTTGTATGACAAATTAGGTCGCACTTCAATCTCATCTGCTGATACTACATGGGATGGGTGTGTATGATATTTCCTCAACATGGGTACATGAAATATATCATGAATTCGATTAAGTTCACAGGGAAACTTTAGTTGATTTGCTACAGGACAAATTCTTTGCATCACTTCATAAGGACCAATCAGTCTCACACATAACTTTCCCTTATACCCAAACCTTAGGACTTTTTTCCATGGCGATACCTTAAGAAACACATGCTCACCCACTTGATGTTCAACATCTCACTATTTCAATTCAATATAGGACTTTTGTCTATTTGAAGAGGCTTTTCACCTATTGCATATCATTTTCATATTGTCTTTAGTTTCACAAACCAACTTAAGTCCAACGATTCTCTTCCCATCCTGCTCAGCCTAACATAGAGGTGTTCGACACCTCCTCCCATATAGTGCCTCAACGGGTGCCATATGAATACTTGCTTGGTAACTATTACTATAGGAAAACTTTTCCAAAGGTAAATAACGTTCCTAGCTTCCCACAAACTCTAAAACACAACTTTATAGTATGTCTTCCAATACTTGTCTCACTCTCTCTAATTGGCCATCTATCTAATGATGATAAGCAGTACTAAATTGAAGTTTTGAACCCAAAGCTTCTTGCAAACTCTTTCAAAATCTTGAACTGAATTAAGGATCTTGATTGGAAGTAATCAGAATTGACACACCATGTAGTCTCACTATCTTAACAATGTAAACCTTTGTCAGCCTTTACATAGAATACGTAAAACCCCTTACCCGAGATCGTCGCCGGAGTCGAGCACGAGGTGTTACCGGACTTACCTTGCTAGTTTGGGGCATAAAAATTCTCTTTTAAAATTTATTCACTCACATTGAACGAATATATCCCTAAAAAGGGCCCTCGAAGCCCTAAAACATGTAATTGAAACGGTTCGAGACCAAATCGGGACATTAAAAATTTCCCGATTACTTACACAATTTAAAACAATTTAGTCCACTATATATAATAAAACTGTCCACTTGTGCAACAGTCACTAAATTAATTATAACTCGAGTTACAAAACTCAAAATTTAAATCCATAATTTTTTCCTAAAACTAGACTCACATATCCTCTTACTATAATTTTTCCAGAATTTTTGGTTTGGCCAATTAGTACAGTTTATTAGTTAAAGGTTCCCCTGTTTCACAGTCCCACTGTTCTAACCTCTTAATACTAAAAATTAATTATTGCTTAGTACAGTTTTCATTTAGTGTTTCCACTTGTCTCTAACGAAAGTATACTCACTAAGGAATCTATACATATAAATTATGACTCATAATTATTTTTATAGAATTTTTAGTGAATTTCTAAAATAAGATCAGGAAATCACGAAATCCCTTTGAAGCAGTCTCACAAGAATTTCAATATCTCAAAATACAGACTTCCTTTGCTTGCGCAGTTTCTTTCCTATCAAAATAGACTCAATAAGATTTAATTCTATACCTCATTCACCATTTAATTCCATTTTTACAATTTTTAGTGAATTTTCAAATTCACATCACTGCTGCTGTTACAAAAATGTTTCATGGCCAACTTTTCCTCCATCATTTCTTTGCATAATCTATCATTTAGGCATACATAACATCAAAATATGTTATTATTTAGCCATTTCAATAGCTAATCATCATCAAATATTCACATACCATACTTAAATCATATCATAAAGATAAACACACCAAATGGCCAAGTCCCTATACTTGCCATAACTCAAAACCTTTCAAATTACAAAATACCAAGATAGCCTTTGATAGTGTGAGACGAACTCCAATGTCCTTTTTGATCCCCGAATTGGCTTGGCTACACTATGAAAGAGAGAAAAGAAAAGGAGTAAGCTACAATGCTTAGTAAGTCTACAAATAAATAAATAACAACATTCACCATCAACAACAAAATCTTTGTTTTACTTCTCCACTTACTCTTTAACTTTCCTGTTTATCATTCTTTTACCTGAACTTTCTTGTAACATAGCCTGTACATTAGCCTGATGAATCGTTTGGAACACTAAGGCTACTTGAGCTTTCCTGCCTGATAATAGCCTGCCAATGCCATGCTCGAGGCATGGTCTTACATGGGATGTTCCCTGTTCTGCCAAAGCCATATATCTGATATGGACTTACATGGGATGTTCTCTGTCCTGCCAAAGCCATATATCTGATATGGACCTACATGTGATGTTCCTTAACTATCACAACTTGCCAATGACATATGTCTGATATGGACTTACATGGGATGTTCCTCAACTATCTTAACCCAAAATACCATACATCCTTAAGGTTTAGACGGGGCTTTCTGATACTTTTTCTCTATTATCTCATCTTTAATTCAACTTGAAATATTCTCATAAAATAAATGTATATATGCTGGAAATTAACAACACTAATGTAAAGTATTGAAATATTGCATTTATTTACTGTAAAGTTACCTGGGTGCAAAATGCGATCAACTTGACAACTTAATCTTCTACCTTTTTCTTTCCGCGGTCTATCCCTAAATTTCGTTATTCTTGATCTGTAATTAGCAAATTTACCTTATTTAATACCCACATTCATCAAAACAGTCCTTAACTCTAACTTTGGCAAAATTATAATTTTACCTCTAAATTTTTGCATATTTACACTTTTGGGCCAAATCTCGAAAATTAAACTTTTTCCCTAATTCTTATGTTTTAGGACATGCTGATCATTTTCCCTTAATGGCAACATCAAATTCTCACTCTAACATGTACTTATGAACATTAGGTATTTTTACCGATTATGTCATTTTACTCGTTTTCACTTAAAACTGAGTAGCACAAGTTGTTTAACGCAATTTAAAACCTCATATTCTATCATAAAACATCAAAATAAATACTTTTCACCTATGGGTACTTTTCCAAATATGAACCCGAGGTTATATTATTGTTAGAATAAGCTAAATCAAGTTACCCGGACTCCGAAAACGTTAAGAACATTAAAAATGAGGCTTGGAATCACTTACTATGGAGCTTGGAAGCTTGAAACAAACCCTAGCTATGGAGAATCCTTGAAATTTCATACTAATGAAGAAGATGGACATATTTTGCATTCTTTTTTCCTTTTTTAATCTTTGAATACCAAATGACTAAAATACCCTTCATTAAAAACTTTGGTTATTTCTACCTATGTATGTCCATTTTGTCCATGAAAACCTAATGGTATAATTACAAGTTAAGGACCTCTAATTCAATTATGCTCTTCAATTAAATCCTTTAACATCTAAAACTCATATTTATCAACTTTTGCAATTAAGCCCTAATAAGCATATTACTCATGCAATTCATAAAATTTTCTATCAATACTTTAACACATGCATCTAATCACTCAATAAATCATAAAAATTAATCGGAATAAACTTTGCATCTAACCACTCAATAAATCATAAAAATTAATCGGAATAAACTTTTCTATCTCAGATTCGTGGTTTCACAACCACCATTCCATTTAGGCCCTATTTCGGGATGTTACATTTCTCCCCCCTTTTAGGGTTTTCGTCCCCGAAAATCTTACCTGTGAATAGGTTTGGATACTATTTTCGCATAGCCTCTTCAGGCTCCCATGTATCATTGTCTACCCCATGTCTCTTCCATAATACTTTCACAAGTGCAGTACTTTTGTTCCTTAGTTGCTTGACCTCTCGAGCTAAAATCTTTACCAGTTCTTCACCATAAGTCATATCTGGCTGAATCTCAGCCTCTATCTATGAAATCACACGTGACGGATCAGAATGGTAATGACGTACCATGGAGACATGGAACACATCATGAATCTTCTCTAACTCTATCAGCAACACCAATCGATATGCTAATGGCCCAACTCTTTCAGTCACTTCAAACGGTCCAATAAAACGTGGAATTAGTTTGAATTTCTTGCCAAATCTAAAGACTTTCTTCCATGAGGATACATTCAAGAACACATTGTCACTAACTTGATACTTAATCTCTTTTCTTTCAAATCTTCATAAGACTTCTGTCTATCTGAAGCTGCTTTCAAGCAATCTCTAGTAACATTCACTTTCTTTTCAGTTTCTTTAACTAAGTCAAACCCGTAAATTTGATTTTCTTTAAGCTTTGTCCAAGACAAAGGTGTGCAACATTTACATCCATACAAAGCTTCATAAGGTGCCATCTTCAAACTTGACTAATAACTATTATTATAGGCAAACTCTACCAACAGCAAATATTTTTCCCAACTACCTTGAAATTCTAAGACACAACATCTGAGCATATACTCAAGTACCTGAATAACTCTCTCTGATTGACCATCGGTCTAAGGATGGAAAGTTGTACTAAAACTCAACTTTGTGCCCAAAGCTTCCTGTAACTTCTTCCAAAACCGCAAAGTGAATCTCGAGTCTCTATCTGAAATAACCGATAATGGTACTCCATGTAGTCTAACTATCTCTGAAATATACAGCTCGGCTAACTTGTCAAGTGAATAATCCATACAAACTGGAATAAAATGAGCCGACTTCGTTAGCTTATCAATCACAACCCATACTGCATCTTTCTTTCTCAGTGTTAACGGCAATCCTGTCACAAAATCCATAGCAACTCGATCCCATTTCCATTTAGGAACTAACACAGGCTACAATAAACCTGAAGGTACCTAATGTTCGGCTTTTACCTGCTGACAGATCAAGCATCTAGAAACAAACTGTGAGATATCTCTCTTCATTCCTGCCCACCAATACATTTTCTTCAAATCATTATACATTTTTGTACTACCTGGATGAATAGACAAGGAACTGCTATGTGTTTCCTCTAAAATCTTTCGAATAAGCTAATCATTCTTTGGTACACATACTTGATTTCTGAACATCAAACAATCGTTAGAACTAATCTGAAAATCTGACTCTATACCTGACTCACACTGAGCTCTTTTGGCTTGCAACTCATTATCATCTTTCTAAACTTCACAAATTTCTTCAAGAAACATTGGTTTAGATCTTAATTTGGCTAAGATAGAACCATCATTAGACAATGATAATTGAGTATTCATAGCTCGAAAAGAAAATAAAAATTTCTGACTCAATGCATCAGCTACAACATTAGCCTTACCCGGATGGTAATCAATAACCAAATCACAGTCCTTAATCAATTCAAGCCACCTGCGCTGCCTCAAATTTAAATCTTTCTGTGTCATCAAATATTTCAAACTTTTATGATCAGTAAATATTCGGCATTACTCACCATACAAGTGATGTCTCCAGATTTTCAGTGCAAATACAATGGCAACTAGTTCTAAATCATTTGTCAGATAATTTTTCTCATGTGGCTTTAGCTGTCTAGAGGCATAAGCAATTACCTTTCCTTCCTGCATAAGTACATAGCCTAGTCCATTCAAGGACGCATCACTCTAAATCACAAACTCTTTACCTGGTTCTGGTTGTACTAAGACAGGAGCTTCAGTCCATAATGCCTTTAACTTGTCAAAACCCTGTTGACACTTTTCAGTCCATTCAAACAAGATATCCTTCTGTAGTAATCTTGTCAATGGGGTAGCTATCATGGAAAATCCCTCTACAAATCATCTATAATAACCGGCGAGACCAAGAAAACTTCTGATCTTTAATACATTCTTGGGAGGCCTTCAATCAACAATGGCTGAAATCTTGCTTGGATCAACACTAATACCTTTACCTAAGACTATATGTCCAAGAAAACCGACTTCCCGTAACCAGAACTCACTTTTGCTAAACTTGGCATAAAGTTGATTATCTCTCAAAGTTTGTAAAATTGTTCTCAAATGCTCTAAATGCTAAGTCTCATTCACCATTTAATTCCATTTCTATAGTTTTTAGTGATTTTTTAAATTCACGTCACTGATGCTGTTACGAAACTGTTTCAAGGCCAACCTTTCCTCCTTCATCATTTCTTTGCATAAACCATCATTTGGGCATACAAACACCAAAACATGTTCTTATTTAGCCATTTCAATAGCTAATCATCATCAAACATTCACATACCATACTTAAATCATATCATAAAGACATACACACCAAATGGCGAAGTCCTTATACATGCTATAACTCTAAACATTTCAAACTACAAAATACCAATATAGCCTCTGATAGTGTGAGACGAACTCCGACGTCCTTTTTGATCCCCAAATTGGCTTGGCTACACTATGAAAGAGAGAAAAGAAAAGGAGTAAGCTACAATGCTCCGTAAGTCTACAAATAAATAAATGACAACATTCACCATCAAGAACAAAATCTTTGTTTTACTTCTCCGCTTACTCTTTAACTTTCCTGTTTATCATTCTTTTACATGAACTTTCTTGTAACATAGCCTGTATATTAGCCCAATGAACTGTTTGGAATACTATGGGTACTTGAGTTTTCCGGCCTGATAATAACCTGCCAATGCCATGCTAGAGGCATGGTCTTACGTGGGATGTTCCCTGTCCTGCCAAAGCCATATATCTGAGATGGACTTACATGGGATGTTCCTCAACTGTCTCAACCTGCCAATGCCATATGTCTGATATGGATTTACATGGGATGTTCCTCAATTATCTTAACCCAAAATACTATACATCCTTAAGGTTCAAACGGGGCTTTCTGATACTTTTTCTCTGTTATCTCATATTTAATTCAACTTGAAATATTCTCATAAAATAAATGTATATATGCTGGAAATTAACAACATTAATATAAGGTATTGAAATATTTCATTTATTTACCGTAATCTTACCTCGGTGTAAAATGCGATCGACTTGACAACTTAATCTTTCACCTTTTTTTTTCCTCGGTCTATCCCCAAATTTCGTTCTTCTTGATCAATAATTAGAAAATTTACCATATTTAATACCCACATTCATCAAAACAGTCCTTAACTCTAACTTTGGCAAATTATGATTTTACCCCTAAACTTTTGCATATTTACGCTTTTGGCCCAAATTTGGGAAATAAAAATTTTTCCCTAATTCCTATGTTTTAGGACATGTTGATCATTTTCCCTTAATGGAAACATCAAATTCTCACTCTAACATGTACTTATGAACTTTAGGTATTTTTACCGATTATGTCGTTTTACTTGTTTTCACTTAAAACTGAGTAGCACAAGTTGTTTAACATAATTTAAAACCTCATATCATATCATAAAACATCAAAATAAACACTTTTCACCTATGGGTATTTTTCCAAATATGAACCCTAGGTTAAATTACTGCTAGAATAAGCTAAATCAAGTTACCCAGACTCCGAAAACATAAAGAACATTAAAAACGGGGCTTGGAATCACTTACTATGGAGCTTGGAAGCTTGAAACAAACCCTAGCTATGGAGAACCCTTGAAATTTCGTCCTAATGAAGAAGATGGACATATTTTGGCATCTTTTCCCTTTTTTAATCTTTTAATTACCAAATGACTAAAATACCCTTCATTAAAAACCTTTGGTTATTTCTACCTACGTATGTCCATTTTTGTCCATGAAAACCTAATGGTATAATTACCATTTAAGGACCTCTACTTCAATTATGCTCTTCAATAAAATCCTTTAACATCTAGAGCTCATATTTATCAACTTTTTCAGTTAAGCCCTAATACGCAAATTAGTCATGCAATTCATAAAATTTTCTATCAATACTTTAACACATGCATCTAATCACTCGGTAAATCATAAAAATTAATCGGAATAAACTTTTCTATCTCGGATCCTTGGTTTCACAACTACAATTTCGTTTAGGCCCTATTTCGAGATGTTACAGAATAACTTGTTCGAATAGCTAAATAGTGTGAACACTTTTTTAAGTGTTCTACAATGACCCAAGTTGCATCCTTCTTGGTTTTAGTTAGTGGAAAACCTAACACAAAATCCATGGTGATCCTTTCTCCCTTCCATTCTTGAATCTTGAGAGGCTAAAGCAGTCCTAAAGGATATTAATGCTCTGCTTTGAGTTTCTGGCAAATGAGGCACTTCACCACAAAATCTGTAATAGCTCACTCCAAACCAAGCAACCAATACAGTTCATGGAGGTACGGTACATCTTATTGCTTCCTGGGTGCATTCTATATAGACTGTTGTGGGCTTCGTTAAGGATAACTTGTTGCAACTTCTTATCATTTGGTATCAAAAATCATCCATGGAAACAAAGTATCCTTTCTTCATTTAGTGCGAAGTCCCTTCACACTTCTTACTCCATTAGGTGAACCCTCTTCGCCAACTCTTCATCTGAGTCTTGCTTATCCTTGATTTGTTGTGATAGCGTTGGTCTCACTTCCAATTTTGCAAGCAATCCCCCGTCACTAATCACACTTAGTTGCACGACTACAGATCATAGCTCACCTATAGACTTCCAACTCAATGCATCTCCTACCATGCTTACTTTACTAGGGTGACACTCTATCACATAGTCATAGTCCTTCAACAACTCTATCCACCTTCTTTGTCATCGGTTCAACTCCTTCTATGTGAGTAAGTACTTGAAACTTTTATGGTCTATGTAGATGATACACTTCTTACCATATAAGTAGTGTTGCCAAATCTTAAATACGAAAAGTACTGCTGCTAACTACATACCGTAGGTTGGGTAGTTACGCTTATGACTTTTAGTTTCCTGGAAGCATAAGATACCAACTTCCCTTCCTACATCAGCACGCATCCCAGCCTTGTGTGAGGCATCACTGTAAACCACGAATTCCTTCCTTGTTTTGGTTGAATCAACATAGGTGCTTTACTGAGGATCTCCTAAAGCTTTTTGAAGTTCTACTGCCCTTTTCCAATGCATACTAATGACTCTTTCTTTTGGAGCAACTTTTTAAGGGTGCTGCTATAGTAGCGAACCTCTCAACAAACTTGTGAGCTATAAAAAGCTTCGCACTTGAATGACACTTTTTGGTGATCTCCACTCCATGATGTCTTCTATCTTCCTTAAGTCTGCGCGAACCCCTTCTGATGAAACTATGTGCCCTAAAAACTTGACTTCCTAATCTGTCGTAATTAGATATAGAAGATAAAACTAGTTTTCACAATTAAGGAGCTTGAATACAAGCATTGTTGTTTTGTTTTAATTGAGTTTCTTTAGTTTTACTTACATTTAATAAAATGTGCAAATCACATCTTTTATTCACCTTAAGGGACTAATGAGGCCGAAAGGAGAGCTATTGTACTTCATGAGTGTGCAAGAGACCATTCAAAGGAAATTTGGGCCAATTTTGGAACCTATGTCGTAGCATGGGAGATCCAATGTCACAACATAGAGAGCACAATGAAGAAAGTAAGAAACTAGATTCAATGTTGTGACATTGGCTGAGGGTGTCATGACATACCCCTAAAGACAGTTGTAGAAGAGTAGATTGGTTGCTATGTCACGACATAGGTGTTGTTGTGTCACGACATTGACTTTGTGCCGAGAATAAAACATGAAGCAAGGTTGTTTTAGTATGCACAATTGAACTTAAAGCTCGGGAACGTCAGCTAACCTAGGGTTAAGAACGACAACTACCTTAAGGCTATAAATAGGCTCCTTTGGCTCACATTATAGGCATCACTTGATTAGTTGAGATTTTTTCTTTAGATTTAATTTCGTTTTCTTAGTTTTTTAGAGTTTCATTTATTTTGTTATTTACTTTCTTTTAAGAGATCTGAGTTGTAAATGAGATCAACTCTTATGGATTCACATTCATTATCAATATCGATTAGGCTTTTCTTAAATTCTCTACTATTCATTCATTACGATTAATTGTTTCATCTACTCCATGTTGTTTATGAAAGCCATGAGGAACTAATCCATCTATAGGGGATTAACGAATGGAAGCATGATCTTTTAACTATTTTGTAGGGTTATTAAATGGATTAATTATTTGGGAAAGGAAGAACGTGAAACAAACCTTAGGCTTGACAACCCTGGGAAGTCATCAAGGTGGGAATTAACCCAAATTTGGTATTGCCCATTCATGAACACCTTGACCCCAAACTAGTCGGGACTGTGATGTTAGAAGATAAATAGTTCTTGCTCACGCATTATGTTAGTGGAAGATCAAAAGATCCTACTAGGGTAGTGACTAGTTGATTGACGAAGGACCCGAGATGACAGTTGATTACCGTATTCAGATTTGATTCACTTTATTTCTCTCTATCGCTTGCAATTTTAAATATTTTATGTTATTTTACTTTATTAGTTCAAAAACCCTAAAAAACTTCTCTATCGTACTATAACTTATTTAAAAATATTAACTAGATATTTAAATGTTTAGGTTAAGATTGATTTAGTACTTGCCTCCCTTAGGTATGATCATTAGAGTACTCACTCACTTCGTTGTAAAATCTATATTATAACTCGACCCGTATACCTGCAGATACCACCTCTTAATTCTCTATTTTATTATAGTATTCACATTCTGGACGTTAGTACATCTGGTGGCGGTCAAATTGTTGGCACCGTTGCCGGGGAGGCAACATCACTAGGTTAATTTTAATTTTTGCACATTAAGAGAATAATTAGAAAATTTGTAAGTAATAGTTACAACTTTGAATTTATTCTGTTAATTAAGATGACTAGCATTGTTTGTTTAGGAATCTTAAGTACTATCAAACAAAGAGTTAGTTAGCTCAAAGTCATAGATGACATTTATTACATGTGGTCTGGCGAAAACCTCAATTATGACAAAGATATCTATGAAGAAGGAGTCTACGAAGATTGGGAGACATAGGAAAATCAATGATTACTAATGTTGGAATTAAGTCAACTCCAAAGAGAAATTCTGCTTCTTTCCCAAAATGATGATTACTACAATAACATGCCATTAGAAAGGTACCAAGAGGTGCCAAGTTCAAAATTATAAGTGCTTGTGAAGAACATGTCATCATAAGTGCCTGCGAAGAAGGAGAAACCTTAGACTGGTATCCACTTTAGCCGAGAGAAAAATATTTAGATGAACTAAGTGAAACTCTGGAAAGAGAAGATATAGAGTTAGCGGAAGAAATGGACAGTGAATCAAAAAATTAAATAAATCAAGAACTCATCATCCCTGAAGTATTGGGAAATATTAACAAAGCTGAACCACAAGAATAATATAATTTAGACTCACCAACAGGGATGATAATAATTTAGACTAAATTAATAAAAAAAAGTGGGAAAAGTATATTGATAGAACTTATGATTATATAGAAGGGTTCAGTCAAATCGAACAATAAATGTGTACAAATATCGAGTTACGAACACTGTAGAATGTTTGATTCTCCCGAGAACTAGCCAAGGGAATTATCTACAGGCCAATGAATGAACCTCAAAGCCTATAAGGATAGCACTTCAGTAGTATAATATAACAGTTTTTCTCAATTCCTCTTCCAAGTGCACTACAAAGTTCTTCTGAAAAGCCATACCTAATAAATGAAAAGGATAGTTACCTCATAGATAAGAACTGTGAGACGGAATCTTCAAAATTCTTTAAGAACAAAATTGCTGAATATCAAGTAGAAAAGTTGTGTAGGTGTACGACTTCACCAATCATCAGTAGTTGTGACCTGTGAAAAGAGTTGTTGGTCATTAAGGTAGGACGGAGAGGTAAATTCAGGGAAAGGGACAACCGTAGACGATTAGAATGGCATGATGGGTCTTGGAGTAATATAGATAGAAACAAATTACAAGGCGTCCATCAGTGCATATTGACTAAGTTAATGGATGAGCCTGACAGGAAAACCTAACATTTTCTTATCATTCAATTATTACTAACTGTACTAACGATATATCCCACTAACTTAGTTATTAATGTAGGTAAAAGACAATCATGTAAAGAATTTCAGATATCAGAAATCTAGGAAATAAGGTCAACGCCAAGACACAAACATTTTTGTGTCGTAACATGAAGGTTAGTAACGAAAAAATTCAAAAATTGACCCGCTGTCGTGACTTTACTGGCCTATGTCGCGACATAGAGACAGTTTCTCAGAATTTTAAAACTGCAGGGTGTGTCGCGACATTGAACCCTGATGTCACGACATAGGTAGTTTGCTAGGGAAAGTAATGACATGAAACCCCTATGTTACAACATCACCTTCAATTTTCTGTAAGGTTAACCCAACCAGACTGTACAATTAGTGGAATAATCATTATTGTACCCAAACTTTAACCTTAAAACCACCCAGACAATGACTTCCTAAGAATTTTACTTAAGTTATTATGTTTCCTGTTGAAAAATGTGGATGCAATTCATTGGCACTAGAATTGCACCCACATTGAATGTTTCTAATGTTAATGTATTTCGCGCTATCTTGTTATACGATATCCTACACTGATGACAAATTTGTGTAGGGCGCTAGATCTTTTAAGAGATGAAACAGTGCGTACAGATCCAAAAAGCTGGATTTTTCTTCCCTCCACTTCTTAATCGCTCTATGGAACCAGGTAGAGGTGCTAATGAGCAAAAATAATCAATTTATGAAACCAAAGAGGAGTATCATTGGAGACACCTTATATACCAAATATGTTAAGTTTCAGTGAAATCAAATAACTGAATGGAATCAAAGGAGGAAGACAAAAATGGACGTACCAGCATCACTCAAATAAAAAGATCACCCGAAGGTTAAAAAGGGACCTTTCGAAGACATAGATGCGAAACTTGATGGAATTATTTGATGGATGTAGAAGACATAACTAGTACTCCAAGAATTCGCAAGGATGAATGGGCTACAAGCTCCAAATTATCCCCTATATATGCTTAGGCTGACTTGGACTCATCAGGATGAGGGGGTTAATCATGAGGAGGAAGGTGTTTCTCAGGAATACCTTGGAACAGAGGATGAGTACGAAGCGGCATTTTAGCCACAATTTTCTAGATCCTCGCCCTATCTTCTATTGCACCAAATTTTACTAGAAACATCCTATTTTCTATTGCTACAATAGTTACAGGTTCCTTGGTAAACCATAATGATTTTAGCACCCTATACATAGATTCCTTATTAACTTTTTATTTTGTCATGAGTTTACCAACAACCTATGCCTTATAACCCTGGAAATTCGATGTTGACATATTTCGGCACACCAACCTCTTAGTGTCAGTTTCTAAATATGTCAATCTAGCCACCAGTGTTAAGATTTTCTACGATATTGAGCACCCTGTAACACCCTAAATCCAGCCTAGAAGTTAGGCCCGAATCCGGCGTGTCACATTGTAGTGTTTTTCGAAAACCAAGTTTTTGTTAAAAACCCTTCTTGTTTAAATATTTGTGTAAAACCTCATTTTGCATTTGATCAATTCCCAATATGGTTTATTAAAAAGATTATTGCCTATTAAAGATGTTATTAATTATAAAATCTTAATCGTTGCGGAAGCCTAATTTAAAACAGAGGTTGTTTTGGAAAAACTTGTTTTCACCACTAGCAATTATAAATCACAATAAAATCCCAAATTTAAAAATAATCTTGAAGTTATAAAAGCCTTATTACAACCCAATAAAAATAATTTCAAATAAGGTAAATAAATAAAACCACTGATCACTAAAACAAGTTGCAGTATAGCCACCTCCGAGTCCCCTCTATCATCGAGCCGCCTACTGAAAGACACTTGAAAAAAATGAAAAATAGGGAGTGAGTTTATGAAAACTCAATGTGTATGTCCTTTGACAGACACATAACATGCATTAAACAATTTGGGCCGAAGCCCTATTCAATAACGGTGGCCTTTGGGCCTTAGCCCATAGTGGCCTCGGTTGGGCTTGAGCCCATATCTCAATATACAGTGGCCTTAGGCCTTAGCCCAAATCATAACAATATCAATATGATTATGCAATGTGCAATTTCCCAGAACCAACCCTGTACACCCCCTTCCAACCCTACACTCCTGTAAGGAGATACTCAACCCACCCATCCTTACACACCCGGTGTGGCACTAGTTGCGGCACCACTTATCGTTGCAGCATAGCTACTCATATTCAGTGTGGCACTGTTTGCAGCGCTACTTATCGGTGCAGCATAGCTGCTCGATGGCTAAAAAGCCTGCGGTGGCTATAGAGCCTGCGGTGGATCCACAGTCGTCAAGCGACTATGCGACCCTTATATACACTTCCTCCAATCATAACCCCGACCCATATACAACATAATAACACATGAATGCAACAGATAACATATAGCAAACATAAGTCATACTGATGGCACATAAGGGTATTTTAGTAATTTGCCAACTAAGGGCTTTTCAGTAATTTTGTAGGTCACGGGTATTTTAGTAATTCTACCCTACAGGGGTATTTCAGTAGTTCTACCCTACAGGGATATTTCAGTAAATTTACCCTACAGGGGTATTTTAGTAATTCTACCCTACAGGGGTATTTCAGTAATTCTACCCTACAGTGGTATTTCAGTAATTCTACCCTACAGGGATATTTCAGTAATTTCTTAACACCATGGGTCTAATTACGTACCTTGTCCCGTCAACAAGTCCCCGTTGGCTAAAGTGAACAGGTACTATGCACCAAGTAGGATTCCAGAGAAGAGGAGGTGAGTCATTAAGACTGCTTAAGTACCAAGCTCTCCCTAGATCCAATCCTAGACATGCATATACCCATTGCTACACTTTAACCCTATGACTTGTCCATAGTTACACTTAATTGATTAATTAAGTTTTATGTCTGCTTAAGCAATTATTAGATACTAGGCCTGAAAGTCCATTACAAACCCTAACGAGTTCACATACATTCATATAGCCCATTAGGCCCAATCACATTTGTACGGCCCATCAAGCCTAAATCTATTCCAAGCCATACAACCAACTTAATCAGCTCGTCGCTTATTACCAATTTACCAATTTTTGCTTATCTAGGCCTACGACCTTGTTGGCCCATTTGGCCCATTCTGTCCCAGTTGGCCAAAAACGTGACCCAAATCCATGAGATCGCTCATGGGGTCTCTGGTATTGTATCGATTACCCTCATACGAGTGTTCACGCACTCACAAGACTACCGTAGCCAAACTTTTGGCTTTTCGGCATTTAAGCTTTTCGGCATTTCGACATTTTAGGATTTGCCAATCTATTGTGTGTGTGAAGTGTGTGTACACACCTGCTAATAAAACGCGCTGTGAACTCCTTAGCCACAAACCGACAATTGATGTCACTCAACAGGTAATCATACACTTATCAAATACTATTACCAAAAGCCAAAATCATACCACTTCTCCTTACCTTGTACGATTGAACCTAATTAAAATTTCACTGCTTGCTAGCCCCGATCGATTCCCAGATCTGCATTGTAGAAACTCTTATTATTAAATATTGCCTTAGCAGATGACTAATGTCCATCGTAGTCACCCTTACAACTCCTAATAACATTCAGCCAACCACCAAAACTGAAAATAGAGGTAAATGCACCTACGAAACCCAAAGCACACTAGGAGTAATTCGACAGAGACTTGAAAAAAGATTCGATCCCACAATTAAGAAAAAAGAGACGAGATGTTGGTTTTGGTGTTTAGAAACAAAAACAAAGTTGGTGATGGCACAACAGAAGATTAGGCCACCAGAAGAGGAGAGCATTCGGCACAAAATAAAAAAAGAAATCGGCTAATTGGTTTAGCACCCAATCAGCCAAGGTTAAAGAACAAGGAAAAGAATGATGAAGCAACAAGCAAATTGAGAGGAGAGGGTTTTGACAAAGGTAATAAAGAAAGAGAGAATTTGGCAATACCTTTTTAAGAACAAAAAATGAAAATTCGTAATACCCCATAAAAGGCCCAAAAACAACACTCATTTACTCCCCTAAGCCGAATTTACACACTCCTCACTTCCTAAATCAGCACCAACTCTTCACACACCCCATCTCCTAATTTTCCTCCAAGATATTCTCCCTTGATCACTCTATTAATCTCTTCCTTGAATTTCTCTCCTTCAGAGTTCAACTCCAATGCCACTACTAGCCGTCCATAGTGTAAAAATTAAATCCCCAAATATTACCATGCTAGCACTTGAGCCTAGGATCCCCTTACTAGATAATGATGCCACCTTCCTACTCCCTAAGTGACGCCACTTAGCCACTACACCACAACTTCACTTGTGTCCTATTTCTTCTCCATTTATTTAAAGGTCATAACTCCTTGGGTCAGGGTTCCCTAAAGGCTGAAAAACAAAAATTTTCCTAACCTAAATTTCGAACTCAGGACTTCATGGAGACCCCTAAATACTTCAAAATCACTAGCCCAACCATTCTAACTTGCAATTTATGCTGTTATCATACTCTCAAAAATTTTAAGCGCACCCACACCCAAGGCCCAATTCTTCTTGGCCCAAAATTTGGGGAGTTACACGCCCATAATGAGCCCCTAAAGAAACAATACGGACCAGCTTTCCAACATACACAAAAGAGGGGAGACACCACTCTGGTTCTGTAACACCCCTTACCCATGTCTGACGCCAGGACGGGGTACGAGGCATTACTATACTTAACTTACTCGAATGTGTAAAATTGAACTATAAAATTTAATTCTATTTAAAAAAATTTCATACATCTTCTTAAAATCCTTATCATAGGCCTACGAGGCCCAAAACATACATCGAAAATGGTTCAAAACCAATCTGGGAACTTTCAGGCACATAGAAAATTTTTGCTCAAAACAGGGCCACACGCCCGTGTGAGGTGGGACACGCCCGTGTGGGCAGGCCGTGTGGTCACACACGCCTATTTCCCTAGTTTGTACAGAATTTATTTTTTAATTCGAACCGACAAAGGTTTTCACACGGCCTTGCACATGCCTATGTCCATAGCCCGTGTCCTTTACACGGTCACAACACTCCCGTACCTTAGCCTGTGTGTGAAAACCTAGACATTCTGCTTATGACATCAGCATGCAATTTAGGTCACACGGCCAAGCCACATGCCCGAGTGCTAGGCTGTGTCCTCTACACGGTTGAGACACAAGGCAATGTCTCTGCCCGTGTGTTTACTACTGGGCATTCTATTTTGCATAATTTAGGTGCAGGGGACACACAACCTATTAACACGCCCATGAGGCTAACCGTGCATCACACATGGCCTAGACACACGCCCGTGTGCCTACCCATGTGAACAAATATAGGCTATTTTCCTAGTCTTTTGCCACGTTGAAACTTAATCAAACACAAGGCTAACTTCAATAACATATAATATGACATTTATAAACATTTAATACTCAAAATTTAAGGCAATCATATGCCACAAAACATCAAATTAACCACACATTCTCATCATTCATTTTTCTACTTAGATATGCAATTTTAAGCTATCATGAATGACATTCACTTTTCATAATTAAAACTTAATCAATATTAGCCCATTTCTAAAGGCCATTACAACATGACTCGAGTAACATCAAAGCCAACACCTTTGGCTACCCAAATGACACATATCAAAATGACAAGGTTTCCTATACATGCCATACTCAAAATAACTAACTTTACTATACCTAAATGGGATGCTTGATAGTGTGACTTCGAGCTCCGACTTTTAACGATCCCCCATCTAGCTTGGCAAGACTATAAGGAAAAAGGGAAAGAAAGGGAGTAAGCATAGTTGCTTAGTAAGTTGCATGAAATAAAATAGCAACATAAATCATGGAATGAACATTCAAATAAGGTATCATGAAATGTCATATAAATTCTTTACTCAATAACATGATTTACTCAGGCTTTTTCTTACCGACACATTCATATCATTTCGTAATCTTACTCATGCTTTTCCCACCATCATTGTAACAGCCCAGTTTATACCCTAGTCGAAATAGTGGTTTCGGGACCACATATCTAAGTCTGAAAAATGTTCTGATATTATTTTTCGTGTCTGTGACATATGAATTAGCATCTGATAAATTTCTGTGATTAAATATGTCCATCTCTGTGCTTAATTACGAAAAAATGACTTAATCGTATAATAGGCAAAATCAACATGCTAATTGTTAAAGTGCTTTAATGCCATGTTCTATTAAATATGAAGTCCTTATGTTGTTATTAGCCTATTTGATGCATGAGTGGTCATAAATAACCCTAGTTCATGTGAATTTGCATGGTTTTTAATCATGGCCAATTTTGTAAATGGTTTTAATGTTTAATAAACAAAACAAAAGCATGAAATGGTTGGATTTCATTCACCATTGCCGTGAATACCAAAGAAAAAGAAAAGAAATTAGCAAGCTTAGGGTTCAGCTTTTGATTCTTTGAAGGAGGTATGAATTTTGATCCTTTTTTGATAATTTTTACGTGTCTGTGATCGTTGCTTCGTGTTCTATAAAGCCCGTGTCTGAATTTCTAATTGTGTCAATGTTTCCATGAAATGCCATTATTGATTTCATAGTTTTATTTTGAATGTGAATGATTTACAAAAGGTAAATGTTGGGTTTACATGTTTTACCATGAGATCTTGATGAAATTGAGATATATGGGCTTATATGAGCATTATGAAGATTCGGCTAGGCCAATTTGAAATGAAATTGTATTTATTTGATGTTTTGTGAATTAGGTACCAAAGTGTTAAAATGTGTAAATGTGAGGTCTAAAATGCAAATTACCTTAATTGTGTATTTATGGACTAAATTGAATGAAATGAATGATTGAATGGTTGAATTTGAATTGATCTAGATCAAGAAAAAAGAAAATCAGACTTAGATCGAGGAAAGTCCAAAATCGTCGATTAGTCAGCTCAAATCTGTTTAAATCCGTACGAGGTAAGTCAATATACAAATATGCGTTTATGTTAATGTTTGATAATAATGTTTGAGTTATAAACTATATTGGATGGCAATGAGAGCCCGATATTGAGATGCTAAATTGGCTTTGATTGAGAAATGATAAAAAGGCATCATGTAAGACCTCGTTTGGGATGTAGGCAATGATTTGTAGTTTACATGTAAGGCTGTGTCTGGGACACTAGCTTCGTATATGATTCGTGTAAGACCCTATCCGGGACAGTGGCATCGATATTGAATAACATGTAAGACCACGTCGGGGACTTCGGCATTGTTAATAGCCTATAAGATCTCTATAACGATTCTGAACGACAAAAAATAGTTTCGAGAATTGAATGAATGTCTATTCTGTATATCTGACTCAGGTATGTTTGTTCTGTACTAAAATTCCAAGCATGAACGGTGTACAAAATATGAATTAAGAGAATATGAAGAATGAGTATATCTAGCTTATGAGCTCTTTTTATGAGATTGTTATCTTAATGTGTTTAAAGAGTGCATATGTATGTATTTGGCTTACTAAGCTCGTTGTAGCTTACTCTATTTATTCTTTCAACTGCTTTACAGATATCGTCACTATTATAGGCTCGAAGACCTTCGAGGATCGTCACCACACTATTGAGCTTGTTTTGGTATCTTTTGTTTGTACAAAGTATAAGTATGGCATGTATAGGCTAGAGAATCTATGTTTAAGTATTGAATATGTAGTTTGTAATGCTATGTGAATTAGATGGCAAATGATATGCTTGTGATTGCCTTTGGTATATGGTTTGTGATATTGAATATGTAAGTTTATGATGGATTCATGATCAAATCGTTTTGGTTAATCTTGTAAGGAAATGGTAAGCTTTTGGATGTGTTATGAATGATATATGTAATATGTATTTAGTCATGAATTTGGTTTGGATTATAGATATTTTTGGTATGGTTTTGAGTATGAATGATTTGGTCATGTTAAAGTATATTTTTAAAGCATTGGATTTGAGTTGAATTTGTTATGTATTATGACTTGAGCATGGCTATTTGATAGTACCTTAGTAGTTGGAAAGTTTGGCTTAACAAAGCCTAGTTTGTGCCACACGGTCAAGAGACACGGGCATGTACTCCAACCGTATGTCCCCTGCACACTAAGTTTTAGGTTAGTTTCACACACGGTTACTAGGCACGGGCGTGTGATCATGCCGTGCCAAGTTTGGCAGTTTCGACCACGGGTAGGAGGCACGGGCGTGGGCATAGACCGTGTTAGTTTCTCAGTCTTGCCCACGGTCTGAGCCAAAAGTTGAGGCATGGCCATGTGTACTACACGGCCTAGCCGCACGGGCGTGTGCCCTGTTCAAAATTGGAAAATTTTCTAAGTTTTGTTTAACCTTTGTATGTGATTGGTTTAGTCTCGAACCTTGTTTAATTGATGTTTGGGGTCTAGTAAGTCTTACAAGGGACTTAATACCTGAATTCTTTTATAATGATTGTGAATATTCTATTTTGATCTGCGTTCTAATTTTCTGGTAATGCCCCGTCCTATTTCGACGACGGTTACGAGATAGGGGTGTTACAGTTTTGGTATCAGAGCTACGGTTTAGTCGGTTCTAAGACTAACGTAGCATGTTTGAGTCTAGTTATACATGCCATATATCTGACCTACGATAGTGTGATGAAATCCTGACGATTAAATGTGTTTTTCATAGAGCCATGGATCCCGAAAGAGCCGTAGTTGACGATGTCGAATGTAATGTGCCTGCTTCTGCTCTATGGGAAAATTCCTACTGAATTTGTGCCGAATGCTAGTGATCATGGTTGAGAGGCAAAGAGAGCCTTCTTCCACATGATGAGCGAATGGTTTTCAGATTTCATTCGTACGAATCCGGCTGCTCAACAACCTCTACCCCCTCAAACTCTGAATGTGCTACCTGTGAATGAACCTCTTCTATTGAATAGACCTCCAGTAGATAAGATTCGTAAGTTTGGGGCCGAAGAGTTTAGGGCCACTACTGATGATGACGCTGAACGAGTGAGATTCTGGCTTGAGAATACCGTGAGGGTATTCGATGAGTTATCGTGTACTCCTGATAAATGTCTGAAGTGTGCCGTTTCTTTGCTAAGGGACTCAGCGTATCAATGGTGGAAGACTCTAATTTCTGTGGTTTTGAGTGAATGGGTTTCATGGGATTTCTTTCAATCTGAGTTCCGAAAGAAATACATAAGCCAAAGGTTTATTGATCAAAAGCACAAAGAGTTTCTAGACTTTTGGCAAGGGAATAAGTCTGCTACTGAATATGAATGAGAATTTGTTCGATTAAGTTCGTATGCTCGAGAATATGTCGTAACAGAAACTACTATGTGCAAGAGGTTCATAGAGGGTTTGAATGAAGATATAAAACTTTGGGTTAGAATTCTTGATCTGAATGAGTTTGTTGTATTGGTAAAAAGGGCTTGTAAAGCTGAAGAACTTAGTAAAGAAAAGAAGAAAGCTAATTTTGAAGCTAGAGAAGTTTGAAAGAGATGTTCGGGTAGATCATTTCAGTCTGTGCCAAAGAAGCTCCGAAATGAATCTAATTGTCCGAAGATTAATATGGGATATTCTGATAGAAACCGCGAGAGATCACATTCAAGTTTTAAAACTTCTGCTACTTCTATTGCGAGTGTCGGGAATGCTAAACTTGAGAGACCTGAGTGTGCACATTGTGGCAAAAGACATCTGGGAAGTTATAGATTGAAAGATCGAGCCTATTTTTGATGTGGATCTCTGGATCATTTTGTTCAAGATTGCCCTGAATCTGTTGATCAAGAGATAGTGCATAATCCGAGACCGAGTACTGTTTCTGCTAGAGGTAGAACTTCAAGAAACACGGGAAATACTAGTGTTGGTCATAGAGTTGCTAAAGATAGAACAGCATGATCTGAAGTTCGAGTGCCTGCTAAAGCCTATGCCATCAGAGTACGTGAAGAAACTTCGTCTCCGGATGTGATCACTGATACTTTTACTCTTTATGATACCTCTGTAATTGCTTTGAGTGATCTTGGATCAACGCATTCTTATATCTGTATGAATTTAGCATTTAGTAAGACTTTGCCAGTAGAGTCTACAGAATTTGTAGTAAAAGTATCGAACCCCTTAGGTAAAAGCATCTTAGTTGACAAAGTCTGTAGGAACTGTCCGTTAATGATTCGTGATACCTGTTTTCTGGCTGATTTATTGCTTTTGCCTTTTGATGAATTCGATATAATTCTCAGAATGGACTGGTTAATGTTGCATGATGCGATTACGAATTGTATGCGAAAAGTTATTGATTTGAGATGCAAAGATGATGAGATTATTCGAATTGAGTCTAGTGATCAGAATGGATTATCAGCTGTGATATCTGTATTAAAAGCTCAAAAATATGTAAGAAAGGGTTGTGAAGCCTACTTAGCATATGTAATAGATTCAAAGGTGTCTGAAAAGAAAATTGAATTTGTGCCTATTGTCTGTGAATTTTCTGATGTGTTCCTTGAAGAACTTCCGGGTTTACCTCCGATCCGTGAAGTTGAGTTCGGCATTGAGCTAGTTCCTGGAACTACTTCGATCTCTATAGCTTCGTATAGGATGGCACCTACAGAATTGAAAGAATTAAAGACCCAGTTACAAGAATTAACTGATCGAGGGTTTGCTAGACTGAGTTTTTCACCGTGGGGTGCTCCTATACTATTCGTGAAAATGAAAGATGGCACAATGAGAATGTGTATTGATTATCGTCAACTCAACAAAGTGACTGTCAAGAATAAATACCCTCTGCCCCGAATCGACGATTTGTTTGATCAATTGAAAGGTGCTTATGTATTCTAGAAAATAAATTTGAGATCTGGCTATTATCAATTGTGTGTGAAGGATTCTGATATTCTGAAAATATCTTTCCAAATGTGGTACGGGCACTATGAATTTTTACTTATGCCTTTTGGGTTAACTAACACTCCGGCAGTGTTTATGGATTTGATGAATCGTATTTTCAGACTGTATCTAGACAAATTTGTTGTTGTATTCATTGATGACATTCTGATATTCACGTGATGAGACGGAGCATACTGAACACTTGAGAATTGTGTTACAGACTTTAAGAGATAAACAGTTATTTGCCAAATTCAGCAAATGTGAATTCTGGCTTCGAGAAGTAGGATTTCTGGGTCACATTATTTCTGCGGAAGGCATTAGAGTTGATCCGAGCAAAATATCTACTATTATAGACTGGAAACCACTGAGAAATGTCTTTGAGATTAGAAGTTTTCTGGGATTAGCGGGATATTACTGAAGATTTGTGAAAGGATTTTCGATGATTGCAGTGCCGTTGACTCGAATGTTACAAAAAGATGTGAAGTTCGAATGGACGGATAAATGTCAACAGAGTTTCGAATAGTTGAAAGCTTTATTAACAGAAGCATTGGTTTTAGTTCTACCTGAATCGAGTAAAAAATTTGTGATTTATAGCGATACGTCGATAACCAGACTGGGTTGTGTATTGATGCAAAATGGGAAAGTTATAGCATATGCCTCCTGACAGTTAAAACCGCACGAAATGAATTACTCGACACATGATCTTGAATTAGCTGCTATAATTTTTGCTTTGAAGATTTGGCGACATTATCTATATGGTGAGAAATGTCGAATCTTTACAGATCATAAGAGTCTGAAATACTTAATGTCACAAAAAGATTCGAATATGCAACAACGTAGATGGCTCGAATTATTAAAAGATTATGAGTTTGTAATTGACTATTATCCGGGAAAAGCTAATGTTGTAGGTGATGCATTAAGCTGGAAATCTTTATTTACTTTGCAGGCTTTGAATACTCATATGAAGCTTTGTGATGACGAATCTGTTGTAGCTGAGTTAAAGGCTAAACCGATGATTTTGCAACAAATCTCCGAGGCTCAGAAGAATGATCATGAACTGCAAGCTAAGCAGCTTCATTGTAAGTTAAATTCTGATTCTGAATTTTCTATTGGGACTGATGATTGTTTAATACTCCGAAATAGAATTTACATACTGAAAGATAGTGAACTCATTCAGAAAGTTTTGCATGAAGCACATGATAGTCGTTTTTCAGTTCATCCGGGTAGCACTAAAATGTATAATGATTTGAAACTATTATACTGGTGGTCGGGAATGAAACGGGATATCTCTGAATTTGTATCTAAATGTCTGATCTGTTAGCAAGTTAAGGACGAACATCAAGTACCGTCGGGTTTATTACAACCTATTCTGATTCGGGAATGGAAATGGGACAGAGTTAAAATGGATTTTGTATCAGGATTACCCCTAACTCCGAAGAAGAAAAATGCAATCTGGGTCATCATCGATAAATTGACCAAATCTGCTCATTTTAACTGGTATGTATAGACTATTCTCTAGATAGATTAGCTGAATTGTATTTATCAGAGATTGTTCGATTGCACGGTGTACCGTTGTCTATTATTTCTGATCGAGATCCGAGGTTTACTTCGAGATTCTGGAGAAAGTTACAAGAAGCTCTGGGAACAAAACTGAATTTCAGTACAACATTTCATCCCCAAACCGACGGTCAATCTGAAAGAGTTATTCAGATTCTAGAAGATATGCTGCGATGTTGCATTCTTGAATTTGAAAATGGCTGGGAGAAATATTTACCCCTAATTGAATTCGCATATAACAACAGTTTTCAAACGAGTTTGAAAATGGCTCCGTACGGAGCACTATACAGTCATAAATGTCGAACACCGTTATACTGGACTGAATTGAGTGAGAAAAAGTTACACGGGGTTGATTTGATTCGAGAAGCCGAAGAAAAAGTAAAAGTGATTCACGACAATTTGAAGGTAGCATCTGACAGACAGAAATCATATGCAAATTTGAAACGGAAAGAAATAGAGTTTCAGGTCGGAGATAAAGTATTTTTGAAAGTGTCACCGTGGAAGAAAATTCTTCGTTTTGGTCAGAAAGGAAAGTTAAGTCCTCGTTTTATCGGGCCGTATAAAATTATGGAAGGAATTGGACCTGTAGCTTATCGACTATCGTTACCGATTGAACTCGAGAAGATTCATAATGTATTTCACGTTTCGATGCTTCGTCGATACAGATCCGATCCATCTCATGTCATATCTTCTACCGATGTAGAAATATAGTCTGATTTATCGTATACTAAGGAACCAATCAAAATTTTGGCTCGAGAAATCAAAGAATTGAGAAATAAATGTATAGCACTTGTAAAGGTTCTCTGGTGTAAACACGAGATAGAGGAAGCTACGTGGGAAACCGAGGAAGCTATGCGAAAACAATACCCTAAACTGTTTATCGAAGAGATTTTCGGGGACAAAAATCCTTAAAGGGGGAGAGTTGTAACAGCCCAGTTTACACCCTAGTCAGAATAGTGGTTTCAAGACCACATATTCGAGTCTGAAAAATGTTCTGATATTATTTTCTGTGTCAGTGACATATGAATTAGCATCTGAAAAATATCTGTGATTAAATATGTCCGTCTCTATGCTTAATTACGAAAAAAAAGACTTAATCGTATAATAGGCAAAATCAACATGCTAATTGTTAAAGTGCTTTAATACCATGTTCTATTAAATATGAAGTCCTTCTTTTGTTATTAGCCCATTTGATGCATGAGTGGTCATAAATAACCTTAGTTCATGTGAATTTGCATGGTTTTTAATCATGGCCAATTTTGTAAATGGTTTTAATGTTTAATAAACAAAACAAAAGCATGAAATGGTTGGATTTTATCCACCATTGCCGTGAATACCAATGAAAAAGAAAATAAAATAGCAAGCTTAGGGTTTGGCCTTTGATTCTTTGGTTCAGGTATGAATTTTGATCTGTTTTTGATAATTTTTACGTTTCTGTGATCGTTGCTTCATGTTCTATAAAGCCCATGTCTAAATTTCTGATTCTGTCAATGTTTCCACGAAATGCCATTGTTGATTTCATAGTTTTATTTTGAATGTGAATGAATTACAAAAGGTAGATGTTGGGTTTACATGTTTTACCATGAGATTTTGATGAAATTGAGCTATATGGGCTTATATGAGAACTATGAAGATTAGGCTAGGCCAATTTGAAATGAAATTGTGTTTATTTGATGTTTTGTGAATTAGGGACCAAAGTGTCAAACTGTGTAAATGTGAGGGCTAAAATGCAAATTACCTTAATTGTGTATTTATGGACTAAATTGAATGAAATAACGATTGAATGATTGAATTTGAATTGATTTAGATCAAGAACAAAGAAAATCAAACTTAGATCGAGGAAAGTCTAAAATCGTTGATTAGTCAGCTCAAATCTGTTTAAATCCGTACGAGGTAAGTCAATATACAAATATGCGTTTATGTTAATCTTTGATAATAATGTTTGAGTTATAAACTATATTGGACGGCCATGAGAGCCCAATATTGAGATGTTGAATTGGCTTTGATTGAGAAATGGTAAAACGGCATCATGTAAGACCTCGTCTGGGACGTAGGCAATGATTTGTAGTTTACATGTAAGACTGTGTCTGGGACACTGGCTTCGTATATGATTCGTGTAAGACCTTGTCCAGGATAGTGGCATCGATATTGAATAACATGTAAGACCACGTCGGGGACGTCGGCATTGTTAAAGGCCTATAAGATCTCTGTAACGATTCTAAACGACGAAAAATAGTTTCAAGAATTGAATGAATGTCTATTCTATATATCTGACTCAGGTATGTTTGTTTTGTACTAAAATTCTGAGCATGAATGGTGTACAAATGTGAATTAAGAGAATATGAAGAATGAGTATATCTAGCTTATGAGCTCTTTTTATGAGATTGTTATCTTAATGTGTTTAAAGATTGCATATGTATGTATTTGGCTTACTAAGCTCGTTTTAGCTTACTCTGTTTATTCTTTCAACTGTTTTACAAATATCATCACTATTATAGGCTCGAGGACCTTCGAGGATCGTCACCACACTATTGAGCTTGTTTTGGTATCTTTTGTTTGTACAAAGTATAAGTATGGCATGTATAGGCTAGAGTGTCTATGTTTAAGTATTGAATATATAGTTTGTAATGCTATGTGAATTAGATAGCAAATGATTTGCTTGTGATTGCCTTTGGTATATGGTTTGTGATATTGAATATGTAAGTTTATGATGGATTCATGATCAAATTGTTTTGGTTAATCTTGTAAGGAAATGGTAAGCTTTTGGATGTGTTATGAATGATATATGTAATATGTATTTAGTCATGAATTTGGTTTGGATTATAGATATGTTTGGTATGGTTTTGAGTATGAATGATTTGGTCATGTTGAAGTATATTTTTAAAGCATTGGATTTGAGTTGAATTTGTTATGTATTATGACTTGAGCATGGCTATTTGATAGTACCTTAGTAGTTGGAAAGTTTGGCTTAACAAAGCCTACTTTGTGCCACACGGTCAAGAGACACGGGCGTGTACTCCAACCGTGTGTCCCCTGCACATTAGGTTTTAGGTCAGTTTCACACACAGTTACTAGGCACGGGCGTGTGATATGCCGTGCCAAGTTTGGCAATTTCGACCACGAGTAGGAGGCACGGGCGTGGGCAGAGACTGTGTTAGTTTCTCAGTGTTGCCCATGGTCTGAGCCAAAAGTGGAGGCATAGCCATGTGTACTACACGGCCAAGCCGCACGGGCGTGTGCCCTATTCAAAATTGGAAAATTTTCTGAGTTTTGTTTAACCTCAGTATGTGATCGGTTTAGTCCCGAACCTTGTGTAATTGATGTTTGGGGTCTAGTAAGTCTCACAAGGGACTTAATACCTGAATTATGTTATAACGATTGTGAATATTCTGTTCTGATCTGCGTTCTAATTTTCTGGTAATGCCTTGTCCTATTCCGGCGACGGTTATGGGATAGGGGTGTTACAATCATACTCATATCATTATGTGATCAATTTCTCGTAACTTAGTCATATACACGTATATCACTCATTACAAACTTTAGTCTTTCTCATTAAATTCATCAACTTGAATACTTTTCTCGTGAAATTGTTTAAACTACTGAAGGATGCCCGAAATGTCATTATCATGATAAGATGCCAAAGCCATATCTTAGATATGGTCTTACATAGGATCTCAAGTCGATGCCGAAGCCATATCCTAGATATGGTCTTACACTGGATCTCATACGGATGTCGATGCCATGTCCTAGACATGTCTTACACGAGATCATAAACTGATGCCGAAGCCATGTCCCGGACATGGTCTTATACGGGATCACTCTTAGATGTGAAGGCCATGTCCCAGACATAGTCTTACAGGGGATCTAAATCTCGTCTCGGTGCCAATGTCATGTCCCAAACATGGTCGTATATGGGACCACATGTCGATGCCAATGCCATGTCCCGGACATGGTCTTACATGGGATCTCAGTTCGGTGTCGATGCCATGTCCCAGACTTGGTCTTACACGGGGCCTACAAATTCTCATGTTATGACTATGGTATCCCTCTATTCCTTAAAATTTAACCAAGATTCCTCAACTATAACTTCATCTTTTCTTGGTAAAAATCATATTAATCAAATTCATGAAAATAAAATAAATTCATAAAATATCATCATAATAATTTTCATAATGCATAACACTAATTTATTGCATACAACTTACCTCGGATCCAAAATGCGGGTGAATATGCAATTTAATCCACCACCTTGTTTTTCCCCTGGTTTTGGTTTGGGCTTCGTGTTTCTTGATCTATAATGACAAATTAAGCTTATTTAATATTCACATTGGCTAAATATCCCATAATTAATACTTTGGCAAAATTTATAATTTTTCCACTAAACTTTTACATATTTGCAAAATGGTCCCTAGGCTTGTAAAATAAAATGTACATATTTTCTTGATTACGTAAGCCTAGCTAAACCATTCATGTACTCGTAACAGTCCTTATTTTTCATAAATTTTCAATTTTACTACATATTTTACTACCTTTACAATTTGGTCCCTATTAGGGATTTTCATGAAAAATCACCTAGTAAAAGATGTTTACTAAACTTTAAACTTTCATATTCTACCACTAGGCAACAAATTTCTTGCATGTCATGCATGGGAATATATTTAAACATAAAACCTAGCTCAAATTAGTGGTAGAAATAGCTAAATTCGGCTACGAGTTTCAAAAATACGAAGAACATGAAAAACGGGGCTGGAATGCACTTACTTGTGAGCTTAAAAATGAAAGAAATCCTAGCTATGAAGCTTTGGAAATTTCAGCACCAATAGGAAGAAGATGGACACAATTTTGCTTCTTTTTCCCTTTTTTATTTCATTAATTAACCAAATGACCAAAATGCCCTTATACCCTTTCTTTACAAAATTTTCCTTCCTTGGGCATTTTTGTCCATCACGTTAATAAATGGTTTAATTGATAAATAAGGACCTCTAATAATTTTTATAATGCCAATTCATCCTTAAAACTTCTAGAAACTTATACTTTGAAATTTTTGCAATTTAGTCCTAAAGGACAAATTAATCACTATTTCATAAAAATTCCTTCATGGAATTTTCCACATCATGCAATCATGTCATAAAATTAAAATAATCATGAAATATATTTTTCTACTTCAGATTTGTGGTCTCGAAACCACTATTCTGACTAGGCCCTAATTTAGGCTATTACAGGTCTTTCGACCCCCTCAGTCTAAAAAATGATGCAAACCACCTTAAAGCGAGAAACAACACTAAATTGTACCAAAACCAGTCAAAAGGAAACCCACCAAATGAAAAGATTCTGGAGGAGATGACAAATAGAAGAAAACGGAGGCAACCCAGCCAATGTCACTCCAAAATTTAACCTAAAGTGAAAACAACCGATCAAGAAAGGCTGAAGCTGAGATAGATCAAGGACACCATCACCTCCACCAATGCAAAGCACATTGCCAGCCACCCCTACAAATCAGAACAATGACGACAAAAAATCGAAGAAGAACTAGAAAAATAGTGACATCAAAATAAGAAGAATACCAAAAATAAATAAATAAATTTTCGAGAAAGAAAAATGAGTGATGAGCCAAAAACAAAACAAAACAAAACTCAAATGAGTAAGAAAGTATAGAGAACCGGCCAAGAAGATAACCCTAAACACTTAAAAACAGCTAAACCAACAAAATAACCAAATATAAAACTAAACAATAAGAATAAAACAATAAAAGAAAACAGTTAAAAGAGAAAAGAGAAAAAATAAAAACAAAGAAGTAAAAAGCAGTAAGAAACTTCGTAACAAATTTGATGTCAGTAGGTGTTGTCCAACCAATGAAAGCAACATCCCCATACAACGTATAAAGGGAAGTTTAAACAAAAGAACTTAAAAGGTCATGCAAGAAATCATAAAGACCACCACTCAAACAACACAGCTCCCAAGCCTCAACATTAAATCATCATTTCTTTCACACATATGCCAAGAAACACCACATCAATAATCTTGTCGTAGCACGCAATCGCTTTGTTCGCTTGAGTGACGAACACCAAGACAACCACCATCCAAATGTTCTCACAAAAGAACATTGATGGACTATCAGAACTTAGACCACTGTCCAATTGAAACCCTCAGGGCACGAAGATGAAAATAAGAACACCAATTGCCTAAATCTTTTGAGAGAATTTTTCACTATAGTTTAGGGATATGTTTTTGAAAAACTTCATGCATTATAAAAAGGTTGTTTTGGGGAAAAAACCATGTTACATATGATAAAATCTATGACTCCCGAAGCCGATTCGAGGTAAGTGTTCTTTAGATATGAAACTATATACTGTGAAAACTATAAGAAATTATAAATTGAGACAAACTCTAGATCGTGAAAAATAATAAATAGTGAGACTCATATAAACCAATAAAATGAAACTTTAATTGAAAATGTTCAAGTGATAGCGATAAAAACATATCCCTATTGATAGCATACATAAAATTTAAAATGAGTACCTCTAGAGTTAATACTAGAGGAATTAGAGCTCCCAGAAAGCTAGATCAAGGAACCCAAGTAGACCCATCCGCATCCCAAGTGTGAATCTCTAAGCCCGTAGTAGAAAATGTGGAATGCGCACCCACTTTATGGTAATCAGCATGAGCCTACGAACGAGGTTGTACCGCAGGCGATTTTATGAGAATTAGAATGAGCAGTGGGTGCCCAAACTAGAGCTAACAGTCGTGGCATTATTTCTGAGAGGCTTCATTTGAGTAGGACTAAGTTATTTAAGCGTATTGCTGGGACGACCCCCACTATAGCTGTGTATTAGATGAAGGCTACAGAGCGCTTGATAATATGGAGTGCACCCTAGGGTAGAAACTTAAGAGGACTATGCCATTACTACGTGATGAAGCCTACCATTGGTGGTAGGCCATTATGAGAGGTACTCAAGCCGATCGATTGATGTGGGAATTTTTTGGAGGTCTTTTAGAAGAAATATGTAGGCACGAGGTACGTAAAGGCCAAAAGGCTAGATTTTATTAAGCTTAGATAAGGGGATATGTTCGTGGCTAATTACGAGGCTGAGTTTCTAAGGCTTAACCGTTATGCTCTTGGTATGGTAATAGATAATCAGGATAAGTGCATCCCTATTTGAGTTTGGGCTAGGATATAAATTGATGATGCAAGTACCTCTACTTCAAGAGAGGGTCTTTGAAGCTTTGGGGAGAAGATTAAGATTTGTGAAGAGGTTAGGCACATTAAGCATGTACGAAAAGAGCAAGCAAGAGTTTCTGCAAAGAGAGATTTTGGCCCTAGTGGTCAGACTCAACGCTGAGTTAAAAGAGCTAGAGATGATCAACCCCAGTAGATCTTTGTCATAGTAGAAGATAGAAACTAGAGTTGTGCCACCTATCGCAAAAAGACATCCAAGTAAGTGTTGGTGAGGCATGGTTACATGCCTAAAATGTGGATTATAGAATCATAAGATCCAAGATTATTCTCAACTAAATGAGCAGACGAAAGCACAAAGTTAGAATCATCTATCGAATCAGAGAGCTGGTCAACTGCCATACCAAGCTCTAGGTCAGAATAGAGGCAATAATGCTAAGCAGAGACAATGAGCACCAGGTAAAAGTGCTAACTGAGTTGATATGAGGCAACCAACACTTGTGTATGCGGCTAGATGCTGAGAGGAAACTGTTATTCCTTTATTGTTAATGTTATTCCTTACTTTGCATTGATAGATAATGGCTCTACCCATTCATATGTATCATGTTTGATGGCTAAAAAACTGGGTACTCGAGTAGAGGAAACTGTTAGTGATATGACTATTCTTAGTCTCTTAGGACAATCTGTGCATGTAAATAAGATCTATAAGTGATGCCCGTTGCAAGTCCAAGGTAAGGTATTTCCTGTCGACCTAATGGAACTACCCTTTAGAGAATTTGATCTAATTTTTGGTTTGGACTGGTTGAGTGAACATTTGGTTATCCTAGATTGTGATACTAAATGAGTTACTCTTATGACTTCTACCAAGAATGAGATAATCATGGTTGGGGAACATCAGAATTATCTATGTAATGTGATCTATACCTTGGTAGCGAAAAAATTGGTTCGTAAAGGGTGTGATGCATATCTTGTGTAATTTTGCATACAAATGTAGATAGTGTGGAATTGCAGAATATTCATGTGGTGCAATAGTTTCCCAACGTCTTTCCTAAGGAGCTGTCTGATTTACCTCCAAAGTGTGAGGTTGAGTTCAAAATTGAGTTACTACCTAGGACAACATCAGTGTCCATTGCACCTTATCTCATGGTACCTAAACAAGTCAAGGCATAGTTACAAGAGTTACTTGATCATAGCTCCATAAGGCCAAGTGTGCCGCCGTGTGGAGCTTTAGTACTTTTTGTAAAAAAGAAGTATGGGTCTATGACTCTGTGCGTTGATTATCTGTAGCTGAATAAGTTAACTATGAAAAATAAGTATCCATTGCCAAGGATTTATGACCTATCCGATCAATTTCAAGGTGCTACAATTTTCTCTAAGATTAATCTGAGGTCGAGATACTATCAACTACAAGTGAAGGAAGTTGATGTACTGGAGACTGCTTTCAGGACTTGGTATGGGCACTACGAGTTTTTAGTGATGCCCTTCAGTTTTACAAATTCTCCCATCCCTATCATGGACCTAATGAATTGTAACAACCCATTTTTAGTGAAATTGAAATAGTGATTTTAGGACCATAAATCTGAGTTAGAAAGAAAAAATATTTTAATATTATTGCATGGTTCATATTAGGATAGGAATATTATATGAAAATACTGATAAGAAAATTTTACTAGTTAAGTTGTTAAGTGTGGACAAGATCAAATTACATAAAATGAAAAAGTTGAATTCTAGAAGCTATAAGTATCAAATAGCTATGGAATTCAAAACTAAAGGTCCTTATATGGTAATTAGACCATTAAAGAAAAGTTAGTAGATATTTTTGGTGATTCATCTATGGAAAATTAGAAAAGGCTAAGGACTAAATTGGAAAGTGATAAAATTAAAAGATGATAATTCAATTAAATAGATATTATCATCTTCTTTTCATCATCTTCCCCAAAATTTTACATGGAAACCCTAGGAGAGAGAGAAAAGACTATGCTTAATTGGGTAAGTATTCAAGTCCCGTTTTTAGTAATTTTTATATTTTTGAGATCGGGATAGTTTAATCTTTTTATTTTGGGGGATAATTTGAAAAAATATCAAAGTATAAAAGTTGTGCCATGGATGAATATGCTCAAAATTTGAAATTTATGGTAGAAAACAAAAGGTTGTTAGTAGATAAACAACTTTTACAAAGAGAATTTTGGTGAAAACATGATTTAGGGACTAAATTGAAAAGACGTAAAACCCAAAGAAAAATTCTAATTTTTATGAAATTCATGGGCTATTATTGTGATATATAAAATTTGGCTAGGCTTGAAGTAAGGATTAAATTGCAAGAATTTCATTGTCAGTGCCTAGGGTCAAAATTGGAATTTATAAAGAGTTTAGGGGCAAAAGAGTAATTTTGCCTAGAATGTAAATTGAACTTAATTTAATATGAAATGTGTTAACTGACGTTAAATTTATTTATATAGATCCGGATAACTCACATTCAAAGCTAAGCTGAGAAAAAGAAAAAGTTTCGGATTAGAAAAATTAGACACGAACAAGTGTCAAGGTAAGTTCGTGTAACTTAATTGACCACGTAAATATGTTTTAATTGATGTTGTATTTGGATTGAATGTGATATAAATTATGTGAATTATATGAATGTTATAAACATAAGAAATGATCACATGCTCGGACGGGTTAGAAAAAGGGGTTAAGTTCCGTTTGAATATAAAAATTCGATGGATATATGTGATTTCCTGTATATAATGTGTTCCTGCATATGTTGCGGATGAGATTTAGCTCGAATGAGTAATCCCTAATATAGCCTCTCGAGCACCCTGTTAATAGTTCCTACGAGCAACCTGATTGGTAGTGAACTTGTATGTGTTGCACACTATCGTAGCTCTTTGTGAGCGTCCTGATATGATTCGATCGGTTGTGTTTCGGCATATGTTGCGAACACAAACACAATTTTTTGTGAGCGTCCTGATATACCTTGCTTGAGCTCTATGAGATTTAGCTATCTGGTGCTCCTGTTACATGGCTCTTTGAGAGCAATCCTGATAAGCTTCTTGAAAGTTTCCTGATTAAAAGTTTTTTGTGAACTTCCTGAGATGTGGCTCTAATGAGCACTCCTGAGATTTAGCACAGATGAGCATTCTGATACATGGCTCTTAAGAGCATTCTGATAAGTGACTCGAGAGTGTACATTCTGATAATGTGCCTAAAAGGGTACCCCTGGACATGAATTGATGGATTTTTAAATTATACAACTTGAGTGTACTACTTGGGTATCCATCGATATTTAAAAAATTCAATGAACAATAACCCTAACATGAGAAATTGTAAGATCGAAAGAAAGATGTATTGAATGTAAATGGAATACTTGAAAGTTGTGGAATGATGAGATCATCTATGCATATTTTATATACATATGAATTACATGACTAACTTGTTTGATTAAGTGTGTGTGTTTAGGCAATTTGCTAAATTTGTAGGAAGCATGTTATTTTATGCTTAATATTAATAAACATGATTGGTAAGTTTAATTCCTGTTATATGAACTTACTAAGCATTAAATGCTTAGTAGATTCTCTTTTCCCTATTTTATAATGCTTGAAAGTTCACGAAGGTTGGAGATCGGTCGAAGTATCATCACACTATCCACCTGTTTATTTTGGTATAACTAGAAAACTTGTTTTGGTATAATGGCATGTATAGGCTAACTTTACCAATGTTGGTATGTAAATGTTGTAATATAGCCAATAGAAATGGCTAATGATAATATATTTTGGTATATTGCTATAAGGTATATCTTGTTTAATATATAAGTATATGGTATGATTTGATTGAATTAGGGTAAAATATAAACCTTCATAAACAGGTAAGATTATAAACATGAGTACATATACATGTGTGGATATACCATGTTAAATGATAGAATTGGCTAGGTTATGGTGCTTGAATTTGTTGATAAATATTTGCAAGTTTTGGTGTAGGTTGATGACAAGTTTGGGTGAGAAAATAAAGCTAGAAAATGGTTTTATTTTGTCTACATGGTTAGACACACGGGCGTGTGTCTTGACTGTGTGTGACACACAGCTTGGTACATGGGCATGTGGCTTGGCCGTGTGTCCCTTGCATCTTAAAATTGAGAAATAGAATGCTCAAAATTGGGTACACGGGAAGAGACACGGGCATATGTCTCAATTGTAACACCCCAAACCTGGCCCAGACATTATGGCCGAGTCTGGCAATGTCACATTGAAGTGAAATTTCAAAATGTAGTCCTTTTTAAACTTGTTGTGAAAACCTTCTTAATTAAAACCCATTAAGCCCAGTAAAAACCCTTTAATATGTTAAGATCGTGGTTTTAGAAAACTTGTTCTTTGCGGAAGCTTTGCTCTACAACATATTTGAAATGATGTCGTGATGTTTTGAAAACATATATCTTTTGTGGAAACCGTGCCCTAGTTCTATCAGTTTTAAAATGCAATTATATATACCCAGATTCAAAGTTAAGAGTTAAGAAAAGGCATTACTACAACACAAAAATAGTAAATAAAGTAAATCAAATCCAAAGCAATTTTATAAGTGTGCCTGTCTCCAAGTCCCTCGCAACATCGAATCATCTACGCCTAGGGATCACCTGTACAGTTAAATAGTTAGGTGAGTTTACAAAAACACAGTGTGTAATCCCAATTAAAAACAAAGACATACAAAAATAGTCTGGACCAGAGTCCATTACAGTAATAGAATCAGATGGGGCCTAAGCCCGTTTCAGAACAAAAATAGTGTGGGCCTTAGCCCAAATTAGTACAATGACAGAATAGTCAAGCATGCAATAATCTTACCCGTCCAACCTCTACAGTCCATCTCTGTCCAACCCTACACACCATGTAGGGATATAATATCGACCCACCCATCCCTACACACCAAATAATAGTACCGATGTAGCACTAACCAAAATTTGCAACAGAGTTGCTAGAATAGAACACTTCCTCTAATCACATAAACCCAACCCCATGTTATGCATCATACATCAGTGGCATGCTATCACATATTATCATGCATGTAAACAGTACATCTATATGAATATTATGGCATACATAGTCAATCGTACATTGTATAGGGTCAAACAGACAGTTTACCTATGGGGGTATTTTGCTCATTTTACCCCTTAGGGATGTTTCAGTCATATAACCTAGTTTGGGCCTATAAATACTTTTAGGCCCATCAACGAGCCCACGGTTGTCTCGTGCAACTTGTGCGACCATAACAGTTCAGAAAATGATAATGAGTCCAAAGCATTTTGGGCCATTTCAGCCTAAGCCCATGAATTCGCTCATGAGGGCTTTCTTGTAGGACGCCCAGGTTTTGTGGGATCGGTTGCTCACATGGGCGCTCACATGCCCATGTGGCCAAAACATGAATTTAACCCACTCGTACCGAACCTATAATCCATCAAAACACTTTGTTAGCCAAACATCATTTAGGGTTAATCACTTTTCAACATTTAGCCCAAAACATAAACCTTCTTACCTAGTCTGAACGAAAGTCCTTAAATCTCCTAAGTCCACTGACCACAATCAGTTACCCTCCTTGGTCAAATATCTATAGTATCACAAATCCTATTAAACAAAACTGCTTATAAGAATTATGGCTTTAATTCCAATATAAAAGTCATAGAGTATTCGGCCTAATAATACTTACCCCCAAAATCGATTGGTTGCCCAAAGAGGGATCCTGAATCCCTTCAGAACCCTTCACCCTTCGAGAACCTGATTGTTAAAAAACACCTACGAAATTGAAACTAAACAATCGAGAAAGCATGAAAGGTCACAATCGGTCAGAAGAACAACTAATAAAGGTCTACCAAATTTCAAAGAGAAGAGAAGAGAAGTTCGGCCTCCACAAGAAAACGCCAAAGGAAGGAGAAAGATAAGCACTTACCGAGGTTTGGCTTTCGACCTCATGAACTAGAATGCCTGAAAGAGGAGAGGTTTGGCTTATGAGTGAACAAGAGAGGAATAAAATAAAGTTTGGTTTAGAGTAGAACAAAAGAAGTGCCGAAAGAATGAGAGCAGAACTGGAGTAAAGTAGAGGTTCGGTCACAACAAAGAAAAGGAGGGAAGACGATGGAACTGGCTAGATCAAAATGGTATATTCGGCCAAGCACAAAAGGAAAATTTGCTAAGATTGGGAAGAATGGAAAGCAAAGGGAAGCAAAACTATTCGGTCTTGGAGAATAAAAGAAGCAAGACTAAAAGGGAGAGGAGAGAAAACCCAGCAATTCCCAAGAAACAAAAATAGAGAGTAAGAAATGAAAGTACTTCGACACTTCAGGATCTTAAGCAAAAGACCCCAAATGAAAAATGACCAAAACAATTTCCCCAATAGTTAAGACCACATTCGACACACCCAAAGAAAATATCCTCAAATGCTCCCTAAATTGTCGAATGCACATAACCAAAGGCCCCTTAGTCGAATTTGCATCCTCCACAATCCCCAATCAGCTACAACTCTTCACCAAATTGAATCCCACGATTTTCTTCACCTTTTCCTCCTCCAAATCCATACCAACCCTCATCCATATCCCATGAATCTCTCCCCTAAGACCACTTCCACAACGACCTTAGCTGAATTCCACTACGACACAAACACTAGGCGTCCCAGCTACAAAATAAATATTCCATAGATCAATCCAAGACTAGAACCTTAGACCTCCTTGCTACCCTTATAACGCTATTTCCACTAGACCACATGCTCCTCTTGTGACATAAATCGGTCACAATTAAATATAAGACCTAAATGCTAGCATCCAGATCAACATAGGAGCAAAATTAAAATTTTTTACAAGTGCAAGGACTTGAACCCAGGCTTCAACACACTTAAATCGCTTTAGCCATTAAAGTAAACATGCAATTTGTATCAATTCTAGAAAAATTAAAAACGTAGCATTTTTGGGGCGTTACATCAACCATGTGAAAAACATGGCCTAGTACATGAGTGTGTGACATGGCCGTATGAAACCTACACCTAATTTTCAAAAATTAAATTGACCGCAAGGCCTAGCACATGGGCGTGTGACTTGGCAATGTGACCTATGAATTTCAGTAAGTTGCAAGTTAGACAGATACATGGGTTAGGGACACAGGCATGTGCCCTACCTTGTTTACCATACAGCCTGAGACATGGGCATGTCACATGGACATGTGAGCCACACAGCCTGACCACATAGGTGTGTGATTCCTGTATGTAGGAAAAAAATTTAAATTTTGTAAAAAATTCCCTGAGTTCCCGATGTAGTCCCTACTTACTTTTAATCCTTAAATTAAGCCACAAGGGTCAAATCAAGTGACAACACGATTAGTTTTGGATATAAATAGTAAATGACATAGATTAATTGTATTTGTTCTGTAAACTCTGGTAATGCTTAGTGAACCTAGTTCAGCGACGGATACAGGTTAGGGGTGTTACATGAATAGAGTCTTTCATCCCTATCTCGATCAATTTGTTATGATATTCATTGATGACATCTTAATTTACTCCAATTCTAAGTTGGAACTTGATGAAAACTTAAGATTAGTCCTTCAAACCTTACGTGAGTGACAACTATATGAGTAGCTTAGTTAGTGCGAGTTTTGGCTTTAAGAGGTTATGTTTTTGGGACTTGTGGTATATACTGAGGTTATTCGTGTGGACCTGAAGAAAATAGAGGCTATCATAAATTGGAAGTAGCCAAGGAATTTTAGTGAAATTTAGAGTTTTCTTGGACTTCCTGGCTATTATCAGCAGTTTGTTAAGGGATTCTCATTGATTGCGGTTTCGATGACTAAGTTATTAAGAAAGACTACACCGTTTAAATAGACTGATGAGGAGTAGGCTAGTTTTGAGAAGCTTAAGGCTGTTTTGACTCAAGCACCCATGTTGATCCAACCCAAGTCTAGGAAAGATTATGTGGTCTACAATTATGCTTCTCATTTTGTTCATAGTTGTGTGTTGATACAAGACAAGAAAGTTGTGGCCTATGTTTCGAGACAACGCAAACCACATAAGTTGAATTATCTGACACATGATTTGGATTTGGCTACTGTAGTTTTCTCTCTAAATATATGGAGGCATTATATTTATGGGGAGAAATCTATCATCTATATAGATCATAAGCTTCTCAAGTATCTCTTCATCCCGAAGGAGTTGAACTTAAGATAGAAATATTGGATCGAACTTCTGAAAGACTATGACTGTACCACCCAGTACCATCTAGGTAAGGCTAATGTGGTGGCAAATTCATTGTGTAAGCACTCCATGTCTCAGTTGAGGGCAATGGTTGCTAAATTGAGTTTATTTAATGATGGGGGTCTACTTACGTATTTCACTTTAGAGCCATATGTGAAACTCGTTAAAGAGGGTAAAACTTTAGATTTCACTTTTAACTCTGAGGGAGTTTTATGTTATTGTGAGAGATTTTGTGTACCTTTCGATTATGAGGTGTGGTAATCCATACTTTGGGAAGCGCATAGCATGTAACATCCCAAACCCAGCTCGGACATTATGGCTGAATCTAGCAATGTCACATTAAAGGGTAGTTCGTTCAATCTGAAGTCGTTGAGAAACCTTGAAAATGTTAGGTTGTTTGCGATATAAAATAGGGTTCTCGTGTTGTATTTCTTTTACTCAACTCGCCTAAAAAATGAGGTACTTTAGTTTTAAATGAAGCCAGTGAAAATTTGTTTAACTGCAAATTTAGATAAAACCCTGAGTTTATTAATTGAAAACCTTAGTTTGAGATCCTTGTTAAATTCCTTTGTTTATTTTCAGCAAAAGCTCTTGGTTTGAAAACGTTCGTGTTTTTAAATCAAGTTTTGCGTAAAAATACTAATTTAGTTCTATATTTAGAAAAACAGGTTTTAACCTACGAGTTAAGCAAATATAAAAATAAATCCAAAACCACATCAAACCAGAGATAAAGGCCTTATTACATCAAAACCCAAAAGAAAGAAATTAAAAATAATGTAAAGTCAAATACTAAAATGTAAGCTGCTCAATTTGCGTGGCCACCTCCGAGTCCTCCCCTACGTCAAACTGCCTACTGAGGATTACTTGAAAAATTTAAAAAGAGGGGGTGAGTTTACGAAAACTCAGTGTGTACAACCCTGATCAACTGTAAAAATAAGAATTAAACAGTTTGGGCCTAATCCCATTCAGTAATGATGGCAATTGGGCTTTAGCCCACATTAGCCTCAGTTAGGCCTGAGCCCATGTCAAATAGCACATAGCACATTTTCTGGGCCTAAGCCCATCTCAAATATCAAAATCCATATATGCAATGCATAAATGCCCATACCAACCCTACACCCCATCTCTTGTCCAGCCCTACACTCCTGTGAGGATATAAATCGACCCACCCATCCCTACACTCCCATTGTAGCACCGGTTGCGGCACTACTCGATGTTGTAGCGAAGCTGCCAATCATATACTAGCTTAAAAGCCATCGGTGGATCCACGGTCATTAAGCGACTATGTGATCCTCATATATCACTTCCTCTATCATAAACGCATCCCCCATGCAGCATAATATCGAATGAATGCAACATAACATATATATGGCATACAAATCAATCGCAAATAATGTAGGGGCATTTTAGTCATTTTGCCCTTAGGGCCTATCAGTCATTATTCATTATGGGCTTAAATACATATCTTGGCCCATTAATAAGTCCATAATCACTTAGTGCGTTTATTATCCTTTTGAGAAATTACAAAACCCTAGGGCCCATAAAGCCCAATATGCAACCCAAATGGGCCCACACTCTTTTATGACCCATTAGGCCCAAATCTATCGTAGGCCATGTGGTCAACACGACTGGCTCGTCATTTCTTACCAATCCATCAATTTTACTCGTACCAGGCCCACGGGCCTATTGGGCCCATTTGGCACATTTCGGCCCAATTGGCCAAAAAGTGGCCCAAGTCCATGATATCACTCATGGAGCCTCTGTCGTTGCATCGATCTCCCTCACTCGAGTGTTCGCACACTTGTGGGGTTAAAGTAGCCAACTTTTAGCTTTTCGACTTTTTGGCTTTTCGGGATTTGTCGATCTATCGTGTATGCAGTGCGGGTACACACCTTTTAGAGAAATCGCACCCAAGTCCACGAACCATGAACCTATAACCAATCAAGTAGTGGTTAGCAGTTTCTCTATTGAAAAAGACCCTAAAGAGCCTATTCCCAAACCACTAATCGATACCCACCTTAACAACAATGATTTAACCATTCGTAAATCGCTTGATTACAAGTGCCATCGCCTCGTTGCACAATACCTAAATCATAAGCGTACACAAAAATCATCAAACCCAAGACAAGGTTACTCTAATGATAATCTAATAATAAAATGCCAGCCTTGACAGAAGAAAAGCAATCGGTCAACCTTACCACCCCAAAGTCATTACTTTAGATTGCGACCAAGGCAAAAATACGGTTGCTTCTACTCGCAATTGCACCTCACGAATCCACACCTATCCGAAACACTACAACAAAAGAGTTTTCAGCCTATAATATCATAGAAAAGAAAAGGGACTTTTAAGAGATTAAGAAGAAAAGAAGATGGTTCAGTTCACTTACCGATTACCAGAATTTCCCCACGTCAAATCCACAAATAGGTTAGAGAGATGAACAGAAGAAGATTTGATAAAAGGTGCAAAGAAGAGGTGAAATCCAAATGATAGAAGAACAATGTTCGGCTAGCCTAGAAGGAAAAGTAATAGAGAGTTTAAGAAAAAAAAAGGGTTGCATTCGGATTGAGAAATTAATGGAGAGAACCAGAGGGAAGAAGATGGAAACGGCTCAACCAAGTTCGGCCTACTAGAATAGAAGAGAGAGTTGGGATTGGTTAAATCAAGGGGGAGAGAATGTATTCGACTAAAAGCAAGAGAAATAAAAAGAAATCAAGAGGGAGAAAAATAAAGAATCGGCACAAGAGGCTATTGATTTGAGAAGTGAGATAGTAGCATTTGTTCTCGGGAAAAATAAGAAAAACCAAAATGAGAGGAAAGGCTAGAGCTCAAATCGGTCACTACTCACACTTATCTTTCAAAAACTCACCAAAAGAAACAAAAGCCGAAATATCACCAACACACTCACACTATTTCGGCACCAATACCAAAAGTGACCAAATTACACCAAGAACATCCCATTTTCAGCCAAATTCTCACCCACCCTTCTATCCCCTAAAATCACTCCCCTTCTCCCTCCTCAAATCCTTTAACAACAAATTCAAACTCCTTTCAAACTCTCCTTTGACCGAATCAACCTCCCTCCGCCAGAGTCCATTCCAACTCAACCTCCCACACGGCCATTTTACAAAAAAATAAACATTTCCCCCTTGTGAGCAACAAGATTCGAACCCAAGTCCATCCATCAGAAGAAACACACCACTACCACTACCACCTAAGCATTCCTTCCATCCGATTTTGCCCAACAAAATTTAAGAATATGACCACCTAGTGTTAGGGTTCCCCTAAATGCCAAAAACACAAATCTTCCCAATACCAAGATGTGCACCCAGGGGCTTCGAAAGACCCCCAAAACCCCAAATCACTAACATAGCAGCACTAACATGCAACAGAAATCACATTGTATAGAATTAGAAAAACTCAGGATTCTTGGGGCGTTACATAGCAACCTCTATGCAATGCATCTTGGATGTAGTAAGATGTATCAAGACTTTTGTTAGCAGTATTGGTGGCCAAGACTTAAGCATGATGTGATGGACATTATGGCAATATGCTTGACGTGCCAACAAGTCAAGGTTGAATGCAAGTTTCCTTCTAGTTTGCTTCAGCCCATTCAAGTCCTTTTATGGAAATGGGAGCGTATCGTCATGGATTTTGTTAGTGGGCTACCTTTGATGCCATCTAAGAAAGACTCTATCTGGGTAATAGTTTATTGATTGACAAAGTCCACTCATTTTCTGCCAGTGTGCACTGATTATTCCTTGCAGAGGTTGGCTAGATTATATATCACTAAAATTCTGAGACTTCATCGGGTACCAGTTTCGATCATATCAGACCAGGATACTCATTCCATATCACATTTTTGGAAGAGTCTGTATGAGGTCCTTGGTATGAGATTAAATTTTAGTATAGCTTACCATCCATGGCCTGATGGATAGTGATGGTCACTAAACTAACTATAAATACGACAAAGGCTAATGCACCTATTGAACAATAGTATAGCTATGGTAAGTAGAGAATATCTATCCACGAGGACTAAAAGTACTAGTAATTACCCTATTTCTATTATTTAGCTGACAAATTAGAGTGATTGTTTTTAATCTAACTAAGAAGGCAACAGAGAATGAATCGAGGAAATAATCAAAAAATACCAATGAGATAGACAATACCTAGGAAAAAATTCACCTAGACTACACCTACTATTATGAATTTGAATTAAAAGATTTATTCACTTGTGACTTGATCCGTAGAAATCCTTAAATTATGTTAATATATTTTTTCGAAAGTAAAAACAACTGACTCTAGGTTGATTAATTGAAATATCATTCTAATTAAAACCCTTATCATCTCATTAATTCAATCTATAGATCCCCCTATTAGGTTTGACTCTAATCTGGTAGATCTATGCCGTCTTAATTCTAGGATTGTATGCAACTCCACTGAATTATGCTAGATCTACTCTTAAATAGGGACTTTTGGTCCACTGAAATAAGCATATTAAACATGAATTAATATCTTGAAAATATTAAAACAAGAAATAAACATATATAGTTGAGAACAAGAACCAATATTTATCAACAGAAATTAAATAATAGAATTCATCATAGGTTTCATCTCCTCTAGGTATCTAGGGGATTAGTTCATAATCCTGAATGAAAGCATCTTAAAGTTAGAAAAGCCACAAGACATAATTAAACTCAATAAAACTTTGAAAGAAATTAAAAGGAGATCTTCAAGCTTGATGGAGATCTGCTTCCGAGTTGGCTTCAATGGTGTTCTTCGAGTGTTTTCTTTGATCTTCTCTGATGGCTCCCTTCTATATTCTTCTAATTGGTATTTATAGTCTTTAAAATGCTCTAAAAGCCTAAAAATTGGGGTTTTCCATGTATTTAGGAAGCAAGATGCGAAATTGACACGGGTTGGCACATGGGAGTGTAGCCAACTAGTGTGGAAATGCCTAGGCGGTGTGGCTCCTGAAAATAGCTCTATGTGTCTAATTTTGGCTCAGTTTTCACTCCTTTCACTCCCAAATACTCTCCTAAGTATAGAAACATGAATTTTAAGGATTAAGAACATCAAATACACTAAGTTGCACAATTAATCATCAAAAAATGCATTAAGAGTGGGATTAAAATATGTTACTTTTATAGCTTATCAAATATCCCTTGTAATGCCCCAAAATTTGGGCCTAGAAGTATTGGGCCTTAAGTAAGTGAACGATTAGGAAATTGTGCATTAATGAATGTTTGCTTAAGTGGTTAAGTGTCTTGAGAAGTTTTGGAAAAGTCCTGGGTTCAAACTTGGGCTTTGGCAAAAATTTTGGTTTTAAGTGAATTAAACCCTGGATGCATGGAACTAGGCCTTTTAAATTATTGTGTTAAAAAAGTGACATAAGGAAGTATGTGGTCTAGTGGTTGAGGCATCATTAATGTTGCAATGGAGCTTAGGTTCAAGTCTTGGCTCTTGCAATTTATTTTGTTTTCTTTTAAACGAACCTGGACTTTGGCCTATAGACTTTGTAAGTAATTATGGACAAAATGGGACAAAGCCTTGTGGCTTGGTGGCAAGGTTGCGTGTAGCTTCTGTTAGGGGACTAGTCTTCGAATCACATTGCATGCAAAAGGGAATATTTATTTTGTTCATGAGGCGACAAAAGTTGGTGTTGGATTTGAACTCTAGTGTTAGAGAGTTTGAATTGGTCTTGCGAGTTGGTTGTGGAGGAAATCAAGGAGGGATAAGGGGAGTGATTTGGGGAGATTTTTAGGAGTTTGAGTGAAGGGAGAAGAGTGCCGAATTGGAGAATTAAATGATTCAAATTCAGCTATAGGGTTTATTTGGTGAATTTTTCAGCATTCATGGAGGGTGAATAAGGGTCAAATTCTCTTTGGTCCTTTCAGGTTTCCTTGTTTTCATTTTCTCTTTTCTTTTGGCGAGCACATTGTAAAATTAACCATTCAAGATGCATTCGTAGGAATTGACCTCTTGTGCATTTTCTTTCCTTGCTCTCTTGTGTATTGCCGAATTGCCTTCTTCTATCACCTTTTCTTTTGAGTTCTCTTGACTGAAAATAGCTCCATCCCTCTCTCAACTTCTTTCTTTCTCTCAATTTCTCTTCTAGTCAGTTTCTTCTGCATTCTTTCTCCATTTGTTTTCGTTCCCTCTTAATATTTTTATCTCTTGTTGGCCAAATTCCTTGCCTTTTCTAGCCATTCCATTTACTCTGTTCCTTGATGTGGCTGAATGATCTACTTGTTAGTTATTGTTGCACGGTGTCGTTTCTTGCATAGGATTCTTGTTGGGCGATAAGGGTTGGTGTTCTCTTACTTTCGGCTAAGTTGAATGCCTCACCTTCTTTTTGATTCTATGGTTATTTATTTTTAATCCCGTATTCGTAATATATTACTCATTGGGTTTTAGAGTTTTCCTCGAGGAGTGGTGGGGCATTAGCAGTTTGGAGGAAATCATAATCCTTTCTTAAGTCTTCAATCTAGGTAAGAGCTTTACCTTCTTTCTGTCGGGAATAGGTCGAATAGGCCATTTGTTTCTATATTTCAGTATATGTGGTTTTAAGCCACATGTTTTTGGAATAACTCTTTCTAATGGGATTGGTTACACCACAGATTTGGATAAAGGTTGTCAAACCAATTGGGGGTCAGTGATCTTGGAGGGATCAAGATCGTACGATCAAACAAGATGGGATTCAAGTAGGATAATCACACATCTCGGAAACAAATGTGTATTTCACACTGTATAGTCTATAATGGCAAAAGCTGAAATGCCAAAAAGCTGGAATGCTGAAACCTTGGCATTTGAGGACTTACGAGTGTGTGAACGTACGTGGGGGAATCGAGCCCACAAAATATGGGCGATAGGTGAAAGAGGCCGCCGCGAGTGTTTTCGCTATCTTGGGCCGAAATGGGTCATGTGGACCCAATGGGCTCGTGGGCCTCACACGGACGAATTCTTAATAAGTGGCAAATATTGAACTGGGCCTTGTAAATCACATGGCCATGGTTGATTTTAGGCTAGACGGGGCGTACGAGCGTGTAGGCCAACTTGGGCCGAGTAATGGCCTAAGGCCTATTTACACAATTGTGACCATTTTGGTCATCTGAGTCGTTGAGACGACTGTCGACCTTCTAAAGGGTCGTTATCTGTACCGAGACCTCAACATTGGTAAAACAACCAAAATACCCCTAGGGAAATAAAATTATCGTTTTACCCCTAATTGACGAAATGACCATTACAACCCTAGTGGTAGGTTGACTGATGTATGTATGATATTTATATGATTGATACCGAGCATGACATCCTACATTCACGTATGTTATTATGACATGTCATCCTGCATGGGGTTGGGTTAATATTGATGGGGGAAGTGTACGACTTATAGCTATTCTATCTACGGCGTTGAGCCGTTCTGTTGAATTAGTGTCGCGACCGGTGCTAAGCTTAGTGTGTTGGTTGGGTGGGTCAGTTTATTCCCCGTATGGCGTGTTGGTTGGTATGGGCGGTGTATTGGTTGGATTAGGCTGGGTTTCTGTCTGCATATCTGCATTTGATAGTGATTATGTATTGGGCTTAGGCCCACCTCCTTCTATTAATAGGCTAAGGCCCACCTAATACTGTTTCTATGATGGGCTCAGGCCTAGTCTATTTCTGCATACGATATATCTAACTATTTGTATTATAAGGGTTTACACACTGAGTTTTCGCAAACTCACCCTTCTGTCTAATTGTACAAGTAATCCCCGGCCTTAAGCAATTTGGAGCTGCGAGGGACTCGAAGGTGGCCACACGACCATTGATGCTTTACTGTAGACTTTTTATTCAAATTTTATATTTTTGGTTTTACTTCTGTAATAGGGACTTTGAGGGATTAAATTTTTAATTGGGCTTTTGATTTTCTTAATTAAAACTACTAAACACGAAATTTTACAAAATTAATAACTATTTTCAAAGCACTTAAAAACACACCTTTTTATATTTCAAACTTTAGTAGCTTCCACGATTTGGAACAATCTAAAGTATCAATGCCAAACATTAAGTAAACATTTTTTACGAGATGATTTGCTAAATATGAGCAAAAGGATTTAAACATAGAAATGAACTTCTAACAACAAACTCAGTTTTTGAATGATTCTTTGATGTAAAACGCCAAATTCGACCATAACATCCAGTCCGAGTTTGGGGCATTACATTTAGTGTTATTAGAGCCAAGTTGCAAAACTCGGTTGTTAAATGGGGTTTCAAAATTTTGTATTTCAAGAGGTTGGTTTCAAATATGTAAAGTGTTTGAGGTACTTTTCTAAAAAGTGTGGCACACCAAGTCTCCTACGCCGAATCTGTAAGTTTCTGTATGCTTTTGTCTGTTTAAAGTTGTCATGCAGTAGATAAAAATTGTAACAACCCGAATTAGGGCCTAGTTAGAATAGTGGTTTCGAGACCACAAATCTGAGGTAGAAAATTTATTTTCATGTTTGTGTTTGTGATATAGCATGCTTGCAAGATATTGAGAAAGTTTCATGAAGGAAATTTTATGAAATAGTAATTAATTTGTCCTTTAGGATTAAATTGCAAAAGATGTAAATTACGAGTTTCTAGAAGGTTTAATTATGAAGTAGCATAAGGAAAGTTATTTGGAGTCCTTATTTGGCAATTAGACCAATTTTGTGCTATGGAAAAAATGCCCATGGAAGGGAAAAATATCAAAGAAAAGGCATAAGGGCATTTTGGTCATTTGGTAAAGTTAAGTAATAAAAAGAGAAAATAAGCCAAAAATAGGCTCATCTTCTCCTTGTACAAGTCGAATTTATCAAGACACCATAGCTAGGTTTTTTTTTTTCATTTTCAAGCTCCAAGTAAGTGACTCCAAACCCCGTTTTTCATGCTTTTCATATTTTTTGAAATCCGCATAGCCTAATCTAGCTATTTCTACCACTAATTTGAGCTAGGGTTCACATTCAAAAATATACCCATGCAAGTAATTTGATGCCTAGTGGTAGAAAATGAAAGATCAATGTGTAGTAAACACTTATCTCTAAGTGACTTTTTATGAAAGTCCCTAACAGGGACCAAATAGTAAAGTTAATAAATTATGTAGTAAAAGTATGAAATTGTGAGCAATGTGGGCTTGTATGGACACTAGTAAGTGTCAGCTAGGCTTGGATAGCCAAGAGAATAGATACATTTCATTTTACGAGCCTAGGAACCATTTTTCAAATATGCAAAGGTTTAGGGGCAAAATTATAAATTTTTGCCAAAGTGTCAATTATGAGATATTTAGTCAGTGTGGGTACTAAACGAGTTAAACTTATTAGTCTAGATCAAGAAACACGAATTTCAGACCGAAACCGGGGAAAGGGAAATGTCGTAGACTAAACTAATAAATTTCCCACATTTTGGACTCGAGGTAAATTATATGTAATAATTTAACTCCTATGTCACGTAAATCCATTATGATGCCATTTTATGAAATTTGTGATATTTTAAGAAGCGATGAGCATAATTTTGTATGCATTATATATATATATGAGATTCATGACATCGATTTGTTCATGCAAAGTATGAGATCATGAAATTTATTAATGTGAATTTTTACTAAGAAATGATGAAATTATGAAAAGAGAAATTTCATGCAGGTTAAATGGATACGGAAGATACCGTAATCATGCCATGAGTATTGTAGGTCCCGTATAAGATCACGTCTGGGACATGAAATCGGCACCGAGCTGAGATCCCATTTAAGACCATGCTGGGACATGGCATTGGCATCGAGAGGTGATCCCATGTAAGACCATGTCTGGGACATGTCATGGGCATCCAAGATGAGGTCCTGTATAAGACCAAGTCCAAGACATGGCTTCGGCACCGAGAGGAAATAGGGATCCCTTGTAAGACCATGTCTGGGACATGGCGTTGGTATCTGTTGTGAAGTCCCATGTAAGACCATGTCTGGGACATGGCATCGGCATCAGAGTATGATCTCGTGTAAGACCATGTCAAGGACATGGCATCAACATCGACATGTGATCCCATGAAAGACGATATCTGGGATATGGCATTGGTATCCTCCCATGAGATTGATTTATAGGTATCCTTCGGTAATCTAAAGAGTTATAAGGAAAGTATCCTCGTTGATAAATTTTAAGAGAAAGACTAAGTTTCATGATGAGTGTTGTAGGTTCACGTACACAACTAAATTATGTGAAACTCGGAAGTATATTGCTATGAGAAACATAATATAAAAGGCATGAGTATGACATGAGTTTGAGCGTTTCATGAGAATGAGTAAGTTATGAGCATGATAAAAGCTGTGAGGTTAAGTAAGTATATGAATGAGTAAGAACGTCCATGATATTCTATGATGCTTAATGAGACAATTATGCCACGACTTTTATTGGTATTTTATTTGTGCAACTTACTAAGCATTTTATGTGCTTACTCCTTTTATTTCGTTTCCCATGTAGACTTACCGATCTAGCTCGGGGATTTCTTGAAGTTGGAGCTCGTAGTTACACCATCAAGCCAATTATTTTGGTATAGTAACTAGTTTTTTTTGTTGTATGACATGTATAAAAAGTTAGTCATTTTGTTACTTGCCACCTAAATGGCTATGTGTCTTGGCCGTTGTTATACTTGAGTCAAGTTGTAATGGTATTTGGATATGGCCTAATGTTGCCTACCTTAATCTATATACAATGGTAGATGTTTTTCATGTTTGATATACTTTAAATTATGAATTGATGTTGTAGTGGGTCATGTTTCAAGGTGGCAAAAGGCTTGGAAAATAGCCTATTATGGTCCACACGGTTGGGCACATGGACATGTGCCTAGGCCGTGCGTACCACACGGTCAACCCCCATGGGCCTCTTAATAGTCCGCGTGTTCCCTGTCTCCAAATTAGCTAAGTTAGTATTGAACATGGGTTGAGCACATAGGCGTGTGCCACGACCGTGTGAAAGAAACAAAATGCTCAGGTTTTTATACACGGGATCTTAACATGTGTGTGTCTAGGTCGTGTGAGGGACATGAGTGCTAGAGACGGGTGTATGCTTAGACCGTGTCAAAGCCCCTATAGGTTGAATTAAAAATAAATTCAGCATGGGCGAGGGACATGGGCATGTGCCACCACACGGCCTATCCACACAGGCATGTGCCCTGTTTTAAGCGAAAAATTTCTAAGGTCTCAAAAGTTCTCGGATTGGTTCTGAAACATACTCGATATAGTTTGTGGGCCTCCTAAGCCTATAATAAGGTCATGAAGAGATTGAATGAAAAGTTTTAATAAGGAAAGAAATTTTATGGCCAAATTTTATGTATCCAAGCATGTTCAAGAACGGTAATGTCTTGTACCTTGTCCCAGCGTTGGACTCAAGTAAGGGGTGTTACATTTAATGGCAGCAGAGCTAGTGTTTAGTCGATTCTAGGACTAACCTAGCACAAGTACGAGTTTAGCTATACATGCCATACATATGTGTTTATGAAATAGGATAGTGTGACAACTCCTGACAGTTTAAATGTGTTATTTATAGCAAATGGATCCTGAACGAGCTATGATAGATGATGTAGAAAGTATCGCACCAGCTCCCACTAAAAGGACGATGCCAACAGGGGTTGAAGATATGCCAGCTATTGTAAGTCAGTAGGGACAGGCCCGGGAGGCCTTCTTCCAAATGATGAACGAGGGGTTTACAGAGTTCATTCAAAGGAACCCGACCACTCAACCCTAAGCTCCACCCCCTAAATTTCCTCAAGCTACCCAAGAGTTCCTTAGATAGTAGAGGTAATGAGGCGAGAAAAGCCTCCAGTTGATAGAATTCAGAAGCAAGGGGCAGAAGAATTTTGGGGCTACTGAAGATGATGACCCGAAAAGAGCTAAGTTTTGGCTAGAGAATACCATCAGAGTCTTCGATGAGTTATCATGCACTCCTGAAGAGTGCATGAAAATGTATGGTGTCGCTTCTACGAGATTCTACCTATCATTGGTGGAGCACCCTTGTGTTAGTGGTACCAAGGGAAAAGGTTAATTGGGAATTCTTCCAAAAGGAGTTCCGTAAGAAATACATCAGTCCAAGGTTCACTGATCAAAAGCGTAAGGAGTTTTTAGAGTTGAAGTAAGGTCAGATGACCATAACAGAGTATGAACGAGAGTTTGAAAGGCTAAGTAAGTGCGCTCAAGAATGCGTATCCACTAAAGCTATCATGTGCAAGCGGTTTGAGGATGGATTAAATGAGGACATTAAGATGTTTGTTGGCATTCATGAGATAAAGGAGTTTGTAGTGCTTGTGGATAGGGCTTGTGAGGGCGAAGAATTGGCCAAAGAGAAGAGGAAAGCTGAGATGGAATCTCGTGAATTGAGAAAGAGACCATTTAGTAAGTCTTTACAATCCTCCTCCAAGAAGTCGAGAGAGTTCCCTACCCGATCAGCTACTTCAGCAGGGTTTTCAAGTAAGAGCAAGAGTAAGCAGTATTCAACTTCCAAGGCTCAGACCACTTCAATTGTGAGTGTATGTAACACTTGACCCAGTAGACCTGAGTGCCTCCAATGTGGTAGATGCCACCTCGATGAATGCCGGGCACATGAGAGGGCTTGCTTCAAATGTGGTTCTCAAGACCATTTTTTTAGAGACTATCCAGAGATGATTGAAAACGACAGAGATCAGAGTGCAAGATCGGGAAACGCTCCCTCCAAAGGTAGACCTCAGAAAAACCTAGTAACGGGAGCGAGTAGTGGAAGCGCTCCAAAGGAATAGATTGTGAGACCTGAGGGTAGATGTAACACCTTTAACCCATATCTGTCGCCGAAGGGGTTACGAAGTATTACCAAACAAAACACATCATCTGAACATTCAGAGTCATACACATGTTCAAATTTCTTAAGCCGAATATGCATTGGCTTCACACCCTATCACTTTAAACTTTATTTTATTACTAAACTAATATGTAACTACACATAGAAGCATACATAATCATAATATAAATTGTATACATATAAATAAAACATCAATCATAATTATATGTGTATGCACATATGTGACCGAACATATTATAAACAATTTTGTACTTTATAATAAACTAAGCACTAATGCACAAAGTTCAATCATACTATGTCAAATTCGCATATATATATATATATATATATACTCATAAAAATAACCTTTGACATTACATAACTTAAGTACTATTCATTTGGTCCATAATCAAACTAAGGCTGAATTTAGCCTTATTTACCACTTAACAAAATCCAACTTTACTCACTCAAATATCATACATGTAATTCATATAAAACCCAATCCATCCACGATCCAAAAATCTTTGCATCCCATGTAACACTCCAAACCCAGCCCAGATGTTATTGCTAGATCTAGTGTATCACATGGAAGTCACGTTCGAAATTGGACTTCGAATAGAATCCAGTTAAACCATTTTTATAAGTTAAAAATCAAATCGTGTTATTTGCTAAAATCGATTATTTGAAGTTATGAAAACTCTTTGTTTATTTATCGTTTTTGAAATCATTTCGCGTGAATTACATGAAACCATTTGTTGTTAGTTTTGGAAACTTGTTTAACTCCTTAAGCAGTTGAAATTATAAAATAGCTCAAAATAGAGAAAATTAAACAAAAACCCCATAATGGCCTTATTAAATAAATAATACCCATACAGAAATTCAATAAAAACCAACATTCGAAAGCGGAAGTCATGTGGCCACCCTGAGTCCCTTGCAGCTCCAAGTCATCTATGGTTGGGGGTTACTTACATATTTAAATTAAAAAGGTGAGTTTGCTAAAACTCAATGTGTAACTTCCCCAACCAAAAATAGAGAATAGATAATCAGAATAGACTGGGCTGAAGCCCTATACAGAGCCAGATCAGTCTGGGCCTTAGCCCTATTTAGAAAATAGAATGGGCCCAAGCCTATTATAGATACAGAACAGTGCATGCATAAAAACCCAACCTAGTCCAACCATCACGCCGCCCGTACCAACTCATCAACCATGTAAGGAATAACTCAACCCACCCAGCCTGCACATCAATACGCAGCTAAGCTGCTAATAACAAATATCATGGCAGAGCCACTAGATACAGATTATGTGGCGAAGCACTATTCAGAATCACATGGTAAAACCACTTTAACAGAACTTTCTCGATATCACACCCATTCCATGCAGAATAACATATCATAAAAAAATACAACATGCATGCATACTAATAGTCACAGATACAGTCATGTATATATTTATCAGATTATCTATCTTTAGAGGGTATAATAGTCTTTTAGGCAGTCAGTGGTAAAATGGTAATTTTACCTCTTAGGGGTATTTTGGTCATTTTACTAAGTTTCGTAGTCACGATGCTAATTACGACCTTCTAATAGGTCAAATGTCGCATTAGACGACTTAGATAGTCTATATGGCCAACTGATGTATATGGGCCCAAAACCCATATTCGGCCCAGGTGGGCCCACACGTTATTGTGGCCCATTCAGTCCAGTTTCACGTATGGCATCACGACCCTTTCCATCCAAATTACAATTGATCACGTACCGAGTGAATTTACCCATATGGGCCCGTAGGCTGATTTGGCCCATTTCGACCCATAACGGCCCAAGTGCACAAAAACGCGAATAAAGACCTCAATAGTCTATTGCCCATGATTTGTGGGCACAATTCAGTCCACAAGCATTCGCACGCCCACAAGGCCTCGAATGCCAACGATTTGGCATTTCAGCTATTCAGCTTTCGCTGACCTATGCTACAGAAGGGTGTGGTTACACACCTTTTGATGTGAAACGAGAGATTCCCTCAATCCCGTTTGATTAACAGCAGTCGCCTGACCTTTGACGAATATCTGAGTCACATACACACATATTATTAATCTGGTAATTTGACTTATCCGCCATAACCACATAACTCTTACCAAATTTGACCAATCACCCAAAAGAACAACCCAAGCGCTTACCTTTATTGAATATTGATGAAAAAAAACCTAAGTTGCTCTAACAATACTATCGACCCTTCCCTTCTTACAAGATCGACTACTACACAGTACCTAAGAACCCAAGCCGAAAGGTTAAAAAAAGAAGAAGTTTGAAGTTAATCATAAATGGAAACTGACCAAAGGTCGATTTAACACAACTCAGAAGAGGAGTAAGGAAACACTTACCTAAGATCAATTAGAATAGGTGATAGATTAAAATATCACACGCTTCCTTAACAAAGTTCAAATGCCCACACCAAAATATCTCCACGTGAGAGGGAAGGAGTATTAAACTACTTAAGAATAACAGAGATGATACAGGGAGTAGGAGAAGTTGGACTCACAGGTTCGGCTATTATGTAAAATTGATTTAAGCTAACTAGATGAGAAGGGACAAATCGAAGAACAAAAGAGAGAGAAAAAGAAATATGGATTCAGTAAGGATTCAGCTAAGCAAGATAAGAAGAAGAGAAGAGCCAATTGAAAAATAAGATTCGGTAATAGTTTGGATCAGTTTGAGGTTTGGAGAGAAAACAAAGGTACGCAAATGGCCAAGGAGATATGGTAATTGGCTTAAGAGAAATAAGAAGAAACCAAATGGGGTTCAGCTAGCGGAGAACAAATAAATAAAGAAGAATTAAGAAAAAGAAGAAAGGAGGTGAAGGTTCGGTAGTTGGCACCCCTTTTTGATTTCAGCAATAGAAGAAAATAAGGTAAAGTTTCGGCACTTGCTGCTTAAGTTTCGACAACGTGAACCAAGAACAACTGAGAAAAAAAGTTGAAAAAGAGAAAATGACCCGAATGGTAGAACGTACTAAGGTAAAAACAAATTGCTCAGGAAAAATGATTCCGAAACAAAATCAACATAAAAGACCCTTACTAACACATACAAATTCAGCACTAAACCCCAAATGCCAAAATAAAAGATGCATATCCCCTAATTACCCTCACAAATTCGTCTACACTATCCCTCAAACCCAACTCCTTGAAAATCTCCACAATATTATCACATATTTCTCTCATTGGTCTCTTCTAACATCCCACTTCAAATTCAAACCAAGCTTTGATCAATTCAGATTCTTATCTCTTACAAAGTCAACAACCATCTTCAGAGTTTGATCTCCATTCCACCTCTTGCTGCCCACATGCAGCAAAAATGGTGCCCTTTTGCTTTCAAGGGGATTTGAACCCCCTTCTTTCCCTTGCTAATGATGCCACAAGCCACTCCACCGCATGCCTTTTTGTGTCATGAAATCCCAATAACTTTACTTAAACCCTATAAGCTAACATCCATACTCCCCTAAGCCTAAAAATTTAAATTTTGCCCCAGGCTTGGCTTTAACCCAGGCTTTCTAAAGGCCCCCCCAAACACACCCAAATCATCAATTCAACACATCAAACCATGCAATTACTAATTCATGCAAAAATTCAAAAACCCTAAAATTTAGGGCGTTACAACTCTACCCCCTTAAGGAAATTTCGACCTCGAAATTTACCTGGTCAGAATAAGTGAGAGTACTATTGCCGCATCACCTCTTCAGGCTCCCACGTGGCTTATTCTGTACTGATGCGAACCCAGTCGCATCATGTTATGACATAACTCGATGCCATCGAGATTGGCCTAAACTTAAGGGCCCCAAGTGCAAAATGAGACTTTTTAATTTTAGTTTATTAATTATGATGTTGGAATAAGGACTTCATTTATTTATTTTAGTTACTTTAGTCTTTAATTATGTCTTGTTTATTAAATGCATCTTTAGTTAATGTCATGCATTATTGATCTACATATTTTAATTATGACATGCATTATTTGTTTTGCATTTAATAAAGTCATGCATTATGTAACTCCTATGTTAGTTTAAGTCTGCATCATTAAATTAAGTCATGCGTTAAGTAACTCATTTTGTTCATTTAGTTTGTATTTTAAACCATGCATTCAAGCATCTTAGTTTAATAAATGAGTTGTTGGACATTTATGCAACTCATCTTAGTGTAATTAATTATGCTTAATTTAATTAAACTAGTTGCTGGAATAATTAATGCATATGTTTTAGTTCATTTATTTAACTTAAGTGTTTGATGTGTCTTTTGTTTAATAAGTGTTTAAAGTGTTTAATGTGCATATATTAAAGTGTTTAATTGTAGGTGTCTCTTTAGCTCACAACCGTTACATTTCAAGGCTAGTACACATCCAATAAGGTGGCTTTTCAAGTGTTTTCAGTTACATAAAAGGGGGCTATTACAAAGGAAGCTTTAAACATCATTAAAAAGAGTTTAAATGAGCATTGCACTTCCTTTAAATATCAGCAACAACCTATTCAACTACCCTAATTTTTTTTTCATTTCAAAGGTTATTTAAAGCATTCAAACTCCATTAAGAAGCTGGTTAAGAAGTTGGTGACTATTCGATTGACCAAGGGTTAAATCAAGAGTGATTTTTCAAGCAATTAAAGTCATTCATTCAACTGAATTGAAGAGAATTCAAGGATGGAGTTATTTGGCTTAAGAATGTGAAAAGACTTGAGTTTTATTATAGCTTTTAATTGACTCGCTAAGTTGAATGTTTATGACCTTTCAACTAGCTTATTCGAGCACTATAAATAAGTGAAATCAGCCTTTGTAAAGGGACTTTTGGACTTTTGACACCTGAATGAAATTACATCATTTTGTGAGAAACCTTTCTCTCATATTTCGTTGAAGACTTGTTGGCTTATCTAGGAAGCCTAGTGGCGTCAACTTGTTTTTCTTCTATTCCGAACTTATCACTATTCATAATGTGGCATTTGAAACTATACCAAGGTTCCTACTTTGCTAAGTAGCGGGTTGAGGTCTACCTTATTTCATCTATTCACTTTAAGAGCCTATAAGCATTTGGGTCAATATTCTTTAGCATTGGTTCGTGTTTCTTTTAAGTTTACTCTTTTCCATCCATTTATTTCATTTTAACCCAAACCAGTCTTTCACTTTCCATTCTTTGATTATTAACAAACTTCCATACATATTTCCATCCTTTATTTTTTTTAAAAAACTAAACTTATAATATTTCTAATTAAAACCTATCTTTGAACCTTTTTAATAGCTTCTGCCAATTTTATCCAAAACACCCTATTTGAAAGAACCGAATGATAATTCTTCGTCGACGATCGAACAAACACATATACGACTCGACTCAACCTTGAGGCAGATCGTATCATGCACCATGATTATGCCAAAGCACCTTGACCAGTGGAACAGATTTCCTTTTTAGTACTTTAACATCACGATCTAGAATTTGCACTTGTTCTTTCTTGAAGGTCAAATCAGGCTTAACTTCAATCTCTTCAACTGGAACTATATGTGAGGGATCTGAACAGTACCGCCTCAGCATGGAGACATGAAAGACATCATGAATCCGGTCTAATTTAGGAGGCAGTTCAAGTTGATACGCCACCGAGCCCACCAGCTTCAGAACTTGAGAGGGCCCAATAAACCAGGGCTCAACTTGCCCTTCCTTCCAAATCTTAAGATCTTCTTCCAAGGTGAGACCTTCAGAAATACCAAATCCCCCACAGAGTACTCAATCACTTTGCACTTCAAATTGGCGTATGCCTTCTACCTATCGGATGCTTCCTTTAACCGATCCCTAATCAACTTAACTTTATCTTCAGTATTTGCCACCAACTCTGGCCCTAAAACTTGATGTTCACCCAGTTCAGTCCAACAAGTAGGCGTGCCACACCTAACACCATACAACGACTCATATGGTGCCATCTGAATACTTACCTGGTAACTGTTGTTATACTCAAATTCTACTAGTGATAAGTAATCTTCCCAGCTACCCCAAAAATCGAGAACACAACCTCTTAGCATATCTTCTAGTACTTGAATCACCCTTTCCAACTGTCCATCCATCTGAGGGTGAAAGGCCTACTGAAATCTAACCTTGTACCCAATGCCTCGTGTAATTTTTTTCCAGAATCGAGATAGAAACCTAGGGTCTCTGTCAGAAATGATTGAAACTGGCACCCCATGAAGTCGCACTATCTGAGCTACATATAATTTCGCTAACTTTTGAAGCAAATAATCCGTACGGACCGGTATAAATTGGGAGGATTTCGTTAGTTTGTCCATAATAACCTAAACTGAGTCCTTCTTAGAAGGCGTTAAGGGTAGCCCACTCACAAAATCCATGGTTACCCTTTCCCACTTCCAGAGTGGAATCTTGACTGGTTGCAGAAGCCCAGAAGGCAGTCGATGCTCAGCTTCCACTTGCTGGCAATTCAAACACTTACCCACAAATTCTGTTACCTCGCGCTTAAGTCCAGGCCACCAGTACAACTCACGCAAATCCCGATATAACTTATTTCCACTAGGATGCATGGCACAAAGGCTGTCATGTGCCTTTCGCAGTATTGACTGCCTCAAATCAGAGTCCTTCAAAACACAGACTCTCCCACAGAAACACAGGACATCTTCACTGTTCAATCCAAAATTAGATGTCTCGTCATTCTCCACTTGTCGAAACTGAGGAACTAGTGACTCATCCAACAACTGTTTCTTCCTAATTTCCTCAGTCCAAGTCGGTCTTACTTGTAATTCAACCATTAAACTACCATCGTCAAAGAGACTGAGATGAACGAACATCGCTCTCAGATCAGATATAGCCCTACAGCTTAGGGCATCTGCTACCATGTTAGCCTTACCCGGGTGGTATTCAATTGAACAATCATAATCCTTAAGCAACTCTATCCACCTTCGTTGCCTAAGGTTCAACTCCTTCTAAGTAAGGAGGTTTGAAGCTTTTATGGTCCATGTCAATAATACACTTCTCCCCGTATAAGTAGTGCCTCTAGATCTGTAGCGTGAATACCACCGACGCTAACTCCAAATCATGAGTAGGGTAGTTCGCCTCGTGAGGCTTAAGTTGACGTGTTGCGTAAGCAACCCCTTTACCCTCTTGCATCAGCATATAGCCCAATCCAATGTGCGACGCATCACTATATATAGTAAAATCCTTCCCAGACTCAAGTTGTATTAAAACAGGGGCTTCGGTCATAACCTTTTTTAGTTTCACAAAACTCTCTTGCTACTTATCAGTCCAGATAAATGGTACCCCTTTTCCCAGTAACTTAGTCAACAGTGCTGCAATCACAGAAAATCCTTCCACAAACCTTCTATAATAGACAGACCTAGAAAACTCTAAATTTCTAACACAGTCCTTGTTGGTTTCCACTCCAAAATAGCTTTCATTTTTCAAGGATCCACTCTTATGCCTTCAGCAGATACCACATGACCCAAAAACGTCACTTCCTACAGTCAAAATTTGCACTTGCTAAATTTTGCATAAAGGTGCTTCTCCCTCAGAATCTATAGAACAGTTTAGAGATGCTCATCGTGATCCTCCTTAGTTTTTGAATACACCAGAATATCGTCCATAAAGACAACTACAAACCGATCCAGGTAGGGTTGGAATGCCCAGTTCATGAGATCCATAAAGGCCGCTGGTGCATTCATAAGTCCAAAGGGCATTACCAAGAACACGTAGTGGCCATATCGCATTCTGAATGCCGTCTTATAAATGTATGTCTCTTTAACCCTCAATTGGTGGTACCTGGAATGAAGGTCAATCTTGGAGAACACCGAAGCTCCTCTAAGTTGATTAAAAAGATCGTCGATCCTTGGCAGAGGGTACAAGTTGATAATCAATACACATACGCATCGTCCCATCTTTCTTCTTGACGAATAACACTGGTGCTCTCCATGGAGACACACTCGGTCAGATAAATCCTCGATCCAGAAGTTCTTGGATCTGAGCCTTTAACTCTACAAGCTCCTTCGGTGCCATCTTGTAAGGGGCGATGAATACCGGAGCTGTTCTAGGCAATAAATCAATTCCAAATTTGACCTTACGGTTCGAAGGTAACCTAGGAAGCTCATCCGAAAAAACATCCAGAAATTCCTTGACAGTTCTAGCATTACCTACGGAAGGAGTTTCAGATTTAGAATTGCTCACATATGCCAGAAATGCCTCACAACCATTGCGTACCAACTTTTCAGCCCTTAACATTAAGATAACGTTAGAGAAATAATCTCTTCGCTCCCCTACCACAGCTACCTCCTCATCCTCCAAAGTCTTTAATACCATTCGCTTAGCAGCACAATCCAAGTTCGCATAATGCTTAAGAAGCCAGTCTATACCCAAGATGAGATCGACTTCCCCAAATCGTAATTCCATCAAATCTGTCAGAAAAAATTTACCTTGTACTTCTAAGGGCACATCTCTAAAAAGTTTATCTACCCTAACTGAGTGTCCTAGTGGACTGATTACAGATATCTCACTAGTAAAATCCTCAGATTGCATACCCAACATCCCAGACACATCGCATAAAACATATGAGTGTGTAGACCCAATATCAATCAAAGCAGTGTATGGCATGCTATGAATTAAAAACGTACCAGTTATGACATCAGATATATCACCTTCCTTTCGGTGACGAGCAGCATAGACCAAAGCTGGCTGTCGCGCCTCAGTATTACCAGTACCCCTGCCCGGTGCTCCACGGCCTCGTCCAATACCATTTCCGCCCCTGGCCTAACCATGGCCTCTCGGTAGTTGTTGACCACCTCTCACTAGCTGCACTACCCTCTGTTCCGCCGCTTGTGTCTAAATTGGCCTCTGAGGGCAATCTCTGACCTGATGATCCTTGGACCCACATCTGAAGCACGCCCCACTACTCCTCCAACACTTCCCTTGATGAGTTTTTCCACAATCAGCACACATCTGGGGTCTAACCATAGTCACCGGAACTGCTCGAACCGACTCATCAACTCTGGCCTTTTTAACAGGCCTCCCTGAAGCACCTGAGGGCCCTGAATCCCTTTTGAACTTGCCCTTATCTTTCTCTTGATTTTGGAGATCAGAGCGCTTCACATCCTCAGCTATCTTTGCTTTTTCGACCAGGGCAGCAAAGTCATGCTTCCTCTATGGAGTAATCAGCACCCGCAGCTCGTCTCTAAGACCATCTTTGAAACATACACTGCACTCAAATTCAGTCGCAACAACCCCACGGGCATATCAGTTTAACCTTAAGAACTCCGCCTCATACTCAGGTACAGACTTCTTCCCTTGAGTCAGACTTCTTCAGGCGCCCACATAACTCGCCGAGACGTACTTTCCTTGGAAGGCCATCTTGAAAAGGTCCCATGTCAACTGATCAGCCGGTGTGCCATCTCTCACAGTGAGCCACCATTGGTAGGCCTCATCACACAGTAAAGATACTGCTCCTTTCAGCTTCTACTCCACCGAGCAATCCAAATCATCCATTATCCGTTCTGTGGCCTCTAACCAATACTTGGCCATATTCAGGGCTACACCCGATACACCCCTGAAAATCTTTGCTCCACTAGCCCGGAATCGCTTAGAAATTGATCCCCAATCCACCGTTCCAGTACTCGCTCCGCAACTCTTTTCAAAACACGGAGCATTACCTAGGACAAAGCGTCATCCCCAGCTACTTGACCGTGTGACCCTATCTTAGTCTCTGATGATGCTGGTGCCTCCCTAGCAGGCATATGACCCGACGCTGAAGGTCCAGCTCGGGCACTTCTTGGCTTTTACTACGGCTCCTTTCGCGTGCAGCTTTTGTACTCATATCAATGTCGCGTATTATCTAATTACAAATTTTATGAATTAGTTCATAATTTCAGTAGTTATTAAGGATGTCTTATGTAATAGGCAGTAATTTAAAGGTGTGTTTTCATAGATTAGAGATCTAGCTACAGTTCTTAGTCTTCTATGGTTTTTCCTACCATCTTAGTTTGCCCTAACTATAGAGTTTTAGTGTAGTACTACTAACTATGGTAGTTTATCGATGTCATAGTTTAATCTCATAATGTTAAGGATAATATAGAACTTAAAGATTTGGTGTCGGAGACTCAGTGTGCCACACTTCCTGAAACACTTTTCAGTACAATTCAAATTCTTTATCAGAAAATTATTTCACCCAAAATTTAGACAAACTTTATTAAAAAACCCTTCAAAAACCCATAATTTGAGAAGAATTTCCAAAAGAAGCCCTTTTAGGAGAATTTTCAAAGAAACTATTCTTTTAAAACAGTTTAAATCATTAAGAATCAATTTTAAGGAAACATTTTAAAACCCATACCACAGTCGAGTTTTGCAATCTGGCTATGATACCACTAAATGTAACACCCCAAACCTGACCCAGACGTTATGGCCAGATCTGGTGTGTCACATAGAAGTCACGTTCGAAATTGGTCTTAAAACAGAATCTGGTTAAACCATTTTTATAAGTTAAAACTCAGATCCTCTCATTTGTTATAATTAATTATTTGAAGCTATGTAAACTTTTTGTTTATTTATTGTTTTTGAAATCATTTCGTGTGAATTACATGAAACCATTTGTTGTTAGTTTTGGAAACCTGTTTAACTCCTTCAGCAGTTGAAATTATAAAATCTCTCAAAATAGAGAAAATTAAACAAAAAACCCATAATGGCCATATTACATAAATAATACCCAAACTGAAATTCAATAAAAACCAACGTCTGAAACCGGAAGTCATGTGGCCACCCCGAGTCCCTCGCAGCTCCAAATCATCTATAGCTGGGGGTTACCTGCACATTTAAATTAAAAAGGTGAGTTTGCGAAAACTTAGTGTGTAACTTCCCCAACCGAAAACAGAGAACAGATAATCAGAATAAACGAGGCTGAATCCCTATACAGAACTAGATCAGTCTGGGCATTAGCCCTATTTAGAAAACAAAATGGGCCCAAGCCCATTACAGATACAGAACAATGCATGCATGAAAACCCAACCCAGTCCAACCATCACACCACCCGTACTAGCCCATCACACCATGTGGGGAATAACTCAACCCACCCAGCCCACACACTATTCCGCAGCCAAGCTGCTAATAACAAATATCGTGGTAGAGCCACTAAATACAAATTACGTGGCAGAGCCACTATTAAGAATCACGTGGCAAAACCACTTTAACAGAACTTCCTCCGATATCACAACCACCCCATGCAGAATAACATATCATAAACAAATACAACATGCATGCATATTAACAGCCACAGACACAATCATGTATATATTTATCAGATCATCTATCTTTAGAGGATATAATAGTATTTTTAGGCAGTTAGGGGTAAAATGGTAATTTTACCCCTTAGGGGTATTTTGGTCATTTTACTAAGTTTCGTAGTCACGATGCCTATTACAGCCTTCCAATAGGTCTAACATTGCATTAAACGACTTTGATAGTCTATATGGCCAAACAATGTATATAGGCCCAAAACCCCTATTGGGCCCAGGTGGGCCCACACGCTCTTGTGGCCTATTCAGTCTAGTTTCACGTACGACATCACGAGCCTTTCCATCCAAATTACCATTGATCACTTATGGACTGAATTTACCCATATGGGCCCGTAGGCCTATTGGGGGAAAACGCGCATAAAGGCCTCAACAGTCTATTGCCCACGATTTGTGGGCTCGGTTTGGCCCACAAGCATTCACACACCTATAAGGCCTCTGATGCTTCGGCATTTCAGCTTTTCGGCTTTTGCCAACCTATGCTATAGAAGGGTGTGGTTACACACCTTTTGATGCGAAACGAGAGATTCCCTCAAACCCGTTTGATTAACAGTAGCCGCTTGACTTTCGATGAATATCTGAATCACATACACACATATTATTAATCAAGTAATTCGACTTATCCGGCATAACCATATAACTCTTACCAAATTCAACCAATCACACGAAAGAACAACCTAAGCGCTTACCTTTACTGAAGACTGATGAAAACTAACCTAAGTTGCTCCCACAATACTATCGACCCTTCCCTTCTTACGAGATCGACTACTACACAGTACCTAAGAACCCAAGTCGAATGGTTAAAAACAAAGAAGTTTGAAGTTAATCATAAATAGAAAACGACCAAAGGTCGATTTAACACAACTCAAAAGATGAGAAAGAAACCACTTACCCAAGATCAATTAGAATAGGCCATAGATTAAAATATCACACGCTCCATTCACAAAGTTCAAACACCCACACTGAAATATCTCCACATGAGAGGGAAGGAGTATTCGTCTACGTGAGAAAAACAGTGACGATTCAAGGAATAGGAGAAGTTGGACTCACAGATTCGACTGTTATGTCAAATTGATTTTGTCTAACTAGATAAGAAGGGACAAATTGAAGAATAGAATAGAGAAAAAGGAAATATGGATTCAGCAAGGATTCGACCAAGCAAGATAAGACGAAGAGAAAAGCCAATTGAAAAATAAGATTCGGCAATAGTTTGGATTGGTTTGAGGTTCGGAGAAAAGACGAAGTTATGCAAATGGCCTAGGAGATGTGGTAATTGGCTTAGGAGAAATAAGAAGAAACCAAATGGTGTTCGGCTAGCAGAGAACAAATGAAGAAAGAAGAATTAATAAAAAGAAGAAAGGAGGTGAAGTTTCGGCAGTTGGCACATTTTTTTTATTTTGGCAATAGAAGAAAATAAGGTAAAGTTTCGGCAACGTGAACCAACAACAACTGAGAAACAAAGTTGAGAAAAAGAAAATGACCCGAATGGAAGAACATACTAAGGTAAAAACAAATCGCTCAGGAAAAATGCTTCTGAAACAAAATCACCATAAAAGACCCTTACTAACACATACAAATTCGGCACTAAACCCCAAATGTTGAAACAAAATATGCATATCCCCTAATTACCCACACAAATTCGGCTACACTATCCCTCAAACCCAACTCCTTGAAAATCTCCACAATATTCTCCACATATTTTGTAACACCCATAACCCATATCCATCACCGAAATGGGTTACGAGGTATTACGAGACCACTATCAACATTTAAACATTTCAATTACAAAAGAACGAATTTCTTAAAACATATAATTAAGCTAATCCCTTTATTAATTATTTCATATCAAATAACAGACATAAACGATATCGTAAAAGTTCCAATGCTAAAGTATCAATTATCACATAATGACCATAACTATATTCGGCATTCATGTGTTTATACTAGAACAGATTGACCAAACATCATCATTCAATACATGTATATGCACATGAACGAGTAACTAAGTGTTAGACCAAATATGCACTATATAAAAAAAAATACTACTATTCATTTGGTAAATTTTCATTTGTTTAACCGAATGTATGCAAGCATATCACCATTTCAATTTCAATTTAATACCATCCTTCACAACCCGTATGTAATTGCACATGGAAGCATATAAATTTTACGGTGATCCGTATGTAAATCCAATATACATCCTACATAATTCAACATAAAACATATATCAAGTATTATACCTAATATGATCAAACCATTAAACCACAATTAAACCTAAACCATCTCAAGCATTCATAAACGTAGCCAAGTATTCATTCTTTAGATTATCACCGATTACACAAAAACTAATCTATCCATCGAGTGATCCAAAAACATAAACACCAAGCTTAGTATAATGACTAGCCATTTTCGCATGGCTTTAAAAACACATAGATAAATATAACTTTTTACATTGCCTAACCTATACATGCCATAAGCCTAGTTTAGAAGATCAAAATACCAAAATAGTAGATAGTGCAATGAGTCGTCTGATGATCCTTGAGCTTGTAGCTGGACTCAACGGTCTATAAAACAAAGAGACATAACATTCAAAGTAAGTTATCATAAACTTAGTAAGACTTAAACGATTTAAACCATTCAATTAACTAATTATCTAATTTCATATTTGCCGAAAAGTACCATTTACGTTCTACTTTAATTCAATTCAGCCATCTTGGCAGAATATGTAATTTTCTTGTATCCTCATACTCAATCAAATGTACCAACTCAATATAGGCTCCTATTCAATTAAAATACACCAATTCAAATTATACTAACCTTAAATCAAATATACCAAGTAATATATATATACTCCTTCCATTAAAGATATAAGTTCAATTTAACATTACAAAAACATATACTTATGCCATAGATGGCCGAACACTATGCTATGTAATCATATGTTCATACTATATCCTCTCGAATTTCAATCTTGTTCAATCTCATTCAAATTATATCTATCATTCGAATATATAGCACATACGATTAATCTCTTCACAAAACATATGCGTACCTTTTTTTTGAGTTAACAATAATTTAACTTATACGTGGCTTTTCACTCGTTTTAACTTTTTTTTAATAGCCCATCAATCCAGAGTCTTGAAATATCACACCAGTACATGGCCTGCTAGGTGTCAACCTAATTTAAATACAACGGTACAATACCTGCTAGGCTTTTAGCCTGAAATCTCACATCAGCACTAGGCCTGCCAGGTTTATAATTTGAATCATAACATCGGCACTATGCCTGCTAAGCTTTTAGCCCTAATTACTACAACCATTCACTTTATAGCTCATTGCTAATATTACGTACATTATGAGTCACATTCAACCACTTTAATATACATCAAATCTAACTGTTCCTTTCATTTAAAATACATTCAGCACTTTGTATCATCATGTCTATTTCAACTCAAACAATCTAGCCACATTCGGCTCAATTCATTCCTTCAAACACATATATAGCACATTGTATTATCATGTCTATTTCGAATTCAACACTCTAGTCACATTAGGCTCAAATCATTCATTCAAACACACATTCCGCACATTGTATTTATGTGTATATATATAATCAAACATTTTACTTTACTGTATTTATTTAAGCTCTAAGCATACAAAATTGGATTTAATCACTTAAGAACTTACCTCGATTAGCAATGTACGACCAGCTCGACTACTCAACTAGCTTTGACTTTCCCCGATCCAAGTTTGGTTCCTTTTGCTCTTGAGCTTGATTAAAACAAGTTGAATTTGCTTAATCACTTAGCCAACTTATTTTTTTCACGCACAAAAAGAATCACATAAACATATAATTTACACTATTGTTGTAACGCTCTAATTTTTGGGACTTTTCGAGATTTATGTGATTTTTGGGTAATTCTCGAATTTCTGTGTTTTGACTGAATAAATTTATGTTCTAGTACGTTAGTGGGCCTCTAAAAGGCCCAAGCTTAAGTTGAAACCTGGTAGATTTAATAGATTTTAGTTTTAAAGAGAAGGGGGTTCTGGTGAAGTAGGCTTTTAAGAATAAAATGGGCAAAATAAATCGCAAGGTAACCTGTGGCAGAGTGGCAAGGTAACGCCACTAGGGTGCTATTAAAGTGGCGTGTGGATGTTTAGGGGGGCCAAGGTTCAAGTCACAAGGTAAGTTAATTAGTGTATTTATTTTACTTTTTGTAAATAGGAAAGGTAGGTGTTAGAATGTAGGTAAAACTTTGTTAGGAGGATTTTGAACTGTTCAGGAGGTTGGATAAGGAGGGATAAGGGGAGGATATTTAGGAGCTGATTAAGGAGGGAAGTGTTGGCTGAATGATGGACTCTTGAAGAGCAAGGGTTGGTCGGCCAAGGGGTTTTAGTTAGGCAAATCGGCTAGGGGTTTGGGTATTTGTAATTTCGATAATAGGGGTGGTTTGTGCCGAATTCTCTTTTGATCTCCTTAAGGTTTTTATTTTGGCCTTCCTTTTGCTTAACCGAAATAGGGTTGGTACCTTAGGGATTATTCTTCTACTCTTTCTTTTTGCTAGAAGCCGAAATACAAGCTTCCACTTCTCCCTGTGCCGTTTTCTCTGCCAAAACTGATTACTTATTTCTCCTATTCTCTAATCTTTTCTTCTTTACTTCTTCTTCCAACCATATCCCTTACTGTTTCATCTCATTCCCTCTTACTTAGATAATCACAAAAGCCGAAAGCAAAGCCTTCCATTTTCGTTTTCCCTTTTTTGTTGAAACCTTTGGAACCAAATCCCGAAACCTTAATTACTCCTTACCGATTTCTTCTATAGCCGAAACTACCCTGCTCATATTTCTCTTCTTTCTTTTCTTCGTCAATCTCTCTCAAAACCAAGATAGCCAAATATCTTTTAGAGCTGAAATCTTCATACCTGTGGTGTCAAGCTGAATTTTGAATCACTTAACTCTTCTCTCGTGAGTGCAAATGGAACAATCGTAGATCGAGGTTAGGGTGATAGTAAGAACTCGTCTTGTCAAGGATAAGTGTCGGTAAGTATTTTGAAAGTTTGTTTTTCCTTTAGTTACCCATGTTTAAGATAAAAGATGAAATCCCTATTTACCAAGGGTGGCTATCATTTAGACTAAGGCCTTTTGACCTATTTCTTTTGGTTTTGTATGCGCTAGTGTGGACAAGGGGATGTCAGCAAAGGATTTTGAAGGCTAACGCGGTCGAGCATTTAGATCTAGTCCACATTTCGGCAAAAAGGTAAGAACTTTAGGGACTTAAGCAATGTTGGCCGATTGGGGTAAGGAGTTTAGTACGTATTTTAGTATTGTTATGTAGTCTGATGTATCAGTAACTTGACTGTAGGAAACTCGCGTGTGGATCTCGCTAACGTATCATTACAAATCAGGTGTGTAACCGACACCCACTCATAGACTAGGTCGGTAAAAGCTGAAAAGCTAAAAAGCTGGCATTTTGGAGAACTTGCGAGCGTGCGAGCGCTCGTGAGATGGACTGTGGGTTAACCTGGTAATTTCAAGCGGTAAGGTTGCAGAGTGCAAAATTCTTAGCACTTCGGTATATTTGGGCTTAATGGGCCGAAATCGGGTTAATGGACTAACGGGCCTAATCTAGTAAAAATACTCGGTAAGTGGTTCTGTTGAAATGTTAATGGTTGTAGTATGCGTGGAAACCCTAAAAATGGATAAATTTACTAAAATACCCCTAAGTATGAAAATTTACCATTATACCCTTAGGTGCAAAATGACCGTTATACCCCTAAGGTTAATTCTGTATGAAATGCATGATATTCTGTTTCTATATGTTATATGTCATGATATGTATATCTGATGCATGGGATATGGGTTATATTTATGGAAGAAGCGTTGTGGTGGCTCTACGACAAATATCTGTTTCTGGTGGCTATGCCGCAAATATCTATTCTGGTGGCTCTACCACAATATCTGTATCTGGTGACTCTGTAACATTATCTATTTTGGCAGCTCTGCTGCAAATTCTGTGGTGTGTAGCAGATGAGTGGGTCGAGTAGTCTCCCCACATGGTGTAAGGTTGGTATGGAGGTGTATATGGATGGATATGGATTGGGTATTCTGCATGCATGATATATCTGTTCTGTATCTATTATGGGCCTATGGGCTTCATTCTGAATTCTATATCGGGCTAAGGCCCAAATAAATCCAACCCTGAGGCTTGATCTGATTTGGGAATATGGTTGGGTTATTTTACACAGTGAGTTTTCCAAACTCACCCCCCTTATTTTCATCCATATAGGTAACCCCCAACCATAGTGGGCTTGGAGCTGTGAGGGATTCGGAGTGGCTACATATTCTGCAAGTTTGGTTTTCATCGCACGTTTTTTTTAATATTTCAATTATTCTATTTTATCATTTTGGGTTTTAAGTTGTAATAATGCCGCTTTTAATAGTTTTTGATTTTTACGTATTGGATATATTTACACTCGATTGAAACTGGTAGTTATAGGTTGCGTGGGTTTTTGAATCAAATTTAAAGAACGATTTCAAAGCACAACGAACGTAACAAATGGATAACCTGTAAGAGTAACAAACTGATTTTTCATTAAATAACTGTTTTACAAATATCACTTCAGTCACCATAAACTAGTACACAGATAGCCATAAATTCATGTGACATGTCAGATTTGGCCATAACGTACAGTCTGGGTTTAGGGTGTTACATTTAGTAGTATCAGACCCGATTGCAACAACTCAGTTGTGGAACGGTTTTAAAAGCGAAAGTTTTCTTAAAGTAAGGTTAAATAAAGATTCTCAAAAAATCGTTTTAAGAATTTATTTGCACAATTATTTTCAAGATTTTCTTTTTACAAAGGGATGTCTTCAAAAATTGAATTCAGTTTCTAAATTTGGTTTCTAAGAGGGTGGCACACCAAATCTCCGACCTAAGTCTGTAAGTTTTCTAAATTTTTCTGATTATTTTTGAAATTCTGTTATATGTCTGTACTAAAACCCTGTTTTGATACTCTAGTTAGGGTGAGACTGAAACTGTAGGAATTCTAATAAGTAGAATGAGATGGTAGCTAGGCTATGATTCTGCGAAAAAGAAACTCTGAATTACTGTCTGTTCATAAAACATCCGTAATAAACATTGAAATATTTAATTGATGCATAAAATTTGTAATCAGATAATATGATATGAGTACAAGAGTAACTCATGGAAGAGGCCGTGGGCGTGGCCGAGGTAGTACACGAGCTGGATCATTGTCTTCAGGACATGTGCCAGCAACTGATGCACCGGTACCACTAGCAACAGAGGTGGAGTCTCATGATCGAGGTGCCGGGGATGACACTCTATCTCAGGTAATGCTTCATATTCTAGAAACGGTTGCCAGGGTAAGCATGGGAAATAGAGTTTGAGGATCTATTTCTGAGTGACTCCGGGCTAATGGAGCGGAGATCTTAGGGGCGTATCTGGTGTAGCCCCGAATGTGGCTGAATATTGGTTAGAGTCCACAGAGCGAATTATGGATGGTTTGGACTATTTCGTGGAGCAAAAGCTAAAAGGAGCCATACCGTTGCTACGGGATGAGGCGTATCAGTGGTGGCTCACTATGAGAGATGGAACCTTAGCTGACAGGGTGACTTGGGAGCTGTTTAAGACGGCCTTCAAAGGAAAGTATGCTGGGGCTAGTTATGTGGACGCCCACAGGAAAGGATTTCTGAATTTGGTTCAAGGGAGTAAGACAGTTACTGAGTACGAGTTTGAGTTCCTGAGGCTTAGTTGATATGCCGTTGGGATAGTCGCTACAGAATATGAGCATAGCGTGTGCTTTGCGGATGGTCTTAGAGATGAACTTAGGGTGCCAATTGCTCCGCAGAGGGAGCGTGACTTTGCTGCTTTGGTGGAGAAGGCCAAGATAGCTAAGGAGGTAAAGCTAACTGAACGGTAGAATCGTGAGAATGATCAAAACCATTTTCAGAGAGATTTAAGACCTTCAGAGGTACCAATAGGAATGTTAAAAGAGCAAGAGTGGAAGAGCCAGTTCGAGCAGTTCCGATGAATGTTGTTAGACCGCAAGTTTGCGGGAGTTGTGGTAAGATACATTTGGGCTAGTGTCAGAGACGTTTTGGTGCTTGTTTTCGATGTGGATCTATGGAGCATAAAGTTAAAGACTGTCCTCAGGAACTAGATCAGGTTCAAATTGCGGACCAGAGAGTTGCCCAACCAGTGAGAGGTGGACCACAGTCGCCGAAAGGGCGTGGGCAAGGTACAGGCAGTAATGGAAATGGTCGAGGGTGAGGGGCACCTGGCAGGGGTGTCAAAAATGCTGAGGCTCATCAGTCAGCGTTGGCGTATGCAGCTCATCGCAGAGAGGAGGGTGATGCACCTGACGTCATAACTGGTACATTCTTTGATTTCTAGCATGCCGTACACTACTTTGATAGATATTGGGTCTACCCATTCATATGTTGCATGTGCCATATCTGGGTCGCTGGGTGTGCGCTCTGAGGAGACTGTGAGTGGGGTATCTATACTAAGTCCTTTGGGTCACTCGGTTAGGGTAGACAAACTGTATAGAGACGTGCCTTTAGAACTCAAGGTAAGATTTTCTCTGGAGACTTGATGGAACTACCGTTTGGAGAATTCGAGCTCATCTTGGGGATGCATTGCTTGTTAAACATAGGGCTACTCTGGATTGTGCTGCCAAGCAGATGGGGTTAAAGACCACGGGGGATGAGGAGGTTATGGTGATAGGAGAGCGAAAGGATTATCTGTCCAATGTAGTGTCAGCATTGAGGGCCGAAAAGTGGATTCGCAAGGGTTGTGAGGCTTATTTAGCATTTGCAAGTCAGTCGGAGACTGAGGGTCTGACGGTGGATGAGGTTAGAACCGTTAAGGAATTCCGAGATGTTTTTCCAGAGGAGCTTCTGGGTTTGCCTCCAAACCGAGAAGTCGAGGTTGGAATCGACTTGTTGCCTAGAACGGCGCCAGTGTCCATCGCACCATACCGGATGGCATCAAAGGAAATAGTGAAGTTGAAAGCACAGATTCAAGAGTTGTTAGATAGAGGCTTTATTAGGCCGAGTGTGTCTCCGTGGGGAGCACCAGTGTTGTTCGTAAAGAAGAAGGATGGGACGATACGGATGTGCATCAACTATTGGCAGTTGAACAAATTGACGATCAAGAATAAGTACCCTCTGCCAAGAATCAACGATCTGTTTGACTAGCTTAGAGGAGCTATGGTATTCTTCAAGATCAATCTTCAATCTGGATACCATCAGTTAAGGGTTAAGGAGGTGGATATTCACAAAACGGCGTTTAGAACTCAGTATGGTCACTATGAGTTCTTGGTTATGCCATTTGGGTTGACGAATACACCTGCAGCATTTATGGATCTGATGATTTGAGTATTCCAACCATACTTGGATCAATTCGTAGTCATTTTTATCGACAATATTCTGGTATATTCTAAAACTGAGGAGAAGCATGATGAGCATCTCTGTATTGTGCTGCAAGTGCTGAGGGAGAAGGAGCTTTATGTGAAATTCAGTAAGTGTGAATTCTGGTTGAGGGAGGTAACTTTCTTAGGACACGTCGTCTCTGTTGAGGGGATCAGGGTGGATCCTCGAAAAATTGAAGCGATTCTGGAATAGGAGCCACCGAGGTCGGTATCAGAAATACAGAGTTTTCTGGTTTGGTAGGGTACTATAGAAGGTTTGTGTAAGGATTTTCTGTAATGGTAGCACCTTTGACAAAGCTTATAAAGAAAGGAGCACCATTTGTTTGGACCGAGAAGTAGCAGGAAGCTTTTGAAAAGTTGAAGGAAGTTCTGACCAAGGCACCTGTATTGATCCAACCGAAGTCTGGAAAGGAATTTACCGTGTACAGTGACACATCACAGGTGGGTTTGGGTTGTGTGTTGATGCAAGAGGGTAAAGCGGTTGCTTATGCTTCACGGCAGCTCAAGCCTCACGAAGTGAACTATCCTACTCATGATCTTAAGTTGGAGCAGTAATCTTTGCACTCAGGATTTGGAGACACTACTTGTACAGAGAAAGGTGTATCATATACACGGACCATAAGAGTCTTAAGTACTTGCTGACTCAGAAGGAGCTGAACCTTAGGCAACGAAGATGGATAGAGTTGCTTAAGGATTATGACAGTTCGATTTAGTATCACCCAGGCAAAGTTAATGTAGTGGCTGATGCCCTAAGTCGTAAAGTTGTATCTGATTTGATAGCAATGTTTACTCGTCTGAGTCTGTATGATGATGGTAGTCTGTTAGTAGAATTGCAAGTAAGGCCAACCTGGGTTAATGAGATTAAAGAAAAGTAGTTAAAGGATGAGTCTCTAGTTTCTCGATTTCAACAGGTTAGGAGTGGAGAAACGTCTCAGTTTGGACTGAATGACCAAGGAGTTCTGTGTTTCTGAGGTAGGGTTTGCATTTCGAGGGATTTTGATTTGAGGCAATCGATCTTAAGGGAGGCTCATGGAGGACTTTGTGCTATGCATCCTGGAGGGAATAAAATGTATCGAGACTTAAGGGAATTGTATTGATGGCCTGGACTTAAACGAGAAGTAACTGAGTTTGTGGGGAAATGTCTAACCTGTCAGCAAGTGAAAGCTGAGCATCAACTACCTTCTGGACTGTTGCAGCCGGTGAAAATATCGCTTTGGAAGTGGGAGAGGGTAACCATGGACTTTGTAAGTGGACTACCCTTGACACCGATGAAAAAGGACTCAATTTGGGTAATTGTGGATAGGTTGACCAAATCTACCCATTTCATACCCGTCTACACTGATTACTCACTTTAGAAGTTAGCTAAGCTGTATGTGACAAAAATTGTGCGACTGCATGGAGTGCCAGCGTCGATTATTTTCGATCGGGATCCTAGGTTCACATCTCAGTTCTGGCAAAAGTTGCATGAGGCGTTATTCAGATATTAGAAGACATGTTTAGAGGATGTATTATTGACTTCCAAGGTAGTTGGGAGGATACTTACCATTGGCAGAGTTTGCTTACAACAACAACTATCAGGCAAGTATTCAAATGGCACCATATGAAGCGCTGTATGGGCGTAGGTGTTGTACCCCTAGTTGTTGGACTGAGTTGGGAGAACGACAGGTTCTTGGACCTGAGTTGGGAGCAAATACTAAAGATAAGGTTAGAATAATCAGAGACGGTTAAGAGAAGCATCAGATAGGTAGAAGTCGTATGCGGATTTGAAGCGTAAGGAGATTGAGTACTCAGTGGGTGATATGGTCTTCTTGAAGATTTCTCCTTGGAAGAAGATATTAAGATTTGGTAAGAAGGGCAAGTTGAGTCCGCAGTTCATTGGGCCTTATCAGGTTCTTAAGTGAGTAGGTTTAGTGGCTTATCAGTTGGAATTACCTCTAGCATTAGACAGGATTCACGATGTTTTTCACGTCTCCATGTTAAGGCGATATCGTTCTGACCCTACTCATGTCGTGCCGGTTGCAGAGATTAAAGTACAGCCTGATTTGACTTTTGAGGAAGATCTTGTACAGATTCTGAATCGAGATATTAAGGTTCTAAGAAGGAAGTCGGTTCCGTTAGTAAAGGTGCTTTGGCATAATCATGGCAGAGAATAAGCTACTTGGGAGCCAGAGGAGGCAATGCGTCAGCAATACCCTCAATTGTTTGGATCAGGTAAATTTCGAGGACGAAATTTCTTTAAGGAGGGTAGAGTTGTAACGCCCTGATTTTTGGGGCTTTTCAGAATTTATGTGATTTTTAGGTAATTCTTGAATTTCTATGTTCTGACTGTATAAATTTATGTTCTAGTACGTTAGTGGGCCTCTAGAAGGCCCAAGCTTAGGTTGAAACCCTGCGGATTTAATAGATTTTAGTTTTAAAGAGAATGGGGTTTTGGTGAAGTGGGCTTTTAAGAATAAAATGGGCAAAATAAATCGCAAGGTAACTTGTGGTGGAGTGGCAAGGTAACGCCACTAGGGTGCTATTAAAGTGGCGTGTGGATGTTTAGGGGGAGCCATGGTTCAAGTCACAAGGTCAGTTAATTAGTGTATTTATTTTACTTTTTGTGAATAGGAAAGGTAGGTGTTGGAACGTAGGTAGAACTCTGTTAGAAGGATTTTGAACTGTTCAGGAGGTTGGATAAGGAGGGATAAGGGGAGGAAATTTAGGAGCTAATCAAGGAGGTAAGTGTTGGCCGAATGGTGGGCTCTTGAAGAGCAAGGGTTGTTCGGCCAAGGGGGTTTTAGTTAGGTAAATTAGCTAGGGGTTTGGGTATTTGGAATTTCGGCAATAGGGGTGGTTTGTGCCGAATTCTCTTTTGATCTCCTTCGGGTTTTTGTTTTGGTCTTCCTTTTGCTTAGCCGAAATAGGGTTGGTACCTTAGGGATTGTTCTTTTACTCCTTCTTTTTGCTAGAAGCTGAAATACAAGCTTCTACTTCTCCCTGTGTTATTTTTTCTGCCAAAACTAATTACTTATTTCTCCTCTTCTCTAATCTTTTCTTCTCTACTTCTTCTTCCAACCATATCCTTTACTTTTTCATCTTATTCCCTCTCACTTTGATAATCACAAAAGCCGAAAGCAAAGCCTTTCATTGCCGATTTCTCTTTTTGCTGAAACCTTTGGAACCAAATCCCGAAACCTTGATTACTCCTTGCCGATTTCTTCTATAGCCGAAACTACCCTGCCCATATTTCTCTTCTTTCTTTTCTTTGTCAATCTCTCTTGAAACCAAGATAGCCAAATATCTTTTGGAGCTGAATACTTCATCTTTTCTTTTGGGAGCCGAAATCTTCATACCTGTGGTGTCAAGCCGAATCTTGGATCACTTAACTCTTCTCTCGTCAGTGCAAGTCGAATGATCGTAGATCGGGGTTAGGGTGATGGTAGGAACTCGTCTTGTCAAGGATAAGTGTCAGTAAGTATTTCGAAACTTTTTTTTTCCTTTAGTTACCCATGTTTAAGATAAAAGTCGAAATCCCTATTTACCAAGGGTGGCTATCGTTTGGACTAAGGCATTTTGGCCTCTTTCTTTTGGTTTTGTGTGCGCTAGTGTGGACAAGGGGACGTCAGCAAAGGATTTTGTAGGATCTAGTCCATATTTCAGCAGAAAGGTAAGAACTTTAGGGACTTAAGCAATGTTGGCCGATTTGGGTAAGGAGTTTAGTACGTATTTTAGTATTGTTATGTAGTCTGATGTATTAGTAACTTGACTATAGGCAACTCGCGTGTGGATCTCGCCAACGTATCATTACAAATCAGGTGTGTAACCGACACCCACTCATAGACTAGGTCAGCAAAAGCTGAAAAGCCAAAAAGCCGGCATTTTGGAGAACTTCCGAGCGTGCGAGTGCTCGTGAGATGGACTGTGGGTTAACTTGGCAATCTCAAGCGGTAAGGTTACAGAGTGCAAAATTCTGAGCACTTCGGTATATTTGGGCTTAATGGGCCGAAATCGGGTTAGTGGGCCAGCGGGCCTAATTCGATAAAAACGCTCGATAAGTGGTTCCGTTAAAACGTTAATGGCTGTAGTATGCATGAAACCCTAAAAATGGATAAAATTACTAAAATACCCCTAAGTATGAAAAATTACCATTATACCCCTAGGTGTAAAATGACCGTTATACCCTAGGGTTAATTCTGTATGAAATGCATGATATTCTGTTTCTGTATGTTATATGTCATGATATGTATATCTGATGCATGGGATATGAGTTATATTGATGGAGGAAGTGTTCTGGTGGCTCTGCCACAAATATCTGCTTCTGGTGGCTATGCCACAAATATCTGTTCTGGTGGCTCTACCACAATATCTGTATCTGGTGACTCTATCACATTACCTATTCTGGTAGCTCTGCTGCAAATTCTGTGGTGTGTAGCAGATGGGTGGGTCGAGTAGTCTCCCCATATGGTGTAAGGTTGGTACGGGGCTGTATATGGATGGATATGGGTTGGGTATTCTGCATGCATGATATATATGTTATGTATCTGTTATGGACCTATGGGCTTCATTCTGAATTCTATATCAGGCTAAGGCCCAAATAAATCTGACCATGAGGCTTGATCTGATTTGGGACTATGGTTGGGTTATTTTACATACTAAGTTTTCCAAACTCACCCGCCTTATTTTCATCCATGCAGGTAGCCCCCAACCATAGTGGACTTGGAGCTGTGAGGGATTCGGAGTGGCCACATATTTTGCAAGTTTGGTTTTCATCGCACGTTTTTTTAGTATTTCAATTATTCTATTTTATTATTTTGGGTTTTAAGTTGTAATAAGGTCGCTCTTAATAGTTATTTATTTTTACTTATTGGATATATTTACACTCGATTGAAACTGCTAGTTATAGGTTGCGCTGGTTTTTGAATCAAATTTAAAGAACGATTTCAAAACACAACGAACGTAAACAATTTGATGAAGCCGAATATGCCCCTTACAAAATACTCTTTAGCAATTTGATCCAAAAATTCATAAAATAAAAATCTATAAGAATTTACTCAAGTTATGATGAAGCCGAATATGCCCCTTTTTCATTTAAGTTCTCCTATATCATTTATTTAAAGATTTAACCACTAAAATCACTAATTTACAAATTAGCTCTATGTAAGCTCAAAATCATATAAAATTACAACATAAATGATATTAATCTAACACTTGCATTTTAATTTCTAAAATCTATCACAAATTCATCAACTTCCATCAATGGCCAAATATAAATTTATCAACCATCTCAAAAAATTACTACATGAGTTTCATAGGCAATCAAACAAGGATTTCAAATTCATCTAAATTTATTAAAACTAACATGAAATTTTACCTTGATTTTGCTTGTAACAGTGCCGAAATGCCCAAAGGATGTTTCTTCTTTGTTTTCTCCAATATACGGGTTAACAAAGATGAACCATTTGCATGGCTTTATTTTTGTTATAAAAGTTCATTTATTAATTTACTCATTTGTCCTTAATTTTAACATAATAAAGCTTTAATATTTCTATCCCTTACCGTCCATGCATTTTACTGATGGCATATTTGCCATTTAAAACCCTAACACTAAAAAGATATGGCAATTCCATATTTCTATATAAGCATGCAATAATTAAATTTGATGCAATTTAATCCCTTCATGGTAAACAAGCATTTAAACCTCAAAATTTAATTACGAAACTTTAGCACATAGTAGTACACACATTCAAGACACAGAAAATGATATTTAAACTTTCCACTGACTCGGATTCGTGGTCTCGAAACCACCGTTTCGATTAGGGCCAAATTCGGGCTGTCACATATTTCTCTCCTTAATCTCTTCCAACATCCCACTTCAAATTCAAACCAAGCTTTGATCAATTCAAATTCTTATCTCTTACCAAGTTAACAACCACCTTGAGAGTTTAATCTCCATTCCACCTCTTGCCACCCATATACAGCAAAAATGGTCACCTTTTACTTGTAAGGGGATTTGAACCCCCTTCCTTCCCTTGCTAATGACGCCATAGGCCACTCCACCACATGCCTTTTTGTGCCATGAAATCCAAATAACTTTACTTAAACCCTATGAGCTAACATCCATACTCCCCTAAGCCTAAAAATTAAAATTACCAAGGCTTAGCTTTAACCTAGGCCTTCTAAAGGCCTCCCAAACACACCCAAATCATCAATTCAACACACCCAACCATGCAATTACCAATTCATGCAAAATTTCAAAAGCCCTAAAATTTGAGGCGTTACATCTCATACCAAAAAATCTTTAAAATTTACAAATACAAATTTATCCTCTACGACCAAATACCAAAAATGAACCATAATCATTTCCTAGGTTAACATTATAGCAGAAGACATTTATTCAACAAAACATTCGTATCAACAAGTATATCTTATGCCTAATATATATACATATAGCTAACCATACTAACCAAATTTACTATATCAATCATTCATTCAACTTTGACCCACATACAAGCCATAACCGAATACTCACATCTATTATCCATAAATACCACGCATAAATCAAACCACAAATTCATATCATAATGTTTATGCCATTCATATATACAATTTATGCACACTTAACCAATACAATCCAAAACATTATAATCAATATACAATTGACTAAAATTCACCATTAAATCCATTACAAGCCAAATTATACAACCAATTATGATAGCGTACCAGTCTATTTGGAACAATCTAAAGTATCAATACTAGACATTAAGTAAATGTTTTTGTCGAGATAATTTGCAAAATACGAGCAAAAGCATTTAAACATAGAAATTAACTTCTAACAACAAACTCAGTTTTTGAATGACGCTTTGATGTGACACGCCAGATTTGGCCCTAACGTCCATGCTGGGTTTGGGGTGTTACATCCCCACACTTAAGCGTTTGCTTGCCCTCAAGCAAAATCCTTAACCCTTATTAAAATTAATCTTTCCCATTTTTTAATTCTCATCAATAATGTTTTGAAACAATTCACAAATAATCATACATTGACAATTCAACTGAAAGAGCACTAAAGATTCAAATAATTCAAGTTAAAAATTTTTAAAGCACGAAAACATTTGGTATTTCCCTTTATCTAAGTAATTGCCTTTAATTCAAAATTGCCAGGAATCGACATCATCACTAAAGAGTCATTCAAATCATTCAAAGTGTTTAAGGTTCAAGAATAAGCACTAAATAGTCAAACAAGAAAGGACATTAGCATAGACTTGCATGATAATAAAATCTCCACCACTATAAAATGATATGATACACAAATCAAATGGTCTTTAAGAGATTGTAGTGGGGCTTAAGTTAAGGGTGTTGAGAAAGGCTGAAAAAGTTGGTTAAAAATGAGATTGAATTTATAAATTACCAAACTAGAAAATTAAACAAATGTTGAATTAAGAACTATTCAAGAATAAGACAATGAGCTTCTTCTCAAAATATGAATTTAACTATTCAAGCTCAATCAATAAGACTAATTAATAATCAATTTTTTGTCGATTTGTTGTTTTGAACAATAAGAAATAATTCAACAAATCAAACAAAAGAGCATAGTTAGGCAACTAACCAAATCAAATATTGACAGAAAGGGAGTTAATAAAATGAGAAAAAGTCCTAATGAAAAATGAGTTACGAATTAACATTAATAGGAAAATCATGAAACAGTGTATTAGGCTCAATTGGGTTCACTAAGGGTTAATTATGAAGGTAAGTTTTTTATGGGATAAGTGGGTTAAAACCTAAGTGCCCTTATCATATCAGTATATCAAATCAAAGGTGTGGTCTCGACATGTATAATCAAAGCAAGTTCTAGAATAACAAATCAAATTGATGCACTCATAGCCAGTAATAAAATTAGCAAGAAAAAGGCATGCTCTAAACACTCAAAATCTCACAAGAAATCATGGTTTTTGATGTCAAACTTGCAAAATTAATACTTCAAGATAATATGTAACACCCTAATTTTCGGGATTTTTGTGGTTTTGGTGAAATCTTGAAATTTTGGCGCTTTGATTATTAAATTTATGTTTAAGTGTGTTAGTGGGCCTTTAGAAGGCCCAAGCCTAAGATAAAATCTGGCAAAAATATTAAATTTCGGATTTAAAGTGAGGGAGGCTTGGTTAAGTGGGCCTTTAAGAAAAAGTTAGTGAAATATGACACAAAGAGGGCCTTGGTAAAGTGGCAAGGTGGCGCCACTAAGCTCCTAAAAAAGTGGCGTGTGGACAAGAGTGCAAGGGCTAGTGTTCAAGTTGCAAGGTAAGCAAGTGATACTTTTATTTTTGTGCATGTGCTGGGCATGTGATGGAACTTAAGTAAAACTTTGCAAAAGAGAGTTTGAAGTGTTCAGGAGATTGAATTTGGTAGGATATGGCAGAGAGATTTTAGGAAATTTGAAAGGTTGACGGTCTTGGCTGATTGTAGGGGTGTAGGGAGAGAGCATAATCGGTTGGGGGGAAATAGGTATCAATTTTGGCATTGTTCTTTGTGTGCCGACTGGTTAAGGGTGGCCTTTCGGGATTGTTGGTCTTTCTTTTTGCCGAATTAGGTATGGTAAGGTTAGGGTTTCGTTGCTTTCATTCTTTTCTCCTCTTTTCTGTCCCAAAAGCCAAAACCTATTACCTAAGGGTTCATTGCCGATTTCTCCATCTAGCTGAATCTGCTATTCTGTTCTCCTCTCCTCTCTTTCTTTCTTTCATCTTTCTCTTCTTTAGTTTTCAAAAAGCTGAACCCTTGCCATCTTTCTTTTTCTTTTTGTCAAAGACCAAACCTACCAGTCTTCTTCATTCTTCTCAAGTTTCCAAGCCGATTGCCATAAAAGCCAAAATCCCGAAAAAGGTTATTGTGTACCGATTCCTTCTTGAGTACATACCCTTGCTCTTTTCTTCTCCTTCAACCAAGTTTCACACTTTCAAAACCCTAGTCTCTGTCGACATCACCACTTCAAACCCATAACTACGAACCACTCTCTTCTTCATCACATTAAACCGAAATCACCATAATCATATGGACTTGGTAGCTGAATCTTTAGATAGATAGATTCGTTCTCTGCTTACGTTTAAGAATTAGATCTACGTCAGATCTGGATTAAAGAAGGGTTGGAAACATTCTTGTGTAGTAGATCGTTGGTAAGTAGTCAAATCTTTCATGTTTATTCGTTATTCGGGATTTAAGAAAAGCCGAAAACCCCTATATGAATAGGGTGGCTATCGTATAAGGTTAAGGGCTTGTTGTTTTGTTGTTCTATTGTGAGTAAGGTGGATCAAAGGCTATTGATCAAGGAGCTTTGGAAGGCTAGGATCGTTTGGGAGAGTAGATTTAGATCTAGCCATCAGTTTTGACAAAGGTAAGGGATTTAAGGCTTTACTTATGGTTGGCCGAATATGGTAAGTGTGCTAGTTACTTATCACCGAATCATGGTTTAACGTTTAGGTGATCGATTGTAGGTTAATTCCATGAGAGATCTCGTCAGCATTCGTCGCAAAATAGGTGTGTAAACGAACACCCTTCTATAATCTAAATCGACAAAAGCCGAAAAGCCGAAATGCTAAAATCCTGACATCTTGTAGGCTAGCGAGCGTGCAAACACTCGTGGGTTGGTTGGAAGCGATAGATCTGTAATTGGAATCGGTAAAATGGGTAAGTGTGTGATTTCGTGCACTTCGGTAAGTTTGGGCATCGATGGGCTAAATTTGGGCCCAATGGGCTTACGGGCCCATTTGGGTGAAAAGTAGTGGTAAGAGGGTTCTAGAGACTCGTATGCTAAAACTGTTAAACTAGACATAAATTTTGGCTTAAGTAGCTAAATGACACTGTGGGGCCCATTAGGGGTTTTAGGGCCCAATAACTAAAAACTGCTAAAATAGGCTAAGTAAGCTACTGAGATGAAAGAAGGACTAGCAATAACTGAAATATGCATAAAACCCTAAAAATTGGTATAATTACTGAAATATCCCTTAAGGGTGAGAAATTACTATTTTACCTCTAGGGCTAAATTTGACTGAAATGCATGATTTACTGTTTCTGTTTACTATATGCCATATCATGATTATCTGTTGCATAGGGTTTGGGATTATTAATGGAGGAAGTGCAAGTGGCATTGCCACGATTACTGAAAGAGGCTTTGCCTCGTACTGTTTACTGACAGAGGCTTTGCCTCGTACTATTTACTAAAAGAGGCTTTGCCTCGTACTGATTATTGAAAAGGGCTTTGCCCATACTGTTTACTGAAAGAGGCTTTGCCTTGTATTATTGTCAGTGGCTTGGCCACCTTATCGGAGCAACGATGCTGTGACTGTGGAGTGTAGCGGTTGGGTGGGTCGAGTTGTTTCCCCACATGGAGTGTTTATGGTTGGTAAAGATGGAATGTAGCGGCTGGATTTAAGCTGGGTTTTGGGCATGCATGCATAATCACTGATCTGTTACTGTAATGAGCCTACGGGCAGTACTGTTGACTGAAAAAGGGCTAAGGCCCAGTTTACTGTATCTAAATAGGGCTTCGACCCAGTTACTACTGAGACTGGATAAGGCTTAGGCCCATTGGGCTTAAGCTGTTGTAGGCTCTAGATGGGCTTTCTTTACACACTGAGTATACGAACTCACCCCTTTCCTTCCATCCTTGCAGGTGAGCCCTAGATTGGTGGACTTGCAACTAGAAGGGGTTTAGAGTGGCCACGAAGACTGCATTTCTGGTTTAATCAAATTATTTATTTTATTACTTATTTCAATCGTTTTATTTTCAATTTGGGTTTATAATAAGGCCGCTCTAATTATTTTTACTTTGGGTTTTTAATTACTTATTCATACTACATCTTAATTATTTTGAATATGGCTGCGCGAGTTTTCTCAAAATTAAACAAACATTTTCAAAATCAATCACACGCATCAAACAAGTAACAAATGTTAAGTCTTATTATAGAAATACCCCTAGAATTTGGTAGTGGATAGGACGTTCACAATCTAATCGAGATTTTATCTTTAAACTCGAATAACGGTTTTTGCAAAGCTCACCTTAATCGTAGTATCTAGGAAACATGGTTAGTTGTAGGTGATGTGACACACCAGACTTGGCCGTAATGTTTAGGCTGGGTTTAGGGTGTTACATTTAGTGGTATCAGAGCTCGGTTGCAACAACATTTTCAAAAAATTGTAAATCACGGCCCAAGAAAGGTATTTTTGGAAATCAATTTTTTGCAAATTTAGGAAACCTTTTCAAACTCATTTTTTTCAAGATATACATGTTTTAAAGTTTGATTTAAAAAGGTTTAAGTTTTTTTTCGGGTTTCTGAAATCTGGTATTTGAAGAAGTGGCACACTGAATCCCCGGCACTGAGTCTGTAAGTATTTCTATTTATGATACTGTACTGCACTGAGATATCACTGTAGATAGAACTGAGACCCTATTTTGATATTATAGATAGGGTAGTACTAAAAACGGTAAGACTGAGACTGTAGGGAAATCAAACCCTAGAAGATTAAGACTGTAGCTAGGCTACTATTTCGCGAAAACAAACTCTGAAACTCATCTGTACATAAGATATTTGTAATAAATAACTGAAATATTAAACTAATGTCATAAAATTCATAAATTAGATAAACGTTATAGTACGAGGGCTACTCGTGGACGAGGCTGTGGAAGTGGCCGAGGCAGTGTTCAAGCTGGGTCACTCGGTTAGGGTAGATAAACTCTTCAGGGAGGTGCCTTTAGAGACTCAAGGTAGGATTTTCTCTGGAAACTTAATGGAGTTACCATTCTAGGAGTTCGATCTGATTTTGGGAATGGACTGGTTGACTAAGCATAAGGCGACTCTGGATTGCACGGCTAAGAGAATGGTGTTAAGGACCACTGAGGATGAGAAGATGATGGTTATTGGGGAGCGAATGGACTACTTGTCCAATGTTGTTTCGGCCTTGAGGGCTGAAAAAGTAATTCGCAAGGGTTGCGAGGCGTACTTGTCTTTTCTAAGTCAGACTGAGACTAAGACTTTGACTATGGAGATAGTGAGAACTGTTAAGGAGTTTTAAGACGTCTTTCCTGAGGAGCTTCCTAGATTACCTCCAAATTGAGAAGTTGAGTTTGGAATCGACTTGTTGCTTAGAACGGCTCTAGTGTCTATCGCACCTTATAGGATGGCACCGAATGAGTTAGTGGAATTGAAGGTGTAAATCCAAGAGTTGTTGGATAGAGGTTTCATTAGACTGAGTGTGTCTCCGTGGGGCACGCCAGTACTGTTCATGAAAAAAAAGGATGGGACGATGTGTATGTGCATTGATTATCGCCAGTTGAACAAACTGATGATAAAGAACAAGTATCCTCTGCCAAGAATTGATGATCTGTTTGACCAGCTTAGAAGAGCTTCAGTATTTTCCAAGATCGATCTTCGATCTGGATACCATCAATTAAGGGTAAAGGAAGTGGATATTTACAAAATAGCATTCAGAACTCGGTATGGTCATTACGAGTTTCTGGTTATGCCGTTTGGACTGACGAATGCACCACAGCTTTCATGGATCTGATGAATCGAGTATTCCAACCGTACTTGGATCGATTCGTAGTCATCTTTATCGATGATATTCTGGTAAATTCAAAAACTGAGAAGAAGCATGATGAGCATCTCTGTATTGTGCTGCAAGTGCTGAGAGAGAAGCAACTCTATGCAAAGTTCAGTAAGTGTGAATTTTGGTTGCAAGAAGTGACTTTTCTAGGCCATGTAGTCTGTACTGAAGGGATTAGAGTAGATCCTCAAAAAATTGAGGCAGTACTAGAATGGAAACCGCCAAGGACAGTATCAAAAATTTGGAGTTTTCTGGGTCTGGCAGGCTATTACAGAAGATTTGTAGAAGGATTCTCTCTGATTGCTGCACCGTTAAGGAAACTGTTGAGGAAGGGAGTAGTGTTTGTATGGACTGAGAAGCAATAAGAAGCTTTTAACAAGTTGAAAAAGGTGTTAACTGAGGCGCCAGTGTTGATCCAACCAGAGTCTGGGAAGGATTTTACTGTGTACAGTGATACGTCACATGTGGGTCTAGGCTGTGTGTACTGATGCAAGAGGGTAAAGTAGTCGCTTATGCTTCGCGATAGCTGAAGCCTCCCAAAGCGAATTACCCTATGCATGATCTAGAGTTGGCAGCAGTGATCTTTGCATTGAAAATCTGGAGACACTACCTATATGGAGAAAAGTGTATTATATACACAGATCATAAGAGTCTCAAGTATCTGTTGACTCAGAAGGAGTTGAATCTTAGGCAACGAAGGTTGATAGAGTTACTTAAGGATTACGATTGTTCGATTGAGTACCACCCAGGCAAGGCGAATGTGGTGGCTGATGTATTGAGCCGAAAGACTGTTGCTGAGCTGAGAACTATGCTTGCTCGCTTGAGTTTTTATGACAATGGAAGTCTGTTAGTGGAATTGCAAGTGAGACCAACTTAGACCGAGCAGATCAAAGAGAAGTAGTTGAAGGATGATTCGTTGGTTCCTCGATTTCAGTAAGCTGTGAATGGTGAGAATTCAGATTTTGGATTGAATACTGATGGAATACTGTGCTTTCATGGAAGAGTTTACATTACGAAGGACTCTAACTTGAGGCAGATGAGTCTGAAAGAGACTCATGGTGGACCTTGTGCCATGCATCCTAGAGGGAACAAGTTGTAATGAGATTTGAGGGAATTGTATTGGTGGCCTGGACTTAAGTGAGAGGTGACTGAATTTGTGGGGAAATGTCTAACATGCCAGTAATTAAAGGCTGAGCACCAACTGCCTTCTGGATTGTTGCAGCCAGTGAAGATTCCACTTTGGAAGTGGGAAAGAGTTACCATGGATTTCGTGAGTAGGCTACCCTTAACACCCTTCAAGAAAGACTCTGTGTGGGTGATTGTGGATAGGTTAACGAAATCTGCCTATTTCATACCTATCCGAACTGACTACTCACTGTAAAAGTTGGCCAAGCTGTATGTGGCGGAGATAGTGCGACTGCATGGGGTACCAATATCGATAATTTCTGATCGGGATCCTAGGTTTACATTTCGATTCTGGCAAAAGTTGCATGGGGCGTTGGGTAGACGACTGGACTTCAGCACTGCTTTTCACCCTTAGACGGATGGGCAGTCTGAGAGGGTTATTCAGGTTCTAGAGGACATGTTAAGGGGTTCTGTTATCGATTTTCGTGGTAGTTGGGTGGACTACTTGCCATTGGTGGAATTTGCATACAACAACAGTTATCAGGCGAGTACTCAGATGGCTCCATATGAGGCACTTTATGGGCAAAGGTGTCGTACACCGACGTGTTGGATAGAGTTGGGGGAACGACAAGTTCTTGGCCTAGAGTTAGTGGCAGATACTGAGAGCAAGGTTAAGTTGATTAGAGACCGGTTAAAGGAAGCATCTGATAGGTTGAAGTCGTATGCTGATCTAAAGCGTAAGGAACTTGAGTTCTCTGTAGAGGATATGGTATTTCTGAAGGTTTCGCCCTGGAAGAAGATCTTGAGGTTTGGCAAGAAAGGCAAACTGAGTCCGTGAAGTGGCGTATCAGTTTGAGCTACCATCGGAGTTGGATCGAATTCATGATGTCTTCCATGTGTCCATGCTAAGACGGTATCGATCGGATCCTTCACATGTTGTACTAGTGAAGAAGATTGAGGTAAAGACCGATTTGACCTTTGAAGAGGAGCCTGTGCAAATACTGGATCGCAAGATCAAAGTGCTGAGAAGGAAGTCAGTTCTGTTAGTGAAAGTGCTTTGGCACAACCATGGTAGAACAGAGGCTACTTGGGAGCCAGAAGAGGCGATGCAACAACAATACCCTCAACTGTTTGGATCAGGTAAATTTCGAGGTCAAAATTTCTTTAAGGGGTTAGAGTTGTAACGCCCTGATTTTTGAGATTTTTGTGGTTTTGGTGAAATCTTAAAATTTTGGTGCTTTGATTATTAAATTTATGTTTAAGTGTGTCAGTGGGCCTTTAGAAGGCCCAAGCCTAAGATAAAATCTAGCAAAAATATCAAATTTCAGATTTAAATTGAAGGGGACTTGGTTAAGTGGGCCTTTAAGAAAAAGTTAGTGAAATATGACACAAAGAGGCCCTTGGTAAAGTGGCAAGGTGGCACCACTAAGCTCCTAAAAAAGTGGCATGTGGACAGGGGTGCAAGGGCCAGTGTTCAAGTCGCAAGGTAAGCAAGTGACACTTTTATTTTTGTGCATGTGCTGGGTATGTGATGGAACTCATGTAAAACTCTGCAGAAGAGAGTTTGAAGTGTTTAGGAGATAGAATTTGGTAGGATAAGGCAGAGAGATTTTAGGAAATTTGAAAGGTTGAAGGTCTTGGCCAATTGTAGGGGTGTAGGGAGAGTGCATAATCGGCTGGGGGAAATAGGTATCAATTTCGGCATTGTTCTTTAAGTGCCGACTGGTTAAAGGTGGCCTTTCAGGATTGTTGGTATTTTTTTTTGCCAAATTAGGTATAGTAAGGTTAGGGTTTCGTTGCTTTCATTCCTTTCTCCTCTTTTCTATCCCAAAAGCCGAAACCTATTACCTAAGGGTTCATTGCCAATTTCTCCATCTAGCCGAATCTGCTCTTCTCTTCTCCTCTCCTCTCTTTCTTTCTTTCATCTTTCTCTTCTTTAGTTTTCAAAAAGTTGAACCCTTGTCATCTATCCTTTTCTTTTTGTCAAAAATTGAACCTACCATTCTTCTTCATTCTTCTCAAGTTTCCTAGCCGATTGCTATAAAAGCCAAAATCCCAAAAAAGGTTGTTGTGTGCCGATTCCTTCTTGAGTAAATACCCTTGCTCTTTTCTTCTCCTTTAGTCAAATTTCACACTTTCAAAACCCTAGTCTCTGTCATCATCACCACTTCAAACCCATAACTTTGAACCACTCTCTTCTTCATCACATCAAAACCAAAATCACCATAATCATAGGGACTTGGTAGCCGATTCTTTAGATAGTTAGATTCGTTCTTTGGTTACGTTCAAGAATTAGATCTACGTCAGATCTGGATTAAAGAAGGGTTGGAAACATTCTTGTGTAGTAGATCGTTGGTAAGTACTCAAATCTTTCATGTCTGTTCGTTATTCGAGATTTAAGAAAAGTCGAAAACCCCTATATGTATAGGGTAGCTGTTGTGTAAGGCTAAGGGCTTGTTGTTTTGTCATTCTATTGTGAGTAGGGTGGATCAAAGGCTGTTGATCAAGGAGCTTTGGAAGGCTAGGATCGTTTCGGAGAGTAGATTTAGATCTAGCCATCAGTTTCGACAAAGGTAAGGGATTTAGGGCTTTACTTATGGTTGGCCGAATATGGTAAGTGTGTTAGTTACTTATCATCAAATCATGGTTTAACGTTTAGGTGATCGATTGTAGGTTAGTTCCATAGGAGATCTCGTTAGCATTCGTCACACGATAGGTGTGTAAACGAACACCCTTCTATAGTCTAAATCGGCAAAAGTTGAAAAGCTAAAATGCTGAAATTTTGACATTTCGTTGGCTAGCGAGCGTGCGAACGCTCGTGGGTTGGTTGCAAGCGATAGATCTGTAATCGGAATCGGTAAAATGGGTAAGTGTGCGATTTCATGCATGTCGGTAAGTTTGGGCCTCGATGGGCTGAATTTAGGCCCAATGGGCTTACAGGCCCATTTGGGTGAAAAGTAGCGGCAAGAGGGTTCTAGAGACTCGTATGCTAAAAATGTTAAACTAGGCATAAATTCGGGCTTAAATGGGCTTAAGTAGCTGAATGACACTGTAGGGCACATTAGGGGTCTTAGGGCCCAATAAATAAAAACTGCTAAAATGGGCTAAGTAAGCTACTGAGATGAAAGATGGAGTAGCAATAATTGAAATATGCATAAAACCCTAAAAATTGGTATAATTATTGAAATACCCCTTAAGGGTGAGAAATTACTATTTTACCCCTAGGGCTAAATTTGACTGAAATGCATGATTTACTGTTCCTATTTACTATATGACATATCATGATTATCTGTTGCATGGGGTTTGGGATTATTGATGGAGGAAGTGCAAGTGGCATTGCCACGATTACTGAAAGAGGCTTTGCCTCGTACTGTTTACTGAAAGAGGCTTTGCCTTATACTATTTACTGAAAGAGGCTTTGCCTCGTACTGATTACTGAAAAGGGCTTTGCCCATACTGTTTACTGAAAGAGGCTTTGCCTCGTATTATTATCAGTGGCTTGGCCACCTTATCGGAGCAGCGATGCTGTGAATGTAGAGTGTAGCGATTGGGTGGGTCGAGTTGTTTCCCCACATGGAGTGTTTATGGTTGCTACGGGTGGAGTGTAGCGACTGGATTTAGGCTGGGTTTTGGGCATGCATGCATAATCACTGATCTGTTACTGTAATGGGCCTACGGGCCGTACTGTTGACTAAAAAAGGGCTAAGGTCCAGTTTACTGTATCTGAATAGGGCTTCGGCCCAGTTACTACTGAGACTAGACAGGGCTTAGGCCCATTGGGCTTGAGCTGTTTTAGGCTCTGGATGGGCTTTCTTTACACACTGAGTATCCAAACTCACCTCTTTCCGTCCATCCTTGCAGGTGAGCCCTAGATTGGTGGACTTAGAGCTGGAGGGGATTCAGAGTGGCCAAGAAGACTGCATTTCTGGTTTAAGCAAATTATTTATTTTATTACTTATTTCAATCATTTTATTTTTAATTTGGATTTGTAATAAGGCCGCTCTAATTATTTTTACTTTGGGTTTTTAATTACTTATTCATACTACATCTTAATTATTTTGAATATGGCTACGCGAGTTTTCTCAAAATGAAACAAACATTCTCAAAATCAATCACACGCATCAAACAAGTAACAAAGGTTAAGTCTTATTATAGAAATACCCTTAGAATTTGGTAGTGGATAGGACGTTCACGATCTAACCGGGATTTTATCTTTAAACTCTAATAACGTTTTTTGCGAAGCTCACCTTAATCGTAGTAACTAGGAAACATGGTTAGTTGTAGGTGATGTGACACACCGAACTTGGCCGTAACGTCTGAGCCGGGTTTGGGGTGTTACATAATACCTCAATTCAGGGAAACAACCTAAGATGTTTAATTCTAGAAATAAACTTATCATGCATGATTCTGTAATGTCTTAAAGTTTAAATCAACTAATGTACAAATATCTATAAATTAATCCAAAACATATCAACAAAAATCCCAAATCGATAAATATTCATTCTAATAGAAGTATGAGAAATTTACTTAAACACAAGAATAGTTCAGGGATTTTCTAATAGTCATATAAATAACCTCCGCACACTTAAGATGTACATTGTACTCAATGAAAAAACAAATATAATCATAGTATAACTAGAATATCATAACAGAGGGAGAAAACTGAAACTGCCCTGAATATTGGATGAGATCCCATGGATAGTGAAAAGTGGAATTATAGTGAAATCTAAATGTAGTGCATAATTCCAAGTAAACTAATTAGAAAATAAACACAAATAATAAATAAGATTAAGGGGTTATAACTACTAAAAAAATATAGTTCAATAGATAATAATTAAAAGAAGTACAATAAAATAAAAATAAAACAAAACAACTAAAAATAAACATAAACATAAACATAAAAAAATAAAAGTAAAGAGAAAACAAATAAAATCAATGATCCTCATCGTTAGAGGCATCAGTATCATTGGTGCATAGGAAGAGATATGGAGGTGTTGACAGATCTACTACAAAGTTGTATCAATATTATCGAACCTCTGAAAGCAGTGCTGCTCAAAGCGAGTGAATCGCTCGGAAAGGTTCTCTAAAGTAGCAGCAGAAGAAGCAGGATGGTGATTCAAAGGTGGATGATGAGGTGGATCCTTGTGATGGAAAGGGACAGCATCAGGGAAGTCCCCGGGCTCATGATTAATAGTCCTTGCGAGGACATCTGGCTTACGAGTGTAAGTGAGGGAAAACTATATCGGTGTGTTAAGGATACTGAACTGTCAAACGAGTCAAGTCACATAAGGGCCTAAATAGATAGGACCTTTCCTACTTCGCTCTGTCTGATGGTGAAAGGAAAAAACAATGAAGTAAGCTAAATAAAAAATACGCCCTGTGACCATGCTTTATAGAAAATATGCGTCGGTTGTATAGATGACTCTAGTGCTCTCTCTCTTTGACTGGTCAATGCGTGGGCCAAGATGGCATGAATATATCTCAAAGCCAGAGGAAGAGAAGTCGCCTTCGAGCGACTCGTATCATAAGGCGTTGTACTCATCATGAGGTCTAGACGGTAAAGAGATGGCAAGTAGTGTATGTGCTGGTATAATCAAAGAAAGTTCTTGGCACTCATGAACTCAGTAGGGTAAAGTCCCAATGTCGTTCTGAACTCTGGGGCACTCATATGTCGTGCCATACCACCGAGCCTAAAAGTGATGGTGCCCGGCTCATCATGCAACAAAATCACCTAGTAAACGATAAATGTGGAACAAAACTCAAAAGTCAGCTCCATGTATGTGGGCTTGATGATGATAAAGAACTGGTCCCACGGGGCTATAGCAATGATGGCATGAACATTATTAGCTAACTAGACCTACTCCAAAGTGGCCCAATTAATACATAGGCCTAAGCCGAGTGGCCTCAGTCGAAGAAGCTGATATAAGTCCTCCTAAGGACCTACTGCAAAATAGATGGTGAGCATCGATGGAAGTGCCTGAGGAGGAGGTCATGCCCAGAGTCTTCCACTTTTTTGAAGTGGGAACACGACTTTGGACTTACCTCTAGTGTTCGTCATGGTATCCTGAAAGATAGAATAATCCAATATTAGTAAAATAAGAATAGAAATATCACCAATTAAACATATAGATATAGAGAGGCCTACAAATAAATGTATAAATAAAAATACAACAATAACTATCCTAGCGTGATGAATATAAAATATATAAGTGGCCTAGATAGATAATTCATTCCTAAAATCATATGTACTAAAACCCAAGCATGCAAAAACTAGGTACTAAATTTATCAAATAGGCATACTAAAGCACGAAGAATAATACACGCATGGAACGAAAATAGATAGGATGAAACTAAAGCTAATATGAATGAAGATAATAAGAATAATAATATAAATTAATACAGAAAGAAACAATAGTAACATAAAAACAAAATTAAAAAAAAAAAAACCTAAACCTAATGGCAATGAAAACTAAACTCAGTAATAAAAAAAGAATAATAATAATAAAGTAACAACAAAAACAATAAAAATGACAATAATAATTAAAATAAAACTAAAAGTAATAGGACTAAGAACAAAAAAATGCCAGGAAGCATAAAAATAATATTGCAATAATAAGAATAAATAAAAGAAAATAAATAATTAAATGAAAGAAATACAAAGATTAAGACGGTGGTCAGTGGTCGGAGTTGAGGGGAGGCAGTTGGTGCTTATGAAGAAGGCGTAGTGTAAGGGAAAATAGAGGAGCTAGTCGGGGGTGTAGGGGTGCGACTGTGATGGGGAAGAGGAGATGGGCATGGGGGGTTGCAGTTTGAAGGAAGGGCAAGGGAAAAGGGATTGCTAGTCGCCGATGTGTAAGGGTATGGGGTTTGCGCGATGGAGTAGAGAGAAAGGGAAATTGATGAGATAGGGTGTGGGGGCATAGGTGGGGGTGTAGTGAGGTGGCTGATCCAGTGAGGGGGTGGTTCAATAGTGACGACACGGTTATAGAAAGGAGCTTGGCCGGATGGGCAAAGGGGGTTCGATGGCAACTATGGAGTTTAGGGTGGTAGAAAAACAAAGTAAAAAGAAAAGAAGGTTAGGGTTTGGGTTAAAAAGGTGACAAGGTTATGTGATGGCCCGTGTTGGGCAAGACGGCCGTGTCACACACCCATGTGGATCTTCCCTACCCGTGTGCAATAAAATTTCAATCCAGTCCTCACACAGCTATGTGCAAGGCCTTGTGTGTGTTCCTCCGCTCCCCCCACACCCGTGTGTGACCCTACAAGCCTATGTAGCTCAGTCGTATCTCACAAACGATCATGCCTTCTGCCCGTGTAACTCTCTGACCTTGAATAAAATTAAACAAATTATCTCCAAGGTTCACATGGCCTCAGACACGCCTTTCTGTCTCAGCTATATGGCACACACAGCTGTGTCTCTAGGACATGTGGACAATTTCAGGTCATGTAACCTTTTAATTTTTTAAAAATTAAGTCCCAGGACTCACACGGCTAAGAACACACTCGTGTGCGTCAAATTGCCATGCCGCTAGGCCGTGTAACTTACTGTCGATTACCCCATTGTACACACGGCCATGTTGCCAGGCCATGTAATGCACTATTGATTACCCCATTTCACACATGACCTGCGACACACCCATTTGTATAGGCCGTGTGGGTATTTTTTTAAGATTTTAAATTAGCATGCAATAGAATTAAAAGAATTAGCAAAAGTTAAATATTCGAGGTGCTTCCTGAGAAGTGCTCATTTAAAGTCTAAGCTCGACTTACCTTATGTATGGTTACGGTGGTTCTTGGAGTTGAAGCTGCTCTCTATCATTTCTAAAATCATCACCACTGTAAAATTTGAATCGATGTTTGTTTACCTTGAATATGCTAAATGCCGGATGTGTTACCTCTATCGTACTGTACGGGAAAATGATTTGTAGCATGAATGGACCTAACCATCTTGATTTTAGATTTTTAGGAAATAATTTGAGCTTTGAATTTTATGAAAGGACACGATCCCCAACTATGAATTATTTGGGCTTCTTCAAATGAGTGTCATGGCGTCGCTTTGTCACTTCTTTATATAATCTCGAGTTCTCGTAAGCATTAGCTCGCCACTCATCTAACTCAATTAGTTACATCAATCTCTTGGCCGTCTACCTTTACTAGCAGTGTGGCTTGATCAACACCTTGAAATTTCTCATCTCCCGCTCTCTCAAGGCAATCTCTAATAAAATGCTCTACAGAACCACACCTGAAACAAGCTGGGTTAGGTCCCCAACACTCACTGATATGTCGTCTACCACAGCTCTGACACTCAGGTCTATCAGTCCTTACGTTACCCACACTAGCTATCGATGTAGCCTGGGCTTTAGAACCCGTATATGCTTTACCCCGATCTCTGTGTGACTGTCCCGCTAAAACTATTGTCCGAGGCTTCATTTCCTTGGACCTCTTTGATTGAGATTGAAATGACTTACTAATCAGTCTCTTCCGGGTATCTCAAGCCTTCATGATTGCTTTTCTCTTTTCTTTACTTAGCCCCACGGCTTTGCATGCTCTGTCAACCAATACTACAAATTCTTTTAATTCCAGAATTCCCACCAGCACTTTGATATTCTCATTGAGCCCGTCCTCAAACCTTCTACACATGATCATCTCGGTAGAAACACACTCTGGTGCATATTTGCTGAGTCTAACAAACTCACGTTCATACTCAACTACTGTCATCTTACCTTGCTTTAACTGAAAGAACTCGTTTCTTTTTTTATCTACAAACCTCTAACTTATATGCTTTTTGCGAAACTCCTCCAAAAAGAAATCCCACGTCACTTTCTCCCTCAAGACCACAGATATTCATGTTTTCCACCAATGATAGGCTGAGTCCTATAGTAAGGATGTGGCACATTTTAAACTTTCTTCAGTTGTGCAAGACAATTCATCAAATACCCTCATGGAATTCTTGAGCCAAAACTCAGCCCTTTCTGGATCATCATCAACTTTAAGCTGAGTCCTGTGGGGCTACGGGAACCAGTTGTGGTATAGGCGGGGGAGGAGGGGGTTGAGCATTAGGGTTTGCTCTGTAACACCCCTAACACATATCCGTTGCCAAAAAGGGGCTACGAGGTATTACCAGATAAGACACAACTTTCATAAAATCATACACATACTTTTGCCCAAACTCTTAAACCAAACAAATATTAACATAAATAGAACTAAATTAATCACTTCACAAAACAAATTATAACATTTTAAAACCATATAATCAATTATGAAATTTATAATCAAATGATGTCAGATATAACATTTGTTCACTTAATAAGAATGCATATTAATAATAACGCAAAAAACTAAATTAAACATTCATCTGTGAATCTTACAAAGCATACGAATTCGAATATAAGTCATCTTTAACTAACTCCAACCAGCATATTAATCACCACATATGATATACCATTAATCATTAAAACATACACAAAACTACTATTCATATGGTTATTTTCTAATACCTTAACCAAAAAGTGTCCAAGCCCAACATAAAACATCATTCCCTTTGCATGAAACCAAAAACCATACACAAGACCAAAAACACTATTCATTTGGTCAATTTTATAAATGTTAACCAAAAACTCTCATGCTTTACACTTCAAAGATATTTTATTTACCCTTTGATTACCAAACCAAAATTCATCCATGTTGTGACAACCCAAACCCAGCCTAAACGTTATGGCCAAGTCTGGTGTGACACATCATCAACGGACTAACGACATTTCCTAGTTACTAAGTTTAGGATGAGTTTTGTAAAACCGTGCTTGTAATTTGGGAAGAATATCCAGGTTTAATTTATGCTTCTCCTATCCACTAACCATTTGCAATTTATCTTGTTCGTTGATTTGTTATTCATGTGTTACGAGTGCTTTGTTTTGAAAACATTGGTTACTTTTTTTAGAAAATCCGTCCAGCCTTGTTTAAATCATTTAACTCAATTTGTAAACATAAAGTAAAAATCCAAAGTTAAAAATAATTAAAGGGGCCTTATTACAAACCCAAAACCATAAATGAAGATAATTTAAAAATAATATGAAAGTAAGAACATAATAAAACCATCAAATGCAGTCCACGTGGCCACTCTGAATCCCTCCCAGCTCCAAGTTCACCAGTCTAGGGCCCATCTACACAGATAAGAGGAAAGGGGTGAGTTTGGAAACTCAGTGTGCAAAGAAAGCCCATCCAGAGCCCAAATCAGCTCAAGCCCTCTAGGCCTAAGCCCTATCCAGTCTCAGTAACAACTGGGCCGAAGCCCTATTCAGATACAGTAAACTGGGTCGTAGCCCTATTCAGATAGCAATACGGCCCATAGGCCCATTACAGTAACAAAACAGATATCTTGCATGAATGCACGCCCAAAGCCCATGCTATATCCATCTGCTACATAACACCTGTACCAGCCCAACACACCTGTGGGGAATAACTCGACCCACCCAACCCAACACACCACAGTCGTAGCATGGCTGCTCAAATAACGTGGCCAAGCCACTAACAGTATAACGAGGCAAAGCCCCTTTCAGTAATACGAGGCATAGCCCCTCTCAGTAATACGAGGCAAAGCCCCTTTCAGTAAACAGTACGAGGCATAGCCCCTTTCAGTAATCAGTACGAGGCAAAGCCTCTTCTAGTAATCGTGGCAAAGCCACTTGCACTTCCTCCATCAATAAACCCAGTCCCATGCAACAGATAATCATGTCATGGCATACAGTGAACAGAAACAGTAAAACATACATTTCAGTCAAATTTAGCCCTAGGGGTATAACAGTCATTTTGCACCTAGGGGTAAAATGGTAATTTCTCACCCTTAAAGGGTATTTCAGTAATTATACCAGTTTTTAGGGTTTTATGCACAATTCGGTTATTAACAGTCCAATTTTTCCATCTAAGTAATTTATCTAGCCCATTTTAGTAGTTTAAAGTTATTGGGCCCTAAAACCCCTAATGGGCCCTACAGTGTCTATTAGCTGTTTTAGCCTATTTAGCCCAAATTTTATGTCTGGTTTAATAGTTTTATCATACGAGTCACCAGAACCCACTTACCACTATTTTTCACCCAAATGGGATCGTAAGCCCATTGGGCCCATATTCAGCCCATAGAGGCCCAAATTTACCGAAGTGCACGAAATCGCGCACTCACCAACCTTACCAATTTCAGTTACAGATCTTACCGCTTCTGTTCAACCCACGAGCGCTCGCACGCTTGCAAGCCCACGAAATGCTGGAATTTTGGCATTTTGACTTTTCAACTTTTGCCGATTTAGACTACAAGAGGGTGTTCGTTTACACACCTGATTTGTGATTACTACAGCGAGATCTCCCACATGATTTTTCCTACAATCATTACAAACCACATGTCACTATAGATCTAACTGAATAACTTATACCACCCACATACCTATTCGGCCAACACCCTTCATGGCCCTCAAAAGCTTACCTTTGCTGACAACAGTGACTAGATCTAGACCTAGTCGTCCCAATAGCCCTAGCCTTTCATTGCTCCTTGATCTTCAGTCCACACTACACATAACAAATCGATGATAACCAACGTAATACTCACTTGCCACATTCGGCCAAAATAAGGCATTATCAATGACTTACCTTGTCGATCTTTAACTACTAGATCTAGATCTAGACCGCCTTGAAACCATTGTTCTTTCTAGCCTCCAAATAGATCTTGATCGCTAGCCTTCAATCTGCACTAACACATAATAAACCAAATGAAAATACTAATTTAAATCTTGACCAAAATCGATAGCCTCCCTAAAGCGTTTAGGGACTTTCAGCTTTTCTTGTCACAACTAATAGATATCCATATAGGAACATAAAAGATCAAACATATTCTTGTCACACATATAAAGTAACCGAATATAACCCATACATTGCATTTACATATTTGGCCGAATACCAGTCAATTCGATAGGCCTTCAATTAGCAAATTGTAACCCTACCTTGTAGGTATATCATTAATATCATGCTCGGAATAATTCAACGGCACTTAGCCTGCTAGGTTTTAACTCGATTTATTTCAATGGCAACTAGCCTACTAGGCTCGTAGCCTGAATATCACCCATAGTAGTTTCATCCACTTTATAGCATTGACTCATAACCCATTTCATAATGCATTCGGTCATCACAACATACAATATATTCAAAATACCATTCACATATGTTAATTCATAGCACATTCGGCTATCACACTTAGCCATTTCTAGATTCATGCTCATATTATTTACACTTGCTTCTTCGAAATACAATTGTCATTTATCATTCTCTATAAAACTCTTAACATATAATTCATTGCCATCCACAATTCAATCAAGCAAGCTAGCCACTTTCGGCTCATAGCGTTAACATTGCTATTCATTCGTATGCATATATATATAAATATTATCACATAAGCTTAACATTCAAATTTCTATATTCATTTAATCATTTAACACATAGAATCAACTTAGTCAATTAAGAACTTACTTATGCACATTATTCACATATGACATATTCAATATGTAATACCAATTGGCCATATATGCATGGCCACATTATATTCATTTCATTGACATATCATTTCTTTAAATCTTAAAGTCCCATAATCACAACATCTAACCGCCTCAATGTAATTCGTTGATTCGACTTAGTAGGATTAATTCAAAGCACTACATTCACATATCATTTCAATCATCTTTCTTTCATTTCATCTTCACACTTTGCATTCAATAGTTTATGCATAGCATTTGGCTCACATTTATTTCATACTTATCACACGATCTTAAAAGCACAGTTCACACTTACCAATATGATATGCTTGCCATTAGGCCATATAAGCATAATACAACACCTCATCATTTTATCTTTAAAGTTCGGCTAAATCCATAGATTACAAAGAATACCAATTCATGTAATATATCAAATTATAATAAAATGTTATTTACGTTTGATTACTTAAAACTTACCTTGACTGTCGTCGACTGATTACGGATATGCTATTCAACCAACTTTGATTTCCCTTTGTCCAAAATTTGCCCTCTATGCTCTTGAGCTAAGATAAATAAATTTAATCTTATTATCACCTAATTCTTCGACCGTAAATTCATAAGTATATGCATATATATATACGACCCTTATACTCATAATCTCATAGCAGAAATCATGCACATTAACACGCATTATCATCGAAAATGTCATTGTTTACTCAAGACGCAATTACTTTGATACATGACGATATATATATATAATCAAATTGAGGTACTCTTACTAAGATTACATTCGGCAATTGTCAATTCAAATACAATCTAAACATTATTACTTAACCTCATCATAAGGCTTTTATAAGTTGATCTAAATAGCCGTATGCCATGAAAAATCTTGAAACTACATCAATCTAACTTAATCATATATCACATATATACTTTCTTTTACTTAACTATTACCTAAATGCAACATTTCACACATATCAAAACATCCCCATAAAACAACCATTTAATCAACAAATGCATAATTCCCCATTCGGCACTAATACTATCACTATAGCTAATTACTGCTAAGATAAAACTTCTACTTCTTAACTTTCTATCCACAACCGTATACCCCTTTAACGCTTCCCAAAAACAGCACATTTATCATAAACACAAATGCATCTTTCAACTATTATAACAGTTCACATACAGCAGCTATATTCACATGAACATATTAGACAATTACCGTTTATCATCTAAACTTTACTTACACAACAATTCAGCACATATCCAACAACTCTCCTCCACGTACAAAAGCCATATATATAATTTAACAATTAAATACCCTTTTCTCAATCACTCTTACGGCAACATTCATATAATACTTTCAATTATACATTAACCTTTATAACACCAATTTGCCGATTACCACAAATCAATATAGCCACAAATATTAAATTTTACCAAGCTCAAATCATCAATTATAATTTCTCAATACTCAAAACATTTAAAACAACATCAAGGAAAACATAACATCCATGGTCGAATGTACCAAAAATCAACAAACTTAAGAATTTAGACATTCCCAACTCAATTCATTCCATTACCACATAATTCTATCTATTTAAAGTTTAATTTAACCATTAAGCATGAACTACCAATTTTTTTATCACCATTTTCAAAATTTTTTTTTTACAAGTTGTCGTATGCAACTATACCCAAATTTCATGAATTTTGAACCATGGGTTCATTACACAGCACATTTAGCAACTAAATTCCATAAACAATTTAGAAAATCACATTACATACATTTGATTCATGCAAGGACCATGGCCGAATGCTTCATATTCTTTTTATCTCTTTTCTTTGTTTATTTTCGGCTAAGTGAGGATGAAGAAAACATGTACTTTGTTTTTATCACCTTCCCTTTATTATAATATTTTCTTTACTTATAAAATAAAGCCTTTAACTAATAATAAATTAAAATGAAATAAGACAAAGTGCATATATTATAAAGATCATTATGGCCGCCACTAAGTTAAAAATGGGAGATTTGACATACAAATCCCCATTTTCCAACCCATGCAATATTTGGCCATTACAAATAGACATAGCACCTTTTCAAAGTTTCTTATATAAGTCTATTCAATTAATTCCACAACCAAATGACATAATTAAAGCATGAAAATTTCGCACATGCGATTTCACATATAATAGACATAAAGTATAGCATTTATTTATTTTTGTGACTCGGTTAGGTGGTCCCGAAACCACTTTCCGACTATGGTCAAATTAGGGCTATCACAGGATAACTTCACCGACGATCCCCGAGCATGTAACCACCTCCAAAATCTATAAAAAAAATTATAGAAACATATACACAAAGTAAGCTAACTTAGCTTAGTAAGCCTTAAGCAAAATAAACATATAAAGCACTATATTATCTAATACACTTAATAATTTCGAATAACTAATTCCACCAAAACATTTTATTCACATCCCAAATTTTCAATCACATACATATAAAACATATAACTTCACTAAGCAACTTCCTTTTGACTGAAATTGCAATTTTATCTTATTATTGTATTAACAATTTCATAGTCAATTTGTCTTATACATTCGAACTCACATGTGCAAATATAAACATAATTTCATTCCTTAAACTTTAACATTTCACTTATATACATCATTAAGACCGAATACCTATATTTGTCACTTTAACGTATATACCACAACAACTTTACTTATTCCTTCTCATCAAGCATCATGGAGCAACTCATCTCATTTCAAATAGATAAATAAATATCAAGTACCTGAACGTCTTAAATCATTTAATAAATTCAATTACCACATCATCGTAAAATCTCGAAAACTTAAAATTTTAATAATTCACCGGCAATAAGCCTGCTAGGTATAAACCTGAATTCACACCAGCATAAAGCCTGCCAGGCTCAAGGCCTGATTTTTACACCGGCAGTAAGCCTGCTAGCCGTAAAGCCCAATTTCTATACATCGGCATTAAGCCTGCTAGGCATAAAGCCCAATTATCAATGATACATAATCATCTCATACACAACTTCACTTATAAGAATTTCAAATGCCACATATTTTTCATACAAACCTTTCAATATCATAACTTAGTCCGAATAGATTCCAATATACTAATTCCAATTATATTACATTCGACCATCAACCATATTTATCATATTTTCCAAATTAATATTTAAAACTAATTTTCATTCAAAATAAAGATGTTTAATTGCTTATAGGCTTACCTCAGGTATCGATGAATGACGTAAACCGACTATTCGTCTATTTTTGTTTTTCCCTGATTCAAATCCGATTTTCTCCTTTCTTGATCTCGATTGATTTAAATTAAACTTACTTAATCAAATATTCAATCCAATTCACTCAAGAACACATAAATGGGCAAATTGTATTTTTCCCCATACATTTTACACATTTAGCAATTAAGTCCAAAATTCAGAAAACACAAAATAAACATAATTTTCTTACACTAAGCTATGGCCGAATATTCCCCTTGCCCCTATAGGTCCTTACAATTAATTAATTTTACAATTTAGTCCCTCTATTTACCATTTTTGTAATTAAGCCCTATTTACTTAATTTTCATGAAAATTTCCAATACAAAGTTAATAATCTAACACATATCTTAACTTTAACAACATCAAACAAAAATTTCACCAAAATATCAATAATGGGAGAACCCAAAATCATCATCAAAATAAAAATTAGAACATGGGCTTGAACATTTCATAGCAACGGTCTCAAAAACATAAAAATTATCAAAAATCGAAACCAAACTAACCTTGAATTTGGATCAACAATGGCCGAATACCTCAAAGTTTTTGTTTCTTTTATTTCTTACAACATTCTGCTATTTCCAAGAATGAATGCATGGCTTATTATTTTATTATGTTTTATTATAATAACATATTAATATTTCAATTACATTTGTAACCTTTATAAATTAATATGAAACTTTATATTGGTTGTCCTCAACCATCCATGCTATAATTAAAAGGCATAATTGCAACATAAATATTCCATATTATAAAGCCACTAACACTTCAGCCCTTGTGTTTTAAACTATCAAGTTTTCAATTTACGCGATTAAGTCCTTTTATTAAATTAAGCACACAAACAATCAAATTTTCAAACGAAACTTTCACACATGCAAATTCACATGTAATAAACACGTAAAATAATTATTTAAATATTTTTCTAACCCAGATTCGTGGTCCCGAAACCACCGTTCCAATTAGGGTCTAAATCGGGCTGTTACAACTCTCCCCTTAGGAATTTTCGTCCCGAAAAATCTTACAGCTGAATAGGTTCGGATAACGCTCTTTCATTGTATCCTCTAGCTCCCACGTTGTTTCCTCAACTTCATGTTTATGCCATAATACTTTAACCAACGGAATTTTCTTATTTCGTAGTTCTTTAATCTCGTGAGCCAGAATACAGATCGGTTCTTCCCCGTAAGTTAAATCTGACAGAATCTCAATTTCTGATGGACTAATCACATATGAGGGATCGGATCTATACCTTTGGAGCATTGAAACGTGAAATACATTATGAATCTTTTCTAATTCAGGTGGTAACATCAATCTACATGCAACCGGTCCAATTTGTTCAATAATCTCATACGGCCCAATAAATCTCGGACTCAATTTGCCTTTGCGACCAAATCAGAGTATTTTCTTCCATGACGAGACTTTTAGAAACACTTTGTCTCCAATCTGAAATTCTATATCTTTTTGTTTTAAGTCAGCATATGATTTCTGACGATCTGACGCCGTTTTCTAACTTTTACGAATTACTTTTACTTTCTATTTAGTCTCTTTAATCAAATCAACCCCGTGTATCTTATTCTCACTGAGCTCAGTCCAATATAAAGGTGGCCTCGTAAGGTGCCATTTTGATACTCAATTGAAAGCTATTATTGTACGCAAATTCATTTAAAGGCAAGTATCGATCCCACGTACCTTTAAACTCAAGAATGCAACATCTCAACATATCCTCGAGTATCTGAATGATTCGTTCGGACTGACCATCTATCTAGGGATGGAAAGCAGTGCTAAAATGCATTTTAGTACCTAGTGCATCTTACAGTTTCTTTCGAAACCCCGATGTAAACCTCGGATCTCTATCCGACACAATAGAAATAGGTACCCCATGTAATCTCACGATCTAAGAAACATATAGCTCAGCAAGTTTGTCAAGTGAATAATCAATATGGACCGAAATAAAGTGAGCTGATTTTGTTAATCTATCAACAATAACCCATATTGCATCTTTCTTGCTCAATGTCAACGGTAAACTGGATACAAAGTCCATTGTGACTCAGTCCCATATCCATTTAAGTATCATGATCAGTTAAAGTAATCCAGAAGGTACCTGATGCTCGGCTTTTACTTGCTGAGATATTAAACATTTTGAAACAAAGTCAGAAATGTCTCGTGTCATACCGTGCCACCAATAGTGCTATTTCAAATCGTTATACATTTTCGTGCAACCCAGGTGAACAGATAATCGACTATTATGAGCTTCATTTAGTATCATCCGTATCAACTCTGAATCTTTCGGAACACATAATCGATCTTTGAATCTTAAACAATCTTCAGTATCAACAAAGAAATTTGAATCGACATTCAAGTCACATTTGGCCCTTTTTGCAATTAAATCATCATCAGTTTTTTGAGATTCATAAATCTACTGAATAAATAACAATTTTGCTTTTAACTCAGCTAATATCACACCATCATCAGACATAGCTAAATTTGTGTTCGTTGCACGCAAAACAAATAGTGACTTTCAACTCAAAGCATCCGCAACAATATTAGCTTTCCCTGGATGATAATCAATCTCAAGTTCGTAATCTTTTAGTAACTCTAACCATCGTCACTGTCTCAAATTCAGATCTTTTTACATCATCAAGTATTTGAGGCTCTTGTGATTGAAATAAATGTGACATTTCTCACCAAACAAATAGTGACGACATATTTTCAAAGCAAACACAATAGTAGCTAATTCCAGATCATGTGTCGAATAGTTCTTTTCATGCGGCTTTAACTGTCTTGAAGCATAAGCTACAACTTTGCCTTCCTACATCAAAACACAGCCCAAACCATTCAATGATGCATCACTATAAATAATAAATTATTAACCTGACCCAGGCTGAACTAACACCGGAGCTTCGGACAAAAGGGATTTCAACTGACCAAAGCTTTTCTGACACTTTTCTGACCACTCAAACTTAACATCTGTCTGAAGTAGCCTCGTCATCAGGGTCGCAATTATAGAAAAACCTTTCACGAATCTTCTATAGTAACCAGCAAGTCCCAAAAAGCTCCGAACTTCAAAAACATTTTTCGATGGTTTCCAGTCAAGAATAGCCGAAATCTTACTCGGATCAACCCCAATACCCGCTGCTGATACAACATGCCGTAGAAAACTGACTTCACGTAATCAAAACTCACATTTACTAAATTTTGCATACAACTGTTTATCTCACAAAATCTGTAACACAAGTCTCAAATGCTCGGCATGCTCTATTTCATCACTTGAATAGATCAAAATGTCATCTATAAAAATAACCACAAATCGATCCAAATACTATCTGAAGATTCGATTCATCAAATCCATAAAAACAGCAGGCGCATTAGTGAGTTTGAAAGGCATAACCAGAAACTCATAATGTTCGTATCTCGTTCGAAAAGCAATTTTCACATCGGAGTCTCGAACTCAGAACTGATAATAAACCAATCTCAAGTCTATCTTTGAAAACACTGAACCCCCTTTTAACTGATCAAACAGGCCATCAATCCAAGGCAACAGATATTTATTCTTTATAGTCACTTTATTGAGCTGTCAGTAGTCGATGCACATTCTCATAGTCCCATCTTTCTTTTTGACAAATAGCACTGGCGCACCCGAGGGAGAAAAACTCTATCGCGAAACCCCTATCAGTCAACTCTTGCAACTGTGCTTTCAACTCTTTTAATTCAGTAGGTGCCATCCGATACGGAGCTATCAAAATTGGAGTCGTCCCTGCTACTAATTCAATAACAAACTCAACCTCTCTGATAGGAGGTAGACCCGGTAATTCTTCAGGAAACACGTCCGGATACTCGCACACAACTGGTACGGATTCAATATTCTTTGCAGTCACTTTACTATTAAGCACATAGGCAAAGTAAGCTTCACACCCTTTTCTTACATATTTCTGAGCCAATATCGAGGATATTACTACTGGTAAACCATTTAGATCATTATATTCAATCTGAATAATTTCGTTGTTCTGACATCTCAAATCAATGATCTTTCTTTTGTAATTCACAACCGCATCATCCAAAGTCAGCTAATCCATACCCAATATTATATCAAACTCGTCGAATGGTAACAACATCAAATCAGCTGGAAAAAACGAGTCTTGAACCATCAACGGTCAATTTTTACACACTTTATCAACCAAAACACACCGGCCCAAAGGATTTGACGCTCGAATCATAAACTCAGTAGATTCAATAGGTAGAGTCTTGCTCGATACTAATGTCTCACACACATGTAAATGAGTTGAACCAGGATCAATCAATGCAATAACACTAGTATCATAAAGAGTGAAAGTACAAGTAATAACATTTAAGGAAGAAGCCTCCTCACGAGCACGTATGGCATAAGCTCTGGCAGGTGCACGAGCCTCGGATTGAATTGTTGTATCTTTCGTCCCTCTCTGGCTACTGTTCACATTACTCGAATGCCTATGTGGTCTGCCTCGTGCTGACATATTATTTGGTCTCGCACTCTAAACAGGGTTTTGCTCAGCTAACATCGGGCAATCTCGGAGAAAATGATCCATCGATCGGCATTTAAAACAAGACCGATCATACAAACTACAATCTCCAAAATGCCATTTACCACAATGCTTGAACTCAACTCTATTCTATCGAACGTTGCCAACACTAGCAACAGAAATGGCTCGTGAACTCATAGGGGGTCGGTCTCAATCTCGTCTAGAAAAGCCCGTAATAGTCTTAGATCGATCAGAATCATCTCAGAACTTCTTCAATGAAGACTTGATAGTTTTACCCGAAGATCTTTTACGAAAATCTCTGGCTTCAACATCTGATTTTCTTTTCTCTTTCCCGAGTTCTTTGGCTTTACAAGCTCGCTCAACAAGTACCATGAATTCTTTGATTTCTAGTATGCCAACCAACAATTTGATATCTTCATTCAACCCATCTTCAAATATTTTACACATTATTGCTTCTATCGAAACACACTCTTGGGCATATCTACTGAGTCTCAAAAACTCCCGCTCATATTTAATAACTGTCATACAACCCTATTTAATCTCAAGAAATTCTTTACGTTTCTGATCAATGAATCGCTGACTGATATATTTCTTGCGAAGCTCAATCTGAAAGAATTCCCAAGTGACTCACTCTTTCGGCACAACTGAAACCAAAGTGTTCCACCAATGATAGGCAGAGTCACGTAACAAAGATATGGCACATTTCAAGCACTTATCAGGTGTACATGATAATTCTTTGAATACGTGGTTAGTGTTATCGAGCCAGAATTCAGCCCGCTCAGCATCATCATCAACTATGGCCCTGAACTCTTGAGTCCCGTATTTTCTAATTTTATCAATAGAGGGTTTTTTTTATCTCATCAGATCAATCGTTGAAGATGCCACAAGTGTCGAAAATGGATTATTCGGGGGTGGGGGTTGTTGAACAACTAGATTAGTTCAGATATATTGAGTAAACCATTCATTCATCATTTGGTAAAAGGCTTGTTTCGCCTCTCCCTCATGGCTACTCGAGGTCGGTTGAGAATCAACTGACGCTGTCCCTTGCACGGCAGCAGGTGCTATACTCTTAACATCATCAACTATGGCTCGATCGGGATCCATTTACTATACAAAAACACATTTAAACTGTCAGGAGTCACCACACTATCATAAATTTAAAATATGGCATGTATAGCTAAACTCACACACGCTACGTTAGTCCTAGAATCGACTAAACCATAGCTCTGATACCAATTAAAATGTAACACCCGTAACCCATATTCGTCGCCAGAAAAGGGCTACGAGGTATTACCAGATAAGACACAACTTTCATACAATCATACACATACTTTTGCCCAAACTCTTAAACTAAACAAATATTAACATAAATAAAACTAAATTAATCACTTTACAAAACAAAATATAACATTTTAAAACCATATAATCAATTATGAAATTTATAACCAAATGATGTCAAATATAACAGTTGTTCACTTAATAAGAACGCATATTAATAATAACACAAAAAACTAAATTAAACATTCATCTGTGAATCTTACAAAGCATAATAATTCGAATATAAGTCATCTCTAACTAACTCCAACCAGCATATTAATCACCACATATGATATACTATTAATCATTAAAACATACACAAAATAACTATTCATATGGTTATTTTCTAATACCTTAACCAAAAGTGTCCAAGCCCAGCATAAAACATGATTCACTTTGCATGAAACCAAAAACCATACACAAGACTAAAAACACTATTCATTTGGTCAATTTTATAAATGTTAACCAAAAACTCTCATGCTTTACACTTCAAAGATATTTTATTTACCCTTTTATTACCAAACCAAAATTCATCCATTTCACATTTCATAGCATTAAAATTTAATAAGGTTCTCTAATACAAAAATATATCTGATAACCTAACTATCAATTAAAAACATATCCAAATCTTGTTATTTTATTCTTATTAAAATTATCACATATATATATATCCAATCCTTTTCACATGCTTCGAATACAATTATCATTCATATTCAAAGGTATCAACTTTTAATACAATATGTTACTTTAATATCTTTTAATTTCATACCATAATCAAATATATATATTGACCCAAAACTCAAACATCACTCAAACATAACAACATTTAACCTATGTCTCATAGTCAAAAACATTAAACCACATATTTGCAACCAAGCACTTCAAGCATAATCGATTACTAAGTAAATATCATAGCCGAATATACCAACCACAACAAAAAATTACCAATCATATCGTTACTCAACCATGAGACCATACAATCAAATTCACCAACTATATTCAAGCATACCGCACTTTTAAGCATTTCATAATTTCATATAATTTACTTCACATATTAGCCATTTTCGCATGGCTATGTGCATATATTTATACATTTCCAAAATCAAACATAACCACAAGATAGTTTAGCCTATACATGCCATAAGTTTCAAGTTTAGCCTCTAAAGGTACCGATAATCAAACGATAGTATGGATGACTTCACCGACGATCCTCGAGCACGTAACCACCTCCAAAATCTATAAAAAAAAAATTATAGAAACATATACACAAAGTAAGCTAACTTAGCTTAATAAGCCTTAAGCAAAATAAACATATAAAGCACTATATTATCACATACACTTAATAATTTCGAATAACTAATTCCACTTATGCATTTTATTCGCATATAACCCCAAACTTTCAATCATATACATATAAAACATATAACTTCACTAAGCAACTTCCTTTTGACCGAAATTGCATATTTATCTTATTATTACATTATCAATTTAATAGTCAATTTCTCTTATACATTCGAACTCACATGTGCAAATATAAACATAACTTCATTCTTTAAACTTTAACATTTCACCTATATACATCATTAAGACCGAATACATATATTTGTCACTTTAACATATGTACCACAACAACTTTACTTATTCCTTCTTACCAAGCATCATGGAGCAATTAATCTCATTTCAAATAGATAAAAAAATATCACTTACCTGAATGTCTTAACTCCTTTAATAAATTCAATTACCACATAATAGTAAAATCTCGAAAGCTTAAACTTTTAATAATTCACCAGCAATAAGCCTGCTAGGTATAAACCTGAATTCACACCGGCATAAAGCTTACTAGGCTCAAGACCTGATTTTTATACACCGACAATAAGCCTGCTAGGCGTAAAGCTCGATTTCTATACACTAACATTAAGCCTGCTAGGCATAAAGCTCGATTATCAATGATACATAATCATCTCATATACAACTTCACTTATAAGAATTTCAAATGCCACATATTTTTCATACAAACCTTTCAATCATAACTTAGTCCAAATAGATTCCAATATACTAATTCCAATTATATTACATTCGGCCATCAACCACATTTATCATATATTCCAAATTAATATTTAAAACTAATTTTCATTCAAAATAAAGATGTTTAATTGCTTATAGGCTTACCTCGGGTATCGACGAACGACGTAAACTGACTATTCATCTATTTTTGTTTTTCCCTGATTCAAATTCGATTTTCTCCTTTCTTGATCTAGATTGATTTAAATTAAACTTTAATCAAATATTCAATCCAATTAACTTAAGAACACATAAATGGGCAAATTGCATTTTTTCCCCATACATTTTACACATTTAGCAATTAAGTCCAAAATTCACAAAACACAAAATAAACATAATTTGCTTACATTAAGCTATGATCGAATATTCCCATTGCCCTATAGGTCCTTACAATTAATTAATTTCACAATTTAGTCCCTGTATTTACCATTTTTGTAATTAAGCCCTATTTACTTAATTTTCATGATAATTTCCAGTACAAACTTAATAATCTGGCACATATCTTCATTTTAACAACATCAAACAAAAATTTCACGAAAATATCAATAATGGGAGAACAGAAAATCATCATCAAAATAAAAAATTAGAACATGGGCTTTGAACATTTCATAGCAACGATCTTAAAAACATAAAAATTATCAAAAACTAAAACCAAACTAACCTTGAATTTGGATCAACAATGGCCGATTTTGTTTCTTTTCTTTCTTACAACATTTGGCTATTTCCAAGAATGAATGCGTGGCTTATTATTTTATTATGTTTTATTATAATAACTTATTAATATTTCAATTACATTTTGTAACCTTTATAAATTAATCTGAAACTTTATATTGGTTGTCCTCAACCATCCATGCTATAATTAAAAGGCATAATTGCGACATAATACTCCAATTAAAAAGCCACTAACACTTCAGCCCTTCTGTTTTAAACTATCAAGTTTTCAATTTACGCGATTAAGTCCTTTTATTAAATTAAGCACACAATCAATCAAATTTTCAAATGAAACTTTCACACATGCAAATTCACATGTAATAATGTAACAGCCCATTTTAGACCCTAATCGGAACGAGTGGTTTTAGGACCACTTAACTGAGTCAAGATTGCTTTAATATGTTTTACAGCATGATAGATATATGGTGTGAAAGTTTCGTATAGAAATTTTATAGTTTGATAGATTAATTCGGTAAAAAGGATTAAATCGCATAAAGTGATAAATAGGAGTTCTATTTCATAAATGACTTATTTGATCATGGCTTTTAAAATGGGAGTCCTTAAATGGTTATTTTACCAATTTAATTGTTAGTGGACACTTATGTCCATATTAGTATGATTTATTAAATGATTTTATTAAAAGTTAAAATGGTCATTTGGTTTTATAATATGTTTTTAACAAAATCAAACATGAAAGTGCTTTATTTCATTTGTTCTTCCACCGATTACAAACAAAATAAAAGGGGTTCGGAAAGCTTTTTCATTTGGCAAGTTTAATTCATCAATTGATGTATGTTTTGACTTTGATTTTTAATGATTTTTATGTTTTTGTAATCGTTGCTTTGTATACTAGCTGACCCATACCTCAATTTCTGAAATTTGGTTTTGTTTTTGAAAATGCCATTGTTGAACATATGTTATTTTGATGAATAATGGTGAATTATTGAAGGTTATTTAGAAATATACAAGTTTTATAAAGAAATTTTTGATGAAAATGAGTTTTAAAGGTAATACCAAAATTATGCCCGGGCCTTTAACCAAATAAACAAGAACAAAAAAATAAATAAAAATTATTTTTAAATAGTCCAATTTACAATGTATAGGCCCAAAATTATATATCTGTGGCCCATTGATACAAACCACTAAACCATAGGCCCATGTACCAGCTGACCCAGTCCTAAATCTACCCAGACCCAACAAACGAAGGCCCAAAAGGCCCAAATGCTTAAGTCCTTCAGCTAGGGTTTGAAACCCTAGCTCTCTGATCGCGCCGCAGCCAACAGCACTCCAAGCGTCACGCCCCCACCAGTGTCGTAACCCTAGCCTCGAATCACCAGCCTTCGGTCACGTCGCGATCAATGGGCAAAACAGCAGGGGTCTCTCGCACCAGATTGTCGTCAGATTCCTCGTACGCGCCTGCAAACAAAAGGAAACAACAGAGAAGCAAATATGGCAGTAAATCAGAGAGAAATACTTACCTAATCTAAAACAGTGGCTATATAAGCCCGAATCTAACATCACTACAACCCACGGATACTAAAGCAGTAATAAAAAAACAAATCCAGATTCGTTGAAAGTTGATATTTTGTTTTTTATTTTATTTCTGTTTCGACTCAAATACATGCAAAATAGTACATATTTTGAATAAATATTACTAGAAATGAAAAGGGAAAAGAAAATACCTAAAAAGGCAAAGCTTTTCAGCTTCCAGTCGCCGTATACGACGGGACCGACAGCGGCGCGTAGGCGCGTGGAGCCATGTACGGCGGAGCTCGGTGATGAGCTGGGATGGCCACTGGCCGGAGCTCAGAGAGCTTTTTGGGTTTTCTTTTTGTTTTTTTTTTTTTTCTGAAAGCTTAAGAATGATTTTAAAGGCTTATTTTGTACTTATATAATGATATTAAAACGACGCCATTTTTGGTTTATACTAATAACCCTAAAATGACGTCGTTTCAAGGCGTAAGGATCTGCGTGTTAACCCGTAACCCAGGGAGGATCCGCGTGTTTTCGATAAATGGGCTAATTGCCCAATTGGTCTTTCCATGTTTTCTGAATTAGCAATTTCATTTTATTTTTTTAAATTTGGCCCTAATATTTTATTTTGGTTTCAATTAAGTCCTTACTGTCCCTATTAAAGCCTATTTCAGAAACGACGTCATTTTTGGGATTAGGGCAAATTGCCCAGTGAGTCCCTCCAATTTCAGCGCGTGTTTTTATTAAGCCCGAATCGTTTTTTTATTTTTAAAATTAGCCCTTTAGTTTTGTCCTTTTTTTTATTTTAATCCTTTTCTTATATTCTTAAATTAATTTATTTTAAATATTATATATTATTTATGTATACATATAAAAATTTATTTATTTATATATTATTTTTATTATTTCCAAGTATATTTATATATTATATTATTTACTAATATACATTATTTTATATTTTTATATGTTATATATATTATATTATCTTATGTTTTAATATACATTATATATTATATTATTTTATTTTATATTATATTTTATCATATATTTATATCTTATTACATAGTACTATGTATAATTTTAAAAATTTGTAAATTATTATTAAATATTATGTTTTTTATAAGTTTTATTAAGTATTTAAAATTTATTTATTTTATTTTTATATTACTATATTATCTTTAATTCTTTATTATACATTAATTTTTGTTATATTATATGTATTATATTATTTTATATTTTATAATTATACTATTATTTTTATTGTTATATTATAACGTATAAATTTTTTTATAAAATATGATATTTTTATATATTATTATTAAATATTTAACATAATTACAATATTATTACTAAAATTATTTTCCTATTTAATATATTATTCCTAAAGTACATATTAAGTTATAGTATTATAGAGTTTTTTTTTTACACTAAACCAACTTTTAAAACTTTTTCTTTGTTATTTTTATTTTGTTTTAAGTATTCTTTCTTTTTGACTTATTTTTATTTAAAATTTGTTAATTTATTTTTTTGTGCTAATTGTATCTTAAAATTTTATGCATGGAAATTGATTATTTATGTTTGTATTTTAAGTTATATTTGCATGTAACATTATTGTATATGTATTACGTAAATTATATTTTGCATCCGTCGTTTTTTATGATATATTTTGCATTAATTGTCAATATATGGACATTTTTATTATTATGACCCTATCTGCATGAAGTGATAATGTATGTTGTAATTCATGTCGTTATTTATCATTTATTATTATATTTATGTGAAATGTTAATTTATGTATGGTTTATATCATTATGAATATCTTGTAGCATATCAAATGCATCCTTATTTAAAAAAAAATCTACATTTTATTTTAAACCTAAAAAGAGTTTTAAAAAAGAGGCAATGTTTTTTGTATTTAGAAATTCAGGAAGTAGTACCCTAACATGCTGGCTTGCAACTTTCCGTTTGCCTAAATGCCTAAAGTATCCTTCCAAATAATATTTATTAAATTACGAGGTGATTTCAGTTACAAAAGTTTGGGAATATCATGTCCTATCATGCTGGATGTGATATACGTGTCCTTTTGGAACGAAGGATTCTCGGTTTTTTAAACTCAAATTATTCTAATTTTAAAGGGATCTTATTTAAAATTATTTCGAACTTTGACATTAAGATAGAAAAATAATTTAATTTGGTACCAATTTTGGGCGTTGTGAGGGTGCTAACCCTTCCTCACACGTAACCGACTCCCGAACCTTTTTTTTTCAACTTTTCGTAGACCAAAATGTTTTTATAAGGTGATCCAATCACACCTAAAAAGATTGGTGGCGACTCCCTTTTTCATTTTTTAAAGTCGACCCCATTTTTACAAACCCGTTCAAAAATGGTTTCGACAGCTTGGCGACTCCACTGGGGACTAATAAGATAGTCAAGCCGAAAATTAAATTATTTTTGTCTTAATGTAAAAAATTGGGAAGGATTTTAAAATACGATCTCTTACATGTGTTTGGTGCATATGTTTGTTATTTTATTCGCACACATTGCATTTGCATGACCGTTGTGGTCACACCTTTAAGTGGGAGTGAGAAGCTACGCTTTCGTGAGGTTTTCACCTCCGCATGGGCTAGTGGATTGCTTCCGGGATACATCCGCACCTATGGCTTTGTGAGATTTTCATCTCCGCATGGTCATAGGGAAATGTGTCCCCCTAAACCGAACTTGGTCCATATGAGCCTATAATGGGCGAGGATCGAGGAATCTGCTGGTTTAGGTACCTTTACTTTAGAACCGAGCCACATATAGTAAGCTTTAAGTGCTCGCCTTAGGTAGTACGGTGATGAGTACCTACCTTTAAGTGCTTGTTTATTATTTTTATACATGACACTGACTTTTTTTTTTATCATTGCATATCATTCATCATTAGAAGGTGTCGATTCAAGGTTCAATTTTTGAGTTAGAAAGTTTTGTAATGGGGAACGAATATCTTAATAAAGTGGAGGACAACTCTTTCGTCTGTGCATGGTCAGAAAAAACCCAGTTAGAGAAAGGAGATAGTGTCGTCGAGGGGTATGCATCGAAATTGTGGGACTTTACTCACATCAATTCAACTCAGAATGACTTCCGGGAGATGAAGGACATTTGGGCCCAATGGGATGACGATGTTAGGAAGCTTTTCCTACAGTCTTATGGGGATCTTCCTTATCTACTAAACATCAAGGTAGATAAGCACCTATTTCAAGCTATGGTAAAATTTTGGAACCTTGCTTATAGTTGCTTTACGTTTGGATAGATAGATTTAGTGCCTACTCTAGAGGAGTATACAACCTTGCTTCGCTGTTCCAGGATTCAAGGTAACAAGGCTTATGTTAGGTCTGCTAGTCTTCCAACTTTCGTGAGGAAGTTAGTGATGATCACAGGGATGAGTGAGCAGTGGGCTGTAGCTCGGGTTCGGCAAAAAGGTGATAGTAAGTGCATTCCATGGGCTAGTTTGAGGGATTTGATATTAACGCACCCTGATGTGAAGAAAAAGGTCGATGTTTTGGCCTTAAGTATTTACGGCTTGGTGATTTTTCCAAAGGCGATAGGGCACATAGATGAGGTAGTCACAGATATGTTTGATCGAATTGGTAAGCAGAATACACCAGTGCCAGCAATCCTAGCTGAGACGTTTTAGTCTTTGAGTGCATGTCAAAGAGCCGGAGAGGGCAGATTCATTGGTTGTGCATAGCTGTTGTTAGTCTAGTTTTACAGTCACTTTCGGAAGCTTGATAAGGTTCCTTGCCGAGTGTTCTTTAAGGGATATTCTCCTTTAAAGGAGGCGGCAACTACACCAAGGAGAGACGACATTACCGAGGAAAGGTGGATGGATATTCTTCAGAATCTTCGAGATGAGGATGTTATGTGGACGGCACCTTGGATGACTCCTAATGAAGTCCTTTATCACTGCGGTAGCTTTGATTAGGTTCCTTTTCCTGGGATTTGGAGAGTCGTTGGATATGCACCATTGCTCGCCTTAAGACAATACCAAGCAGGATAGTTCATACCAATAACACATGGGTTGGCTCAGAGTGATTTTTCATATAAGGGGGATCACTATAAGAAGAGGATGCGAGAAATTTCTGAAGCTTGGAAGAAACCATGCTGCGTAAAGATTTTGACTGAAGGCTCGACGTCGACCCTTGAGTACAAAGGTTGGTTCAGCAAGAGAGTTAATGATAATGTCCCTAGGCCGATTTTAAGGGTTGCTCGCTCAATAGAGGAAAGATTCCGAGTGGTTCCTTCAGAATTGGAGAACATGAAACAAGAATTTGATAGGAAGAATTTAGAGCTTGGGAAGAAGATCGAGAAACTCAAGGAGGAGAAGATGTATTTGAGTCTAGACGTTGATGTTCAAAAGATTGAGGTCGAAAAAGTTAGAAAGGAAAAGAGAAAGGTCAAAGAAAACCGAGATGATCTGAAAGAGAACTATAAGAAGGCACAGTTATTATTAAAGAGAGCCGGATTAGGAAAATCTTTAGAACGGTGGCAGCAAGAGGTCCAAGAAGAAAAAGCTAAAATTGAGTATTGGTAGAGGAAGTTTCGAAAAATGCAAGCACAGAATCAGACCCTAAAGGAGGAGAATCAAGAGCTAAAAACCAAAGTAGCTAAACTTGGACGGTCTCTTTATTATTACCGAAGTCATAACACTGCAGTCGAGTTAAAGACAAGCTTAAGCAGGATTGAGGAATTGAACGACAAGGTCGAGGGGTTAGAGGCAGCTTTGCATAGTTGTGAGCTCCGAATCGAGCAGCTTGAGGCACGAGAAGGAAATTGGAAGGGAGAGCTTCATCATTCGCAAGAGCAAGTCAGAGATAGAGATCACCTCATGGGAGAGGCTATAGTTCAGATTCAAGAGGTCGCTGATCACCTGCAAGAATTGGCAGTGCAAGCTAATGTATTAAGTATAAAATATGAGTTAGTATCAGACAGAGGTCAAGAGTTAGCTTCGTTATTAGATAGGGTTAAGATTCTAGGCCTACGAGTGAAAGCGTATTTGTAATTCATTTTATGAAAGATTTTTTGTTCCTTAAATAATGTTTTCTAAAATGAAACTGAATCGGAATCGATATCTTTTGCATTCATGCATTTGCATCTCATCGCATCATAAGCATTCAAAGTTATAGGAGGACTCTAATTAGTTAAAATTATTACAGAAAGAGAGAGAGTGTGAGAGAAAGGTTAACCTGGAACCTACACATCCTTACAGTACCCGCACTAAAACCAAGAACATGGATCAGAGATTTAAACAACTTTAGAAGGATATGCAAGACCAATTGCAGGAGCAGTTGGCAAAAATGCAAAATGAAATGAAAGAACAGATGATGGAAGCACAACAAAACATGATGGCCCAGATGACCCACCTGCTAAGGGCGACGGATAAGGGGAAGGCTCCCGTGACTCACACTAGCGAGGATAATGAGGACTATCCTCCAGACTTTACCCCACCTCACAACCAAGCACAAACTGAGGCACCCCCTAGGAAGCCATCTGTCACTATAAGACCTCAACATGGGCCGGTCGATGCTGGAATCCCAATGAACTTTCCAACTAGCTCGGGATTTAATTTGGTCGATAACTCTGCTAATCCTATTACTCCTGACCTTGATGTAGTTGAGAAAGAGAGAATGGTAATAGAATCCTCAAAACAGCTGGAGGATCGTTGCAAATGGTTGGTAGAAAAGTTCAGAGTTTTGGAAGGTGCTGGTAGTCATCATGTGATTGATGCTAAGGATTTGAGTTTGGTTCCGGATTTGGTGCTTCCCTATAAATTTAAAATGCCGGAGTTTGAGAAGTATAATGGGACTACTTGTCTGGAGGCCTATATCACTATGTCTTGTAGAAGAATGACAGGCTATGTAAACAATGATCAACTATTGATCCATTATTTTCAAGATAGTTTGGTCGGGGCAGTAGCTAAATGGTACAATCAGTTGAGCCATGCCAGAATCAGTTCATAGAGAGATCTTGCGCAGGCCTTCATGCAACAATATAATCATGTGACTAACATGACTCCTGACAGGATCATGCTACAAAACATGGAGAAGAAGCCTAATGAGAGCTTTAGACAGTATGCCCAAAGATGGAGGGAGGTGGCCATACAAGTTCAACCACCGCTTTTGGAAAAAGAGACTACTATGTTGTTTATTAACACCCTGAAGGCTCCATTCATTACTCATATGATTGGAAGCACCACCAAAAGTTTTGCTGATATTGTTATGGCGAGAGAAATGATTGAGAACGCCATAAGAGGTGGCAAGACAAAGAGAGAGCCTGTCAAGAGATCGGCCCCAAGATGAAAAGATAACGAGGTGAACAATGCGAGTAGTTACAACTCGAAGGCAATTACAGTTGGTCAGCCCAAAATAGCTGCGGTTGGGCAACAGAGTTCCCAAATACAGGAATCTAGCACGAGACAGAACTCTAAGAGAATGTAGTTTATTCCTATCCCAATAACATACCGAGAGCTGTGCCAAAGCTTATATGAGGCCCATGCAATAGCTCATTTCCACTTGAAGCCGTTGCAGCCCCCATATCCCAAGTGGTATGATGTAAACGCCAAATGTGAGTACCATGCTGGAATATCGGGGCATTTGCTAGAGAATTGCACCAGTTTCAAAAAGGCGGTAGAGAGGCTTATCAAAGTAGGGGTTGTAAAATTCGACAGCACCCCTAATATAGAGAATCCATTGCCTAATCATGATAATCAAGGGGTAAATGTGATTGGGGAAGTCGATACCAGAAAGATCAAGAAAAGTATTACCGAGGTGAGGAAGCCGATAAAGGAAATATGAAGGGAATTGCTGCAGAGAGGAATGGTGATTTCCAAATGAGGTGGAGAAGGAATAAGGAACTATTGTGAGTTCCATGGAAAAGCGAGTCATAGGATCCAAGATTGTGGTGAGTTCAAAGCCTTGGTGCAAGGCCTTATAGATAACAAGGAGCTACAAATTTTTGAAGGTAGCCCTTGTGAAGAACAAATATGCATGTTGGAGGGTCTAGGAGCCAACAGGCCAAGAATCATTATTTCTCTACTAGGGAGTAATGAGATAAAGACACAAGCAACGCCAAAAGTCATTATTCATAAACCCACTCCTTTCCTTTATAAGGATAACAAAAGGGTACCATGGAGTTATGACTGTAGTGTGACAATGTCGGCGAAGGAAAGTCTAGCTAGCACGTCCAAGGACGTACAAATGGACGTACAAATGATGCAGGAGGCATCAGAGTGGAGCCCACGAAAGAGAAGGCTGTTGATATGGAGAAAGAAAAGGTGGCTGAGGTACCGATCAAAGAGGCCATAAAAGAGGAAGAAGCTAAGGAGTTTTTAAAATTCCTGAAGCATAGTGAGTATAGCGTGGTCGAGCAATTGCACAAGCAACCGGCTCGTATATCAATGTTGGTTTTACTTTTGAGTTCTGAGGTACATCGTGAGGCATTAATGAAGGTGCTCGGCGAAACTTACGTCACCAACGACATATCTGTCAATAAGTTGGATCGTTTGGTGAGTAACATAAGTGCTGACAATTTCATCTACTTCAATGATGATGAAATCCCGCCTGGGGGCATGGGGTCAACGAAGGCCTTGCATATTACCACTCGTTGCAAGGGTTATACATTGCCAAGTGTGCTTATTGATAATGGATCGGCCTTGAATGTCTTGCCATTGACCATATTAAATAGACTGCCTATAGACAATTCTCATATGAAAGCGTGCCATAATGTGGTAAGAGCCTTTGACGGCACTGAAAGAAAGGTGATAGGAAGGATTGATATTCCTTTAATGATTGAGCCAAATGTCTATAAGGTGGACATTTTGGTAATGGATATCAAGCCCTCTTACAATTGTTTGTTGGGAAGACCGTGGATACATTCGGCAGGGGCAGTGCCTTCATTATTGCACCAAAAGCTGAAGTTAATGGCAGATGGGCGACTAGTGACTATCAACGTGGAATAGGACATCATAGTAGCTGTCACTAGTAATGCACCTTATGTGGAGGCAAATGAAGAGTCCATTGAGTGTTCTTTTCGCTCTTTGGAGTTCTTCAATGTGAATTTCATTTTAGAAAGAAAGGAGATACCAGTACCTAAGATATCCAGAGCTACGAGGATGGGTGTGTGAAACATGGTGGGGAAATGAGCCTTGCCAGAAAAAGGATTAGGAAGATACCTCCAAGGAGGGGTTCAAGTCCCAGAGTTGAGAGAAAAGAATGATTGTTTGGGCTTGGGTTTCAAGCCAGATTACAAGCAAAGAAGGAAGGAAATTGAGAAGCGTTGAGAGAAAAGAAGGGCGCGTTTAAATGGGAGAGAAGTGGAATGGGAATCGATCACGTTCCCACATATATCCCAAACCTTCATATCGGGAGGGATAATTCACCCTGAGAGAGGGTCACTTGGAAAAGAAAGTCATCATATATATGCTGTACATAATGAAAGGTCTGAACGAGGAAACCTTGAGGGCATTCGCCCTTACAAACTGGGAAGCTCTTTGAACAATTGGACTGCAGAGGAACTTCCTGTAATTTTTAGAAATTTTTCAGAGTAATTTCTGAAACACTCTTGTTACTCTAGAGCCTAGGGGTAATAAGATTTCATTTGTGAAATAGGCTTATGTTCAAACATTATTCCTTCAATAAAACATAACCTTTATCATCAATTTGAGTGAATATTGTTTCAATCTTTTATAATGTTTCAATATTCTGTTGAATTCTTAAAATTCTTTCATTTTTTCCATTTCATTCATAGCACATAAATAATCATTCTTAAAATCATTCATTCTTTGTATATTCTTTCATACCTTGTAGGTCCCTAGATATCAATAACATGAGCACTGATATTTCAAACCCTGATTTATCTTTTAAGCAAGAGATGTGTTTAGAGGAACCTTAGGATTTTGAAGATAATCAGGATTGTGATGTGTCTCCAGATCAGTGGAGAATGGTGAAACAAGAGGAAAAGCAAATCCTTCCCCATGAAAAGGAGGAAATAGAGAATGTAGCCCTAGAAGAAAGGAAGGAGGTAAAAATTGGGACGCATATTACTAAAGATACAAGGCAAAGTCTAGTTGATTTGTTGCATGAATTTAAGGATATCTTCGCATGGTCATATCATGATATGCCAAGGTTGAGTACTAATATGGTAGTACATCATCTCCCCATAAGATAGGATTGCAAGCCAGTCCAACAGAAGTTGAGAAGAATGAGGCCGGATATTGTGCTAAAAATAAAAGATGAAGTAAAGAAACAATTTGATGCGGGATTCTTGCAGGAGGTCAAGTATTCCGAATGGGTTGCTAATATTGTGCCGGTCCTTAAAAAAGGTGGGAAAGTCTGAATGTGTGTTGACTACAAAGATCTGAACAAAGCTAGCCCAAAGGTAGCCCAAAGGATAATTTTCCTTTGCCACACATCGATACCTTGGTGGACAATACAGCTAGATATTCGTTGTTCTCCTTCATGGATGGCTTCTCGGGGTACAACCAGATAAAAATGCATCCTGAGGACATGGATAAAACTACATTCATAACATTGTGGGGCACCTTTTGTTACAAGGTAATGCTGTTTGGGTTGAAGAACGCAGGGGCAACCTACCAAAGGGCCATGGTGACTTTATTCCATGACATGATGCACAAAGAGATTGAGGTATATGTCGATGACATGATTGCCAAGCCTCGAACAGAGAATGAGCATATTGAAGTTTTGAGAAAACTGTTCCTGAGATTGAGAAAGTTTCAGCTAAAGCTCAATCCGTCAAAATGCACCTTTGGAGCTAGATCAGGAAAGCTGTTAGTTTTTGTGGTTAGCAAAAAAGGGATAGAAGTTGACTCAGACAAGGTCAGAGCCATAGAGAACTGCCTCCACCACAAACTCAGAAGGAAGTTCGAGGTTTTCTGGGAAGATTGAATTACATTGCTTGGTTTATTTCACAATTAACTGAGAAGTGTGATCCAATCTTTCGCCTCCTTAGAAAGCACAATCAGGGCACTTGGGATGAAGAATGCCAGAATGCTTTTGAAAAGGTCAAGCAATACTTGTTAAACGCTCCAGTGTTATCTCCGCCTAGTCTGGATAAGCCGTTAATACTGTTCTTATCAGTGTTCAACAATTCTATGGGATGTGGGCTGGGCCAACAAGATGAGTTAGGAAGGAAGGAGAGGGCGATATATTACCTCAGTAAGAAATTCATTGAGTGTGAGATGAGATATTCGCCGGTTGAGAAGTTATGTTGTACTCTAATCTGGACAACTTGGAGATTAAGGCAATACATGCTATATCATACTACTCGGCTTATTTCGAAACTTGATCTATTAAAGTATATGATGGAGTCAACTGCATTAAATGGGAGAATGGCAAGGTGGCAAATACTGCTTTCAGAATTTGATATAGTCTATGTGAGTCAAAAGGCTATAAAGGGAAATGTGATAGCAGAATTCTTGGCCAGCAGAGCTCTAGAAGACTATGAGCCATTGAGCTTTGATTTCCTTAATGAGGATGTGATGTGCGTAGCAACTACTGAAGAGTATCCTTGGAAGCTAAATTTTGACGGAGCATCCAATGCAGTAGGAAATGGAATTGGGGCGGTCTTGGTATCCCCAAATGGAAATCATTATCCATTTACGTGCAAGTTGGATTTTGACTGCACAAATAATATGGCCGAGTATGAAGCATGCATCATGGGGCTTCGAGCAGCCATGGAGTGAAGAATTAGGACCCTAAAAGTGTGTGGAGACTCTGCATTGGTGATTTACTAGCTTAAGGGTGAATAGGAGACAAGGGACCCCAAATTGGTCAATTATTGAAAGGTAGTTTTGGGGCTACTTGAGGAGTTTGATGACATTACCTTCAATCATCTACCACGAGAGGAAAACCAAATGGCCGATGCCCTAGCAACTTTGGCCTCTATGACTAAAGTGAACAAAGAAGAAGAGATGAGACCAATTCAGATGAGTATCTTTGAAGTACCACCTCATTGTTGTAACATTAAGGAAGAAGAAAAGGATGACAACCCCTGGTATCAGGATATACTACGATATGTGAGAGATCGTAAATACCCTGAGCAGGCAACTGAAAATGACAAAAGGACTTTGAGAAGGTTAGCCTGTGATTACGTTTTGGATGGGGACATCCTATACAAAAGAAGAAAAGACCAAGTACTTTTGAGATGTGTCGACACTGTGGAAGATAAGCTAATCTTAGAGGAAGTACAAGAAGGTGTTTGTGGGACACATGCTAATGGTTTCACAATGGCAAGGCAAATTATAAGGTTTGGCTACTATTAGTCTACTATTGAAGGAGATTGTATTAGCTATGCCAAGAAATGCCATAAATGTCAGATTTATGGAGATAAGATTCATGTATCGCCTTCACCTTTGTATTTTATGACTTCTCCATGGCCTTTTTCCATGTGGGGCATGGATGTCATTGGGCCAATTTCACCGAAAGCTTTGAATGGACATCGATTTATCTTTGTGGTCATCGACTATTTCACAAAATGGGTAGAGGCTGCTTCATATGCTAGTGTTACCAAATCAGCGGTGAGTCGATTCCTGAAGAAAGAAATCATTTACCGATATGGGATGCCTGAGAGAATCATATCGGATAATGCATTGAACTTGAACAACAGCACAATCGCGGAAGTCTGTAGCCAATTCAAGATCAAACATCACAACTCTTCTCCATATCGCCCAAAAATGAATAGGGCAGTGGAAGCGGCTAATAAGAATATTAAGAAGATAGTGGGGAAAATGACTGAGACATACAGAGATTGGCATGACAAATTACCGTTTGCATTTTTTGCCTATCGAACGTCTATTAGAACTTCTACTGTGGCAACTCCCTTTTCGTTGGTTTATGGGATGGAGGCTGTTCTACCAATAGAAGTAGAAATTCCTTCTCTTTGGGTTCTATCAGAGATAAAATTGGACAAAGCAGAATGGGTTCAATCGCGTTATTATCAATTGAATCTAATTGAAGAAAAGAGGCTAAGGGCTATTCGTCATGGCCAGATGTTTCAGAAGCGAATGATGCAAGCTTATGATAAAAAAGTTCGTCCAAGAGAATTTCGCGAGGGAGATCTTGTATTGAAAAAGATCCTTCCCATACAGAAAGACTTTAGAGGAAAATGGATGCCAAATTGGGAAGGGCCGTATGTCATAAAGAAGGCTCTCTCTGATGATGCATTGATTTTGACAGAAATGGATGGAAAGAGCTTATCTAATACAGTGAATTCAGACTCAGTCAAGAAGTACTTTGTTTAGAGAAAAGGAGAAGCCAAAGTGAAAACCCGCAAAGGGCACTTTGAGACTTCTGTTTCAAAAAAAAAAATAGAGAGGCCAAGGTGAAAACCCGCAAAGGGCGCCTTGAGACCAAAGGGGGTTTTGAGTTGAAAACCCGAAAGGGCGGCTCAAAATTTTGAAAAGCACATAATGGCGTTATTACATATGATTCGACAAGAAGCAAAGTACGTTGTATACCGGGGCATCAACAAAGTATTTTGGATCTTCTAAACACATGTTGAACACAAGAAAGTCTACATGAAGTTTGTATATAGGTGCTCAGGCGGCGATATCTAGGGCATCTAATTTTTGTCCTGTTGGCTATCTTTGGATTCTTTTCCTTCTCAAAGATATGTCATCAGATTGACTTCCTATTGTATTCTTGATTATTTATTCAAATATAGCTATTCTCAAGATTAATTCATTCATCTTCTATTATTCTTAAAGTGTGTTGCATTGAAATAATCGTAGATGAACTAAAATATTTTCACAAACGAAGTTTTTCATATTACTCTGGAAATCTCTAGATAATACAAGAAAATTAAAACAGAACAATTATCTGAAGAATTCACGTGAATGAGGGTCGAAAGAACTCGAGAAAATTTCTTCTTCAGTTCAAAATGATGATTGGACAAGTTAAGCAGTTCGATCTTAAGAAAGGATCACCTTACGAAAATCTCCAGTGGGACGTAGCATTTGGAAATGGTACAAGAGACCCATTTGACTCAAGTACACAAACTGAATATGAATGATACTTCGAGTGGACTAAAGATAAAGCTTTGATAAGAGAATGAGAGATGACGTTTGAAATATGAGTTATTTTCATAATATTTTGCATTATACTATGTCTATTTTTAGAGCATTTGACTCATTTTGATCAGGGCATCCTAATCATTAGGCATAAACTCATACGCATATTACATGATGTCTTTTAAAGGACAAATGTAGATCAAAGAAGTAGATCTAGCATCTCCGTATTCGAAGAAGAGTAGATCTAAGAAGCAGATTTGGCATCTCTGTATTTGACGGGGAGAAGATCCAAGATGATTTGGTATCTTCGTATTTGACGAGGAGCAAATCCAAGAAGCAGATCTGGCATCTCCATATTCGACGGGGAGCTGACCTAAGATGATTTGGCATCTTCGTATTTGATGAGGAGCAAATCCAAGAAGTAGATTTGGCATCTCCGTATTCGACGGAGAGTAGATCCAAGAAGATTTGGCATCTCCGTATTCGACTGGGAGCAGATCTAAAATGATTTGGCATCTTCGTATTTGACGAGGAGCAAATCCAAGAACCAGATTTGGCATCACCATATTCGACGGGGAGCAGATCCAAGATGATTTGGCATCTCCATATTCGACGGAGAACAAATCCAAGAGACAAATTTGGCATCTCTGTATTCGACGGGTAGCAGATCTAAAATGATTTGGCAACTTCATATTCGACGGGGAGCAAATTCAAGAAGCAGATTTGGCATCTCCGTATTCGACGGAGAGCAGATCTAAGAAGATGATTTGGTATCTCTGTAATGGACGGGGAGCAAATTGAAGAATAGCAAATCTGACTTTCACCAAAGTAGATCCGAGATGATTTGGCAACTCTGTAATGGACGGGGAGCAAATTGAAAACATAGCAGATCTGACTTCCATCAAAGTAGATCCAAGATGATTTGGCATCTCTGTAATGGACGGGGAGCAAATCGAAGACATAGCAGATCTGACCTTCACCGAGGCAAATCCAAGATAATTTGGCATCTCTATAATGGACGGGGAGCAAATCGAAGACATAACAGATCTGACTTTCATCAAAGCAGATCCAAGATGATTTGGCGTCTCTGTATTAACAGGGAGCAAAATCGAAGAAGAAGATTTGGTGTTCGACGGGGAGCAGATCAAAGAACTCAAGACTCGGCGAGCAAGGGCAGAATTGGTTCTTTTATAGTCTTTGCTCTATTCCTGTTACACAGCAATGGGCAAAGAGGGGCAGCTGTAATACCACAATTCTGCCCGAGCCTTTAACCAAATAAACAGCAACAAAAAAATAAATAAAAATTGTTTTTAAACAGTCCAATTTACAGTGTATAGGCCCAAAATTATATATCTGTGGCCCATTGATACAAACCACTAAACCGTAGCCCTATGTACCAGCTGACCCAGTCCTAAATCTACCCAGACCCAACAAACGAAGGCCCAAAAGGCCCAAATGCTTAAGTCTTTCAGCTAGGGTTTCAAACCCTAGCTCTCTGATCGTGCCGCAGCCAACAGCACTCCAAGCGTCACGCCCCCACCTAGCCTAGAATCACCAGCCTTTAGTCACGCCGTGATCAATGGGCAAAACAGCAGGGGTCTCTCACACCAGATTGTCGCTGAATTCCTCGTACGCGCCTGCAAACAAAAGGAAACAACAGAGAAGCAAATATGGAAGTAAATCAGAGAGAAATACTTACCTAATCTAAAATAGTGGCTATATAAGCCCGAATCTAACATCATTGTAACACACGGATACTAAAGCAGTAATAAAAAACAAATCTAGATTCATTGAAAGGTGATATTTCGTTTTTTATTTTATTTCTGTTTCGACTCAAATACATGCAAAATACTACATATTTTGAATAAATATTACTGGAAATAAAAAGGGAAAAGAAAATACCTGAAAAGGCGAAGCTTTTCAGCTTCCGGTTGCCGTATACGACGGGATCGACAGCGGCGCGTAGGTGTATGGAGCCGTCCACGGCGGAGCTTGGTGATGAGCTGCGATGGCCACTGGCCGGAGCTCAGAGAGCTTTTTGGGTTTTTTTTTTTGTTTTTATTCTGAAAGCTTAAGAATGATTTTAAAGGCTTATTTTTTACTTCTATAATGTTATTAAAACGACACTGTTTTTGGTTTATACTAATAAGCTTAAAACGACGTCGTTTCAAGGCGTAAGGATCCGCGTGTTGACCCGTTACCAGGGGAGGATCCGCGTGTTTTCGATAAATGGGCTAATTGCCCAATTGGTCCTTCCATGTTTTCTGAATTAGCAATTTCATTTTATATTTTTAAATTTGGCCCTAATATTTTATTTTGGTTTCAATTAAGTCCTTACTGTCCCTATTAAATCCTATTTCAGAAACGACGTCGTTTTTGGGATTAGGGCAAATTGCCCAGTGAGTCCCTCCAATTTCAACTCATGTTTTTATTAAGCCCGAATCGTTTTTTTATTTTTAAAATTAGCCCTGTAGTTTTGTCCATTTTTTTATTTTAATCCTTTTCTTATATTCTTAAATTAATTTATTTTAAATATTATATATTACTTATGTATACATATAAAAATTTCTTTATTTATATATTATTTTTATTATTTCCAAGCATATTTATATATTATATTATTTACTAATATACATTATTTTATATTTTTATATGTTATATATATTATATTATCTTATGTTTTAATATACATTATATATTATATTATATTATATTATATTATATTTTATCATATATTTATATCTTATTACATAGTGCTATGTATAATTTTAAAAATTTGTAAATTATTATTAAATATTATGTTTTTTCTAAGTTTTATTAAGTATTTAAAATTTATTTATTTTATTTTTATATTACTATATTATCTTTAATTCTTTATTATACATTAATTTTTGTTATATTATATTTATTATATTATTTTATATTTTATAATTATACTATTATTTTTATTGTTATATTATAACGTATAATTTTTTTTATAAAATATGATATTTTTATATATTATTATTAAATATTTAGCATAATTACAATATTATTACTAAAATTATTTTCCTATTTAATATATTATTCCTAAAGTACATATTAAGTTATAGTATTATAGATTTTTTTTTACACTAAACCAACTTTTAAAACTTTTTCTTTATTATTTTTATTTTTTTAAGTATTCTTTCTTTTTGACTTATTTTTATTTAAAATTTGTTAATTTATTTTTTTTGTGCTAATTTTATCTTAAAATTTTATGCATGGAAATTGATTATTTATGTTTGTATTTTAAGTTATATTTGCATGTAACATTATTGTATATGTATTACGTAAATTATATTTTGCATCCGTCGTTTTTTATGATATATTTTGCATTAATTGTCAATATATTATGGCCCTATCTGCATGAAGTGATAATGTATGTTGTAATTCATGTCGTTATTTATCATTTATTATTATATTTATGTGAAATGTTAATTTATGTATGGTTTAAATTATTATGAATATCTTGTAGCATATCAAATGCATTATTATTTAAAAAAATCTACATTTTATTTTAAACCCAAAAAGAGTTTTAAAAAAGACGCAATATTTTTTGTATTTAGAAATTCGGGAAGTAGTACCCTAACATGCTGGGTTGCGACTTCCCGTTTGCCTAAATGCCTAAAGTATCCTTCCAAATAATATTTATTAAATTACGAGGTGATTTCAGTTACAAAAGTTTGGGAATATCATGTCCTATCATGCTGGATGTGATATACGTGTTCTTTTGGAACAAAGGATTCTCAGTTTTTTAAACTCAAATTATTCTAATTTTAAAGGGATCTTATTTAAAATTATTTCGAACTTTGACATTAAGACAGAAAAATAATTCAATTTGGTACCAATTTTGGGTGTTGTGAGGGTGCTAACCCTTCCTCACACGTAACCGACTCCCGAACCCTTTTTTTTCAACTTTTTGTAGACCAAAATGTTTTTGTAAGGTGATCCAATCACACCTAAAAAGATTGGTGGCGACTCCCTTTTTCATTTTTTAAAGTCGACCCTGTTTTTATAAACCCGTTCAAAAATGGTTTCGACAGATTAAATTGAAAAAGGTGGAATTTTTGTGGTTGGAATTGTGAATAAATGAATTATATGTGTTTAAATAAGGTATATGAATATTCGGCCTAGATAAATTGAGGGTTTTATTATGTAATTTGCTATTTTGTGTTTAAAGGCCTAAGTTGTAAAGTGGTTGGAAGTATAGGGACTATTTTGTAAATAGGCCGAAATACATGTTTTTGGATTAAATTGAATATGTTGGTGATTAAATAGCTAAATTTGTATTAATATAGATAAAGAAATCAAATCCTGGAACTTGATCGGGGAAAAAGAAAGATAGACGAGTAGATATCGAGAAATTGAGGTAAGTTCGTATAATTAGAATTGAATTGTAAATGCTTATAATTGTGGTTTAATTTGTCATGTGAAGGTATGATACTTCCTAGAAATGGAATTTTCCTATTGATTATATGTACATGAATTGATATGGAAAAGTTGAAATATTACAAGTGTGATATGAATACTAAGTCCCGTTCGAACCGTAGAAAGTCGTAGGATACAAGTGACATGTCACTAGGGCTACAGTGTGGTTTGAGCTCCTGCATTTGTTGCGGACTCACCACAGCTCATGAGCTATATGTTCATCCTTCGAGATTACATGTTCAGTCTTCGGACTTACCGTTTAGCCTACGGGCTTACCGTTCATCCTTCAGGATCACATGTTCAGCCTTTGGGCTTACCGTTACATGCTCGAAAGAGCATACATGATGCATTGACAGATTACAGGTTATATTTATATACACTGTGTGTGTATCACCCAAGTATCCCTCGATGTTCTTAAAGGTTCAACGGGCAATTATCGATACATGTTACAGGATGATCAAAGGGTATATGAATTACAAGTTACATGAACTACATGATTTATATGAACTATATGTTATGAATTACATGAATTATATGTCATAAGTATTTGGTAAATGCTTGTATTATGTGAATGATCCATTGAGAGAATGAATGATCACAAGGTCTTATAAGTACTAACTTGTGTATGACTGATGAGTAGGTAATATGTGCTTATGACTTGGTTTGACATTAGTTATGCGCTTATCTCTAATGTTCGGTAAGTTTAATTCTACGTTATACGGGCTTAGTAAGCTTTTAAAGCTTATTCCGCTCACTTTTCCCTTGTTTTATAGATTCAAAAGCTAGCTCAATTTTCGGACGAGTCGGAGACTTGCTATCACACTATCCATCAAGCTTTTGGTATTTTTGAATCTTTGAAAATGAAAATGGTTATGGGTATAGGCTAGTTGATAGGTGAATGTATATGGCTATTTTGATGATGAATGTGGTGTGTTTTTTGTACCTATTCAAGCTATGAGATATGGCTTGTTTTGTATATTTTTAATCTATTTTGAATGACTATTATGATATGTTCTTATGTGTTAAATTGTGAAGTGTTACAATGTTATGTGGTTAGTCATATTAGCTTTTGCGTTGATGAATGATTTGGTAAGAAATGATACATTTTTGGTACATGTTTAGATGATGAACAATATTTGTAAATTGTGTTTGAAATGGTCCATTTTATACTTGAAATGCTTGTTTTGTTTGCCAAATGGTGTATGAAAGGTTATGGTTACTTTGATGCTTGTAGGGATGACCCAATTGGGTGGCAAAATGGCTTAAACCAAAGCCTACATTGTGCCACACGGTCTGAGCACACGGGCGTGTGACTCAGCCGTGTAACCCCTGCACCTAATAAATTTTAGATATTCTTGCACCTGGCCTAGACACACGAGCGTGTCTGGTAGCCGTGTGGTAATTGACAGTGTTGGCCATGGACTGGACACATGGGCGTGTCTGGTGACCGTGTGGGGTTAGACAGTTTCGACCACGGCTTGAGTATTTGGGGCGTGTTTAGTAAGGCATGACCTTGTTGGTGTGCATGGGCTAGGGACACGGCTGTGTGTCCCTATCTTGAAAGTTTTCTCAATGTTTTCTCCCTATCTTTTACATGTTTTCAATTCGATCCTAAATGAATGTGTGTGTATCTTTATACGGGCTTTAAAGCATGATTGGATGAATGATTATAGAACTGTATTGTGTTTGTAAAGTTCAAAATTTTACTGATTTGATCTGAGTTACAAGTCTAGTGATGCCCCTTACCTATTCCGGTGACGGTTACGAGATAGGGATGTTACAAATAAACATGTAAAATAATTATTTAAATATTTTTCTAACTCGAATTCGTGGTCCCGAAACCACCGTTCTGATTAGGGTCTAAATCAGACTGTTACATGCTCTAACAAAATCAGTGTATGAGTCATTCATCATTAGGCATCTCGAGCCTCGTCTCCTTGACTCATAGTCTCATTTCTACTTTCTACTGGCGCAGTCCCTTGCACGGGAGCCAGCACATTACTAGCAGAATCATCAGTCACAGCTTGTTCGAGTTCCATTACTATATAAAACCAAAACACAGTGTAGAAAAGTCTGGAGTAACCGCACTATCATAATATATCTATGGCATGTATAGCTACACTAATCCACAATGCTACAGTAGTCCGAGAACCGACTAAACCATAACTCTGATACCACTAAATGGAACACCCCTTACCTGGGTTTATCGCCTTAACCGAGCACAAGGCATTACCAGACAATATCAATATCATTCATGCAAAATCGAACCACCAATTTTCATTCCAATTTAAAAGTTATTCATAAAATGTGATACAACCCCTAAAGTCGGCCTACAAGGAACAAAACATGGTTTGGGAATAGTCCGAGACCAAATCGAGACTTAGAAAAATTTTAGAAAATTTGACCTAATACAGGGCACACGCCTATGTGAGACAGGGGCATGCCTATATGGGCAGGCCATGTGGTCACACAGGCCCATGCCCTCGACTATGTTGAATTATTGGAAATTATTTTTCATTTCAAACCTACAGGGGTTTTCACACAGCCGAGCAAACACCCATGTCCTTTTCCCGTGTTCATCACATGGCCTCGACACGCACGTGTGGCCTCCCAGTATGAAAAACTGGGGCATTCTGTTTATGACGTCAGCATGCAATTTTGGTCACGTGGCCATGTGACGTCCTTAATCTCTGAAAATCCCAAGCAAAATTCGCACGCCCTACACACATGGTTGTGGGGGCTCGTCGTGAGGCCCAAATTTAGGCTATTTTCCAAGCCATCCTTTGCCTGAAAGCACATATTATCTCTACCAATTTTAACACCACATAAGATACACATCTAAATGACTCCATTTACCCAACCATCATCCATTTCAAATTAAACACACACAAACACACCAAGTATTCAATGAATTCCATCATAAGGATAGATAAACAAAATATCATCATCAGTGGCTATATCACTTAGCCTTGATTGGAAAATGACTTATCCCATGACAATTACAAAAATATAACCAAACCAACTAAACACCTACAACAGCACTAAGCCCCTATACATGCCATAGTTTAAGAGTTCATTTCACTACACCAAAAGATAATGTCGATAGCATGGTGATCGTCTGACTCATTCCGATCTCGAGCTAGCTTGACTGAATCTATAAAACAAGGGAAAAGAGAAAAGAGTAATCTTTAAAAGCTTAGTAAGTCTGTATGTAAATAATTCATACACATTATTTTAACCTACTTAGGTTTACACCCACCCTTGCACCCATATTCAATTTCCCCGCAATTACACTTGCCCAAAAGAATACCTGCACACACATATCATTCTACCACACCAAATCTCTTTAGTAAGTATTCCTATTGAACTCTTCAGATTAACATTCGATATTCGGTGGACTTTCTGATCATGATTCCATCAACACATAAACCCAACTCTTCGATACACATGGTGAAGTTCACTTTATCACCCATGTGACCTAGCCATTTAGTCTCGTAGCCCTCGTGTGCACATGGTGAAAATCACTTTATCACCCATGTGACTTAGCTACATATGATATTGCTCTCATGTACACATGGGGTAGTTCACATTATCACCCATGTGACATAGCCATTAAGTCCCATAACTATTGTGTACACATGGTGAAGTTCACTTTATCACACATGTGATTTAGCCATTGAATTTCGTAGCTCTCGGGTCTACATGGTGAACATCACTTTATCACACATGCGACCTAGCCATATTTTATCCGTATCTCACGTTATTCTGAAGGTCCAATCAAGAACACTCATTTCCAATGCTTTCAACAACATAGAAGATTATTCATTTTCAAAATTTCACAATATCCATTAGAATTATTAATGTACAAATAAAATGGATACATTACTTACATATAAACTTCCCTCGACAACAAAAAAGCGGTAATTTCCAACTTAATTCGAGACATTGCCCTTGCCCCGGTCAAGGTTGATTCCTCGATCTTCTCGATCTATAATGACACATTTAACTTGTTTAATGCACACATGGCTCAATTTTGTCCAAAATCATCCTACGACAATTTTTACCGTTTTACCCCTAACTTTGTAAGTTTTTACAACTAAGTCATTAGGCTCGTAAATTGAAATGTATCAATTCTCTTGGTTACCCAAGCCTATCCGTATATCCATGGCACTCAAAATAGACCAAATTTCACATCAATTTATACTTTTTCAACTCAATTTATTAACTTTGCAATTTGGTCCTTTTTAGGAACTTTCATGAAAAATCACCTAGTACTCATAGTTTACCACGCCTTAAACCTTCATATTCCACCATTAGACATCAAAATACTTGCATGTCATACATGGGTAATATTTTTGACATCAACCCTAGCTTAATGTAATGGTAAAATTAGCTAGAGGAAGCTACGAGGATTTTAAAAATACGAAGAGAATTAAAAACGGGGCTAGAAATCACTTACAATCAAGCTTGGAAGTCGAAGAAGCCCTGGCTATGGCTTCCTCTCTATATTCGGCCAAGGAGAAGAATTCATGGACAAGATTTTTCCTTATTTTTCCCTTTTTATTCTTTTATTAACCAAATGACCAAAATGCCCTTCATTAAAACCTTTGTTATGCCTACCCTTCCTTGGGCATTTTTGTCCAAGCAAAGTTAAAATGGCCTAATTACCATATAAGGACCTCTAATTTAAAAACCTAATTCAATCAAGTACCTTATGAAATAAAACCCATATTTTTCACCTATTGCAATTTAGTCTAATATACCAAATTGGACATGTAACCAATAAAATTCCCACACCAAATTTTCACATATTTATCCAAACACCTAATAAACATCAAAACTAAATTGGAATAATATTTTAAACCTCAGATTCATGGTTTTGAATCCACTTTACCATTTAGCCACTAATTCAGGTTGTTATAACTCTCCCCCTTAAGAGATTTTCGTCCCCAAAAATCTTGCTGGTGAATAGGGTTGGGTATTGTTTCTTCATAACTTCCAACAGTTCCCACATAGCCTCTTCCACATATTTTTGCCACAACACTTTCACCAGAGCTATATCCTTATTTCTTAACTGTTTAACCTCTCGAGCCAAAATCTTAATCGACTTCTCCTCATAGAGCATGCCTTACTGAATCTCAATATCCGTAGGTGAAATCACATGTGAAGGATCTAAATGATACCGTCGTAGCATTGACACATGAAACACATTATGTATCTTTTCCAATTCTGATTGTAAATCTAGATGATATGCCACTGGCCCTATTCTTTTTGTAACCTCGTACTGTCCAATGAAACGCGGACTTAACTTACCTTTCCGGCCAAATCTCAATATCTTCTTCCATGACGATACTTTCAAAAATACTTTATCACCAATCTAAAATTCAATCTCTATCCTTTTCAAATCAGCATAAGACCTTTTGCAGTCAGGAGCCGCCTTTAAATAATCCCGAATTATCTTCACTTTTTCCTCAGTCTCTCTAACCAAATCAACACCATGAATCTGTTTATCACTCAACTCTGTCCAATACAAGGGAATTCAGTAGTTTCGGCTATACAATGCCTTATAAGGCGCCATCTGTATACTCGACTGATAACTATTATTGTAGGCAAATTCCACTAAAGGCAAATACTTTTCCCAACTACCCTCAAACTCTAGAACACAACACCGAAGCATATCTTCAAGAACTTGAATTACCCTCTCGGATTGGCCACCAGTCTACGGGTGAAATGCGATACTACAATTTAACTTCGTATCTAGTGCTTCTTGTAACTTTTTCCAAAACCTCGAGGTGAACCTCGAATCCCTATCCGAGCCGATAGACATAGGTGCTCCATGCAACCTCACAATTTTAGCAACATATAATTCAGCTAATTTATTAAGCGAGTAATCAATACGTACCGGTATGAAATGAGCTGACTTCATTAATCTATCCACAATAACCCACACGGCATTATTCTTCTTTGATGTCAAAGGCAACTCGGTCACAAAATCCATGTTAATCCTATCCCACTTCCACTCGGGAATCATTACTGGCTGAAGGAAGCCCGAAGGAACCTAATGCTCTGCCTTCACTTGTTGGCAGATCAGACACTTTGTCATAACTACCGAAATGTCATTTTTCATGCCTGACCACCAATACAATTTCTTCAAGTCATTATAAATTTTTGTGCTACTAAGATGTACGGATAAACAACCACGATGTGCTTCAAGCAAAATTTCCCGAATCAACCCCCCATCTATAGGAACACAAACTCTATCATGAAACATGAAGCAATTATCCGAACCAATTCGAAAATTAGAGTCACCACCTGTCTCGTACTGAACCCTTTTGGCTTGCAATTCATCATCATTCTTTTGAGCCTCACAAATCCGCTATAGAAATAGTGGCTTAGCCGTCAACTCGGCTAATATAGAACCATCATCAGACAAGGTCAAACCTGTGCCCATAGTTCTTAAAGCACACAAGGATTTTCTGCTTAAAGCATCTACAACCACATTTTCCTTTCCGAGATGATACTCAATTACTAGCTCATAATCCTTTAACAATTCAAGCCACCTCTGTTGTCTCAAGTTCAATTCCCTTTGATTCATCAAGTATTTTAAACTTTTGTGGTCGGTAAAAATCTAACATTTCTCACCATACAAATAATGGTGCTAAATCTTCAAAGCAAAGACGATAGTGGCCAACTCTAAATCATTTGTCGGGTAGTTCTTTTCATGTGATTTTAATAGCCTCGAAGCATAGGCCACCACATTGACCTCTTGCATCAATAGGCATCTCAGGCCATTTAGTGACACATCACTATAAATCACAAACTCCTTTCCCGACTCAGGTTGCACTAGCACTGGTGTCTTAGTCAATTTAGCTTTCAACTGATCGAAACTTTGTTGACATCTTTCGGTCCACTCAAATTTTACATCTTTTTGAAGCAGCTTGGTTATAAGAGAAGTAATCATATAAAAACCCTCGACAAATCGTTAGTAATAACCAGCTAAATCCAGAAAGCTTCTAACCTCGGTTACATTTTTTGGTGGTTTCCTATCAACAATTGTCGAATACCATCACCCGAGGCTATGTGTCCCAAAAATTTGACCTCATGTAGCCAAAACTCACTCTTGCTAAATTTAGCAAATAACTTCTCTTTTCTCAGAGTCTGTAATACCGTTCTTAAATGCTCAGCATGTTTTGAATCATCCTCAAAATAGATCAATATATCGTCTATGAACACCACTACAAACTTGTCCAAATATTGCTAAAGAATTCGGTTCATCAAATCCATAAACATAGCCAGTGCATTAGTTAAACCGAAAGGCATAACAAGAAAGTCATAATGGTCATACCTCATTCTAAAAGTAGTCTTCGGCACATTAGATTCCTTAACCCGTAGCTAGTAATAGCTAGATCTCAAGTCATTCTTATAGAACACTGTTGCTCCCTTTAAGTGGTCGAACAAATCATTAATTCTCGGCAATGGATACTTGTTCTTGATAGTCACCTTATTGTGCAGCCTATAATCAATATAAAGCCTCATCGACCCATTATTCTTCTTTACAAACTATACAGGTGCACCCAAGGAGAGAAACTCGGCTTCACAAATCCCTTTTCTGTTAACTCTTGCAACTAAGCCTTTAACTCTCTCAATTTTGTCGGAGCCATCCTATATAGAGCAATGGAAATAGGTGTAGTCCCAAGTAACAAATCAATAGCAAACTAAATTTCTCTAACCGGGGGTAACTATGGTAACTCTTCTGGAAACACGTCTAAAAATTCACAAACTACGGGTACAGATTCAAGTCTTAATTCTGACACCTCAGTATTCAACACATATGCTAGATAAGTCTCACACCTTATTCTTATGTATTTCCGAGAAGACATACACGAAATTACAACAGGCATTTTAATTAACTCATCTATTCCAACCCACAAAATTTCACCACTTTCACATTTTAGCTCAAGAGTTTTCTGCCTACAATTTACCTTAACATCATGTAATGTCAACCAATCCCAAAATACTATCAAACTAATCAAACGACAACAACATTAGATCAGCTGGAAAATAGTAACCCTGAATCATCAAAGGACAATTCTTGCAAACCTTATCTACCAATACAAATTTGCCTAATGAGTTCGTCACCTTAATAACAATTTCAGTCAACTCAACAGGCAATGTCATACTATGCACCAATTTTTCACAAATATATGAATGAGTGGAGCCTGGGTTTATCAATGCAATGACATCAATATTATAAAGTGAGAATGTACCAGTAATCACGTCTGGGGATGAGGCTTCCTCCCGAGATGGCATAGCATAAGCTCTACCAGGTCCTCTCGTCTCGGATCTCATAGCTATATCTTTCACTGTACTCTTACCACTTGTTCCACCTCCGATGTTTCTTGGTGGTCTACCTTTACTAGCAGTGTGACTTGATCTAACACCTTGAAATTTCTCATCTCCCGCTCTCTCAAGGAAATCTCTAATAAAATGATCTATAGAACCACACCTGAAACAAGCAAGGTTAGGTCCCCAGCACTCACCGATGTGTCGTCTACCATAGCTCTGACACTCAGGTCTATCAGTCCTTACATTACCCACACTAGCCATCAATGTAGCCTGGGCTTTAGAACCTGTATATGCTTTACCCCGATCTTTGTGTGACTGTCCCACTGAAAATGTCGTTTGAGGATTCATTTCCTTGGACCTCTTTGATTGAAATTGAAAGGACTTAATCATCGGTCTCTTCCAGGCATCTCGAGACTCCATGATTGCTTTTCTCTTTTCTTTATTTAGCTATTGGCTTTGCATGCTCTGTCGACCAATACCATAAATTCTTCTAATTCTCAAATTCCCACCAGCACTTTTATATCCTCACTAAGCCCATTCTCAAACCTTCTACAATCATCGCCTCGGTAGAAACACACTCTGGTCCATATTTGCTGAGTCTAACGAACTCGCGTTCATACTCAACTACCATCATCTTACTTTGCATTAACTCAAGGAACTCCTTCCGTTTTTGATCTACAAACCTCTGACTTATATATTTTTTTGCGAAACTCTTCCAAAAAGAAATCCCACGTCACTTTCTCCCTCGAGGCCACAGATATTAATGGTTTCCACCAATGATAGTCTGAGTCCTTTAGCAAGGATACAACATGTTTTAAACTTTCTTCAGGTGCAAGACAATTCATCAAATACCCTCATGGAATTCTCGAGCCAAAACTCGGCCCTTTCTGGATCATCATCGACTTTAGCTCTAAACTTTTCGGCCCCTTGTTTCCAAATTTTATCTACCAGAGGTTTTGCCAACCTTACTATATGAACACCCTATGGGTTACAGGAACCGGTTGTGCTATAGGTGAGGGAGGAGGGGGTTGAGCATTAGGGTTTGCTCTAACAAAATTAGTGTACCAGTCATTCATCATTCGGAGAAAGGTATCCCGAGCCTCGTCTCCTCTACTCATAGTCTTATTTCTACTTTCTACCGGCCTGGTCCCTTACGCGGGAGCCAGAGCATTGCTACCAGCATCATCAGCCACAGCTCGTTCAGGATCCATTACTATATAAAACCAAAACACAGTTTAGAAAAGTCAGGAGTCACCACAGTATCGTAATATATCTATGACATGTATAGCTAGACTCATCGACAATGCTACAGTAGTTTGAGAACTGACTAAACCATAGCTCTGATGCCACTAAATGTAACACCCCTTACCCAAGTTTATCACCTTACCCGAGCTAAGGCAGTACCGGACAATAGCAATATCATTCATGCACAATCAAACCACCAATTTTCATTCCAATTTAAAACTTATTCATAAAATGCCATACAACCCCTAAAGTGGGCCTACGAGGCCGAAAACATGGTTTGGGAATGGTCTGAGACTAAATCAAGAACTTAGAAAAATTTTGGAAAATTTTACCTAACACAGGGCATACGCCCATATGAGATAAGGGCATGCCCGTGTGGTCACACATGCCCGTGTCCCTTACCCGTGCTGAATTATTGGAAATTATTTTTCATTTTGAACCTACAAGGCCTTTCACATGGCCGAGCACACGCCTGTGTCCTTTACTCGTGTTCATCACACGGCCTCGACACACCCGTGTGGCCACCCTATGTGAAAAATTGGGACATTCTGTTTATGACGTCAGCATGCAATTTTGGTCACGCGGCCATGAGACATCCCAGTGTGACCAGGCCGTTTGACGTTCTTAATCTCAAAAAATCCTATGCAAAATTCACACGCCCTATACACGTGGCCGTGGAGGCTGGCCGTGTGGCCCTAAGTTAGGCTATTTTCCAAGCCATCCTTTGCCCCAAAGCACATACTATCTCTACCACTTTTAACACTACATAACATACACATCTAAATGACTCCATTTACCCAACTATCATCCATTTCAATTTAAACACACACAAACATACTAAATATTCCATGAATTCCCTCATAAGGACAGATAAACAAAATATCATCATCAATGGCTATATCACTTAGCCTTGATTGCAAAATGACTTATCCCATGACAATTACAACAGCATAACCAAAACAACTTAACACCTACAACACCATTAAGTCCCTATACATGCTATAGTGTAAGAGTTCATTTCACTACACCAAAAGATAATGTCGATAGTATGGGTGATCCTCCGACTCGTTCTGATCCCCAGCTGGCTTGACTGAATCTATAAAACAAAGGAACAGAGAAAAGAGTAAGTTTTGAAAGCTTAGTAAGTCTATATGTAAATAATTATCATCATGATAACATTTAGTCACACCAAAATTATCTCTCACACACCAACTTACCACCTAAACTTACCAACTTTCCCATACAATTCATACACATTTTTTTCACCTACTTAAGTTCACACGCACCCTTGCACCCACATGCAATTTAACCACAATTACACTTGCCCAAAAGAATACCTACACACACATATCATTCTACCACACCAAATCACTTTAGTAAGTATTCCCGTTGAACTCTTCAGATTAACATTTGATACTCAACACACTTTTTGCTCATGATTCCACCAACACATAAACCTGACTCTCAAGTACACATGGTGAAGTTCATTTTATCACCCATATGGCCTAGCCATTTAGTCTCATAGCCCTCGTGTGCACATGGTGAAAATAACTTTATCACCCATGTAACTTAGCTACATCTGATATTGCTCTCATGTACACATGGGAAAGTTCACTTTATCACCCATGTGACATAGCCATTAAGTCCCGTAACTAACATGTATACATGGTGAAGTTCACTTTATCACACATGTGATTTAGCCATTGAATTTCATAGGTCTCAGGTCTACATGGTGAAGCTCACTTTATTACACATGCGACCTAGCCATATTTTATCCGTATCTTCCGTTATTCTGAAGGTCCAACCGGGAACTCTCATTTCCAGCGCTTTCAACAACATAGAAGATTATTCATTTTCAACATTTCATAATATCCATTAGTATTATTAATGTACAAATAAAATGGATACATTACTTACATATAAACTTACCTCGACAACAAAAAGCATAATTTGCAACTTAATCTGAGACCTTGCCCTTACCCCGGTCAACGTTGATTCGTCGATATTCTCTATCTATAATGTCATATTTAACTCGTTTAATGCTCACATTGCTCAATTTAGTCCAAAATCATCCTACAAAAATTTTTACCATTTTACCCCTAACTTTGTAAATTTTTACAACTAAGTCCTTAGGCTCGTCAATTGAAATGTATCAATTCTCTTCATTATGCAAGCCTAGCCGAAAATCCATGGCACTCAAAATAGCCCACATTTCTCATCCATTTATACTTTTACCACTCAATTTATTAACTTTGCAATTTGGTCCTTTTTAGGAACATTCATGAAAAGTCACCTAGTAATCATAGTTTACCACACCTTAAACTTCATATTCCACCATTAGACACAAAATACTTGCATATCATACATGGGTAAAATTTTTGAGACCGACCCTAGCTTAGAATAATGTTAAAATTAGCTAGAGGAAGCTACGAGGATTCTAAAAATACGAAGAGAATTAAAAACAGAGCTATAAATCACTTACAATCAAGCTTGGAAGTTTAAGAAACCCTAACTATGGCTTCCTCTCTATATTCAGCCAAGCAGAAGAATTTATGGACAAGATTTTGCCTTATTTTTCCCTTTTTATTCTTTTATTAACCAAATGACCAAAATGCCCTTCATTAAAACCTTTGTTATGCCTACCCTTCCTTGGGCATTTTTGTCCAAGCAAAGTTAAAATGGCCTAATTACCATATAAGGACCTCTAATTTAAAAACCTAATTCAATCATGTACCTTATGAAATAAAACCTATATTTTTCACCTATTGCAATTTAGTCCAATATACCAAATTGGACATGTAACCAATAAAATTCCCACACCAAATTTTCACATATTTATCCAAACACCTAATAAACATCAAAACTAAATTGGAATAATATTTTAAACCTCAGATTCATGGTTTTGAATCCACTTTCCCATTTAGCCACTAATTTGGGTTGTTATATGTAACACCCCTATCCCGTGACCGTTACCGGAATAGGTAAGGGGCATTATCGGACTTGCATCTCATGTCAGAATAGTAAAAATTCTGAACTTTTTAGTCAAAATCCAACATGTATTTTCAATCAGCAAAGCATACTTCAAATGATCGTAAAATGATACATATAACTATTGAGGGTCAAATTGAAAACATAGCAAAAAGGTAGGAAAATAATCATAAATTTTCAAGTTAGGGACACATGGTCGTGCCCCTTGCCCGTGTTCCTCTCACACGGTTGTGTCCCTCCAGACACTCCCAAACCTCTCAGCCCGTGGTCGATTCTGACTTCCCACACGGCTGTCTAACACGCCCATGGGGTTAGGCCGTGTGTCGCCCACGGCTTAAGCACACCCGTGCCCTTACCTCATGGCTGAAACTGTCAATTGACACACAGCTACCAGACACGCCCGTGTACAAAACAGAGCAGACCGTGTGACTATACTGTCAAATTTCACACGACTACAAGTTACCAGACACGCCCGTGTGTCTAGTCCGTGTACCAAAATGACCAAAATGTTTAAGGTGCAGGTGACACATGGTCGAAGTACATGCCCGTGTTCCCTAGCCATGTGGCACAATATAGGCTTGGTTTAAGCCAAATTGCCACCCAACAAGGGTCATTCTTACAAGCCAAGAATATGCAACATTTCAAGCCAATTTACCATCTACAAACATACCAATTCAAGCATATTATGAACCCTAAAATCATCATCATCCTCAAGTATAAAGAACTCATCAAAATCACATAATTTGCCATAACACATTTAACCAAAAAATCAATCCCAAAATACTTGATTATAAACATATGTGACCCAAGCCACATCTCATAGCTTGATCACTTACCAAATTATGCCATATTCACTAACCATCTAGCCTATACATGCCATGACCATTTCATTTACAAAAGTTCCAAAAGTACCAAAGTTTGATAGATAGTGTGATGGCGATCTCCTACTCATTCGATTATCGAGCTAGCTTCCGAATCTATAAGACAGTGAAAGAAATGAACAGAGTAAGCTTCTAAAGCTTAGTAAGTCCGTATAATATAGAAATTAAACCTTACCGAATCAATGCGATAATTACAACAACAATGCCAATTCAATTCATATACTCAAGTTGCCTATTTCACATGTATACACTTGTTAGTTCATGTAACATATAAATTCATTCATGTACCAACCACAACATTCATGTATCATACCATTGCTCAAATACTTGTACATGTATTTCATATAACTTATACCATATAATCCATGTAATTCTCATGTCTCATATAACATGTAATACATATATCATTAAATCTTCATGTAACATGTATCGGTAATTGCCCGTTAAACCTTTAAGAACATCGAGGGATACTCGGGTGATACACACACAGTGTATATACATATAACCTGTAATCCTTCAATGCATCATATATGCTCTTTCGAGCCTGTATCGGTATGCTCGAAGGCTAAACATGTGATCCCGAAGGATGAACGGTAATCCCATAGGCTAACAGTGAGTCCGAAGACTAAACATGTAATCCCGAAGGATAAACCTGTAGCTCATGAGCACGTGGTGAGTCCACAACAAATGCAGGAGCTCGAACCACCCTGTAGCCTTAGTGACATGTCACTTGTATCCTATCGACTTCTACGGTTCCAACGGGGCTCGGTATTCATTTTTCACTTGTAACAATTTCATTTCAATTTCATAAGTATACATCCAAATAGGCTATTCAATCAACTAATATGTCATATATTCCATTAACAACAATTACAAACATAAACACATTAAATTTCATTATACAAACTTACCTCGTAATCCTGTATCTACTCGTCTATTTTTCGTTTTCCCCGATCAAGTTTCGGAATTCGGTCGTCTTTATCTATATTAATACAAATTTATCTATTTAATCACTAACTTATTCAATTTAGTCCAAAACATGTATTTTGGCATATTTGCAATTTAGCCCCTATAATTTCAACACTTTGCAAAATAGTCCTTTTATCACAAAATGACAAATTACACAAATAATCCCTAAATTTCCCTTAGCCAAATATTCAAGGGACTTGTACAAGTACATATCTTTCAATTAATCACAAATTTAACCTAAAAAATTCTACCTTTTTACAAATAAATTCTTAAACTCATTTTCATCAAAATTTACTTGAAAATTCTTGTATTTTCCCACATAATATACAATAATTCATCAAAATCTTCTAAAATATCATAGATTCAACAATGGCATTTTTCAAAGACATTCACAAAATTAGAAATTGAGGTACGAGTCGGCTAGTATACAAAGCAACGATCTCAAAAACGTAAAAATCACTAAAAACCGAAGTCAAAACATACCTCAATTGAAGAATCAAGCTTGCCAAAATTTAAAAGCTTAAAACCCTTTTTTTTTGTTGTTGAAGAATCGGTGAAGAAGAAGCAAATATGAAAGGATTTTCATCTTTTATTAATTAAAACATATAATAAAGCCAAATGACCATTTTAACCTTTTAATAAAACCATTAAAAATCAATAATAATAAGGACATAAAAGTCCACTACCACTTAAAATGGTAAAATAACCATTTAAGGCCTTCCACTTAAAAAAACATCATCAAATAAGCCATTAATGAAATAGAACTCAAGTTTATCGCTTTATGCGATTTAGTCCTTTTTCTCAAATTAACCGGTCAAACGATAAAATCTCTAAACGAAACTTTCACACGGTAATTCTATCATGCTGTAAAACATATTAAAGCAATAAAAATAATAATTTGACTTGGTTAACTGGTCCCGAAACCACTCGTTCTGACTAGGGTCTAAAGTGGGCTGTTACATTATAACTCTCCCCCTTAAGAGTTTTTCGTCCCCAAAAATCTTACTGGTGAATAGGGTTGGGTATTGTTTCTTCATAACTTCCAACAGTTCCCACATAGCCTCTTCCACATGTTTTTGCTACAACACTTTCACCAGAGCTATATCCTTGTTTCTTAACTGTTTAACCTCGCGAGCCAAAATCTTAATCGACTTCTCCTCGTAGGCTATGCCCTACTGAATCTCCATATCCGTAGGTGAAATCACATGTGAAGGATCTGAACGATACTGTCGTAACATTGACACATGAAACACATTATGTATCTTTTCCAATTCTGATTGTAAATCTAGATGATATGCCACTGGCCCTATTCTTTTCGTAACCTCGTACGGTCTAATGAAACGCAGACTTAACTTACCTTTCCGGCCAAATCTCAATATCTTCTTCCATGACAATACTTTCAAAAATACTTTATCACCAACCTGAAATTCAATCTCTTTCCTTTTCAAATCAGCATAAGACCTTTTGCAGTCAGGAACAGCCTTTAAATAATCCCGAATTATCTTCACTTTTTCCTCAGTCTCTCTAACCAAATAAACACCATAAATCTGTTTATCACTCAACTCTGTCCAATACAAGGGAGTTTAGTAGTTTCGACTATACAATGCCTCATAAGGCGCCATCTGTATACTCAACTGATAACTATTGTTGTAGGCAAATTCCACTAAAGGCAAATACTTTTCCTAACTACCCTCAAACTCTAGAACACAACACCGAAGCATATCTTCAAAAACTTGAATTACCCTCTCGGATTGGACATCAGTCTGTGGGTAAAATGCGGTACTACAATTTAACTTCGTACCTAATGCTTCTTGTAACTTTTTCCAAAACCTCGAGGTGAACCTCGAATCCCTATCCGAGCTGATACACTTAAGTGCTCCATGCAACCTCAAAATTTCAGCAACATATAATTCAGCTAATTTATCAAGTGAGTAATCAACACGTACCGGTATGAAATGAGCTGACTTTATTAATCTATCCACAATAACCCACACAGCATCATTCTTCTTTGATGTCAAAGGCAACTTGGTCACAAAATCCATGTTAATCTTATCCCACTTCCACTCAGGAATCATTACTGGCTGAAGGAAGCCCGAAGGAACCTAATGCTCTACCTTCACCTGTTGGCAGATCAGACACTTTGTCACAACTACCGAAATGTCATTTTTCATGCCCGACCACCAATATAATTTCTTCAAGTCATTATACATTTTTGTGCTACTAGGATGAACGGATAAACAACCACGATGTGCTTCAAGCAAAATTTCCCGAATCAACTCCCCATCTATAGGAACACAAACTCTATCATGAAACATGAAGCAATTATCTGAACTAATTCGAAAATTAGAGTCACCACCTGTCTCGCACTAAACCCTTTTGGCTTGCAATTCATCATCATTCTTTTGAGCCTCACAAATCCGCTATAGAAATAGTGGCTTAGCACTCAACTCGGCTAATATAGAACCATCATCAGACAAGGTCAAACCCGTGCCCATTGCTCTTAAGGCACATAAGGATTTTCTGCTCAAAGCATCTACAACCACATTTTCCTTTCTGAGATGATACTCAATTACTAGCTCATAATCCTTTAACAATTCAAGCCACCTCTGTTGTCTCAAGTTCAATTCCCTTTGATTCATCAAGTATTTTAAACTTTTGTGGTCGGTAAAAATCTAACATTTCTCACCATACAAATAATGGCGCTAAATCTTCAAAGCAAAGACGATAGCGGCCAACTCTAAATCATGTGTCGGGTAGTTCTTTTCATGTGATTTTAATTGCCTCGAAGCATAGGCCACCACATTGCCCTCTTGCATCAATAGGCATCTAAGGCCATTTAGTGACACATCACTATAAATCACAAACTCCTTTCCCACTCAGGTTGTACTAGCACTGGTGCCTTAGTCAATTTAGCTTTCAACTGATCGAAACTTTGTTGACATCTTTCGGTCCACTCAAATTTTACATCTTTTTGAAGCAGCTTGGTTATAAGAGAAGTAATCATAGAAAAACCCTTGACAAATCGTTAGTAATAACTAGCTAAACCCAGAAAGCATCTAACCTTAGTTACATTCTTTGGTGGTTTCCAATCAACAATTGTCGAATACCATCACCCGAGACTATGTGTCCCAAAAATTTGACTTCATGTAGCCAAAACTCACTCTTGCTAAATTTAGCAAATAACTTCTCTTTTCTCAAAGTCTGTAATACCGTTCTTAAATGCTCAGCATGTTTCGAATCATCCTCAAAATAGATCAATATATCGTCTATGAACACCACTACAAACTTGTCCAAATATTGTCGAAGAATTCAGTTCATTAAAGCTATAAGCATAGCTGGTGCATTAGTTAAACCAAAAGGCATAACAAGAAATTCATAATGGTCGTACCTCATTCTAACAGTAGTCTTCGACACATTAGATTCCTTAACCCGCAGCTGGTAATAGCTAGATCTCAAGTCATTCTTAGAGAACACTGTTGCTCCCTTTAAGTGGTCGAACAAATCATCAATTCTCGGCAATGGATACTTGTTCTTGATAGTCACCTTATTGAGCAGCCAATAACCAATATAAAGCCTCATCGACCCATTGTTCTTCTTTACAAACAATACAGGTGCACCCCAAGGACAGAAACTCGGCTTCACAAATCCCTTTTCTGTTAACTCTTGCAACTAAGCCTTTAACTCTCTCAATTCTGTCGGAGCCATCCTATATGGAGCAATGGAAATAGGTGCAGTCCCAAGTAACAAATCAATAGCAAACTAAATTTCTCTAACAGGGGGTAACTCGGGTAACTCTTCTGGAAACATGTCTAAAAATTCACAAACTACGGGTACAGATTCAAGTCTCAATTCTGACACCTTAGTATTCAACACATAGGCTAGATAAGTCTCACAGCTTATTCTTATGTATTACCGAGCAGACTTACACGAAATTACAACCAGCATTTTAATTAACTCATCTATTCCAACCCACAAAATTTCACCACTTTCACATTTTAGCTCAAGAGTTTTCTGCCTACAATTTACCTTAACATCATGTAATGTCAACCAATCCCAAAATAATATCAAACTAATCAAACGACAACAACATTAGATCAGCTAGAAAATAGTAACCCTGAATCATCAAAGGACAATTCTTGCAAACCTTATCTATCAATACAAATTTGCCTAATGAGTTCGTCACCTTAATAACAATTTCAGTCAACTCAATAGGCAATGTCATACTATGCACCAATTTTTCACAAATATATGAATGAGTGGAGCCTAGGTTTATCAATGCAATAACATCAATATTATAAAGTGAGAATGTACCGGTAATCACGTCCGGGGATGAGGCTTCCTCCCGAGCTAGCATAGCATAAGCTCTAACAGGTCCTCTCGTATCGGATCTCATAGCTATATCTTTCACTGTACTCTTACCACTTGTTCCACCTCCGATGTTCCTTGGTGGTCTACCTTTACTAGCAGTGTGACTTGATCTAACACCTTGAAATTTCTCATCTCCCGCTCTCTTAAGGAAATCTCTAATAAAATGATCTATAGAACCGTACCTGAAACAAGTAAGGTTAGGTCCCCAGTAGTCACCGATGTGTCCTCTACCATAGCTCTGACACTTAGGTCTATCAGTCCTTACATTGCCCACACTAGCCATTGATGTAGCCTGGGCTTTAAAACCTGTATATGCTTTACCCCGATCTTTGTGTGACTGTCCCACTGAAACTGTCGTCTGAGGATTCATTTCCTTGGACCTCTTTGATTGAGATTGAAAGGACTTAATCATCGGTCTCTTCCAGGCATCTCGAGACTCCATGATTACTTTTCTCTTTTCTTTATTTAGCTCCTGGCTTTGCATGCTCTGTCGACCAATACCATAAATTCTTTTAATTCTCGAATTCCCACCAGCACTTTGATATCCTCACTAAGCCCATTCTCAAACGTTCTACAATCATCGCCTCGGTAGAAACACACTTTGGTGCATATTTGCTGAGTCTAACGAACTCGCGTTCATACTCAACTACCGTCATCTTACTTTGCATTAACTTAAGGAACTCCTTCCGTTTTTTATCTACAAACCTCTAACTTATATATTTTTTGCGAAACTCTTCCAAAAAGAAATCCCACGTCACTTTCTCCCTCGAGACCACAGATATTAATGGTTTCTACCAATGATAGTCTGAGTCCTTTAGCAAGGATACAACACGTTTTAAACTTTCTTCAGGTGCAAGACAATTCATCAAATACCCTCATGGAATTCTCGAGCCAAAACTTGGCCCTTTCTGGATCATCATCGACTTTAGCTCTAAACTTTTCGGCCCCTTGTTTCCAAATTTTATCCACCAGAGGTTTTGCCAACCTTACTATATCAACACCCTATGGGTTACGGGAACTGATTGTGCTATAGGTGGGGGTAGGGTTTGCTCTAACAAAATTAGCGTACCAGTCATTCATCATTCGGAGAAAGGTATCCCGAGCCTCGTCTCCTTTACTCATAGTCTTATTTCTACTTTCTACCGGCGTGGTCCCTTACGCGGGAGCCAGAGCATTACTACCAGCATCATCAGCCACAGCTCGTTCAGGATCCATTACTATATAAAACCAAAACACAGTTTAGAAAATTCAGGAGTCACAACAGTATCATAATATATCTATGACATGTATAGCTAGACTTATCCACAATGCTACAGTAGTCCAAGAACCGACTAAACCATAGCTCTGATGCCACTAAATGTAACACCCCTTACCCAAGTTTATCACCTTACCCGAGCCAAGGCATTACCGGACAATATCAATATCATTCATGCACAATCAAACCACCAATTTTCATTTCAATTTAAAACTTATTCATAAAATACCATACAACCCCTAAAGTGGGCCTACGAGGCCGAAAACATGGTTTGGGAATGGTCTGAGATTAAATCAAGAACTTAGAAAAATTTTGGAAAATTTTACCTAATACAGGGCACACGCCCATATGAGATAAGGGCATGCCCGTGTGGGCAAGCCGTGTGGTCACACATGCCAGTGTCCCTTACCCGTGTTGAATTATTGGAAATTATTTTTCATTTTGAACCTACAAGGCTTTTCACGCGGCCGAGCACACGCCCGTGTCCTTTACTCGTGTTCATCACACGGCCTCGACACGCCCATGTGGCCACCCTATACGAAAAATTAGGACATTCTGTTTATGACGTCAGCATGCAATTTTGGTCACACTGCCATGAGACACGCCAGTGTGACCAGGCCGTTTGACGTTCTTAATCTCAGAAAATCCTATGCAAAATTCACACGCCCTATACACGTGGCCGTGGAGGCTGGCCGTGTAGCCCTATGTTAGGCTATTTTCCAAGCCATCCTTTGCCCCAAAGCACATACTATCTCTACCACTTTTAACACTACATAACATACACATCTAAATGACTCCATTTACCCAACTATCATCCATTTCAATTTAAACACACACAAACATACTAAGTATTCCATGAATTCCCTCATAAGGATAGATAAACAAAATATCATCATCAATGGCTATATCACTTAGCCTTGATTGCAAAATGACTTATCCCATGACAATTACAACAACATAACCAAAACAACTGAACACCTACAACACCATTAAGTCTCTATACATGCCATAGTTTAAGAGTTCATTTCACTACACCAAAAGATAATGTCGATAGTATGGGTGATTCTCTGACTCGTTCCGATCCCCAGCTGGCTTGACTGAATCTATAAAATAAGGGAAAAGAGAAAAGAGTAAGTTTTGAAAGCTTAGTAAGTCTATATGTAAATAATTATCATCATGATAACATTTAGTCACACCAAAATTATCTCTCACACACCAACTTACCACCTAAACTTACCAACTTTCCCATACAATTCATACACATTTTTTTCACCTACTTAAGTTCACACGCACCCTTGCACCCACATGCAATTTAACCACAATTACACTTGCCCAAAAGAATACCTACACACACATATCATTTGACCACACCAAATCTCTTTAGTAAGTATTCCCGTTGAACTCTTCAGATTAACATTCGATACTCAACACACTTTCTGCTCATGATTCCACCAACACATAAACCCGACTCTCAGGTACACATGGTGAAGTTCATTTTATCACCCATGTGGCCTAGCCATTTAGTCTCATAGCCCTCGTGTGCACATGGTGAAAATAACTTTATCACCCATGTAACTTAGCTACATCTGATATTGCTCTCATGTACACATGGGAAAGTTCACTTTATCACCCATGTGACATAGCCATTAAGTCCCGTAACTATCATGTATACATGGTGAAGTTCACTTTATCACACATGTGATTTAGCCATTGAATTTCATAGGTCTCAGGTCTACATGGTGAAGCTCACTTTATTACACATGCGACCTTGCCATATTTTACCCGTATCTTCCGTTATTCTGAAGGTCCAATAGGGAACTCTCATTTCCAACGCTTTCAACAACATAGAAGATTATTCATTTTCAACATTTCATAATATCCATTAGTATTATTAATGTACAAATAAAATGACTTACATATAAACTTACCTCGACAACAAAAAGCGTAATTTGCAACTTAATCTGAGACCTTGCCCTTGCCCCGGTCAACGTTGATTCGTCGATATTCTCTATCTATAATGTCACATTTAACTCGTTTAATGCTCACATTGTTCAATTTAGTCCAAAATCATCCTACAAAAATTTTACCATTTTACCCCTAACTTTGTAAATTTTTACAACTAAGTCCTTAGGCTCGTCAATTGAAATGTATCAATTCTCTTCGTTACCCAAGCCTAGCCGAAAATCCATGGCACTCAAAATAGCCCACATTTCTCACCCATTTATACTTTTACCACTCAATTTATTAACTTTGTAATTTGTTTATTTTTAGGAACATTCATGAAAAGCCACCTAATAATCATAGTTTATCACACCTTAAACCTTCATATTCCATTATTAGACACAAAATACTTGCATGCCATACATGGGTAAAATTTTTGAGACTGACCCTAGCTTAGAATAATGTTAAAATTAGCTAGAGGAAGCTACGAGGATTCTAAAAATACGAAGAGAATTAAAAATAGAGCTATAAATCACTTACAATCGAGCTTGGAAGTTTAAGAAACCCTAGCTATGGCTTCCTCTCTATATTCAGCCAAACAGAAGAATTCATGGACAAGATTTTGCCTTATTTTTCCCTTTTTATTCTTTTATTAACCAAATGACCAAAATACCCTTCATTAAAACCTTTGTTATGCCTACCCTTCCTTGGGCATTTTTGTCCAAGCAAAGTTAAAATGGCCTAATTACCATATAAGGACCTCTAATTTAAAAACCTAATTCAATCAAGTACCTTATGATATAAAACCCATATTTTTCACCTATTGCAATTTAGTCCAACATACCAAATTCGACATGTAACTAATAAAATTCCCACACCAAAATTTCACATATTTATCCAAACACCTAATAAACATCAAAACTAAATTGGAATAATATTTTAAACCTCAGATTCATGGTTTCAAAGCCACTTTCTCGTTTAGCCCCTAATTCAGGCTATTACACTCCCAATCAATTCGTACTTTGAAATCCTTATCCCTTTTGATTTCCAACATTCTTTGAACCATAAATTTTCATTGAAACCTAGCAAAAGACCTAAAAATGACACTAATCTCATCATCTTTTTCATGATTAGTTTTTTCTCAGATTTGCATCGAAAAACTTGTTTATTCTCCCATTGAAGGTAATAATTCAACTTTTAATAGTTTTAAATGTTATTTAGTTCTTTAAATTGAATTATTAACCATTAAAATGCATGTTTTAAATTAAAGCTAAAAATTTGGTCATTAATGGTGGATTTTGGGATTGTGAACTAAAATATGGTTTCAAAGTGTTGTTCAACTTGTTTTAACATGATTAGAAGGTTTCTAAAGTTACTCTAAAGTTTTGTTACGAATTTCTCAAGTCTTAATGAATTTTCATCGTAATGGCCATTATATGTCGAAAAATTTTAAAACCCTGAAATGTGTAGTTTTGTATAGTTTAAAGGTTGGGAATTGGTCATAGATAAATAAATAGATGAATGGAATTTGTTTCGTGTGAAAAGATTAAGTGTACACAGAGATATTCGATTTTAAAGTTTTCTATGTCGAAGGTTTTCCTTAAAAGAGAATGTAGCTTGGGCTATTTGTTTTTCACTGTTTAAGGTGAGTTTATGTAACAGCCCGTCTTTCAGTGGTAATAGAATAGTGGTTTCGAGACCACAAAATTTTGTTGCATTGACTCATAAATACTATTTGTAGAATATTTACGAAGTCATAAGTATCGTATTAAAGCTTGGTTAAGAAATTTTAACATTTAGATAACTAATTAAGGAAAGAATACTAAATTGTAAAAGGTGAAAAACTTGTGAATTAAAACATTAAGATGATCAAATAGTTTAATTATTATATGAGGGAGGACTCGTATGGTAATTAGACCATAGTAAATGTAAATGGATGGCTTTGGACTTTGAATTCATTAGAATGCATGATAATTTAAAGGGATAAATTTATAATTAAGCATTAATAAGATAAAGAATAATAAAAATAAAATTAGTATCGTCTTCTCCATGGTTCCACCAAATTTTGAAAGGGAAAACACTATTAAAGTGCTTAGGGAGGTTCGGCCATAATTCTTCTTGCATGGAAGTCCATTTTTGAGTCTGTTTCTTGTAATTTTTATGTTTTTGAAATCGTTTCAACTAGGTTCAGCTAACTCAAACCTTCGTTTTTGAAACTGTTAAAAATTTTGAATGTTGCCATCAATGAATATTGATTATTCTTAATGATAATAATGAGTTTGAAGTCTTCCTCATGATTTTGGATTGTTTTGTAGTATGATTTTTGTTAGGTTTTTTTATTAAAGGGTTGAATTAGTTAAATGTTAGAATTCATGGGTAAATGTATGGAATTTAGAATATATTTGGGCTAGGAACAAAGCGATATATATTCGGCTAGTATGATTGAATGTTAAATTTTATTAAAATTTGATATTTTATATTTAGGGACTAAATTATAAAAAATGTAAATGTATGAAGAAAATGTGTAATTAATGAAATTTAAAGGTTAAATGTATTGAATTGAATGTGAATTTAATAGAATATATTTAATTACCATATAGATCAATATTTGATTCAAAAAGATAATAATTCGAGAAAAGGAAAAATTACAAAGTAGTCCATCTATTTAAACCGGAAGTGCTTTAAAGGAAAGTTCTTAGTATTTTAGTACATAAATGAATTTCTTCTCGTGTTCTTATATTATGATTCTTTAATTAATATGCTTAAAGAAAATTATTGTATGATTGCATATACGTGCCCCTGTTTATACTTCGGTACCCCTAATTGCACATACGTTCCCTTGTTTGTACTCAGGTACCTCTAATTGCACATATATGCCCCTATTTATACTTTGGTACCCTTGAATGCACATACGTGCCACTGTTTGTACTTTAGTACCCATAATTGTAAAAACGTGCCCCTATTTTCACCCCGATAACTCTGAGTCAAATAATATATGAACTATATTTAATTTTATTTAAATTAAATATTATACTATATCTTTACTAAGCTTTGTAAGCTTATCCGTTCTAATGGATTGTTTTGTAGATAATTGTTGCTAACAGTTTGGAAGGATCATTCAATTGGCTCACGCTATCAACCTCAGTTGGTAGTTTTTATATCTCTTAGGGTAGTGCCATGTATATATAGATAAATATGTTGGTGTGGTACACTTTGATACTTTACCAAACTATGTCTCTTGTGTAACAGCCCATTTTTCAGTGGTGTCAAAAGTAGTGGTTTCGGGGCCACTAAATCCGATGAGTAAGTTCGTAAATATTATTTAATATTTACAAGTAAAATATGGTTTTAAAAAGGGTTTTTGATCTGATTATTTATGTTATATAAATGATTAATTAAGTTCAAGTGGTATGTAGTTTTAGAAAATGAGGTATTAGGACCTCAGTTTTATAAACCAAGCCATAAATATTTTAATAAATATGTAAGGGGTGTTATTAAGGTTGTATTAAAGGTCCGTTGAGAAATTTTAATGTTTTGATAATTAATTAATTAAAAAGGACTAAACTAAAAAAGGTGTAAATTTTAGTAAATCTTGAATTTCCATTTATTTTATAGTTAATTTTGTAATAAAAGTGGCCTTAAATAATAATTAGCCCATCTGTATATTAATGGAGCATAATGAGTTTTTCAATTGTGGTTTTAAAAGGTTTTAATCAAGGTTAATTAGGTAATTTAGTAAATAAATTAAAGTTCAATAAATCAAAAGCCAAATTCATCATCTTTTCCATGTTCATGCCGAAAACCTAAGGAATTTTTACCATTTTTTGGAGCATCACATTCGGCTATCATAGTAAGCTTGCATGTAAGTCCGTCTTAATTTCATTTCTTGTAATTTTTATATTTTTGAGATCATTACAACTAGGTCAAGCTAGCGTGTACCTTCGATTTTGAAACTGGTAAAGATTTTGAATATTACCATTGATGAATCTTGTGATTTTTTATGTTAGTTGATGAATTTGGAATGTTGATTGAAAATTAAAAGTATATTGTTACGTGATTTTTGATGAATGTTTTTATTAAGGACTAAATTTTTAAAATACTAAATGTTCAAGGATTTGATCTGAAATTGTTGCAAATATGGGTTGATGTGGGTGCCATGAATATTTGGTTGTTATAAATTGGCATTAAAAATGGTTAATTTGCATATTTTGGACTCAAGGACTAAATTGAATAAAAATAAAACTTTAGGGGAATAATTTTTTTACTATGTAAATTAATAATTTGAATGAATTTATAAATTTAAATCAAGATTGAGTAGAAAATAGAGGAGAATAGAAAATTACCAAAAAGCCCTGTACTTTGACATTTCTACAATTTAGCCAGGTAAGTTTGTCCAGTTAGAATTTAACATCAATATGAATTTTTGAGTAGATTAACACGGTACAACTTTGTATATTTATTTTTAATTGTTGATAATGTAACGCCTAGAATAATTGAAGTCTGTTTTTGCAAAAATGAACACAAATGTGTATTTGCTTCAATGGTTAAGTGTTTTAGGTGTGTGTATGAGGTCTTGGGTTCAAGTTTCCCTTTTGGCAAAACTTTGTTATTTTGGATCCAAGCCTTATCCTTGTTGAGTGGGCTTATATAAAATTGTCTGTTAATTCATATTAGAATGAGCTTGCTGGTTCGGGTGGTAAGGAGTTAGTGTGTTAGAGGTCCTGTGTTTGAATCCCTATGTGAGTGTGGGTGACAAATTTTTGCTTCAAGTATTTGTTAGAGGTTGGGTGGAACTGAAGTTCTTAATAGTTGAGAGTTAGTAGGTTAGTGGGGAGGAATTTGGGGATATGTTGTTATATTATATTTATTTTATATTTATTATTCATTTTCTCTCTTCTTCAAAATTCCCAAAATTTGACGTTCTTTTCCTGTTAACTGGCAAAATCCTATCTTCTCTTGTTTTCAAAATCTTGTTGCAATCTTGCCATTCAATCTCGGAATTTCAGTTTGGTGCTTTTTTTTTTTTGTCCTGTTTGGTAAGTGTAAGGGGTGAATTTCATGTGGGCTAGGGAATTGTTTTTAAGATATTCTAAATCGATTTTATTCTTTTCTTTCTGTTAGTTGATTTTGGCTTTTGGTAGCAATGAATCCTAAAGAACGGGGCACTCCTCTTGCGGAATCATATTCGAAATCATTTGGGGTTTTGGTGTAAGTGATGAACACTTGAATTGAACTGTTGTCGATTTCATGGGTTCATTTTAATTGTGAACTAAAACTTACTTTGGGGGTTCGTATTATTGATTTCTAGGTTCTAGTTATGTCGAGAGTGTTTTCGCATCAAAATCATATCAGGTGTGTACTCCTAACACAGAAAATTGAGTTTCGACGAAAGCAAAAAATGTTGTCCGTCAACGCCACACAGGCATATGGCTGGCTGTGTGGTTGGCCATGTGCGAAACACGATCGTATGACTAATGAAAGCGTGGTCATGCACCAGACACAACCGTGTGGTGGTGTAAGTGTGGTCGTGTGGACTGCACGAGCTAGGCTAAGTCGGGTGTGTGCATTTTGGTCCAGGCGTGTGGGTCACACAAGCAAGGCATATTTGGGTGTGTGGACCACACAAGCATGTAGGCCCATAATTTTGAAATTTTCCCTACGGTCGGATGGGTTGTACTGATCATATGTTGGCCTACCATAGGGTTGGTAAGGGCTAACCAAACCCTAAATCATGTAATTTGATTTCTGATAGTCTAATTTATGTAGGACAATGATACGTATGCATGATTGTTCTATTTCAGTATACATATATGATATTTGTACACGAGCATGTTAAGCATGTTGATTTTTTTTAATTTTATATTTTGTATTTGTGTCGTTTGGTGATTTGTATATGTGGAGGAAGTCATCTGTACGGTGACCTTTCGCCTTAATTCTAGCAGCTTGACTGCATACTATCTGTTATGTGTTGCATTTACACTTTATGGTGTGTAGGGCTGGGTAGGTGTTTTTAAGCCCACATGGTGTGATGGGATGGTTAGAGATGGTGTGTAGAGGATGGGGGTAGGATTCTGTATATCTGTTATGTTTATCTAATACCAACATTTGTTATGGACTTAGATCCAAATCTGTATCTGACTGTATATGAGATTTCTGTGTATATTACATGTCTACTTCTATTGGGTTACACACTGAGTTACGAAAACTCACATCTGTTTGTTTATTCTGTTTAGGTAATCTACAGACTTAGGCGGATTGGTGCGATGGAGTCTCACGATGACCACAAGTTCGTGAATTGTCTTAATTAATGGTTTATATTTAAATTAAGGATTATTTCTGAGAGTTTTGTAATTATTGGACTCTCTAGACTATTTGATTTTTATTTTAGTTTTAGGATGCATTTAACTCTCTTATTGCGATGTTCGACTAGAATCACGGTTTTACCAAAACAAATGTTTTCCTAAAAATACAAAATTTAGTTTTCAATTACAACAACTTGTGAGCTTCTACCGTACAACTACGTTTTACTTAAAAGGGCAATAAATGACAAATTTACTTAAAGAGATTAGTAAGTTTTCTGGAAATGAGAATTGTTTTTGTTAGAATTAAGTACCCCGAATCCTTATTTAAATAAAATACAGTGGTAAAATAAAATAAAAGTAAAATCCATATAAAACTACACTTTTTTTTATTTTATTTTAGAATAAGGTTTTTTAAACCTTATTAAACTCCATGTATTTGATATTGATTAGAATAAAGTGTTTCAATCTTAGTATACTCCTATTAGAATATGGCTTTACAATCCTATAAATAGACATAGTCTACTCCTCTTGTAATCATTTGAATTCGACATAGTGAATTTTCTTCTCCTTTGCCCGTGGTTATTTTCCCGAAAGGGTTTCTACATAAAAATATGTGTGTTCTTTAATTTTTCTCTATTTTCTTTGCGATATATATTGTCATTCAGGATGTTCTATTTTTTCAAATTGGTATCTGAGCTTCCAGGTTGTTCATCTCAATCACAGTAATGGTGTCTTTGAAGTATGAATTCCACTGTTGGATCGCAACACTAGATTCGCGTTGTGGCAATAAAGATGCAGATAGTTTTCGAACAGATGGACTTAGAGGAAGCCCTACTAGGGGTAGATAAGTGCCTTCAACATTGACAGACGAAGAGATGAAGCATACAGATCGAAAGCCGTTAACACAATTACATTTGTATTTGTCTAACAAAATTTTACAGGATGTGATGAAGGAGAAGACCGCCACTGGATTATGGAAAAGGCTGGAACAAATATGTATGTCGAAAACTCTAACCAGCAAGCTGCATATAAAGCAACGTCTTTATGCTCATCGTTTGGAGGAAGGTGTGCCTATGCATAAACACTTAACAGTGTTTAAAGAAATTCTCTCAAACTTAGAGGCCATGGAGGTTCAATATGATAAGGAAGATCTAGGGTTGATTTTACTTTGTTTGTTGCCCCGGTCTTATTCAACCTTTAGAGACACGATTTTATATAGCCACGAGTCTCTCACAGTTGATGAGGTTTATGATTCTTTAACCTCGTATGATAATATGAAGCATCTTGTGGTTAAAATTGACTCTCAGGGAGAGGGTCTTATTGTTCGTGGAAGACAAGACTGAAATGCTGATGATGATTGTGGAAGGACACAGGAATGGAATCCTCATGATAAATCTAAGGGTAGATCGAAGTCTTCAAACAAAAGTAAAACTTGTAAGTTCTGCAAGAGAAAGGGCACATTAAATCTGAGTGCTATAAGCAAAGAACAAGATCAAAACGGAGGCTATGAATCAAAAGGGAAAACAACCAAAAAATTTTGGTGAAGCTAATGTTATAGAAGACTACAGCAATGGTGAAGTTCTAGTCGCTTCTATCAACAATTCTAAAGTGAGCAAGGAGTGGATCCTTGATTTGGGCTACATCGTCCACATGATCCCAATCAGGATTTGTTTACAATCTAGGAAACAGTGTCTGAAGGTGTTATTTTGATGGGAAATAATGCTTCGTGTAAAATCGCAGGTGTTGGAATAATTAAAGTTAAGATGTTTGATGGAGTTGCCAGAACACTTAGTGACATACGACATGTTCTAGAATTGAAGAGAAATTTAATTTTGTTAAGTACTCTTGATTCAAAAGGGTACAAATACACAGCTGAAAGTGGGTTTTGAAGATTTCCAAAGTTTCCTTCGTTGTAATGAAAAGGTAGAGAAAGACTGCCAAGTTATCTATTCTGCAGGGTTCTATTGTAACTGGTGATGCAGCTGTCGCTTCCTCTTCCTTATCAGATGATGATATTACTAAACTTTGGCATCTGCCCTAGGCATATGAGTCAGAATGGCATGGCAGAATTGAGCAAAAGAGGACTTTTTGATAGGCAAGGAATTCGTAAACTGAAGTTTTGTGGGTACTACGTTTTTGGGAAGAAAAAGAGAGTTCAATTCACAAGAGGAATCCATAACATGAAGGGAACGGTGGAATATATTCATTCTAATCTGTGGGGGCCATCTAGAGTGTATTAGAGAGGTGGAGCTTATTATATGCTAACTTTTATTAATGATTTTTCTAGAAAAGTTTAGGCATTCTTCTTGAAGTAGAAAAATGATGTGTTTTCCACATTTAAGTCTTGGAAACCTATGATTGAAAAACAGGCAGGAAAACAAATAAAATACCTCCTATAGACAATGGCTTAGAGTTATGTTCTGATAAGTTTAATAAATTATGCAAATTAGAAGGGATTGTAAGACACTTGACAATTCGTCATACTCCACAGTAAAATAATGTTACAAAATGAATGAACAGAACGATCATGGAGGTTCGATGTAAGTTATCAAATGCCAACTTACCAAAGTTGTTTTGGGCCGAAACAGCCTCTACTACAAGTTTTTTTATCAACCGTTCTCCATCCGTTGCCATTGAGAAAAAGACTCCACAAGAGGTATGGTCTGGTAATCTGCTGACTATTCTAATTTAAAGATCTGTAGGTGTCCTACATATGCTCATGTTGATAATGGAAAATTGGAACCGAGATCCATTAAATGTGTTTTTCTTGTTTATAAAGCTAGTGTAAATGGGTATAACTTATGGTGTCCTAAAAATAGAAAAGTTGTGATTAGCATAGATGTTGTTTTTTATGAAGCTGCCATGCTACCTAACTTATCTCTTAAAGACTCTTCCAATAAAGAAAATCAAAAGTAGGTGGAGCATTAGATTAATCTAGAATCTACAATAGACTCGACTCCACAAGCCTGTACAAAAATTCAAAATAAAGTTGCTTATTCACCATAATACTCTATCACCAAAAACAAAACTAGAAGAGAAATTAAACCTTCAAAGAAGTATGTCGAGGCTAATCTAGTTGCTTATGCTTTAAATGTGGCGGAGGACATAGGTGTAAACCAAGATCTATCTAATTATTTTGAGGTGGTTAGCTGTAAAGACTCGGAAAAGTGGATGTTTGCTATGCAAAAAGGAGATAGAATCACTCCACAAAAAAAACATAGGTTCTTGTAAAACTTCCTAAAGGTAAAATTGTTGTTCATTGTAAATGAGTGTTTAAAAAGAAAGAAGGGACTCTAGGAGTTGAAGAACCTAGATATAAAGCAAAGCTTATTACAAAGGGTTACAGTCAAATTCTAGTAGTGGACTTCATAGACGTGTTCTCGCCAATTGTGAAGCATAGTTTGATTAGAGCTTTACTTGGTATTGCAGCCATGCATGATTTGGAACTTGAGTAGTTAGATGAAAAAATTGCATTTTTGCACGGAGAACTTAAGGAGGATTTTCACATGTAACAAATAGAGGGTTTTATAGTCTCAGAAAAAGAGGACTATGTTTGCTTGCTAAAAAAATCCCTTTACGGTTTGAAACAGTTACTAAGACAGTGGTACAAGAGGTTTGATTCCTTTATGACTTCTCATGATTTCAAAAGAAGTAGCTTTGACAGTTGTTTTGAGAATTTGAAAAATAGTGATAGTTCTTTTGTGTATCTTCCCTTTTATGTTGATGACATGTTGATAGCAGTGAAAGATAAATGAGAGATAAGAAAGGTCAAAGCCTAATTAAGTGAAGAATTTGAGATGAAAGATTTGGGACCCACATAGAAGATACTTGGTATGGAGATTCTCAGAGATAGAAAAGCAAGTAAATTGTACCTGAGCATGAAGGGGTACATTGAGAAAGCTCTTTGCAGGTTCAATATGCAAAGTGCTAAGCCTATTAGTACTCCTTTAGCAGCCCATTTCAGACTTTCATCAGCTTTGTCTCCATAATCAGATGATGAGATTGAGTACATGTCACATGTTCCATACTCTAGTGCAGTGGGATCTCTCATGTATGCTATGGTTTGCTCACATCCAGATTTGTCATATGCAGTCACTGCAGTTAGCAGATACATGGTGAATCTCGTAAAGGACATTGGAAAGCAGCTTCGTGGATTTTAAGATACTTATCAGGTGCTACTGATGTTTACTTACAGTTTGGAAGACCTAGAGATGGAGTCATTGGGTATGTTGATACTGATTTTGTTAGAGACCTTGATAGAAGAATATCTCTCACAGGTTATGTCTTTACAATCGGAGGTTGTGCAATTAGTTGGAAAGCCACTTTGCAAACTATAGTTGCTTTGTCTACCACTGAAGCTGAGTACATGGCGATTACTGAGGCTTGTAAAGAAGCCATTTGGTTGAAGGGACTCTTTAGTGAACTCAATGAAGACCTTCAAATCATTACAATATTTTATGACAAACAAAGTGTCATCTTACTTACAAAAGATCAAATGTTTCATGAAAGAAAAAAACACATTGATGTTTGGTATCATTTTGTTCGTGATATTATTGCTTGTAGTGATATTGTTGTGAGCTAAATTAGTACTCAGGAAAATCCTACAGATATGATGACTAAGTCACTTCCTATAACCACGTTTGAGCATTGCTTAGACTCGGTGTTCATTATTGAAGTTAAACCCTTAAGGGTTTTATGGAAGAGGTAGAGAACTTGTTTGTTAATAGTTCGTAATGCTCTTGCCAAAGTATTGAATCCATTAGGTCAGTATGTATTAGTAGACAAATTATGTAAAAATTGCCTATAACACCCTGAATTTGGGCCTAGAAGTATTGGGCTTGAGTCTGGGTTCGGATAAAAGAAAACCTGAATCATTGAGAAGTTTTAAATATTAGTGTTAAAAAATTAATTAAACTTATTATTATTGATAAAATATTACTGTTATTATTAAAGATGTTTTAATTTTTATGAAAATTATAATTATTGTTATTAGATAAAAAATATTATAATTAATTTGGTGTTTAAATTTAGTGTTTAAATAAATTTTGAATGATTTATAGTGTGGGAAAAGTCTTGGGTTCGATCCAAGACTCTAGCAAAAAAATTCTTAATTTTTACATTCTTAGGGAAATCAGGGCTTAAGGCCTTATAATTAAGTTGGGCAAAAACTGGGCATAAAGGAACACCTGGCCCAGTGGTTAGCACGCTGGGAAGCAGGACGAGGGCCACGGTTCAAGGCACAGCACGCGCGAGATGTGGGGTTTTTTTTTTTAATAATCAGGATTGCGGCTAAGTAAGGCTTAAGAAAAGTTGCGGTGGGATTCTGCCACAAGAGCGCCTGTGGCATAGTGGCAGCAGCACGTTAGGGACTCCAAGGGGACGCGGGTTCAAGTCCAGGCGCAGGTAAGTTGTAATTTTATTTATTTTTTAAATAGCAGGGACTTTAGCAGGTATGGCTTAAGATTAAATGCGACCGTATATTGTTGAAAAAAAGTTGCAGTGCAGTGGCCAGCAGCGTGCTAGGCTACCTAGAGGTCCTGTGTTAGAGCTGGGGCACGCACAGGAGGATGTCCTTTTTGCTGGGCGCGCGTAGGAAGGAGCCGTGCAGGATTGAAGCTCCTAAGCAGCGTACGGTGCAAGCGGTGGTAAGGAATTTGGGTGAAATCCAAATTGGTAGGGGCTGAAATTAAGGAGCAGAAAAAGGAATTTAATTTTTGGAAGGACTTTTGTGCCTATTTAAGTGCCCATTCGGGCATAAGCATGAGGTGCCGATTGCTTCTATTATTTTGGGGGGCCTTCATGAGTTATTTTCTTGGAGATTTGCGGTATTTTTTTTAGTATGTTAGCCAACTTTGTTTTTACTTTTCTTTTAATCAGGTTTGTTTCTTTTTAATTATTTACTTTATTTTATTTATTTTCTTTTGGCTCACCTTCTCTTTTATTTTCACCCAAAGGCCAAATGAACTCTTTTTTTTTATATAGCCAAATCCTATTGAAACAACCTTTCTTCTCAAGTCTACTTGTCGACACCTTCTCTTTTCCATTACAACTTCTACTTTCTCTTTTTCATTACACTAAAATCCGAAGCCTCCATATTTTAGTGATTCGGGAATTAATATTTAGATCTATTTTCTACTCGAGTTTAAGTTGGATTCACAGTGGATCTGAGGTTGGAAAAGTGTTGGAAACGCTTCTGACAAGTATGTCTTTGGTGGTAAGTATTCGGATCTTATTTTTCATTATTTAGTAATTTGAGAAAAAAAGCTGAAAATCCCTAAGTTTAGGAAAGTTGTCGACTTCGGTAAAAAGGGTAATGCTAGTTTTGCCTTGTCTGGTTTTTGTGTTTTAGTCACAAGAAGGGAAATTGGCAAGGAGCAATAAAGGCTAAAGTCGTGGAAGCGATCTAGATTTAGATCTAGATCTAGTAGATTAAAATCAACAAAGGTAAGTATTTGAGGGCTATGTAGGATGTTGGCCGAATATGGTGTTAATGGTTACATTGCGTTATCGTTGATTTATGGTCTAATACCTTTAGTGACCGATTGCAGGAGAAATCGCGTAGCAGATCTCATCGGTATAATTGCAAAACAGGTGTGTATCGAATACCTTTCTTTAGTCTAATTCTACAAAGGCCAAAGTAACTGAAAAGTGACCGAAAGTTTGACCGAAAGTTGGTAATTCGTGGGCTTGTGAGTGTACGAATGCTCACAAAATGCTTAAAAATCGTTAGATCTGAAATCGCAAGTGGTAAGGTAGTTGCGCGTGCAATTTCATGCAATACGGTAAGTTGGGCCTAATGGGCTTACGGGCCCATATGGGCAAAAACTGGTAACTAAGATGTACTGATAGATTGTTGGTTCAAAACTGCCTAAACTGATAAAGTGATCATAAAATCTGGACTAAATGGGCTTAAGTAGCCAATAGACACTGTAGGGCCCATTAGGGGTTTTAGAGTCAATAGCTAAAACTGTTAAACTAAGTTAAATAGATTACTGTGACGATAAATGGATTAGTAGTGCCTGTAATATGTATGGAAACTTTACAAATCGCTAGAATTACTGAAATACCCTCATGGGTGGAGAATTACAGTTTTACCCCTAGGTGCGAAATTGTCGTTATACCCCTAAGGCTAAATCTTACTAAAATGCATGTGATACTGATTTTGTTTACTGTATGCCATGTCATGATTATCTAGTGCATGGGATCAGGTCTATATGGATGGAGGAAGAGTTCTGGTGGCCTTGCCACAATTCTGTTAAGAGGCTCTACCTCGATATTCTGAATCTGGTGGCCCTGCCACAATATCTGTTCTGGTAACTCTGTCACATTATCTGTTTACGTAGCAATGCTGCCACTGTGGCGTGTAACGGTTGGATGAGTTGATAGTTTCCTCACAATGGGGAGAGGGGGCTGGTACGGGTGGCTTGTAGCAGTTGGGTGGGTTGAGTAGTCTCCCCACATGTGATGGGTTTGGGCATACATGCATAATTTCTGATCTGTTCTGTAATGGGCCTATGGGCCGTACTGTTATCTGAAAAGGGCTAAGGCCCAGTATTCTGAATCTGGATACGGCTTCGGCCCAATTATTATTGTGACTGATTTGGGCTTTGGATTGGCTTCTTTGCACACTGAGTTTTCCAAACTCACCCCTTTTCCTTCCATCCATGCAGGTGAGCCCTAGATTGGTGGACTTGGAGCTGGAGGGATTCAGAGTGGCCACATGGACTGGACTGTTGGTTTTGATTAAGTTACTTATTTCATTTAGTCTTAATTATTCTTATTTGATTTTGGGTTTGTAATAAGGCCTCTCTTATTATTTTAATTTTGGGTTTTTAATTATTTTAATTATTTTTAGCTTAAGTAGGATATTGTTTAAATCGTTTTGAAATCGGCTAGCTCTAAGGCACGTTTTTATAAAAGTTACTTGTTTTCAAAATATTTTGATAACAGAGCAAAGCTTCCACAACATAAATGTTTTCATAAATAAATATCTTAAATACCTTTAAACTTAATTTGTTGTTCGTAGACAAGTCTTAAGATTAAAGTGTGGCAATGGATGTGTGCATGTCTAGTATTGGATCTAGGAAGAGCTTGGTACTTAAGTAGTCTAAATGACTCACCTCCTCTTCTCTTGAATCCTACCTGGTGCGTAGTATCCATTCACTTTAAGTCATAACAAAGAAGGTCTGATTTTTCGATACTTAAACTGTTTTTAAAATAACATGTTTCCGCAACTACAAAGGTTTACAAGATTTCACAATTTTCCATAAGATTTTACAAAGTTTTTAACAATGTTTGAAAAAGGAATGATTATTTCAAGGAACCACGTTTTGAAAAACAAACAAACACAAGCTGAGGTTGTATACAAGTTTAACGGTAGAAGTTTCTAAACACTAAGAAGGGTTTTCAATGAAAACATGGTTTTCGAAAAACACTTCAATGTGACACACCAGACTTGGCCATAACGTTTGGGCCGGGTTTGGGGTGTTACATTGCCCTTTGATGATTAGAGGTTACTGTTTTCCGGTCGATCTCATGCTTTTGCCATTTGATGAGTTTGATGTGATTCTTAGTATGGATTGGTTGACTGCGCATGACGTGATAGTGAATTATGGAAAGAAATTCATTGAGTTGAAATGTGAAAATAGTGAAATTCTTCGGGTTAATTTATATGAATCAGATATTCCATTTGCCATGATTTCTGTTATGTCTGCTCAGAAATGTTTGAGGAAAGGATATAAAGCTTATCTTGCTTTTGTGTTGAATACTAAAGATCCAGAGTTGAAAATTGAGTCTGTGCCTGTGGTATGTGAGTTTCCTGATGTGTTTCCAGAAGAACTACCAGATTTGCCTCCTATTAGAGAAGTTGAGTTTGGTATTGAACTGGTTCCGGGTACAACACCCATTTCTATCGCTCCTTATATAATGGCTCAAATGGAATTGAAAGAATTGAAAGTTCAGTTGCAGGAATTGTGAGACCTAGTTGTTCACCATGTGGTGTACCAATACTCTTTGTGAAAAAGAAAGATGGTTCGATGCGGTTGTACATAGATTATCAGCAACTTAACAAGGTAACTATTAAGAATAAGTATCCATTGTCTAGAATTGATGATTTGTTTGATCAATTGAAGGGAGCTACTGTGTTCTCCAAGATAGATTTGAGATCCGGATATTATCAATTGCGAGTTAAAGAGTCAGATGTTCCAAAAATTACTTTCTCGACTAGGTATGGCCATTATGAGTTCCTTGTGATGCCATTTGACTTAACTAATGCTCCTGCCATTTTCATGGACTTAATGAATCGAATTTTCAAATCTTACTTGGACAAACTTGTAGTTGTGTTCATTGATGATATCTTGATTTATTCTCATGATGAGACTGAGCATTTAGAGCATTTGAGAACAATTTTACAAACTTTGAGAGATAATCAACTTTATGCCAAGTTTAGCAAAAGTGAGTTCTGGTTACGAGAAGTCGGTTTTCTTGGACATATAGTCTCAGGTGAAGGTATTAGAGTTGATCCAAGCAAGATTTCAGCCATTGTTGATTGGAAGCCTCCCAAGAATGTATCATAGGTCAGAAGTTTTCTTAGTCTCGCTAGTTATTATAGACGATTTGTAGAAGGATTTTCCATGATAGCTACCCCATTGACAAGATTGCTACAGAAGGATGTCAAGTTTGAATGGAATGAAAAGTGTCAGTAGAGTTTTAACAAGTTAAAGGCATTGTTGACTGAAGCTCCTGTCTTAGTACAACTAGAACCAGGTAAAGAGTTTGTGGTTTATAGTGATGCGTCCTTGAATGGACTAGGCTGTGTACTTATGCAGGAAGGAAAGGTAATTGCTTATGCCTCGACACAGCTAAAGCCACATGAGAAAAATTATCCGACACATGATTTAGAACTAGATGCCATTGTATTTGCGTTGAAAATCTAGAGACATCACTTGTATGGTGAGAAATGTCAAATATTTACTGATCATAAAAGTTTGAAATATTTGATGACACAAAAAGATTTAAATTTGAGGCAGCGCAGGTGGCTTGAACTGATTAAGGACTTGATTTGGTTATTGATTATCATCCGGGTAAGGCTAATGTTGTAGCTGATGCATTGAGTAGGAAATTTTTATTTGCTTTGCGAGCTATGAATACTCAGTTATCATTGTCTGATGATGGTTCTATCTTAGTCGAATTAAGAGCTAAACCAATGTTTCTTGAAGACATTTGTAAAGTGCAGAAAGATGACACTGAGTTACAAGCCAAAAGAGCTCAGTGTGAGCTAGGTATAGAGTCAAATTTTCAGATTAGTTCTGACGGTTGTTTGATGTTCAGAAATTGGGTATGTGTACCAAAGAATGATGAGCTTATTCGAAAGATTTTAGAGGAAGCACATAGTAGCTCCTTGTCTATTCATCCAGGTAGTACAAAAATGTATAATGATTTGAAGAAAATGTATTGGTGGGCTGGAATGAAGAAAGATATCTCAGAGTTTGTTTCTAGATGCTTGATCTGTTAGCAGGTAAAAGCTAAACATCAGGTACCTTCAGGTTTATTGCAGCCTGTGTTAGTTCCTAAATGGAAATGGGATCGTGTTACTATGGATTTTGTGATAGGATTACCGTTGACACCGAGAAAGAAAGATGTAGTATGGGTTGTGATTGATAAGCTAATGAAGTTGACTCATTTTATTCCAATTCGTATGGATTGTGCACTTGACAAGTTGGCTGAGTTGTATAGTTTAGTGATAGTTAGACTACATGGAGTACCATTATCAATTATTTTAGATAGAGACCCAAGATTCACTTTGCAGTTTTGGAAGAAGTTACAGGAAGCTTTGGGCACAAAGTTGAGTTTTAGTACAGCTTTCCATCCTCAGACCGATGGTCAATCAGAGAGAGTTATTTAGGTACTTGAGGATATGCTTAGATGTTGTGTCTTAGAATTTCAAGGTAGTTGGGAAAAATATTTGCCGTTGGTAGAGTTTGCCTATAATAATAGTTATCAGTTGAGTTTGGAGATGGCACCTTATGAAGCTTTGTATAGACGTAAATGTCACACACCATTGTATTGGACAGAGCTTAAAGAAAATCAGATTTACGGGGTTGACTTAGTTAAAGAAACTGAAGAGAAAGTGAAGGTTATCAGAGATTGCTTGAAAGCAGCTTCAGATAGACGGAAGTCTTATGCAGATTTGAAAAGAAAAGAGATTGAGTATCAAGTTGGTGACAAAGTGTTCTTAAAAGTATCCCCGTGGAAGAAAGTCTTTAGATTTGGCAAGAAAGGCAAACTAAGTCCATGTTTTATTGGACCGTTTGAAGTGACTGAAAGAGTTGGGCCATTAGCATATCGGTTAGCGTTGCCGACAGAGTTAAAGAAGATTCATGATGAGTTCCATGTGTCCATGTTACGTCATTACCGGTCTGATCCGTCACATGTAGTTTCAGAGACAGAGGTTGAGATTCAGCCAGATATGACTTATGGTGAAGAACTCGTAAAGATTTTAGCTCGAAAGGTTAAGCAATTAAGGAACAAAAGTATTGCACTTGTGAAAGTATTATGGAATAGACATGGGGTAGACGAGGCTACGTGGGAGCCTAAAGAGGCTATGCAAAAACAGTATCCAAACCTATTCAAAGGTAAGATTTTCGAGGACGAAAATCCCTGAAGGGGGAGAAATGTAACATCCCGAAATAGGGTCTAAACGGAATGGTGGTTGTGAAACCACGAATCCGAGATAGAAAAGTTTATTCCGATTAATTTTTATGATTTACCGAGTGATTAGATGTATGTGTTAAAGTATTGATAGAAATTTTTAGGAATTGCATGACTAATTTGCCTATTAGGGCTTAATTGCAAAAGTTGATAAATATGAGTTCTAGATGTTAAAGGATTTAATTGAAGAGCATAATTGAAGTAGAGGTCCTTAAATGGTAATTATACCATTAGGTTTCATGGACAAAAATGGACATACATAGGTAGGAATAACCAGAGTTTTTAATGAAGGGTATTTTAGTCATTTGGTAATTAAAAGATTAAAAAAAGGGAAAAAGATGTCAAAATATGTCCATCTTCTTCATTGGCACGAAATTTCAAGGGTTCTCCATAGCTAGGGTTTGTTTCAAGCTTCCAAGCTCCATAGTAAGTGATTCCAAGCCCCGTTTTTAATGTTCTTTACGTTTTCGGAGTCCTGGTAACTTGATTTAGCTTATTCTAGCAATAATTTAACCTAGGGTTCATATTTGGAAAAATACCCATAGGTGAAAAGTGTTTATTTTGATGTTTTATGATAGAATATGAGGTTTTAAATTATGTTAAACAACTTGTGCTACTCGGTTTTAAGTGAAAACGAGTAAAACGACGTAACCGGTAAAAATACCTATTATTCATAAGTACATGTTAGAGTGAGAATTTGATGTTGCCATTAAGGGAAAATGATCAGCATGTCATAAAACATAAGAATTAGGGAAAAATTTTAATTTTTGAGGTTTGGGGAAAAAGTGTAAATATGTAAAAGTTTAGGGGAAAAATTGTAATTTTTCCAAAGTTAGAGTTAAGGATTATTTTGATAAATGTGGGTATTAAATAAGCTAAATTTGCTAATTATAGATCAAGAAGAACGAAATTTGGGGATAGACAGAGGAAAGAAAAGGGTAGAAGATTAGGTTGTCAAGTCGATCGCATTTTGCACCGAGGTAAGTTTACAGTAAATAAATGCAATATTTCAATATTTTATATTAATTTTGTTAATTTCCAGCATATATAAATTTATTTTATGAGAATATTCCAAGTTGAATTAAAGATGAGATAACAGAGAAAAGGTATCAGAAAGCCCATTTGAACAGTACTAAGAGACAAGCTAAATCATTAAAGATGAGAATATTCCAAGTTGAATTATGATTTATAATTTATATGTATAAACTCCTTAGTGAGTCTATTTTCATTAGAGACAAGCTAAATCATGATATGAAAACAGTACTAAGAGATAATTGATTTTAAGTAAGGAGAGGTCAGAACAGTAGGATTGTGAAACAGGGGAAACTTTAACTAATAAACTGTACTAATTGGCCACACCAAAAATTCTGGAAAAATTATGGTAAGAAGATATATGAGTCTAGTTTCAGGGAAAAATTACGGATTTAAATTCCGAGTTTCTTGACTCAAGTTATAATTAATTTAGTGACTGTTGCGCAAGTGGACAGTCTTACCAGGAATAGTAAAATAAATTGTTTTAAATTGTATAAGTAATCGAAAAATTTTTAATGTTCTCAGTTTGGTCCCGAACTGTTTCAAATTACACGTTTTAGGGCCTCAGGGCCCTTTTTAGGGATATTGGATGAATGTGAATGAATTAATTTTAAAAAGCAAATTTTTATGCCCCGAATTAGTAAGGTAAGTTCAATAACGCCTCGTGCTCGACTCCGACGACAGTCTCGGGTAAGGGGTGTTACAATATCATTAAAGAGTGCCTCGAGATGGTCGGAAAAGACAGAGATCAGAGTGTAGGATCAGGTAATGCTCCCACTAGAGGTAGACCCCAGAAGAACCCGGGTATTGGAATGAGTAGTAAAGGCGCACCAAAAGAACAGATTGCGAGACCCGAGGGTAGAGTGCCAGCAAGGACGTATGCCATTTGTGCTTATGAAGAGGCATCATCACCTGATGTAATATGTTTGCATGAAACTAGTCTTTGGCATGAATATACCTGTAGAGTCTACGGAATTTGTGATAAAAGTCTCCACCCCTCCAGGCAAATGTGTGTTAGTAGACAAAGTATGTAGAGATTGTCCAGTGATGATTGAGGGTCATTCTTTCCCAGCTAACCTGATGCTTTTTCCATTTGATGAATTTGATGTGATCCTTGGTATGGATTGGTTAAACACTCATGATGTAATAGTCATTGTGGTAGAAAATTTATTGAACTAAAATGTGAGAATGGTGATACGCTTCGAGTTGAATTAGATGAATTTGAGAGTTTGCTTACAGGGATTTCTTCCATGCTCACTCAGAAATGTATAAGAAATGGGCATGAAGCTTACCTTGCTTTTGTGATGAACCCAAAAGAGTCAGAGTTGAAAATTGAGTCAGTGCCAGTATTTTGTGAGTATCAAGATATATTTCCAGAAGAGTTGCCCGACTTGCCTCCAGTTAGAGAGGTAGAGTTTGGTATAGAGTTGGCTCTAGGTACTACACCTATTTCTATTGCTTCTTACAAAATGGCTCCGACCGAGTTAAAGGAATTGAAGGCTCAGCTACAAGAATTGACAGATAAAGGTTTTGCAAGACCAAGTCATTCTCCGTGGGGTGCTCCCGTATTATTCGTGAAAAATAAAGATGGTTCTATGAAGTTGTGTATAGATTATCTACAACTTAACAAAGTGACCATAAAGAACAAGTATCCTTTGCCAAGGATCGACAATTTATTTGATAAGTTGAGAGGAGCCATAATGTTCTCCAAGATCAACTTGAGATTCGGGTATTACCAGTTAAGAGTTAAGGAGTCCGACGTGCTTAAGACTGCATTTTGACGAGGTATGGCCATTATGAATTTCTTGTCATGCCATTCGGTTTAACTAATGCTCCTGCAGTATTCATGGATTTAATGAATTGTATCTTTTAGCCATACTTGGATAAATTCGTTGTAGTCTTTATTGATGACATCCTGATTTATTGTCGTGATGAGGACGAACATGCAGTGCATTTGAGAATGGTTTTGCAAACTCTACGAGATAAGCAGCTTTATGCAAAATTTAGTAAGAGTGAATTTTGGCTTAAAGAAGTTGGATTTTTGGGCCACATCATTTCAAGTGATGGCGTCAGTGTTAATCCAAATAAGATCTCTGCAATTGTTGAATAGAAGGCATCGGGAAATGTATCCGAGGTCAAAAGCTTCTGGGGTTTGGCTAGCTATTATCGAATATTGGTCAAGGGATTTTCCATGATCGCTACTCCAATGACAAAGTTATTGGAAAAAGATGTTAAGTTTGAGTGAACAGAAAAATGCCAGCAGAGTTTTGAGAAATTAAAGACATTGTTGACAGAAACTCCTATTCTAGTACAACCTGAAGTCGGGAAGGAGTTTGTGATTTACAATGATGCATCCTTAAATGGATTGGGCTGTGTACTTATGCAAGAAGGCAAGGTGATTGCATATGGATCAAGAATATTGAAGCTCCATGAAAAGATTTATCCGACTCATGACCTAGAGTTGGCCACAATAGTATTTGCGTTAAAGATTTGGAGGACCATTTATACGACGAGCAGTGTCGAGTGTTCACCGATAACAAGAGTTTTAAGTACTTAATGACACAGAAAGATTTAAACTTACGGCAACAGAGATGGCTTGAGTTATTAAAGGACTATGAGTTGGTTATTGACTACCACCTAGGGAAAGTGACTGTTGTTCTCGATGCTCTTAGTCAGAAATTGCTATTTGCCTTGAGAGTTATGAATACACAGTTGACTTTAACCAATAATGGTTCAGTTTTAGTAAAAATGAGAGCTAGACTGATGTTCATTCAAGAGATTTGTGAAGCATAGTAAGGTGACAAAGAATTACAAGCCAAGAAAGTTCAGTCCGAATCTGGTAGCGATTCAAATTTTTAGATCGATTCAGATGTTTGTGTAAAGTTTCAAGGCTGAATTCATGTACCAAAGGGTGATGAGCTTATTCAGAGAATTTTATATGAGGCACATGATAGTCGTATGTCCATTCACCCTGGTAGTACCAAGATGTACAATGATTTGAAGAAATGGAATTGGTGGCCAAACATGAAACGAAATATCTTTGAGTTTGTATCAAAGTGCTTAATTTGTCAGCAAGTAAAAGTGAAACACCAAGGACCCTCCAGTTTATTACAGCCTATCATGGTTCCTAAGTGGAAATGGGACCTTGTTACCATGGATTTCGTGATGGGTTTGTCGATGACATCAAAAAAGAAAGATGTTGTTTGGGTTGTGGTCGACAAGCTTACAAAGTCAACCCATTTTATACCAGTGCGTATAGATTATTTGCTTTACAAGTTAGCTGACTTGTATATTTTAGAGATTGTGAGACTACACAGAGTACCATTATCGATCATTTTGGATAGAGACCCGAGATTCACATCATGATTTTGGAAGAATTTACAAGAACCTTTTAGTACAAAGCTGAACTTTAGTACCACTTTCCATCCACAGACCGACGGTCAGTCGGAGAGAGTAATACAGGTACTTGAGGATATTGTCAGATGTTATGTGTTGGAATTCCAAGATAGTTCAGAAAGTACCTACCTTTGGTCGAATTTGCCTACAACAATAGTTTCCAGTCGAGTTTAAAAATGGTGCCTTATGAGGCATTATATGAGCGTAAGTGCTGAACGCCCTTGTATTGGATAGAACTCAAAGAAAATCAGATTCATGGGGTTCATTTAGTCAAGGAAACAGAAGAGAAAGTAAAAGTGATTCGAGATTGTTTGAAAGATGCGTTTGATAGACAAAAGTCGTATACAGATTTGAAGTGGAAAGAAATTGAGTTTCAAGTTGGGGATAAAGTATTTTTGAAAGTTTCTCCATGGAGAAAAGTTCTTAGATTTGGTCGAAAAGATAAATTAAGTCCACGTTTTATCAGACCTTATGAGACCACTGAGAGGATAGGCCTGCTAGCTTATCTGCTAGCTTTGCCGTCTGAGTTGGAAAAGATTCATGATGTATTCCATGTATCCATGTTGCGACGATATCGATTGGACCCTTCACATGTGATTACCCTGACAAAGATTCAGATTCAACTAGACATGACTAATGGTTAAGAATCGATTAAGATTCTAGCTCGAGAAGTCAAATAGCTAAGAAAAAAAAGTATAGCCTTTATGAAAGTATTGTGCAAAGACATGGGGTAGAAAGGCAACATGGGAGCTTGAGAAAAACATGAGAACCCAATATCCAAACCTATTCACCGATAAGATTTTCGAGGACAAAAATCCTTAAGGGGGAGAATTGTAACAGCCCGAATTAGGGCCTACTCGGAATAGTGGTTTTGAGACCACAAATCCAAAGTAGAAAAATATATTTCATGATTATTTTTAAGTTTATGATATGATTTCATGATAGTGAGAAAATTCCATGAAGGAATTTTTATGAAATAGTGATTAATTTGTCATTTAAGACTAAATTGCAAAAATTTCAAAATATGAGCTTCTGGAAGTTTTAAGGATGAATTAACATTAGAAAATTTATTAGAGGCCCTTATTTAACAATTAGACCATTTTATGTTATGATGGACAAAAATGCCGAAGGAAGGAAAATTTTCTAAAGAAAAGGCATAAGGGCATTTTTGTAACACCCCTTACTTGGGTTTATCACCTTACCCGAGTAGAAGGCATTATCGCACAATATCGCCATCATTCATACATAATCAAACCACAAATTTTTGTTCCAATTTAAAACTTATTCATAAAATATCATACAACCCTTAAAATGGGCTTGTAAGGCCCAAAACATGGTTTGAGAGTGGTCCGAGACCAAACAAAGAACTTAGAAAAATTTTGGAAAATTTGACCTAATATAGGCCATACGCCCGTGTGAGACAGGGGCATGTCTGTGCGGGCAGGCCGTGTGGTCACACAACCCGTGTCCCCTACCCGTGTTGAATTATTGAAAAATTGTTTTTCATTTTGATCCTACAGGGCTTTTCACACGGTCGAGCACACATCCGTGTCCTTGGCCCATGTCCTTCACACGGCCTCGACACGCCCGTGTGGCCTCCCCGTGTGAAAAATTGGGACGTTCTGTTTATGATGTCACAATGCCATTTTGGTCACACGGCCACGGGACATGCCTGTGTCACCAGGCTGTGTGACGTCCTTAAACTATATGGAAGGCATGTCACCAGGACAGTCGGAAAGGGTTATTTAGGTTCTAGAGGACATGTTGAGGGGTTGTGTTATCGACTTACGAGGTAGTTGCGAGGATTACTTGCCATTGGTAGAATTTGCCTATAATAACAGCTATCAGGCAAGTATTCAAATGGCTCTATATAAGGCACTATATGGGCGAAGGTGTCGTACGCCTACTTGTTGGACGGAGTTGGGAGAACGTCAGGTTCTTGGGACAGAGTTGGTAGCAGACACTAAGGACAAGGTTAAGTTGATCAGTGATTGGTTAAAGGAAGCATCTGATAGGCAAAAATCTTATGTTGATTTATAGCGTAAGCAAAATTGAGTTCTCAGTGGGGGATATGGTCTTCTTGAAGGTCTCGCCTTGGGAGAAGATATTAAGATTTGGTAAGAAGGGCAAGTTGAGTCCGCGGTTCATAGGGCCTTATCGGGTTCTTAAATGGGTAGGGCCAGTAGCTTATCAGCTAGAGTTACCGTCGGAGCTGGACCGAATACATGACGTTTTTCATGTGTCCATGCTAAGATGGTATCGTTCAGATCCTTTGCATGTCGTACCAGTGGAGGAAATTGAGGTGAAGACTGACTTGACTTTTGAAGAGGAACCTGTGCAAATACTAGATCGAGAGGTCAAAGTGTTAAGGAAGAAGTCAGTTCCTTTAGTAAAGGTGCTTTGGAGCAATCATGGCAGAGAAGAGGCTACCTGGGAGCGAGAAGAGGCGATGCGTCAACAATACCCTCACCTATTTGGATCAGGTAAATTTCGAGGCTGAAATTTCTTTAAGGGGTAGAGTTGTAACGCCCTAATTTTCGAGATTTTTCGAGATTTTTGCGATTTTGGTGTGAACATGAAATTTTGTTGTTTGGGTATGTAATTTATGCTTTGAGTGTGGTAGTGGGCCTTTAGAAGACCCAAGTCTAAATTAAAACCCGGTAGAATTATCGAATTTTGGACTTAAAGAGAAAGGGGACTTGAGTAGGTGGGCTTTTAAGAAAAAGTGAGTAATTTAAGACACAAGTGAGCCCTTGGTAAAGTGGCAATGTGGTGCCACTTAAAGCTTAAGGAAGTGGCGTGCAGAAGCTATGCAAGGGCCAAGGTTCATGTCCCATGGTAAGCAAGGTGCTACTTTATTTATTTTTGTGCATGTGCAAGTCATGTGATGAACTCCAAGTAAAACCCTATTGGGAAGAGTTTGAGTTGCTCATGAGATTAGATCAAAGGGGATCAGAGGGAGAAAATGTAGGAATTTCAAATTGAAGAAAGAGGTGGCCGACCAAGGGACTTTGATGTGGCATTTTCGGCTAGGGTGTTAGGAGTGGTCATTTTCAGCAATGGGGAAGTAAGTGGCGATCTCTTCTAGTAGTCAGCCTTCGGGATTTGTCAAGTGGACATTTCTTTTACCGATTAGGAGTAGTATTCTTTGCTTCTCTTTTCCTTCCTTCCATATGTTCTAAAAGCCGAAAATAAGACCAACAAACCTCCTTTTGTGCTGTTTTACCCAAAGAGCCGAACCTTCTATCACCTCTCATCCCAAAACCGAAGCAATCATCTTCTTTCTCACTTTCTTCATCTTCTCATTTCTCTCTTCTTCTTCTTCTTCTTCTCTTCTCAATCAATTAAACTTGTTTCCCTAAAATCTCCTCTTACCCAGTTTCACTTTGGCCAAATATTGCTAAACCCGAATCAACAAGCTGCTTGCCGAATTCTTCCTTAGCCGATTGCACTTAAACCAAAATCCTGAAACTTCAAATCATCTGTTGTCGATTCCACATTTGACTGAGCCTTACTCATTTGTTATTTTGGAAACCGAAATCAAAGGTATAATCCCTTCTCTTCTTCTTTCATCTACTTTTCCTTCGAAAATTGAAACTCTCTTCTTTAAAACCAAAACCCCTCATTTATAGGTGTTGTTTAACTTCTTAGATCTATTCCTTTGCCAATCGATTAGATCAAGTTTGGATCTGGCCGTGGAGTGGTGGAAGTAACCTCTAAGCAATTTTGGTGGTGAGTACTCGGATCTCATCTTCCATATTCTTGCGAAATAAGGGAAAAGCTGAAAACCCCATGGCTTTGGTTGCTATCGGTTTTGATCTCTGTTTTATAAACATCTACCCTAGCCTTTTCATTCGGTTCTAATGTGTAGTAGTTCGAAGAAGGGACGATCTTACAAGGAGCATTGGAGGCTAAGACCGTGGGACAATCTAGATCTAGATCTAGTTATAAATTTCGGCAAAGGTAAGAGACTAAGGGCCTTAATTGGTGTTGGCCGAATAGGTACGTTGAATTGATACGGGTTAATCAATTAGATTTTAGTGACATGTGGGTTGAAACGATTGTAGGTGAGTCACGTGGGAGATCTTGTCAACGTATATCGCAAATCAGGTGTGTAAACGAACACCCTCTAGTAGACTAGATCGGTAAAAGTCAAAAAGCCGAAATGCTGAAATTTTGGCATTTCATGGGCTTGCGAGCATGCAAGTGCTCTGGGCCGGTTGACCCGGTAAAAACTGTAATCGCAAACGGTAAGGTTGATGTGTATGCGATTTCGTGCACTACGGTAAATTTGGGCCTCGAGGGGCTGAATTTGGGCCCAATGGGCTTACGGGCCCATTTGGGTGAAAATGAGCGGTAAGTGGGTTCTGGTAATTTGTATGCTAAGACTCCTAAGATAACTATGGAATTTGGGCTTTGTGGGCCAAAATGGTTAATAGACACTATAAGGCCCATTAGGGGTTTTAGGGCCCGATAGCTCTAAAGTTGGTAAATGGGCTAGATAAGCTATTTAGGTAAAATTTTGACTATTAACAAGTGTAATAAGCATGAAATCCTAAAAACTGATAAATTTACTGAAATACCCCTTAAGGGTGGAAAATTACTGTTTTACCCCTAGGTGCAAAATGACCATTATACCCTTAAGGTTAAATTTGACTGAAATGCATGCTATATTATATCGGTTTATTGTATGCCATGACATGTTTTACTGTTGCATGGGACTGGATTTATTGATGGAGGAAGTGTTAAGTGGCATTACCACATTTACTGATAGGGGCTTTGCCTCATTTTACTATTAGTGGCTTGGCCACATTATCTGATTAAGCAGCTATGCTGCGACTGTGGTGTGTAAGGCTGGGTGGGTTGAGTTATTCCCCACATGGTGTGTAGGGCTGGTACGGGTGATGTGTAGGGCTAGATTTGGGTTGGGTTTTTGCATATGTGCATAATTTTTTATCTGTTACTGTAATGGGCCTATGGGCTGCACTGTGTACTGAATAGGGCTAAGGCCCAGTTAAACTGAATCTGAATAGGGCTTCGACCTAGTTGATACTGTACCCGGATAGGGCTTAGGCCCAGTAAGCTTGAATTGGTTTGGGCTTTGGTTGGGTTTCATTTACACACTGAGTTTCCAAACTCACCCTTCCCTTCATTTATGCAGGTGAGCCCTAAACTAGTGGACTTGGAGCTGGAGGGATTCGGGGTGGCCACGCGATATGCTATTGGTTGATTTTCTTTAAGTAATTCATTTTCAGTATTTTATTTAAATTAGTTCCATTTTGGTATTTGATTATAATAAAGCCGCTTTTAATTATTTTTTTAAATTGGTTTTTATTTCTTTACTTGTAATTTGATTAAAATGGGTAGATTAAGGCTGCGCGGGTTTTTTTCTTGAAATTAATAAATGTTTTTAAAATAAAACGCACGTATCAAATGTGTAATATCCCGAATTAGGGCCTAATCGGATAGTGGTTTCGTGACCACAAATCTGAGGTAGAAATAATTATTTTATAATTATTTTGAGGTTTATGATATGATTGCATGATTGTGTGAAAATTTTGTAAAGAAATTCTATGCGTAAAATGCTTAATTTAAAATTAGGGACTAAATCGAATAAGTTGCAAAACTTGCATTCTAGAAGTTTCTAGTATGAAATTGCTTTGAAATATTAATTAGGAGGTCTTAAATAGTAATTTGGCCAATTTTAACTTCATGGACAAAATTTGGACATGGATGCAATTTTTGAAAGTTTAGTAAGGAGGGGCATTTTGGTCATTTGGATATTAACATGAAATAAAAAGGGAAAAATAACACAAAATTGATCATCTTCTTCATTACTACGAAATTTCAAGGGTTCTCCATAGCTAGGGTTTTTTCAAGCTTCCAAGCTCCATAGTAAGTGATTCCAAGCCCCGTTTTCAATGTTCTTTACGTTTTCGTAGTCCCGGTAACTCGATAAAGCTTATGTTAGCAATAATTTAAGTTACGGTTCATATTTGGAAAAATACCCATAGGTGAAATTTGTGTATTTTGATGTTTTATGATAGAATATGAGGTTTTAAATTATGTTAGACAACTTGTGCTACTCGATTTTAAGTAAAAATGAACAAAACGGCTTAATCGGTAAAAGTACATATTGTTCATAAGTATGTTTTATAGTGGGAATTTGAGCTTGCTAATAGCAAATAAATGATCAGCATGTCCTAAAACATAAGAATTTGAAATAAAATTTAATTTCCGAGCTTTGGGGCAAAAGTGTAAATATGTAAAAGTTTAGGGGCAAAATTGTAAATTTTCTAAAATTTGAATTTAGGACTATTTTGATAATGTGAGTATTAAATAAGCTAAATGTGTTATTTTAGATCAAGAAAGACGTGGAATCAACCTTGATCGAGGAAAAGAAAAGATTTTGGACTAAATCGCAAAATTGCTATATTTTGTACCGAGGTAAGTTCATGTGTAAATAATGTAACATGATTGCTATTTTAAGTGGTTTAATGCTATTTATATGATATGATACTTGTTATTATGAATATTATGCTTTGTGAAATATTATGTATTGGTATGAAAAGCATGTGATTAAATTGATAAGTATGAGATGCAAGCAACGTATTGGTTCCAATATTCTGAGGAGAACGACTGGGAAATGTGTGACTGGGGAAAATCCTGTTTGAACCTTGGGAATAGATTAGGATACAAGTGACATGTCACTAGGATGGTTGGGCATTCGAACTCGTTGAGTTGAGTCCGAGTTCACTTATGGATGCAAATGTCCGAACTCGTTGAGTTGAGTCCGAGTTCGTGAGATGTAACTAGGCATCCGAGCTCGTTGAGTTGAGTCCGATTTCACTTATGGATGCGAACGCCCGAGCTCGTTGAGTTGAATCCGAGTTCGCTTATGGACGGGTTACATGATTGATTGATTACATATGTGGCACTTATGTGCAAATGTTCCATGTATCCGAGTTATATTCCGATGTGTTCAACGGGTAAAATTCTAGCGGAATGGAAGAATACTCAAGATGAAAATGATATTTTGGTAAGTTTTGTGAAATGGACAATTTGGACAGGTATGTACTTAACCCTCGGGTTGAAACTTGATACAACAGAAATAAGGTGGTAAGATGATACACGATAGCTAGAAATGTGGTTTGTATCTTGGTGGTATCATGCTATTGTTGTTGAAATAATTGCTTTGTTATGTTACTTGTTATTTGCATGTGAACTTACTAAGCATTTATGCTTACTCCCTCCTTTACATTCTTTGTAGTTTTTAGCGAGCCAACTTGGATATCGGAAAGGTCGAAGAAACGCTCACACTATCTGAGGAAGAATTGGTATATTGGTTTGTATGTTTTGATGTATGGCATGTATAGCAATATACTTGTTTTGTGTAAATAATCTTGTGATATGGTTGTGGTTTGGTTGAGAAAATGCTTGATAATGATTAGACATTGGTATGGCTAGCCTAGATAATGTTGGATTCCTTGTGAGTTTAATATATTATATAGCTCATGAGAATTCATAAAAAGATGAAACTTGCCATAAAACAGAACACTACAGCAACAATGACGTGAGTTTGAAAAATCACCAAAATAGTAGAAAATGAATTAGGTGATGAATTAAATATGAAATTTAAGCTTATTGTGTCTATTTGCATATGGAAGAAGTGAAACAGGTAAAGGAGTTATATGTTGTGAGATATTTGAGTTTTAGTGAAACAGGGCCAGAGTGATTTCTGGATCCCCTGTTCCAACTTTGGAAATTCACCATAAATTGTAAAAAACTAATTAGGAGGTATATTTTATATGTACAGAATCCTCAATGAGTCTAGTTTTAAGATAAATAAACAGTATAGTTATATGAATTTTGTACAGGGAGAAAAGTGGTTCGTAGTAAGTAGAGGTCAGTGCAGTCAAGTCCTGAAACAGGGGTAACTTTAACTAATAAACTGTACTAATTGGCCCAACCAAAAATTTTAGAAAAAAATTAGTAGATATATATATGAGTCTAGATTTAGGGAAAATTTATGGATCTTGATTTCGAGTTTCGTAACTCAAGATATGATTTTTTTAGCGACTATGACATAGAAAAACTGCTTATTCCGAAAATCAAAATAAATGATGTAAAGTTGTTTAAATGATAAATTATATTCGGTAACACCTCAAGCTCGACTCCGGTGACGGTCTCGGGCGTGGAAGTGTTACATTTGGTGGTATCAGAGCAGGTTTAGTCGGTTCTTGGACTAACGTATTTTATGCACGGATTTTGCTATACATGCCATATATGTATATTGTGATAATGTGACGACTTCTGACCTTTTAAATGATTTTTTTTATAGTAAATGGATACCGATCCAACCGTGGCCAATGATGTAGAAAGTAGTACACCAGCTCCGGCTAAAGGGGCAGTGCCGACTGAAAATCCACCTCCCACTATTGGTCAAGGAGGAGGAGAAAGGGGTCAAGAAGCCTTTCTCCAGATGATGAGTGCTTGGTATACTGAGTTCGTTCGTACGAACCCGAATGTACAACCTCCCCCACCTCCCCCAATTCCTCAACCTGTACCTCCGATGCCTCAAGATGTGGGTATGATGAAATTCCAAAGAACTCCAGTTGATAAAATTCGTAAGCTAGGGGCCGAAGAATTTAGAGCTAATGTAGATAATGATGCTGAGAAAGTAGAGTTCTGGCTTGAGAATTCTATCCGGGTATTTGATGAACTGTCTTGCACACCTGAGGAATGCTTGAAATGTGCTATATCTTTGTTGAGAGATTTAGCTTATAATTGGTGGAAGACACTGATTTCTGTGGTACCGAAAGAGAGGGTAACTTGGGAATTCTTTCAAGAAGAGTTTCAGAAGAAATACATCAGTGAAAGATTTATTGATCAGAAGCACAAGGAATTTCTTGAGTTGAAACAAGGTAACATGACCGTTACAGAATATGAAAGAGAGTTTATTCGACTGAGTAAGTATGCCAGAGAATATGTTCCTACAGAGGCCAAGATGTGCAGACGATTTGAAGATGGGCTTAATGAAGACATAAAAGTATTTGTTAGAATTCTTGAATTAAAAGAAATAGTACTACTTGTTGATCGGGCTTGTAAGGCTGAAGAACTACTTAAAGAGAAGAAAAAGTTAGAATCTGAGACACGAAATTAGAATTAGAATCTGAGACACGAAATTAGAAGAAAAGACCAATGAGTAATGCACCCTCACAGCAACCCGAAAAATCAAGAAATATGAATCCTCGTTCCCAAGTTTCAGCTGGACAATCATATGGGAATTCTAGGAAGCAAAATGTGGGTCCTAAGTCCCAAACTACTTCGGCAGCTAGTGTAGCGAACTCGAGATTTGTTAAACCCGAGTGCCAGCGGTGTGGTAGAAATCATTTTGGTCCGTGCAGAGCAAATGAATGTTTTCGATGTGGTTCTCTGGATCATTTTATTAGAGACTGCCCAGAGAGGATTGAAAAAGAAAAATTTCAGAGCACAAAAGCTGGTGGTGCAGATTCGAGAGGAAGGTATCCAAGAAAAGCTGGGAGTGAAGCAAGCAGCAAGAATGTAACCAGAGATTCAGCAGTTAGATCTGAAGGAAGGGCCCCAGCTAGAACTTATGCCATTAAAGCGCGTGAAGATGCTTCCTCACCCGATGTGATTACTGGTATATTTTCTCTCTATGATGTTAATGTTACTGCTTTGATTGACCCCGGTTCTACTCATTCATATGTGTGCATGAAATTAGTATCTATCATGAATATTCCTGCTGAGAATACAGAATTTATGATTAAAGTGTCAAACCCGTTAGGCTAATGTGTTATAGTTGATAAAGTATACAAGAACTGTCCTTTAATGATTCGGGGTTATTACTTTCCACCGACTTGATGTTGTTGCCATTTGATGAGTTTGATGTTATTTTGGGTATGGATTGGTTGACATTGCATGATGCTATAGTAAATTGTAAACAGAAAGTTATTGAATTAAAGTGTGAAAATGGTGAAACTCTACGGGTCGAATCAGATAAATCAGAGGCATTGTCTAGTGTGATTTCTTCAATGTCGGCTCAGAGATATTTGAGAAAGGGTTATGAAGCATATTTAATGTATGTGTTGAATACAAAAGAAATTGAAAAGAAAGTGGAATCAGTGCCGATTGTGTGTGAGTTTACGGATGTATTTCTAGAAGAATTGCCGGGTTTGCCTCCAGTTAGAGAAGTAGAGTTTAGTATTGATTTGACGCTGGGAACAGCTCCGATCTCGATTGCTCCGTACAGAATGGCACCAACAGAGTTGAAAGAATTAAAGTCGCAGTTGCAAGAGTTGACCGAAAAAGGCTTTGTGAGACCGAGTTTTTCGCCTTGGGGTGCTCCGGTATTGTTTGTGAAAAAGAAGGATGGTTCGATGAGATTGTGTGTAGACTATAGGCAATTAAACAAAGTGACAATTAAGAACAAGTATCCGTTGCCGAGAATTGATGATTTGTTTGATCAGCTGAAAGGAGCGACGTGGTTTTCAAAGATTGACTTGAGATCTGGGTACTACCAGCTGCGGGTAAAAGAGTCAGATGTGCCTAAAACTACTTTTAGAACAAGGTATGGTCATTATGAATTTTTAGTTATGCCATTTGGGTTGACAAATGCTCCTGCTGTGTTTATAGATTTGATGAATCGCATATTTCAACCATACTTGGACAAGTTTGTTGTGGTATTTATAGATGATATTTTAATCTATTCAAAAGATGAGACCGAGCATGCTGAGCATTTGAAAATAGTTTTGCAAACTTTGCGAGACAAGCAGTTATATGCCAATTTTAGTAAAAGTGAATTTTGGCTTCGGGAAGTTGGATTTTTAGGTCATATTGTTTTGGGTGATGGTATACGGGTTGATCCCAGTAAAATTTCAGCTATTGTTGATTGGAAACCACCGAAGAATGTAACCGAAGTTAGAAGTTTCCTGGGGCTAGTTGGATATTATCGATGGTTTGTGAATGGATTTTCTAGAATTGTTGCTCCTATGACTAGATTACTCCGCAAGGATGTTAAATTTTAGTGGACAGAAGAATGTCAACAAAGTTTTGAAGAATTGAAAAAGTTATTAACAGAGGCACCAGTGTTAGTACAGCCTGAGTCAGGTAAAGAATTTGTGGTATATAGCGATGCTTCTCTAAATGGTTTGGGATGTGTACTGATGCAAGAAGGAAAGGTGGTGGCTTATGCTTCGAGGCAGTTAAAACCTTACGAGAGGAATTATCCGACTCATGATTTAGAATTGGCTGCAGTGGTGCTTGCTTTGAAGATTTGGCGACATTATCTATATGGTGAAAAGTGTCGAGTATATACCGACCACAAGAGTCTTAAATACTTGATGTCACAAAAAGACTTAAACTTGAGACAGCGAAGATGGTTGGAGTTATTGAAAGATTACGAGCTTGTGATTGACTACCATCCAGGAAAAGCAAATGTAGTTACTGATGCTTTGAGCAGAAAGTTGTTGTTTCCTTTGAGAGCTATGAACACTCAGCTGGAAATGTCAGATGATGGTTCGATTCTAGCCGAATTGAAAGCAAGACCGATGTTTTTACAAGAGATTTGTGATGCTTAGAAAAGCGATGAAGACTTGCAAGCCAAAAGAAAGCGATGTGAGGTTGATACAGAGTCAGATTTCAGAATTGGTTCTGATGGGTGTTTGATGTTTAAAGATCAAATTTGTGTACCAAAGAACGAGGAATTGATTCAAAAGATCCTGCAAAAAGCACATAGTGGTTGTCTCTCGAATCATCCAAGCAGTACGAAAATGTATAATGATTTGAAGAAAATGTACTGGTGGAATGGAATGAAAAGGGATATATCGGAATTTGTATCGAAATGCTTAATTTGTCAACAGGTGAAAGCGGAACACCAAGTGCCTTCAGGATTACTTCAGCCTATTATGGTTCCTGAATGGAAATGGGATCGGATTACTATAGATTTTGTTTTAGGGTTGCCGTTGACTCCAGGAAAGAAAGATGCCATCTGGATAATAGTTGACAGATTGACTAAATCGGCTCATTTCATTCCAGTACATACGGATTATTCTCTTAACAAGTTAGCTGAATTGTCTGTTAGAGAAATTGTTAGATTACATGGAATACTATTGTCAATCATTTCAGACAGAGATCCGAGATTTACTTCGCGATTTTGGCAAAAGTTGCAAGAAGCGTTAGGTACAAGGTTAAATTTTAGTACTGCTTTTCATCCACAAACTGATGGGCAATCAGAAAGGGTAATTCAGATTCTTGAAGACATGCTTCGATGTTGTGTATTAGAATTTCAAGGAAGTTGGGAAAGATATTTACCGTTGGTGGAATTTGCTTACAATAACAGTTATCAGACGAGTTTGAAAATGGCACCTTATGAAGCATTGTATGGTTGTAAGTGTCGGACGCCTTTGTATTGGACTGAACTCAAGGAAAATCAGATCTATGGGGTTGATCTAATAAAAGAAACCGAAGAAAAAGTGAAGGTAATTCAAGATTGCTTGAAAGCTACTTCGGATAGATAGAAATCTTATGCAGATTTGAAACGAAAAGAAATTGAGTTTCAAGTTGGTGATAAGGTATTTTCAAAGGTGTCTCCGTGGAAGAAAGTCCTCAGATTTGGACGGAAAGGTAAATTAAGTCCGTATTTTATCGGGCCGTATGAAATAATTGAAAGAGTTAGACTGGTAGCTTATCGGTTAGCATTACCATCTGAGTTGGAGAAAATTCATGATGTGTTCCATGTATCTATGCTACGTCAGTATCGTTCGGATCCTTCACATGTGGTTTCACCGACAGAAATTGAATTACAACCAGATATGACCTACGAAGAAGAACCGATTAAAGTTTTAGCTCGAGAGGTCAAACAACTAAGAAACAAAAGTATTGCTCTTGTGAAAGTGTTGTGGCAAAAGCATGGAATAGAAGAGGCTACATGGGAACCCGAGGAAACTATAAGGAAACAATACCCACACCTGTTTACCGGTAAGATTTTCGAGGACGAAAATCCTTAAAGGGGGGAGAGTTGTAATATCCCAAATTAGGGCCTAATTGGAATAGTGGTTTCGTGACCACAAATTCGAGGTAGAAATAATTATTTTATAATTATTTTGAGGTTTATGATATGATTGCATGATTGTGTGAAAATTTCGTGAAGAAATTCTATGCGTAAAGTGCTTAATTTAAAATTAGGGACTAAATCGAATAAGTTGCAAAACTTGCATTCTAGAAGTTTCTAGTATGAAATTGCTTTGAAATATTAATTAGGAGGTCTTAAATAGTAATTTGGCCAATTTTAACTTCATGGACAAAATTTGGACATGGATGGAATTTTTGAAAGTTTAGTAAGGAGGGGCATTTTGGTCATTTGGATATTAACATGAAATAAAAAGGGAAAAATAACACAAAATTGATCATCTTCTTCATTACCACGAAATTTCAAGGGTTCTTCATAGCTAGGGTTTGTTTCAAGCTTCCAAGCTCCATAGTAAGTGATTCCAAGCCCCGTTTTCAATGTTCTTTACGTTTTCGTAGTCCCGGTAACTCGATAAAGCTTATGTTAGCAATAATTTAAGTTACGGTTCATATTTGGAAAAATACCCATAGGTGAAATTTGTTTATTTTGATATTTTATGATAGAATATGAGGTTTTAAATTATGTTAGACAACTTGTGCTACTCGATTTTAAGTAAAAACGAACAAAACGGCTTAATCGGTAAAAGTACATATTGTTCATAAGTATGTGTTATAGTGGGAATTTGAGCTTGCTAATAGCAAATAAATGATCAGCATGTCCTAAAACATAAGAATTTGAAATAAAATTTAATTTCCGAGCTTTGGGGCAAAAGTGTAAATATGTAAAAGTTTAGGGGCAAAATTGTAAATTTTCTAAAATTTGAATTTAGGACTATTTTGATAATGTGAGTATTAAATAAGCTAAATGTGTTATTTTAGATCAAGAAAGACGTGGAATCAACCTTGATCAAGGAAAAGAAAAGATTTTGGACTAAATCGCAAAATTGCTATATTTTGTACCGAGGTAAGTTCATGTGTAACTAATGTAACATGATTGCTATTTTAAGTGATTTAATGCTATTTATACGATATGATACTTGTTATTATGAATATTATGCTTTGTGAAATATTATGTATTGGTATGAAAAGCATGTGATTAAATTGATAAGTATGAGATGCAAGCAACGTATTGGTTCCAATATTCCGAGGAGAACGACTGGGAAATGTGTGACTGAGGAAAATTCTGTTTGAACCTTGGGAATAGATTAGGATACAAGTGACATGTCACTAGGATGGTTGGGCATCCGAACTCGTTGAGTTGAGTCCGAGTTCACTTATGGATGCAAATGTCCGAACTCGTTGAGTTGAGTCCGAGTTCGTGAGATGTAACTAGGCATCCGAGCTCGTTGAGTTGAGTCCGAGTTCACTTATGGATGCGAACGCCCGAGCTCGTTGAGTTGAGTCCGAGTTCGCTTATGGGCGGGTTACATGATTGATTGATTACATATGTGGCACTTATGTGCAAATGATCCATGTATCCGAGTTATATTCCGATGTGTTCAATGGGTAAAATTCTAGCAGAATGGAAGAATACTCAAGATGAAAATGATATTTTGGTAAGTTTTGTGAAATGGACAATTTGGACAGGTATGTACTTAACCCTCGGGTTGAAACTTGATACAACAGAAATAAGGTGATAAGATGATACACGATAGCTAGAAATGTGGTTTGTATCTTGGTGGTATCATGCTATTGTTGTTGATATAATTGCTTTGTTATGGTACTTGTTATTTGCATGTGAACTTACTAAGCATTTATGCTTACTCCCTCCTTTACATTCTTTGTAGTTTTTAGCAAGCCAACTTGGATATCGGGAAGGTCGAAGAAACGCTCACACTATCCGATGAAGAATTGGTATATTGGTTTGTATGTTTTGATGCATGGCATGTATAGCAATATACTTGTTTTGTGTAAATAATCTTGTGATATGGTTGTGGTTTGGTTGAGAAAATGCTTGATAATGATTAGACATTGGTATGGCTAGCCTAGATAATGTTGGATGCCTTGTGAGTTTAATATGTTATATAGCTCATGAGAATTCATAAAAAGATGAAACTTGCCATAAAACAGAACACTACAGCAACAACGATGTGAGTTTGAAAAATCACCAAAAATAGTAGAAAAGGAATTAGGTGTTGAATTAAATATGAAATTGAAGCTTATTGTGTCTATTTTCATATGGAAGAAGTGAAACAGGTAAAGGAGTTATATGTTGTGAGATATTTGAGTTTTAGTGAAATAGGGCCAGAGTGATTTCTGGATCCCCTGTTCCAAATTTGGAAATTCACCATAAATTGTAAAAAACTAATTAGGAGGTATATTTTATATGTACGGAATCCTTAATGAGCCTAGTTTTAATGGAAATAAACGGTAAAGTTATATAAATTTTGTACAGGGAGAAAAGTGGTTCGTAGTAAGTAGAGGTCAGTGCAGTCAAGTCCTGAAATAGGGGTAACATTAATTAATAAACTGTACTAATTGGCCTAACAAAAAATTTTAGAAAAACATTAGTAGATACATATGTGAGTGTAGATTCAAGGAAAATTTACGGATCTTGATTTCAAGTTTCGTAACTCGAGATATGATTTTTTTAGCGACTATGAAGCAGAAAAACTACTTATTCTGAAAATCAAAATAAATGATGTAAAGTTGTTTAAATGATAAATTATGTTCGGTAACACCTCAAGCTCGACTCCGGTGACGGTCTCGGGCGTGGGGGTGTTACAAAATGAATAACAAAAAAGGCGCACAAGATCTTGTAATTGAATACACTTTAAGCTGGTAGTGGATAGGACGTTCACAAACTAAACCTGTATTTTCTCTTCAAACTTTAATAACGGTTTTTGCAAAGCTCACCTGATCGTAATGACTAAGGAATGTATATATCAATCTATCGTTGGTGTGACACACCAGACTTGGCCGTAACGTCTGGGCTGGGTTTGAGGTGTTACATTTAGTGGTATCAGAGCCCAATTGCAACAACTCGGCTGTGGATCGGGTCTAAAAAGTTTTTATAGAATTTAAAAGTAATGCCCATGTAGGGTATTTTGGATATTGATTTTGGGGAAATTTTTAAGAAAACCCTTTTTAAACTTATTTTCTTCAAGACATACTCAAGGTTTACGTTAGAAACAAAGTTTAAGTTTTTTTTTCTTTTTGCTAAATTGGGCTTTCTGAAATCTGGTTTCTAAAAAGTGGCGCACTGAATCCCCGGCACCATGTCTGTAAGTATTTCTTCTCTTATACTATACTGTACTGAAACACTACTGTAGATAGAACTGAGACTCTACTATGATACTGTAGTTAGAACTATACTGAAACTGTAAAGACTGAGATAGTAGGGAAACTAAACCCTAGAAGACTGAGACGGTAGCTAGGCTACGATTTCACGAAAACAAACTCTTAAACACTATCTGTGCATAAGACATTTGTAATAAACACTGAAATATTAAATAATATCATAAAATTCATAATCAGATAAGTTGATATGAGTAGGAGGGCAACTCGTGGACGTGGCCAAGGTAGTGTACAAGCTGGGTCTTAATCTTCGGAACACATGCCAGCTGAAGAGGCACGATCACCGTCGGTAGCTGAGAATGGGTCGTATGATCGAGCTGCAAGGGATGATGATTTGTCCCAGGCAGTGTTAAAGGTTCTAGAGAGGGTTGCTGGAGCTAATACTGAGACTGTGAATAGGGGATCCATTTCTAAGCGACTCCGGGCTAACAGGGCAGAGGTTTTTAGGGGCATATCTGGAGTGGCCCCAAATGTGGTCGAATACTGGTTGGAGGCCACAAAGTGGATCATGGATGATCTGGATTGCTCAGAGGAGTAAAATTTGAAAGGAGCGGTATCTCTACTACGAGACGAGGCATGTCAGTGGTGGATTACTGTAAAGGATAGTACCCCAGCTGAGCAGATAACTTGGGAATTGTTTAATACGGTTTTCAAAGGAAAGTACGTCAGGGCAAGCTATGTGGACGCTCGTAGGAAGGAATTTCTGAACCTGGCCCAGGGTAATAAGTCTATTGCTGGATATGAGGCGGAGTTTTTAAGACTAAGCCGGTATGCCAGCGGAATAGTTGCTACTGAGTATGAACGTAGCATTCGGTTTGAGGATGGCCTCAGGGATGAGCTTAGGGTACTGATAGCTCCGTAGAGGGAGCGTGACTTTGTTGTATTGGTGGAAAAGGCTAAGATGGCCGAAGAGGTGAAGCAAACTGAACGACAGAACTGGGAGAAGGACCGAAACCAATTCAGGAGGGATTCTGGACCCTCGGGTGCTGCAAACAAGAGTGCCAAATGAGCTAGAGTGGATGAACCGGTTCGAGAAGTTCCAGTGAATACAGTTAGACCGCAGGCTTGTGGGGACTGTGGTAGAGTACATCTGGGAGAATGCTGGAAGTGTACTAGGGCTTGCTTTTGATGCGGGTCCAAGGAGCACAGAATTAAGGATTGTTTACAGAGGCCAGCGCAGACGCAAGTTGTTGAACAAAGGGTTGCTCAACCAGTGCGAGGTGGACCATAACCACCGAGAGGCTGTAGTCAAGGTAGGGGTGGCAACGGAAATGGTCGTGGACATGGAGCACCTGGTAGGGGTGCTAGAAATGCTGAGGTTCGTTAGCTAGCACTGGTGTATACTGCTCACCACCGAGAGGAGGGTCACGCACTCGATGTCATAACTGGTACGTTCTTGATCTCTAGCATGCCATACACTACTTTGATAGACGTGGGTTCTACCCATTCGTATGTTGCATGTGAAATATCTGGGTTGTTGGGTATGCGCTCTAAGGAAACTGTGAGTGGGGTAACTGTGATAAGTCCACTGGGTCACTCGGTTAGGGTAGAGAAACTCTATAGAAATGTGCCTTTAGAGACTCAAGGTAGAATCTTATCTAGAGACTTAATGGAGCTACGTTCGGAGAATTCGATCTCATTTTGGGGTTGGAGTAGCTAGCTAAGCACAAGGCGACTTTGGATTGTGCAACTAAGTGGATGGTGTTAAGGACTACAGAAGATGAGGAGGTGATGGTTATAGGGGAGCAAAGGGATTACTTGTCCAATGTTGTTTCGACCTTAAGGGCTGATAAGCTGATTCGTAAAGGTTACGAGGCATATTTGGCATTTGTGAGTCAGACGGGAACTGAGGGTTTGATAGTGGAGAAGGTTAGAACTGTTAAGGAATTTCGTGATGTCTTCCCTGAGGAGCTTCTTAGATTGCCTCCGAATCGTGAAGTCGAATTTGGAATCGACTTGCTACCTGGAACGGCTCCAGTGTCCATCGCACCCTATAGGATAGCGCCGAAGGAGTTAGTGGAACTGAAAGAGCAAATACAAGATTTGTTGGATAGAGGTTTTATTAGACCAAGTGTATCTCCATGAGGAGCACCAATACTGTTCGTGAAGAAGAAGGATGGGATGAAGCGTATGTGCATCGATTATCGCTAGTTGAATAAACTGACAATAAAGAGCATGTACCCTCTGCCAAGGATTGATGATTTGTTTGATCAGCTTAGAGGAGCTTTGGTATTTTCCAAGATAGATCTTCGATCTGGATATCATCATTTAAGGGTCAAGGAGGAGGATATTCATAAGACAGCATTCAGAACTCAGTGTGGTCATTACGAGTTTCTGGTAATGTCATTTGGACTGACGAATGCACCTACAGCTTTTATGGATCTGATGAATCGGGTATTCCAACCTTACTTGGATCGATTTGTAGTCGTCTTTATCGACGATATTTTAGTGTATTCAGAAACTGAGGAGAAGCATGATGAGCATCTCCGTATTGTTCTGCAAGTGTTGAGAGAGAAGCAACTCTATGCAAAATTCAGTAAGTGTGAATTTTGGTTACGAGAAGTGACATTTCTGGGTCACGTTGTCTCTGCTGAGGGGATTAGGGTGGATCCTCAGAAAATTGAAGCAGTTCTAGATTGGAAGCCGCCGAGGTCGATATCAGAAATTCGAAATTGTTTAGGTTTAGCAGGGTACTACAGAAGGTTTGTGGGGGAATTTTCTTTGATCGCTGCACCGTTAACGAAACTGCTGAGGAAAGGAGTATCATTTGTATGGACTGAGAAACAACAAAAGGGTTGAAGAAGGTTTTGACTGAGGCGCCAGCGTTGATTCAGCCAGAATTTGGGAAGGATTTCACATTGTATAGTGATGTGTCGCATGTACGGTTAGGCTGTGTATTAATGCAAGAGGGTAAGGCGGTCGCTTATCCTTCACGATAGCTTAAGCCACCCGAAGCAAACTACCTTACGCATGACCTGGAGTTGGCAGCGGTAATCTTTGCGTTAAAGATTTGGAGACACTATCTGTATGGAGAAAAGTGTATTCTATACACGGACCATAAGAGTCTCAAGTATCTACTGACTTAGAAGGGGTTAAATCTTAGGCAACGGAGATGGATAGAGTTGTTGAAGGATTACGACTATTCGATTGAGTATCACTCGGGCAAGGCAAATATGGTGGCTGATACACTAAGTCGAAGGGCTGTAGCTGAGTTGAGGGCAATGTTTGCTCGTCTGAGTCTATATGACGATGGGAGCTTGCTAGTTGAGTTCCAAGTGAGACCAACTTGGATTGAGCAGATTAAGGAGAAACAATTAGAGGATGAATCATTAGTTCCTTAGTTTTAGCAAGCTGAGAGTGATGAGAATTCTGATTTTGGACTGAATAGTGAAGGAGTGCTGTGCTTTCGAGGAAGAGTTTGTATTCCGAAGGACTCTGATTTGAGGCAGTTAATTCTAAAAGAGGCTCATGGTGGACTTCGCGCCATGCATCCTAGAGGGAATAAGTTATATCGAGACTTGCGAGAGTTGTACTAGTGGCCTGGACTTAAGCGAGAAGTGACTGAATTTGTGGGAAAGTGTCGGACATGCCAGCAAGTAAAGGTTGAGCATAACTGCCCTCTAGACTTCTACAACCGGGGAAGATTCCACTTCAAAAGTGGGAGAGAGTAACCATGGATTTTGTGAGTGGGTTACCGTTGACACCTACTAAGGAGGACTCAGTATGGGTAATTTTGGATAGGTTAACGAAATCTGCCCATTTCATACCTGTCCGAACTGATTACTCACTTCAGAAGTTGGCCAAGTTGTATGTGGCAGAGATAGTACGACTGCATGGGGTGCCAGTTTCGATTATTTTTGACAGGGATCCTAGGTTTATATCTCTATTTTGGTAGAAGTTGCATGAGGCGTTGGGTACGTGATTAAATTTTAGCACTGCTTTTCACCCCCAGACGGATGGACAGTCGGAAAGGGTTATTCAGGTTCTGGAGGACATGTTGAGGGGTTATGTTATCGACTTCCAAGATAGTTGGGAGGATTACTTGCCATTGGCAAAATTTGCTTATAATAACAACTATTAGGCAAGTACTCAAATGGCTCCATATGAGCCACTATATGGGCGAAGGTGTCGTACGCCTTCTTGTTGGACGGAGTTGGGAAAACGTCAGGTTGTTGGGCCAGAGTTGGTGGCAGACACTGAGGACAAGGTTAAGTTGATCAGAGATCGGTTAAAGGAAACATCTGATAGGCAAAAATCTTATGCTGATTTAAAATGTAAGGAAATTGAGTTCTTAGTGGGGATATGGTCTTCTTGAAGGTCTCACCTTGGAAGAAGATATTAAGATTTGGTAAGACGGGCAAGTTGAGTCTGCGGTTCATAGGGCCTTATCGGGTTCTTAAACGGGTAGGGACAATAGCTTAAACAGGTTCTTAAACATTTTTCATGTGTCCATGCTAAGACGGTATCGATTAGATCCTTTGCATGTCGTACCAGTGGAGGAAATTGAGGTGAAGACTAACTTGACTTTTGAAGAGCAGCCTGGGCAAATACTGGACCGAGAGGTCAAAGTGTTAAGGAAGAAGTCAGTTCCTTTAGCAAAGGTGCTTTGCTGCAATCATGGCAGAGAAGAGGCTACCTGGGAGCCAGAAGAGGTGATGCGTCAACAATACCCTCACCTGTTTGGATCAGGTAAATTTCAAGGCCGAAATTTCTTTAAGGGGGTAGAGTTGTAACGCCCTAATTTTGGGGATTTTTTGGGATTTTTTTGATTTTGGTGTAAACATGAAATTTTGTTGTTTGGGTATGTAATTTATGCTTTGAGTGTTGTAGTGGGCCTTTAGAAGACCCAAGTCTAAATTAAAACCCGGTAGAATTATCGAATTTTAGACTTAAAGAGAAGGGGGACTTTAGTAGGTGGGCTTTTAAGAAAAAGTGAGTAATTTAAGACACAAGTGAGCCCTTGGTAAAGTGGCAATGTGGCGCCACTTAGAGCCTAAGGAAGTGGCATGTGGAAGCTATGCAAGGGCCAAGGTTCAAGTCCCATGGTAAGCAAGGTGCTATTTTATTTATTTTTGTGCATGTGCAAGTCATGTGATGGACTCCAAGTAAAACTCTGTTGGGAAGAGTTTGAGTTGCTCATGAAATTAGATCAAAGAGGATAAGGGGGAGAAAATGTAGGAATTTCAAATTGAAGCAAGAGGTGGTCGACCAAGGGACTTTGATGTAGCATTTTCGGCTAGGGTGTTAGGAGTGGTCATTTTCGGCAATTGGGAAGTAAGTACCGATTTCTCCTAGTAGTCAGCCTTCGGGATTTGTCAAGTGGACATTTCTTTTGCCGATTAGGAGAAGTATTCTTTGCTTCTCTTTTCCTTCCTTCCATATGTTCTAAAAGCCAAAAATAAGACCTACAAACCTCCTTTTGTGCCATTTTGCCCAATGAGCCGAACCTTCCATCACCTCTCATCCCAAAACCAAAGTAATCATCTTCTTTTTCACTTTCTTCATCTTCTCGGTTCTCTCTTCTTCTTCTTCTTCTTCTTCTTCTCTTCTTAATCAATTAAACTTGTTTCCCTAAAATCTCCTCTTGCCCAGTTTCACTTTGGCCAAATATTGCTAAACCCGAATCAACAAGTTGCTTGCCGAATTCTTCCTTAGCTGATTGCTCTTAAACAAAAATCTCGAAACATCAAATCATCTCTTGTCGATTCCACATTGGATCGAGCCTTATTCATTTGTTATGTTGGAAACTGAAATCAAGGTATAATCCCTTCTCTTCTTCTTTCATCTACTTTTCGTTCAAAAACTGAAACTTTCTTCTCTAAAACCGAAACCCCTCCTTTCTAGGTGTTGTTCAACTTCTTAGATCTATTCCTTTGTAAATCGATTAGATCAAGTTTGGATATGGCCGTGGAGTGGTGGAAGTAACCTTTAAGCAATTTTGGTGGTAAGTACTTGGATCTCATCTTCCATATTCTTGCAAAATAAGGGAAAAGCCGAAAACCCCATGGCTTTGGTTACTATCGGTTTTGATCTCTATTTTATAAACATCTACCCTAGCCTTTTCATTCGGTTCTTACGTGTAGTAGTTCGAAGAAGGGACGATCTTACAAGGAGCATTGGAGGTTAAGACAGTGGGACAATCTAGGTCTAGATCTAGTTATAAGTTTCAGCAAAGGTAAGAGACTAAGGGCCTTAATTGGTGTTGGCCGAATAGGTAGCTTGAATTGATGTCGGTTAATCAATTAGATCTTACTGACATGGGTTGAAACGATTGTAGGTGAGTTGCGTGGGAGATCTCCTCAATGTATATCGCAAATTAGGTGTGTAAACGAACACCCTCTAGTAGACTGGATCGGCAAAAGTCGAAAAGCCGAAATGCCAAAATTCTGGCATTTCGTGGGCTTGCGAGCGTGCGAGCACTCATGGGTCGGTTGACTCGGTAAAAACTGTAACCGCAAACGGTAAGGTTGATATGTGTGCGATTTCGTACACCACTATAAATTTGGGCCTCGAGGGGCTGAATTTGGGCCCAACGGGCTTACGGGCCCATTTGGGCGAAAACGAGCGGTAAGTGGGTTCTGGTAATTTGTATGCTAAGACTACTAAGATAACTATGGAATTTGGGCTTTGTGGGCCAAAATGGTTAATAGACACTGTAGGGCCCATTAGGGGTTTTAGGGCCCGATAGCTCTAAAGTTGGTAAATGGGCTAGAAAAACTATTTAGGTGAAAATTTGACTATTAACAACTATAATAAGCATGAAATCCTAAAAACTGGTAAATTTACTGAAATACCCCTTGAGGGTGGAAACTTATTATTTTACCCCTAGGTGCAAAATGACCATTATACCCCTAAGGTTAAATTTGACTGAAATGTATGTTATATTATATCTGTTTACTGTATGCCATAACATGTTTTACTGTTGCATGGGACTGGGTTTCTTGATAGAGGAAGTGTTAAGTGGCATTACCACGTTTACTGATAGGGGCTCTGCCTCGTTTTACTATTAGTGCCTCGGCCACGTTATCTGATTAAGCAGGTATGCTGCGACTATGGTGTGTAGGGCTGGGTGGGTTGAGTTATTCCCCACATGGTGTGTAGGGCTGGTACGAGTGGTGTGTAGGGCTGGATTTGGGTTGGGTTTTTGCATATATGCATAATTTCTGATATGTTACTGTAATGGGCCTATGGGCTGCACTGTGTACTGAATAGGGCTAAGGCCTAGTTAAACTGAATCTGAATAGGGCTTCGGCCCAGTTGATACTGTTCTTGGGTAGGGCTTAGGCCCAGTAAGCTTGAACTGGTTTGGGCTCTGGTTGGGTTTCCTTTACACATGAGTTTCCAAACTCACCCCTTCCCTTCATCTATGCAGGTGAGCCCCAAACTAGTAGACTTGGAGCTGGAGGGATTCGGGGTGGCCACATGATCTGCTATTGGTTGATTTTCTTTAAGTAATTCATTTGTAGTATTTTATTTAAAGTATTTCCATTTTGGTATTTGATTGTAATAAGGCCGCTTTTAATTATTTTTTTAATATTGGTTTTTATTTCTTTACTTGTAATTTGATTAAAATGGGTAGATTAAGGCTACGCGAGGTTTTTTTCTTGAAATTAATCAATGTTTTTAAAATAGAACGCTCGTATCAAATGGATAACAAAAAGACGCACAACATCTTGTAATTGAATACACTTTAAGCTGGTAGTGGATAGGACGTTCGAAAACTAAACCTGGATTTTCTCTTCAAACTTTGATAATGGTTTTTGCAAAACTCACCCTAATCGTAATGACTAAAGAATGTATATATCAATCTATTATTGGTGTGACACACCAAACTTGGCCGTAACGTCTGAGCCGGGTTTGGGATGTTACACATACTTTGCCCAAAACACATGCTATCTCTATTACTTTTAACAGCACATAACAAACATATCTTTAGTCATCAAAATGACTCCATTTACCCATCCAGCACCCATTTCAACTTAAACACACACAAACACACTAAGTATTTCATGAACTTCCTCAAAAGGATAGATAACCAAATATCATCATCAATGGCAAGGATAGATAACCAAATATCATCATCAATGGCTAAATCACTTAGCCTTGGTTTCGAATTGGCTTATCCCATAACATTCGCCACAACATAACCAAACCATCTTACACCTACAACATCACTATGTCCCTATACATGCCATAGTCTAAGAGTTTTTTTTTTTTAATATACCAAAAGATATTGTCGATAGTATGGGTGGTCCTCCAACTCGATCCGATCCCGAGCTGGCTTGACTAAATCTATAAGACAAGGGAAAAGAGAAAAGGGTAAGTTTAAAAGCTTAGTAAATCCATATGTAAATAATTATCATCATAACAACATTTAGCCACACCAAGGATATCTCTCACATACCAACTTACCACCTAAACTTACCAACTTTTCCATACAATTCATACACATTATTTTCACCTACTTAAGTCCACATGCACCCTTGCATCCACATGCATTTTCCTACAATTATAGCTACCCAAAAGAATACACCTGCACACACATATAATACTGCCACACCAAATCTATTTAGTAAGAATTCCCGTTGAACCCTTTGGATTAACATTTGATACTCAATGGAGTTTCCGCTCATGATTCCATCAACACATAAGCCTGGCTCTCGAGTACACAAGGTGAAGTTCACTTTAACACCCATGTAACCTAGCCATTTAATCTCGTAGCCCTCATGTGCACATGGTGAAAGTCAATTTATCACCCATGTGACTTAGCTGCATAGGACAATGCTCTCATGTACATAAGGTGAAGTTCACTTTATCACTCATGTGACATAGCCATTAAGTCTCATAATGCTCATTTGCACATGGTGAAGGTCACTTTATCACACATGTGGCTTAACCATTGAGCTCCATAGCCCTCAAGTCTTCATGGTGTAGATCACTTTATCACACATGTGACCAAACCATATTTTATCTGTATCACTCGTTATTCTGAAGGTACAACCGGGAACTCTCATTTCCAACACATCCAACATCATAGAAGATTTTCAATATCAACATTTCATAATATCCATTATAATTATTAATGTACAAAGAAAACGGACACATTACTTACATATAAACTTACCTCGACAATAAAAAACGGTAATTTGTAACTTAATTTAAGACCTTGCCCTTGCCCCAGTCAAGGCTGATTCCTCGATCTTCCCAATCTATAATGATAGATTTAACTCATTTAATGCACACATTACTCAATTGGACACAAAATCATCCTATGGAAATTTTTACCATTTTACCCCTAACTTTTTTAATTTTTACAACTAAGTCCCTAGGCTCGTAAATTGAAATGTATCGATTCTTTTGGTTACCCAAGCCTAGCTGAATATCAATGGCACTCAAAACAGCCCACATTTCTTATCAATTCATACTTTTACCACACAATTTATTAACTTTGCAATTTGGTCCTTTTTAGGGACTTCCATGAAAAATCACCCAGTAATCATAGTTTACCACACGCTAAACCTTCATTTTCCACCATTAGACATCAAAATACTTGTATGTCATGCATGGGTAAAATTTCAAACATCAACCCTAGCTTAAAATAATGGTAGAAATAGCTAGAGCAAGTTACAAGGATTCTAAAAATACGAAGAGAATTAAAAACGGGGCTTGAATGTACCTTGAACAAAGCTTGAAAGTGACCAAAACCCTAGCTATGGAAGGCTTCTATTTTTTAGAACCAAGGAGGAAGATGGACACTCCATTTTGACTTCTTTTCCCATTTTATTTCTTTTATTAACTAATGACCGAAATGCCCTTCATTAAAAACCTTTAGTATTCCACCCTTCCTTGGGCATATTTGTCCAACTAAGTTAAAAAGGGCCTGATTACTATATAAGGACCTCTAATTTCAAAACCAAATTCAATCAAGTACCTTATGAAATAAAACCCATATTTTTCACCTATTGCAATTTAGTCTAATATACCAAATTAGACATACAACCAATAAAATTCACACACTAAAATTTCACATATCTATCCAAACACCCAATAAACATCAAAACTAAATTGAAATAATATTTTAAACCTCGGATTCATGGTTTCAAAACCACTTTTCTATTTAGCCCCTAGTTCGGGCAGTTAGAATTTTGGTCATTTGGTTAATTAATGAAATAAACAGGGAAAAAGAAGCAAAATTGTGTCCATCTTCTTCCCAAGGCTGCCGAAACTTAAGGGACTGCATAGCTAAAGTTTATTTCATTTTCAAGCTTACTAATCAAGAAACACGAAACCTGAACTGAAATTGAGGAAAAAGCAAGGTAGTGGATTAAATCGAACATTCACCCCTATTTTGGATCCAAGGTAAATTGTATGTAATAAATTAGCATTATGAATTATGAAAATTTATTGTGATGTTATTCTGCAACACCCCTTATCCAGGTTCGACGCCGGAACTGAATACGAGGCATTACTAGACGATAACCCAACCAATCATACAAAGTCAAGCCCTAAAATTTTGTTCCAAATGAAAACATGATCCCTAGCTTAAAATAGTGGTGTAGAAAGCTAGATCAAGGTACAAGGACTTCAAAAATACGTAGAACATGAAAAACGGGGCTAGGAGTCACTTATTTGGAGCTTGAAAAGTTGAAAGAAACCCTAGCTATGGTGCTTGTAAAATTCAGCCAAGTAGGAAGAAAAGATGGACACTTTTTGGCCTTCTTTTCCCTTTTTATTTCTTTTAATATTCAAATGACCAAAATGCCCTAATGGCCTTCTTTGCAAATTTTTCCTTCCATGAGTATTTTTGTCCATCTTGTCATAAAATGGTCTAATTGCTAAATAAGGACCTCTAGTTTAGGAGTCCATTTCAATTTCACACTAAAAGCTTCTAGAACACATATTTTGAAATTTTTACAATTTAGTCCTATCACTCAATCGGGCACTTTATTGATAAAAATTTATTTACTACATTTTCACTTATTCATTCAATCACACAATAGACCTTAAACTTTATTAGAATAAATTTTCTATGTCAAATTCGTGGTCCCAAAACCACCATTCTGTTTAGGCCCTAATTCGGGCTGTTACAGTACAAAATGTATAACGATCTAAAACAGTTTTACTGGTGGCCTGGAATCAAAAGAGATATCTTAGAGTTTGTTTCGAGATGTTTACAGGTTAAAGTTGAACATCAAGTACTTTTGGGTTTATTATAGTTAATTATGATTTCTGAGTGGAAGTGGGAGAGAATCACGATGGACTTTGTGTCAGGATTACCTTTATCTCTGAGAAAGAAAGATGCAATTTGGGTTATAGTTGATAGATTGACTAAATCAACTCCTTTTATCCCGGTGAGAACTGGTTATTCTCCTGATAAATTAGCTGAGTTATACATTTCTGGGATTTTGAGATTACACGGGGTACCTATTTTTATTGTGCCGGATAGAGATTCGAGATTTACATTGCGATTTTAGAAGAAATTGCAAGATACTTTGGATACGAGATTACATTTCAATACAGCATTTCATCCGCGAACGGATGGTCAATCCAAGCGGGTCATTCAAAAACTCGAAGATATGTTGAGATGTTGTATTATTGAGTTTGAAGGTACGTGGGAGAAGTACCTATCATTGTTTGAATTTGCATATAACTATAGTTTTTAATCAAGCTTAAAAATGGCATTGTACGAGGCTCTTTATGGTCGTAAATGCAGAACACCATTGTACTAGACTGAGCTGAGTGAGAATAAGATTCATGGGATATATTTGATCAGAAAGACTGAGCAGAAAGTGAAAGTGATTCATGATAGTCTAAAAGCAGCGTCAGATCTTCAGAAATCTTGTGTGGACTTGAAATGAAAAGATATTGAATTTGAGATCATTGATAAAGTGTTTTTGAAAGTGTCTTCGTGGAAAAAAATATTACGATTTGGTAAAAAAGGCAAATTGAGTCTGAGGTTCATCGGACCGTATGAGATTATTGAGTGTATTGGGCCAGTTGCTTACCGATTGTTGTTGCCACCATAACTAGAGAAGATTCATAATGTTTTTCACTTACTGATGCTTCGAAGATACAAATCTGACCCATTGTATGTAATTGCTCCTACTGAGGTTGAGATTCAGTTCGATTTATCATATAGTGAAGAACCAATTATAATTTTAGCTCGTGAGATCAAAGAGTTGAGAAATAAGAAAATCGCCTTGTCAAAGTGTTATGGCACAAACATGGCATTGAAGAGGCTACGTGGGAGCCTGAGGATACTATAAGAGAGAAATATCCGAACCTATTCACTGGTAAGATTTTTGAGGACGAAAATCCCTAAAGGGGGAGAGTTGTAACAACTCGATTTTGACCCTAGTCAGAATAGTGGTTTTGGGACCACAAATTTGAGGTCAGAAAAATATTTTAATATCATTTTTTATGTTTATGGCATGTGGTAAAGTATGTGTGAAAGCTCTATGTAATGATTTTATAGTTTGAGTGTCGAATTAAGAAGGACTAAATTGTAAAAGATGTGAAAGTTGTGTGCTATTTGTTAATGTGCTTAATTAATGTGGCTTATTAAACCAAAGGTCCTTATGTTGATATTAGACCATTGTTTTAGTCAATGGACATTAAATTGATATGTTTTGTATGCTTATAAATAAGGTTAATTTAGTAATTTGGATAGTATGTTATAATAAAATAAAACAAACATAAAAATTAAGCCATTTTGATTCATTTTCTAGCCGAAATTAACAAAACAAAAAGGGTTTGGAGATTTTAAAGTTTCGGCACTATTAAGGCCTGATTGAGGTATATTTTGAGCTCACTTTTTGATGATTTTTATGTTTTTGTGATCGTTGTCAAATATTCTAGCAAGCCCATGTCTTAATTTATGGAATTGATGATGATTTTGAAATATGCCATTAATGAATTTTTGATTTTTGTGATGTTAGTTAATGAAATATGAAAGCTTGGTGTGAGATTATTATGTTTTTCCTTTTGATTTTTGATGAATACTATGGACTAAATTGTGAAAATGAGAAATTGAGAGGTTAAAATGTGAAATAAATGAAATATATGGACTGCTAGGAACTCAATAGATACTCGGTCAAGCTTGTGTTTAATGGGATTATGTGAATTTTATGTATTTGTAAATTAGGGACTAAAGTGTCGAAATGTGAAAATATGAGGGCTAATTTGTTAAAATGCCCTAAATATATGTCTTTGGATTGAATTGAATGTGATGTGAGATTGAATGGTTGAATTTAAATGTATATAGATCAAGAGAGGAGAAATTCGAATTTAGATCGAGGCAAGAACAAAGTGCTCAATTGATCAACTAATTTTCGTCATTGCTACGTCCGAAGTAAGTTCGTGTATAATATGAATTGTTAAATAATGTTTAATTAAGATGAAATGAATAGAAATATGTTGGTGAAATTTAAGAATGTGAAAAGGGGATTGAATGTATGAGGCACTAATTGTACGAAATATTGAAATAGCTATGGCTATCGAAAATGGCACTGAGTGTGCGAGATCGAAACAGCTTTGGCTGAATTATGAGCACTAAGTGTGCGGTATCCAACTAATTTTGGTTTAATGTAAAGGCACTAAGTGTGCAATACCTTATAGCTTCGGCTAAATTGATGGCACTAAGTGTGCGACGTCATTGAATGTTAAAAGATGATCAAATGATTTAGTGTATCGAGCATGGATGTGGTAAATGTAATAGCTAAGTACAAGACGTTACAGGTATGTACGAAACCTATGTGGTTGATTAATAGTATATGAGATAAATGAACCTATGTGGTTGACTATATTGTATATGAAATAGATAAATCTATGTGATTGATGAATTGAGTAAGAGATGGATAGATGAACTTGAGAATGAACATGGTTGAATGAGTAGAAAAGAATATGTTGGTATGTGAGTAAAAGAAATGTTGTGAAAGTGAGAAATAGATATGTATGAGATTGAGTAATGGATTGAAGTGAACTATGCATTAGTTAAATTGTTTGATTTCCTTTGAATGTTGAATTATTTGTATTATATTACAAACTTACTAAGCTTTAAGCTTACTATGTGAAGTGTTCTCTGTTTTACAGTGTTATAAAGTTAGCTCGGATCCAGGGATAATCAATGATTCAATCACACTATAAGACATCTATTTTAGTACATTTTGAAGATGTAATTACTAAAGTATGGCATGTATAGGCTAGAAGTAATGTGGTGCGTTTTTGGAACATGAAAATCATGCCATGTGATATGGCTAGATTATGGTTACTATTATGGCTTGATTTGGTACATACTTTGTGTTGATAAATGGTATGTTTTAATGTAAAAATGGCCTAATGAAAAATGGTCAATTTGGGATGTGCTTGGATGGGAAATTGGTTAGGTTTTGGTACAAAAGTGAATGTCATAAGTTGGAGTAATGATCATGTATGATTTAGTGAATTGGGTATGTGATTTTGGTAGGTTTTGGTACGAGAAATGATTATGAGTTTGGTTGATTGAATTATGACTTGAATAGTGTAGGAATTAAGGTTGATGTTTGCTAGAATTGTAGTTTATTTGGTACATGTATGAAGCTTATAGGTATAAGGATTTTGGTGTGAAATGTGGCTTAAAACAAGCTTAATTTTGTGCCACACGGCCTGAGCACACGGGCATGTGAAACATCCCTTACCCATAATCGATGCCGGAGTAGGGTATGAGGCATTACTATACTCAAACTCATGTAAACCTTTGACTTGAACTCATTAAAATGTGTCCCAATTAAAACTTTTCCAAACATTGTCCTACAAACCTTCTTATGGGCCTACGAGGCCTAAATCATGGTTCAGAATTAACCTGGGACAGTTTTGGACAGTTAAGAAAATTTCCACAAGAGTTAATGAAAACGAGGCGCACACCTATGTGAAAGGGTAGCACGCTCGTGTGGCTCTAAACATGGCCGTGCTAATGGCCCGTGTACCTCACACGGCCTAAGCACACTAGGGACATGCCCGTACTTGCCCGTGTGGATTTAATTTCTAACTTTGAACTTACAGGGGTTTTCACACGACGTGGCGCACGCCCGTGTGCCTAGCTCGTGTCCCTCACACGGACAGGACACGCCCGTGTCACGACCTGTTTGCAAAAACCTTGGTATTTTGTTTCTAACATCATCACTCACATGGTTGTCCCACATGCTCGTGTGCTGGCTGTGTCCTCCACATGGTTAAGACACACAGCCACGTCTTATACCCGTAGGAAATCCTGATGGCATTTAATGCTATCCATGCAAAATGCAGGGGACACGCGCCACATGCCCATGTGAAGCCCGTGTGTCTCACACAGCCTAGGCACACGCCCATGTGTCTACCCATGTGGGCGATATAAAGCTATTTACCAAGCCCTTAGCCACCCTAAAGCACATACAAACATAATCCTAATTCTTCATACATCATGTAACGCCCCAAACCCATCCTGGACGTTATGACCAGATCTGGCGTGTCACATGAAAGATTACGAAATTCGACTATGTGATAAAAAGTTTTCCATTGTTTAAAAGACTCATATAAATTTGGAACGTTGATCGATTATAGGTTAAAACCATTTTTATAAGTTTGAAAACGTTTTAGAATAAATGATTGCCTTATTGGTTGTATTCAGTTACTTGAAGTTATAAAAGCTCTTTGACCTTTTTGAAAACGTTATGCGTAGTTTTACTCAAAAACGTTGGATACTAATTTTGAAAACTCGTTTTAAATTACTTTACCAATTGTAATGATAAATCATCCCAAATAAAGAAAATAGAACAAAAACCTCATAATGGCCTTATTACATAACATTAACACAGAATAATAATTATTTAACAGTTAAATCAAAACTAAAAGCAGAAAGCATGTGGCCACCCCGAATCCCTCGCAGCTCCAAATCGTCTATGGCTGGGGGTTACCTGCAAATATAAAATAAAAGGTGAGTTTGCGAAAACTCAGTGCATAACTTCCAAACCAATAACAGAGATCAGACATACAAATCAGACTGGGCTGAAGCCCTATCCAGAAACAGATTAGTCTGGGCATTGGCCCTATTCAGAAATAAAATGGGCCCAAGAGTGGCCCAAGCCCATTACAGATGCAAAACAGAATAGTATGGAAAAAACAACCCAAAGCAATCTATCCATCACACCACCCGTAACAGCCCATCACACCATGTGGGGAATAACTCAACCCACCCACCCCACACACCAATACGCAGCCAAGTTGCTAATAACAGATCTCGTGGCAAAGCCAGTAGATACAGAACACGTGGCTAAGCCACCATCCAGAATACGTGGCAGTGCCACTTTACAAAACTTCCTCCAATATCAAACCCAACCCGATCCAAACCAACAGAACCACATATAACATGCATATGGACTAACAGATACAAATCCAACCATACATATATCAAAACAACCTATTTTTAAGGGTATATCAGTCTTTTGGGCAGTTAGGGGTAAAATGGTAATTTTACCCTCCAGGGGTATTTTGGTCATTTTACTAAGTTTCGATCTCGACACCTAATACGACCACATAACCGCTCTAACGTCACTCCAAGTGACTTAAAAAGTCTAGATGGTCAACTGGGTTTAGGCACAAAACCTTTAATGGGCCTAAGTGGGCCCACATGCCCATGTGGCCCGCTCAGTCTAATTTTATGCACGGTTTTGCAAATCTTAACATCTATCATCACTTACCGAATATTTTACCCATATGGGCCCATAGGCCCATTGAGCCCATTTCGGCCCATCGAGGCCCATAACGGCCCAAGTGCATGAGAATGCGCACAATGGCCTTGACTGTCTATTACCCACAGCTTGTAGGTTCGGATCGGCCCACAAGCAATGGCACACCCGTAAGATGTCGACATTTCAACATTTTGGCTTTTCGGCATTTGCCACCCGTAAGACCTCAAAATGTCAGCATTTCAACATTTTAGCTTTTCGGCATTTGCCGATCTACTCTACTAGTGATTGTAGTTACACACCTGGATTGATATAGTCTTCGCAACGCGTCCTAATTATAGCACCTACACTTTCCGGGGATTCATCATTAGACATATCATGATAAATCTAGATCTAAGTATTGAAAACGTCTTGAGAAATTCATAGCTACTTAACCTAGTTGAGGGAACTATAGCCTGCTCCTTAGATCGAAGGCTTGAGATTGGCCACACTTTCCTTATCGAAACAGTACGCTACCGAGAGGACTCATTAGAAAAGATTGATTCTAAATGTGCCTATATCTTATGAATATTGTACCTTAAATGGCAAAGGAACTATTCGGCCTCCCTTAGAGATATACTACAACCATAAATAAAAATAGAGGAAGGATTGCTTACCAAAACCCCAATCGAAAATCACTTGATAACAAGTAATCGTCTAAAGAATTGAACACGTAGAGAGGAAAGGAGAAGAAAACAAAGGAATCGACCAAGACTAAGATTGTGCTTGCTCTAATGAAGAGATATTCGGCTATGGTTGTAAGAGCAACGAATAGTATGTCAAAAGGCTTGTCCAATGAACAATAAGAAGTCGGTTGAAAAAACAATCAAATAATAAAAGAAGAGCAGAGAATAGTTTCAGTTATGTAGAAAGAGAGAAACAAGTGAAAAGAGAACTCCATAAGATTCGGCTATGGTAAGGTTCGGCTCTTAATGAGATTTGTGTGAAGAAAAGAGAATGGGGGCTCAACCAAATGCAACTTAGGTAGAAAGATAAGCTAAAATTTGGTTTTCGACAATTGGCACCCCTTTTGGACAGAATCAAGATAGAAGAAGTGGAAAAGAAACAATAGGCTTCAAAAAGAAATAAGTACGGTTGGAAATCAATAACTCAAGAAAAGACCCTGTAAGAAATCGATACCACTCACACCTAAAATGTCAAAACGACAAATAGCAAACCCGAAATACCAAAAGAGAAAATCGGCACACACTCTTCTAATTGCCAAAAATGCACCCTCAACATCCCCTAGCCAAATTTGCACCTTCAGGATACCTCAAATTCGGCCAACTCTCATCCAATACCAAATCCCTTGATTTCCTCCTTATTTTTCTCCCTAAATTACTCATTGATCAACTCTAACCATTCATTCAAACTTTAATTCAAATTCCAACTACTATGACCAAGTCAATCTTCATCTTTTACTAGGTCTTCAACCACCTTCAGAGTTTGATCTCACTTGAACCACTTGCTGCCCCCATGTAGCAAAAATGATCACCCTTTTGCTTGTAAGGGGATTTGAACCCCTCCTTCCCTTTGCTAATGACGCCACCACTAAGCCCCACATGTGGCGCCATTTGCCACTCCAACACTAGGCTTTTTGTGTCATGAACTAGCAATAACTAAACTTAAGCCCTGTGAGCTAACATCCCTACTTCCCTAAGCCCAAAAATCAAAATTTTGCCAGGGGTTAGGCTTTAACCCGGGCCTTCCAAAGGCCTTCCAAACACCCCTAAATCATCAATTTAACACACCCAACCATGCAATATCAATTGATGCAAAAATTCCAAAAACATAAAATTTGGGGCATTACAACCCTACCCCCTTAAAGAAATTTCGGCCTCGAAATTTACCTGGTCAAAACAAGTGAGGGTATTGTTGACGCATCGCCTCTTCAGGCTCCTACATGGCTTCCTCAGCACCATGATTATGCCATAGCACCTTGACCAATGGAATGGATTTCCTTCTTAGTACTTTAACATCACGATCCAGAATCTGCACTGGTTCTTCCTCGAAGGTCAAATCAGGCTTAACTTGAATCTCCTCAATTGGCACTATATGTGAAGGATCAGAACGGTACCGCCTCAACATCGAGACATGAAAGACATCGTGAATCTGATCTAATTCAGGAGGCAGTTCAAGTTGGTAAGCTATCAGACCCACCTATTTCAGAACTCGATAGGGCCCAATAAACCGAGGACTCAACTTGCCCTTCTTTCCAAATCTTAATATCTTCTTCCAAGGTAAGACCTTTAAAAATACCAAATCTCCCACTAAGTACTCAATCTCCTTATGCTTTAAATCAGCATATGGCTTTCGCCTATTAGATGTATCTTTTAACCGATCCCTAATCAGCTTAACCTTATTCTCCGTATCTGCCACTAACTCCGGTCCCAACACTTGATGCTCACCTAAATCAGTCCAACAGTATGCGTACGACACCTATGACCATACAACGCCTCATATGGTGCCATCTGTATGCTTGCCTAATAACTATTATTGTACGCAAACTCTGCTAATGGTAGGTAGTCCTCCCAGCTACCCCAGAAATCAATAACATAACCTCTTAGCATAACTTCCTGGATCACCTTTTTCGACTGTCCATACGTCTGAGGGTGAAAAGCAGTGCAAAAATCCAGCCGCGTACCCAATGCCTCATGTAGATTCTTCCAGAACCGAGACGTGAACCTAGGGTCTCTATCAGAAATGATTGAAACTGGCACCCCATGAAGTCGTACTATTTCAGCTACATACAACTTAGCCAACTTCTGGAGGGAATAATCAGTTCGAACTAGTATCAAGGGTAGCCCACTCACAAAATTCATGGTTACCCTTTCCCACTTCCAAAGTGGAATCTTAACCAGCTGTAGAAGCCAAGAAGGCAATTGATGCTCCACTTTCACTTGCTGGCATGTCAGACACTTACCCATAAATTCTGTTACCTCGCACTTAAGCCTAGGCCACCAGAACAACTTACGCAAATCCCTATACAACTTATTTCCACCAGGATGTATGGCACATGGGCCGCCATACGCCTCTTATAGTATTGACTGCCTCAGATCAGAATCCTTCGGAATAAAAACTCTCCCTCGAAAACATAAAACCCCTCCGCTGTTCAAACTAAAGCCAGAAGTCTCACCATTCTCTACTTGTCGAAATCAAGGAACCAATGATTCGTCCAACAATTGCTTCTCCCTAATTTGCTCAGTCCAAGTCGGCCTTACTTGCAATTCAGCTAATAGACTACAACCATCATAAAGACTTAATCAGGCGAACATCGCTCTCAGATCCAATACAACCCTACAGCTCAGAGCATCTGCTACCACGTTAGCCTTCCTCGCATGGTACTCAATTGAGCGATCATAGTCCTTAAGCAACTCTATCCATCTTCGTTGCCTAAGGTTCAACTCATTCTGAGTAAGGAGATATTTGAGGCTCTTATGGTTCGTGTAAATAATGCACTTCTCCCCGTACAAATAGTGCCTCCAGATCTTTAATGCAAATACAACCGCAGCTAACTCCAAGTCATGAGTGGGGTAATTTGCCTCGTGAGGCTTCAGTTGACGTGTTGCATAAGCAACCACTTTACCCTCTTGCATTAGTACACAACCCAAACCTATGTACGATACATCACTGTACATAATAAAGTCCTTCTCAGACTCAGGCTGTATTAGAACAGGTGCTTCAGTCAGAACTTCCTTTAACTTCTCAAAACTCCCCTATTGCTTATTAGCCCAGATAAACTGTACTCATTTACATAGTAACTTTGTCAACGGTGCCACAATCATAGAAAACCCTTCTACAAAACTTTTATAATACCCTGCTAGACCCAGAAAGCTTCTGATTTCTGACACAGCCCTTGGTGGTTTCCACTCCAAAATAGCTCCAATTTTCTAAGGATCCACTCTAATCCACTCAGTAGAAACAACGTGACCCAAGAATGTCACTTCTCACAGCGAAAATTCACACTTGCTAAATTTTGCATACAACTGCTTCTCCCTTAGAATTTGCAGAACAGTTCAGAGATGCTCATAATGATCCTTCTCAGTTTTCGAATACACTAGGATGTCATTTATAAAGACAACCACAAATTGATCCAGGTAGGGTTAGAATGCCTGGTTCATAAGATCCATAAAGGCCGCTGGTGCATTCATAAGTCCAAACGGCATTACCAGAAACTCGTAGTGACCATACTGCATTCTGAATGTTGTCTTATAAATATCCACCTCCTTAACCCTTAGTTGATGATATCCCGATCGAAGGTCAATCTTGGAGAATACTAAAGCTCCTCGAAGTTGATCAAAAAGATCATCAATCCATGACAAATGGGTACTTGTTCTTAATGGTTAGTTTGTTCAACTAATGATAGTCAATACACATGCACAATGTCCCATATTTATTCTTGACGAATAGTAACGGTGCTCCACATGGAGACACACTCGGCCAAATAAATCCTCGATCCAAGAGTTCTTGGATTTGCACCTTTAACTCCACTAGCTCTTTCGGTGCCATCCTATAAGGGGCGATGGACACCGGAGCTATTCCAGGCAACAGATCGATTCCAAATTCAATTTCACGTTTCGGAGGCAACCCATGAAGCTCATTCGAAAAAACATCTTGAAATTCTTTGACAGTTCTTACATCATCCACAGAAGAACCCACAGAACCAGATTTACTTACACAAGGCAAAAAGGCCTTGCAACCCTTGTGAACCAACTTTTCAGCCCTTAACGCTGAGATCACGTTAGACAAATAATCCTTTCGCTCCCCTATACAGCTACCTCCTCTTCCCCTAAAGTCTTTAAAACCATTCACTTCGCAGCACAACCCAAGTTCGCTCGATGCTTAACAAGCTAGTCCATACCCAATATAAGATCAAATTCTCTGAACGGTAGTTCTATCAGATCCGCAGGAAAGGTTTTGCCTTGTATTTCTAAGGGCACATCTCTAAAAAGTTTGTCTACCCTAACTGAGTGTCCTAGTGGACTAATTACAGATACCCCATTAACAGTATTCTCAGATTGCACACCCAGCATCCCAGACACATTACATGCAACATATGAGTGTGCAGACCCAATATCAATCAAAGCAAGGTAAGGCATGCTATGAATCAGAAACGTGCCAGTTACGACGTCAGGTGCATCACCATCCTCTCGAGGACAAGCAGTATAGACGAATGCTGCCTATCATGCCTCACTATTTCCAGCACCTTTTCCCGGTGCTCCTCGACCCCGTCTGTTTCCATTTCCTTCCCTGGCCTGGCCACGGCTTCTTGGTGGCTACTGACCACCTTTCACTGCTGAGTAACCCTCTGTTCAGTAGCTTGCATCTGTGCCAGACTCTAAGGGCAATCTCTGACTCGGTGATCTTTAGACCCACATTGAAAGCATGCTCCAAAAAGCCTCCAACATTCACCCTGATGGGTTTTCCCACAATCCGCACAAGGCTGCGGTCTAACCACATAATCGAAACTGTTCAAACCGGCTCATCCACTCTAACTCTCTTAACTGGTCTCCCTGTAGCACTCAAAGGCCCTAAATCCCTCCAGAATCTATTCCTATCCTTTTCTCAATTTTGGAACTCTGAGCGTTTCATGTCCTCAGCTATCTTAGCTTTTTCCACCAGAGTAGCAAAATCACGCTCCCTCTGTGGAGCAATCAGCACACGCAGCTCGTCTCAAACTGCGTTCATATTTAGTAGCAACAATTGCATGGGCATATCGGCTTAACCTTAATAACTCCGCCTCATACTCTACTACAAACTTGTTCATTTGGGTCACATTTAGGAACTCTTTCCTCCGGGCATCTAGATAACTCACCCTGACGTACTTTCCTTAGAGGGTCGTCTTGAAGAGTTCCCATGTCAACCGATCAGCCGGTGTACCATCTCTCATAGTCAGCAACCATTGGTAGGCCTCGTCACGTAGTAAAGATAATGCTCCTTTCAGCTTCTGCTCTATCTGGCAATCCAAATCATCCATTATTCGTTCTGTGGCCTCTAACCAGTACTCGGCCATATTTGGGGCTATGCTAGATACACCCCTAAAGATCTCCGCTCCATTAGCCTGGAGCCACTCATAAATCGATCCACGGCTCACAAACTCAGTAGTTGCTCCAGCTACTCTTTCTAACACTCGAAGCATTGCTTGAGACAAAGCAACGTCTTTCATAGCTTGATCGTAAGATCCCACCTTAGTCACTGCCGACGCTGGTGCCTCTCCAGCAAGCATATGACCCAATGTAGAAGAACCAGCCCGAGCACTTCCTCGACCTCTACCACAGCCTCTTCCATGTGTAGCTCTTATACTCATATCGTATTATCTAGTTTATTTCATGAATTAGTTCATAATTTCAGTATTTATTACAGATGTTTTATGAAAAGACAGTAATTTAGAGCTTTCTTTTCGCAGAATCGAAATCTGGCTACAGTTTTCAGTCTTCTAGAATTTTTAGTTTTTCCTACTGTCTCAGTTTTCTACAGTCTCAGTTTCTCCAACTACAGGGTTTCAGTAGGGTCTTAGTACTATATACAGTAGTGTCTTAGCATCACAGTTTAATACAGTATAGTATAACAGATAAGACTTACAAATTTGGTGCCAGAGACTTGGTGTGCCACTTTCAGTAATCATATTTAGAAAAACTCTATGTTTCTACTAAGAAATTATTTAGACAAATCTCCTTGGAACTTTTCAAAAGCCCATATTTTGGAAATAGCGTTTTGAAAAAAAACAACCCTTATATGAGAATTTTTCAAAGAAATCAACTTTTCAAAATTATTTTAACCATTGAAATCAATTTTAAAGAAAAATTTGTAAAACCCATACCAAAGTCGAGTTTTACAACCTGGCTCTGATACCAATTAATGTAACACCCCAAACTCGGCATGGACGTTATGACCAGATCTAGTGTGTCACATGAAAGATTACGAAATTTGACTATGCAATAAAAAGTTTTCCCTTGTTTAAAAGCCTCGTCTAAATTTGAAACATTGATCGATTATAGGTTAAAACCATTTTTATAAGTTTGAAAACATTTTAGAATAAATGATTGCCTTATTGGTTATGTTTAGTTACTTGAAGCTATAAAAGCTCTTTGACCTTTTTGAAAACGTTATGCGTAGTTTTACCCAAAAACGTTGGATACTAATTTTGAAAACTCGTTTTAAATTACTTTACCAATTGTAATGATAAATCATCCCAAATAAAGAAAATAGAACAAAAACCTCATAATGGCCTTATTACATAACATTAACACAGAATAATAATTATTTAACAGTTAAATCAAAACTAAAAGCAGAAAGCATGTGGCCACCCCGAATCCCTTGCAGCTCCAAATCGTCTATGGCTGGGGGTTACCTGCAGATATAAAATAGACGGTCGGTTTTCTGAAAATCAGTGCATAACTTCCCTAACCAATAATAGAGATCAGACATACAAATCAGACTGGGCCCAAGCCCTATCCAGAAACAGATTAGTTTGGGCCTTGGCCTTATTTAGAAATAGAATTGGCCCAAGGGTGGCCCAAGCCCATTACAAATGCAGAACAGAATAGAATGGAAAAAAAACCAATCCAGTCTATCCATCACACCACTCGTACCAGCCGATCACACCATGTGGGGAATAACTCAACCCACCCAGCCCACACACCAATATGCAGCCAAGCTGCTAATAACAGATATCGTGGCAAAGTCACTATATAGAATACGTGGTAGTGCCACTTTACAAAACTTCTGCCGATATCAAACCTAACCCCATGCAGACTAACAGAACCACATATAACATGTATATAGACTAACAGATACAAATACAACCATACATATATCAAAACAACCTATTTTTAAGGGTATAACAGTCTTTTGGGCAGTTAGGGGTAAAATGGTACTTTTACCCTCTAGGGGTCTTTTGGCCATTTTACTAAGTTTTGGTGTCTCGGCACCTAATACAACCTCATAGCCGGCCTAATGTCACTCCAAGCGACTCAAAAAGTCTAGATGGTCAAACAAGGTTTATGGCCCAAAACCCCTAATAGGCCTAGGTGGGCCCACATGCCCATGTTGCTCGCTTAGTCCAATTTTACGCACAGTTTCAAAAATCTTAACATCTATCATCACTTACCGAATATTTTACCCATATGGGTCCGTAAGCCCCTTGAGCCCATACCGGCCCAAGTACACGAGAACGCACACAATGGCCTTCACCGTCTATTTCCCACAACTTGTGGGTTCGAATCAGCCCATAATTGTTCGCACGCCCCTAAGACCTCGAAATGCTGGCATTTCGGCATTTTGGCTTTTCAGCTTTTTGGCATTTGCCGATCTACGCTACTAGTGATTGTAGTTACACACATGTATTAATATAGTCTTTGTAACTCATCCTTATTACAGCACCTACACTTCCTCGTGATTCATCATTAGACATATCATGATTAATCTAGATCTAAGTATTGAAAACGTCTTGAGAAATTCATAGCTACTTACCCCAGTCGAAAGAACTATAGCCCGCTCCTTAGATCGAAGGCTTGAGATTGGCCACACTTTCCTTATCAAAACACTACGCTACCGAGAGGACTCATTAGAAAAGATTGATTCTAAACATGCCTATCTCTTATGAATATTGTACCTTAAATGGCAAAGGAACTATTTGGCCTCCCTTAAAGATATACTACAACCATAAATAGAAACAAAGGAAGAATTGCTTACCAAAACCCCAATCGGCAATCACTTGATAACGGGTAATCGTCAAAGGATTTGAACACGTAGAGAGGAAAAGAGCAGAAAATAAAGGAATCGGCCAAGACCAAGATTGTGCTTGCTCTAAAGAAGAGATATTCGGCTATGGTTGTAAGAGCAATGAATAGTATGTCTAAAGGCTTGTCGAATGAACAATAAGAAGATCAGTTGAAGAAAAAATCAAATAACAAAAGAAGAGCACAGAATAGTTTCGGTTATGTAGAAAGAAAGAAACAAGTGAAAAGAGAACTCCATAAGATTTGGCTATGGTAAGGTTTGGCTCTTAATGAGATTTGTGCAAAGAAAAGAGAATGGAGGCTCAACCGAATGCAGCATAGGTGGAAAGATAAGCCAGGGTTTGGTTTTCGGTAACTGGGACCTTTTTTGGATAGAATCAGGATAAAAGAGAAAAGTGGAAAAGAAATAAGAGGCTTCAAAAAGAAATTCGGCACTTGTACCCTATGGGTTTCAGCAAGAACAGAAGAAAGTAGGGTTGGAAATCACTAACCCGAGAAAAGACCCTAGAAGAAATCGATACCATTCACACCCAAAATGCCGAAACGACAAATAGCAAACCCAAAATACCAAAAGAAAAAATCGGTACACACTCTTCTAATTGCCAAAAATGCACCCTCAACATCCCCTAGCCGAATTTGCACCTTCAGGATACCTTAGATTTGGCCAACTCTCATCCAATACTAAATCCCTTGATTTCCTCCTTATTTTTCTCCCCAGATTACTCCTTGATCAACTCCAACCATTCATTCAAACTTTAATTCAAATTCCAACTACTATGACCAAGTCAATCCACATCTTTTACCAAGTCTACAACCACCTTCAGAGTTTGATCTCAATTGAACCACTTGCCACCCCTATGTAGCAAAAATGATCACCTTTTGCCTGTAAGGGGTTTTGAACCCCCTCATTCCCCTTGCTAATGACGCCACCACTAAGCCCCATATGTGGAGCCATTTGCCACTCCAACACTAGGTTTTTTCTGTCATGAACTAACAATAACTAAACTTAAGCCCTGTAAGCTAACATCCCTACTTCCCTTAGCCCAAAAATCAAAATTTTTCTAAGGGTTAGGCTTTAACCCACGCCTTCCAAAGGCCCCCCAAACACCCCTAAAACGTCAATTTAACACACTTAACCATGCAATATCAATTTATACAAAAATTCTAAAAACCCTAAAATTTGGGGCGTTACATGTCATAACATAGCATCAATACTCACCTAAGTACCCTTAAATAGGTGCTCATACATCAACCAATTCATGTTTAATATGCATGCATAAACTACTAAGCAAATTGTCACAAATTCCATGTCATTCCCTCTCATTTCATTAAGTAAACTTCAATGGTTTAGGCCAATTCCAAAGGCCATTTACAAAATGAAACTTATAAGTATAAATGGCCAATACAATTGGCTAACTAAAATGAGTCATGAAACAAAATGACTTAAGACATATACATGCCATAATCAAGAGAACTAACATAGTTATACTAAAATAGATGACTTGATAGTGTGACTTTGAGCTCTGACTTTTAACGATCCCCGAGCTAGAACGGCAAATCTACATGAGAAAGGAAATTGAGGGAGTAAGCGTAAAATGCTTAGTAAGTTACGTGAAATGAAAATAGCAATTATAATCAATAATCATAACTAAATTTTAAAGTATTTAGTACTTCATTTAATTTCTTACTCATACTCATGATTTACACAACCTTAATATTAACATGATCTCATACCGTGCCCCATGCCCGTGTTGATTTAATTTCTAACTTCGAACCTACACTGATTTTCACATGCCCTAGCATGCGCCCGTGTACCTAGCCCATGTCCCTCACACATCCAAGACACGCCCATGTTGCGACCCATGTGCAAAAACCTTGGTATTCTATTTCTGATGTCATCACTCACACGGTCATCCCACACGCCCGTGTACTGGTCGTGTCTTCCACATAGTTGAGACATATGGCCATGTCCCATGCCCCTGGGAAATCCTAATGGCATTTAATGCTATCCATGCAAAGTGCAGGGGACACACGGTCGAGCCACACACCCGTGTGAAGCCTGTGTGTCTCACACGACCTAGACACACGCCCGTCTCTCTACCCGTGTGGGTGAAATAAGGCTATTTACCAAGCCCTTAGCCACTCTGAAACAAATACAAACAAAACCCCATTCTTCATACATCATAACATAGCACCAATACTCACCTGAATACCCCTAAATAGGTGCTCATACATCAAACAATTCATGTTTAATATGCATTCATAAACTACTAAGAAAATTAGCACAAATTCCATTTAATTCCCTCTTATTTCATAAAATAAACTTCAATGGTTTAGGCCAATTCCAAAGGCCATTTACAAAATGAAACTTATAAGTATAAATGACCATTATAATTAGCTAACTAGAATGAGTCATGAAACAAAATGACTTAAGACATATACATGCCATACTCAAGACGACTAACATAGTTATACCAAAATATATGACTTGATAATGTGACTTTGAGCTCCGACTTTTAACTATCCCTGAGCTAGAACAGCAAATCTACATGAGAAAGGGTAATTAAGGGAGTAAGGGAAATAAAAATAGCAATAATAATACATAATGTTAACTAAATTTTAAAGTATTTAGTACTTCATTTAATTTCTAACTCATACTCATGATTTACACAACCTCAATATTAACTCAATCTCATACCTTGCTCTCTCTTGAGAATTAGTAAATCTCGTAACTTTCGTTATCATTACCTCGTATCTTAATTGAGAGTATCTGTAACACTCATCATAAACCTATGTCTTTCTGATTAGCACAATCAACTTGAATACTTTCTTTATCAATATACTTAGAATGTTGAAGGATAACCGTAATACCATTCTCTTGCCAAGATGACAAAGCCATATCCCAGATATGGTCTGACATGGGATCTCAAACTGATGCCGAAGCCATATCCCAGATATGGTCTTACACGGGATCTCATAGGATGCCGAAGCCCTATCCCAGACATGGTCTTATATGGGATCCCTCTTAGATGCCCATGCCATGTCCCAGACATGGTCTTATAGGGGATCTATGTCTTATCTCGGTGCCGATGCCATGTTCCGGACATGGTCTTATACGGGACCACATGCCAATGCCAATGCCAATGCCATGTCCCACACATGGTCTTATATGGGATCTTAGTTCGGTGCCGATGCCATGTCCCAGACATGGTCTTATACGGGACCTACAATTCTTCGATATGGCAACAGTATCCTTCGTATTCATTTATATTTACTTAGAATTTCTCTTTTATTCCATAGTCATTTCTTGTACATTTTATGTCAAGATTTCATAGAATTAACATAGAATACATAGAAAATTCATCATAATCATTTTCATAATACTTAATGCTAAATTATTACATACAATTTACCTCGAGTCCCCAAAATGTGACAAACGCTTGGTTTAGTCCACCACTTTTCCCTTTTCTCGATTTTGGTTCAGGCTTCAAGTTTCTTGATCTATGATGGATAGGATTCAATAATTTAATCATCGAATTAATAATGACAACCCTAAATTCACAATTTGGCAATTTGACCATTTTGCCCTTAAAATTTGGCAAAATGGTCATTTTGCCCTTATGCTCGAAAATTGATTTTTATCAAATTCCTTCATCTCTCATGCCTATCTAAGGCATTTTATTCATATGACAACTTCAAATGTTCATTATTCATGCATTAACCAAAATAACTTATTTACATACAAATAAGTCCTATTTATGTGTTTTCTATGAACACCCATTTCCAAAGGTTGTTTATTAAGCATCCTACATTCATTTTCTTTCATTAAACTCTAATAAATGACCTCTATACTTTCATGGAAAATCTTTAAACTTTCAACAAAAATGCAAAGTATACCCCTCAATAGTTGGCTCATGCAATAAGGGTCTCAAAAGTACAAAAATTATCAAGAAAAATTATCATAATCACTTATAAGGGCTTGAAGTTCCTAAAATTTTAAGCTCTTAAAACCCCGAAGAATGGCTGATAATTTCGATAAGAAGGATAAAAAAATGATGATGCAATGAAAGCTAGGCTATTAGGGATTATTTTATTAATTTTATGACAAAAAATCTCACCTACTTTTGACTTTTCTTTACACTATGGTTAACTTGGCCGGCCATGCTAATCTAAAAGGGATTATTTGCCCTTTAAAGCCCCCACATTTTATTTCTCTAGTTGACTAACTCAAATTGCGAGAAATCTTAACTTTTTCTTTTTATACGATTCACTCATTTCCCGCAATTAAGCCTTAAATCGCGTAAATTAATTCACTAAAATTTTCATGCACTCTTATAAAAATTACATAACACATAGAATAATACTAAATAATTTTCTCTAATACTATTTCATACTTAAACCTTCTAAAAATTCATCTTTTGCAAATTAGCCCTTAAAGACAAATTGATCATTTTTTATAAAAATTTCTTCATGGCATTTATCACTATTAGCAACTTATGTCATAAACTTGAGAATAATAATAAAATGTACTTTCTACCACGGATTTGTGGTCTTGTAACCACTACTCTGACTAAGCCCTAATTTGGGTTGTTACAATTCTCCCACCTTAGGGATTTTCGTCCCCAAAAATCTTACCAGTAAACAAGTTGGGATATTGGTCCCTCATGGTTTCTTCAACCTCCCACATTGCCTCTTCTACCCCGTGCTGTTGCCACCATACCTTTACAAGGGCAATACTTTTGTTTCTTAGTTGTTTGACTTCTCGAGCTAGAATATCAATAAGCTCTTCACCATAAGTCATATCCGACTGGATTTCAACCTCCGTTGGGGCAATCACATGAGAAGGGTCTGATCGGTAACATCGCAACATGGATACATGAAATACATCATGGATCTTTTCTAGCCCAGATGACAAGGTTAGTCAATAGGTCACTCGTCCTGTCCTTTTTGTGATCTCATAGGGTACAATGAAACGTGGACTTAATTTACCTTTTTGGCCAAATTTAAGGACCTTTCTCTATAGAGAAACCTTCAAGAACACCTTGTCTCCAACTTGATACTCGATCTCTTTTCGTTTCAAATAAGCATATGAATTTTGTCTATCAAACGCAGCTTTCAAACAATCTCGGATTACCTTAACCTTCTCCTCGGTCTCTTTGACCAAATCAATCCCATGAATTTCATTTTCTTTAAATTCAGTCTAATATAAAGGCTTTTGACACTTACACCCATATAAAGCCTCATAAGGCGCCATTTTTAAACTTGATTGAAAGATGTTGTTGTAGGCAAATTCAACCAAAGGTAGGTACTTCTCCCAACTACCTTGAAATTCCAAAATACAACACCTGAGCATATCTTCAAGCACCTGTATCACTCTCTCCGACTGACCATCGGTCTGGAGGTGGAAAGTAATGCTAAAATTTAGCTTTGTGCCTAAAGCTTCCTATAATCTCTTCCAAAATCAGGACTTAAACCTTGGGTCCCGGTCTGAAATAATCGATAATGGTACTCCATAAAGTCACACAATCTCAAAAATGTACAAATCAGCGAATTTATCTAATGAGTAGTCTATGCATACTAGTATAAAATGGGTTGACTTTGTAGGCTTATCAACCATGACCCAAACAACGTCTTTCTTTTTTGGTGTTACCAGTAAGCCCGTCACAAAATCCATGGTAATACGGTCCCACTTCCACTCAGGGACCATGATAGGTTGTAGTAAACCAGAGGGTACTTGGTGTTCCGCTTTCACTTGCTGATAAATCAAACACTTTGCTACGCACTCGGAGACATCTCTTTTCATGTCTGGCCACCAATAAATTTTTTTTAAATCATTGTACATCTTGGTACTGCCGGGGTGAATAGCCATACGTCTACTATGGGCTTTGTGTAGAATTCTCTGAATCAAATCATCATCTTTCGGTACACAGATTCGACCTCGAAACTCTACGCAACCATTAACATCAAGCTGGAAATCTAAACTGGCATCCAATTCACATTGGGCTTTCTTGGCTTGCAAATCTTTGTCTCTTGATTGAGCTTCACAAATCTCTTGAATGAACATTGGCCTAGCTCTCATCTTTGCTAAAATTGAACCATCATTAGAAAACATCAACAGTGTACTCATAGCTCTCAAGGTAAATAACAATTTTCGATTAAGAGCATCGGATACAACATTTGATTTACCCAGGTGGTAATCAATCACCAATTGATAATATTTGATCAACTCCAACCATCTTCTTTGTCGTAGATTCAGCTCCTTTTGAGTCATCAAGTATCTTAAACTCTTATGGTCAGTAAACACTCAGCATTGCGTGCCGTATAAATGATGCCTCCATATTTTTAGTGCAAACACTGTTGAGGCCAACTCCAAGTCATGGGTGGGATAATTCCTTTCATGAGGCTTTAATTGTCTCGAGGCATACGCAACCACCCTACCTTCTTGTATGAGCACATAGCCCAATCCATTTAAGGATGCATCACTGTAGATCACAAATTCTTTTCCCGATTCAAGTTGCACTAAAACGGGAGCCTCAGTTAACAATTTCTTTAGCTTTTTAAAACATTGCTGACATTTATCAATCCATTCAAACTTAACATCTTTTTGTAACAATCTCATCATTGGAGTGGAAATCATAGAAAATCCCTTAACGAATCTTCGGTAGTAACCTGCCAAACCTAAGAAACTTCTAAATTTAGATACATTTCTCGGTGGCTTCCACTCAATACTTGCTGAGATTTTGCTTGGGTCAACTCGGATGCCATCACTCGAAATGACATGGCCCAAAAGTCCAACTTCTTTAAGCCAAATTCACTCTTACTGAATTTGACTTAAAGCTTCTTATCTTGTAAAGTCTATAAACTATCCTCAAGTGCCCAGCATGCTCGTCCTCATCGCAGGAATAAATTAAAAACCACAATGAACTTATCTAGGTATGGCTAAAAGATATAGTTTATTAAATCCATGAATACTACTAGGGCATTAATCAAACCGAATAGCATGACGAAGAATTCATAATGGCCATACCTTGTCTGAAATGCAGTCTTAGGCACATCGGACTCCTTAACCCTTAATTGATAGTACCCAGATCTCAAATCTATCTTGGAAAACACTGTGGCTCCTCTCAACTGATCAAATAAATCATCAATCCTTCGCAAAGGGTACTTGTTCTTTATGGTAACCTTGTTCAGCTGCCTATAATCTATGCACAACCTCATAGAACTGTCTTTCTTTTTCACGAATAAAACAGGAGCACCCCATGGAGAATGACTCGGTTTGTAAAACCCCTGTCTGTTAGATCTTGTAGCTAAGCCTTCAATTCCTTCAACTCTGTCAGAGCCATTCGACAAGGAGCAACAGAGATAGGCGTGGTACCCGAAGCCAACTCTATATCAAATTCTACCTCCCTAACTGGAGGTAGTCCGGCCAACTCTTCTGGGAAAACATCTTGATACTCATAAACTAGTGGCACTGATTCAATTTTTAATTCCGACTCTTTTGTATTAATCACAAAGGCAAGGTAAGCTTTATACCCTTTCCTAAAACATTTCTGAACAACCATGGAAGTAATCACTACAAGCACCCTCTCAGATTCTTCTGACTCTACTCAAAGAGTCTCATCATTTCTACATTTCAGTTCAATAAACTTTCTACCACAATTCACTATCACATCATGTGGTTAACCAGTCCATGCCTAGGATTACATCAAATTCATCGAAGGGTAGGAGCATAAGATTAGCAGGAAAACAATAATCCTTAATCTTCAATGGACAATCGCGACATACTTTGTCTACTAATACACATTTACCTAAGAGATTGGAGACTTTTATCACAATTTCCATAGATTCTACTAGTAAACTCATGCTAGCGACTAGATTCATGCAAATGTATGAGTGAGTACATCCCAGATCTATCAAAATAATAACAAGAGTTTCATGGAGAGAAAATGTACCTGTGATTACATCAAGCGATGGCACCTATTTGCAAGAGCGAATGGCATAAGTCCTCACTGGTGCTCTACCTTCAAGTCTTGCAGTCTGTTCTTTCAGAGCACCTTTACTACTCGCTCTTGAACCCAAGTTTTTTTAGGGCCTGCCTCTAGCAGAAACATTACCCGATCTCGTACTCTGATCTCCAACCTTCTCGACCATCTCAGGGCACTCTCTAATAAAATGGTTTTGACTGTTGTATTTGAAGCAAGCCCTCTCATGTGCTCGACATTCACCGGGATGATGCCTAACACACTAGGGGCACTAGGGCCTACTAAGCCGAGTATTACCCACACTCGCAACCAAGGTAATCTGAGCTTTGGAGACTGGATTCTTCTTGCCCTTACCCTTACTTGAAAAACTTATTGAAGCAACTAACTGTGAAGTAAACTCTCTTGATCTCTTTGAAGAAGATTGAAATGTCTTGCCAAACGATCTCTTTCTTGAATCACGAGATTCCATCTCAGCCGTCCTCTTTTCCTTGGCCAAATCCTCAACCTTACAAGCCCTGTCCACTAACACCACAAACTCCTTCAATTCGAGGATACCAACAAACAATTTAATGTCTTCATTTAATTCGTCCTCAAATCTCTTGCACATAATAGCTTCAGCGGATACGCATTCTCGAGCGTACTTACTCAATCTTACAAACTCTCACTCGTATTCTGTTATTAACATCCGGCCTTGTTTCAGTTCTAAAAATTCCTTACGCTTCTTGTTAATAAACCTCGAACTAATGTACTTCTTATGGAATTCTTCCTGGAAAAACTCCCAATTAACTTTCTCCCTTGGTACCACCGACACAAGGGTGTACCACTATTAGTACGCAAAATCTCGTAGGAGGGATATGACACACTTCATACATTCCTTCGGATTGCAAGATAATTCATCGAATACCCTGATGGTATTCTCCATCCAAAATTTGGCTTACTCCGGGTCATCGTCTTTAGTAGCCCTAAAATTCTCTGCCCCTCGCTTTCGAATTCTATCTATTGGGGTTTTTTCATGTCTTACTACTTCTACAATTTGAGGGAGTACCAGGGTAGCTTGTTGTTGAGTGGTCAGGTTCGTTCGAATGAACTTTGTGAACCACTTATTCATCATTTGGAAGAAGTTCTCTCGAGCCTGTCCTCCTTGACTCACAGTAGCTGGTCTATCCTCGGTCCCAACTGGTACCATCCCTTCAGTACGAGCGGGTGCATTACTTTCTACATCATCTACCGTAACTCAATTAGGATCCATTTGCTATAAGGAAACACATTGAGATTGTCAGGAGTCGTCACATTATCGTATCATATAAATATATATATCCCATGTATGGCATGAATAGTCAGACTCATGCATGTGCTGGGTTAGTCCCACCACTAAATGTAACACCCCTTACCCGTAACCGATGCCGGAGTAGGGTATGAGGCATTACCGTATTAAAACTCATGTAAAGCTTTTACTTGAACTCATGAAAATGTGTCCCAATTAAAACTTTTCCAAATATTGTCCTACAAACCTTCTTATGGGCCTACGAGGCCATAATCATGGTTCAAAATTAACCCAGGACCATTTCGGGCACTTAAAAATTTCCTCAAGAGTTAGTGGAAGCGGGGCACACGCTCATGTGAATGGGCAACACGCCTGTGTGGGCTCTAAACATGGTCGTGCTAATGGCTCGTGTACCTCACATGGCTTAAGCAAACTAGGGACACGCCCTTGCCCCTTTCCCGTGTGGATTTAATTTCTAACTTCGAACCTATAGGGGTTTTCACATGCTCTGGAACACGCCCGTGTACCCAACCCATGTTTTTCACACATCCAAGACACACCCATGTTGTGACCCGTGTGCAAAAACCTTGGCATTCTATTTCTGACGTCATCACTCACACGGTCATCCCACACGCCCGTGTGCTGGTCGTGTCCTCGACACCGTTGAGACAGATGGCCATGTCTCATGCCCTTGGGAAATCCTAATGGCATTTAATGCTATCCATGTAAAGTGCAGGGGAACATGGTTGAGCCACACACCTGTATGAAGCCCGTGTGCACGGCCTAGACACATGCCCATGTCTCTACTCGTGTAGGCAATATAAGGCTATTTACTAAGCCCTTAGCCACCCTGAAACACATACAAACAAAACCCCGTTCTTCATACATCATAACATATCACCAATACTCACCTGAATACCCCTAAATAGGTGCTCATACATCAACCAATTCATGTTTAATATGCATGCATAAACTACTAAGCAAATTGGCACAAATTCCATGTAATTCCCTCTTATTCATTAAGTAAACTTCAATGGTTTAGGCCAATTCCAAAGGCCATTTACAAAATGAAACTTATAAGTATAAATGACCAATACAATTGGCTAACTAGAATGAGTCATGAAACAAAATGACTTAAGACATATACATGCCATACTCAAAACAACTAACATAGTTATACCAAAATAGATGACTTGATACTGTAACTTTGAGCTCCGACTTTTAACGATCCCCGAGCTAGAACAGCAAATCTACATGAGAAAGGGAAATTGAGGGAGTAAGGGAAATAAAAATAGCAATTATAATCAACAATCTTAACTAAATTTTAAAGTATTTAGTACTTCATTTAATTTCTTACTCATACTCATGATTTACACAACCTCAATATTAACTCAATCTCATACCTTGCTCGCTCTCAAGAATTAGTAAATCTCGTAAGTTTCGTTATCACTACCTCGTATCTTAATTGAGAGTACCTGTAACACTCATCATAAACCTATGTCTTTCTCATTAACGCAATCAAATTAAATACTTTCTCTATCAATATACTTAGAATGTCAAAGGGTAACCGTAATGCCATTCTCTTGCCAAGATGCCAAGGCCATATCCCAGATATGGTCTTACATGGGATCTCAAACTGATGCCGAAGCCATATCTCAGATATGGTCTTACACGAGATCTCGTAGGATGTCGAAGCCATGTCCCACACATGGTCTTACATGGGATCCCTCTTAGATGCCTATGCCATGTCCCAAACATGGTCTTATAGGGGATCTATGTCTCATCTCGGTGCCGATGCCATATTCCGGACATGGTCTTATAGGGGACCACATGCCGATGCAAATGCCATGTCCCAGACATGGTCCTATATAGGATTTTAGTTCGGTGCCGATGCCATGTCCCAGACATGGTCTTATACGGGACCTATAATTCTTCGATATGGCAACAGTATCATTCGTATTCATTTACATTTACTTAGAATTTCTCTTTTATTCCATAGTCATTTCTTGTACATTTTATGTCAAGATTTCATAGAATTAACACAAAATACATAGAAAATTTATCATAATCATTTTCATGATACTTAATGCTAAATTATTACATACAACTTACCTCGGGTCCCCAAAATGTGACAAACGCTCGGTTTAGTCCACTACGTTTCCATTTCCTTGGTTTTGGTTATGCTTCAAGTTTCTTGATCTATGATGGATAGAATTCAATAATTTAATCATCGAATTAATAATAACAATCCTAAATTCATAATTTGGCAATTTAACCATTTTGCCCTTAAACTTTGGCAGAATGGCCATTTTGCCCTTATGCTTGAAATTTGATTTTTATCAAATTCCTTCATCTCTCATGCCTATCTAAGCCCTTTTATTCATATGACAACTTCAAATGTTCATTATTCATGCATTAACCAAAAAAACTTACTTACATACAAATAAGTCTTATTTAGGTGTTTTCTATGAACAACCATTTCCAAAAGTTGTTTATCAAGCATCCTACATTCATTTTCATTCATAAAACTCCAATAAATGACCTCTATACTTCCATGAAAAATCTTTAAACTTTCAAAAAAATGCAAAGTATACCCCTCAATAGTTAGCTCATGCAACAAGGCTCTCAAAAGTACAAAAATTATCAAGAAAAATTATCATAATCACTTACTTTTGAGGGCTTGAAGTTTGTAACATCCCGAAATAGATGCCTAAACGGAATGGTGGTTGTGAAACCATGAATCCAAGATAGAGAAGTTTATTTTGATTAATTTTTATGATTTACTGAGTGATTAGATGTATGTGTTAAAGTGCTGATAGAAATTTTTATGAATTGCATGACTAATTTGCCTATTAGGGCTTAATTGCAAAAGTTGATAAATATGAGTTCCAGATGTTAAAGGATTTAATTGAAGAGCATAATTGAAGTAGAGGTCCTTAAATGGTAATTATACCATTAGGTTTTCATGGACAAAAATGGACATACATAGGCAGAAATAACCAAAGTTTTTAATGAAGGGTATTTTAGTCATTTGGTAATTAAAAGATTAAAAAAGGGAAAAAGATGGCAAAATATGTCCATCTTCTTCATTAGGATGAAATTTCAAGGGTTCTCCATAGCTAGGGTTTGTTTCAAGCTTCCAAGCTCCATAGTAAGTGATTCCAAGCCCCGTTTTTAATGTTCTTTACGTTTTCGGAGTCCTGATAACATGATTTAGCTTATTCTAGCAATAATTTAACCTAAGGTTCATATTTGGAAAAATACCCATAGGTGAAAAGTGTTTATTTTGATGTTTTATGATGGAATATGAGGTTTTAAATTATGTTAAACAACTTGTGCTACTCAGTTTTAAGTGAAAACGAGTAAAACGGCATAATCGGTAAAAATACGTATTGTTCATAAGTACATGTTAGAGTGAGAATTTGATGTTGCCATTAGGGGAAAATAATTAGCATGTCATAAAACATAAGAATTAGGGAAAAAGTTTAATTTCCGAGCTTTGGGACAAAAGTGTAAATATGTAAAAGTTTAGAGGTAAAATCATAATTTTGCCAAAGTTAGAGTTAAGGATTATTTTGATAAATGTGGGTATTAAATAAGCTAAATTTGCTAACTATAGATCAAGAAGAATGAAATTTGGGGATAGACCAAGGAAAGAAAAAGGTAGAAGATTAAGTTGTCAAGTCGATCGTAATTTGCACCGAGGTAAGCTTACGGTACATAAATGCAATATTTCAATATTTTATATTAATGTTGTTAATTTCCAGGATATATAAATTTATTTTGTGAGTATATTCCAAGTTGAATCAAAGATGAGGTAATAGAGAAAAAGTATCAAAAAGCCCTATTTGAACCTTAAGAATGTATAGGATACAGAATGTCATGACATTTCGGGTTGAGACAGTTGAGGAACATCCCATGTAAGTCCATATCAGTCATATGGCATTGGCAGGTTGAGACAGTTAAGGAATATCCCATGTAAGTCCATATCAGATATATGGCTTTGACAGGATAGGGAACATCCCATGTAAGTCCATATCAGATATATGGCTTTGGCAGGACAGGGAACATCCCATGTAAGACCATGTCTAGAGCATGGCATTGGCAGGCTATTAACAAGTAGGAAAACCCAAGTATCCTTAGTATTGCAAATGGTTCAATGGGCTAATATACAGGTTATGTTACGAGAAGGTTCAGGTAAAAGAATGATAAACAGGAAAGTTAAAGAGTAAGTGGAGAAATATAATAAAGATTTAGTTGTTGATGGTGAATGTTGTAATTTATTTACTTGTAAACTTACTAAGCATTATAGCTTACTCCTTTCCTTTTTTCTCTTTTATAGAGTAGTCGAGCCAACCCGGGAGTCAAAAGGATGTTGGAGCTCGTTTCACACTATCAAAGGCTATCTCGGTATTTTGTCGTTTGAAATGTTTTGGGTTATGGCATGTACATGGACTTGGTCATTATGGTGTGTATGTCCTTATGGTATGACTAAAGAATGGTATGTGAATGCTTGATGATGGTTAGCTATTAAAATGGCTAAGTAAGAACATGTATGGGTGTTATGTATGCTTAAATGTTAGTTTATATAAAGAAATGATGAAGGAGGAAAAAGTTGGCCATGAAATAGATCTGTAACAGCCACAGTGACGTGAATGTGAAAAATCACTAAAAATTGTAGGAATCGAATTAGATGTTGAATAAGATATAGAATTAAATTTTATTGAGTCTATTTTCATAAGAAAGAAATAGGGCAAGCAAAGGAAGTCTGTATTGTGAGATATTTAAATTCTTGTGAGACTGTTCAGAAGGATTTCTTAATCCCCTGTTCTAATTTTTAAAATTCACTAAAAATTTTATAAAAAGAATTATGATTCATAATTTATATGTATAAACTCCTTAGTGAGTATATTTTCCTTAGAATAAGCTAAATCATGATATGAAAATAGTACTAAGAGATGATTGATTTTTAGTAAGAAGAGGTCAGAACAGTAGGATTGTGAAACAGGGGAAAGTTTAAATAATAAAATGTACTAATTGGCCACACCAAAAATTCTGGAAAAATTTTGGTAAGAAGATATATGAGTCTAGTTTTAGGGAAAAATTATGGATTTAAATCTTGAGTGTCTTAACTAAAGTTATAATTAATTTAGTGACTATTGCGCAGGTGGACAGTCTTTCCATGAATAGTGAAATAAATTGTTTTAAATTATGTAAGTAATCGAAAAAATTTTAATGTTCCCAGTTTGGTCCTGAACCGTTTCAATTGCATGTTTTAGGACCTCGAGGGCCCTTTTTAGGGATATTGGATGAATGTGAATGAATTAATTTTAAAAAAGCAAATTTTTATGCCCCGAATTAGTAAGGTAAGTTTAGTAACGCCTTGTGCTCGACTCCGGCGACGGTCTCGGGTAAGGGGTGTTACATTTATTGGTATCAGAGCCAAAGTTTAGTCGATTCTCAAAATATTCAGTATGAGTAAGAGTCTAGCTATACATGTCATACTTATGTTTTGATAGTGTGACGACTCTTAACGATTTTAAAATGCTTTTCTTTTATAGTTATGGATCCCAAACGAGTTGGTGCAGATGATGTAGAAAGTAATGCACTCACTCCTACAAAAGGGACGGTGCCACCAAATACTAGTGAAAGGCCCGTTACAGTTAGTCAGGGAGGAGGGGCTCGAGAAGCCTTCTTCCAAGCTTTGAAGGAATGGTTTGCCGAGTTCGTTCGTATGAATCTGGCTGTTAGACCTCCACCCCCTCATGATCCTCAGACTACCCATGTAGCTTCTCTAGTTACAGATACAGTCAGAAAAGAAAAGCCACCAGTAGATAAGATTAGAAAACAAGGGGCCAAAGAGTTTCGGGCTACTAAGGATGACGATGTAGAGAGAGCTGAATTTTGGCTTGAGAATACTATCAGAGTTTTTGATGAGTTATCCTACACACCTGAAGAGTGCATGAAGTGTGCTGTATCACTTTTACGAGATTCAGCTTACCATTGGTGGAAGACACTTGTGTTAGTAGTACCGAAAGAAAGGGTCACCTGGGATTTCTTCCAGGAGGAGTTTCGTAAGGAGTACATCAGTCAGAGGTTCATCGATCAGAAAAGAAAGGAATTCCTTGAACTAAAGCAGGGTAAGATGACAGTAACTGAATATGAACGTAAAATTGTCAGACTTAGCAACTATGCCAGAGAGTGTGTGTCAACTGAAGCTATTATCTGCAAGAGATTTAAAGATGGGCTCAATGATGATATTCGACTGTCCATTAGTGTTCTAGAGATAAAACAGTTTGTTGTTTTAGTTGACAGAGCCTGTAAGGCAGAGGAGTTGCTGAAATAAAAAGAAAAAGGCAAAGCTAGAATTGAGACACATGATACAAAGAAAAGACAGATGAGTAGATTATTTCAGTTTACATCCAAGAGGCCTAGAGAGTTCTCTACTAGATCAAACTTTTCAGCTGGGTATTCAAGCAGACATAGAGATAACAGAAATATGAGTTTGAAAGCTCAGACTACCTCGATTGCAAGTGTAAGTAATGTCCAACTGGGCAGACTAGAGTGTCCACAGTGTGGTAGACGTCATGTTGGCCAGTGTCGAGTATATGAGAGTGGTTATTACAAGTGTGGTGCTCCAGATCATTTTATACAAGAGTGTCTAGAAATGGTTAAAAAGGAAGAATTACAGAGTGCTAGGTCTGGGAATGTTCCAGTACGAGGTAGACAACAGAGAAACCAGGGAACAGGGGCAGGTAGAGATGCATCCAAAGATTCAGCAGCAAGACATGATGTTAGAGCACCTGCAAAGACCTATGCTATCCGTGCTCGTGAAGAGGCATCCTCCCCCAGCGTAATTATGGGTACATTTTCTCTTTATGATGTTAATGTTATTGCTTTAATTGATCCGGGTTCGACCCATTCCTATGTTTGAATGAAATTGATGCCTTGTATGAACATGCCCATAGAGTCTACGGGATTTGTGATTAGAGTATCGAATCCATTAGGTCAGTATGTATTAGTAGACAAAGTATGTAAAAATTACCCTTTGATGATTAGAGGTTACTGTTTTCTGACCGATCACATGCTATTGCCATTTGATGAGTTTGATATGATTCTTGGTATGGATTGGTTGACTGCGCATGACATGATAGTGAATTGTGGAAAGAAATTCGTTGAGTTGAAATGTGAAAATGGTGAAATTCTTCACGTTAATTCATATGAATCAGATAGTTCATTTGCCATGATTTCTGTTATATCTGCTCAAAAATGTTTGAGGAAAGGATATGAAGCTCATCTTGCTTTTGTATTAAATACTAAAGATCCAGAGTTGAAAATTGAATCTGTGCCTGTGGTATGTGTAACACCCCAAACCCGGCCCAGACGTTAGGGCCAGATCTGACGTGCCACATTGAAGTGTTTCTAAAAACCATGATTTTATTTGTAATCCTTTTTAGCGTTAAAGATACATCTTTGTTATAAATCAAAGTGAATGGAAGCTATGCACCAGGTAGGATTCTAGAAAAGAGGAGGTGAGTCAACCAGACTGCTTAAGTACCAAGCTCTTCCCTAGATCCAATCCTAGACATGCACACAACCATTGCCACACTTTAACTTAGTGTCTTGCTCATGTAAAACAAAATCAGATTTAGTTCATTTGAAGTGTTTAATTATTTTTGAAAAAAATGTTTATGTTGCAGAAGCTTTGTTTTATTATCGATATACTTTGAAAATGAGTATTTTTCATAAAAACGCGTCCTAAGCTAATTGGTTTGAAATGAATTTAATAATAACAAACTTAAAGTAAAAACCAAATAAAATAATTAAAGCGGCCTTATTACAAACCCAAAACCAAATAAAAGTAAATTAATTGAAAAAGTGAAAATAACTTAATTAAACAGTTGATAAGCAGTCCACATGGCCACTTTGAATCCCTCCAACTCCAAGTCCACCAGTCTAGGGCCCACCTGCAATGATGGAAGGAAAAAGGGGTGAGTTTGGAAACTCAGTGTGCAAAGTAAGCCCATCCAAAGCCCAACACAGCTCAAACCCACTAGGCCTAAGCCCTCATCAGTCTCAGTAACTACTGGGCCAAAGCCCTATTCAGATAGCAGTGTGGGCCTTTAGCCCAAAATAGTAACAGTTCATAATAATTATGCATGAATGCAAAACCAACCCAACCAGCCACATACACCGCATGTACCAACTAGCACACCATGTAGGGAATAACTCAACCCACCCAGCCAACACACCTCAGTTGTAGCATAGCTGCCAGTAACAGTATTTGTGGCCAAGCCACCAGAACAATAAAATGAGGCAGAGCCTCTAGCAGTATATGTGGCATTGCCACCAGTACAGTAAACAAGGCAAAGCCCCTTTCAGTAAACAGTATCACTTCCTCCATCATTGAACCCAACCCATGCAACAGAATATCATATCATGGCATATAGTGAACAGAAACAGTAAAACATGCATTTCAGTCCAATACAGCCCTAGGGGTATAATGGTCATTTTGCACCTAGGGGTAAAATAGTAATTTCTCACCCCAAAGGGTATTTCAGTAATTATTCTAATTTTATTTAGGGTTTCATGCATTTTACAGTTCAGTTTTTACCTAATTAATCTTTCTAGCTCATTTTAACAATTTTGAGTTATTGGGCCCTAAAACCCCTAATGGGCCCTTCAGTGTCGTTTTAGTCATTTAAGCCTACTCAGTCCAAATTCCAAGCTCGTCTTAGCAGTTTTCATAAACAGTCTAACAGAATATACTTATCGCTCAATTTTACCTAAACGAGCCCACAAGCCCATTGGGCCCAAATTCAGCCCATCGAGGCCCAATTTACCGAAGTGCCTGGAAATACGATTGGCACAGTCTTACCGATTTTGATTACCATATCGCCTCCAATCAACCCACGAGCGTTCGCACGTTCGCAAGCCCATGAAATGCCAGAATTTCGGCATTTCGGCTTTTCAGCTTTTACCGATTTAAACTACAGAAGGGTGTATGTTTACACACCTGGTTTGCGATTACTACCACGAGCTTTCCCACGCGACTAGCCTTTGATAAATCACTAACATATTAAACTATGAATTGATGATAACTACTAACTAACTAATACTTACACATTCGGCCAACCACAAATAAGGCATTGATTCCTCACCTTTGCTGAAATTAATGACTAGATCAAGATCTAGTCACAGCAGTGATCCTAGCCTCCAAAGAACAGCCTTCAATCCTTACCTAACAAACTGATAAGCAAAACCAATAGTCTCAAACCTTAGTCGACAGCCACCTTAAAACATTGAGAATTTCGACTTTTCTTAAAATCCCGAAATAGCAAAAGGAGAAGAGAAAACTGAGCACTTATCGAAAGTTTCACTAAACCCAAATGATACCAGTTCTGATTAAAACGCAGATCTAAAGATTGAAGAAAAGATGTTGACAAAATGGTGGTGTGGGGTTTCGGCTTTTGACAAGTATTCAAGAAGGAAATAAAAGTTAGCCTTGACCAAAGAGATATTCGGCAAAAGGAAGGTTGGTTTCGGCTTTAAGAAGAAATCGGCTAGCAGTCTCGAGAATAAGAAAAGAAAAGGAAAAGATCAAGAAAGGGTTCAGTTTTATGAAGAAGAATGGTGAAGCAATTTCGGTTTAGGGAAGAAGTAGTAAAGAGCAAAAGAAGAAAAAGAGGGAAGAAGAGGAGTGTAGGTTCGGCTATAGACAAAATGGCACAAGAGGAGAACAACAATTGTGGTTTTGGCTTTTAGGTAAAAATAGAAAAGAAAGAAGATTTGAAGAGGAGAGGAGAAGTGAAGTTTGCTAATAGCAAATCAGCACAACAAGCTCAACAATGCCGAAATAGTAACCTACCCAACCTAAGTGCCGAATTTGCTTCCTAAAATCCCCACAATCGGCCAACACTTCCACCCTTCAAAAGTTCCTAAAATCTCTCCCCTTATCCTGCCTGATCTAATCTCAACAACATCTCAAACTCTCTTCAGTAGAGTTCTACTTGGAAACCATCACATGTCTAGCACATGCACAAAAATAAAACATAAAAATACTGCTTACCTTGTGACTCGAACACTAGCCCTAGCACACACTCCACACACCACTTTTTTAGGAGTTTAGTGGCGCCACCTTGCCACTTTACCAATAGCTCACTTGTGATCCATGCTTTTTCCTAAAAGCCCACTTAACCAAGTCCCCTTTACAAAAATCCAAAATTTGATATTTTTGTCAGATTTTAACCTAAACTTGGGCTTTCTAAAAGCCCACTAACACATTCAAAGCATAAATTACACATCCAGAAAAACAAAATTTAATATTCTCACCAAAATTGCAAAAATCCCAAAAACCTTTAAATTAGGGCGTTACAGTATGTGAGTTTCCTGATGTGTTTCCAGAATAACTACCAGGTTTGCCTCCTATCAGAGAAGTTGAGTTTGGTGTTGAACTGGTTCCAGGTACAACACCCATTTCTATCTCTCCTTATAGAATGGCTCCAATGGAATTGAAAGAATTAAAAGTTCAGTTGCAGGAATTAACAAATAAAGGTTTTGCAAGACCTAGTTGTTTGCCATGGGGTGCACCAGTACTCTTTGTGAAAAAGAAAGATGGTTCGATGCGGTTGTGCATAGATTATCGGTAGCTTAACAAGGTAATTATTAAGAACAAGTATCTACTGCCTAGAATTAATGATTTGTTTGATAAATTGAAGGGAGCTACTGCGTTCTCCAAGATGGATTTGAGATCCGGATATTATCAGTTGCGAATTAAAGAGTCAGATGTTTCGAAGACTGCTTTCCAGACTAGGTATGGCCATTATGAGTTCCTTGTGATGCCATTTGGCTTAACTAACACTCCTGCTATTTTCATGGACTTAATGAATCGAATTTTTAGATCTTACTTGGATAAATTTGTAGTTGTGTTCATTCATGATATCTTGATTTATTCCCATGATGAGACTGAGCATTCAGAGCATTTGAGAACAGTTTTATAGACTTTGAGAGATAATCAGCTTTATGCCAAGTTTAGCAAAAGTGAGTTCTGGTTACGGGAAGTCGGTTTTCTTAGACATATAGTCTCAGATGAAGGTATTAGAGTTGATCCAAGCAAGATTTCAGCCATTTTTGATTGGAAGCCTCCTAGGAATGTATTAGAGGTCAAAAGTTTTCTTGGTCTCGTCGGTTATTATAGACGATTTGTAGAGGGATTTTCCATGATAGCTACAAAAGGATGTCAAATTTGAATGGAATGAAGACTGTCAGTAGAGTTTTGACAAGTTAAAGGCATTGTTGACTGAAGCTCCTGCCTTAGTACAACCAGAACCAAGTAAAAAGTTTGTGATTTATAGTGATGCGTCCTTGAATGGACTAGGCTCTATACTTATGCAGGAAGGAAAGGTAATTGCTTATGCCTCGAGACAGCTAAAGCCATATGAGAAAAAGTATCCAACACATGATTTAGAACTGGCTGTCATTGTATTTGTGCTAAAAATCTGGAGACATTACTTGTATGGTGAGAAATGTCGAATATTTACTAATCATAAAAGTTTGAAATATTTCATGACACAAAAAAATTTAAATTTGAGGCAGCGCAGGTGGCTTGAACTGATTAAGGACTATGATTTGGTTATTGATTATCATTCGGGTAAGGCTAATGTTGTAGCTAATGCATTGAGTCAGAAATTTTTATTTGCTTTGCGAGCTATGAATACTCAGTTATCATTATCTGATGATGGTTCTATCTTAGTCGAATTAAGAGCTAAACGAATGTTTCTTGAAGAAATTTGTAAAGTTCAGAAAGATGATAGTGAGTTACAAGCCAAAAGAGCTAAGTGTGAGTCAGGTATAGAGTCATATTTTCAGATTAGTTCTGACGGTTGTTTGATGTTCAGAAATTGGGTATGTGTACCAAAGAATGATGAGCTTATTCAAAATATTTTAGAGGAAGCACATAGTAGTTCCTTGTCTATTCATCCAGGTAGTACAAAAATGTATAATGATTTGAAGAAAATGTATTGGTAGGCAGGAATAAAGAGAGATATCTCAGAGTTTGTTTCTAGATGCTTAATCTGTTAGTAGGTAAAAGCTAAACATCAGGTACCTTCAAGTTTATTGCAGCCTGTGTTAGTTCCTAAATGGAAATGGGATCGAGTTACTATGGATTTTATGACAGGATTACCGTTGACACCGAGAAAGAAAGATGCAGTATGGGTTGTGATTGATAAGCTAACGAAGTCGGCTCATTTTATTCCAATTCGTATGGATTATTCACTTGACAAGTTGGCCGAGTTGTATATTTTAGAGATAGTTAGACTACATGGAGTACCGTTATCGATTATTTCAGATAGAGGCGCAAGATTCACTTCGCGGTTTTGGAAGAAGTTACTGGAAGCTTTGGGCACAAAGTTAAGTTTTAGTAAAGCTTTCCATCCTCAGACCGATGGTTAGTCAGAGAGAGTTATTTAGGTACTTGAGGATATGCTCAGATGTTGTGTCTTAGAATTTCAAGGTAGTTGGAAAAAATATTTGCCGTTGGTAGAGTTTGCCTATAATTATAGTTATCAGTTGAGTTTGAAGATGGCACCTTATAAATGTAACACCCCAAACCCGGCCTAGATGCTATGGCCAGATCTGACGAGTCACATGGACTTACGATTGAATGTGTGATCTTGTTTAAGGTGACTAAAGTGATTCTGGTAAAAAAACTGTGGTTTAACGAGAAATCATTTACTTAAGTCCTTAAGATATCTGTTTGTTATGTTTGTTGTATTTGGAAAACATCCATTAAATTTGGTTAAAAACCCGCGCGGCCTATATCTAGCAGTTTTGATGAGTTATAAATAAAACCAGTAAATAAAATCCATGAAAGAAAACAAAATTTAATGAGCAGCCTTATTACCATAGGTATGGAGTACACCATAGGACAGCTACCCCCTATCACCCAAAAACCAGTGGTCAAGTCGAAGTAACAAATAGGCAATTAAAATGTATCCTAGAGAAAACCATAGAAACAAATAGAAAAGATTGGTCAAGAAAAATAGACGATGCATTATGGGCCTATAGAACTGCTTTCAAAACACCCAAAGGTACATCTCCCTATAAACTCGTCTATGGAAAAAGTTGTCATCTACCATTTGAACTTGAACACAAGGCATTCTAGGCTATAAAATTTTTAAACCTTGATTTCAAGCTTGCAGGTAAGAAAAGACTAATGCAGTTAAATGAATTAGACGAATGGCGTTGCAATGCCTACGAAAGCTCACACTATACAAGGAAACCATGAAGCAACGTCATGATAAACAACTGAAACAACCTAAGCAGTTTAAATCAGGTGATCTTGTCTTACTCTACAACTCGAGGCTGAGACTATTCCATGGAAAACTCAAGTCAAGGTGGTCAGGTCCATTCACTGTCCAAAGTGTCTTTCCATACGGCACCATTGAGGTAACTCACCCTAACCATGGTACATTCAAGGTAAACGGCCATAGGCTTAAACATTATAGAGCTGAGAGTTTTATAGAAAACAGGGAGGGGCTTCGGCTCCACGAAATTCCGTCATGACACATCCAGGCAGAGTCGACCTTAGACTCTAAATAAGTGCTTCTCGGGAGGCAACCCGAGCACTAACTTAGTAAATCTTCATCTATTTTGTTTTTAGTATTTTTCATGCATTACTCTAACCCTTTTTCATGCAGAGATCTAGGACCCCACGGCCATGCCCACGGACGTGTCCCTGGCCGTGTGCACCCTGCAAACAGAGACACGGTCGTGCACCAAGGTCGTGTATAAACAGAGCAAAAATATTCCTAAAACATGGGCCACTGATAAAACCCCACGGTCGTGCGATATGGCCGTGGTGACCTTTCGACTTCAACACGAGCTACCATCAACACCCCACGGCTGTGCGAAATGGCCGTGGCAACCCTGTAGTATCAACATGGGCTCACACATTTCCACACGCCCGTGTTCCCAGACCGTGAAAGACACTGTCAAATTTCACACGGTCATGGAACCTATCACACGACCGTGTAAAACACAAACACGATCGCACACGACCGTGTATACCATTACACGACCGTGTGAGTAACGAAGACCCGATCTCCCACGGCCGTGTGAATCAAGTACATGGGCGTGCTCATCGAAACTAGGCACGCCATAACCACCAATTTTCGAAAGACACGGGCAAAACACGACTCACACGGGCGTGTGACATGCCCGTGTGACCCAAACACTATAAATAAGGAGCCACTATTCACCTTCCCTTTCATCAAAACTTAAATTCTCTCATCCAAACTCCTTCCCAAACCACCACTAGCGCCACCACAGCCCTCAAAACACCACTATACTCGAATTCAGCCAACCCACGCCCATGTAAACTCAACCCACGACCATGCACCCTCAATTTTGGTTCTATTCTCTCAATTTTTCTCATTTATTTATTTTTATTTCATTTTCATTATTTATATTGTTAATTTTTCTTTATTCTTTATGGTAACTCAAGCATGGAATTTGGAAAAATAGGATGAATAATCTAGAATAGTATAGAATATATTAGGATTACATGCCACTTATGTAACACCCCGAACCCGGCCCAGACGTTATGGCCATGTCCGGTGTGCTACATCACCTAGACTATCCTACGCCGCCCTATTTACTAAGTCCGATGGTGAGTTTTGAAAAGCAATGCTTGACTTTTTTGGAAATTCCCGTTTTAATAACTATTCAACTTAATCTCTAATTCATTTGTTAAGCGATTCACTTTAACCTTATTATCTTACTTCGTCTCTTGTAATAACAGGTTGGTTAAGAAAACATTTGTTTAATTTTCGAAAACAATGTATAATTGTGGATGAAATAAAATAGTTGAAAGTCCCAAATAAAAACAGATATAGTGGCCTTATTACAACCCATAACAAAATAAAACTAATAGTAAAAGTAATTAAGTTAATAAACCAATTAAAATACGAGTTCAGTCTTCGTGGCCACTCTGAATCCCTCACAGCAACCAAGTCACGATCTAGGGCTCACCTGCAAGGATGGAAAGAGAATGGTGAGTTTGGGAAAACTCAGTGTGTGCAGAACCCATCCAAAGCCCACATCGGCTCGAGCCCACTGGGCCTGAGCCCTAACCAGTCTCAGTCAGATACTGGGCCTAAACCCTATTCAGATTACAGATACTGGGCCAAAGCCCTATAACAAATACTGGGCCGAAACCCTATTCAGATAACAGTTTGGCCCATAGGCCCATAACAGTACAGTACAGTATAACAGTATGAATGCAACCCAATTGGGCAGACTACTCAACCCACCAACCGCTACACACCACCCGTACCAGCCAACACACCATGTGGGGAATAACTCGACCCACCCAGCCCACACACCACAGTCACAGCATGGCTGCTCAGATAAACAGTATACGAGGCAAAGCCCCTTTCAGTAACAGTACGAGGCATAGCCCCTTTCAGTAATGTGGCAGTGCCACTCACACTTCCTCCATTATAAAACCCAACCCATGCAATAGATACATATCATGGTATGCAGTAACAGTAACAGTCATATCAAGCAGTACAATCGATTTTAGCCCTAGGGGTATAATGGTAATTTTATACTTAGGGGTAAATCAGTAATTTCTTACCCTAAGGGTATTTCAGTAATTTTGTTCTCTTATTACAGTTTTTATTATTATTACAGCCTCTACTATTACAGTGGTTATTACAGAAACTCATTTAATTCAGTTTATCAGTTTTAGCACTTAGGCCCTAAAACCCCTAATGGGCTCTACCATGCCATTTTAGCCCATTAGGCCCATTTAAGCCTTAATTTCCAATCCATTATCTTTTTTTAACAGTTTTTATGCCTGTAATCCATATTATTGCCTTTAGACCCATTTTTACCCAACTGGGCCCAAATTGCCCATTCGGCCCATTTCGGCCCACTGAGGTCCAACTTACCGTAGCGCCCAAAATTCCGCGGTCAGCCCGCCTGACAGTGCGATTCCAAAACCATCCTTCTCCTACCAAGTTGAGAGCGTTTGCACGCTCACAAGCTCTCGAAATGCCAGAATTTTGGCATTTCGACTTTTCGGCTTTTGCCGATTTGAGCATTGAAGGGTGTTCGAAACACACACCTATTTTGCAGTTCCACTGACGAGATCTCCTATGCGACAGTTCCTACAACCCAATATCTACTCGATTAATCAATAGATCTACAAAAAAACCAAAACCACAATCCCTTACCACATTCGGCCACACCCTCAATGGCCATGAAAACTTACCTCTGATGATTTAGGTGCACTAGATCTATATCTGGTGATACCGATGCCTTCAACTCCTTACTTGATCACCTTCTTCGCTAACTATCACTCAAAAAGAATAAAATACCACTTTGAATTACTAAAAGTCCAAATTGACAATCTCCCTAACTTTAGGGACTTTCAGCTTTTCCAAAACATGAAATAATGTACAGATCTGAGGTACTAAGCACTTACCAATGATTTCTCTTTGATTCTTATGTAGATCTGATGTAAATCTGACCCTTAAACGTTAGTAGAACCCTTATCTCTGAGATCTACAAATTCGATTATCTCCCTAAAACTATGGTGATTTCGGCTTTTCAACTAGAGAAGAAGATGGTGATTTGGGCTATGAGTTTGAGTGATGGTGTCGACAATGATGTGGCTCAAGGGGATGTAGTAATCAGCCACAATAGGTGAAAGGAACAGGGGTAATTTGGCTTAGAAAGATTCGGCAAAAGAAAGTAGTTTTCGGGATTTCTGGCACTTTGAGCAATCGGCTATGGTTGATTTTGAGAGGGATGAAAGCAAAAGAAAGAGTGGATCTGAGTAGGGAGGGTATTCGGCTAGGGAAGAGATCAAAGAGGAAAAAGAAAAGTGAAAAAAAATAATGGTAGAGGTGAAGAAGAAGAAATCGGCTAGAAGCTTTCTAGGGAGGCACAGAAATTAGAAAAAGATATAACCCTAATATCACACTTGAGTAATCAGCCCAAGTCCCTAAAAGCCCTTGCCGAAATTCACTTAAGTTAGGCACATGCCCGGCACATGCTTAAAAATTAAAAAGAACACTATGCTTACCCTGTAACTCGAACCCTTGTCCTTGAATACCCACTTAGGCGCCACTTTTTTTAGGAGCTTAGTGGCGCCACCTTGCCACTCTACCAAGGCTCCCTTTGTGACATATTTTACACGGTTTTTCTTAAAGGCCCACTTAACCAAGTCCCCTTTCACTTGAAAATCCAACTTAATATTTTACCAGGTTTTAACTTAAGCTTGGGCCTTCTAAAGGCCCACTAACACATGTACATACATTTTCAACCTTCAGAACACCAAAATTTTTAAAACTTCACTAAAAATCACAAAACCCGAAAAATCCCGAAAATCAGGGCGTTACAACTTAATTTCTTTTTTCTTGCCATTTAGATTTCATTTTCTTTACCATTTAAACTCATATTTGCATGCCATTTTGTCATAGTTTTAGTATATTTACATACCAATAGTTCTTCATTTTGTTACAAGTTAATATGATTAGATTCTACTATTTAGGTTAATCCTCATTTTTATTTTTTAGAACACTATCATTTTAAATCGATATTTTACTTATTATCTATCTAGTTTAATTTCAATATTTAGGACTAATGCTTTTGTTATTTTATTTTAGATACCATGTCATCATCGCGCGCTAAGAAGGTTGCTGTCCCGTCTCTAAAAAACGAAAAGGACCGAGAAGTTCATCATCGAGGCCCACCTCTGAGGCGCGCCACCCATTCCTCACATTTTCATAGGACTCCCAGGAAGAACGCTATAGTTACTCCGGGCTCAAACTATTTCTATAGGCCGATGCATCGATTGGGAGGCCCTCGAGCAAATAAGTTTGGTAGATGACGTCTGAGCCCTGTTGACTACCGACCCATGGGACCAGTTCTTCCAAATTGTAGAGCCCACCTACTTAGAACTCACCCTTGAGTTCTGCTCCACCTTCCACCTCCAGACCGTAATGAATAGACTCAACGATCCAGGCATGGTCCAATTCCGTTTAGAAGGCCTCGTGCGACAGATGAGTGTGCCAGAGTTTGGCATGGCCCTCAGTCTTTATACCGAGTAGTTCATGGCAGAGGATGACTTCCCCACCCTTTCCCGTCGCATCCATATCCTGCCCATCGACTGTTGGTACGAGATTGCTCCAGGGCAGCAAGTTTATAACCCCAGCGTCAGTAAGGCGACCACCCTCGCTCCTTCCTTGAGGTATATTCATGCTCTTCTCGCTCACACTCTGACAAGTAGGCGAGAGAGTACAGGCATTGTCAATACTCACGACGTCTACTTCCTCTGGTGCATGGCTAATGGCCACGCTATCAACCTCGCATACTTCATCGTGCTTGCCATGCAGCACCAAACTGAGCGGCACCGGAAAGGCATCATATCCATGGGCTCTTACATCACGAGACTAGGCCGCTACTTCAGCCTATTCAACACTACGGCCCAAACATCCTCCTATACTTTCCTCGGCTAGATGTCCTCGCAGGGCATCTAGAGCATGTTACACATGAGGATGATAGAGCAACGACCAGGTGGCGACACTTCCACTTCCGCCTTGTCCAAAAAGGTGAAGACCCAGAGGACATTGCTGATGATGTCCCACCACCACCAGCAGCACAGGATAAGCCAGTTGAGCCACCATGCCCCAGACGATCCACCCAGACGGCAGCCCCACATACTGACATATCCAAGCAACTAGATCATTTGAGCAGTGCCTCGATTACATCGACGCCACTTTAGCGTACATATGTCAATACCTCGGCATCGCCCCACCACCACGAGATCCATCAGAGGACTAGATCCTCTTTTATCTTTTATTTTTATTTTATTTTATTTTATTTTTATCTTTTATCTTTTATCTTTTATTTTTACTTTATTCTAACTATTAAACATTGATCTTTATTTTCTTCTAACTTTATCTTCCTGTTTTGGTCTATTTTTATTTTCTTTTATTTTAGCTTTTTCTTTATTTAAATATTCATCTTTTTATATTTTGTTTATTTTATTCTCCTCGGCTATCTCCTAACAAAGTAATCCCTCTTCATCTTAACCTCTCATGACTAATAAGCTAATTCGTAGTTTCAAAGGAGCTTTACAGCTCAAATCTCTACGGAAATGGGAACACCCTGCCACAACGGCTGGCTCTTCCAATATCTGTCTCACAAATCCATTCAAATTTCAGGGAGTTTCATACCTTTCCCTAACTTTTGATCTTGTGCTTCTATTGCTATTAATGTTTTCTTTGTACATTAAGGGCAATGTACATCTTAAGTGTGGGGGGGTAACTTACTAGATTATCTATGAAAACCCTGAAATCTGAAGGCATTGTTCTCAAAAGCATTATCTTCAGTCTCCTATTAGAAATTTATTCTGATTGATTTATAATTTTTATTGATATGTTGAAAATTAAGAAATAGGCGCTTGTACTTGGATTATTCAAACTTTAAAACACTAAGAAATCAAGCATGATAAGTTGAAATTTTTAAGAACCCCATTTTTTGAATAAGTTATCTTCCCTAATTTTAAGTATTATCTTGAGATTTGGAATTCGCAGGATTGACATCAAAAGCCATAATTCTGGTGAGATTTTGAGCCTTTTGAGCATACATTCTTTCGTGCTCACTTTTATTATTGCTTTGAGTGAGTCAATACTGAATTGTTATTCTAGAACTTGCTTGATTATACATGTCGAGACCACATCATTGATTTGATATACCAAAATGATAAAGGCACCTAGGATTTAACCCACTCACTCCACAAAAAGCCTACCTCCATAAATTAACCCCTAGTAAACCCCGTTGAGCCTAACAACCCATTCTTTGACTTACCCTATAATTATTAACCATTAAGCCGTTTTTGTTGAATTTCTATTCAATTACTTTTGATCCCTATTTTTGTCGAGATTTGAGTTGAATTTATTATCTAGCTCTATTCTCTTTTCCAGATTGTAAATTTTTATTCAATTCATTGTATTACTTAAATTGTTCCTAAAAAAAAACTATGTGCATATACAGTTAAATTTAGTTGTAATTTGTAATAGTTCAATTAAGTTTTTTTGCATATTTCTATCTTAAGGCTACCAAGGAAGAAATGATATTATTAAGCTTTAGAAATATGTTCCAGTGATAGAGATTTTTCTAGCTAGATAATTTTTTAGTTCAATCTCGATTCTAACCCTCTTTTGCAGCCTATGACAACACCCCTAACCAAGCCCCGTTACAACTATTAAAAGACCTTTGATCGATATATCACATCAAACTATAGTGGTGGAGATTTGATTTTCTTGCAAGCTTATGGTAATAACTTTTTAGGTTGACTAGAGAGTGCATAAATTTTGAACCCTAAACACTTCGAGTGAATAGAGTGAATCTTTAGTGAGGATGTCAACTACTGTTAATTAAGATGGAGAGATAACTACTTAGAAGGAAGGAAGAGACTTGTGTTTTCAATGATAAAATTCTCAACTTAGAATAATTGAATCTTTAATGTTCTTCTGATTGAATAGAGTATGATTACCTATGGATTAGTTTGAAATATTATTGATAAAGATTGTAGGTTGAGAAGAATAATTCTTTTTAGGGATTGAGATTTTGCTTGAGGACAAGCAAAGGCTTAATGTGGGGGTATTTGATAAACGATAAATTATACATATTTGTACCTCATATTTAGCCTATATTTTGGATGGATTATTAGCAATTTTCTGAGAATTGGTGCTCTTAATCTTCCTTTTTCATATCTTATACTCAGAAGAGCACAGAGAAGAGAAAAGAATGGAAAACGGGCCAAAAACGATAAAAAATGGGCCAAAATGTTCGAACAACACGGGCCAAGAAATGCCACATAGTTGTGCCACACGGTCGTGCCACATGAAGATCACACGGTCCAGCCCTCGACAAGCACGGCCAGGCCACACGGCCATGGCCCCACTGATAAATTCACACGGCCTTTGTCGAACTCACACGGGCGTGGCACACGGGCGTGGCACACGGGCGTGTTCTAGTCGTGAGGAAGAGGAATTTCACTCGAATTGGGATGCTTAGAGGCTAAGAAAGGCCCCCCCAAAAAAGGCTCTATATAAAGACCCCATGAGGCAATAGAAAAGACACACTTTGATACACTTTAGATACAAAATATTTAGATTTCTTCTCGTCTTTCTACCACACAAAGGGTAGAAGTAGGGGATTACTCCAAAGGAGAAGCTGATTGGTTCATCTAGAAGCCAGAATTCTGCAGGATCATAGAAGATCTCCCTAAAATTCCTTCAGGGTTTTTGGTTTCTTTTATACTTTCTTATTTCATATCTTCTGAGATGTTCTCTTTCTTTATTATGAACTAAACCCCTCAAATACTTGAGGGGGATGAAACCTAAGATAGATCTTGTTATTTATTCTTGAATTATTTGATAAATACTTGAGTTGTTCTTAATTATGTGTTCTTCATTCTTGATTTAATAATCCTAGGTATTACTTAAGAATTAGATGTGATTAGAGCAGAGGAGCAAAAGTCCCTATGATAAGAGTAGATCTACCATAATTAAGCAGAGTTGCATGCAACCCTAGACATAGGGCGACATAAATCTGCCGGATTAGGGTCAAATCTAATATGGGGAACCATAGATCGAATTAATGCAACCTAGGGAGTTAATTAATAAAAGAACTTTAATTAACAACTTAGGCCTAGTTGCTCTACGCCTCGACGAAGGGTTTAGCATAGATTAGGGATCTCTACGGATCAAGTCAAGTAAATAAATCATATAGTTCAAGGAAACAATAACAAGTGAAGTCTAGGTGGATTCTCCCTTAAGTATTATCCACATAAATTAGCTTTTCCCTAAAAGTATTCCCAATTTACTCTTTGTGCTTTCTTAGTTTAGATTTATAATTAGTTTAAACAACCTTCTCTTATTTTTAGGCTAGATAATAGAAAGGAAGTAAGTAATAGTACTTTTGGTTCCCTTGGGTACGATAACTCGGTCTTGCCATTAAAATATACTACTGTTCGATAGGTGCACTGCCTTAACATTGTGATATTAGTTAGTTTTGGTGTGATCAAGTTCTTTATAAATTTTATTACTTCATATCACGCGGATATCAAGTACGCTTCACTTCCTCAGCTATCTTGGCTTTCTCTACCAAAGCAGCAAAGTCGCGTTCCCTCTACGGAGCAATCAGCACCCTCAGTTCATCTCTCAAACCATCCTCGAAATGCACGATGTGCTCATACTCTGTAGCGACTATCCCCAAAGTATACCAGCTCAACCTCAGAAACTCAGACTCGTACTCAACAACTGTCTTACTCCCTTGAACCAGATTCAAAAATTCCTTCCTGCGAGCATCCACATAACTAGCCCCAACATACTTTCCTTTGAAGGCTGTCTTAAACAGCTCCCAGGTTACTCTATCAGCAGGAGTTTCATCTCTCACCGTGAGCCACCACTAATAAGCCTCATCTCTAAGTAACGATATGGCTCCCTTCAGCTTCTGCTCCAAGAGCAGTCCAGATCATCCATAATCTACTCTGTAGCCTCCAACCAATACTCAGCCACATTCGAAGCTACACCAGATACACCCCTAAAAATCTCTACTCCATTAGCCCTAAGCCGCTCAAAGATAGACCCTCCAATTCCATTTCCCGTACTTGCCCCAGCAACCCTTTCCAAAACTCGAAGCATTGCTTGGGATAGAGCGTCATCCCCGACACCTCGATCATGAGACTCTACTTCCGTTACCGGTGGTACCAGTGCATCAGCTGCTGGCATATGTCCTAAAGACGAGGACCTAGCCTGCGCACTACCTCAGCTACGTCCACGTCCTCTTCCACGAGCTGCTCGTGTACTCATTTCGTATTATCTGTTTAGGAATTTTATGCATCAGTTAAATATTCCAGTGTTTATTACAGATGTCTTATGAACAGACTGTAATTCAGAATTTGTTTTCTTTCACGGTGACCTAGCTACAGTCTCAATCTACTTATCAGAATTTCTATGGTTTTAGTACCACTCTAATCTAGAGTATCATAATAGGGTTTTAGTACAGACATGTAACAGAATTTCATAAAGAATCAGGAAAATTCAGAAAGCTTACAGGCTTGAGCCGGAGATTCAGTTGCCACCTTCTTAAAAACCATTTTAGAAAACTGAGTTCAATCCTTAGAAATCATTTATTTGTAGGAAAAGAATATTGAAAACGACCTCGAAAACAATTCTGAAAACAACTTCTGAAAAACGATTTTCTAGAAACCTTTATTCAATGCTACTTTAAAACTCCCGTTTTAGACCAGTTGCACAGCCGAGTCATTGCAACCTGGCTCTGATACCACTAAATGTAAACCCCAAACTCGGCCTGGACACTATGGCCAGATCTGACGAGTCACATGGACTTACGATTGAATGTGTGATCTTGTTTAAGGTGACTAAGGTGATTCTGGTAAAAAAACAGTGGTTTGACGAGAAACCATTTATTTAAGTCCTTAATATATTCGTTTGTTACGTTTGTTGTATTTGGAAAACATCCATTAAATTTGGTTAAAAACTCACGCGGCCTATATCTAGCAGTTTTGATGAATTATAAATAAAACAAGTAAATAAAATCCATGAAAGAAAACAAAATTTAAAGAGCGGCCTTATTACAACTTAAAACCCAAAATAGTAAAGCTTAAATAAATAAAATAACTAACTAAAATGAAAACCAAATTTGCAAATGATGTAGCCACTCCAAACCTCTCACAGCTCCAAGCCCACTATGGTTGGGAATTACCTGCAGGGATGAAAATAAAGGGTGAATTTGGTAAACTCAGTGTGTAACATAACCCAATCATAGCCCCAAAACAGATCAAGCCTCAGAGTCAGATTTATTTGGGCCTTGGCCCAGTACAGAAATTAGAATGAAGCCCATAGGCCCATAATAGATACAGAACAGATATATCATGTATGCGGAAAGCCCAACCCAGATCCATCCATAACACCCCCGTACCAGCCTTACACCATGTGGGGAGACTACTCGACCCACCCATCCGCTAAACACTACAGAATTTACAGCGAGGCTGCCAGATATTGTGACGAGGTCACCAGATATAGATATTGTGGTGAGGCCACCAGAACAGATATATATGTATATATGTGGTGAGGCCACCAGAGCAGATATATATATGGCGAGGCCACCAGAACGCTTCCTCTATCAATATAACCCATCACCCATGCAACAGATATACATGTCATGGCATATATTACACAGAATCAGAATATCATGCATTTCAGACAAAATTAACCCTAGGAGTATAAAGGTCATTTTTACACCTATGGGTATAATGGTAATTTTACATACTCAGGGGTATTTTAGTAATTTATCACCTTCCAGGGATTACATGTATATTATAGTCACTATTAATTCATTTTTCGTTACAGTAATCTAATTTAACCTACTTAACAGATTTGGCCTTTTAGGCCCAAAAACCCCTAATGGCCCTACGATGTCTAATAGTAACTTAAGCCCATTAATCCAAGTTTTATGATCAGATTACACATTTTAATAGTGTCAATTCCTACAGTCTATCAGAACGCCCTTAATAACAATTTTTTTTACCTATATGGGCTCGAAAGCCCATTGGGCCCATATTTGGCCCATCGAGGCCCAACTTACCAAAACGCAGGAAATTACACCCTCGGTAATTCTACCATCTACTGTTTCAGATCCAACCATCATAGAGTAATTGCATACTCACAGATCCTCACTGTACCAACTGTTCAGTCACTTTCGATCACTTTTCGGCTTTTGCCGATTTAGTCTATAGAGGGGTATGATACACACCTATTAACTGATGAAGTGTTGACAAGATCCTCGCACGAAAAGCCTACAATCGAGCACTAATGCGTTAGCCTAATAATCGACAACACTTAAAGCCTCAACCCCCTTACCAAAATCGGCCAACATGGCCTAAGTCCTTAAAAATCTTACCTTTCTGTCGAATATGGACTAGATCTAGATGTCCAACTGCGTTAGTCTTCAAAGCCCCTTGTTGTACGTCCCTTTGTCCATACTAGCGCATACAAAACCAAAAGAAAGAGAAACCAACAAACCCTCAGTCCAAACATTAATCACCCCTAAAGGGTGTCGGCTAATACCTTAACCATAAGCAACTAACGAAATTTGTTTGAGTACTTACCAATATGTTAATCGGCCCAAGAAGAATCCTTAAATGCCCCCTTAATCCCGTTCTATGCTAGATCCAATCGTGAAGCTGAGATTAATCTCCAATCTGAATAACTAGAGATTCGGTCGACAACTATAGAAGGGTTTAATAGCGAGAAAATAAAAAAAAAGAAAGGAGAGAGTGATGATGGTGAGATGGTTCAGCTATGGGGTTGTAGAAGATACTAACAAATGAAGAGAAAGAAGAGAATATGAGACTAGTAAGAAATCAGCAAAGTGCAATGAAGGTTTCGGTCAACAAAAGTAATTGATTTCAAAGGCTTTCGGTCAAAAGGTGAATCGGCAATGGAAGTAAGATGAAGAATAAGAGATACGGTTGACAGAAGAAGAAGATGAATTCGGCTAGAAAAGGGAGTGATGGTATGGAATCAGTTTGTGGTGTGAAAAGAGAAGAAAAGAAGAATGAGAAAGAGGGAGGAAAAGAAAGTGGTTTCAGTCAAATGAGGATTCGGCAATAGAGGTGTAGTAGGGTTCAGCTACTAGGACAGAAAAGAAGAAGAGAAGGAGAAAAGAAGACCTAATGTGCTAAGCAGAATCGGCAAAAGAAAGCTCAAAAAGATCCCTAAAGAAATTGGCACAACTAGCACCCTAATTGCCGAAATACTCCCCTATGCAAAATGCCGAAATTGCATTACCAAGAGTCCCATGGCCGGCCACTTTCCTTCAAAATTCAAATGCCCTCAACTTCCTCCTTGATTTACTCACATGACCATTTCAAACTTTTCCAACCAGAGTTTTACCCAAAGTCTACCACTTACCACTCCTGTGCATAAAAATAAAACACCATCCTTTGATAACCTTGTGAGTTGAACCTTGTCTCCCCCCTAACTCCACACGCCACTTTAATAGCTCCCTAGAGGCGTCACTTAACCACTCTGCCAAGAGCCCTTTTTGTGATCCATTTTCCTAACTTTAATCTTAAAAGCCCACTTCTTCAGGACCTCCTTCTCTTAAACACTAAAATTTCTTAAACCCATCGGGTTTCAACCTAAGCTTGGGCCTTTTAGGGCCCACTATCATACCAAAATATAATTTATTCAGTCAAAACATAGAAATTTAAGAATTTACCTAAAATCACAGAAATCCTGAAAAAGTCCCGAAAATCAGGGCGTTAAAATGAAGCTTTGTATGGACGTAAATGTCGCACACCTTTGTATTGGACGGAGCTTAAAGAAAATCAGATTTACAGGGTTGACTTAGCTAAAGAAACTGAACAGAAAGTGAAGGTTATCAGAGATTGCTTGAAAGCAGCTTCAGATAGACAGAAGTCTTATGCAGATTTGAAAAGAAAAGAGATTGAGTATCAAGTTGGTGACAAAGTGTTCTTGAAAGTATCCCCGTGGAAGAAAGTCTTTAGATTTGGCAAGAAAGGAAAACTAAGTCCACGTTTTATTGGACCGTTTGAAGTGACTGAAAGAGTTGGGCCACTTGCATATCGGTTGGCGTTACTGATAGAGTTAAAGAAGATTCATATGTGTTCCATGTGTCCATGTTACGTTGTTACCGTTCTAATCCATCACATGTGATTTCAGAGACAGTGGTTGAGATTCAGCCAGTTATGACTTATAGTGAAGAACCGGTAAAGATTTTAACTCAAGAGGTCCAGCAATTAAGGAACAAAAGTATTGCATTTGTGAAAGTATTATGGAATAGACATGGGGTAGATGAGGCTACATGGGAGCCTGAAAAGGCTATGCAAAAATAGTATCCAAACCTATTCATAGGTAAGATTTTCGGGGACAAAAATCCCTAAAGGGGGAGAAATGTAACATCCCGAAATAGGGCCTAAACGGAATTGTGGTTATGAAACCATGAATCCAAGATAGAAAATTTTATTCCGATTAATTTTTATGATTTACCGAGTGATTAGATGTATGTGTTAAAGTATTCATAGAAATTTTTATGAATTGCATGACTAATTTGCCTATTAGGACTTAATTGCAAAAGTTCATAAATATGAGTTCTAGATGTTAAAGGATTTAATTGAAGAGCATAATTGAAGTAGAGGTCCTTAAATGGTAATTATACCATTAGGTTTTCATGGACAAAAATGGACATACATAGGTAGAAATAACCAAAGTTTTAATGAAGGGTATTTTAGTCATTTGGTAATTAAAAGATTAAAAAAGGGAAAAAGATGGCAAAATGTGTCCGTCTTCTTCATTAGGACGAAATTTCAAGGGTTCTCCATAGCTAGGGTTTGTTTCAAGCTTCCAAGCTCCATAGTAAGTGATTCCAAGCCTCGTTTTTAATGTTCTTTACGTTTTCGGAGTCCCGGTAACTTGATTTAGCTTATTCTAGCAATAATTTAACCTAGGGTTCATATTTGGAAAAATACCCATAGGTGAAAAGTGTTTATTTTGATGTTTTATGATGGAATATGAGGTTTTAAATTATGTTAAACAACTTGTGCTACTCGGTTTTAAGTGAAAACGAGTAAAACGACATAATCGGTAAAAATACCTATTGTTCATAAGTACATGTTAGAGTGAGAATTTGATGTTGCCATTAAGGGAAAATGATCAGCATGTCATACAACATAAGAATTAGGGAAAAAGTTTAATTTTCGAGCTTTGGGGCAAAAGTGTAAATATGTAAAAGTTTAGAGGCAAAATTGTAATTTTGCCAAAGTTAGAGTTAAGGATTATTTTGATAAATGTGGGTATGAAATAAGCTAAATTTGCTAATTATAGATCAAGAAGAATGAAATTTGGGGATAGACCAAGGAAAGAAAAAGGTAGAAGATTAAGTTGTCAAGTCGGTCGCATTTTGCATCGAGGTAAGTTTACGGTAAATAAATGCAATATTTCGATATTTTATATTAATGTTGTTAATTTCCAGCAAATATACATTTATTTTGTGAGTATATTCCAAGTTGAATCAAATATGAGTAATAGAGAAAAAGTATCAGAAATCCCCGTTTGAACCTTAGGAATGTATGGGATACAGAATGTCATGACATTTCGGGTTGAGACAGTTAAGGAACATCCCATGTAAGTCCATACTAGACATATGGCATTGGCAGGTTGAGACAGTTGAGGAACATCCCATGTAAGTCCATATCAGATATATGGCTTTGGCAGGACAGGGAACATCCCATGTAAGACCATGTATAGAGCATGGCATTGGCAGGCTATTATCAAGCAGGAAAACCCAAGTATCCTTAGTATTCCAAACAGTTCAATGGGCTAATATACAGGTTATGTTACGAGAAGGTTCATGTAAAAGAATGATAAACAGGAAAGTTAAAGAGTAAGTGGATATATAATAAAGATTTAGTTGTTGATGGTGAATGTTGTAATTTATTTACTTGTAAACTTACTAAGCATTATAGCTTACTCCTTTCCTCTTTTCTCTTTTATAGAGTAGTCGAGCCAACCTGGGAATCAATAGGACGTCGGAGCTCGTTTCACACTATCAAAGGCTATCTCGGTATTTTGTCGTTTAAAATGTTTTGGGTTATGGCATGTATTGGGACTTGGTCATTATGGTGTGTATGTCCTTATGGTATGACTAAAGAATGGTATGTGAATGCTTAATGATGGTTAGCTATTGAAATGGCTAAGTAAGAACATGCATGGGTGTTATGTATGCTTAAATGTTAGTTTATGTACAGAAATGATGGAGGAAAAAGTTGGCCATGAAACAGATCTATAATAGCAGCAGTGATGTGAATGTGAAAAATCACTAAAAATTGTAGGAATAGAAGTAGATGGTGAATAAGATATATAATTAAATCTTATTGAGTCTATTTTCATAGGAAAGAAACAAGGCAAGCATAAGAAGTCTTTAGTGTGAGATATTTAAATCCTTGTGAGACTGGTTTAGAAGGATTTCGTGATCCCTTATTCTGATTTTAAAAATCCACTAAAACTTCTATAAAAAGAATTATGATTCATAATTTATATGTATAAACTCCTTAGTGAGTCTATTTTCATTAGAGATAGGCTACATCATGATATGAAAATAATACTAAGAGATAATTGATTTTTAGTAAGGAGAGGTTAGAATAGTAGGATTGTGAAATAGGGGAAATTTTAACTAATCAACTGTACTAATTTGCCACATCAAAAATTCTGGAAAAATTATGATAAGATGATATATGAGTCTAGTTTCAGGGAAAAATTACAGATTTAAATTTTAAATTTCTTAACTCAATTTATAATTAATTTAGTGACCATTGCGCAGGTGGACAATCTTACCAAGAATAGTGAAATAAATTGTTTTAAACTGTGTAAGTAATCGAAAAATTTTTCATGTTCCCACTTTGGTCCAGAACTATTTCAATTGCATGTTTTAGGGCCTCGAAGGCCCTTTTTAAGGATATTGGATGAATGTGAATGAATTAATTTTAAAAAAGCAAATTTTTATGCCCCGAATTAGTAAGGTAAGTTTAGTAACGCCTCGTGCTCGACTCCGGAGATGGTCTCGGGTAAGGGGTGTTACAAAGTTGCTAAAATTTTAAGCTCTTAAAACCCTCAAGAATGGCTGATAATTTCGGTAAGAAGGAGTAGAAAAATGATGATGCAATGAAAGCTAGGCTATTAGGGATTATTTTATGAATTTTATGACAAAAAATCTCACCTATTGACTTTTCTTTACACTATGGTTAACTTGGCCGGCCATTTTAATCTAAAGGGGCTAATTTTCCTTTTAAAGCCCCCACATTTTATTTCTCTAGTTGATTAACTCAAATTGCTAGAAATCTCATCTTTTGCTTTTTATGCGATTTACTCATTTCCCGCAATTAAGCCTTAAATCACATAAATTAATTCACTAAAATTTTCATGCACTCTTATTAAAATTCCATAACACATAGAATAATACTAAATAATTTTCTCTCATACTATTTCATACTTAAACCTTCTAAAAAATTCATCTTTTGCAAATTAGCCCTTAAAAACAAATTGATCACTTTTTATAAAAATTTCTTCATGGCATTTATCACTATCAACAACTTATGTCATAAACTTAAGAATAATCATAAAATGTACTTTCTACCTCAGATTTGTGGTCTCAAAACCACTACTCCGACAAAGCCCTAATTTGGGTTGTTACAGCATGTGTCTCAACCGTCTAACCCCTATACCCTAATCAATTTGGACAGTATGGCACACGAGCTAGACACACGGGCATGTCTGGTGACCGTGTGGCTCAGTCAGCATTACATACGGGCTAGACACACGGGCATGTCTGGTGACCGTGTGACCAAGTCAGTGTTGCACACGGGCTAAGGATGATTTAAGACACGGCCATGTGCCACACGGGCGTGTGCCCTATTTTTAAGGAAAAATTTTCTCAGTCTTGTAAAGGTGTCAAAGGTTATCGGTTTAGTCCCGACCCTTTCCCAAAGAGTGCTTAAGATCTTGTAGACCTTCAAATGGGACTATACAATTTTGAATGAATATGATGTGATGATGAATGATGCATGTGAAATGATTTTATAGTGATTTGTGTTGATCGGTAATGCCTCGTAACCCTAATCTGGCGACAGATATGGGTTAGGGGTGTTACATGCACTGAACTATAATCTGTCAATTCCTATACATGTATACTCTTTCGAGCTATAAACGTAACCCCCTTACCAGTATTCAACGATGGAAAGGTATGAGGCATTACTGGACTTATCACACGATCGAACATACAATCCCGAGACATAAATTTTGCATCCAAATCAAAACTTTTTGCAATTAATCATAAGGTCCCTAATACGATCCTTCGAGGCCCAAAACATACATTGGAGGTAACTCGGGACCAAACAAAGAACTTTAGAAATGTAATAACCCGAATTTTACGGTTATCAGAAAAGTATATTTTTGAGTCTCCGTTACTGAAAATTGGATCCATAAATATTTATCAAAAATATTTAAAAAGTTAATTGAGTGCTTAATTAGAGTTTAATCAAGTGAATTTAGCTTAATTAAGGATAATTGGATAAAAAAGATTAAATTGAATAGAGTGTGAAAGTTTAATTATAGATCAAAAGAAAATAAAAAGGACTATAATGACAATTATGCCATTTAGCATAAGTGAGGTGGCATATAAAGTAAAAATCTAATATTTTTACTTAGATTTTAATTGTAAAATATATATATATATATTTATTAGTAACAAATGATATTAAATTAATTTATTATAATTATATTATAAGATATTTATATGATAAATAAATTAAATTGTGACAAGTGTGTGATAAAAATAAAATACATATGTGATAAATAATGCACATACATTTGTAATATATGTATGTAATTACTTATTATTTAAGTAAATATTAATATCATTGTTATTATTAAATTGATAGTATATGATAAATAAATTAGTATATAGACAAATGTATAGTAAATAAAATATACACGTGTATGGATAAAAATACATACATTTGTAATATAAGTATTTAATTATTAATGGATATTTATTAATTATAAAAGATATCTATTAATTAAATAAATCTATTATAAGATATTTGTATAATAAATAGATTAAAGAAAGCAAGTGTATAGAAATAAATTGATACAAGTGTATTAATATATTTGTATACAAATGTAAAAGAAATAATAGATTATTAAATAGATATTTATTAATGTTATTATATTATATTTTATATATATATATATATATATATATATATATAAACAAAAAAAGAGAAACAGAATGGGGGACCGAAAAGCAGGGGAAGGAAAGAAAGAAAGAAGAAAAGAAAAGAAAAATGAGAAATAAGGATTTTAAAGCTTGGAAGTTTAATAGGTAAGTCAATTTAGCCCTTTTTATTTAATTTTGATGTTTTAGAAGCTTTGGAATAAGATTTTGATGAAATTAAGTTGATATTTTGAAAGTTATTAGATTCCTAGATAATGTTCATGTTGAGTAAAATGATGAAATAAAGGTTAAATTGATAGAAATTCAAGTTAGAAATGAAATAAGGATTGAATTGTAATGTAATTCATAAGTTTTATGTTGAAGGACTAATTTGAGGAAATTTTGAAACTAGTTAAATAAGCTGTAAATTTAGTAGATAAATTTGAGTTGGGATGGAACTTGAATAGAAATAGAGTATGAATTAAGTTAGTAAAGTGAATGAATTAGTTAGGACCTAATTGTGAAAATGTTTGGAATTAAAGTCTAGTGCTGAAATTATGATTTTCAAAAGATGTAAAGTAGTTTAAAGTCATAGAATAGAGTGTTAATTGAAAAAAAAATAAGCTCTATTGAGAGGCTAATTGAGTAGGGACGAAATTGTTATTTATTAAAGCTTATGGGAAAAATGGTAATAAACAGCTTGCACTAAAACAATATTGGACAGCAACAGTAGACTAACTTTGAAAAATCACTATAAATTGTAGAAATCGAATTAGAAGATGAACAAAATATGAAACTAAAGCTTATTGAGCCTAGTTTCTCATAGAAGAAATGTGTAAGCAATGGATTTTTAAATTATGAGATATAATAAATTTTGTGAGATAAGGTCAGAATGAATTTGGGATCCCCTATTTTGACTTTGGAAAATCATCAAAAATTGGATAAAAATAATTATGGGCTTAAAGTTATATGTTAAGAATCCTGAATGAGTCTATTTTCAAGAGAAGTAAACAGGAATATCATTAGAATTCTTTACAAAGAGATAATTAAGTTTTACTGAAGAGTGATTAGAACTGTCGAACAGCAAAATAGGGGAGACTTTAATGAATAAACTGTATTAATTGGATAAACCAAAAATTCTGAACATTTTATGGTAATAATATATATGAGTCTAATTTCAGGGAAAATTGACGGATCTTAATTTGGGGTTTTGTAGCTCAAGATAAAAATAATTTAGTGACTATGACGCAGGTGGACAGCTTGAATATTCACATATAAATAAATAGTGAAATTATTGACGATGTTACTCATAAGCATGTTTTATAAATTAAGGATGTGGAATGGAGAGGAGGAGGAGGAAAATATATATGAATATTCAACTAGCATGACTAATTTGTATGCTTTAGGCTTAGGGACTAAATTGAATAAAAGTAAAATTTTAGGGGAAATTTTGTAAGGATATCAAAAATGACCAATTTGAAGGAAATGAATTGACTTATTGTCTAAATTAATAAATTCAATGGAATTATCATTTTAGATCAAGATCGGATGAAGATCAGGGAAAATGAAAAATTACCAAAATACCCCTAAATCTAGGTATTTTTGCAATTTTGTCAGGTAAATTTGAGTATCGTAATTGAGCATGAAAATATGTTAAATTGTATGTTATATTGGATTGGATGTGAAATATTAGTACATTTGTATATTATGAAACAATATGAATACGAAATGAATTATTACCATATATGCTTGAAGTATATATATAATGATTTGTACATGTTATATGGACACATGGTGAGGAAAGTATGGGCATATAGAATTTGATTTATATTAAGTTTGATATGAATTATTATCGGAATAAATTTATGTGAAATATATGGAAATTATGGTACATGAAATTATAATATAATGAAATAAATGATTTTAAACGGTAAGAGAATGTTACTTATAAGCATATTATATAAAATATGCGTAAGTATACTAACAATGTTGATTGATCCTAAGACAAGTGCCAAGCTATTGATTAAATGATAATATAATTATCTATATGATGCATTGAATCGATAAGTATTTGACGGAAATTTTTGCTAAATGATATGTAAATCCGAGTAATGCTCCGAAACCTTATTCCGACGACGGATACGAGTTGGGGTGTTACAAGAAATCTTTACAACCTTAGAAAACTTTTCTACAAAACAGGGGTCACACGCTCGTGTGGCTTAGGACACGCCCGTGTAGGCAGGCCGTGTGGTCACATACGCCCGTGTCCCGACCCTGTGTAACTCTTTGACTTGTAACTCATGACTAAATTGAGCTCACACGGCCAAGTCACACGCCTGTGTGCTAGATCGTGTGGAAAATAAATTTTCACAAAAATAGGTGTAGACTTCACACGGCCAAGGCACATGCCCGTGTTCAAGGCCGTACCATCCACACGGGTGACACACACGCTCGTGTCTCTGCCTATGTGCTCAATCCTGAGCATTATGTTTCTCAAAATTAAGGTGCACGGGACACACGGCCTAAACACATGCCCGTGGGACTGGCCGTGTGTCACACACAGCCTAGAGACACGCTTTTATGCCTACTCGTGTGGACAAAATATAGGCTAATTACCAAGCCATTTTGCCACCCTTTAATGCAAACACCTACGCAAAAAAACTTAACACCCATTCAAGCATATACATACAACCAAATACACAACCAAGACATTAACACATCATTTATGAAAGACATCATCAAATGGATAATTTATAATCAATATTGGCTCATTCCAAATGGCCTTATACAAAATGATTATCACACCATTATAAGCCAACACATTTGGCCAAATCATCTATGACACATATGCAAAATAACCAAGTCCCTATACATGCCATACTTTTAAAATGCCAAGATCATCAATACCCAAAATGAGAGAGTTGATAGTGTGATCCGAAACTCTGACGATCTTCGATCCTTGAGCTAGCTTGGTAACATTATAAGATAAAGGAAAGAAAATAGGAGTAAGCTATATAGCTTAGTAAGTTGATATGCAAATAATATTAAGCATCATAACTACACTTAACCATACAAATTTCATAGCCATTGCTTACCCAAATAATAGTCTTACCATAAGTTCATCAGTAAATCGTCACATATTATCTCATCATTATTCTTCCATTTGATAGTCATATGGACTTCATACGTACCTGTATTACTTACCTTGAAGTACTCCCATTTTATTATAAACTAGGTTCGTTGAACCATTCGAAATCACTAAGGATACTCGGGAGTCATACATAGGTCATACAATGCCATATCCCAGATATGGTTTTTCATGTAATCTAATATCGATCCCAATAGCCCAGCTATGGCCTTACACGAAATTTGGTACTGATGCCATGTCCCAGACATGGTCTTACACGTACTACCATACTGATGCCATATCCCATATATGGTCTTACACATAATCACATCTAAATAACCTCAATGTCATAACCCTTGTATCCTGTAATGTTCTTAGGGTTTGTACTAGCTCTCACACTTATCAAATTGTCTCGAACTCATTCACACAATTAAACTCATCCATGTAGTCATTTATACAGTTCAAGCAGAAATTAAACATTTAAACATAATATAACAATGCATTATTTACATATAAACTTACCTCGGTACGAAAATAGTAGTATTTGGACCTAATCGTCAAACACCTTATTTTTCCCCCGATCTAGGTCCGAACCTCATTTCTTTTGATCTATAATGACAAATTTAACTCATTTAATATACACATTATTCAATTTAGCCCAAAAATCATATTATGGCAAAATTACATTTTCCCCTAACTTTTCCATTATTTACACTTTAGTCCCTACGCTCATAGAATGAAATGTATTCATTTTTCTCAAGACCCAAGCCTACCCGAACCATTTTCATACTCATATCAGCCCATATTTTTCATTTAATCACACTTTCTACACACATTTTTACAACTTTTACAATTAGGTCCTTTATGACATTTTTACTGAAAATCACTTAGCAAAAGTCATTTATCACACAATTAACATTCATATTCTACCATTAGACATCAAAATACATGCATGTCCATCATGGGTAAAATTTTAAACTTTGATAATACTTCAAATTAGTCCTTGGGGAAGCTAGATTAAGTTACGAGGATCTCAAAAACGTAAAAATCATTAAAAACGGGGCTAGGATGGACTTACAATTAAGATTGGAAAGCTTGGCCAAAACCCTAGCTATGGAAATCCTTCACATTCAGCTATGGGGGATGAAATTGAAGAAGATGACATCTTTTTTTTGTTGAATTTTGTCTTTATTTGTTAAATGACCAAAATGCCCTTAATGCCTGACTTTGAAATTTTACCTTACCATGTCCATTTTTGTCCATCTTATGATATAACGGTCTAATTACCTTTTAAGGATCCCTAATTTAAAGTTTCATTGCAATTAAGCACACAAAGCTTCTAGAACACATATTTGTCCATCTTTGTGCTTTTGATCCAAGAACCGTTCACTTATGTACTTCTTTCTGAACTTAGTATGAAAGAATTCCTAAGTAACCCGTTCTCTCGGCACTATCGATATTAGGGTATTCCACCATTGGTAAGCGGAATCTTTCAGAAGTAATACATCACACTTAACACATTCAGTCGGTGTACATGACAGTTCATCAAAAGCCCGAATTGTATTTTCAAGCCAAAACTTAGGTCTCTCAGGATGATCATCAATAGTAGCTCTAAACTCTTCAGCCCCATACTTTTAGATTTTATCAATCAGTGGCTAACTCAAACATATAGGTTCTACCTTGAAAAGCTACGGGAATCAGTTAGGAATAGGTGGGGGTGAAGGTTGCTGAGTAGCTAAATTCATTCGGACAAACTCAGTGAACCATTCGTTCATTATCTAGAAGAAGGCTTCTTTGGCCTCTACTCTACGACCCTCAGAGACAGGGTCTCAATTCAGATGGTGCGGCTCCATGAACGGAGGCTAGTGCATTACTTCCAATATCATCAGAGTTAGCTCGATCGGAATCCATTACTATATCACACTATCACGGGTTACATATGGCATGTATAGCTAGACTCACATATGCTATGTTAGTCCTAGAATCGACTAAACTATACCTCTGATACCAACAAATGTAACACCCCTAACCCGTATCCGTCGCCAGAATAGGGTTACAGAGTATTACTGACTTATAACATATTTCATCAAACATTTCATACATGTTTTTCATTATAAACATAAAACTTTCATACGCATTCAGATAGTCCCTAAAACAAGCCTTCGAGACCAAAATAGACATTTAAAACAATTTGGGACTAATCCGAGAACTTGGGAAAATTTTGGGAAAAACATTGAAAATTTTTCAAATACAAGGGACACATACCCATGTGTCCAGGCCGTGTGAGACACGCCTATGTCATAGGCTGTGCGGACATTCGAAATGGTATCACATGACCATGTCCCAGACCGTGTCCTACCCCGTGTAACTCTGTGACTTGTGTCACACGGCCAACCACACACCCATGTGACTAGCCTGTGTAACTCACTGACTTGCTTCCTTTAAAAACTACAAGGGACACACAGCTGAGACACACGCCCATGTCTCTGTCCCTGTGGACAAAAATAGTCTATTTTTCAAGGCACATTTCTCACTCAAATTTAGTGCCAATCTAGACAATTCAAAAGCATATAATAATAACCTCAATAGGCAATTAAACCAACCAAATATCAAGCCCAATTCATACATTTCCAATACCAAAAATCAAATGTCTCATAAACCTCCCAATTAGCTATTCAAAGCATACTAAATTCATATCCAAAAATCACTTAAATGGTTAACTTTCAAACATGCATCATTTGCCTATTACTAGCATGCTATTTCATTTCCAATTTCAACCATTTACTACTTTTATTACCAATTCACATCTAGACATTCACATAGCATTTATAAACCACTTATCAAAAGGCCATTTACATACACATATATATATACATAACCAAATATGTCAAACAAGCCAAATTATATGGCTATACACATAACCAAGACATATAAGCCATATTACCCACAACTCCTATACCAGCCATATAACCAAAATCACTAAGTTCAAAAGTACCAAAACGATAGCTAGATAGTGTGATGTAATCTCCAATGATTTCTGAATCGAGCGAACTTCCAAAATACTATAAAGCATAGAAAAGAAAACCAAGTAAGCTATAAAACTTAGTAAGCTATAAAATAAAATTTAAACTTACCATTTATTCACAATTTAAATAAGTAAACAATATATATATTCCAATCAATTTTCCAAATGCATATGCACATGAATTCACTAATAGGTTACTCATATAAAGCACATATAATCATCAAATCATATAGATGAATACAACACTCAATCAAGCTTCATATACATATATCTTCCATTTCATTCTTCAATATATCATATAATGTCATTACCATAAATTTCATGTATCATTTGTACTAATTCATTTCAATTTCATGTAACTTATAACAAAACTGTGCCCATTGAACCATTTAGAATTTGGTCAGATACACGGGTAGTACACACAAGGTGCACTAAACTAGAATCCGTCAATTCCTGTACATGTATGCTCTTTCGAACTATAGACGATAAGCTCTTCCGAGCTGAAGTAATAGTAAGCTCTAATGAGTTGAGAAATGGTAAGCTCTTACAAGCTGAAATATCGGTAAGCTCATCCGAGCTGTGGTGAGTCCGCAACACATGCAGGAATCTCAACCAAAAGGTAACCCTAGTGACATGTCACTTGTATCCTACAAATTCCTAAGGTTCAAACGAGGCTCGGTATTCTTCGAACTAAATTATTAGGCATTCAATAATCATGTAATAGTTTCTTAATTCACATACATACATTTCAAATAAATATATATAAAATCACTCAATTTTAATTAAACGAACTTACATCGTATTCAAATGACGGATTTGATCGTCTGCTCGATAACCTTGTCTTTCCCTGATCTAATTTCAATCTTCGGTTTTCTTGATATAAATAATAAAATTTAACTAATTTAAAACACATTCTATTCAATTCAATCTAAAAATTCATATTATGAAAAATTTACACTTTTACCCCATAAAATTTTAAATTCTTTAGAATTTAGTCCTTATCTCATAAAAATACAATTTCATTCAATTTAGCCTTAACCCAAGCTAGCCAAATACCATTGTAACACCCCAAACCCGGCCCAGACATTACGGCCAAGTCTGGTGTGTCACATCAACGACGGATTAATCATGTTCCTTAGTAATTATGAATAGGGTGAGTTTTGCAAAACTGATTTTGTAGTCTAGGAAGAAAATCCAGGTTTAGTTTGTGATCATCCTATCCACTACCAGTTTAAAATTTATTTTGTTACAAGATCTTGTTCGTCTATTCGTTATCCATTTGATATGTCTGTTTTCATTTTGAAAACGTTGCTTAATTTTAATTAAAAACCCACGCAGCCTTAATCTAACCATTTTAATCAAATTATAAATAAGAAATAAAAACCAATTTAAAAATACTTAAGAGCTACCTTATTACAATCAAAAACTGAAATGAAAATAATTTAAATCAAAAATGGAAATAAATAACTCTAAAAAAACCACCATGTGCAGTCCACGTGGCCACTCTAAATCCCTCCAGCTCCAAGTCCACTAGCTTAGGGCTCACCTGCATAGATGAAAGGAAAAGAGGTGAGTTTGGAAACTCAGTGTGTAAAGAAAACCCAACCAGAGCCCAAATCAGTTCAAGCTTACTAGGCCTAAACCCTATCCAGTTTCAGTAATAATTGGGCCGAAGCCCTATCCAGGTTCAGTTTAACTTGGCCTTAGCCCTATTCAGTGATCAGTGCGGCCCATAGGCCCATTACAGTAACAGAACAGAAATAATGTATGTATGCAACAGCCCATCCCAAATCCAACCCTACACACCAGCCGTACCAGCCCTACACACCATGTGAGTAATAAATCAACCCACCCAGCCCTACACACCACAATCAAAGCATAGCTGCTCAATCAGATAACGTGGCCAAGCCAGTAACAGTAGAACGAGGCAGAGCCTCTATCAGTAAACGTGGCAATGCCACTTAACACTTCCTCCATCAATAAACCTAGTCTTATGCAATAGTAAAACATGTCATGGCATATAGTAAACAGATATAATATAGCATGCGTTTCAGTCAAACTTAACCCTAGGGGTATAATGGTCATTTGGCACCTAGAAGTAAAACAGTAATTTTCCACCCTTAAGGGGTATTTCAGTAATTTTACTAGTTTTTAGGGTTTTATGCACATTTTAGTTATTAACAGTCCATTTATCATCTATGAAGCTTTTCTAGCCCATTCTAGCAACTTAGAGTTATTGGGCCCTAAAACCCCTAATGGGCCCTACGGTGTCTACTAGCTATTTTGGCCCACTAAGCCCAAGTTTTATAGCCAGTTAAACAGTTTTAGCACCCAATTTATCAGAACACGTTAACCGCTCATTTTCACCCATGTGGGCCCAAATTCAACCCCTCGAGGCCCAAATTTACCAAGGTGCACGAAATCACGCACACGTCCACCTTACCAATGGCGACAACCGATCTTACCAGTCTTAATTGACCAATAGCGCTCGCACGCTCATAAGCCTACAAAATGCCAGAATTTCAGCGATTTAGCTTTTTGGCTTTTGCCGATTTAGTCTACTAGAGGGTGTTCGTTTACACACCTGATTTGCGATAGACGTTGATGAAATCTCCCACACGATTATCCTACAGTCATTAAGAATACACTTATCAACCACGATTCAACGAAACTAACTAACACACACTTACCATATTCGGCCAACCTACTTAAGGCCCTGAAATACTCACCTTTGCCGAAACTAATGACTAGATCTAGATCTAGCCGTTCCAATGGTCCAAGCCTTCCATAGACTCCTCGATTGGTAGCCTTTAATCCACACTAGCACAAAACAAACCGAATAATAATACCAATAAAGCCTCTTAGCCCTAATCGACAGCCACCCTATGCACATAAGGGTTTTCGGCTTTTCTTGAATCGCTAATTAATGGAAGATAAGATCTGAGTACTTACCACCAAAGATGTACTTGTCAAAAGCGTTTCCAACACCTTTCCAATCTCAGATCCGCTATGGATCTAACTGAAAGCGCGAGTAGAGAATAGATCTAGAGATTAATTCTCGAATCACTAAGAATATGGAGGTTCAGCTTTGATGTGAAAAGAAGAAGATGATTCGAAAGTTACAAGTTGGAGAAGTGATGTCGACATGGTTATGGTGTTGGGTTTCAGCTTTTGAAAAGGTTGGGTTGAAGAGAAGAGTCAAGTCTCAGCCAAGGGAGAAAATGACAACCACTTTGGTTTCGACTTTTAGTGGTAGTCGACTAGTAGGCTTGAGAAGAAAAAGGAAAAGTAAAGAGTAGGTTCGGTCTAGAAGAAAGGTGATGAAGTACAATCAGTTTAGAGAAAGAAGAAGAAAAGAATAGAGATGGAAGAAGAGAAGGGAGGAGAGTTTGGTTCACTTGCACAAATCGGCAAAAGAAGGAGGTATGGTTCACGTTTTCAGCTTTTAGAACCTATGAATAAAGAAGAAAAGGAAGAAAAGGGAATGGAAAGTGTTCTACCAAAAACCTATTCGGCACAAGAGAACCAACTAACAACCAAATCCCAGAAAACAACATAAGAAGTTAGCATACCACCCTAATTACCGAAAGTGCAAACCCCTAAAGCCCTAGCCGAATGCACCTTCTAAGACCCTTACTTTCGGCCACCACTAGCTCCCATTCAAATTCCTATATTTTCTCCCCCTTATCCTCCTTGATCTAATCTCATGAGCAACTCAAACTCTCTTCAACAGAGTTCTCCTTGAAATCCATCACATGACTGGCACATGCAAGAAAAATAAAATACCATACTTCTTACCTTGAGACTTGAACCTTGGCCCTTGCACACATCCACACGCCACTTTCTTAGGCTCTGAGTGGTGCCACATTGCCACTTTACCAAGGCTCACTTGTGTCTTAATTTACTCACTTTTTCTTAAAAGCCCACATAACCAATGCCCCCTCTCTTTAAGTCCAAAATTTGATAATAATTCTACCAGGTTTTACCTTAGGCTTGGGCCTTCTAAAGGCCCACCAACACATTTAAACATAAATTTCATAACCAAACAACAAAATTTCATAATTACACCAAAATTGCAAAAATCCCAAAAATTAGGGCTTTACAACTCTACCCCCTTAAAGAAATTTCAGCCTCGACATTTACATGATCCAAATAGGTGAGGGTATTTTTGACGCATCACCTCTTCTGGCTCCCAAGTAGCCTCTTTTCTGCCGTGATTGTGCCAAAGCACCTTTACTAATGGAACTGACTTCTTCCTCAATACTTTGACCTTTCGATCCAATATTTGCACATGCTCTTCTTCAAAAGTCAAATTAGTTTTCACCTCAATTTCCTCCACTGGTACGACATGCAAAGGATCTGATCGATGTTGCCTTAGTATGGACACATAAAAAAAGTCATGAATTCAGTCCAGCTCCGGTGGTAACTCCAGCTGATAAGCTACTGGCATTTAAAAACCCGATAAGGCCCTATAAATCGCGAACTCAACTTGCCCTTCTTGCCAAACCTCAATATCTTCTTCCAAGGCGAGACCTTAAGGAAGACCATATCCCCTACTAAGAACTCAATTTCTTTACGCTTTAAGTCCGCATAAGATTTCTACCTATCCGATGCTTCCTTTAACCGATCTCTGATCAACTTAACCTTATTCTCGGTATCTGCTACCAATTCTGGCCCAAGAACCTATCTTTCTCCCAACCCCCTCCAACACGTAGGCGTATGACACCTTCGCCCATATAGTGCCTCATATAGAGCCATTTGAATACTTGCCTGATAGCTGTTGTTATAAGCAAATTCCATCAATGGCAAGTATTCCTCCTAACTACCTCAGAAGTCGATAACACAACCCCTCAGTATGTCTTCCAGAACCTGAATAACCCTTTCCGACTGTCCATCTGTCTGGGGGTGAAAAGCAGTGCTAAAATTTAGTTGTGTACGCAACACCTCATGCAACTTCTGCCAGAATCGAGATGTAAACCTAGGGTCCCGATCAGAAATTATCGAAATCGGCACCCTATGCAGTCGCACTATCTCTGCCATATACAACTTGGCCAACTTCTGAAGTGAGTAGTCGCTCTGGACAGGTATGAAATGGGCAGATTTTGTTAACCTATCCACAATTACCCATACTGAGTCCTTCTTAGTAGGTGTCTATGGTAACCCACTCACAAAATCCATGGTTATTCTCTCCCACTTCCAAAGTGAAATCTTCACCGGTTGCAGAAGCCCAGAGGGCAGTTGATGCTCAGCCTTTACTTGCAGGCATGTCAGACATTTTCCCAAAAATTCAGTCACTTCTCACTTAAGACCAGGCCACTAGTATAACTCTCGCAAATCTCGATATAACTTATTCCCTACAGGATGCATGGTACAAGGTCCACCTTGAGCCTCCTCCAGAATTAATTACCTCAAGTCAGAGTCCTTCGGAATACAAACTCTTCCTCGAAAGCATAGCACCCCTTCACTATTCAGTCTAAAATTAGAATTCTCTTCACTCCCAGCTTGCTGAAACCAAGGAACTAACGACTCATCCTCGAACTATTTCTCCTTAATCTGCTCAATCCAAGTTGGTCTCACTTGTAACTCCGCTAACAAGCTTCCATCGTCATAAAGACTCAGACGAGCAAACATTACTCTCAACTCAGTTACAGCCCTTCAACTCAGTGCATCAGCCACCATATTTTCCTTGCCTGGGTGATACTCAATCGAACAATCGCAATCCTTCAGCAACTCTATCCATCTCCATTACCTAAGATTTAACTCCTTCTGAGTCAGCAAATATTTGAGACTTTTATAGTCTGTGTATATAATACACTTTTCTCCATACAGATAGTGTCTCCAAATCTTTGACGCAAAGCTTACCGCTGCCAACTCTAGATCATGAGTAGGGTAGTGCACTTCGTGAGGCTTAAGCTATCGTGAAGCATAAGCGACCACCTTACCCTGTAGCATTAATACACAGCCTAACCCCACATGCGACGCATCACTGTACATGGTGAAATCCTTCCCAGACTCCGGCTAAATCAATACTGGCGCCTTAGTCAACACCTTCTTCAACTTATCAAAAGCTTCTTGTTGTTTCTCAGTCGATACAAAAGATACTCCTTTCCTCAGTAATTACAGAAAATCCTTCTACAAACCTTCTGTAATACCCTGCTAAACCCAAAAAACTCTAAATTTCATATACTGACCTCGGCGGCTTCCAATCTAGAATCGCCTTAATTTTTCGAGGATCCACCCTAATCCCCTCAGTAGAGACAACATGACCCAGGAACGTCACTTCTCGCAACCAAAATTCACACTTACTGAATTTTGCATAAAGTTGCTTCTCTCTCAACACTAGCAGAAACACACGAATATGCTCATCATGCTTCTCCTCAGTTTTCGAATACACCAAAATATTGTCGATAGAGACGACCACGAATTGGTCCAAGTAAGGTTGGAATACCCGATTCATCAGATCCTTAAAAGCCGCAAGGGCATTCGTCAGTCCAAACGGCATCACCAAAAACTCGTAATAACCATACCAAGTTCTGAATGCTGTCTTATGAATATCCGCCTCCTTGACCCTTAACTAATGATATCCAGATCGAAGATCGATCTTGGAAAATACCGAAGCTCCTCTAAGTTGGTCAAACATATCATCGATCCTTGGCAGAGGGTACTTATTCTTAATTGTCAGTTTATTCAACTGGCGATAATCGATGCACATACGCATCGTCCCATCCTTTTTCTTCATGAACAGTACTGGTGCTCACCATGGAGACACACTCGGTCTAATAAAACCTCTATCCAACAACTCTTGGATTTGTGCTTTCAGTTCCACTAACTCCTTCGGTGCCATCCTATAAGGTGCGATGGACACTAGAGCCGTTCCAGGCAACAAGTCGATTCCAAATTCGACTTCACGATTCAGAGGCAATCCAGGAAGCTCCTCAGGGAAGACACTTGGAATTCCTTAACAGTTCTAACCTTCTCTACTGTCAAACCCTCAGTCTCCGTCTGGCTCACAAATGCCAAATATGCCTCGCAACCTTTGCGAATCAGCTTCTCAGCCTTTAAGCCGAAACAACATTGGACAAGTAATCCCTTCTCTCCCCTATAACCATCACCTCCTCATCTTCTGTTGTCCTTAACACCATCCGCTTTGTCGCACAATCCAGAGTCACCTTATGCTTAGCTAGCCAGTCCATCCCCAAAATGAGATCAAATTCTCCAAACGGTAGCTCCATTAAATCTCCAGGGAAAATCCTATCTTGAGTCACTAAAGGCACCTCCCTAAAGAGTTTGTCTACCCTAACTGAGTGACCCAATAGACTTATCACAGTTACCCCACTCATAATTTCCTCACAGTGCACACCCAATGACCCAGATATTTCATATGCAACATACGAATGGGTAGAACCCACATTTATCAAAGCAGTGTATGGCATGCTAGATATCAAGAACGTACCAGTTATGACATCAGGTGCGTCATCCTCCTCTCGACGGTGAGCAGTATACACCAGTGCTGGCTGACGAGCCTCAGCATTTCCAGTACCTCTGCCAGGTGATCCATGTCCACGATCATTTCCGTGGCCGCCCCTACCTGGACCACAGCCTCTCGGCGGTTGTGGTCCACCTCGCACTGGTTGAGCAACCCTTTGCTCAGCAACTTGCGTCTGTGCTGGCCTCTGTGGACAATCCTTAACTCTGTGCTCCTTGGACCCACATCGAAAGCAAGCCCCAGTATGGTTCTAGCATTCTCCTAGATGTACTCTACCACAGTCCCCACAAGCTTGCGGTCTAACTGTATTCATCAGAATTGCTCGGATCGGTTCATCCACTCTAGCTCGTTTGGCACTCCTGTTTGCAGCACCCGAGGGTCCAGAATCCCTCCTGAATCGGTTTCAGTCTTTCTCCCAGTTTTGTCATTCAGCTTACTTCACCTCTTCGGCTATCTTAGCCTTTTCCACCAATGCAGCAAAGCCACGCTCCCTCTGTAGAGCTATCAATACCATTAGCTCATCCCTGAGGCCATCCTAAAACCGAATGCTACGTTCATACTCAGTAGCAACTATTCTGCTGGCATACTAGCTCAATCTTAAAAACTCTACCGCATATTTAGCAACAGATTTGTTACCTTGGGTCAGGTTCAGAAATTACTTCCTACGAGCGTCCACATAGCTTGCCCCGAAGTACTTCCCTTTGAAAGCCATCTTAAATAGTTCCCAGGTTACCCGCCCAGCTAGGGTACTATCCCTCACAGTGATCCACCACTGATATGCTTAGTCTCGCAGTAGAGATACCACTCCTTTCAGCTTTTGCTCCTTTAAGCAATCCAGATCGTTCATGATCTGCTCCGTGGCCTCTAACCAGTATTCAGCCACATTTGGGGCCAATCCAAATATGCCCCTAAAGACCTCCGCCCCGTTAGCCAGGAGTCGCTCAAAAATGGATCCTCTATTCACAGTCCCAGTATTAGCTCCAGCAACCCTCTCTAGAACCCTTAACATTGCTTGGTACAAGGCATCGTCCCCTGCCGCCCGATCATATAGCCTATTCTCAGCTACTAGCGATGGTCGTGCCTCCTCAGCAGGCATGTGTTCCGAAGATGAAAACCCAGCTTGTACACTACCTCGGCCACGTCCATGGCCTCGTCCACGAGCTATCCTCATACTTATATCGACTTATCTGATTACGAATTTTATGTTATTAGTTTAATATTCCAGTGTTTCTTACAATGTCTTATGCACAGATAGAGTTTCAGAGTTTGTTTTCGCAAAATCGTAGCCTAGCTACAGTCTCAGTCTTCTAGGGTTTAGTTTCCCTACTGTCTCAATCTCTACAGTTTCAATATTACTCTAGCTACAGTATCATAGCAGAGTCTTAGTTCTATCTATAGTGATATCTCAACACAGGACAGTATAAGAGAAGAAACACTTACAGATTTGGTGCCGGGGATTCAGCATGCCACTCTTCAGAAACCAGATTTTAGAAAGCCCAGTTAAAACTTAAACTTTTAAAGTAAAACCTTAAGGAAGTATGTTTAAAAGAAAATAAGTTTGAAAAGGGTTTTTGTTATAAATTTTCCCCAAAACAAATTTCAAAATACCCTCCATGACCCTTAGTTTTAAAATTTTATGAAAACATTTGGACCCGATCCACAGCCGAGTTGTTGCAACCAGGTTCTGATACCACTAAATATAACACCCCAAACCCAGCCCAGACGTCACGGCCAAGTCTGGTATGTCACATCAACGACAGATTAATCATGTTCCTTAGTAATTACGAATAGGGTGAGTTTTGTAAAACTGTTTTTGTAGTTTTGTAAGAAAATCCAGGTTTAGTTTGTGATCATCCTATCCACTACCAGTTTAAAATTTATTTTGTTACAAGATCTTGTTCGTCTATTCGTTATCCATTCGATACGTTTGTTTTCATTTTGAAAACATTGATTAATTTTAATTAAAAACCCGTGCAGCCTTAATCTACCTATTTTAATCAAATTTTAAATAAGAAATAAAAACCAATCTAAAAATACTTAAGAACGGCCTTATTACAATCAAAAATCGAAATGAAAATATTTTTAATAAAACACGAAAATAAATAAATTTAAAAAAAACCACCATGTGCAGTCCACGTGGCCACTCTGAATCCTTCTAGCTCCAAGTCTACTAGCTTAGGGCTCGCCTGCATAGATGAAAGGAAAGGGGGTGAGTTTGGAAACTCAGTGTGTAAAGAAAACTTAACCAGTGCCCAAATCAGTTCAAGCTTACTAGGCCTAAGCCCTATCCAGTTTCAGAAATAACTGGGCCAAAGCCCTATTCAGATTCAGTTTAACTGGGCCTTTGCCCTATTCAGTGATCAGTGCGGCCCATAGGCCCATTACAGTAACAGAACAGAAATAATGTATGTATGCAACAGCCCATCTCAAATCCAGCCCTACACACCACCGGTACCTGCCCTACACACCATGTGGGTAATAACTCAACCCACCCAGCCCTACACACCACAGTCGCAGCATAGCTGCTCAATCAGATAACGTGGCCAAGCCACTAACAGTAAAACGAGGTAGAGCCCCTATTAGTAAACGTGGCAATGCCACTTAACACTTCCTCTATCAATAAACCCAGTCTCATGCAACAGTAAAACATGTCATGGCATACAGTAAACAGGTATAATATAGCATGCATTTCAGTCAAATTTAGCCCTAGGGGTATAATGGTCATTTTGCACCTAGGGGTAAAATAGTAATTTTCCACCCTTAAAGGGTATTTCAGTAATTTTACTAGTTTTTAGGGTTTTATGCACATTTCAGTTATTAACAGTCCAGTTATCATCTATGAAGCTTTTCTAGCCCATTCTAGCAACTTAGAGTTATTAGGCCCTAAAACCCTTAATGGGCCCTACGGTGTCTACTAGCTATTTTGGCCCACTAAGCCCAAGTTTTATGGCTGGTTAAACAGTTTTAGCACCCAATTTATCAAAACACGCTAACCGCTCGTTTTCACCCATGTGGGCCCATAAGCCCATTGGGCCCAAATTCAGCCCCTCGTGGCCCAAATTTACCGAGGTGTACGAAATCGCGCATACGTCTACCTTACTAATGGCGACAACTGATCTTACCAGTTTTAACTGACCCATGAGTGCTCGCACACTCGCAAGCCCACGAAATGCCAGAATTTCGGCATATCGACTTTTCAGCTTTTGCCGATTTAGTCTATTAGAGGGTGTTCGTTTACACCCCTGATTTACGATAGACATTGACGAAATCTCCCACACGATTATCCTACAGTCATTAAGAATACACTTATCAACCACGATTCAATGAAACTAACTAACACACACTTACCATATTCGGCCAACCTACTTAAGGCCTTGAAATACTCACCTTTGCTGAAACTAATGACTAGATCTAGATCTAGCCGTTCCAACGGTCCAAGCCTTCCACACACTCCTCGATCGGTAGCCTTTAGTCCACACTAGCACAAAACAAACCGAATAATAATACCAATAAAGCCTCTTAGCCCCAATCGACAGCCACCCTATGCACATACGGGTTTTCAGCTTTTCTTGATTCACTAATTAATGGAAGAGAAGATTCGAATACTTACCACCAAAGATGTACTTGTCAGAAGTGTTTCCAACACCTTTCCAATCTCAGATCTGCTGTGGATCTAACTTAAAGTGCAATTAGAGAATAGATCTAGAGATTAATTCCTGAATCACTAAGAATATGGAGGTTCGACTTTGATGTGAAAAGAAGAAGATGGTTCGAAAGTTACAAGTTGGAGAAGTGATGTCGACAGGGTTATGGTGTTGGGTTTCAGCTTTTGAAAAGGTTGGATTGAAGAGAAGAGTAGGGTCTCAGCCAAGGGAGAGAATGACAACCACTTTGGTTTCGACTTTTGGTGGTAGTCGACTAGTAGGCTTGAGAAGAAAAAGGAAAAGTAAAGAGTAGGTTCGGTCTAGAAGAAAGGTGATGAAGTGCAATCGGTTTAGAGAAAGAAGAAGAAAAGAATAGAGATGGAAGAAGAGAAGGGAGGAGAGTTTGGTTCACTTGCACAAATTGGCAAAAAAAGGAGGTATGGTTCACGTTTTCGGCTTTTAAAACCTATGAGTAAAGAAGAAGAGGAAGAAAAGGGAATGGAAAGTGTTGTACCAAAAACCTATTCGGCACAAGAGAACCAACTAACAACCAAATGCCGAAAAACAACACAAGAAGTCGGCACACCACCCTAATTGCTGAAAGTCCAAACACCTAAAGCCCTAGCCGAATGCACCTTCCAAGACCCTTACATTCGGCCACCACTAGCTCTCATTCAAATTCCTATATTTTCTCCCCCTTATCCTCCTTGATCTAATCTTATGAGGAACTCAAACTCTCTTCAGCAAAGTTCCAAATGAAATCCATCACATGACTGGCACATGCAACAAAAATAAAATACCATACTGCTTACCTTGAGACTTGAACCTTGGCCCTTGCACACATCCACTCGCCACTTTTTTAGGCTCTAAGTGGCGCTACATTGCCACTTTACCAAGGCTCACTTGTGTCTTAATTTACTCACTTTTTTCTTAAAAGCCCACATAACCAATACCCCCTCTCTTTAAGTCCAAAATTTGATAATAATTCTACCGGGTTTTGCCTTAGGCTTGGGCCTTCTAAAGGCCCACTAACACACTTAAACATAAATTTCATAACGAAACAACAAAATTTCATGATTACACCAAAATTGCCAAAATCCCAAAAATTAGGGCGTTACAACCATATATACTTATAGTAGCCCATATTTTTCGTTATTTCTTGCTTTTACCACACACTTTATCACATTTTTCAATTTAATCCCCAATTGACATTTTCACTAAAAATTATTTAACAAATGTTCTTTATCTAACAACAAGAATGCATTTTCTATCATCAAGCATCAAAATACTCGTATATTCATCAATGGGAAAACTCAAATACTTATGTAGTTTTACAAATTAGTCCCTGGGCTAGCTAGATTAAGTTACAACGACTCTAAAAACATAGAAATCATTAAAAATGAATCTAAAAATACTCACATGAAAGCAAAGAGAGATGGCCGAAAGCTTAAAATTCTCCCATGGCTTCTCTTAAATTGATTTTCGATGGTGATGAAGAGAAAATCATGACATTTTAATGTTATTCATTATTTTACTTAAGTTATTTAATATTTTACTATATTAACCTTAGTAATTAACCTTTATAATTTCATAACTAATGTCCATATGTAACACCCCAAACCCAGCCCAGACGTTACGCCCAGATCTAGAGAGTCACATGGCGATGACTTTTGAAATCATCTAGGTAATTTAATAAAAGTTTGGTCCTTGTTAAAAATGAGTTCGTTTAGTTTGGAAACCACGATGAGGTTGAGTTAAAAATCGTTGCTTTAGTTTGGAAAATGTTACCAGGTTAAGTTACCGCATTGGGTTTTGGTTATGCTTAAAGTTGTTGTAAGTGAATAAAGAACAAAGGGCATGGTTTTCCTTTCAAAACTTTCGTTATCAATTTTTAATAGTCCAGTTTTGATTAATTAACCAATTTTAGGTGATATCTGTTCGAAGTAAGTAAAAACCAAATAAAAGTTAAAATCCCGTAATGGCCTTATTACATCACTTAAACCAAATTAGAAAACGAAAATAAGACGTAAATAGTGAAAGTTCAACTGGTGCAGGCAATGAGTGAAAATTATGTGGCCACCTCGAGTCCGACACGGTGCAAAATCCACTAAGCCTGAGGGTTACCTGCACATGTTACAGATTAAAGGAGTGAGTTTGCGAAGACTCAGTGTGCAACTTCCCCACAGAATAGAATGGGCCAAGCCCAAGACAGAAACAGGTCGGGTCTAAGCCCACGATAGATACAGAATATATAATATGCAAATCCCACCCAAGCCAGCCATCACACCACCCGTACCAGCCATCACACCATATGGGGACTAACTCAACCCACCCAGCCCACACACCAATATGCAGCCATGCTGCTAATAACAGAATATTGTGGCTGAGCCACCAGAATCAGAATACATGGTAAACCACGGTTAACAGAATTATGTGGTAGAGCCACTTTAACAGAACTTCCTCCATAATAACCCCACCCCATGCAGACTCATAAAACAGATAATGTCATGCATTCAGATTAACAGACACAGAATTAGCCATGCAAAACCTTTAATCTAAGCTATAGGGGTATTATAGTCTTTAATGGACTAGGGGTAAAATGGTAATTTTTTCGCTAAGGGTAACTCAGTCTTTTTTACCAGATTCTAATGCCTTATTTACAGATTTTACCTTTCAGCAGGTCCTACGTGGTTTCTAGCAGCTCAGATTTATTAATAAGGTCACAAGTGATTATGGGCCTAAAACCCCTATTGGGCCCGTGTAGCCCCACTCGTCCATATGGCCCATTAAGCCTAGTTCTATGTCTAGAGTTACAGAATTTACCATCTAGCGTGTTACTAGCTACCTTTCAAAAATTCTCCTCAACCGGGCCCGTAGGCCCATTGGGCCCATTTCGGCCCACCGAAGCCCAAAATGGTCTGACTGCACGAAATAATGCAATTCGATCTCCTCAGTCCAAAACGCATCACTGTAGGTTCAGGTTGGCCCATAAGCATTCGTACGGCAATGGAGCCTTGAAATGCCGACGTTCCAGCATTTCAGCTTTTCGGCTTTTGTCGATCTACATTACGGAGGGTGTAGTTACACACCTGATTTCGTGATTTAAACAATCAGCACGTGCTCGACCTATTACCATAACAATAGTCATCAGTAACTTAACCAACACTTAACGCATCCATTCTCAAAAGTTTGCTCCATGGTTACTTACCACCACCTTGCTTATCTACTGTCACTTGCGATTACCGAGTACCTTCCGCATTGCTCAAAAATCGATAGATCTAAGCACCTATGATTGAGGGTAGAACTAAACAACAACAAAAAGGGATTATAGGAGTGTTAACCCCCAAACTGAACCGTTACAATTGAGATGAGCCGAAATAACAATAACTGAATCTAGAGCGAGAAATACTTACCCAAAACATTGACTGCTCTATTGGAATCTAAAAGTAGTCGCCCACTAGCCTGAACTTAGCACACTTGGAGATCCAATCTAGATTTAACAATGAAGCAGAGATTCGGCTAAAGTAACGACATAGGGGGTGAATTCTTGAAGAAGGGTATTCGATTAAAGGATTCGTTTAACAAGATAAAGTAGTATTCGGCTATAATAGAAATAAGTATGGAGTGTTTAGGTTCAGCCTAGGTAAGGTGTAACAACAAAAGAAGCAATAGAGAATCCAAGAGAAGAGATGGCTATCGCATGAGCATGCCAAGGGGTTAAGAGTTTTTGGTTTTGAAGAAATCGGCCAAAAAGGATCTAAGGGAGTCAGTTTCCCAAAATAAAGAAGAAAAGAGGCACAGTAGAAGAAGAAGAAGAATGAGAAGAAGAAAAGAGTAGATTTCGACTACCAAAGAGAAGAGAGTAAAAAGAAGAAACTATACTAAAGAATTTGGCACCCACAATCTACACTAAACCCCAAATGGTCACAAGCTATTCCCAAAAGAAGAATCCTGAAAAACCCAAAAGGACAAATCGACACACTACTACACCAAATGCCAAATTAAAATAACAAAATGACCCAAACCCCGAAGAAGCAATCGGCTTTCACTCCTAACCCCAATTTGCCGAAAAACCAACTCCAAAGTTAAACAGCCAAATTACTCTCTCAAGCACCCCACATTCGGCCAACTCTATCCTCACACCCACATCCCTAAATTTCCTCCTTGACTTACTCCAACCACTTATTCAAATTCAAATTGAATTCCATGACCAATTCAACTTTTACCAAGTCTTCACTGAACTCCAATCGTTGTATCCAACTCCACCATTTACCAGGTTCATGCAGCAAAATAGCAACCATTACCTGATAATGAGATTCGAACATTGGCTTTCCTAACTGCCATCTCACGCTACCTCTTGACCCCACATGTGGCGCCATATGCCACTTTGCCACAAGCTCTTTTGTGACACAACACTCTAACAACTACACATAAGCCCTACGAACTAACACTCACACTCCTATAGACCCAGAATCAAAATTTTGCTAAAGTCTTGGCTTAAACCCGGGCCTTTCTGACGCCCTCTAAACACACTCAAACCCTCAATTAACACTGTCAAAAATGCAATTATTGAATTGAGCAAAAATCACAGAATCTTAAAATTTGAGGTGTTACACATAAATGTCCATTAACTATTATAATGGTCTAATTACCACATAAAGACCTCCACTTTAAGGTTCTATAGCTATTAGACACTTTTAGCTAATAGAACTCAAGTATTACACTTTACGTTAATTAGTCTTTTTTATCAAATTGAACATTCAAACAATAAAATTTCTTAACAAAATTTTCACACAATCATACTAAAAACGGGTTGTTACATCCTTCCCTCGCAGGTACCATTTCCTACATATGGCCTTCAGTATTTCTAGACTCTTGGTCCTGTAAGGATGCATAAAACTCTTGAACAATAAGAACCACATCATTATCTTTTGGGATCGTCCAAAATCATTCCCACCTATGATGCCTAACTTTTTCTTTTATTACAAGACTGGGAACTAGACCAAAATATTAAGAAATTTAATGGAACGGTAAAAATTGTTAAATTAGAAACCCTTAACCACGTAGAATTCATTGAATTCCTCATTTTGTGCAGCGTATATTGTTCCTTGAGCGTTCCTGTTTCTTGTGGCACAGAGTATGATTGAGAGATAGAGATTTTAAAGAAGTAGAGATTGGGATTTAGGGTTTAAAATTTTGTAAGAGATTTTTGAGAAGGTTAAGAGAATAAGGGGTTTAGATGTGTTTAAGAAGAGGTATAAAATGTTTTTAGCTAAAAACTATTGGTTTAGATGGTAAAATATAGGCTAAAATGATATTTAAAGCCACCGGATTGCGCTACTAATTAGGTTACCTACAAAAAATTACAGCAATGTCGCGACACAAGGGTTCTATGTCATGACATCCCTAGCAATTTACCATTGTGACAACATGAGGGTTCGATGTCACAACACACTCTGGATTTTTGGATTCCTCAGTAAACTAGCTTCGGTGTCGTGACACACAACGTCTGTGTCACAACATCAAAGTGATTTTCTCAATTTAGTTGAATTGCCTTTAGTGTTGTGACACGAGACTACCCTGTTGCGACACCAACTCTGTTTTCACCCAAAATTCCAATTTCCATAGCATTATGGTTTCTATAAAACATAAAGTTAATGGAAATTAAATTTTAAACTAAACATTTAGCTAAATATATAATATTTTACAAATGTGAAGCAATAATTCAAGTAATTTAAGTCTTACTACCAGATTCATTCAACAGTATCATCAGTTCACAGATGGACGATTCTTTAGTTCTATCAGTATTAGTCCATCGTCCGTCATACCATTCCAACTTTTCGCACTTATCCCTGTCCTTAAGCCTATTTTTTTGAGTTGCATGCATTAAAAGAAGTATGTCCCTTGACTTGGGAATGTTAGAAATAAATAATTTTTTGCATTGTTCTCTTAACTCCCTCATTCCTTCCTCGCTTAGCCGATGACCACATTTAAAAATTTTAGTTTCACCATTAATTTTCATGGCTAATTCATTTTTTTTTCAAATCAATGGTATACCTAGAAGTGGCTAGAAAAGGTCTACCTAATAAGATTGGTATCTCTCAATCCTTTTCAAAATCTAGAACCACAAAATCTACTAGAATGATGAAGCTACGCACTTTGACTAACACATCTTCCAATACACCTTTTGGATGTACTGAATATATGTCAGCCAACTATAGTGTTACCTGAGTATTTTCGAGGTCCCCTAACTCGAGTTTTTAAAAATGAATAGAGGCATTAAATTAATACTAGCTCCTAAGTCACATAGAGCTCTATTAAAATGAATGTTCCCTATCTCTATAAGAATAGTAAAACTTCTTGGATCTTTCAATTTTTTGGAGAACCTGTCTTGAGATAATAACACTATAGAATGCACTTATACTAACTTATTAACCTACTATAACATCCTATTTTACAGTAGTTTGGGGGTCACAAAATCTAATGAGTAAGTTTGTAAATATTATTATTTAATATTTTTGAGTCAAATATGGTTTTTAAATAGGTTTTTTATTCGATAAATTATGATTTATAAGTGATTTATTAAGTTCAAGTGGTATGACCCTAAGGTCAAGTGGTTTTAAAAAATGAGATATCGGGACCTCATTTCAATAAACTGAGTCGTAAACATTTTTATAAATATTTATGGAGTGCTATTAAGGTGGTATTATATGTTCGTTCAAACATTTTAACATTTTGATAGTTAAGTAATTAAAAAGGACTAAATCGTAAAAGATGTAAAATCTTATCACTATTTGATATGAGTTATTAAATGGTTAATTGAATAAAGGAAAAGGGGCTTAAATGGTAATTAGACCATTCAATGTGTTAGTGGACAGTAATGGACATGAATTTGATGTTTTATTTAATTATTAACTAAGGTTAATATGGTAATTTTATAATTAAATTAAATTAAATAAAATAAAGTTTGTATCATCTTTTCCAATTCATTTCTTTCACCGATTTAAGACAGGAGGAGCCATTTTTAAAGGCTTGAAAGCTGCATCCAGACTTCATTGTGTGCATGTAAGTCTGATTTAGCCCTGTTTCAAATAATTTTTTATGTTTTGGAGATCGTTGCAACTAGGTCCAGCTAGCCCGTACCTCCGATTTTGAAACTATTAAAGATTTTGAATGTTTCCATTGGTGAATATTCTCATTTTTTTTTTTAATTTTGGATGTTGAATTTTGAATGTTGATTGATAACAAAAAATATTTTCTTAAGTGATTTTTTATGAATTTATCAATTAGGGACTAATTATTAAAATAGTAAAAATACAAGGGTTTGTTGTGAAATTATTGCAAAAATGGGTTGTATTGAATGCTATGAATATTCGGGTAGCTTGGATTTGTATTAAAAATGGTTAATTTGCTTGTTTTGGGCTCAGGGACTAAATTGAATAAAAGTAAAACTTTATGGACAATTTTGTAAAAATTTTAAAATTGACTAAATTGCATAAAATACATTTTTATACTATCTAAATTAATAGATTTAATGAAATTATTAATTTAGATCAAGATCGAGTGGAAAATCGAGGAGAATGAAAAATTACCAAAATGCCCCTATATTTTGTCATTTCTACAAATTAGCCAGGGAAGTTCGTATGAACTGTATTATGTACAATTTTGGTTAAATTGAATGTTATATGATTTTTTTATTAAAAGTGAATCAATATATATAAGTTATTATACAATTTATTGTGTTATGAAATGACGTAAATCCAACAGTGGCGATCATCGCGAATATGAAAAGAGATAGCTTCGACTATCAAATATGAAAAGGGATAGCTTCAGCTATCAATTATGAAAAGGGATGGTGATGACCATCAACTATGAAAAGGGATGGTGATGACCATCAAATATGAAAAATGATAGCTTCAGCTATCAAATATGAAAAGGGATAGCTTCGACTATCGATTATGAAAAGGGATGGTGATGACCATCAACTATAAAAAGGGATGGTGACGACCATTGATTAATGAAAAGGGATGGTTTCAACCATCAAATATGAAGAGGCACGGTTACGACCATCATTTAACACACTTTGTGTGAGCTCCGGCAAGGATTCTAATTGACTTCACTACGAAAAATATAGAAAGGTATGTTATACCAATTATCAAAGTATAAATATTTGTGTTTACGAAAGGTATGATATAATTGATCCTATGTTATGTTCCATTTCTTAACATATGGTGATATTGTTAAGTTATGTGTTTAATCACTAGCTTGTAGCTATGGTTCATGTCTTGTTTCTATCATATGTGTATGTAAATGAAATGGTAAGTGTTCAATAAGAACCAAGACATGTTTATATTAAACTCATTGGGATGGTGATACATGGAAAGACATGATATGTTGTGATGGATGATAAATACGATTGAATCATACTCAAGTATAATGGTTATCCATGTCAAATTCATATGAATCATGTTTAAATGAACTAACATGTGTTGTTGATGTGCTAGGGCTTATGCCAAGCTTGTGGATGTGATTGATGTTTATGATTATGCTTGTACTATGCATACGAAATAGGTAAGAAAAAGGAAATGAACTGTAAGTACGTAATTGGGATGTATTATGATGTTATAAGAGGTTTAATGTGATAAATTATGTATTATATGTGAACAAATTACTTATGCTATGAATAAATACACTAAGTCAGGAATTGGTAAGGTTGTTTAGGCTTATGATAAGCATTGGGATCAAAATGAAACGAAATTAAATGGAAAGATATATAATTTTATAGAAAGGTTGATGATTATATATTATGTCTCATGAAATCCTATGATGTTATGAATAGTTAATAATTATGCAACATTAATGAACTTATTCAATTGTGAGTTGATAATTATGGTTCGATAAATCTTGAGGCATTGGTATAGGCTTGTATTTAACCTATAAATTTCATTATTGAAATGTAATTTTATGCTTATGGTTTATACTAGCTTACTAAGCATTCATTGCTCAAGTAGTGGTTTTTCCTCTACTTTACAGATAACCGAAAGCTTGATTGGGTTGGCAGCTAGTCGAAGATCCATCACACTATCCATCAATTTTATCTTTAGATTTCGATGTCTTGGTTAGGGTTATAAAGGCATGTATAGGTGAACTTATGGTTGATGATTAGTTAAATATTAGTTGATGTGTTTGGCATGTATATGTCATTTTGGGGGATATAGCCTTGGTACATTTGGTGCCTTGTTGATATGTGTTAATTTGATAATGTGTTAAAGCATGATTGAATGGCCAAAGTGATATATGATAAATTGCACTCAACATAGTCAAGATATGGTATGCTTTGGAAAGGTTTTGAACTAGATATGGCATGAATCTAATACGATATGGTGATTATGTATCAATTATTTTTATGTTTTGGCATGGTAACAAGTTAATTGATAATTGGATAAATATGTACAAGTATAGGTGTTTTTAGTTGATATCTTAGTTCATAATATTTGAATTATTAAATATGGAATGGTAGTTTAAAATGCATGTTATAAATGGTCTTGTGATATAATTAAATATGGCGAATTGGTACAATTGTTATAAACGGCATATTTGGCAATTGGTGCTAGTTGATGAATGGTACATTTGGTATCATTTGGAGTGAAATTGATAGGTAAATCAAATGGTATGTTTTGACATAAACTTAGTTAGAAGTTAGTGAATATTTTGGCCAATTTGAGCACATGGTTATACATGTTTTAGGTGTAGATATTAAGGTGCCCTTTGGGTATATTGGTTGTATGCAAATGTACCATATTTAGATACCTTGATTTTGCATGGTCTTAGTGCAATTTGAAGGCTTGTTTGTATGTGCAAAAGTGATTGTAAGTATATGCTTGAATGGGTGAGAAAAATGGCTTACAAATGGCCTATTTTTCATCCACACGAGCAAAGACACGGGCTGTTACACGGCCTAGCACACGGCCTGGCATATGGGTCGTGTGACCTCTGTAGTTTGAAATTTTTCATCTTTTCCTGAAAAATTATAAATGTTTTCGATTTAGTCCTGATTTGTTTCTAAATGTGTTTTTGGGCCTCGAGGGCTCGTATAAGGGGCAATATGTATGTTATTGATAGAATTTGCTATGATTGATGTTAGGAAGTAAACGAATTATATTTTTAATAGTTTTAAAATGTAAACTCTGGTAATGCTCCATAACCCTATTCTGGTGACGGATATGGGTTAGGGGTATTACACCTACTTTAATTTTCCTACACCTAGACATAATTTCCTTTAAAAACTTGGTGTACGTAGGAACTTTCTCAATTATCTCAATTAAAGGTAGGTTAACATTTAATGTTTTAAAAAAGTTTAGAAAACTTACAAATTCATCATCATCCCGCTTTTGTTTTTCTTCTAATCTTGAAGGGAATGGAATTTTTCAACGGCAACATCTTACTTTTTCTGGCTCAGTTGCCGATGCAATTACCTCCTCTTACTCCAGTTCATCTTCAGCCTCTAGGGGTTTCTTTTAAAGATAGTCAATATTCTCCATATTTACCTCTGGAGTAGGATTTTCTAGGCTACTCAGTACTTTGCCCGATTAGAGCGCTATTGATGTCACGTGCTCCTTTCCTTTCCTAAGAGGATTATTTTATGTATTGTTGGGAATACCTGTGCCAATTTGTCTTTTGATGTCGCCCATCATGCTCATCAATTGGCCAATTTGATCTTCGAGTTTAGTCAATGTCCTTGTTAAATTAGTGCACTCATATTGCACTTACTTTGCATCAATTCTCATTGACTGCATCTCCCCCTCAATTCTATCCAGACGTTGACCACATACAGTATGGTCACTTGGGTTGGCCCTATCCTGAGGCTTCTACAAATTATGAGGTTGATAGTGTTTTTAGCTTGATTTGAGCTATTACCTCCTCATTGGTTTTGCCCCCATCTCAAGTTCAAGTGATCTCTCCAGTTAGGATTGTAAGTATTTGAATAAGGGTTTCTACCCCTATTTTTGATATAATTGACATACTCTGTAGGACTATTGATGTAGTGGAAGAGTGGTTTGTCTCCTCCATACATAGACGGTGTATTATTAGCAGAGTTGATACGGTAAAGTCTATCCACTAACTATTGATACTTGTTATCTTCTTGGATAACTTTTACCGTAACGGTTTCTTGGCCATATGTAAATCGTTCAATGGGCCACTGACAAGAGTCCAATACCATGTTCTCAATTATTTTGTACGCAACCTTGTACGTTCTGTTCATAAAGGCTCCTCATGTTGCTCCGGCTAGTCCTGATCTTACATTCATATCCAACCCATTAGAGAATACATGCAATCGCATCCACTCAAGGAATCCATGGTGCGGGCATTTCTAAATCAAGGTTTTAAAACATTCCTAAGCCTCATGAAAAGTTTCTCCTTCCTGTCTAAAAATAGCAATTTATCTTCTTAGTTGCACCGCTTTACTAATAGGGAAGAACTTCTGTAAAAACTTTCCAGCGAGCTCATCCCATGTAGTGATAGATCCTGGTGCCTGCAAGTCTAACTATGAAAAGGCATTATCAATCAAAGAAAATGGGAACAACCGAAAATGAATAGCATCATCAGTGACCCCATTATGCTTAAAAGTATCACAAAGTTGGAGAAACTGTTTAAGTGTTGATTTGGATCCTTTGTCATTGTGCCCCTAAATTGCAAATTATTCTTAATCATCGCCACGTTCATCTCAAAATTATTAGATGTAATAGTCGGCCTCGTTATGCTCTCCTGAATCATGTCCAGACTTCGTAATATGTAATCCCTTAGGGTTCTCTTGTTACGAGCCACATGTAAGTTTGCGGGTAACTGTGTTGGTGTTATCATTAGCGTCGTCGAATAGTGGATTCTCACGTGGTACATTGCCTATAGAAGGTAGTAGTGGATTTTGCATCTCTTGTTGCTGTCGAAAATTTCTTTAAATTCTTCTCTTTGGATCTATAATTGGATCTATATGTGTTCCCCTACTACAAGTCATATTGTTCTCTTTGGATCTATAATTGGATCTTTATGTGTTCCCCTACTACGAGTCATACACTACACCCAAAAATAGAAAAATAGTAACAATAAAAATTAAAAATCATATCTACAACCTAAAAATTTCTTAATTATTCTTTAAAGTGAAAAAACTAAAATAAAAATAGTGACATTGCCTCCCCGACAACGGCACTAACAACTTGACCACCTCTGGATGTACTAACATCTAGAATGTGAATACTGTAGTAAAAGATATATTGATGAGGCAGTATCTGCAAGTATATGGTTCCAGTTGTAATATAGTTACAACGAAATAGGTAAGTACTCCGAGAATCGTGCCAATAGAGGCTAGTGCTATATTGATTTTAACCGGAACACTAAAATATTTAATTAGTACTCTAAATCAGTTAAAGTACGAAAACATAATAAAAGAAATTTTTTTAGAAAATAAAATATAATAAATAAAGAAATAAAAATCAAGAGATCGAAAGATGAAATAAATCAAATCTGATTATAGGTGATTAGTTCGCTTCGGTAATCCCCATCAACTGCCGCTTCAGGTTTCTCGTCAATCAACTAGCTGATATCCCAGCAGGATCTTCCAATCTTTCACTCAAATAACGAGTTAGCAATGATTACTTATCTTTCGACCTTATAGTCTAGACCGGCTGAAGGTGAAGGTGTTCACAGATAGGCCATACCAATTTTGGGTTAATTCACATTGATGACTTCCTAGGTTTGTCAAGCTTAGTGTTTAGATTCATCCTTTCCCAAACAACTGATCCATTGAGTAACCTTATAAAATAGTTAAAAGATCATACCTCCACTCGCTAAACTCCCATAGAAGGATTAGTTCCTCATGGTTTTCATAAAGTAATATATAATCAATAAAAAGAAAAAAAACATGTTAAACGAGTCAACGATATAGAGTTAAAGAAAAAGCCTAATTTGTATTAAGAATGAATGCAAATCCACAAGTTTGATTGTCTCCACAAATCAAATCTCTCGAGATAAACAACAAATAAACTGAAAACAAACCTAAAACCTAAGAAAAAAGAAAAGTTAAATTGAAATTTAAAAGTAGAAAACTAAATCTAAGCAATTAGTGTCCATAACATGTGAAAAATGAGCCTATTTATAGATTTCAGGTGGCCGTCATCATTAACCCTAGGTTAGCTGACATTCCTGAGCTTTAAGTTTGACTGTAGAAACCAAAATGCCCCTTGCTCGTGTTTAATTCTTGTCTAAAGTCGATGTCGCGACACACTAAGACTTGTGTCACGACATAAGAGTCAATATACTCCTCTTAGGATATCTTTAGAGGTATGTAGTGAAACCCTTAGGCTATGTCACAACATCGAAGGCAGTCTCGTGATTTCTCCATTCTGCTCTTTATGTTGCAACATTGATCATTTTGTGTTGCAACATAGTGGCCAATATTGGTTTAGTACGCCTTCTAATGGTCTCCTGCACACTTGTAAAATTCATTAGCTCACCCTTAGGCCTCATCCGGCTCTTAAGGTCAATAAAAGACTTAATTTGCATATTTTATCAACTTTAGGAATGAAAATACTTGCTTTCAAGCTCCCAAAGTGCTTAAATTAGTTTAATCTGCTACATCAAATTATAGCAGATCAGCCATCCACTAAACCATTTTTTTACTACGGTAAAATTGCATTTAAAAATTTCATTTAAGCTCTTGGTCTATTAACACACTAAAGACTTTCTTAATTTTTTACTCAAATTCGTCTAGTTTAGTCACCTTCCAATTTAATCCTTAAACGTTAATTACTAACCTCTCTCATGAATTACATAACAATTCTCTTTTCTAATTTTGTACTCATCCCAAAGACCTCTCAGGTTTAAATTTACAGAATAGCTCAGTTGAAGAAATTCAACTTTGAGGTCGAATTTTTCGATATAGATAAAAAAACGGGTCATTACACAATTAGTATTTATAAAAAATTTAATATTTAATTATAATTTTTTTCTTTTGGGTTTTAACATATAAATTAAGAATAAATAAATTTATACACTATATATTAGATTATCAATTCATTGTATTATCTTTTTATATATATAATGTGAATCTCACAAATTTAATTTTTATTATTTTTTAAAAAATTTATTTTAACATTATTAATTATTATCGTATTTACAATAAAATCATATATATATATATAATATTTATTATTTAAAAGAACTTGAATTTTTATTATTTTTTATTTATCCAATTACATTCAATTTTTTTAGATTTATAATTAATTACTTAATTAATAATATATTATGTTATATTTTAAGATGACAAATTAATTAATTTCACATTAATATATTATCATATTAATAATATGGATTTTATTATTATCACATAATAATACTAATAAATTATTATTCTAATGTCAATTCAATAATATAATTAATAATAAAAAGAATTATTGTCAATTCAAAAATTTCCCTAAGCTCGTACTTTTATATATATGATAGATAAGTTCTACACTTGACATTTACCCTTCTAATTTTCACCTTCTTACAAAATAGTTTATACCTTAATTTATAATTTCTTATTACTAACTAATTTAATGACATTTAATAATGGACATTCAATTATACATAGTTATAAAAATAACTTAATAGGAAAATCTCTTAGTTTGACTTTATGACAATTTGGATTTTCGATTTTTAAATTTTTATAAATTTTTTATATTTAAAATTTTTGGGTTGTTATAATATCTCTACCACTTAGATTCTCTGGGAGATGTTTGAAGGTGATATTCAACTATGTTAACTTAATCTACAAGCTATCGTTTAACTTAATCTGCAAGCCATCGTAATCAAACTTGAAGTCAATATCTATTTTTAATGCTACAATAAGGAGTTCAATCAAATTTAATTAGATTCTCCCATTACTAGACGCCTATCTACTAAAGGCCTATCAATAATGTGAAAATAAATGTTAACATAAATGTAAAACTTTTAATTTGATTTTTGTGCTAGAAATCAGTCTCTTAAATGGAGAAAGATTTTACTCTTAGGCGGATCTATTTCTATATTATTGCAATACTAAGCCACTAAAGAATACTACACTATGTCTTTCTTCCAATCTTAATAAGAGGGCAACCATTGGCAATTCATATTCGAAGTGTCTTATGGTATAGTATATAAAATATAGTGGGAATATTTTGGATTTTCTATGAAAAACTAACAACTGAAATGAGTATTTATAAGAGTATGGGGGTTGGATGGTCGTAAAATTTTATACAAACTTAAATCATAGTATATATTCAGTTTTTTTAAAGGAAAGTGATAAGTTCCATTATAATCATTATCCTAATTTTATTGGATTTAAAAAATTTAGAGCAATATATAACTAAACTCGACATTCATGAATATTTAACAACAAAAAAAATATTCCAACAAATAATTATAAACACGCCTATTTTAGTACTTTATGATTTATTTTGCTATATTCATTTAAAAAAAAAAACACATATAAGCTCCAACCTGTTTCATGCACAGCTCTACCCTCTAAACTAAAAATGCATACAAAGCTCACAAAATAGCTATGCATTTTGATAAAATTGTTGAATATCGAAAGAAATTCAAAATTTATGTCTTCAAATAACCATAATGGAACTTGAAAGTGTATATTTTTCATTTAACTGCTGACTACGTGATCTGCACAGAAAATATGTTTGGAAAAAAAAATCATAATAAAGAGAGAGATGCCTTGTTGGTAGCAGGGAGTGATGGGGTAGAAGTTGCATTATCTGTCCAGTTCTTTTCACCCCAATGCCATAACATACTTTCCCAGAAACAGAATTCTTCAAAGCATTTCTTTAAACGCTTATCCTTTATCTTAATTTTCCAATGACCATCTGTGTAGTTCCCTTTCTGGGCTTGCCTCCGGTCCCACTCTAATTGCGCCTTCTGCTTGGACCGAAGTAAACAGTACTTTTGTAAATTTCCTGGCATGGCGTCGTGCACCTTCCACCATGTTTTGTGAGCAACATCACTGGCAAACTCCTGCAAAATGTCCACATTCCAGTTGCAATCATAGTCCCGGAAGCATAGCCATGGTTTATTTCCCAGATAATGGATGACATAAAGGATTGGAGGATCGGCTCCGAAGAGTCGAGTCTTCATTTGTTTCTTCTCCTCCTCATCACCTTCCCAGAAGTGCTTCAAGAAGTTCATGTGTTTTGGAATCCGATGCCACCAGGTGAAGATTTCATTAAGATACCCCTGATCTCCACCATTGTAGGATTTAATTTCATTGATGTGATCCATTAGAAGCTGGAATGTACAATTCGATGGCTCAATGACCATCACACCAGAGTTGAAGAGCGTAGCATTATTCCCTATAGCAGAAATTTCAGGCATCTCAAATAAGAAATCAATATTCCTAAGTATAAGAAGGTCAGCATCAATGAAAATGATCTTGTCGTAATCAGTCAACTGCCAAAGACGAAACTTGCTATAATTCCATTCATTATATGCTTCCAGTTCAGCTTTCGGATTCCTGATTCTTTGGATTGTGTAAATTTTCCACCCAGCAGCCTCCAATCCACCTCTATGATAATCACCGATTGAGTCATCAACAAGTATCACAAGGTCCCTAGTTGAACCTGACATGCGGATACTCTGGGCAGCAGTGATTGCCCCGCAAACATAAACATGAGCAGAGTGTAGGATGGTTGCATAGGCTTCACGGCCTGCCCTCTCTGAATGAAAATACTCTGTTCAAACTGATTCAGTTAGTTTAAAGACTTTTGGATATGAGAAAACTACAAAATACAGTTACTTTAAGCCTCCAAGAACCCATTAGTAGGTGCTGGACTTCAACTCATCATCCCAAGATGAAAATTTTCCAGATGAGCAACAAAAAAGAAATAGAGTAAAAGGTTGAAAAGGTTAAATGGGAAAAAATACGGCAACAATTAGAACCCCTACATTACCACCTAGCTTAGAAAAATTATCGTAGAGATCAATAAAGATCATTTAGGTCAGTATTTAGGATGTCACAGAATCATTTGTCAAACTCAGTCACAGTCACAGGCTAAAGCAAAATTATTGTCGCATTGTTGTAGCTATGCATTCAAGTTTCCTCAATTGGCTTCTTATCCTAGCAAAAAGGATTCTAAATGAGTAAAGAAATTTCAACCAGTCAGCTTCAGTTTTACTGAGAGGAGAGAAATTTTTGCAACAAATGCATTAAAGATACTTTGACACAAACCTTTTGCCTGGAGAGGAGCCGAAAGCTCACATGACCCAACAGGCAGTTGAATCTTTTCCCTTAACCTATGCAGGTTGGGTGTATAAAGCCAAGCATTCCCCTGACGTGCAACAAGGTCCTTGCAAGTAAAAAGATTTGGGATGGGAAAGCAGTCAGTCACAAAAAGCACATGCACTGGGCGAATCCCCTTAGAAGATGCGGCAAGCCTTGCAGCTGCTAGTTGAAAATGTAGGCGTGCAACATCCCTTGACCACTTTCCTTGCTTATTACAAGGAAGCTTGACAGCAATAAGATCAATCCGTGGTTTTTCTGGAACCTGAAGACTAGGTAGAAACGGACAATTAGGAACCTCAAATTCTTCTTCTTCATCTATCCATTCAGGGTACAGGGACTCCCAAGCAATATTTTCTGCCGAATGGTCCAATTGCAGAACAACGTGCTCGGCATCTGGTAACAGCTGCTTCCATTGATCAGTTTCACTATTATTGAAGTTCAGCAGGCCAATTCCCTGATATTCATCCCTGTCAGTCAGGTTCTCAATAATAGTCGAGATTTGGTCCCAATTTACATCTAACAGTGATATGTAGCGTGGATCATAGGCAGCACTTTCACTTATCCATCTGTCTACAAAACCAGACCTGCACGGAATTCTACTTCAGATAACAGAAATTTAGAAGAGTAACAAGAGTAATCTTAAACATATATACAAGAAAACTCACTGTTCCTGACCTTTCGTACTAGAAATTCAAGGTGGTCAACTTAAAAGTAGATATATTGAACTTTCCACCCAATGCTAGCGGGATGCAGACACAAGCATATGCCCACAAGCATGTTTTATATATACAAATGCTCAAACACACATGATTTATTTTCAAGCATAAAATAATAAAGTACAAGAGTGCATGATATAACAATTAACATAAAGATAGAGCAGAAGTGGAATATACCGGGATGCAGAATTGGATGGACGATCTGAAACATAAACTGCAGGGGAGCACAGGAGTGTGAAGAGAGTTCCCAATAGAATTATAACCAGCACAGCTTTCAAGGTAGATATCTTGCAATTCCAGTTCCTGTATCGGATGGGAACGTTGAGATCCTTCTCAACATCTTTAAAAACCTTGTTTCTTTGAAACCCCCTTCTGCTTGTGTCTTCACTGTAAGAAAGCAATTATCAGTTGCATCAGTTCATGCGCATAAAGCAAATAAGAAAAAGACAAAATTAGAAAAATCCCATGGTCCTTCACGCTGAAAGCAGTTCGACTACTATCGTTTAGTTCACAGCAGAATTATTTAATCCATCGCAAATCTAATGTAATTATTGAGATAAATTAAAAGAACTAGTATTTGCTCGATACAAGCACACAAATCATGCTGCTGCCTCTAGCTTTCACAATTTCACTAAATATTCCATTTTTAAGATCTCGTTTCTAACTTTCACTCCATGAATCTTTCCATAACCCATAAATTTCTATAAAACAGGATGCAAATCTTCAATTAATCCAAATCTTAGCACACTTCACATATTCAAATATCAATTAAAACGTGATGAAGAATCCAACGCTTTCATCAGAGAAAGAAGTCAGAACATCATTATTACATTTATTTAGCAAATATCAGTTATATTCGAGAAGAATTTGTATTCCCGTACTAAGATTTATTAACAATAAATATAATTCACAGAAATAATAGTAATACCAGCAAAAAGGAAAAAAAATATAAGATCGAAAACAAGCAGAATTAATGCAAACAGCTGAAAGATTTAGTTAAAGTTAGAGAGTGCTGCGTAGGCCTAGCTGAATACTTCGTATCTGATATTATTTCAACAGCTATAAAGCAAAAGTAAAGCGCATAAATAAAACAACTACCATACTAGGAAATTTATTCAGATAAATGCTATAAGGTAACTAATGCAATCTATAACTACAATAACTATCGCGTAAATCAAACAATAGAAGAAAAAAAAATAAGGAAAAAATCGCATCCAAATTCAAAAAGATCTGAGTGCATGTTTTTCAAGTCAAACAAACAACAGTGCTTAAAAAGCTGGATGAAGTAACTAAAATTAAAAGGCTTGTATTATGAATGAAAGCAGCAACAAGAAATTTGGAAGAAGAAAAGAGAAAGGAGGAGATAGGAACCGACGAGAAAGCAGAAACGCGGTGACGGGGCTCTTTGGGACTGATGGAAGAGCCTCTCATTGTTTCAGAGAATTCTCCAGAGAAGAGCAGAAACTGAAAATATCATTTGCTTTCAAATTTGAGATTTTAAAAGCATTTACTCAAAAAAAAAAAAAAAAACTTCTCTGAAAGTTCAGAGAAAGAGATGGCTGGCTGGCCGGCTTTGGTGTTTGATTCAAGGGGGTGGAAAATGAGAGAGGGCGTGGCAGTTATTTTATTCTTAGAAGAGAGGAAGTTGAAAGAACAAACAGTATTTTGGATTATTTTTATTTGCCCCTTTTAATCAATAACGACAAGAAAATTAGGGTAAGTTACCAATAAAAACACTTTTTTTTTTAATTTACGGAAATGGATTAAGTTCTAGATTATTTATTGGAAAGGGTCATTTTTTCCCAAAAACGCGTCCAGTTTGTGCTGACGTGGACAAAATGCTTCCTGAAGGAAGCGTTTTTCCCGTGTTTAAATTTTCAGAAAAGGTCATTTTTTAAATATCATACAACTAGACCATTTTTTTTTTAAATTTACAAGATTAAACCTTAAAAATGGCTCAAAGTAATAACACTATTTTTTTAAGGTGTCACTAATTAATATGAAAACAAAACTTAAAAAGCAAATCTTTATATAGACTCAAAGTCTCATTTCACTTGCTTTCTTAAGCCATGTGGGATATGAGATATGTGTATATATAGACTCATGAATAGGTTTGCAGCTTGTTCCTAAATAATGTGGGATTTCTTCCTCTTTTAACTAACAACATGAGATTAAAAGCTATACTATATTTTATATTTTTTTACTTAGAGTTTAAATTTTTAACATTTGTTACGTTAGAAATAAAAATTTTTTACTCTATTAAGTAAAAAAATTATAAAATATAAAATGAGTATGGTAAAATATTAAAAAAATAAATATTTAATAAATTACTAATAGTTGAGTGATCATTTTGTAAGTTTTTATAATTCGATAGCTAAAAAATCATAGTTAAGTGACTACTAATGTAATTTAATATAGATATAAAAATATAAAAAATAATTATTATATTTTATGTATATTATATATTTCTATAAAAAAATTATTTAACATAATTATACACTATGTTTAAATAGATTATCTATCTAGTTAAGATACATCTGAAATAAATTTATCAGCATTCATTAGGTGATGAAAATTAAATTAAAATTAGAATTAAAAACTAATGAGTACAGTAAAATATTAAAAATAAATAAATATTTAAAAAAGATATATCAATTTTTTTAAAATTACAAAAAAATACTATTTGAGTGCCAAATACTCACCATTTATTTATTAATCAAACATTCATAATATAAAATAAAAAATAAAATAAAAAAATTAAAAGTATAACTTCTAAATTTAAATAATAGAAAATTATTTTAAAAATTAAAATTGCATTGATATTAACTTCAAATATTTAAAGTTGAATAGAAGATTATTGCATGTAGAAGTTTCATATGTGCAAATTGTTCTCTTTTTTTAATAATTCTTTTGTATATGTTAACAATTCTAAAATGCAACAAGATTAAATATCTCAAAAGATAATTTTATAATAAGAGAAAATGTTAACAAAATATAAAAAATAGAAATTTTTTATAAAAAATTATAAAATATAGTGGAACATTTAGTCTCATGTTGTTAGTTAAAAGAGAAAGGAATCCCACATTATTTAGGAATAAGCTGCAAACATATTCATGAGTCTATATATACACAAATCTCTTATCCCACATTGCTTAAGAAATCAAGTGAAATGAGACTTTGAGTCTATATAAAGATTTGCTTTTTAAGTTTTGTTTTCATATTAATTTGTGACACCTTAAAAAAAATGGTGTTATCACTTTAAGCCTTTTTTAAGGTTTATTCTTGTAAATTTTCAAAAAAAATTGGTCTAGTTGTATAATATTCAAAAAATGACCTTTTTTGAAAATTTAAACACAGGAAAAATGCTTCCTCAAGGAAGCGCTTTGTCCACGTCAGCACAAAACGCGTCCTTGAGAGAGCTGACATGGACGCGTTTTTGGAGAAAATGACCATTTTCGATAAATAATCTAGAACTTGACCCATTTTCGTAAATTTAAAAAAAAAAGGGCTTTTATTGGTAATTTGTCCAAAAAATTACTACTATCCATAAACAAAATGTACTGATTAGTTAGTAGTCTACTTCTTTTTTGAATTTATCCATCATTTAATATAATATTTTCTTCTAAATTCTATTAGGAGAATAATAAATAATAATTACCTTTTTATCTATCTCTATTTTAATAAACTGCACAAAATAACAAATATATTGTGTGTTTTATAACTTTTTATCTATTTTATATAAAATATAGAAAAATATATGATTTTTTTATAAATATATTTGTTACATAATTTTTTTACTTACAATATAAATATGTAATAATCTAATCTAAATTATTATTTAAATATTTGATTAAATTGATATCAAGAGTCAATGGAGTATCAACTTCATTAGAAAAATTATGAAAATATCTTTCTATAAGTAAAATAAATTATATTATTTTTAGGTTACTTTTGTCTTTTTATGTAAATAAAAACTAAAGAAAGTAATAATATAGGTATGGTATGTTATTGATTTACAAAGTTTAATTCTATTATCGATCTCTCTTTTCTTTTCATAAAAAAACCATAGTTATTCAATTTTTTTTAAACTAAACTTTTGCTATGTCGACCTTTAGAGTTGTTGGCAATGGTTTCTACATATTTTTCTTCATAGTTTTATTATTTTAATTTCAGCTCATATTATCTTGGTTTTTGTCCATAATTTCGTGGTTTTATTTTGTCCAGCCTATTTTTTTTAAAACATAATTTCGTGGTTTTATTTTGTCCAGCCTATTTTTTTTTTTAAACAAATGTAGTTTTATCATAATAGATTACAGTGATATTGATAGATTCAAGATAATGAAGAGGGTAGGCTATCTAAGACTTGACCTTCTATAGATTACTGATGTGGTGGATCTCTTAGAGCTTTTGGTTGTTTTTTCCTGGTTGATTGGTGTTCATCGCCAGGTTTGATTTGATTATGGTAAGGCTAGGATACAAATTTCGGCGATTTGATCAAGTTGATGCATCTCTGGCTTGTTTCTAAATTAGTCCAGTGTTTTAGATACTATCAGCTTGTCCTTTTTTTAAGATCATTCTGCAAACATGACATTTGTACATTAGTTTGTAGTGATTTACGTAATAGCCCAATTTTCAGTGGTGTCGGAAACAGTGATTCGAGATCATTAAATCCGACGAGTGAGTTTGAAATTATTTATTATTTATTATTTATTATTTATGAGTTAAATGTGATTTTAGAAAGACTTTTGAATTAGTGATTTGTGTTTTAAAATAATTATTAGGTTAATTAGTATCGAAAACGAGGTATCGAGATCTCGATTTCATAAACTGAATCGTAAATATTTTTATAAATATTTACGGAGTGTCATTGACTTAGTGTTAAAGTTTCGTTAAAAAATTTTAATGTTTTGATAGTTAATTAATTGAAAAGGACTAAATTGAAAAAGGTGCAAAATTTGCTAAAATGATCAAATTGCTTAAGTGATAAATAAGGGAGGATTAAAAGGGAAAATTAGCCAAAAGGGGATGGCTGAGGCGGCATTAGCAAGAAAAAAAAATCTAGAAATTAGGTGAAATAAGGGTAAAATTAAAAGTTTTGCAAAATTAAATAAATAAAACAATAATTAAAAGAATTCTAGACAATTCTTCATCAGCCAAAACGCCATAGGAGAGTCCTCTTGATCTGATTTTATATTTTTGCTACAAGTGAGTTCAATTCTTGCTTTTTCTTGTAATTTTTGTGTTTTTAAGACTTATACAATTAGGTCCAACTATTTAATTCATTAGTTTTTGATTTTATGGGTAATTTTCAAAGTTACCATTGATGAGTGTTGGATGTTTATGATGAATTAACATGGATTTCAAGCTTTAATTTTGTTATATGATGATTTTATCAAGTAATCTCAATAGAAATTGATTTTCTAACCTAATTGTGAAAAAGATTAAATCTTAGGATTTGGTATTAAATTATGTTTATCAAAGGCTGTGAAATAGTTTAAAATATTTAGATAAATTTTCAATTGAGAAAAATTAGCTCAATTGGTGGGAAAATTAATAAGGGACTAAATTGTAAAAACTATAAAAGTTAGGGTAAATGTGTAATTTCAAAAATTAAAGGGCATAAATTTGTGAAGTGAATCAGAATTAAATTAGATGCTGATGAATGAATAATTTTATATTATAGATTAAGAACCCGAAGACAAACGTGAAAAAGAGAAATTAACAGAATAGTCTCTGAATTTCTACAACTTCTACAATCTACCCCAGGTAAGTTCATATGGTTGAACTTTCATGATTAATTGTTAATTTAGGAATGATATAATGTATTATTTCATATTTTTGTTTTTGAATTATGGTTATTGTAAAAATATGAAAATTGAATTGAAAGTTCAAATTAAGTGGAACGCAGGAATTGAGTACGATCGTTCTGTGACACAAGATGAGTTGACAGATAAGACCATGGTTGGACCATAGAAATGTTACCATAGCTGGGCTATGACATTTTAATGAAAAGGCCATAACTGGGTTATGGCACCTTGAATATAAGACCATGGTTGGACCATGGTAGTATATTGAATCCTAATTTTAGGATGACTGACCCGTTTAACCCAGTCCATATAATGTCTTTTTCAGGAGCTAGAAGAAATGCAGCTCAAGTGTACCAATTAGTAGGTATGAGAGGATTAATGTCGAATCCCCAAGGACAAATGATCGATTTACCCATTCAAAGTAATTTACGCGAAGGACTGTCTTTAACAGAATATATCGTTTCTTGCTACGGAGCCCGAAAAAGGGTTGTGGATACCGCCGTACGAACATCAGATGCTGGATATCTTACGCGCAGACTTGTTGAAGTAGTTCAACATATTGTTGTACGTAAAACAGATTGTGGCGACACTCGAGGGATTTTTGTGAGTCCTCAAAAGAGGACGCTTCCGGAAAGAACTTTTATCCAAACATTAATTGGTCGTGTATTAGCAGACGATATATAGTTGGGCTATGGCATCTTGATGATAAGACCATAATTGGGTTATGACATTATGAGTATAAGACCATGACAGGGCCGTGGCAATTGTGTAAGACCATAGTCAGACTATGGCATCAAAGAAAACGATATACTCAAATCTGTAAGGCGTTCTCTAATTTGATAAGTCTTGGTAAGTGTTATATGGAATTAACGTGGAAGAATATAAGTAGATATTGATATTGAGCTCAATCAAGTGAATTTTATTAATTAAAATTGTGATTGGCAGGAAAGGTTAGTGAAATGCTTATTTAATGAATTATTGTTGTAGCATGTTTGGTAAGATTTATTTTAAAGCCAATGAACTTACTAAGCTTCATTACGCTTACTTGTGTCATTGGATGTTCTTTGTAGATTTTCAAAAAGTTTGGAGGATCAGATCAACACATTGAGCCACACTATCCAGATTGCTCTGGTAGACTTTGTTATACATATTATGGTTTATATCGTATGTATAGGGTTTAATTAGAAAAGAGTTAAACTTGAAATATGGTTGTGAATAATACATATATATATATATATATATATATTTGTATGCATGTAGTTAGTAGTATATTTTAGTAAATCAAGGAATGAAGTTGTTTTCGTAAGTTTATGCAAATGAGTTTTGTGATGACATTATGTTTGAAATATGATTTTTGGCTAGTATTGGGTTGCTTGGTTGAGACATATTAGAGTCTTTAAATGTTGTGTGCAGGTTGATATTAAAAAGGGTGAGAAAAGTGGTCTTAAAATGACCTATTTTCGTGCATACGGGTAGAGACACAGGTGTGTGTCTTAGCCTTGTGTGACACACGGCCTGGCACATGGGCATGTGATCTGGCTATGTGTCCCTTGTTAGGGTGTGCAAAATTCGGGTAAAACCAAAAAAATTCGGTTAACCGATCGAATTCGGTTAATCGGTCAGTTAACCAAATTTTTTATGTCGGGGATCGATTAATAATTTTTTGAGTTTTCAGTTAACGGTTAATTCGGTTCGAAACTGGTCGGTTAACTAAATTTTTTAGATTTAACCGAAAAATTAATAAATAAAATTATAATATATAAATAGCCCACTATTCATTCAAACCCAATCCAACATAAACCAAATCAAACTAAAACTAATTACCCAACCCAATTATCCAACCCAATTATCCAACCCAATATTAAAAATTACAAATAATTTAATAAATAAAAATAAAAATAAAAATAATTCGGTTAATTTGATTAATTCGGTTAATTCGGGTAAATCGAGTAATTCGGGTAAATCAGGTAAATCGGTTAATTTTATACTTATTTTAACCAAAAATAAAAAATATATAATTTTCGATTAATTCGGTTAACCGACCGAATTAACTGAAAAAATTTCAGTTCGGTTAATTTTTTTGAAAAAATTTCGGTTCGATTAATGGTGTTTCAGCTCGGTTAACCTATTCAACACCCCTATCCCCTGTACTTTGAAATTCCAAAATAGAATGCCCAGGTTTTTACACACGGCCTAGCACACAGGCGAGTGGTTGGCCATGTGGCACAAGTCAGAGAGTTACACGGGTAAGGACACGGGCTGGGACATGGCCGTATACCTCACATTGAAAACCCACACGGCCCAAGACACGGGCGTGTCTCCTGGTCATGTGAGCCACACGGTTTGGCCACACGGGCGTGTGTCCCCTATTTCTAAGGAAATTTTTGGCATGTTACGAAAAATTTTTGAAGTTTCCGATCAAGTCTCGATTTACTTCTAACACCTATTTTTGGGCTTTGAGGGACCATAAAGGACCATTTGAGTGTTATATGTATGAGTTATAATATGTGTATTACAGATTATGAAATGTTCATATTTAATCCGAAAAGTCCGGTAATGCTCCATAACCTTGTTTCGGCAATGGACATAGGTTAAGGGTGTTACAATTTATTTATCATTTGTACTATATACCGTGTCTTTACATTATTTTTGTTCATGGTTCCTATTAATAGTTTTTTCTTCCAAAAAATATATATATATGGTGGGATTTAAACCCACGTCAATTCAATTGGCCAATCCTTAAATTTACTGCTCCATCAAAACTTCATTTTGATGTGTTCTATACATTTTTATTTTAGTATGCACAATTTATTATCTTCATTAGTTGTATATTTATATCTATACTATTATTTAAGCCTCCAACTAAGTTGGTGTCGCAAGTCACTTGGACAACAACTCAGTTACTGAAATTACATAAATGTTCTTCTGTAATTAAAATAAATTATATTATGTGAGGTTACTTTAGTCTTTTTATTTTAACAAAAACAAATAAAAATAAAAATATGCATATAGTAGGATTTGAACTCACACTAATTAGATATTAAAGCTTAAATTAAAGTGTATATTAATATTGTATATATTTCATGGGTTCAAATTGTATTGGTAAACCGACTAAATTACTTAAAAAAGCCCTTTTTTTCCAAAATTATGGAAATGGACCGATTTTTCAATTAATTACGAGAATAGGCCAAAAACCCCAAAAACACGTCCACGTCAGCGCGTTGTCAGGGAAAAAATCAGAAAACGCTCCTCAAGGAAGCGTTTTTGCCTGTGTTTTTTTTTAGGGTTAAGGTTAGGTTTTAAGATTAGTGGTTTTAGGGTTAGGGGTTTAGGATTAGTGATTTTAGGATTAGGGTTTAGGATTAGTGGTTTAGGGTTTAGGGTTTTTAGGTTTTTTATTTTTTTAAATCGAATAAATTAGGGATTATGGTTAATTAATTAAATTAATTAGTAATTAAAAAATATATAATTTAAATTTGTGTTTCTAATTTTAGGGTTTAAAGATTTAATTATGGATTATTTTTTAAGTAGTTTAGGGTTTAGGGTTATGAAAAAATATATATTAGCAATATAATTTTTTTTAATTGATTTGGTATCTAAAGAAATTATTTTGAGAAGATGTTTCTGAACAAACAGTGTCAAAAACGCTTCAAGAAGGATGCACTGTCAGCAGAAGTGATGAAAAAAGCTCCCACGTGGACGCGCTTTTGCTATAGTACTTCCTGAAGAAATTATTTTGAGAAGATGTTTCTGAACAAGCAGTGTCAAAAACACTTCAAGAAGGATGCACTGTCAGTAGAAGTGATGAAAAAAGCTCCCACGTGGACGCGCTTTTGCTATAGTACTTCTTGAAGAAATTATTTTGAGAAGACGTTTCTGAACAAACAGTGTCAAAAACGCTTCAAGTAGGATGCACTGTCAGCAGAAGTGATGAAAAAAGCTCCCACGTGGACGGGCTTTTGCTACAGTACTTCCTGAAGAAATTATCTTGAGAAGACGTTTCTGAACAAACAGTGTCAAAAATGCTTCAAGCATGATGCACTATCAGTAGAAGTGATGAAAAAAGCTCCCACGTGGACGCGCTTTTGCTACAGTATTTTCTAATTGGCCTGAGGCTATAAATAAGTCAAATTTCATTCTCAGATTGTATAACTCACAACAAAGAAAAAAATGGAGAGGTTAAGAAGAATAGAAATTGAAAATGAGTGAACATATTAGTGCTGTTATTTACTATGATGGTGAGGTTCATCACACCGAGAACGGTGTTATTTTTTTATCGGAGAATGTAGCGCGACTGGTTTTTAACCAGAATATTGATTTGACAGATCTTCGCAAAAGAATTAGGCGTAAAATTTTTGGAACGACGCCAATGAAAGTTTTGTCTATTAAGTATCGATTTTGTGCTTCTGTTGATCCGGTGACATACGACTCATTCGATATCAAAGGTGCTCGTGGCTTAGAGGCAATGGTGCAGACTCATCTCGCTAGTGGAGCACCATATCTTGAGTTATATGTACAATTTTCATCCCCAAATGATGCATTTGCGGCTTCAACATCTACTCATGTTCGAAAGGAGTACACGACCCCAGCCTGGCACTCCGTTAGTGGGTGGCAAAACATAAAAGCTTTGGTGTTTGGTAGCAGTACAGAATACACAACCCATGCACGACACACTCCGTTAGTGGATGGGATATGCACCTCAGTGAGTCGATATCTGATGCTGGGAATATGTATTGGGGAACATCAACTTCTACTGGTTGGCAAGCCACATCTGATTGGGGACGTTATGAAATGTCCAGAAGAAGGGATGATGTACTCTCTATGACATCCACCGACGAGGGGACCTCGTACGTTGCAGCTGATGGTAGGTCGGATGATGACTCTGATGTGGATCCACCTCGAGAGCCCGGGCCTGATAGTGCAGAAGTTGTATTATTTTCTGAACTGGAGCCTGTGCCAATAGAAGCTGAGGGGGGTTCAGATGAAGAAGAAGAAGATATGCAATTTAGGGCGTACTCGCCTCCTGCCCACATGCATAATGTCGATCTATCTAAAGATGATGCGTTGGAGTTTCCAGATCTACCACACAGACGGCGTGACCGTGCAAGTTCGTCATTGGATTAGGGCGAATTGGAAGTTGGCAAGGAGTTCTCCAATAATGATAGTTTTCTTAGTGCATTGAAACAACATAGCATCATGAACGGGGTTAACTATAGCATCATGAACGGGGTTAACTACAATGTGGTTAAATCCAAATCTGATAAGTTTGAGGCCAAATGTGTGGTGAAAGACGGGACATGTGCATAGAAAATCATGGCATCGTTGAGGAAAATGACAGAGTTATGGGAGATAAAAAAGTACAAAGGTCCACATATATGTGTTGGAGGTACAGTAATTAGGGTTATGTGACACATAATATTACATTATTTAATATGTAACGTTAAAATATTTAACGTACTTCATTGACAGGTGTTTCATAAGATCATCCTAAGATAGATTCGAGTATGTGTGCTAGCTTAATACTATCGATGCTGAAGTAGGATCCTAGGACTTTAGTACCGGTCTTAATTTCCCATATACGTAGCCAATTGAGGTACATGCCATCTTATCCTAAAGCTTGGATAGCTAAGCAGAAGGCATTGGAAAAGATGCATAGTGGGTGGGACGCTTCATATAATGAAGTGTGGCAGTGGTGTCAGGTCCTAGAGAGATACGTCCTAGGTTGTATAACAGACCTTGAAACGGCACCTGCGTACTACAATGATCGATTGCTCCGTGGATGCCAAGTATTCAAGCGCCTTTTCTGGACCTTTAAGCAATGCCGAGATGCATTTGTATATTGCAAGCTATTGGTACAAATTGACGGTACCTTTATGTATGGTAGATATACCTATCGGCTATTGCTAGCTGTGGCACAAGATGGTAGTGGAGACACGTATTCCCACCTGTCCCAGATGAATGTAAGTGGCCGTTTGTATCGCTTGCTCCATTTAAGTTGTTACCGGATAGAGAATTGCATCGCAAACCAAAGGGTCGACCTTGCTCAAGTAGAATACTCAACAATATGGATATCTGAGAAACAACCAACCAACAAAAATTGTGTGGATGGTGTAGGAACCTAGGCCATACAAGTTGATCATATCCCAATCAGAATGGCTGATAGTTGTCCTAACATATTAAAAACAACTTTTATTATATTAAATGAAAATGTATAAAAAAATATTTATACAAATATATTATAATAAATGTAGAAATTAAAAATATTACCCTATTCAAAAGAACTTCTATTTTTATTAAAAATAGAAAAGTAAACTAAAATTAACATATTAAAAATAACTTTTATTGTATTAAATGAAAATGTATAAAAAAATGTTTATACAAATAAATTACAATAAATCAATGTTGGTGGCGGTCGGAATCAGTGCCACATGGGGGTCATCGACGGTTACGCGCCGGATTCCTCCTTGGTTCAGCTTCTGCCAGGTGTTGTGGTTCCTCGAGTGGGGATTGGGGTTTCTCCACTAGGGGATCTGGTTGTGGGTGTTGGGAGGATGACCCACCTTGATAAAATAATGAACTCGGAGGTGTTTGCATCATCCATGGCAAATATGGTAGAATCCCATAAGGCGATGGGGTTTGGTAAAAAGAAGAGCTCCCCGACGGCGACTCATGTGATCCCTCATGTGATGGCGGCCTATAGATCGGCGGTTGAGCAGGAGTAATCGGAAACGAAGATGAACCAGGCCATACATTCCAACCTGCCATGAGACTAGAAAAAGGAAACATACAATGGTTAGATACATAAAAGGGCTAGGGTACATATCTGGCATAATCTGAAAAGGCTGTGATGTCGATGTCGTTTGTTGCACTGTTGGGCCCGGTGACTATGCGGATGCTGTTGTTAGGCCTGGTGACTGTGGGGGTGCTGTTGATGGGCCCGGTGACTGTATCGCCGCTATTGATGGGCTCGCGTGGTCATCCCTTCTTCTTGGATTTAAAGGGCCCCGTCGTTTCCTTTGGACACGTATTTGTCGTCGCCTCTCATCTTCCGACAATAAATATGGCTTGCCATGAATCCTAAACCATGGCATGTATTTCGACACACACGCCAACTTTGGAACGATGATTGGCTCCTGAGTAGGTATATAATCATATTGATTTTCCCACATTTCGATATAGTTTGACCAGTATCTTGGCCAATCCGTATTGATGAGTCGCAAGTCGATTTCGTGCTTATCATCTAGCTTCTTAGGTGTCACGGGAATCGGTTATTGGAATCCAAATTGCCGCAATACTCTATCTGACTGGTGCATCTCCACGATCGCATATGTGACCATTGGGACCTTTACATGCCAAATGTTTGGATTTTGGAAGAATTTATCTAGAATTACAGCCCGAATTGCCGGATCCTTGTATGGTGTCCATTCAAACTATATGAACATGATAAAAATATTAATTATATACATAATACTAAATACTATCTATGAAATAACTATTTTATTAAGTATACATATTTTGATATAATACTTACTTGTGCTTCCGATCGTTGGTCTAATAGAAGTCGTATATCTTCTAGAGAGGTCGGTATTCCAACATAACTAGCCGAATGGTTCCACCTAATTAAATAAATTTTTAGCATACAATTATATTTTAAATCTACCTAAAAATTGTAAAATCAATTATAAAATTTACCTCGTTATAAGTGGAAATGTATGTGGGTGGTTCACTCGAGGACGTAAAAATGGAAGCCGATATCGTGCCCATGATTGCAGTAGTGATAGGCAACCTCCAATTTTGGCTTTATTCGGTACTGTCGCCCCGTACATCTCCCGGTATAATGTTGTTAACACGGCAGACCCCCAACTAAGTTCACCGGCTGCCCTAAAATCAACAGTTTTAGTAGCCACCTCAAATATACGAGGTTTCAGGACAAGTCCGGCATCAAATAACCTCCGATAATCTAAAGAATATATGCCCGAGCATATCGTATTAATTCTAGTTCGGTAGAATCATCATCTGGCTTCAGGAATGTGTCTCGTAACCAGCCCATCTCGATCCGACCTCCATTAATTCTATCCGGAATAGCACCCAAAAGCTTGTAGCATACAATACCCCAATCAGTAGATTGACTAGACCCGCTCACTGCATACCCATCCACTGGCAATCCCAATTGCAACTGCACATCTTCTAGAGTGATAGTACACTCTCCTCATGGAAGATGGAATGTGTGCTTCTCGGGCCTCCACCTCTCTATCAATGCACTGATAAGTTTCGGGTCCAACTTGCATCCTCGGCCTATTGTGGTCACGTGCGTTCGACAGAGATGTGTGTAGGATTGAGACGAATTAATTCGGAAGCCATTGCTAACACGATCGAAATTTTAAAATTTTAGAAAACAATTTCAAAAAAATTGTAAAGTGAGCTTTTTTGCAAAAAATAAAGACAAATTTGACAGAATTTGAGCAAATTATTGAAAATTTGAGAGAAATTTTACAGAAATTTGAGAGAAATATGAGAGAATTTAGAGAAATTTTTGAGATAATTTGGAGAGGATTTGTGTGTGAAAAAAATAAAGGAGAGGGGGTTTTTATAGGTTTTTTTTTACCGTTGGGGGCTAAAATGGTCAAAAAAATCTGACCGTTGAGGGTTTGAAACGGGGAAAAACGCTTCCTCAAGGAAGCGTTTTCTGATTTTTCCCCTGACAACGCACTGACGTGGATGCGTTTTTGGGGTTTTTGGCCTATTTCCGTAATTAATTAAAAAATTGGCCCATTTCCGTAATTTTTGAAAAAAAAGGGCTTTTTTAAGTAATTTGCCCTGGTAAACCATTAAATTTACCATCCAATCAAAACCTTATTTTAATTTATTTTTATATTTTAATTTGATTATGCACACTTCATTACCTTCATAAATTGTATATCTATACTATTATTTAAGCAATTGATTGAGTTGGTATCACAAGTCAACTAGACACCAACTCGATTAGGAAAATTACAAAATAAATTATTCAAGTATGATTAAAAATAAGTTATATTATTCAAGTGTATTTTAGTCTTTTTATTTTAAAAACTCAATAAAAATCTGTATATGATTGAATTTGAACCCTTACCAATGACATTGGTAAAATTGTTAATTTACTATTCAGCCAAATCCTTATTTTAATGTCTTTTTTACATTTTAATTTTATTATGTACGCACTTTACTACATCAATCAATTGCATATATTAATATAGTACATATTTCTTGTGTTATTATTAATTAATTTTAAACCATACTTTTCATTATTTATTATATATTATTTTTAAACATAAATTTATATCCTAAATATATGATTTCTACACTCATACACATATGATAAAATTTTTAGTTTATATAAAAAAAATGACAGTGTTTAGTGTCACATATATTTAAAAAAAAAAACTACTATAATAAGCGACAACAATGGGTATTTAGCACTTTTATGTTTTAATTAAAATTAAAATTAAAATAATCACTACTTAAAAAATTATTTTATTTTACCGATTGAATCTTAGCTTTATTGGTATAAACATTGTTGTCAATATAAGAAGTTATAGATTTGAGTGCGTTGAAGCGGAAACTTGTTCAAATAAAAATATTTTACTTTCAACATATTATTTAAAAAATTATTTTTTTAAATTGTTTGTTTTAAAAAAAATTATTTTCCACTCGCATAAAATAAGATTAAAAGAAATGCTCACCCACAATGTGGGGAAAGGTAATCTAGTTTACTAAAACACATGATATTATATCTTTAAAAACACACATGATACTAAAGACAGAATAAGTATCTTTTTCATTTAAGTTTGGTAATTTGATGTAAAAGATAATATATGAATACAAAATACAGATATATGAATATATTAAAATATTTATCATAAATAAATTATAGATAAAAACTTATATGATTATATATTATTTAAAACAAAATTACAGTTCAAAAAACATTAAAAACATAATACAAATATATGACTGGCTAAATATATTTTCGTTTAAGATTTATATTAATTTAAGTTCCAACATATATAATTATAACTAAAAATTATATTTGTGACAATAAAAAAAATAAAGAGAAGAATTGGTTGGTTGAGGGGTTAGTACTTACAATAAATAACACCTGTGATTTGTAATAAATAACGAGTTAACAGATCTCAATTATCTAATAATGACAAGGTCAGGTCTAGGTTTTGAGACCCTTTTAATTTTTATAATATAATTATTATTATTTTATGTTGATAGTTGGAGTGTATTGGTCTCTCTCATTATTGTTAGAGTTTTGTACTCTAATGCGATTGCATGTGGTGAAGCACGTTTGATAATTGCTTAGCTAGAATTATGTACAAAAGCATTCTACCAAGTCAATTACAATTAAATCATTTTGTTTATGAAACTTATGGCTTTAGGGAGAAGCAATTTTTGTTTGTTTAATGCAAAATGTTAATACAAGTTTAAAAGATTATTAAGTTGATTGAGACTAGTAAATAGAGGGCAAACAATTTTACAACAAACACAAGCAGAGATCGAATAATTTTGATTTAAATGTTGTATATAATAATTAAAAGATAGACAATTAAAGAAAATTTTTTTAAAAAATTGTTTTCGAAAGATACTTGGTAAGAGAAATATTGGAAAGTCAAAAGAAAGTTTTCACCATACCAAACACTCCCCCAAAAAGCATGACACAAATTAAAAGGAAATTCGTTCTCGTCAAAGAATAATGAGAAGACCAAAGAGGAAATAAACTATTTAAAAATAATAATATAAGAAACCAAACGCATCAAACATTCTAACAGCACCCTCAAACATTAGTTTGCAAATTCAAGTTATTGGATAAAATTACTTGCGATGTTAAAAGGATTAGAGTGATAGCACATAACACCTTCCGTCCGATTTGAGCATCGGGTCTAAGTTATGGGATATTATATCCATTGTCAGAGCAACTACCATCAAATATACAACAATTTTAACCATTCAAACATACATTCATGCTATAAACACATTTAAATAAGATACACAGTCAATGACGAGTCTCAATCGAGCTTACAAAAGCTCTTTTGATGACCCGAGCAAAAAATAGGACTAAACTGAAAAGTTTCTAAATGTGATAGGATGGTATCACTGTAACAGCTCGAAATAGGGGCTAAACGGAAAAGTGATTTTGAAACCATGAATTCGAGGTCTAAAATATTATTCCGATTTAGTTTTGATAATTATTGGGTGTTTGAATAATTATGCGAAATTTTTGGTGTGTGAATTTTATTGGTTACATGTCCAATTTGGTATGTTGGACTAATTTGCAATAGGTGAAAAATATGGGTTTTAATCCATAAAGGCATTTGATTGAATTGGGTTTTTAAATTAGAGGTCCTTATATGGTAATTAAACCATTTTAACTTAATTTGGACAAAAATGCCCAAGGAAGGGTAAACATAGCAAAGGTTTTAATGAAGGGCATTTTGGTCATTTGGATAATTAAGAAAATAAAAAGGGAAAATGAACCAAAAACTTGTCCATCTTTCTCATATGTTGGCCGAACATAGCAAGGGACCATAGCTAGGGTTTCTTCAACTTCTAAGCTTGATTGTAAGTGATTTCTAGCCCCGTTTTTAATTTTCTTTGTATTTTTAGAATCATCGTAGCTTGCTCTAGCTATTTCTACCATTATTTCAAGCTAGGGTTGATGTTTAAAATTTTACCCATATATGACATGCAAGTATTTTGATGTCTAATGGTGGAATATGAAAGTTTAAGGTGTGGAAAACTAAGATTACTAGGTGATTTTTCATGAAAGCCCCTAATAGGGACCAAATTGTAAAGTTAATAAATTGTGTGGTAGAAGTATGAATTTATGGGAAATGTGGGCTGTTTTGGGTGCCATTGAGATTCCGCTAAGCTTGGGTAGCCAAGAAAATGGATACATTTCAATTTACGAGCCTAGGGACTTAGTTGTAAAAATTGACAAACTTAGGGCTAAAATAGTAAAAATTGTCATAGGATGATTTTGGACTAAATTGAGTAATGTGTGTATTAAACGAGTTAAATGTGTCATTATAGATCAAGAAGATTGATGAATCAACCTTGATCGGGGCAAGGGCAAAGTTTCGAATTAAATTACAAAGTATCACTTTTGTTGTCGAGGTAAGTTTATATGTAAGTAATATGTCTATTTTATTTGTACATTAATAATTTTAATGTATATTATGAGAGGTTGATGTTGAATAATTTCTAAGATGTTGAAAGTGTGGGAAATGGGAGTTCCTAGTTGAACCTTCGGAAAAACGAGAGATACAGATAAAATGTAGCTAAGTTACATATATGATAAGGTGAGCTTCACCATGTGTACACGAGAGCTACGAATCAAAGATAGTTAAGTCTTATAATGGTCTAATTACCACAATAGGACTCGTACATATTAATTCTATAGCTATTTAGTGCATTTAACTTATAGAACTCAAGTTTACATTTTACGCGATTTAGTCCTTTTTCATAAATTTAACATTTAAATGATAAAATTTCTTAACGAAATTTTCATACGACTCTACTAACATGCTATAAGCATTAAAATAATAATAAAATAAATATTTCAACCTCAGATTTGTGGTCCCAAAACTAGTATTCAGATTTCACTGAAAACGGGCTGTTACAACTCTCCACCCCATAGAAATTTTCGTCCCCGAAAATCTTACCAGAGAATAGATTAGGGTACTATTTTATCATTGTAACACCCTAAATTTTGGCCTAGAAATATTGGGCCTTGAGTTTTGGATCTTAGCTTAGTATTTTTAGGAGTTTAATTTTGGCCTTCTAGAAGGTTGGAAGTGGCATGAAGATAGACTCTAAGGAGAGTGATTAGAAGAGAAAATATAGGAAGAGATTAGGAGAGCTTATTGTGGAGAAAAATTAGGAGATGAGATGTGGATGAAGTGGAGCCAATTGGGACTTTAGGGGTTCGGATTTGGGTATTTATAGGGGGTGTCGAATTCATTCTATTGCCAACCTCTCTTCTCTCTTTTCATTCTTTTACCAAATTCCATTAAGTTTCTTTGTTTCTCAAAAAGCTGAATATCATCATTGATTTCTTGAAAGCCGAATACTCATATCTCCCTTGCAAATTTCTTTTCCTTCATCACTATTCGTCTTTGATTACCATCCTTAAGTTAGTGTTGAAAAGCTGATTGCTTAAACAGCAGATATCTAGGCCGTTAGTTTGAAGGCGAGTTTTGGTAAGTGTCTCATTCTCAATTTCGGTTTCTTAGGGGGATGGCCGAATATATGTGTAGCCTATAAGGTTGACTCGTGTGGAAGACGAGTCACCTAATGTTGATAGAATATGTGCATTGATGCAGATTTAGGAATATTCGAGAAGATTCACTAAGGAAAGGCTAGAAAAGCCGAAGTTTCACGGTAAGATTACGGTAAGGCTTCAGGATTATAAAGTTTTAGTAAGGTTTGGAGTTGATTTGGAAGTGGTTTTGATTGTAGGTCAAGATTGGGGATAGTGTAGGTACGAGTCGTCAATCAGGTGTGTACATACACTACACACACGGCAAAACGACAAAAGCCAAAAATCCCGAAATCCCAAATGGGCATGCCGAATTTGTGGGCCCAAATTGGCAAAATTGTGATATGAGATATTATGTTGATTTGACATGTATGATTGTATGATTGAATTATGAACGGGTCTAATGGGTTACATAAGTATGTTTGAACTTAATGGGCTTCATAAGCATGTTTGGGTTTTATGGGGCAGTAGAAATGCATGCTAGAATTTAATGGACTTTAGGCCTAGTTAAATGGACTCTCAAGTTTTCATAAAACTTAACTAAGTAATAAACATGTCTGTGGGCAAGTCGATAGACTAAGGTGTAGCAACCGACATATGCATGTCTAGGATTGAATCATGGAAGAGCCTGGTACTTAAGCGGTCCGAGTGACCCACCTCCTCTTCTCTTGAATCCTACCTGGTGCATAGTGTCCGTTCACTTTAGTCGCAAGGATTTGTTGATGGGCTAAAATCCATAATTAAAATCTGTATCATTAGGAAATTACGAAAATACCCTTCTAGGATAAAATTACGAAAATACCTTTCTAAGGTAGAATTACGAAAATGCCCTGTAAGGTAGAGCTACTAAAACACAATCGTAGGGTGGGAATACCGAAATACCTATGTAGGGTAGGTTTACGAAAATACCCCTGGGTAGTGAAATGACCAAAATACCCCTAAGTGCTTAATATGCAAAAATATGTGAAAATGTGTGAAAATGTGTATGTTGCATGCATGAATTGTATGTTGCACTTGGGTGGGTTTGATGATACAGAGGAAGTGTTTTGAGGATCGCATAGTCACTTGACGACCGTGGATCCATCATAGGCTATTTAAGCCACCGAGTAGCTTTGCTACATCGCACATATATAGTAGCATTGCTGCAACGTGAGTAGTGCCGCAACTGGTGCTACCTTTGGAGTGTAGAGGATGGGTGGGTTTATGTAGACATCCCCATAGGAGTGTAGGGTTGGTATGGGTGGAGTGTAGGGTTGGATTTGGGATGGGAACATTTGCATTCATGAAATTCTGATATGATATGAGGTCATTGTGGGCTAAGGCCCAGACCACCGATATTGTTAAGGCTTAGGCCCAATGTGATATGTGTATATTGAATTGATTTGATTGAAAATGGTTGTACACACTGAGTTTCGAAACTCACACCCTTATTATTAATATTTTAGGAGACACACAATAGACGGCTCCATGCAGAAGAGGACTCGGAGATAGACACACTACAAGTTACTTAGGAATTTTCAATATAGATTTATTAAGTATTTTATGGTAATTATTTTTTTCCAATGTGATGTAATAAGGCTATGTAACTCCGATTTCACTATTTACTTAGGGATTTATTTAGTTACTATTATATGTAATAAACATGGTTTTTCCTAAATATTTGTTTAATTAAATTCTTTGATTTTTAACTAAGTAAATTCTTTTCAAGCATATTTCGTTCGAACTAAGTTTTAACTAAACCGTTTTAAAAGCAACTCTTCAACGTGACATCGCCAGATTCGGGCCTAACTTCAGCCATAACGTCTGGGCCGGGTCTGGGGTGTTACAATCATAGCTTCCTCGGATTCCAACATAGCCTCTTCAATGTCATGACGTTTCCAAAGAATCTTCACTAAAGCTATGCTTTTGTTTCTTAACTCTTTAATCTCTTGGATCAAAATTCTAATCGGTTATTCGTTATACGACACATCGGGCTGAATTTCAACTTCTGCTGGAGAAATTATATGTGAAGGGTTTGATCGATACCATCGTAGCATAGATATGTGAAACACATTATGAATCTTCTCAAGTTCTGACGGTAAAGCTAGACGATACGCCACTGACCCTATTCTCTCGATAATCTCATACGGCCCAATGAATCGCAAACTCAATTTTCCTTTGCAACCCAATCGAAGAATCCTCTTCCACGAAAATACTTTCAAAAACAATCTGTTGCTGATTTGAAATTCAATATCTTTATGTTTCAAATCCACATATGATTTCTATCGATCTGAAGTGACTTTCAAACTGTCACATATCACTTTCACTTTCTCTTCAGTCTCTCGAATTAAATCAACACCGTGAATCTTTTTCTTACTAAGTTCGGTCTAGTATAATGGAGTTCTACAGTTACTACTATATAGAGCTTCATACGATACCATCTTTACGCTCGACTAATAACTATTATTATAAGTAAACTCAACCAACGGTAAATATTTTTCCTAGTTGCCTTCAAACACTAAAACACAAAAATGAAGCATATCTTCGAGAATTTGAATCACTCTCTCAGACTGACAATCTACTTAAGGATGGAATGCAATGCTTAAATGCAAGCACGTACCCAAAGCCTCTTACAATTTCTCCTAAAATTGTGATGTAAACCGTGGATCTCTATCTGAAATAATGGAAACTAGCACTCCGTGCAATCTTACAATCTCAAAAAGGTACAATTCGGCTAATCTGTCAAGTGAAAAGCTTGTACGTACATGAATAAAGTGTAACACCCCTCACCCATATCCAATATCGGGATAGGGCTTGAGGCATTACCGAACTAAAACATAAACATTCATATAAAACCAGGCTATAACATTTGCATCCGATTTTAAACTTTTCATACATACTCTCAACGTCCCCATTAAGGAACTATGAAGCCCAAAACATGCGTTGTGAGTAGTTAGGGATTACACTGGGAGTTTTCAGAACTTTTAGAACATTTAGAAAATTTTCAAGGTTTGGAGAGTGACACACCCGTGTGGGTAGGCGGTGTGGTCTCACACGCTAGTGTGGCTTAGGACACACCCGTGTCTTTAACCCGTGTAACTCTCTATTTATGATGTCATCAATAATTTAGGGTCACATAGCCAAGTCATACGCCCATGGGGTAGACCGTATTTCACACACGACCTAGACACTTGCCCGTGTGTCTACCCGTGTGGACAACAACAAGGCTATTTTCCGAGCCATGTTGTCACCCTTCACTTACACATATTCTCACCACATAACATAGCACCAATTGAAGCATATACATACTCTCAATTAAACCACAATCAACACAATAATTTGACACTCACATGTACATACACAGTCTTAAAATAAGCCAACTTGAATGGCCAAATATATATTATTAAATTAATTGAAGACACTTGGCTACTTTTATCCAACTCACTTAGGCTTCAGTAACAAAGACGCATGCACTTCATAACCAACTAGCCTATACATGCCATATACTAAAATTAACAAACTTCTTCATACCAATGCATTAACGGGATAGTGTGATGGGATCTCTGATAACTTCCAACTCGAGCAAGTCCTTGAAATCTTATAAGCATAGAAAAGATAACACGAATAAGCTATAAAGCTTAGTAAGTTCGTATGTACAAATATTTAAACAATTCATCTACATGCCTTTAGCAATCCTCATAATAAATCATCAAGATAATCCAAATCAAGGTACACAAAGTTTCACTATTCACTTATGTTCATATGAAACTGTTTGCATGAGTCATAGCTACTAAATTATTTATATCTTGTGCTACGGAGCTCTAAATTAAGATCCGCTAATTTTCCCTGAAACTATACTTACATACCTCCTTACATAAAATTTCTAGAATTTTTGATTCAGCCAATAAGTACAGTTTAGTCTTTAAAGTCTCCCTTATTCTGATGTCCAATAGTTTCGATCCTTTTCACAAAAAATTAATTATCTCTTTGTACGGGAATTGTATGATGTTCTCGTTTGTTTCTTTTGAAAATAGGCTCATTAGGGATTCTAAGCATATAAATTATACACCATAAACATTTTTATACAATTTTTTGGTGATTTTCCAAAGTTAGAACAGGGGATTCCAAAATCATTCTAACCCTGTCTAACAAAAGTTCAAATATCTCATAATATGGAACTCTTTTGCTTACATCATTTCTATTATCTGAAAATAGACTCAATAAACTTTAATTTCATATCTTATTCAACCTCTAATTCGGTTTCCACCATTTTTGGTGATTTTTCAAAGTCACACAGCTGCTGCTGTACTGTTTTATTGTTAAATTTTTACTCTTTCACATTTCTTTGTATTAACTTTCATTCACCATTTACATCTCATGTAATCACTCACTTCATATTTCCACATATTTAAATAAATGCATTATAGCATGTAGCACACTTATACACTAATCTTTCTCATTTCACACACATAATACACTATAAGCTTATCAATTCATTATCATTCTATTTCACATGGATCAGATATATGTCTGTTTTACTTAATTCGATAGCACTTACATTATCATTATGACCTTGCTCATTGAATCATTTATAATCATTAAAGATACTCAATATTTTGCACGTAAGTGCCATACTTATTTGTAACTGAACTATCACTTAACAATTGTAGCCGAAGCTACCACTTAACACTTGTCACTTAAATGCTCGTTTTCGAGCTAGTCACGGGTCTGCTCACACAAGTTGATGGTCAGGATGTAGCTACACAATGCTACTCACACAAGCTGACAGGCATTCGCAACATATCCCGGATTACCTAGTCACTGGTAGGACGTACTAGATCAGCACCCAGATCATGTAATCACTTTACACACATAGGCTCGTTCTAGAGCTATTTCGTAGGCCTACTCACACAAGTTGACGGTCAGAACGTAGTTACACAGTGCTGCTCACACAAGCTGACAAGTATTTGCAACATTTTCTGGATTACCTAGCCACTGGTAGGACATACTAGACCAACACCTGATTCACTTAATCACTTAACTCCGATGCCATAGCCCATTTATGGTCTTATACGGGAATCACTTATCACTTGATGCCATGGTCCAACCATAATCTTTTCCATCAATTCATCACTTTAGAATGCCATAGTCAAACTATCGTGTTACATCCTCACTATGCCATGGTGAAACCATGACTAATCCGTCAATTAATTTGTCTCTATAAGATCGTAATTGATCTTGCATTCTTTTCTCAATTCGAGCATTTAACTTAAATTTCACAAATCAATAAAGATACATAATCATAATACATTTGTATCACTATTCGCTAACATTATTAACATACGAACTTACCTCGACGTATAAATGACGAAAAGGACCAATCGCCTAAATACTCATTTTTCCCTTCATTTTAGTTTTGAACCTCATTTTCGTGATCTATAATATCATATTTAGCTCATTTAATTAACAAATTGTTCAATTCAGTCCAAAAATTATACTTTTGCAAAATTACATTTTTACCCTTAAATTTTGTCATAATTACACTTTTGCCCCTAGGCTCGTAAAATGAATTTCATTCAATTTCTTTGTACATTAAGCCTAGCCAAACCATTTGCATAATTATAGTAGCTCACAATTCTCATTAAAACAAGCTTTTCTACACATATTTACAACTTTTACAAATAAGTCATTTTTGACATTTTTACCGAAAATCACTTAGTAAAAGTCGTTTATCACACACCCAACATCCATTTTCTACCATTAAACATCAAAACACATGCATGTCATCCATGGGTAAGTTTTTAAACACAAACCCTAGCTCAAAATAATGGTAGAAATAGCTAAACCGAGTTACGAGGATCTCAAAAATGAAAAGAACATTAAAAATTGGGCTTTGGTGCACTTATTATTGAGCTTGAAAGCTTGGAAACCCTAGCCATGGTTTCCCCGTTCCTATATTTGGCAAAATGAAGAAGATGGACACCAATTTGGCTTGATTTTCCTTTTTTTAGTTTCTTTTGATTACTAAATGACCAAAATGCCCTTCATTAAAACCTTTAGTATTTTATCCATTCTTGTCCATTTTTGTCCAAAGCAAAATATAATGGTCTAATTTCCATTTAAGGACCTCCACTTTAGAAACCCATTTCAAATAAGTGCCTTAGCTTCTAGAACTCACATTTTTCACATATTGCAATTTAGTCCTGATTATCAAATTGGATACCCAAACAATAAAATTTCGTAAAGAAAATTTCACATAATCATTCTATCACACTACAAACTTTAAACTTAATCGTAATAATCTTTCTACTTCAAATTTTTGATTTTAGTAATAGATTATTGAAAGGTAAACTTGTTTAATCTAGCTCAAGAGCTAAGAGAGTCACACTCGGATAAAGGAAAAACAAAGGTGGTAGAGTAGCCGGTCAACAACCGTTCGAATATATCGAGGTAAGTTTTGAGTGTATCATCTTTGCATTTACATGATTACGGTGTGAAACATTTAGGTTACATGCCTTGTAATTAAATTATCTCACTTTGATAAAAATTCAATTATAAACATGATAGCATGAGTAAGGTAGCCGTGTGCATATTGAAATTGTAGGAAAGATATGACTAGTTTGTACATGTGAGATTTCATGGTAATTTCTATCAAACCGAATGGATATGAAATAGAAAATGAATAGTATTCAGCAATTTGAGTTTATGGAGAATGTTATAATGTGTATTTGTATGTGATGCTCGTGATGAAAGTAAACATGAGTTTTGACTATGGTAGGTTCTGTATAATGCATTAAAATGTGAATGAATTATTGCCCGGGGTTCGATGGTGATACTTTCAGGCCTTCGTGCCTAGCAGGCTTTGTGCTGGTGATACATTCGAGCCTTCGCGCCTAGCAGGCTTCATGCAGATGATTTTAGTATGTGTGAGACTATGAAGAATCACGATATAATTGTGGTAAATTATGAACATCGTATTAAGAATGTTAGGTATGTACTTTGTACCTATGTAATAGATTAAATTGATATGTACCCGAGTATGATATTAAATATTTAAGTTTAATGTTTTTTTTTAAATGATTAACTTTGCTTTGGTAAAGTCTGAATATGAAACATGATGGTATGCTCTACCTATATTTGCTAAGGTATACATATATTCAGCTATGAATGATGCATATATGATAATGGGACTTTGGTGATAATAGATGGTAAGGAATCAATTGCAAATAAATGTTGAATTTTCCTCATGTATGTGAATGTGCATTCGGCCAACTAGATAGGCTTTTGAAATTGAGTTTTGTTATGTGACATAGTAGATGTTATGAAGCATGAATTGTTTAGATTAGTCAAAGCTTACTAAGCTCATTGAATCTTACTCCGTTTTTATGTTTCTTTTTGTTTTATAGACCTTAATCGAAGCTTCGGTTCGAGGGATTCAAGTCGGAGTTCATCACACTATCGCCGTCAGATTTTTGGTACTTTTGAAGGTTACTTCTTTTTCGAATAATGGCATGTATAGGCTAAACCTATGTTTTGAAATCAAACTTTTATTTTGAATTGTAAATATGAATAGCCATGCGAAAATGGCTTATCAAATCACTCTATATTCGTACATAAATTATGCTCTGGTTAATGTTTCTTGCATGAAAAATTTTTGCTATGTGAATGGTATATGTTAATTAAAGTGCATTTCAAGTTAAAGTTGATATTTGGTAAGTATGCATATGTATTCGGTCTTAGAATTCTAGAAACACTATACGACTTTATTTTGGTGCTACGATGTGTTTGTTCGACAATGCCTCTTAACCCTCCGTCGACGGGTACGGGTTAGGGGTGTTACAGATTCAATACGAAGAATTTCACTATTCTTACATTTCAACTCAATAATCTTTCATCTATGGTTTACAACAGTATCAAGCAGAGTCAACTAATCCATACCCAAAATCAAATCAAATTCATCAAACAGTAAAAGTATCAAATCGGCCAGAAAATAGTAACCCCGTATCATCAAAGGATAATTCTTGCAAACTTTATCAACTAGTACATACTAACCTAAGGGGTTCGATACTTTAATAAAAAATTTAGTGGACTCAATTGGTAAACTCTTACTAGACACTAAATTCGTACAGACATATGAATGGGTCAATCCAGGATCAATTAAAGCACTTATATCAGTGTCATAATGAGAAAAATTATCGATGATAACATCTGGTGCTGATGCATCCTCATAAGCTCGAATTGCATAAGCTCTGGCTGGTACTCATGCCTTGGATCTCACAGTAGAATTCTTTGTTGCACCTTTGCTACTATTCACATTTCTAGTTTTTTGAGGTGTTCTTCTTCTAGCAGCTGTATTACTCGGCCTTGTAGTCAGAAGTTTGTCTTTCTCAGGTAACTCAGGACAATCACGAATAAAATGCTCTTGTGAGCCACAGTCTGAAATAGGCTTTATTATTCCTCTAACAATCTCCAAATGCCGTCTTCCACATTGTGGACACTCTGGTTTGTTTACCCTGACGCTGCCTACACTTGCTACTGAAGTGGCTTAAGTTTTGTACTTGCGTGTTGCTTTCCACGATCTCTATTAGAATATCCCACTGGAGTAGTCAAACGGTTATGAAAATCCTTCAATTTCTTTGACGAAGAATGATAGGATTTACCTATTGACCTTTTTCTTAAATCTCTAGCCTCAAAATCGACTTTTCTCTTTTCTTTACAAGCTCATCGGCTTTGTGTGATCTATTGACCAAAACAACAAATTCTTTCAATTTAAGTATCCCGACTAAAAGCTTGATATCTTCATTCAACCCATCTTCAAACCATTTACACATAATCTCTTCGGTTGGAATGCACTCTTGGGCATACTTGTTCAGTTTAACGAATTCTCTTTCATATTCAGATGTGGTCACACGATCCTATTTCAGTTCTAGAAATTCTTTATATTTTTTTATCAAGAAATCGTTGACTGATATGCTTCTTTCTAAATTTTGCCTGAAAGAATTCCTATGTGACCCGTCTCTCGGTACTATAGATATTAAACTGCTCCACCACTGGAATACAACATCTTTCAAAAGAGATACGATGCATTCAAAACATTCCATTGGTGTACAAGACAATTCATCAAAAACTCGAATCGTATTCTCAAGCCAAAATTTAGCTCTCTCAGATCATCATCAACTGTAGCTCTAAACTATTCAGCCCCATACTTACAAATTTTATCCACAGGTGATTTTCTTAAATGTACGAGTTCTAGAACTTGAGATGCTACGGGAACTAATTGGGGAAAAGTTGGGGGGTGGAGGTTGTTAAGTAGCTGGATTTGTTCGGACAAACTCAGAGAACCACTTATTCATCATTTGGAAGAAGGCTTCCTTGGCCTTTCCTCCACGACTATGAGGTACGAGTCTCGAACCAGACGACACTACTCCGTGAATAAAGGCTGGCACATTACTTTCAACATCATCGGAGTCTGCTCGATTGGAATCCATTACTATATGAAAACATAAATTTAAACTGTCAAGAGATATCACACTATCATAGGTTATAAATGGCATGTATAGCTAGACTCATATACACTACATTAGCCCGAGAATCGACAAAACCGTACCTCTTATACTAATAAAATGTAACACTCCTAACCTGTACCCGTCGTCGGAATACGGTTACAGAGCATTACCGGACTTATCAGTTAAACAATCATACATTTCATGTTTATTTCTCATATCCAAAAAAAAGTCATTCAAAATACAGTCATATAGTCCCTAACATGAGCCCTCGAGGCCGAACAAGCTTTAAAAACAATTCGGGACTAATTTAAGAACTCAAGGAAATTTTGGGAAAACATTGAAAATTTTTAAAGTGTAGGGGACACATGCTCGTGTGTCTAGGCAATGTGTTTTACATGGTCAAGAGACAAGCCCGTGTCTCAGGCCGTGTGGGTATTCGAAATAGGATCACATGGTCGTCTCCCAGCCCTTGTCTGACCCCGTGTAACTCATTGACTTGGGTCACACGGCCAACCACACGCCTGTGTGACTAGCTTGTGTAACTCACAGACTTGCTTTCTAATTATGTAACAGGGGACACACGGCCGTGCCACCTAGTCGTGTGTCACATACGCTGAGACACACGCCTGTGTCTCTGCCCGTGTGGACAATAATAGGCTATGTTCCAAGCCATATTTCTCACCCGAATAGGTACCAACTTAAAGTCAACAATGCACCTACAACCATGGCATAAACAAGCATTCAAAACCAACCAATATCAATATTATAACATGTAATATCTGCACATACAATATGACATCTATAAACTCATCAATTGATCACTTTAAAACATACCAAAGTACTTCCAAAGTCTATCTAAATGGTCATCCACATAAATGAGACATTATACCTAGAGTTTAGTATGCATTCCACATCTCAATTTCAACTATTTGGTGCCCATAATACCAAAGCACAACAAGGCATTCACATAGCAACCCTACACCACATATCATAGGGCCATTTATACATATATACATATCAAAATATATGACCACATTACCAATCATCTCAAATGGCCAAAACACTACAAGAAATATATGCCACGATAACCAAAACACCTATACATGCCATTTAACCAAATATACAAAGTCCAAAATACCAAAATGAGAGTTTGATAGTGTGCTGAGATCTCCGACAACTTCCAATCCGAGCGAGCTTCCGAATCACTATAAAACACAGAAACATAAATAGAGTAAGCAATTAATCTTAGTAAGTTCGTATAATAGAGTAAACAATTTAAGTAATTTAACTTAGCATAATATAACTCAATTTGGTCCATAAACTTATCATATATTCAATCACAAAGTTAAACATGAATTTACAAATCTCATAGCTTCAATTTTCACATGATTCAAGTACATACATGTACTGATACATATCGATCTCATACTTTTTCATAGCATCACTATGCTCGTTGAACCATTTGGAATAATATTGGATACTCAGGAATCTCGCACACTAAGTGCCAATACATGGTCAAAACCATCTCTATCTCATATCTTATATAAATGCTCACTCTCAAGCCATCGCTGGGTCTGCTCACACAAGCTGACGGTCAAGATGTAGCTACATAGTGCTACTCACACAAGCTGACGAGTAATTGCAACACATGCTAGAAAACTCACCCACAGGCAGAACGTATGGGACCAGAACCCATAACACGGTAACCCCTAACGACATGTCATTTGAATCCTATATATTCCTAAGGTTCAACCGGGATCCGTACGATTATCGATATCTCGTCGAGAATTTTCGTGGTATCGTATCAACACAATTATATCAATTGAGCATATAGACACATATATAATTTGAAACTTATTAATATACGAACTTACCTTGAACTCGTATGACGGATATTTATCGTTCAATCGATAACTTTGTCTCTCCCTCGATCTAATTCTGTACTTCGCTTTTCTTGATCTATATAATCAAATTTAACTCATTTAATCAATAATCTATTCAATTCAATTCAAAAATCATGTTATGAAAAAATTACTATTTTGCCACTAAACTTTTGAATTCTTAACAATTTAGTCCTAAACTCATAAAAATGTAAATTCTTGCAATTTAGTCCACACCCATTCTAGCCGAATTTCTTATAAGCTTATAGCAACCCTTACAATTCAAAAATTCACACATTTAACACAACATTTTTCACATTTCTCAATTTAACCCCTAATTTGCAATTTTATTCAAAATCACTTAACAATTGTTGTTTATCTAACAACAAAGATTCATTTTCTACCATTAAACTTCAAAACCCTAGCATTTTCATCAATGGCAAATCTCAAACAATGCAATAGTTTTGCAAATTTGTCCATGGGCTAGATTAAGCTACAACAACCTCAAAAACATAAAAATCATTAAAAACAGGATGAAATTTCACTCACATGTATGGATGAACTATGACCGAAACTTGAAGCTTTAAATATGGCTCCTTTCATGCTAATTTTGGTGGAAGAATGAATGAAAGAGATGATACATTTGTCTTTTTTTAATTTATTTAACATATTTACCAAATTACAAATTTAACCTTTTAATTAACCTTTGAATTTTCATGTTTAACGTCCATATTTGTCCACTAACTCTTATAATGGTATAATTATAACAATAGGACTCATACATATGAATTCTATAGCTATTTAGTGCATTTAACTTATAGAACTCAAGTTTGCACTTTACCCGATTTAGTCATTTTTCACAAATTGAACACTTAAATGATAAAATTTCTTAACGAAATTTTCATATGACTCTACTAACATGTTGTAAACATTAAGATAATAATAAAATAAATATTTCAACCTTGGATTTGTAGTTCCAGAACCACTGTTTCGATTTCACTAAAAATGGGTTGTTACATATTCATAGTGAGAGAAGGTAGAACACTTGTTGAATTAAAGAAGTTTATTTCAACTAGAAAAATGAAATCCTAGTTCAACTAGGATGTAAGGGGCGACAACCCTAGTTAATTGTACTAGGTTTTGTTGTCCCCCCTTGTAACACCCTTCACCCGTAACCGTCACTGGACTCGGCTACGAGGCATTACTAAACAAACACTCGCACGATCATTTACTTTTGATACATAATTTCTGTGAAGAATTTAAAAAATTTTCATTCATACTCGTAACAACCACATATGGGCCTACGATGTAACACCCATATCCCGTAACCGTCGCCAAAATAGGTAAGGGGCATTACTGACCATGTAACACAGATCAGAACAGTATATTATCAAAATAATCCAAAAACATTTTCAAACATTCACAATGAATTCATGCTTTAATAAACCATATAAAACTATATTCATAACTTAGGGATAAAATTGAAAACAAATAAAAGAATTGAGAAAACATAAGAAAATTTTCGAAATTAGGTCACACGGCTGTGTACCTAAGCCGTGCACCTCACACGACCACCAGACATGCCCATGTGTACAGGCCATGGCAAAACAGGGCATACATAATGACTTGCGCACACGGCCACAAGACACGCTCGTGTGTCTAGGCCGTGTGAAATTCATGAATCTACTGACTTGAGCCCACGGATACCAAACATGGTCATGTGTCTAGCCCGTGTGGCATCCTGACCAATTCAACTACAATACAGGGGTCACACGATTGAGTCACACGCCCATGTGCTCTAACTGTGTGGCATGAAATAGGCTTGTACAAGCCATTTTCATACCCCAAATGTTCCTATACCTACAAGAAATACATTACAACATTCAATATACCAATTGAGCAACCAATTCAACGAAAAACAAGTGCATTTATACCAACCTATAATCAATCAATGTCATGCCAATTTGCATCAACGAAATATGTACCAAATAAGCCAATTGCATACCTATTTCAACTTACCAAAACATTTCAATAAAGACACCTATGAAATATCCACATTTAAACCTCACCTATGCCATGTACCATTCATCCAAAATATCATATAAAGAGCACAACATATAATGCATTCATGAAAAACTAACCATTATCATTTCAAGCCATATCTCATAGCTTGAATAAGTGCCCCAAATCATACCACATTCATTAACATAGCTACCATACACAATAGCTTATAAACTAGCCTATACATGCCATATATACACCACATTTACAAAGATTCAAAAGTACCGAAAGCTTGAGTGGATAGTGTGATTGCAATCTCTAACTTGTTCGAAATCGAGCTAGCTTCTGAATCTATAAAACACGGGAAAGAAATAACAGAGTAAGCTTTTAAAGCTTAGAAAGCTTGTATAATATAGAAATTTAACTTACTGAATCAACATATAAAAGTGCAAATAACATTATCAAACCCAAATCATATGTCCTTAGTGCCTATTCAACCATCACAACCATGCTAGTCATATAACTACCATGTATTCATCCAATTCAAAAATGAAACAAACATGTAACATCTATGTGAACATATTTCATGTTACAATTCATTCATTTATCTTATACTTATATAGCATATACTCATATAACCATGTAACCATTTATCTTTATATATCAATGTCCCATATAACACATAAATCATGTAACATATAACTTGGGAAAATATATTTGTAACATGTAATCCATGTAGTTCATGTATTAACATCTCATGTGCATATTGCATCTCATGTAACATGTATCATATAACTTATACTTGTAGCATATAGTCCATGTAACCTGTATTTCATTTAACATATAACCTCATATAGAACATGTACTTCTTGTATCACTTATAACATGTAATTTATATATTACTTCCGGTAATTTGCCCGTTGAACCTTTGAGAACATTGAGGGATACTCGGGTGGTACACACACAGTGTATATATTTAACCTGTAAAATCCGTTAATTCATCATATATGCTCATTCGAGCCATGTAAGGTATGCTCTTCCTGAGCCGGTAATGGTAAGCTCGAAGGCTGAACATGTAATCCTGAAAGATGAACGGTAAGTCAGAAGACTAAACATGTAATCTCAAAGGATGAATGGTAAGTCTGAAGACTAAACATGTAATCCCAAAGGATGAATAGTAAGTCTGAAAACCAAACATGTAGCTCATGAGCTGTGTTGAGTTCGCAACAAATATAGGAACTCAACCACCCTGTAGCCCTAGTGACATGACACTTGTATCCTACGACTTTCTATGGCTCAAACGGGACTCGATAATCACTTATACATATAACCAATAAACATTTCCATCTTTAATTTAATATATACACATTTATACCATAAGAAACTCAACATGTATTCAATAGGCAATTTGATTTTTCTATAGTTCATTATATAATCAATAACATTAATATTAACAATTATGAATATAATACAAATTCAATTCTAATTATACAAACTTACCTCGATTTAGCTCGTATATCTAATATCTACTCATCTACCTTTCGTTTCCCCCGATTAAGTTTTGGGATTTGTTTGTCTTGATCTTTAATTGATATTTAAGCTTGCCGAATGTAAATGCTCTTATTTGGCTTTCTAAGCTTCAAAAATCGGTGAAGATGGTGGAAAATGAAGCTATTTTAAGATTTGTTTTAATTAATAATAACTTATTATGCATTTACCAAATTAACCTTATTAAAACAATATAAAAATCATATGCATTATGGACATAAATGTCCACTAACCTTAACAAAGGTATATTAACCTCATAAGGACTTCCATTTATAAAGCCATGGTCAATTGAGTTCTTTTACTAAAAGAATTCATATTTTACACGTTATGCAATTTAGTCCTTTTTATCCAATTAGCTAACCATACGGTAAAATTTCTTTATGAAACTTTCACATAGTAAATCTATCATGCTGTAAGACATAATAAAATAATAAAATATATATTTTAACTCGGTTAAGTGGTCCCAAAACCACTCATTTCGATTAGGGTCTAAATCGGGCTGTTACATACGAGGCCCAAACAATACATTTGGTATGAACCGGGACTAAACTTGAACTATTTAAATATTTGTGAAAATTTGACTCAAAATAAGGCACACGCCGTATGGGTCAGGGACAAGCCCGTGTAGGCAGGCCGTATGGTCTCACACACTTATGTCCCATGCCCGTGCGGAATTAATTTTCATTTCGAACCTACAGGGGTTTTCACACGGCTGAGCACACGCCTGTGTCTCTAGCCGGTGTTCTTCACACGGCCTCAACACGCCCGTGTTCTCTCCCCGTGTGAAAAACTGGGACATTCTGTTCATGACGTCATCGCAAAACTTTGTCATATGGCCAAGCCACACGCCCATGGGCTAGGCCGTGTGGACACACGGATGTGCCCTTAACTTGTGTGTTTACTACGGAATATTAAATTTTCATAATTTTAGGTGCAGTGTGTCTACCTGTGTGGACAATTATAGGTTATTTTCCAAGCCATTTATGACCTTGGAACACAAACCAAATCCAACCAACTTTGCCGTTTCTCAACATGGCACATTAACACATCCAAACATTAATAGGGCCATCTTTCAACCATTTCTACATACCACAAGCATGCATTTTATTCCATGCCACATTTCACATATACTTAGCAAAGTTTCACTAATACATTACAATATTTTAACAAAATATGACATAACAAATTTTGGCTCATTTGAAATGGCCAATTGCCCAAAACATTTCTAACAATATTTTACCTCTAAGTCCATGACATAAGACTCAACCACTAAACTATCTATACATGCCATAACTATTTAAGGTCATAATTAAAATACCAAAACAGAGCTTGTTGATAGTGTTGATGGAATCCCGTTGATCACCGAACCTCGAATAAGCTTGACGAACCTATAAGGGGAAGGAAAAGAGAAGGGGTAAGCTCTTAAGCTTAGTAAACCTATATGTAAAGGTAATGAGTATTTAAGCAATAATTCTTATAGTAGGGTGGGCATTATAATGGTCACCTTAGGTTTGATTTTCACTTACTTATTAGCCTTACCACATAAAATAATGCATATAATAGACATTTAGCACATACAATACTTTTCATATAACCTGCACATACGTAATCTTAAACACACGATCAAATTACTTTTCATACAATCGTACAATGTCACATCGATGCAATTAACCCGTTGAACCACGTGGAATACTAAAGGATACTCGTAGTAAGGCACGAGTGCCACACATATAATGTAGCTGAAGCTACTAATGGATTGTAGCCAAAGCTACCACAAAACACATATCACATGAAAGCTCAATAATGAGCTATTCCAGGGTCTGCTCACACAAGCTGACGGTGTAGTTGATACTACCTAGTGCTATTCACACAAGCTGACAGGGACAGGTATCTGCAACAAATGCAAGATTACCTAGCCACTGGTAGTTAGACTAAACCAGCACCCAGAATTACACATATAAACAATCGATCACTGACAATAGAATCCTAGTTACATGTCACTTGTATCCTAACGATTCCTAAGGTTCAACTGGGACTTTTCATCGCTTAACAAATTTTGTCACGTTTCACATTCAATATTTCAATATAGATTTCAAAAGCTCAAGATATTTAAAAATAATTAAAAATAATTAAACATAATAATCACATTAACTCATTTTTTGCATATATGACATACCTCGGGCCAAAATGAAATTCTTTTCGATTTAGTCCGATACCTTGCCCTTTCCACAGTCAAGGTCAATTTCACATCGTTCTCGATCTATAACATCAAATTTAGCTCATTCAATATCCACATTACTCATTTGGACACAAAATCATCCTATGGAAATTTTTTACCATTTACCCCTAACTTTGACAATTTTTACAACTTAGTCCCTAGGCTCGTAAAATGGAATGTATTAACTTATTTACACTCCTAAGCCTAGCCAAACATATTTCCCCCTTATGTCAGCCCAAAACTCTCAACATTTCATAAGTTATGGACATATATTACAACTTTTTCATCTTAGTTCTTATAGGCATTTTTATACATAATCACTTAGAAATTATTATTTACTACACATCAACCTTTCATTTTCTACCATTAAACATAAAATGGTTTCATGTCACATATGGGTAAATTTTTAAACATGAATCCTAATGTCAAATAATGGTAGAAATAGGTAGCCTAAGCTTCAAGAATTTCAAAAATGTACAGAAAATTAAAAACGGGACTAAATTGAACTTACTTGGAGCTTGAAAAAGTTGAAAACCCTAGCTATGGTGTTGTTGAGAAATTCGACCAAGAGTAGGGGAAGATGGACACATTTTTGGCTTATTTTTCCCTTTTTATTTCATTTAATATCTAAATGACCAAAATGCCCTTAATGGCCTTCTTTGTAAATTTTTCCTTTTATGGGCATTTTTGTCCATCATGCCATAAAATGGTCTAATTGCTAAATAAGGACTCCTAATTTATGAATCCAATTCAATTGCACACTAAATACTTCTAGAACACATATTTTGAAATTTTTGCAATTTAGTCCTATCACTCAATTGGGCACTTTATCGATAAAATTTATTTACTAAATTTTCACTCATGCAATCAATCACATACTAAATCTTAAAACTTTATCGGAATAAACTTTTCTATGACAGATTCGTGGTCCCAAAACCACCATTTCGTTTAGGCCCTAATTCGGGCTGTTACACCCCTTATTACATAAGGTGCTTTTGGGCTTCTTTGATATCGGGTCCAAATACAAGTACTTCCTAACTTTTAACCTAATACTTTATAATTTGATCCAACCCATTATTTTTTCTATTTCCCAAAAATAAACTTTAATATATTTCCAATTACTTAATTTTCTCAACCAAATTCTAATTCTGTTACAATCATGACGACTTTACGATAAAGAATCTATGAGAAAATTTTAATATTTTTGGATTCAACGATTCACTATGATCAAAAGATTTATTTCCATTTTCAAACTTAATTTATTCGAAATACATAAATTTATTCTTCAAGTTGTTTTCATTTTTCTTTTCATTTTGAAGAAAACCATAATCATTTTCAAATGTTTCTTATTTCTCCATTTCACCATTTCTATTCATTTTTGTTCATTTTATTCAACAAGCAATTTGTTTCTAATTTCAACGAACTAGTGGAAGGACTAATTGGATATATTCAATTGAGGCTCAAATGATTTATAATTAAGTGTTAGCTTTTTGCTTATTAATTATAAACTCATTTAGTCACAAAGTCATTTCACTATAGTATCATGACTGAGCTCTCCCCAATGACATACCATTACGAAAGCAACTCGATTAGTTCTCATCCAATGACCTTGTCATAAGTGTGTTACCCTCATAGGATATCTTTAATCTCTTTGGAATAATATTTGTTCTCCCAATATGATCTTATTTCATCTCATGATAACCGTTACATTTCACGAATATTCAATCACTATCAAATAGAGACCAAGTTACTCATCAACCATGTAATGCCAATGAGAAGACATCATTTACCCATGACTTGGGCTATGAATTTCACTGTTTCAAATGATGCTACATATTGCAGAATCCATACACCCAATGCACCAGCTTTTGTTTCTTTATCTATTCGAACTCAGGTTTTTACTTATATCAAAGTGTATGAGTCACGCATACATAGTCCATCATCCACTTAGGATTTAGGTATGCCACACTGTGAACATCACAAGTGAATAAATCCATAAATAGATTTAGGATATATTCTTTTTAGGTCCAGTCTGATGTTCTGTGAATCCAGTCAGTCACATCTATGTCTCTATCCTCTAAGAGTCATCCGCTCCAATGCCTAAGACAAAGCATCTCCCTTATTGGACTTGATAGATGACATATTAGTCTTTCAATTGGTTTGCTCATTTCTGATTAGACTAAGGACATGTTTTGGTTCATCTACATAAGTTGTCTTTCTGTATTATGATTTGACCGCGTAATACAACTTAGTATTAGTTTAAACATTAGACAACCAATTAGCAACATTTGCTTCTATTTTTCTTTGTGTGCAAAAACCATATTAGGACAATCATACAAAGTATCAATGTAATTAATGAATTTTTTTTATTAGCCAACCTATTAAAATACAAGTTTACAAATGAATATAGTACACTAAGAACACCAGATCCAACAATTGTCTTATTCATATTCAGCAATGATAGAGTCTTATCTCTAAGATCTTTTGTCTCCTTAAACCCCTATAAAGAACCACATATGTGATTAGTGGCTCCCAAATCAATGATCAAATGGTCTATTGAATCTTCCACTAAACAAGCTTCTATCATAAAGAGTTTCATACCATTGCCTTTGGTGGCCAGATATTCCTTCCACTCTTTACAGTTTTCCTTGAAGTGCCCTTTCTTATTGTAAAAGAAGTATTTAGACTTAGATAACTCTTTAAGCTTTCTAGTTCTCTTCCTTTCCACTTATGGTGGCCTAGAGACCATAGTTTTATTTTTTTAATATGTTTTCTCTTCTCTTTTGTGGAAGAAGTGATAGTTATATTCACTTATGCTCTTTGAACCAGTTGACTGCCATTCAACATCAACTCATAGGATTGTAACTCCTACATGAGTTGTGTAAGAGCTAGGGTCTTGTTCACAAGGTTCTATGTAGCCCAGAATCCTACAAAATCCTTAGGCAATTTGTTCACTATCATCTTAATCTGAGTGGTCTGGTCTAAATTTGTAACGTCCCTAACCTGAATTCGTTACCGAAATAGGGTTATGAGACATTACCAAAAATTTTAGGATAAATACAGATAATTCATTTTAAAAAAATTTCACAACTTAAAACTTACCACTTTTCTACGAGTACAAATATATTTTTATTTGAGCACTTACCCTTTCAACGCATCATATTATAAACATTTTACCATTGAACCAGTAATTTGGCACTTGTCTAAGCGTCAACAACGACAACAACACCTGTTAACATAGTTGAACATATTTCATATAAATTTAATATTGGTAAACTTATTTTATCAACATATCACACTTGAGTTTATTACTCATCACAACTTGCATAATTTTCATATAGCACGTTTTAGAGATAGTCACATATTTACATATCATGGTGTATATCATTCTCCTAATGTTTTTTCATAAACATAAATCATTCAATTCATTGTACCGATATTTCATGTACTATCATTTTCATGAATTTCGCATAACAATTTATAATCCTGAATATGCATAATTATCTGGTAAGTTTCACATACATGTATTTTCCATGTCATATTTCAAAGCTATGGTTTAGTCGATTCTAGGACTAACCTAGCATGTGTAGGAGCCTAGCTATACATGCCATAAACTATAACATGATAGTGTGACGACTCCTGACGATTGCAAATTGTACTTTTCGTATAGTAATGGATCTTAAAGGAGCTCTAGCGGATGATGTGGAGAGTAACGCACTGGCTCCCACTGAAGGGATCGTGCCAATTGAAATCGGGCTTGTAATGATGAGTCAGGGCAGAGGGGCTAGAGAAGCCTACCTCCAAATGATGAATGCTTGGTATACGGAGTACGTTTGTGCGAACCCGAACACTCCACCTCCCCCACCTCCTTTGATTTATCTACATGCCTTAGTAACTCCTTTAGGAGTAGAACTAGGTAGGAAAGAGAAACCCCCAGTTGACCGAATTACAAAATGTGGGGTTGAGGAATTCCGGATGAATAAAGACGATGACCTAGAGAGAGCTGAGTTCTGGATGAGAATACCATCCGAGTATTTGATGAGCTGTCATGCACACTGGAGGACTGTATAAAGTGTGTAGTGTCCCTCCTACGGGACTCAGCCTACCAGTGGTGGAACACTATTGTGTCAGTGGTACCATGAGAAAGAGTAACTTGGGAGTTCTTTCAAGAAGAGTTTCAAAAAAAGTATATTAGTCAAAGGTTCATTGACTAGAGGAGGAAAGGATTCCTTGAATTAAAGTAAGGTCAAGTGACAGTTACCGAGAGAAAGAGTTGACTAAGGAGAAGAGAAAGGCTGATATGGAGTCCTGTGACTCAAAGAAAAAGCAAATGGGGAAATCGCACCAATCCTCATCCAAGAGATTGAGAGTGTTTGCTACCCGATCCAATACTTCAGTGGGATTCTTAGGTAAGAACAAGAGTAAGCAACATGTGACGTCCAAAGCCCAAACTACCTCTGTTGTGAGCGTTGGTAGTGCTCGACCTGATAGACCTAAGTGCTTACAGTGTGGTAGACAACACTTTGGCGAGTGTTGAGGAAATGAAAGAGGTTGTTTTCGGTGTGGCTCACTTGATCATTTCATCTGAGACTGTCCTGAGATGGGTGAGGGTAATAAAAGGGAAGAGGTGAGAGCGAATAGTGCTCCTTCGAGAGGTAGACCGCAGAAGAACTCGGGTAGTAGAGCTAGTAGCCGAGGTGCCCCTACAGATGCTACTGTGACCGAGGGCAGAGCACCTACGAGGACCTATATTATCCGTGCCCGTTAAAAGGCTTTATCCCCTGACGTAATTACGGGTACCTTTTCTATCCATGGCATTTCTCTTATAGCATTGATTGATCCGGGTTCTACTCATTCCTATATTTGCATGAATTGGTGTCTAGAATAAGAATGTTAATTGAGTCAACCGTGTTTGTAACACCCCGAACCCGGCCCAGACGTTATGGCCATGTCCGGTGTGCTACATCACCTAAACTATCCTACGCCTCCCTATTTACTAAGTCCGATGGTGAGTTTTGAAAAGCAATGCTTTACTTTTTTAGAAATTCTCGTTTTAATAACTATTCAACTTAATCTCTAATTCATTTGTTAAGCGATTCACTTTAACCTTATTATCTTACTTCGTCTCTTGTAATAACAGGTTGGTTAAGAAAACATTTGTTTAATTTTCGAAAACAATGTATAATTGTGGATGAAATAAAATAGTTGAAAGTCCCAAATAAAAACAGATATAGTGGCCTTATTACAACCCATAACAAAATAAAACCAATAGTAAAAGTAATTAAGTTAATAAACCAATTAAAATATGAGTTCAGTCTTCGTGGCCACTCTGAATCCCTCCCAGCAACCAAGTCACGATCTAGGGCTCACCTGTAAGGATGGAAAGAGAAGGGTGAGTTTGGGAAAACTCAGTGTGTGCAGAACCCATCCAAAGCCTACATCGGCTCGAGCCCACTGGGCCTGAGCCTTAACCAGTCTCAGTTAGATACTGGGCTGAAACCCTATTCAGATTATAGATACTGGGCCAAAGCCCTATAACAGATACTGGGCCGAAGCCCTATTCAGATAACAGTTTGGCCCATAGGCCCATAACAGTACAGTACAGTATAACAGTATGAATGCAACCTAATTGGGGAGACTACTCAACCCACCAACCGCTACACACCACCCGTACCAGCCAACACACCATGTGGGGAATAACTCGACCCACCCAGCCCACACACCATAGTCGCAGCATGGCTGCTCAGATAAACAGTGTACGAGGCAAAGCCCTTTTCAGTAACAGTACGAGGCATAGCCCCTTTTAGTAACGTGGCAGTGCCACTCACACTTCCTCCATTATAAAACCCAACCCATGCAACAGATACATATCATGGTATGCAGTAACAGTAACAGTCATATCAAGCAGTACAGTCGATTTTAGCCCTAGGGGTATAATGGTAATTTTATACTTAGGGGTAAATCGGTAATTTCTTACCCTAAGGGTATTTCAGTAATTTTGTTCTCTTATTACAGTTTTTATTATTATTACAGCCTCTACTATTACAGTGGTTATTATAGAAACTCATTTAATTCAGTTTATCAGTTTTAGCACTTAGGCCCTAAAACCCCTAATGGGCTCTACCATGCCATTTTAGCCCATTAGGCCCATTTAAGCCTTAATTTCCAATCCATTATCTTGTTTTAACAGTTTTTATGCCTGTAATCCATATTATTGCCTTTAGACCTATTTTTACCTAACTGGGCCCAAATTGCCAATTGGGCCCATATTCGGCCCACCGAGGCCCAACTTACCGTAGCACCCAAAATTCCGTGGTCAGCCCGCCTGATAGTGCCGATTCCAAAACCATCCTTCTCCTACCAACTTGAGAGCGTTCGCACGCTCACAAGCTCTCGAAATGCCAGAATTTCAGCTTTTCGGCTTTTGCCGATTTGAGCATTGAAGGGTGTTCGAAACACACACCTGTTTTGCAGTTCCACTGACGAGATCTCCTATGCGACAGTTCCTACAACCTAATATCTACTCGATTAATCAATAGATCTACGAAAAAACCAAAACCACAATCCCTTACCACATTCGGTCACACCCTTAATGGCCATGAAAACTTACCTCTGACGATTTAGGTGCATTAGATCTATATCTGGTGATACTGATGCCTTCAACTCCTTGCTTGATCACCTTCCTCACTAACTATCACTCAAAAAGAATAAAATACCACTTTGAATTACTAAAAGTCCAAATCGACAATCTCCCTAACTTTAGGGACTTTCGGCTTTTCCAAAACATGAAATAATGTACAGATCTGAGGTACTAAGCACTTACCAATGATTTCTCTTTGATTCCTATGCAGATCTGATGTAAATCTAACCCTTAAACATTAGTAGAACCCTTATCTCTGAGATCTGCAAATTCGGCTATCTCCCTAAAACTATGGTGATTTCGGCTTTTCAACTAGAGAAGAAGATGGCGATTTGGGCTATGAGTTTGAGTGATGGTGTCGACAATGATATGGCTCAAGGAGATGTAGTAATCGGCCACAACATGTGAAAGGAACAGGGGTAATTTGGCTTAGAAAGATTCGGCAAAAGAAAGCAGTTTTTGGGATTTCTGGCACTTTGAGCAATCGGCTATGGTTGATTTTGAGAGGGATGAAAGAAAAAGAAGGAGTGGATCTGAGTAGGGAGGGTATTCGGCTAGGGAAGAGATCAAAGAGGAAAAAGAAAAGTGAAAAAAAATAATGGTAGAGGTGAAGAAGAAGAAATCGGCTAGAAGCTTTCTAAGGAGGCAAGTTTCGGCTTTTCTGACAGTAAAAGAGAAGATTAATTCCTAAGGTGGCTAACCCTAATTCTTATGATAGAAATTAGAAAAACATATAACCCTAATATCACACTTGAGTAATCGGCCCACGTCCCTAAAAGCCCTTGCTGAAATTCACTTAAGTTAGGCACATGCCCGGCACATGCTTAAAAATTAAAAAGAACACTACGCTTACCCTGTAACTCGAACCCTTGTCCTTGAATACCCATTTAGGCGCCACTTTTTTAGGAGCTTAGTGGTGCCACCTTGCCACTCTACCAAGGCTCCCTTTGTGACATATTTTACACGGTTTTTCTTAAAGGCCCACTTAACCAAGTCCCCTTTCACTTGAAAATCCAACTTAATATTTTACTGGGTTTTAACTTAAGCTTGGGCCTTCTAAAGGCCCACTAACACATGTACATACATTTTCAACCTTCAGAACACCAAAATTTTTAAAACTTCACTAAAAATCACTAAACCCGAAAAATCCCGAAAATCAAGGCGTTACAGTGTTTGTAGTGAAGGTGTCAAACCTACTAGGCAAGCATGTGTTAGTTGACAAGTGTGTCGGGATTGTCCTTTGACAATTAGAGGTCATTACTTCCCGGCTAACTTAATGTTATTGTCGTTAGATGAATTTGATGTAATCTTGGGTATAGACTGGTTGACTGCCCATGATGTAGTAGTAAATTATGGAAAGAAATTTATTGAGCTAAAATGTGAAAACGGGGATGTTCTTCGGGTTGAATCAAGTGAATTGGATGGTCTACCTATAGTGATGTCTTCTGTGATGGCTCAAAGGTACTTGAGAAAATGGGTATGAGTCGTATCTCACTTTTGTGCTGAATACTCAAGTGTCAAACGTGAAAATTGATTCAGTGCCGGTGGTGTACAAGTACCCAGACGTGTTTCTGGAAGAGCTGCCCGGATTACCTTCAGAGAGGGAAGTAGAGTTTGGTATTGAGTTGGTCCCTGGTACGGCACCTATCTAGATCTCTCCTTATAAGATGGCTTCAATAAAACTTAATGAATTAAAGACTTAGTTGCAAGAGTTGACGGATAAGGGTTTTGTGAGACCGAGTCATTCTCCATGTGGAGTGCCGATTTTATTTGTTAAGAAAAAGGATGGTTTGATGAGATTGTGCATAGATTACCGTCAGCTCAATAAGGTTACAGTGAAGAATAGGTATCCTTTGTTGAGGATCGATGACTTCTTCGAGAGGAGTAACCGTGTTTTTTAAGATAGACCTGAGGTCGGGTGTAACAGCCTGAATAAGGACCTAAACGGAATAGTGGTTTTGAAAACCACAAATCCAAAGTAGAAAAATTTAGCGATTAAGTTTTAAAGTTTTTAGAGTGATAGAATAATTGTGTGAAATTTTCATTAAGAAATTTTATCGATTAGGTGCCTAATTTAGTGTTTAGGAGTAAATTCTAAAAGGTGAGAAATGTGTGTTCTAATTCATAAAGGTACTTGATTGGAATGGGTTTTTAAAGTGGAGGTCCTTAAATGGCAACTGGACCATTATATTTTGTTCGGATAAAACTGGGCATGAATATGACAAATTTGAAAGAAAAGCCTTTAAGGGCATTTTGGTCATTTAGTAAATAAAAGAATTAAAAAGGGAAAAATCAAGAAAAATTGGTGTCCATCTTCTTCAGTTGGCCGAATATAGCAAGAAAGACACCATGGTTAGGGTTTTCAAGCTTCCAAGCTCAATAGTAAGTGCACCCATGCCCCGTTTTTAATGTTCTTTGCATTTTTGAAATCCCGGTAACTCTGTTTAGCTATTTCCACCCTTATTTTGAGCTAGGGTTTGATTTCAAAAATTTACCCATGTTGAATAATTGTGTATTTTGATGATTAATGGTGGATTATGCCTATTTATGATGAGAGGAACGGGTTTTACTAGGTGATTTTTTATGAAACTGAAAAAAAGGGGCTAAATTGTAAAAGTTGTAAATTGGTCATAAGTATGTGATTTAGTGAAAATTATGGATTGCTATAGTCATGAAATGATTTTGCTAAGTCCAAAATACAAGGAAATTGAATAAACATCATTTTACGAGCCTTGGGGCAAAAGTGTAAATATGTGAAGGTTTAGGGGAAAAATGTAAATTTGCCATAATATGATTTTTGGATCACATTGAGTAATGTGACTAATAAATGAGCTAATTGTCACATTATAGATCATGGAAAACGAAATCTGGGCTTAGATCGGGAAGGATGGAAGTTATGGACCAAATTGGAAAATCAATCTTTTTCATGTTCAAGGTAAGTTTATATGTAAGTAATATGTCCATTTTATTTGTAAATTAATAAATTTAATGTATATTATGAAAGGTTGATATTGAATAATTTTCTATGACATTGAAAGCGTTAGAAATGAGAGTTCCTGGTTGAACCTTCGGAAAAACAGGAGATATGGATAAAATGTAGTTAGGTCACATGTGTGATAAAGTGAGCTTCGACATGTAGATTCGAGAGCTACGGAACTTAATGGCTATGTCACATGGGTGATAAAGTGAACTTCACCATGTTTACATGATAGTTACAGGATTAAATGGTTATGTCACATGGGTGATAAAGTGAACTTCACCATGTGTACACAATAGTTATGGGATTAAATGGCTATGTCACATGGGTGATAAAGTGAACTTCACCATGTGTACACAAGAACTATATTATATGTAGCTGGGTCACATGTGTGATAAAGTGAGCTTCACCATGTAGACCCAAGAGCTACAGAACTTAATGGCTATGTCAAATGGGCGATAAAGTGAACTTCACCACGTATAACGATAGTTACGAGACATAATAGCTAGGTCACATGGGTGATAAGGTGAACTTCACCATGTGTATATGAGAGCCGAGTTATGTGTTGGTGGAGCTATGAGCTGAAAACCTCCGAGCATTGGCCTCCAGTACGGAGTGTTCATTGTAAAACCATGCTAAGAGATGCTAAGGGTGATTGTGTATTGTATAAGTACAAGCGTGTGAGCATGTATATGTGTGAGAAATGTGCATGATGTGCATGATGTGCATGATGTGCATGAGGATATTGGTAAGGTGTAAATGTGATGCATTGATGCATGTAAATTTGGGTATATGTAAATAATGTACTTGGTATGTAATTGAACTTGTGGTAAGGTTGATATGGTGTGAATGCTATTATAGATAGTTGTAAATATACATATATATTGATAATTATTTTCCCTTGGAATGGCTAATATTGAATATGTTGGTGATATGTGAATATATTGGAAGTTATACAAGGAAAACATGGAAGAATAAATTGTCAATACAAGGAAAACATGGAAGAATAAATTGTCAATAAAATAGTTGAAACAATAGCAGTTACGTGATTTTGAAAAATCACCAAAAATGATAGAAAATTAATTAGATGCTGAATGAGATATGAAATTAAATCTCAATGAGTCTATTTTTACATAAAAGAAACGGTGTGAGTAAATGAATTGTATATTATGAGATATTTAAATTATAGTGAGATAGGGTCAAAATGGTGTCAGAAATCCCCTGTTCCAAGTTTAGAAAATCATGAAAAATTTTACAAAACAAATTATGGTTTATAGTTTATGTTCTCTTATTCTTGAATGAGTCTAGTTTCAAAAGAAACAAATGAGAACTTTATTTGAGTTCTGTACGATGAGATAATAAATTTTTAGTGAAGAGTGGTTGTAACTATCAGATGGCAAAACAAGGGAGACTTTAATGACTAAACTGTATCGATTAGCTAAACCAAAAATTCTAGAAATTTTATGGTAAAGCGATATTTGAGTCTAGTTTCAGGGAAAATTAGCAGATCTAAATTTGGAGTTCTATAGCTCCGGATAAAAATGATTTAGTGACTGTGACTCAGGTAAACTGCTTGAAATGAACAAAGGTGAATAATGAAAATTGTATGGAAATGATTATATCATTTTAAATCATGCCATGAGGTTTGTAAGAGCAATTTAATAACTTGCTAAATATTATTATTGTTATTTACATATGAACTTACTAAGCTTAATACTTACTTCATTATCTTTGGTGCTTGTATGGTATTCAGGTTAGCTCGGGTTGGAAGCCGCTGGAGAATCTATTACACTATCGATCGTGCACTTTAGGTATCAATGATTTTCTAATATTTAAGAGTATGGCGTGTATAGGAAATTAATTCATGGGTACATATGGTCATGAGTTAGTCTATAATATTGACCTATGATAGTTGGAGTTACTGTTGTATAATGCCATTATATACGGCTAATAAATTCATTATGTTATAAATTGCAAAAAGTTCAATTCATGGTTGAATAAATGGTATACTATGACTTGTTAAGTAGAGGATGTATGCTTTAGATAGCCTTGTTATGTCATGGAAAGTGACATTAAAGTTATAATCAAGTACAGACGTGTTAGGGTGGAAAATAGCTTGGAAAATAGCCTAAGGGTTGGCAACACGGGCAAAGACACGACCGTGTGTCTCAGCCGTGTGGTGGACACGACCTAGTACACGGGCGTGTGACTTGGCCGTGTGCCCTTAAGGGTATGCTGACGTCATAAATAGAATCCTCGGTGTTTTTAACATAGGTTAGGACACGGGCATGTGTGACCACATTGCCTGCCCACACGGGCGTGTCCCAAGTCACACGGGCTTGTGACACTATTTTGAAGAAAGAATTTATAGGTGTTCCAAAGATCTCAGTTAAGTCTCGAATCATTCCTAAAGTATGTTTTGGGTCTCGTAGGCCCATATAAGGGACTTTAAAGTAGGAGTTGAAAAGTTTTAAACCAGAGTGAAGTTTATAGCTTGATAATGTACGGTTGGTTGTATTGTCGTCCAGTAATGCCTTGTACCCTATCCCGGCATCGGATACGGGTAAGGGGTGTTACATTTAGTGGTATCAGATCTATGGTTTAGTCGGTTCTTAGACTACCCTAGCATGTGTGAGAGAGTCTAGCTATACATGCCATATGTGAGCCGTGATAATATGATATCTCACGGCTCTGACGAAATTATTTTGTGGAGACAACGGTGCTTCCCAACTGAGCTATATTAAAAATGATGTAAATGACATTGCGATAATTGAAAAATGTGTTTACGATAAGTTGAAATTGTAGTTAGGTACGAATAAGAGTTCATGATATGCATACTATGGCGTATGAAACAAAATGACACTAACTTGAGAATTTTGGGTACAATATCATTGTCCTAGTTGAATGTTGTGTTTTAATGAATTATGGTGATTTTATACAATGGATAAAATGTTATAAATGTTGTAAATTCATGAAAAAGGAATTGAATGTGCAAACTAAGTAGAATGTTGGAAACAGGTACATTTGTTTAGAGACATGTGATGAATTGATGGTAAATACCATAGGCTGACTATGGCGATATGTAATGAATGCGACTGTAGGATTTTTCGTATAAGACCATAGCTGGGCTATGGCTTCGATGTATCATGTGTAAGGGTGAAAGGTCATAATTGAACTATGACATTGTGCGAAACAAAGTACCCAATTTCGTAAGACGTCCTTAAAATTTGATTAAACGTGGTAAGTGAAAGTGAGTGAGAATTTAAAAGATAAATTGTAGTGAGCATGAATTGAACTTGAATGAATATCTTATTCAAGGAATATTATGCATGAGATGATGTGATAGTAAATTACATAATTGTGAATTAATACTAAAAGTTCAATAATTGATGTATGAAATTAACATGGAAAGGTGAAACGAAATGCAAGTTTATGTTATGATGAACACATATGTTTGCTTGGCATTTATATGATGTTATGTGCGTAATCTGCGTGATTGAATACATGAATGTGGATTGATCGTATGAGGCACTGAGTGCGTGAAGGATGGAAATAACTATGGCTATTGAATTATGGGCACTAAGTGTGCGATATTTTATATTTTCAGCTAGTTTGTTGACATTAAGTGTGTGATGAAACTATGTATGAGATAGGTGAATCTATATGGTTGATGACAATATGTACGACATAGATGCAAAATTATGAGATTAAATGATCATGGTTAAATGAGTTAGAATGAGTAGAAATAATATCCTTGAATAAGAACTAAAGGGAATAATATGGAAATGAGTAATGGTTATGGATGAGTGACGTTTTCTTCCGAAATTGTCCTGAAACATCATTGAGGCATTCATTTTTTTTTTGGAGTGGTGTTCTTAAAATCTTAATACAATTTTATACAGTGGAAATGTTGATTTCACCTTGGCATATTTGATATTAAAAATATCAGATGTTCATGGCTTCATCATAGTTCGACATTTTGATAATTGATGGGTTGAGTTGTGTGAGCCTATGCTACTTGGTATTTCACTTTGTGTAAGGCTATCCGATGTGGTTAATATTAACCATGATATAAATGGGTGATGAGGTCTTATATGGGTGAATTGTGAATGAATGTATGCATTTTGGTTGTGGTAGTAGTATGAAGAAAATAGTGTTTTGATATGTTACCATTCGATGGTAGAAATTGTAACAGCCCATTTTTGAGTCTGATTAGAACGAGTGGTTTTGGGACCACTTAAACAAGTCAAAATATTTATTTTATTATTTTATTATGTCTTATAGCATGATAGATTTACTGTGTGAAATTTTCGTTTAGAAATTTTATCGTTTAAATAGCTAATTCGGTAAAAAGGATTAAATCGCGTAAAGCGATAAATTTGAGTTCAATTGCATAAATGGCTTAAATAACCTTGGTTTTATTAGTTGGAGTCCTTACATTGAAATCTTACCTTCACTAATATGCATGGACATTAAAAGACATTAATTGATATGTTTTATATGGATATAAATATGGTTATATAAGTAAAATACAATTATATGATTTATTAATATACAAACATGAAATAAGCCATTATCATTTTATTCTTCCACTGAGTGTTCAAAGAAAAACAAGGATTCTAAAGCATTTTTCATTTTGGCAATTCTCAAGCTAATTTGGGTAAGTAATTTGATTCAGTTTTTGATGATTTTTGTGTTTTTGAGATCGTTGCTTTGTGTTCTATCATGCCCGTACCTCAATTTTTAAAATTAGTTATGTTTTTGAAATGTGTCAGTGTTGAATACATGTCTATTTTGATATTTCTTGATGAATTATTACTGGTTGTTTATAGATATACAAGTTTTATAAAGTGATTTTTGACAAAATTGAGTACTTGGGATTAAATTGAAAAAAGATAGAATTTTTGTGGTTAGAAATGTGATTAAATGAAAGATATGGGCTTTTTATAGACTACAAGAGTATTCAGCTATAGTGAATTTTAGTTAAAAATGTGTAATTGGTTATATTGTGTTTTAAGGACTAAATTGTCAAATTATGAAAATACAAGGGCTATTTTGCAAAATGGATAAAATACATGTATTTGGACTAAATTGAATGTGTTGCTGAATAATTGAGTTGAATTTGAATTAATATAGATCAAGATAAACAAATACCGAAATTTGATCTGGGGGAAACAAAAAGTAGACGTGTAGATATCGGGTATACGAGCTAGATCGAGGTAAGTTCGTATAATTAGAATCAAACTTTTATACTATTTATAAATCCTGAGTTTAATGTTATTTGATTGTTTAATGTATTATTGAACTTAAATGCCTATTGAATACATGTTTAAATTAAGTACCGAGTTCCGTTTGAATTGTAGAAAGTCGTAGGATACAAGTGACATGTCACTAGGGCTACAGGTTGGTTGAGCTCCTGCATTTGTTGTGGACTCACCACAGCTCATGACCTTACATGTTCAGCCTTCGGGCTTATCGTTTAGCCTTTGGGCTCACATGTTTAGCCTTTGGGTTTACCGTTTAGCCTTCGGGCTTACATGTTTAGCCTTCGGGCTTACCGTTACTGGCTCAAGAGGAGCATACCATACATGGCTCGAAAGAGTATACATGAAGAATTGACGGGTCTACAGGTTACATATATACATTGTGAGTGTATCACCCGAGTATCCCTCGATGTTTCCAAAGGTTCAACGGGCAAAATTTACTGATTTGTAATACTTGAAATACATGTTACATGAGATATAAGAAGTACATGTTTATATGATACATGTTACAAAAAGATACAATAAGTATAAGATTACATAATACATGATACAAGAGATACAAGATGCATATGAGTTGTTTAATATATGAACTATAGGGATTACATGAAATACATGTTACAAGAATGTGTTTACAAGATATACGTTATAGGACGTACATGTTATATGAGAAATATGATATGTATAGATGAATTGTTACATGATTATTTGATTGTATGTTACATGCTTATAAGGTAGATGAATGGATTGATACATGAGTTGAGGTTACATGGATGATATATATATATATAAATATTTGTTTTACCTTTGGAATAGATAAGTACATGATTGGTTCATGACTAACATGTGTATATTGGTTGGATAGGCATTTGGAATATATGACTTGGTTGGTAATGTTGTTTATGTTTTAAATGTCGATTCAGTAAGTTTTATTCTATATTATACGGGCTTAGTAAGCTTTTAAAGCTTACTCTGTTTATTTTTTTATCGTGTTTTTTATAGATTTGGAAGCTAGCTCGATTTTGGACAAAGTCGGAGATTGCTATCACACTATCCAACAAGATTTCGGTACTTGTGAATCTTTGTTAATGTTGTAAATATGGCATGTATAGGCTAGTTTATAAGTTAATGTTTATGGTTATCTTTGTTGATGAATGTGGTATGATTTTGGCACCTAATCAAGCTATGTGATATGACTTGATCTTGAAATGGATGTTTTGGTATGAAGACTTTATATGATATGTCTTTTATATGATATGTGAATGCATGGAAATGGTAAGTTGGTAAATAACCTTAATTTGATGAATGTGGAAATAGCATGCTTTATGGTCTTGAATGAATTGCTATATTTATGACTTAGAGAAGTTGAAATAGTCATTTGGTATGAAGTTATTTGTGAATTAAGATTGAAATATAAAAGATAGATGATGACTTGAAATGGGTACTTGAAATGTATTCATGTTTATGTTATTTATGTGACATTGAATTGGTTGAGATGAAATGGTCTTTTTGATGTTTAGAATTGGCTGAAATGGTTGTGCATTGAGTATATGTAATTGTTATGCAATTGATGTTTTAGGTACATAACCTATTGGGGTGTGAAAATGGCTTAAATCAAGCCTATTTCATACCACACGATCAGAGCACATAGGCGTGTGACTCGACCATGTGACCCCTGCACCTTAGTTATTTTGGTAAGGATGCCACACAGGATAGGCATACGGGCGTGTCTTGTACCCATGGGCGTAAGTTAGTAGCTTGATAATTTTCACACGGCCAAGACACACGGGCGTGTCATGTGGTCGTGTGCACAAGTTAGTATGTATGCCCTGTTTTGCCACGGTCTAGACACACGGGCGTGTCTAGCAACCGTGTGAGGCAGGCGGCCTGGCACACGACCGTGTGACCCTATTCTGAAAATTTTGTTAAGTTTTCTCTTATATTTTATATGTTATCAAATTAGTCCATGATGTATGATTGAAGCTTTATATGTTTGTTTTAAGCATGATATGTTTATATATGATTGATGTTGTTGAAATGGATTAAAGTTTGATAAAAGTTTAAAGTTTTACTGTTCTATTCTGAGTTATAAGTCCGGTAATGCCCCTTAGCAATTTCTACGACGGTTACGGGATAGGGTTGTTACAGAAATCAACCCAATTGTTCTTATGAAAGTAAGCTAGTTTTGAGATGTGGTTATAGTTATATCCATTTAGTCATGTACTCAGCTAAGAAAATAAATTCTATACACTCATGAGTATGTATAGATATTGAGGATAGCCTAAATAGTGAGATTAAATTCTAGAAATTTGAATTCAGATGTATGCCTACTGGATCATTTTTAAAATCGAACGATGTTATTGTGAGTTAAAAGTATACTGATTTATAAAGTTATCGTACTATAAGAATCTAACAGATCTATGCGTGGTTACAAAGATCTAAAAATATGAGAGTACTATTAACTAAAACTCAAGTTCTGAGCCCAGTTTAAAAATGTGAGTAAAGAATTTGTGATTTTTGTCAGTGATGTATTATGGAATAGATTGGGATGTGTTTAGTACGAAACGTAAGATGATGGTTTGTATGTTCGACGGAAAGATGCCATATACTTTCTGATTCTAATGGGTGAAAGTGTCTAATGCTGTAGAAAAAGAACTGGAGATTAAGACTTTATCAGTGGATTAGAAATAATGATAGATTTCGAGAAGACTCTTGATCAAGCTTTGAGAAAATAGTTATATTCACAAATACTCGAGAAGACTATTTACTTGATGATGGTCTAATTATGGCAATGTTAAATGTTAAAGCGGGATTTTCCTTACAAAATTGAGAAACTTAGAAATGTGATAGCGAAAGATAATCTAAATGAGCTTAGAGTGAGTTTAATTTTGATGTTGAATTTCGAGTCGAACATGGTTCCTGTTGTTAGAGATAAGTTGAGATAGAATATGCATATTGATAAATCCAGAACTTATGCAGAAGTTTTGGTACGAAGCTCAGTAGTAGCACATTTGTTCATCCATGGGTAATAAAATGTACAGTCATGTGAGTAAATATTCCGATGATAGAGTCTATATATGTATTCTGTGGTGACTAATTCGGGCTCTAATGAGGTGTTTCGGCACTGTGCATTAAGGTTTAAAAGTTATGAGAAAGAGATATATGAGGTTTAATTGATTAGTGATTGTAGAAAGCTAGTAAATGTGTTTTATTGAGGATGAAAGCAACTCCTTCTGGTAAGATTTTCGAGGACAAAAATCCCTAAAGGGGGAGAGTTGTAACATCCCGAATCAGGGCCTAAACAGAATAGTGGTTTCAAAAACCACAAATTTGAAGTAGAAAAATTTATTGCGATTAAGTTTTAAAGTTTATAGGGTGATAGAATAATTGTGTGAAATTTTCGTTAAGAAATTTTATCGATTGGGTGCCTAATTTGGTGTTTAGGACTAAATTGTAAAAGGTGAGAAATGTGTGTTCTAATCCATAAAGGTACTTGGTTGGAATGAGCTTTTAAAGTTGAGGTCCTTAAATGGCAATTAGACTATTATATTTTTTTGGACAAAAATGGGCATGAATAGGACAAATTTGAAAGAAAAGCCTTTAAGGGAGTTTTGGTCATTTAGTAATTAAAAGAATTAAAAAGGGAAAAATCAAGCAAAATTGGTGTCCATCTTCTTCATTTGGCCGAATATAGCAAGAGAGACACCATGGCTAGGGTTTTCAAGCTTCCAAGCTCAATAGTAAGTGCAGCCAAGCCCCGTTTTTAATGTTATTTGCATTTTTGAGATCTCGGTAACTCGATTTAGCTATTTCCACCCTTATTTTGAGCTAGGGTTTGATTTCAAAAATTTATCCATGTTGAATAATTGTGTATTTTGATGATTAATGGTGGATTACACATGTTTATGATGAGAGGAATGGGTTTTACTAGGTGATTTTCGATGAACCGAGAAAAAGGGACTAAATTGTAAAAGTTGTAAATTGGTCATAAGTATGTGATTTAGTGAAAATTATGGATTGCTATATCATGAAATGATTCGGCTAAGTCCAAAATACAAGGAAATTGAATAAAAATCATTTTACGAGCCTTGGGGTAAAAGTATAAATATGTGAAAGTTAGGGGCAAAAATATAAATTTGCCATAATATGATTTTTGGATCACATTGAGTAATGTGACTAATAAATGAGCTAATTTTCACATTATTGATCATGGAAAACAAAATTCGGGCTTAGATCGAGATGGATGGAAGTTATAGACCAAATTGGAAATTTAATCTTTTCATGTTCAATGTAAGTTTATATGTAAGTAATATGTCCGTTTTATTTGTACATTAATAAGTTTAATGTATATTATGAAAGGTTGATATTGAATAATTTTCTATGACTTTTAAAGTGTTAGAAATGAGAGTTCCTGGTTGAACCTTCGGAAAAACGGGAGATACGAATAAAATGTAGCTAGGTTACATGTGTGATAAAGTGAGCTTCACCAGGTAGTTAGAAGTGTGCAATGAATTGCTTTCTGTCTTTTCTTTTTCTCCTCTATTCTTCCATCAAAAGTCGAAAAGCTCTAGACATTAAAGTCCTCCTACCGATTTCTTTCTTTTTGGCCAAACCTATTCTCTTCTCTCTGTTCTTCTTTCTTTTCTTCTTTCTCTTCTTCTTCTCCTTCTCTTTAACAATTGGAGTGATCTCTCTAAAGCCTTTAGCCGATTACTTCAAGGGTGGAAATCGAAACTCTTCTTGGCCGAATACTACAAAAGCCGAAATCCTAAAACTTTAATCCTTTCTTATCGTTTCCATCTTAGGTCGAACCTTACTCACTTTTACTTTGAAAGATGAAATCACTGTACAATCTCTTCTTTTCTTCTCTCATCTGTATTTCGTTAAAAAATCAAAACTCTCTTCTCCAAACTGAAACCCCTCTTTTCTTGGTGTGTTGTTCAACCTCTTAGATCTATTTCTTTGTGATTCGATTAGATCGAGTGTGGATCTGGGCGTGGAGTGGTGGAAATAATCTCTAGCGATAGCTGAATCCATGTAACAAATCTTGGTGGTAAGTACTCGGATCTCTTCTTCCATATTCTTTTGAGTTAAGAAAAGCCGGAAACCCCTTTTGGCTATAGTTACTGTCGGTTTTAACCTTTATTTTATAAACACTTATTTTAGTCTTTTCATTCAGTTCTTATGTGTATTAGTTCAAAAAAGGGGTGATCTAGCAAGGAGCAGTGGAGGCTAGGGACGTGGAAGTGAGTTAGATCTAGATCTAGTGGTAGATCTTGGTAAGGGTAAGTGGATATCGACTTTGGGTAAGGATGGCTGAATATGGTGATATTTGTATGATGTTGATTCCGTTTGATATCGTTGGATTACAGTCTAATATCATAGTAGGCTGTTGTTGGTTAATCGTATGGGGAATCTCGTCGTAGTATATCGCAAAAAAGGTGTGTAATCACACCCACTAGTAGACTAGATCGGCAAAAGTCGAAAAGTCAAAATGCAGTCTGGTATTTCGAGGGCTTGCGAGCATGTGAGCGCTCGTGGGTCAGTTTGTATCGGTAAAATCAGTAATCGCAAACGGTAAGGATGATGTGTGTGCATTTTCATGCATGTCAGTGATTTGGGCCTCGGAGGGCCAAATTTGGGCCCAATGGGCTTACTGGCCCATATGGGTGAAAATGAGTGGTAAGTGTATTCTGATAATCTGAGTGATAATTCTGCTAAAACGAACATAAAATTTAGGCTTAGAGGGCCGTAATAGCTAGTGGACACCGTTTGGCCCATTAGGGGTTTTAGGGCCCGATGACTCTAAGTTAATAAAATGGGATAAATAAGTTACATAGATGACATTAAAAACTAGTAGCAACTATAATGAGGATGAAACCCTAAAAACTAGCAATTTACTGAAATACCTCTTAAAGGGTGGAAAATTACTGTTTTACCCCTAAGTGCAAAAAGACCATTTTACCCCTAGGGTTAAGTTGACTGATTTGCATGCTAAATTATATCTGTTCACTGTATGCCATGTCACAATATACACTGTTGCATGGGATTGGGTGTAACACCCCAAACCCGGCCTGGAAATTAGCCCGAATCTATCGTGTCACATTGAGGTGTTTTTCGAAAACCTTCTTTCCATTGAGAACCCTTCTTATTAAAACTTGTTGCCATTTAAAACTTATGTAAAATCTTGAATTTCGTATGCATATTTTTAAAACATGGTTTATTAAAAGATGTTCTCTTGTAAAATGTTATTACCTTTAAAACCTTAATTGTTACGGAAGCCTAATTTATAACAGTTGCAGAAACGTGATATTTTGAAAAAATAGTTGTTGTTTCGGAAAAACTGTGTCAGAATTCTAGCAATTATAAAACAATAAATAAAATCCCAAATGTAAAAAAACAAAAAGTTTAAAAGGCCTTATTACAACCCAAACCGGAATAAAGTACTTAAAAGTAAATCAAGAACAAACAGTACCTGATGGGCCTTAGCCCATTACAGAATCAGAAACATTATCAGAATTAGAATCAAAATTAGAATCAGAATCAAGCTAAGCCCAAAACAAAATTAGTAACAGTATAATACAGATATGCAGAACAGATTGGGCTGAAGCCCTATACAAACAGATTAGTTTGAGTCTTAGCCCTATACAGGACAGTGTGGGTTAAGCCCATAGTAGAATCAGAACAATATGCGAATGCAATCCCAACCCAGTCCAGCCATCACACAACTCGTACCAACCCAACACACCATGTGGGGAATAACTCGACCCACCCAGCCCTACACACCAATGACGCAGCCATGTTGCTAATTTAAATATGGCTTTAAGCCTTTAGTAGCAGTATCATAATTGACACAAAGCCATCAGTAACTATAATAGGATTGGCACATAGCCATCAATTAGGGTAATATAAACGGCACACAGCCATGGGTAAATGTGATCGACATACAGTCATCAGTAAATAAGATAGGCACATAGCCTTAGGCAAATATAATTGGCACAAAGCCATGATCCTGATAGCACAGAACCGTATGTTGGTTGGCATAGAGCCATACTCAGAATAACTGGCATTAAGCCCTCAGTCGGTCCACAGTCGTCTCATGCGACCCGTGCGACCTTATCAGATTATTACTGGATCCACAGTCGTCTCGTGCGACCCGTGCGATCCTATCAGAATAGAACTTCCTCCATATCAATGTCCCAACCTAATATGTCGTGTATGCTATGCTCAATCATCACACATGTTTGCAGAATGACCATGTTCAGTATCAGTCATTTAAACACATATTAAAACATATCAATCACACAACTACGGTCACCTCAGTCAAATCACTGTCATGCAAACACAGTCAAATCTGTCAAACACACAGTCCAAGTCAGTCACTTGCCCACAAGGGCAAAACAATTATTTAACACCCTAGGGGCAAAATGGTAATTTTACCCACAGGGGTATCTCGTAATTCTACCCTATAGGGGTATTTCGGTAATTTTACCCTATAGGGGTATTTCAATAATTCTACCCTATAGGGGTATTTTGGTAATTCTACCCTATAGTGGTATTTCGGTAATTCTACCCTACAGGGCTATTTCGATAATTTTACAACCAAGGGGTATTTTGGTAATTTCATAAACTAGGGGTATTTTGGTAATTTCACAAACTAGGGGTATTTTGGTAATTTTGTAAATCAAGGGCATTTCATTAATTTTTAAATTTGGGGTATTTTCGTAATTTGTAAACTAGGGTATTTCTGTAATTTTGTAAACTGAGGGTAAAACGGTAATTCTAACAAATCAAGAGTAAAACGATAATTTTACAAATCAGGGGTAAAACGGTAACTTTACAAATCAGGGGTAAAATGGTAATTTAACAAATAAGGGGTAAAATAATAACTTTACATATCAGGGTAAAACAGTAACTTTACAAATCAGGGTAAAATGGTAACTTTACAAATTAGGGGTAAAACGGTAATTTTGCAAATTAGGGGTAAAATAGTACTTTTACAAATCGGGGGTATTTCTGTAATTTTACAAATCGGGGGTATTTTTATAATTTGACAAATTGAGGGTAATTCGGTAATTTTGCAAATTGGGGGTATTTCTGTAATTTTACAAATCGAGGGTATTACAGTAATTCTAGCCTATAAGGGTATTTCAATAATTTTATCAATCCCTCAGAAGGTCTACAGTCGCCTCGAGCGACTCAAGTATTCTAAACGGGGATAACGTTGCGAATGGGCCTAAGGCCCATTCTCGGCCTAGGTGGCCTACACACTCGTGTGGCCCTTTAGCCTAAAACTAGCCACAAATATGAGATTCACCTAGTCTAGTCCAATATTTACTACACAGTCATACAATTTGCCTGATTGGGCCCACATGGCCCATTTTGGCATTCCGGTATTTGCCGTTCTACAGCTAGAGTAGGGTGAAGTACACACCTGATAAGCATCTAAAGTTAATCCACGCTCTGAATGCTGTTATGCCCAGAAGCCAGCAATAATCACAACTTTGACTCCCCAGGGGGGTGTCGATCAACTACGGTCACCACCACCGTGACCCAGCGGCATACAGATCAACGAATGATCCAACGCCTAACCCAAATGAACACGCCACAACGTGAAAAGGGATAAGCAAAGAAAGGTATGCTTACTCTCCTCATGGTTTGCTCTATTTAAAGCCAACTCCTCACCTATTCTCATGTTAGCTTCCCGATGTGGGATTCTCCATTAATCATCAAAAACCAACTTATTGCAAAATAACCAACCCTTGTATGCAAAGGGATTCAAACCAAAGTCTTCTCGATAACCCTGTCAAGCCACCACCACTCGAACACAAGCTCCTTTGTGTCATAAGTCCAACACATTTTTAACTTTAAAGCCCACCTACATGCTTCCAGATTTATTTAAAAGAAAAACCAAAATAAATTGTAAGAGCTAAGACTTGAACCTTAGACCCCTTGCTTCCCTTATGGTGTCACTTCCTTGCCACTAGACCACATCTCCTTTTGTGTCATGCTTTCACCAAAAATATTCTTAAAGTCTACCCATTAACGTCAAGGCCCCTATAAGAGAAAAATAATTTTTTTTGGCTAAGGTCCAAGTTTGAGCCCAAGACTTCTCCAACACTTCCAAGCCTCTTAGCCAACATACCAACATGCCATTCAGCGTACATGGGCCCAAGGCCCATTACGCAACCCAAGTGGGGCCCATATGCTCGCATGGCCCGCTAAGCCGGATTTGCCCACAGCCACCTGTACGACACAGCCAGCCCACTAATTCCCATAAGTCCAAAGACAACCACCCATGTGGGGTCCACAAGCTCATTGGGCCCATATGGCCTAATCTTCTAGGCCTAAAATTTGGGGCGTTACATTGGGTTTTGATAGAGGAAGTGCTAAGTGGCAATGCCATGTATACTGAGAGGCTCTGCCTTGTATTACTATTTTAGTGGCTTGGCCACATTATTTGATTAAGCAGCTAAGCTGCGACTGTGGTGCGTATGGCTGGGTGGGTTGAGTTATTCCCCACATGGTGTGTAAGGCTGGTACGGGTGGTGTGTAGGGCTGGTACGGGCTTGCTTTGCATTCATGCATAAATACTGTTCTGTTACTGTAATGGGCCGAAGGCTCACACTATTTTCTGAATAGGGCTAGGGCCCAGTAATTACTGACTTTGAATAGGGCTAAGGCCCAGTTAACACCATTTCCTGAATAGGGCTTTGGCCCAGTTAAGCTTGTACTGATCTGGATTCTAGTTGGGTTAGCTTACACATTGAGTTTTCACAAACTCACCCCTTCCTTTTCATCTATGCAGGTGAGCGCCAACCTTAGAGGACTTGGAGCTGGAGGGATTCAGAGTGGCCACGTGATCTGCTTTCGGGTTTATTATTTCTTAAGTTATTTTTATTTTAGTCTTATTTAATTTTTGGGGGTTCTAATCTGTAATAAGGCCACTCATTAATTATTTCATTTCTAGATTTATTTATTTAGTTAATACTTGTTTAAAATTGATTAACTAGGCGTGCGCAGATTTTTATTCCAAAATCAATCAACATTTTCAAAACATATCATACGCAACAAATGGATAACCTAATGACAAAATAAGATATTTTAAAGAAATAAACTCCAACTGATAGTTGAATAACCTATTGTTTTTCCTCAAAACTCTTAAAATGATTTTGCTAAGTCAACCTGAACTTATTAAAAAAGGAACGAGGCGTAATTCATCGTCCATGTGACACACCAAATCTGGCCATAACATCTGGGCCTGGTTTGGGGTGTTACAACCACCGAGCATTGGCCTCTATTACAGAGTGTTCATTGGAAATCCTTACTAAGAGATGCTAAGGGTAATCATGTGTTGTATAAGTACAAGGGTTTGAGCATGTATATGCATGAGAAATGTGCATGATGTGCATGATGTGCATAAGGATATTGGTAAGGTGTAAATGTGATGTATGGATGCATGTAAATTTGGGTATATGTAAATAATGTACTTGGTATGTAATTGAACTTGTGGTAAGGTTGATATGGTGTGAATTCTATTATAGATACTTGTAAATATACATGTATATTGATAATGGTTATCCCTTGGAATGACTAATATTGAATATGTTGGTGATATGTGAATATAGTGGAAGTTTTACAAGGAAAACATGGAAAAGTAAATTTTCAATAAAACAGTTGAAACAGTAGTAGTTATGTGATTTTGAAAAATCACCAAAAATGGTATAAAATGAATTAGATACTGAATGAGATATGAAATTAAATCTCAATGAGTTTATTTTTACATAATAGAAATGATGTGAGTAAATGAATTGCATATTATGAGATATTTAAATTATAGTGAGACAGGGTCAGAATGGTGTCAGAAATCCCCTATTCCAAATTTAGAAAATCATTAAAAATTTTACAAAACAAATTGTGGTTTATAGTTTATATGCTCATATTCCTTAATGAGTGTAGTTTCAAAAAAAAACAAATGAAAACTTTATCTGAGTTCTGTACAATGAGATAATAAATTTTTTGTGAAGAGTGGTTGTAACTATCAGATAGCGAAACATGGGAGACTTTAATGAATAAACTGTATTGATTGGCTGAACCAAAAATTTTGGAAATTTTATGGTAAAGAGATATGTGAGACTAGTTTCAGGGAAAATTAGTAGGTCTAAATTTGGATTTCTGTAGCTCCAGATAAAAATAATTTAGTGACCGTGATTCAGGTAAACTGCTTGAAATGAACATAGGTGAATAATGAAAATTGTATGGAAATGATGATATCATTTTAAATCATGCCATGAGATTTGTGAGAAGCAAGTTAATAGCTTGCTAAACATTATTACTATTATTTACATATGAAATTACTAAGCTTAGTGCTTACTTCATTATCTTTGGTGCTTGTATGGTATTCAGGTTAGCTCGGGTTGGAAGCCGCTGGAGAATCTATCACACTATCGATCGTGCACTTTAGGTATTGATGATTTTCTAATATTTAAGAGTATGGCATGTATAGGAAATTAATTCATGGGTACATATGGTCATGAGTTAGTCTATAATATTGACCTACGATAGTTGGAGTTACTGTTGTATAATGCCATTATATACGGCTAATAAATTCATTATGATATAGATTGAGAAAAGTTCAATTCATGGTTGAGTAAATGGTATACTATGACTTGTTAAGTAGAGGATGTATGCTTTGTTATGTCATGGAAAGTGACATTAAAGTTATAATCAAGTACGGACGTGTTAGGGTGGAAAATAGCTTGGAAAATAGCCTAAGGATTGGCTACACGGGCAAAGACACGGCCGTGTGTCTCAGTCGTGTGGGGGACACGACCTAGCACACGGGCGTGTGACTTGGCCGTGCACCCTTAAGGGTATGCTGACGTCATAAACAGAATGCTTGGTGTTTTTAACATGGGCTGGGACACGGGCGTGTGTGACCACATGGACTGCCCACATGGGCGTGTCCCAAGTCACATGGGCGTATGACACTGTTTTGAAGAAAAAATGTATAGATGTTCCAAAGATCTCGGTTTAGTCCCAAATAATTCCTACAGCATGTTTTGGGCCTCGTAGGCCCATATAAGGGACTTTAAAGTGGGAGTTGAAAAGTTTTAAATCGGAGTGAAGTTTATAGCTTGATAGTGTACGGTTGGTTGTGTTGTCGTCCGGTAACGCCTCGTACCACGCCTCGTACCCTATCTCGATGTCGGATATGGGTAAGGGGTGTTACAACGGGTTATTACCAGTTGAGAGTCAAGGAACAAGATGTGCCGAAAACTGCCTTTCGGACGAGGTACGACCACCATGATTTATTTGTCATGCCCTATGGCTTGACAAATGCTCTTACGGTATTCATGGACAAAATAAGCCGCATTTCCTAACCCTACTTGGACAAGTTCATCGTTGTCTTTATTGATGACATACTCGTCTATTCTCGTGACGAGGGTGACCATGCGGAGCATTTGAGGACTATCTTGTAGACTTTGAGGGATAAACAGTTGTACGCCAAGCTCAGCAAGAGTGAATTTTGGCTACGAGAGGTTGGTTTCTTGAGACACATTGTGTCAAGAGATGGGATCAGAGTTGACCCAAGCAAGGCATTGGGTATTGTTGAATGGAAACTGCCAAGGAATGTAATAGAGATAAGGAGTTTCTTGGGCCTAGCGGGCTACTATAGATGACTTGTCAAAGGGTTTTCAATGATTGCTATTCCGATGATGAGGCTACTTCAAAAGGATGTTATGTTTGAGTGGACGGAAATGTGCCAGCAGAGTTTTGAAAAGTTAAAGGCCTTGCTGATTGAAGCCTTAATGTTGGTGCAGTAGGAATCGGGAAAGGAATTCGTAGTGTATAGCGATGCATCCTTAAATGGATTGGGGTGTGTGCTCATGCAAGAAGGCACGGTAATAGCCTATGCCTCGAGGCAACTAAAGCCACACGAGAAAAATTATCCGACCCATGATTTAGAGTTGGCCACCATCATGTTCGCATTGAAGATTTGGAGACACTATTTGTATGGTGAGAGATACCAAGTTTTTACGGACCACAGAAGTTTAATGTATTTGATGATGCAAAAAGAGTTGAATCGACGGCAACAAAGATGGCTAGAGTTGCTAAAGGACTACGTGTTGATAATTGACTATACGAATATAGTCGCCGATGCATTGAGCCAGAAGTCATTGTTTGCCTTAAGGGCTATGGATGCTCGATTGTCAATGACCGACGATGGTTCGATTTTAGCTGAGTTGAGAGCCAGACCGATGTTTTTGCAAGAGATTGTCAAAGATCAGAAAAGTGAAAGGGAACTACAAACTAAGATAGCTCAATGCGAGACAAGAAATGAATCAGACTTCAGAATTGGTGCCAATGGTTGTTTGATGTATCGAGGTTGAATCTGTGTACCTAAGGATACTGAGCTTATTTAGAGCATCTTATGAGAGGCGTATAGTAGTCGCCTATCTATTCACCTAGGCAACATGAAAATGTATAATGACTTTAAGAAAATGTATTGGTGGACGGGGATAAAAAGAGACATATCTGAGTTCATATCTAAATGCCTAGTGTGTCAGCAAGTAAAAGTCGAACACCAAGTACCTTCGGGTTTACTTAAGTCGGTGATGGTTCCCAAGTGGAAGTGAGACTGAGTTACCATGGACTTCGTGTCAGGGTTGCCTTCGTCGCCAAAGAAGAAAGATGCAGTATGGGTCATCGTAGATAGACTAACAAAGTCGGCTCATTTCATACCAGTTCGCACAGATTATTCACTTAAGAAACTAGCCGAGTTATACATCTCCGAGATAGTGAGGTTGCAGGGAGTGCCCTTGTCGATAATTTCAGACAGAGATCCGAGATTTACATCTCAGTTTTGGAAAAAATTACAAGAGGCATTAGGGACAAAGTTGAATTTTAGCACGACATTTCACCTGTAGACCGATGGCCAGTCAAAGAGGGTGATTCAGATTCTTGAGGACATGTTAAGATGTTGCGTTCTCGAATTCCAAGGTAGTTGGGAGAAGTATTTACCACTAGTTGAATTCGCCTACAACAATAGTTATTAGTCGAGTCTTTAGATGGTGCCTTATGAGGCTTTGTATGGGCAAAAGTGCCGGATGTCCTTGTATTGGTCAGAACTTAAAGAGAATTAGATAGACGGGGTTGATTAGGTCAAAGAGACCGAAGAGAAGGTTAAAGTAATTTGAGATTGCTTGAAAGCCACCTCGGATAGATAAAAATCCTACGCGGATTTAAAGAGCAAAGAGATTGAGTTTCAAGTCGGGGATAGAGCTTTCTTGAAAGTCTCCCCGTGGAAGAAAGTCCTCAGATTTGGTGGGAAAGGCAAGTTGAGTCCACGGTTTATTAGACCTTATGATGTGACTGAGAGAATTGGGCTGGTAGCGTACCGATTAGCATTGCCTCAGGAGTTAGAGAAAATTCATGATGTGTTTCATGTATCTATGTTACGCCGTTACCGCTCTGACCCTTCGCACATGATATCACCAAAAGAGATAGAGATAAGTTTGGAGATGACCTATGGTGAAGAGCCCGTTAAGATCTTGGTTCCGGAGGTCAAAGAATTGAGAAACAAGAGCATAATGTTAGTGAAGGTGTTATGGCATAGACATGGAGTCGAGGAGGCCACATGGGAACCTGAGGAGACTATGAGAGATCAGTACCCGAACCTCTTTAACGGAAAGATTTTCGGGGACAAAAATTCCTAAGGGGGAGAATTGTAACAACCCGAACTTGGGCTTAGTCAGAATAGTGATTTTGGAATCACTTACCCGAGGTTAGAGAAAATTATATTAGCATTATTTTATGTGTTATAGTATTTTTATAAGGGTGCATGAATATTTTGATGAATTAATTTGCACGATTGAAGGCCTAATCGCAAAAAAAGGACTAAATCGCATAAGGGGCAAAAGTTGAGATTTGCTAGTAAATTGAGTTAAATAACTAGAGAACTAAAATTGGAGGTTTTTAAAATGCAAATAGGTCAAATAATCTAGCCTTGGCCGGCCATGTGAAGCAAGGGAGACAATAAGAAAAGTCAAAGTTAAGTGTGTTTGGTGACTTAATTTGACTAAAATAAAAAAATAAAATAGGGAGAAAAAGGCTACATTCTTTTCACTCTTCTTCTCCACCAATTTTTCCCTAAGAAAACAGCCATGGAGGTTTAGAATTTGTAGCTACTTCAATCTTCAATCAAATCAAGAATTGCAAAATCTGAACTTAGATCGGGGGGAAGCCAAGCAAATTGACTAAACCAAGTGATTGCTCACATTTTGTATATCGAGTGCCGCCTAAATAGCTCGAGGATCAACGAACGTCAGAGTCATCGCTCACACTATGCATTGAAGCACTTGGTATAGTTAATTTAAATCTTTTTGAATATGACATGTATAGGACTCAATTCTTTTGTCAAGTGTCATATTACTTTGGGCCAAATGTGTTGGCTTGTCTTAGAAATTTATTCTTTTATGTAATGCCATGAATGATGGCTAATATTGAAAGTTAATATATGGGAATGATGATGTTTATATGAATGTGTTGGGATGCTAATTTATGACTATTGGTTGAGCTTAAAAGTCTTGGAATGTTTGGATATGCATTTGGTTTTGTTTCAGGTTGGCAAAGAGGCTTGGTAGATAGCCTATTTTTGTCCACACGGGTAGAAACAGGGGTGTGTGTTTAGGCTGTGTGTGACACATGGCCTACCTACGGGCGTGTGATCAGGCCATGTGTCCCTTGTACCTTAGGTTGAAAAATTAAGTGCCCATTAGTGTTCCACACAGGCATGAGACATGACCATGTGTCTTAACCGTGTGAAAGACACAGCCTGAACATGGACATGTGCCACGGCCATGTGATCACTGAGGTCAGAAACATAATGTCAAGGTTTTTGCACACGGGCCGCGACACGGGCGTCTCATGCTTGTGTGAGGACAAGGGCTGAGAACACGGGCGTGTGCCAGGCCATGTGAAAACCCCTGTAGGTTCGATGTTGGAAAATAAATCCACAGGGACGAGGGGTACAGGCGTGTCCCAAGGTTGCTTAGGCCGTCTGAACCACATGGGCCATTAGCACAGCTATGTCAAGGTCCGTGTGGCCCTCCCACACGGGCATGTGACCTGTTTATAGTAGTTTTTGATAAATTTTTCTTAAGCACCCTAAATGGTCTCAGATCGTTTCTATGTCACCTTTTAGGCCTCGTAGGCCCTTATGGAGGTTCGTAGGACATGTTTTGAAAATTTTTTAAATTGGGACATATTTCAAAGAGGATGAGTTGAATGTTTGCATGTGATTTAGTAAGGTAACGCCTCGTACCCTATCCCGGCGTAGGATACGAGTAAGGGGTGTTACATTACCAAGCCATTTTGCCACCCAAATATGCACACACCTACATAAGCTCAAATGGTACTAAACCAAGACATAATATGTAGCCAAATCAACATCATTTCATGCACAAATCATGCCATTTTAACTTCAACCATTTCATACTCAATTAATAACCATTTACCTAATCAAACTTATACCAAATCAATGTGTTTCACTAGCCATAATTAACATATATAAAATATACCAAATTAACATGCTTTACTAATCAAATTAGCATCCAAATATCAACCCAAAACCAAGCATATCTCAAGCAATTACACAACACATACCAAATAACCATTTTAGCAATCTTAACCATCATCAAGCATACTAGATATGCTATATTTCAAGGCAATATATACATCACATATCACATAACATTTGAACCACACAACATCATCATAATTGCCAAAATAAGCCATTTCATTTGCCTATATACATATCAAGACTTATTTCATTAACAAGTCATACCAAATGACCAAATACAAATCCATCAAACATACCAAAAGACCATAGCCTATACATGCCATATACCATATATACACAATCTCAAAAGTACCGAATAGATGTCTGATAGTGCGATGAAATCTCTGACGATCCCCGGATCCGAGCTAGCTCGATTTCACTATAAAACATAGAATATAAAACGAAGTAAGTTTTGCAGCTTAGTAAGATCATATGATAATAAACTTAATATATATCAAATAATTGCTAATCAATCAAATAAGCATAATAGGTAATACACATATCAATTTCACAAACATTTCCATATTTGATACATTAATAAACATGAATTCATCAAATTACCTCCATACCTGTAACACTTAAGTCGATCTTACATTCATCTTCATCTCGACCCATTGAACCATTCGGGATCACTAAAGGATACTCGGGAATCACACATTCATAGTACAATGCCATATCCCAGACATGGTCTTACATGTAATCTCATATCTATGCCATAGCCCAGCTATGGTCTTACACGAAATATCATATTGATGGCATATCCTAGATATGGTCTTACACGTAATCTCGTATCGATGCCATAGCCCAGCTATGGTCTTACACGAAATCTCAGTAACCTTAATGTCATGACGTTTGTATCCTATATTATTCCTCAGGTCCGTACGAGACTTCTGGCTATCGTAAATATGTTGATCATGTCTCCTAACCAGCTCCGTAATTCAATTTAATAATAACCAATTATAACATAATTTAACAGCATTTATTAACATACGAACTTACCTCGTGTACGGAATTAACAAAACGGACTCACTATTTGATAACTTTACTTTTCCCTAATCTAAGTCTGAATTCCTCTTTTCTTGATCTAAATATAATCAAAATCCATTTATTCAATCACCTATTATTTCAATTTAGTCCAAAATACATGTTTAAGACTTTTTGCACATTAGCCCCTAAACTTTCACATTTTTACAATTTAGTCCTTATTTCATAAAATTAGAAATTCATGCAATTAAGCCTCTACCCATGTTTGCCGAATTGCAATTAGGTCCCTAGCAGCCCATATTTCTTATTTATTTTGCATTTTAACCACAAAGTTCCCACATTTCACAATTTAATCCCTAATTTGCATTTTCACTAAAAATCACTTAACAAAACTTGTAAAACTATTATGAAATACTCATTTTTCATCATCAATTCAAAATCTCAAGAATTCATCAATGGCATCATTCAAAACATTTAAGAGTTTTGCAAAATAGTCTTTAGGCTCACTAGAACTAGTTGCAATGATAAAAAAACATAGAAATCACTAAAAACCGAGCTCAAAATCACTTACATGCTTGAATAATAGTGGCCAATGGCTATTCTCTCTTCTAATTTCAGTGGAGAAGATGGAAAATAATGAAGGAATTTATTTTTTTAATTAATTAACATTTATTTTATGAATTACCAATTTAACCTTAATAAAAACATTATAAAAACACTTAATATATGTTTAACGCCCCGAAATTGGGCCTAAAAGAGTGGGCCATGTGGGCCCAATGGGCTTGTAGACCCCACATGGGTAAATTGTATGATTGTGTAGTAAATATTAGACTAGACTAGGTGAATCTCATATCTGTGGCTAGTTTTGGGCTAAAGGGCCACACGAGCGTGTGGGCCACTTGGGCTGAGAACAGGTCTTAGGTTCATTCGCAACGTTATCTCTGTTTAGAATACTTGAGTCGCCCAAGGTGACTGCAGACTTTCTGAGGGATTGATAAAATTCCCGAAATACCCTTATATGGTAGAATTACTATAATACCCTCGATTTACAAAATTACCGAATTACCCTCGATTTGTAAAATTACAGAAGTACCCTTGATTTGTAAAAGTACTGTTTTACCTCTGATTTGTAAAATTACTATTTTACCCCAGATTTGTAAAGTTACCATTTTACCCCTGATTTGTAAAATTACCGTTTTACCCTCAGTTTAGAAAATTACAGAAATACCCTAGTTTACAAATTACGAAAACACCCCAAATTTTAAAATTACCAAAATACCCTTGGTTTGTGAAATTACCGAAATACCCCTGGGTTGCAAAATTACCGTAATACCCCTGGTTTATGAATTACCGGAATACCCCTAAGTTGCAAAATTATCGAAATACCTCTGTAGGGTAGAATTATCGAAATACCCCTATAAGGTAGAATTATCGAGATACCCTATGGGGTAAAATTACCATTTTGCCCCTAGGGTGTTAAATGACTATTTTACCCTTGTGGGCAAGTGACTGACTTGGACTGTGTGTTTGACATATTTGGCTGTGTTCGTATGACAGTGATTTGACTGACGTGACCGTGGTTGTGTGATTGATATGTTTTAATATGTGTTTAAATGACTGATACTGAACATGGCCATTCGCATACATGTGTGATGATTGAACATAGCATACACGACATATTGGGTTGGGACATTGATTTGGAGGAAGTTCTATGCTAGTGGCTTTGCCACGTATTCTGATTCTGGTGGCTTTGCCACATTATCTGTTATTAGCAGCATGGTTGTGTCATTGGTGTGTAAGGCTGGGTGGGTTGAGTTATTCCCCACATGGTGTGTTGGGTTGGTACGGGTGGTGTGATGGCTGGACTGGGTTGGGATTACATTTGCATATTGTTCTAATTCTGCTATGGGCTTGGCCCATACTATTCTGTATAGGGCTAAGGCCCAGACTGATCTGTTCTGTATAGGGCTTTGGCCCAATATGTTATGCATATCTGTATTATACTGTTACTGATTCTGTTTTAGGTTTAGGCCCACCTAATTTTGATTCTGATTTTGATTCTAATTTTGATAATATTTCTGATTTTGTAATGGGCTAGGACCCATCTGGTACTATCTGTTATAGTGGGCTAAGGCCCAATTGATACAGGAACTGTAGTAGGGCTGGGGCCCAGACTTTTAATTCTTTTGTATGACGGACTGTTCTTTTTATATAGTAGGGGAATACACACTGAGTTTTTATAAAACTCACCCCGTTTAATAACCGTGCGGGTAATCCTTAGCTTTAGGAGGATCGGGGCTGCAAGGGACTCGGAGAAGGCCACACATTGCTTATGCTCTGTCTTGATTTACTTTTAAGTACTTTATTCCGGTTTGGGTTTGTAATAAGGCCTTTTAAACTTTCTGGTTTTTTACATTTGGGATTTTATTTATTGTTTTATAATTGCTAGAAGTCAGACACGGTTTTTTTTCCAAAACAACAACTATTTTTCAAAATATCACGTTTCCGCAACTGTTTTAAATTAGGCTTTCATAACAATTAAGGTTTTAAAGGTAATAACATTTTACAAGAGAACGTCTTTTAATAAACCACGTTTTAAAAATATGTATACGAAATTTGAGATTTTACATAAGTTTTAAATGGCAACAAGTTTTAATAAGAAGGGTTTTCAATGGAAACAAGGTTTTCAAAAAATACTTCAATGTGACACGCCAGATTCGAGCCTAACTTCTAGGCCGGGTTTAGGGTGTTACAATATGTCCATTAATGTCTATTAACATTATGAAGGGTCTAATTTTATTCTAATGACCTCCACATTTCAATTTCATAGCCATTTAGTGCTTTAAACTAGGAGAACACTAATTTTGCATTTTATGTGATTTAGTCCTTTATATCTAATTAGACATTTAAACGATAAAATTAATTCATGAAAATTTCACACCATTATACCAAAATGCTGTAAACACTTAAAATAATATTAAATAAATTTTTTGACCTAGGATTTGTGGTTTAAAAACCATTATTCCAATTTAGCTAAAACCAAGATGTTACAACCCTCCCTCTTTAGGGATTTTCATCCCTGAAAATATTACCAGTGAATAGACTAGGGTACTATTTTCTCATAGCATCCTCGGGCTCTCACGTAGTTTCTTCAACCTTTCAGTAGCGCTATTCTTTTATTTCTCAATTCTTTAATCTCTTTAGCTAGAATCCTGATCGGTTCATCACTATACATCAAATCTGACTGAATTTCAACTTCGATTGGAGAAATGATGTGCGAAGGGTCCAATCAGTATCGCCGTAACATCAATACGTGGAATACATTATGAATCTTTTCTAACTTAGATTGTAATGCTAATTGATATGCCATTGGCCCAATTCGCTCGATAAATTCATATGGTCTGATGAATCGTGGAGTCAATTTCCCGTTTTGACCAAACCAAAGTATCATTTTCCACGGCAACACTTTCAAGAATACTTTATCCCCAATTTGAAGCTCAATATCTTTTCATTTTAAATTTGCATAAGATTTCTATCAATTTGAAGCCGCTTTCAAGCTATCGCGAATTACTTTCACTTTCCCTTCTGTTTCTCTGATCAAATCAACTCCGTATAGAGCTTCTTATAGTGCCATTTTAATACTTGATAGAAAACTATTGTTATAAGCAAAATCAATCAAAGGTAAGTATTTCTCCCAACTACCTTCAAACTCTAGAATGCAACAATGCAACATGTCTTCGAGAATTTGAATAACTCTCTCAAATTGACCGTCAGTCTGGGGATAAAACGCTGTACTGAAATGCAACTTTGTACCCAGGGCTTCTTGTAATTTTTTCCAAAATCGCAAAGTAAATATCGAATCTCTATCCAAAATAATAGATAGTGGCACCCCGTGCAATCGGGCAATTTTAGAGATATACAGCTCAGTGAGTTTATCAAGTGAGAAGTCTGTAAGTACAAGAATAAAATGTGCAGCTTTTGTCAATCTATGAACTATAACCCAGATTGCATCTTTCTTTCTCTAAGGCAGGGGCAAACCTAATATGAAATCCATAGTTACTCTATCCTATTTCCACTTTTGAATCAAGACAAGCTGTAATAATCCTGACGGTACTTGATGTTCAACTTTGACTTGCTGACAAATTAAGCATTTCGAAACAAATTCTGAGATATCACGTTTCATACCATGCCATCAACAAAGCTATTTCAAATTGTATACATTTTAGTACTTCTCGGATGTACGAATAAACAACCACTATTGCTTCATTTAGAATCTTTTGAATCGACTTAAATATCTCAGTACACATATTCTATCTCTGAACCTCAAACAATCATCAAACCTGATTTGAAACTCTAAATTAGAATTTGACTCACACTGAATTCACTTGACTTGCAATTCACTATCAAATTTCCGAGCTTCACAAATCTACAGTAAAAATAATGGTCTCGCTTTCAACTGTGCTACAATTGAGCCATCATTAGACAAAGCTAACTGAGTGTTCATCACACGCAAGAAAAATAATGATTTTTGGCTCAAAGCATCAGCAACTACGTTTACTTTCCCGGATGATAGTCAATTACTAATTCATAGTCTTTTAGCATTTCTAACCATCTCCGCTGTCACAAATTCAAGTCTTTTTGAATCGTTAAGTACTTCAGACTTTTGTTATCCGTATAGATGTGGCATTTCTCACCAAACAAGTAATGACGCCATATTTTCAGTGCGAATACTATTGCAGCCAACTCTAAATCGTGCGTCAGATAATTCTTTTCATGTAGCTTCAACTGTCTCAAGGCATAAGCTATAACTTTACCTTCCTGCATTAAAACACAACCTAGGCCATTTAAAGATGCATCACTAAAAGTTACGAATTCTTTACCCGACTCAGGCTGAACTAACACCGGTGCCTCTGTCAATAATACTTTCAAATGCTCGAAACTCTACTAACATTTTTTGGATCATTTGAACATAACATCTTTCTGTAATAAACATGTCGTTGGAGTTGCAATCATAGAAAATCCTTTCACAAAACGTCGATAATAATCAGCTAGTCTTAGAAAACTACGAACTTTAAAAACATTTCTCAGAGGTTTCTAATATGTAATTGCAGTTATCTTGCTCAGGTTAACTTTAATACCTTCGGCTGAAACAATATGCCCTAGAAATCCAACCTCTCGGAGCCAAAACTCACATTTGCTAAACTTTACAAACAATTGCTTGTTTCTCAAGGTTTGCAATACTATTCTTAGATGCTCGACATGTTCAAAGTCATCTCGGGAATAAATTAGTATGCCATCGATAAACACAACAACAAATCAGTCTAAGTACAGTCTGAAAATCTGGTTCATGAAATCCATAAAAACGGCAGGAGCGTTAGTTAATCCGAAAGGGACGACACTAAATTCATAGTGTCTGTACCTCATTCTGAATGCAGTCTTTGGCACATCTGAGTCTTTAACTCTCAACTAGTAATAACCCGATCTCAAATTAATTTTTGAAAACATTGTAGCCCCTTTCAACTGATCAAATAAATCATCTATTCGCGGTAAAGGATATTTATTCTTGATTGTTACTTTATTGAGCTGTCGATAGTCTATATATATTCTCATAGTGCCATCTTTCTTCTTTAGAAGTAATACCGATGCACCCCAAGGTGAGAAACTCGATCGTTCAAATCCTCTACCGGTTAACTCTTGCAACTGAGTTTTTAACTCTTTCAATTCTGTCAAAGCCATTTTGTGTGGAGCTATCGATATTGTTGAAGTTCTCGGCACTAAATAAATAGAAAATTCAACCTTACTGATAGGTGGCAAACTCAGTAACTCTTCAGGAAACACATCTGGATACTCACATTCAATTGATACTGATTCAATCTCTGATTCGGATACTTTTGTATCAAGTACATAAGCAAGATAAGCATCGCACTCCTTTCTCACAAATCTCTTAGCTGTCATAGAGAAAATTACAATCGACAAACTACTTAGATCATCTTACTCAATTTGGATAATCTCATTGTTCTGACATTTCAATTCTATAGACTTTCATCTACAATTCACTACCGCGTTATGCATTGTCAACCAATCCATACCCAAAATTACATCAAACTCGTCAAATGGCAACAACATCAAATCAACCGAAAAATAATAACCTCTAGTCATCGATAGACAGTTCTTGCAAACTTTGTCAACTAGAACATATTTGCCTAAGGGGTTCGATACTTTTATAAAAAACTCAACAGGCTCAATAGGAAAAGTCTTACTGGACACTAAATTCACACATATATACGAATGAGTTGATCCAGGGTCTAACAATGCAATTGCATTAGTATCATAGAGAGAAAATGTACAGATGATAACATATGGTGATGACGCTTCTTTGCGAGTGCGAATAGCGCAGGCTCTGGCAAGTGCTCTAGCCTCAGATCTTGCAACTGAGTCTTTTGTCACTCCTCGACTACCACTCACATTTCTAGCATTTTTAGGTGGTCTACCTCTAGCTGATGTGTTACTCGGTCTTGTATTCTAAGGTCTATCTTTCTCAATCATTTTAGGATAGTCTCTGATGAAGTGATCTTATGAACCACATTTAAGACAGGCACGATCATTCATTCTGCATTCACCAGGATGTTGTCTCCCACACTATTTACATTCGGGTCAATTTGATCTCGCACTACTGACACTTGCTATAGACGTAGTTGGAGCCTTTGCACTTGTACATTGTTTCCCTCGATCTCTATTAGAATGCCCCTTTGATGCATTTGAACGACTATACACATCTTGTGATCTTTTGGGTGAATAGTGATATGGTTTATTCATCAATCTCTTTCTCAAATCTCTAGCTTCAGAATCAGCTTTTGTAACGCCCCAAAAATCTAAGCCTTTATATTTGTATGTTGTGCCATAAAATGCATGTTTGCTTTAGTGGCTAGGTGATTTAGGAGTGTTTGGGAGTCTTTAAGAAGTCCTGGGTTCAAGTTTAGACTTATGCAAAATTTTTGTTTTTCTTGCTTGAGGGAACCCTGACTCTAGCATGTAGCCTTTTAAATTATTGTGTTTAAAACATGACACAAGAAGAGCCTAGGGTCTAGTAGTAGTGGCGTGTTACTGCTTCTAAGGGGGATAGGGTTCAAGTCACTCTTCGCACAAAGGAGTATTTATTTTACTCCTTTGCTGCGTAAGTGGTGGAGTCGGAATCGAACACTGCTGAAGAGGTTAGAGTTTGAATTAGTCTTGGAGAGGTTGGAGAAGAGATTTTAGGAGGGATATGGGGAGAGAAATTAGGAGGAAATCAAGGGGAAGTGGAGTGAGGGAGTGTTGGAGCTAAAATAGACATTAGGTAGTCAGAAATTCGGCTAGGAGGCTAGTGATTTTATCTTTATCATTCTCGGTTTTTGATTTTCCTTTTCTTTCATTTTTTGAGTACCAAATTCTACTTTTGTTTTTGTTGTTTTCATTCTCGTGCTCTTTTCTTATTGTTAGGACTGATTATTGCTAGGGCCTTTTCGGGATTTACTCGTTTTGTTTTTTTATTCTTTGAGTTACTTTACTTCGAAACCTTTTGGTGCAACCATTGCTTGTTACTTTCTTTTCTCTCCTTTTTGCCGGTTCTTTCCTTTTCCTCAATACTTTCCCTTTCATTTTGCTATAGGGACCGAACACCCTTTACTTTTCTTCTCAAGTTCTATTGTTTCACCTTGTTGTTTGTCGCTCCTCACATCTTGACTCTCCATTTGACTGAATGCTTCATCTCCCCCTTTGTTCTTTTGGTTATAGCAATTGATTCGTAACCAATCAGGCTTTGGTTCTCTCAGTCTCATCCTTTTTACTCTCTCTCAATTCCGTCCCTTTTTACTGGGTGTTCTGGCCGACTATTATTTTGGTAAGTTTTTGTTTTGTTTCTCTACATTCAGTTTTCCTTCCCTTTTTCTCTTACTACTCATTCTCATCCCCTCTCTATTGGTGGTAATGACCTTTCGGTTTTAGGATTCCTTGAGGAGTAAAGGGGTGTGTAAGAGCTATTGAATGTTTGAACCTTTTTCTTATCGCTCGATCAAAGGTAACTCTAAAGTGTAGGCCGAATGCTTTCTGTTCTACTTGTAGGTTCTGTGCTTCTTTAGGCTAACCTATGTTGGTTTAAACCATTTGTATGATCAATCTTGTTTAACAAAATCCACTGGTAACATAGATACTCAACAAGGGGTGTGTGATCAGCCTAAGTCAGCAGCTTAAGTGGGCTAAGCCACTTTTGTTTGATCAAGGTAAGTAAAGTGAATATTGGGTAGATAAGTATAAGGGTAGATGTTGATCTTTTTGATCAAATGGTTAATGGAAAATATTGATTGAATGTAGGTTTTGGGAGCTTTTGGATTTCTCACACGTTCTCGAACTCAGGTGTGCACTCACACTGCTTTAACCGTAGAATGGAAAAAGTTGAAAAGTTGAAAAGCCGAAAAGTACGGCAACCGATGCCACACGGGCGTACGAACACATTTGTGGAAATTTGATATGACGATAGAAGCCACCATGAGTAATTTCATGGGTTTAGGTCATGTTAGGCCATGATGGGATAGAAATGAGTAGTGTGGGCCTAATGGGCTCGTGGGCCCCACATAGGTAAATTTCACGGGCATGCAAGAAATATTAGACCTGGCTATGTTGTTCACATGGCTAAGGTCATTTTTGGACTTAACGGGCCACACAAGCATGTGGGCCCCAGTTGGGCCACCTAATGGGCTTTGGGCCCAATTGCACTGTTTGATTGTTAAAGGTTGCATGGGTCACACGAGACGACTGTGGACCTACTGATGGGTTGGTAAGTGTACCTAGACCTCAGATTGAGAAGTGACGGTTATGCCCCTGTAGGGTAATATGACTATTATTTCGTTATGTGATGTGTACTTGATTAAGCATGCCATCTGATATATTTATGATTTGCATACATGCATGATTTGATGTTGCATGGGGATGTCTATTGCAAATGGAGGAAGTATACTGATCTATTAGGGTCGCATGGGTCGTACAAGACGACTATGGACCTACCGATGGCTTAAAGCTGCTTATATGATTGGCAGTTGTGTTGAAATATTGGTTAGTGCCGCAACTGGTGCTAACATTGGACTGTAGGGATGGGTGGGTTGATTTAATCCCCACAGGAGTGCAGGGTTGGACAAGAGATGGAGTGCAGGGTTGGTTGGGGTCATATGCATCATGTATTCTAATTTATGATACTGTTATCGGCTAAGCCCCAACTGATACCGTTATAGCTATGTGCTAAGGCCCAACCGATTTTGCTATGGGCTAAGGCCCAGCTGTTACTGAAAGGGCTCGGGCCTTGTTTGCTCTGTTACATACTATTTGTTTAATTGGGGAAATTCACACGGAGTTTTTCATAAACTCACCCCTCTGTTTTAACTGTACAGGTAATCCCTAGTGATAGACGGTTCGAAGTACCGGAGGACTCAGAGGTGGCCACACTATGGACAACTAAATTTTTAGTACTTTATTTTATTTTTGTTTTCATTATTTGGTTTTTTGATATAATAAGCCCTATCCGGATTTTATCTTTAATTTTGTGTTTTTACTCTGATTTAGTTATACCTGCCAATATTAGAACTTAGTTTTTATAAAATAAACAACATTTTTACAAAACAAACACAATTAAGCAATGGTTTTTAAAAAGCTTCTGCTACAAACGAGTTTTCTTAAACTTTTATAACGTAATAAAGAAAGTGACTTTTGATAATAACGTAAGGATTAAATTACCTTTCTATACACTTAATATGGCTAATTAAAGATTGGGTTATTCAATTGAAATAATGTTTTTTTAAAATAACTCTACTATGTTTTTGGAAATGAACCCGTTTTTAAAATTACTGTTTGACAGTGGGTTGACTAAACGTTTTGAGCTTTTCCAACAAACATCGAGTTTTATGCTTCACCCTTCAATGTGATGCTGCCTGATTCATCCATAACGTTTAGGTCGGGTTTGGGGTGTTACAGCTTTTCTCTTTGCTTTACTCAATTCTTTGGCTTTGCAGTCACAATCAACAAGTACAACGAACTCTTTCAATTCTAGAATACCAACTAGCAATCTGATGTCTTCATTCAATTCATCCTCGAATCTATTACACATGATAGCTTCTGTTGAAACATATTCCTGGGCATATTTACTAAGCCTCACAAATTCTCGCTCATATTCTATAACAGACATACTACCTTGATTTAATTTAAGAAACTCTTTCCATTTTTTTATCAATGAATCTCTGGCTGATATATTTCTTTCTGAATTAAGTTTGAAAGAATTCCCAGGTCACCTGTTCTTTCGGTACCACTGATGTCAATGTATTTTGCCACTGATACGCGGAATCCCTCAGAAGTGATCAGCATATTTAATGCATTCATCAGGTGTACACGATAATTCATCAAATACTCGAATGGTATTTTTAAGCCAAAACTCAGATTTCTCAAGATCATCATCTATGCTAGCCCTAAACTCTTTAGCCCCATACTTACGAATCTTGTCAACAAGAGGCTTGTTCAAATGTATAGATTTAGTAACTTGAGTAGCTATGGGGATTGGTTGAAGAATTGGTGGGGGTGGAGGTTGTTGAGTAGCTGGATTCATTTAAACGAACTCCGTGAACCACTCACTCATCATTAGGAAGAAGGTTTCTTTAGCCTCTCTTCCTTGATTATCTGTAACGACCGATTCAGACTGCGCGACTCCGTGCACTTAGGCTAGCACATTACTTTCAACATCGTCAGCTACAGCTCGATCGGGATCCATTTACTGTACAAAAACACATTTTTAAATATTAAGAGACATCACATTATCGCAGGTTATATATGGCATGTATAGCTAGACTCTTACGCATGCTATGTTAGTTAGAGAATTGACTAAACCGAAGCTCTGATACCTATAAAATGTAACACCCCTAACCTGCAACCATCACTGAAATAGGGTTAAGAGGCATTACTAAACTTGTAACACAATTACATAATCATTAAACATACATTTTCCATACATAGCCATATCTCATGCACATCAAATCACATTGTCCTTAGAAGAGCCTGCGAGGCCTTACACATGCTTTAGAAGAGGTTAGGGACTAAACCAATAACATAGGAAAACTTTAGGAAATTTTCAAAATTTTACTTAAAATAACGGACACACGCCCTTGTGAACAGGCCGTGTGTCTCACACGACCACTAGACACGCCCATGTGGACATTCAAAATAGGAGCACATGGCCGTGTCCCAAACCGTGTCCTACCTCATGTAACTCATTGACTTAGGTAAACTGCTGACCACACGCTCGTGTGTCTAGGCTGTGTAACTCACTAACTTATTTCTATTAAATGCTTCAGGAGACACATGGCTGTGTACTATGACCATGTGTCGCACACGGCTGAGACACATGCCCGTGTGGACAAAAATAGGCTATTTACCAAGCCATTTTGCCACACAAATATGCACACACTGTAACAACTTGATTTAAGGCCTAAACAGAATGGTGGTTTTGGAACTACGAATCCAAAATAAAAAGATTTATTTCGATAAATTTTTAAGGTCTATTGTGTGATTGAATGCATGTGTGAAAATTTGGTAAACAAATTTTATTGATAAAGTGCCCAATTCAGTTACTAGGATTAAATTGCAAAAAATAATTGCAAAATCTGTATTCTAGAAGCATTGAGTGTTTAATTGAAATAGATTTATAAACTAGAGTTCCTTATTTTGTAATTAGACCAATATATGTCAAGATTGACAAAAATGGGCATACAAGGGTAAAAATCTCAAGGAATGGCCTTAAGGGCATTTTGGTCTTTTGGATTTTTAGTGGAATAAAATGGGAAAATAAAGTCAAAAATGTGTTCATCTTCTCCTACCATTGGTCGAATATTGCAAGGAAACCATAGCTAGGGTTTCTTTCTTTTTCAAGCTTCAAGTAAGTGCATTTAAGTCCCGTTTTTAATTTTCTTTGTATTTTTGAAGTCCTTGAAGCTTGAACTGCCTGATTCTACCATTATTTTAAGCTAAGGTTCAGATTCAAAATTTTACCCATGTATGATATGAAGGTATTTTGATGTTTAACGATAGAAAATGAATGTTTGATGTGTAATAAACAACTTTTACTAGGTGATTTTTCATGAAAATGCATAAAAAGGATAAAATTGTAAAAGTTGTAAAATTTGTGCATAAAATGTGAAATAGTGTAAAATGTGGGCTGCTATAAGAGAGAAAATGAGTCAACTATGCTTGGGAATCGAGACAAAAGGATGCATTTCATTTTACGAGCCTAGGGACTAAAGTGTACAAATTGATAAAGGTGTAAAACGGTAAATTTTACCATAGGATGATTTTGTGCTAAATTGAGTAATGTATGCATTAAATGAGTTAATTTGGTATTATTGATTAAGAAAGACGAGGAAACGACCTTGACTGGGGGAAAGGCAAGGTTTCAGAGTAAATCATAAAGTTTATCAGTTGGTACCGAGGTAAATTTATATGTGAATAATGAGTTATATTGAATTTATGATTATTTATTTTTATATTTACAACATTGTGATAAACTACCTAATATGGATATTAGTAAAAATCGATAAGTGTGAGAACCCTGATTGAACCTTAGTAATCGACTAGGATACGAGTGACATGTCATGAGAACCCTGATTGAACCTTAGTAATCGACTAGGATACGAGTGACATGTCACTAGGAAACCCATCGTATATGTACATAAGTGTAAAAGTGATTCTGGGTGCTGGTATAGTTCGCTACCAGTGGCTGGGTAATCCTACATTTGTTGCGGATACCTATCAGTGTATGTGAGCAGCACTGAGTAGTTTCAAATTGATCGTCAGCTTGTGTTAGCAGGCCCACAAATAGCTCAGTAGTGAGCATCTAAGTGAAATGAGATAAGTGGTAGCTTCGGCTACATATCAGTGGTAGCTTCGGCTACTAATAAGTGTGGCACCTTTGTGCAACCTTTTCGAATATCCTTTAGAATTTTGTATGGTTCAACGGGTATTAAAATGATATGATAAAATGTGATAGAAAGTGAAAATGATCGTATGTTGAGATGGTGTATGTGCAGGTTTAATTGAATATTATGTGTGCTATGTGCTCAATGGGTGTAATGAGCCATTTGGTAAGGGTAAATGAGTAAGTGATGAATGTACACACTTAGATATGGTTATAAGAATTATTTCATGTTAATTATATATTATAGGATTTAGATGCCCGTTATTTGCATATAGACTTACTATGTAACGCCCTAGATTTTAGGGTTTTTAAATTTTTGCATGAATTGGTAATTGCACGGTTGGGTGTGTTGAATTAATGATTTGGGTGTGTTTGGGGGGCCTTTAGAAGGCTTGGGTTGAAGTCAAGCCTTGGGCAAAATTTTTATTTTTAGGCCTAGGGGAGTATGGATGTTAGCTCATAGGGTTTAAGAAAAGTTATTGGGATTTCATGATAGAAAAAGGCATGTGGTGGAGTGGCTTATGGCGTCATTAGCAAGGGAAGGAAGGGGGTTCAAATCCCCTTGCAAACAAAAGGTGACCATTTTTGTTGCATGTGGGTAGCAAGAGGTGGAATGGAGATCAAACTCTGAAGGTGGTTGTTGACTTGGTTAGAGATAAGAATTTGAATTGATCTAAGCTTGGCTTGAATTTGAAGCAGGATGTTGGAAGAGATCAAGGAGAGAAATATGTGGAGAATATTGTGTAGATTTTCAAGGAGTTGGATTTGAGGGATAGTGTAGCCGAATTTGTGTGGGTAATCAAGGGATATGCATTTTTTGTTTTAGCATTTGGGGTTTAGTGTCGAATATGTATGTGTTAGTAAGGGTCTTTTATGTTGATTTTGTTTCAGAAGCATTTTTCCTGAGCAATTTGTTTTTACCTTAGTACGTTCTTTCTTAACTTTGTTTCCCAATTGATGTTGGTTCATGTTGCCGAAATTTAAGGAGCAAGTGTCGAAACTTTACCTTATTTTCTTCTGTTGTCGAAATCAAAAAGGGTGCCAACTATCAAACCTTCACCTCCTCTCTTCTTTTTCTTAATTATTCTTTCTTCATTTATTATTTGCTGGCTGAACCCCATTTGGTTTCTTCTTATTTATCCTAAGCCGATTACCACATCTCCTTAGCCATTTGCATACCATTGTCTTTTCTCCAAACCTCAAATCGATCCAAACTGTTGCCGAATCTTATTTTTTGATTGGCTCTTCTCTTCTTCTTATCTTACTTGGCCGAATCCTTGCCGAATACATATTTCTTTTTCCTCTATTCTGTTCTTTGATTTGTCCCTTCTCATCTAGTTAGCTGAAATCAATTTGACATAATAGTCGAATCTGTGAGTCCAACTTCTCCTATTCCCTATATCGTCTGACCTTGCAGTTCGCCTGACCTTCGAGGAATATTTGAAGAGCTGAAATGCTGACCTTCAAGGAATATCTAACATAACAACCCGTTTCATTAACAGCAGTCGCCTGACCTTCGAGGAATATCTGAATCACATACATGCATATCATTAATCCAGTAATTTGACTTATTCGCCAAAACTGAAGAGCTGAAATGCCGAAGCATCGACATTCGAGGCCTTGCAGGTGTGCGAACGCTTGTGGGCCAAACCAAGCCCATAAATTGTGGGCAATAGACTGTTGAGGCCTTGACGGGCATTTTTGTGTACTTGGGCCGTTATGGGCCGAAATAGGCCCAATGGGCCTACAAGCCGATATGGGTAAATTCGCTCGGTAAGTGATCAATGGTAATCTGGGTGGAAAGGCTTGTGATGCCGTACGTGAAACTAGACTGAATGGGCCACATGAGCATGTGGGCCCACCTAGGCCCAATAGGGGTTTTGGGCACATATACATCATTTGGCCATATAGACTATCTAAGTTGTTTAATGTGATGTTAGACCTATTAGAAGGTCGTAATAGGCATCGTGACTACGAAACTTAGTAAAATGACCAAAATATCCCTGAAGGGTAAAATTACCATTTTACCCCTGACTGCCTAAAAGACTATTATACCCTCTAAAGATAGATGATCTGATAAATATATATATATATGACTGTATCTGTGACTGTTAGTATGCATGCATGTTGTATTTGTTTATGATATGTTATTCTGCATAGGGTGGGTGTGATATCGGAGGAAGTTCTGTTAAAGTGGTTCTGCCACGTGATTTTGAATAGTGGCTTCGCCACGTAATCTGTATCTAGTGGCTCTACCACGATATCTATTATTAGCAGCTTGGCTGTGTATTGTTGTGTGCACTGGGTGGGCTGAGTTATTCCCCACATGGTGTGATGGGTTGGTACGGTGGTGTGATGGTTGGACTGGGTTGGGTTTTCATGCATGCACTATTCTGTATCTGTAATGGGCTTGGGCCCATACTGTTTTCTAAATAGGGCTAAGGCCCAGACTGATCTGGTTCTATATAGGGCTTTGGCCTAGTCTGTTCTGATTACCTGTTCTCTATTTTCGGTTGGGGAAGTTACACACTTAGTTTTCGCAAACTCACCTTTTTAATTTAAATATGCAGGTAACCCCCAGCCATAGATGATTTGGAGCTATGAGGGACTCAGGGTGGCCACATGACTTCTGCTTTCGAACGTTGGTTTTTATTGAATTTCAGTTTAGGAATTTTTTATGTAATAAAGCCATTATGGGGTTTTTGTTTAATTTTCTCTATTTTGAACTATTTTATAATTTCAACTACTTAAGGAGTTAACCGGGTTTCCAAAACTAACAACAAATGGTTTCTTGTAATTCACGCAAAATGTTTTAAAAAATGTTAAATAAATAAAGAGTTTTCATAACTTCAAATAATCGATTTCAGCAAATAAGATGATATAATTTTTAACTTATAAAAATGGTTTCACTAGATTCTATTTTAAGTCCAATTTCGAACGTGACTTCCATGTGACACAACAGATTTAGCCATAACGTTTGGGCCGGGTTTGGGGTGTTACATACTAAGCTATGCAGCTTACCACTTTTCTTTTCCTAGCTCGACGTTTGGTGATCGATGGGAATCCATCCACACAATCAATAATCATTTTGGTATTTTGATACCAACCTTGAAGTTATGGCATGTATAGGTGATTTATCCTTTTGGGTTGTGTGTCATAGTCTTTTAGTCATAATGTTGGCTTAACGTTGTTGGTAGTTATTTTTTACCTGGCCATTGTAAATGAGTCAACAATGATTAAGTTATAATTGATTAATGTGATGAAATTTATCAAAATGCAAGCTTGCATGTCTAAGTGGAATGTGGTGTGATATGTATGTATTGTGAATGTGGTATGTAACGCCCCATACCCGGCCTAGAAGTTAGACCCGAGTCTGGTGTGTCACATTGAAGTATTTTTCGAAAACCATGTTTTCAATGAAACCCTTCTTATTTAAAACTTGTTGCCAACTAAAACTTGTGTTTGTGTATTTTCAAAATGTGTCAACTAAAAGTTAATCCCTTTTAAAAAAACATTATTACCTTTAAAACCTTCTTTGTTGCGGAAGCTTAATTTAATTAGTAGCGGAAGACGTAGTGTTTGAAAACAGTTAACATTTTGGAAAACCATGATTCACCTCTAGCAGATATAATTCAAAGTAAATAAAAAACTTAAAATACAAATCCAAAAATTATAAAAGGCCTTATTACAAACCAAACCCAAAATAAAGTACTTGAGAGTAAATAATCAAAACAGAAAGCATAAGTAGTGTGTGGCCTTCTCCGAGTCCCTCGCAGCTCTGATCCATCTAAGGTTGGGGATTACCTGCACAATTAGTAAACAGGGTGAGTTTAATGAAAACTCAGTGTGTAATCCCCCACTACAAGTACGAATAGTCAGCCAAGTAAAAGAATTAAAAAGTTTGCCCTACCACAGTTCTAGTATCAATTGGGCCTTAGCCCACTATAACAGACAGTACCAGATGGGCCTTAGCCCATTAGAAAATTAGAGACATTATCTGAACCAGAATCAGTATAAGAATCAAAATCAGAGTCAGTATCAGTATAAGAATCAGAATTAGAGTCAGTATTAGTATCAGAATCAGAATCAGAATCAAAATCAAAATTAGAATCAAAATTAGAATCAAAATCAGAATCAGAATCAAAATCAGAATCAAAATCAGAATCAGAACCAGTATCAGTATCAGTATCAGAATCAGAATCAGAATGTGAATGCAATGCCCAAGCCCAGTCCAGCCTTACACACCACCCGTACCAACCTTACACACCATGTGGGGAATAACTCAACCCACCCAACCCTACACACCATAGACGCAGCAGAGCTGCTAATACAAAAATCGTGGCAGAGCCACCAGAGTAGAAATACGAGGTAGAGCCTCTAAGCAGATTACGTGGCAGAGCCACTTTATAGCACTTCCTCCATATCAAACCCAACCCCATGTAATATGTCGTGTATGCTATGCTCAATCATCAAACGTGTATGCAGAATGGCCATGCTCATTATCAGTCATTTAAACATATATTAAAACCCACCAGTCACACAACCATAATCACGTTAGTCAAAATACTGTCATACGAACACATTCAATTCAATCAAATACACCAACCAAGTCAGTCACTTGCCCACAAGGGCGAAACAGTCATTGTACATCCAAGGGGCAAAACGGTCATTTCACCCTACAGGGGTATTTCGATAATTCTACCCTACAGGGGTATTTCGGTAATTCTACCCTATTTCGTTTATTCTACCCTATAGGGGTATTTCGGTAATTCTACCATATAGGGTATTTCGGTAATTCCACCCTACAGGGGTATTTCGGTAATTCTACCCTACAGGGGTATTTCGGTAATTCTACCCTACAGGGGTATTTCGGTAATTCTACCCTACAGGGGTATTTCGGTAATTCTACCTATAGGGGTATTTCAGTAATTCTACCCTAGAGGGGTATTTCGATAATTCTACCCTACAGGGGTATTTCGGTAATTCTACCCTACAGGGGTATTTCTATAATTCTACCTTATAGGGGTATTTCGATAATTTTGCAACCCAAGGGTATTTGGATAATTTCATAAACCAGGGGTATTTCGGTAATTTCACAAACCAGGGGTATTTTGGTAATTTTATAAATCAGAGGTATTTCGGTAATTTTGAAATCTGGGGTATTTCCATAATTTGTAAATTGGGGTATTTCTGTAATTTTTCAAATCGGGGGTAATTCGATAATTTTGCAAATCGAGGGTATTACAGTAGTTCTACCCTATAAGGCTATTTCAGTAATTTTGTAAACCTAGGGTATTTCAGTAATTTTGTAAACCAATGGTATTTCAGTAATTTTGTAAATCAAGGGTATTTCAGTACTTTTGTAAATCAGGGGTAAAATGGTAATTCTGTAAATCGGGGTTACTTTGGTAATTTTACAAGTTGAGGGTATTTCAGTAATTTGGTAACTAAAGTATTCTAAACAGATATAACAATGCGAATGGGCCTAGGGCCCATTCTTGGCCCAAATGGGCCCACATGCTCGTGTGGCCCTTTTAGCCCAAATCTAGCCATAGATATGAGATTCACCTAGTCTAGTCCAATATTTACTACACAATCAAACAACTTATCCAATTGGGCATGTAGGCCCATTGGGCCCACATGGTCCCTTTCAGCCCATCGGGGCCTGAAGTAGTTGTCCTACAGCTAGAGTAGTGAGAAATACAAACCTGATAGGAATCTGAAGTTAATCAGCGCTCCAAACACTCCTATGCCCAAACGCCAACCAATGTATGCTTACCCTCCTCATAGATAGCTCTATTTAAAGCCAGCTTCTCGCCTACTCCCATGCTAGCTTCCCGATGTGGGATCCCTCCATCAATCATCCAAAATAAACTCATTAGCAAAATAACCAACCTTTGCATGCAAAGGGATTCGAACCATAGTCCTCTCAATAACCATGCCATGCCACCACCACTAGGACACAAGCTCCTTTGTGTCATAAGTCCAACACATTTAACTTCAAAGCCCACTTACTTGCTTCCAGATTTATTTAAAAGAAAAACTAAAATAAATTGCAAGAGCCAAGACTTGAACCATGGACCCCTTGCTTCATTTATGGTGTCAATTCCTTATCCCCTAAGTGGCACCACTTTGCCACTACACCACACTCCTTTTTGTGCCTTATTTTATCCAGATTTATTTATGAGTCATACCACATGAGATCAGGTTCCACTAAGGCTAAAAATCAAAATTTTTCCTATGGCCTAACTTGAACCTGGGACTTCATAGTACCCTCCAAACACTTCAAATTTACACATTTGAATTATTTAAGCCGCCTTTTAACCGATCCAAAACTCAAGTCCCAATATTTCTAGGTCCAAAATTTGGGGCCCTACATAGTATGAATTTGAGATATGGATGTCATATTGTGGTTATTTGAATGAGTATTTATGCCATGTTATGTATTGGAAAAATTGGTGCATGGTTGTTTGTGTTTTAGGGTGGCAAAATGCTTGGTAAATAGCCATATATTTGACCACACGGGTAGACACATGGGCGTGTGTCTAGGCCGTGTGTGACACGTGGTCTCCCCATGGGCATGTAGTCTGGCCATGTGTCCCTTGCATGCAGTTTGCAAAAAATTGAGTACGTCACACGAGTTAACACACGGGCGTGTTCCTTGGCCGTGTGACTTAAATTGCATGATGATGTCATAAACAGAATGTTTTGGTTTTTGCACATGGGCAAAGACATGGGCGTGTGTCTCGGTCGTGTGAAGGATACGACCTAGGACACGAGCGTGTGCTTGGCCATGTGAAAATCTCTTTAGGTTCAAAAATGAAAATTTAATCCATAAAAACTGGGGACATAGGTGTGTGCGACCATACGGCCTACCTACAAAGGGGTGTCCCTGCATTACACGGGCGTGTGGCCTGTTTTAAATAAAAAATTTTAAAGTGTTTTAAAGTTTTCGGTTTAGTTCTGACCCAGACCTAAAGTATGTTTTGGGCCTCGTAGGCCTATTGTAGGAATGTTATGGATATAAATGAATAAGTTTTAAATTTGAATGGATAATTCTATCTTGAAATTTATCGATCATGTGAAATTGAATTTGGTAATGCCTCGTATCCTAGTCTGGCTACGAATATGGGTGAGGGGTGTTACATTTAGTGGTATCAGAGCTATGGTTTAGTCATTTCTCGGATAACATAGCAAGTGAAAGAGTCTAGCTATACATGCCATAAATATGAATTTTGATAGTGTGATGGTTCCTAATCTTTTACATTGTGTTTTCATATAGTAAATGGATCCTGACCTGACTATAGCTAACGACGTAGAAAATAATATGCCGGCTCCTGCTCAAAGGACCGCGCCATCCGAAAATAGAAACATAGAATCTAGTCAGAGAGGAAAGGCTCGAGAAGCCTTCCTCTATATGATGAACGAATGGTATACGGAGTTCATTCGAGCAAATCCGAATGCTCAACCTCCCCCACCTCCTCCCATTCCTCAGCCAATTCCTGTAGCTACACAAGGTGTGGAAATGATGAGATTGAGTAAGCCCTTTGTTTACAAGATTCATAAGTACGGGGCCAAATAATTTAGAGCTAGTGTGGATGATGACCCCGAGAGGGAAGAATTTTGGCTGGAAAACATTATTCGGGTATTTGATAAGCTCTCTTGTACACCCGAGGACTGTTTAAAGTGTGTTATATTGGTTCTGAGGGATTCAGCGTATTAGTGGTGGAAAATTTTAGTGTCAGTGGTACTGAGGGAAAGAGTCACTGGGATTTCTTTCAAGTGGAATTTCGAAAAAAGTATATAAGTCAATAATTCAGTGATTAAAAGCGAAAGGAATTCTTAGAGCTGAAGTAAGGCTGAATGACAGTGTCTGAGTATGAGTGGGAATTTGTTTGACTCAGTAAGTATGCACGGGAATGTGTTTCTACGGAGGAAATTATGTGCAAAAGGTTTGAAGACGGCTTGAATGAAAATATCAAGTTATATGTGGGAATTTTGGAATTAAAGGAATTTGTTGTACTGGTTGACCGGGCTTGCAAAACGAAAGAATTATGTACGAAAAAGAGGAAACCTAAATCTAATGCAAGAGATACAAAAAAGAGATCGATGAGTAAGTCTTTTCAGTCTTCGTCAAAGAAATTGAAGGATGTGCATAACCGTTAAACTATTTCAGCCAGAAATCCAAATAGAACTTGTGGGAGACAAAATACGGGTTCCAAGGCTCAGACTACTTCTATAGCTAGTGTTGGCAATGTTAAGCCAAGTAATCTCGAGTGTCAACAATGTGGTAGGAGACATCCTGGTGAGTGTTGGATAATCACTGGGGCTTGTTTCAAATGTAGCTCCCAAGATCACTTCATCAAGGATTGTCCTAAAATGGTTTAGAAGAAAAATACTCAGAATGTTAGACCGAGCAATACAGCTACTAGAGGGAGACCTATCAGAAATGTGAAAGATGGAGCTAGTAGCAAAAGTATAATTAGAGATTTAGCTGCAAGACTGGAGGCTAGAGTGCCTGCAAGAACCTATGCCATTCGTGCTCGGGAGGATGCATCATCCCCTGATGTAATCACTGGTATATTTTCTCTTTACAATGTTAATATTGTTGCATTAATTGATCCCAGGTCTACTTATTCTTATGTTTGCATGAAATCGGTAACTGACATGAATTTGCCCATAGAGTCAATTGAGTTTGTGATTAAAGTGTCAAACCCTTTAGACAAATACGTGTTAGTTGATAAGATTTGCAAAAACTATCCCTTAATCATTCGAGATCACTATTTTCTGGCCGATTTAATGCTGTTGACATTTGATGAGTTCGATGCTATTTTGGGCATGGATTGGTTGACAAAGCATGATGCTAAGGTAAATTGTAGACAAAAGGTTATTGAATTGAAGTGTGAAAATGGTGAGATTCTTCGAATTGAAATAGATGAGCCCAGTGAATCGCCTATCTTGATTTCGTCAATGATTGCTCAGAAGTATATAAGAAAGGTTTATGAAGCGTATCTTGCATATGTGTTGAATACAAAAGAGTTCGAACTAAAATTTGAATCAGTACCGGTAGTTTGTGAATTCCCAGATGTATTTCAAGAAGAATTGCCGAGGATACCTCCTGTTAAAGAAATAGAGTTTGCTATTGATTTGTTACCGGGGACTGCACCAATATCTATAGCTCCATTTAAAATGGCTCCGATCAAACTAAAGAAATTGAAAGTACAGTTGTAAGAGTTGACAGATAAGGGATTTGTGAGACTGAGTTTTTCTGCATGGGGTGGTCTCGTGTTGTTTGTGAAGAAAAAGGACATGTCGATGATACTTTGTATTGACTATAGACAGCTTAACAAGGTGACAATAAAGAACAAGTACCCTTTTCCAAGAATTGATGATCTATTTGATCAATTGAAAGGGGCAACTGTGTTTTTGAAAATATACTTAAGATCTGGATACTACCAATTGAGGGTCAAAGAGTCTGATGTGTCAAAAATCGCTTTCAGAACATGGTATGGACACTATGAGTTCTTTGTGATGCCTTTTGATTTAACTAATGCTCCGGCTGTATTTATGGACTTAATGAACTGAATTTTTCAGCCATACTTGGATAAGTTTGCAGTTGTGTTTATAGATGACATCTTAATTTATTCCTGTGATGAGAACAAATATGCCGAGCATTTGATGATGGTTTTACAAATCTTACAAGGTAAACAGTTGTATGCCAAGTTTAGTAAAAGTGAATTTTGGCTTAAGGAAGTTGGATTTTTAGGCTACATTGTTTTAAGAGATGTCATTAGAGTTGATCTGGGTAAGATTTTAGCTATTGTTGATTGGAAGCCGCCAAAAAATGTATCAGAGATTAGAAGCTTTCTGGGTTTATGTAACACCCAAAACCTGGCCTAGAAGTTAGGCTCAAATCTGGCATGTCACATTGAAGTGTGTTTTGACTGTAAATGTATGATTGTTCCTTAATTGACTAGACTGCGATTGTATGACTAATTATGAGCATGTCATTCTACATACTGCATGGGGTGGGATATTGTACAGAGGAAGATCTAATCTGTTAGAGTCGTACGAGTCACCCGAGATGACTATGGACCATCGAAGGCTTAAGATCTGTATATCCGTATTGATTTGGTAAGGTTGCACGGGTCACCCGATGTAACACCCCAAACCTGGCCTGGACGTTACGACCAGTTCTGGCGTGTCACATGAACCTATAGCTAAGTTTATGACCTTTGCTTGTTGTGACTTCGGTGATATTTTTATTAAAATAGCAAGTTTGCGAAAAATTATTTTGTTAAGCCTTTAGATTATCCAATCGTTGATCTCGTTAAGTTTTGAAAACATTTTTAGGATTTTGAAAAACCCCGCATAGCCTATAACTAGCAGTTTCAATAAAATATGATTTAAACCATTAAAGAAAAGAAACAAATAAAGAAACTTAAATAACGGCCTTATTACAATTAAACCCAAAAATAATAGCAAATTAAGATACTTAAAGTAAAACGGAAAAAACTAAACTTGCAGATGCTGTGGCCACTCCGAATCTCTCACAGCTCCAAGCCCACTATGGTTGAGGGTTACCTGCAGAGGTGAAATTAATGGGGGGTGAGTTTGATAACTCAGTGTGCAACATAATCTCAACCATAGGCCAAAATAGATCAAGCCTCAGAATCAGATTAATTGGGCCTTGGCCCATTTCAGAAATCAGGTTAAGCCCAAAGGCCCATAACAGATACAGATCAGATATAATATGCAAATAGAAAGCCCAACCCAGATCCATCCATAACACCCCCGTACCAGCCTTACACCATGTGGGGAGACTACTCAATCCACCCAACCGCTACACACCATAGAAGTTTGCAGCGAGGCTGCCAGATATTGTGACGAGGTCACCAGATACAGATATTATGGCGAAGCCACCAGAACAGATATATAATATGTGGCGAGGCCACCAGATTGCAGCGAGGCTGCCAGATATATTGTGGCGAGGCCACCAGATTGCAGCGAGGCTGCCAGAACGCTTCCTCCATCATAAAAGCCCATACCCCATGCAACAGATGTAATCATAATATGGCATGCAACATACAGAATCTCATGCATCAAATATATTCATATATTATGAGACAAGATATACAGAAACAGACAGTCATACATTTCATACAGAGTTTGCCCTAGGGGTATAAAGGTCATTTTGCACCTAGGGGTAAAATGGTAATTTTCTATACTTAGGGGTATTTTAGTCATTTTACCGATTTTTAGGGATTTATGCATGTCCAAGTAATTATTAGTCCATTAGTGATTACGGAAGTCCTTTTAACCTTAGCTTCCAATTTTACCCTTTTTAGCCCAAAACCCCTAATGGGCCTCACTAAGTCCATTAACGTCTTAAGCCCGTTAAATCAAATTTTATGCTCAGATTACCAACTTCAACCGTATTATTATTAGCCATGTCGCCAGAAGGCCTTTAACATTCATTTTACCGATTTGGGCTCGGAAGCCCATTGGGCCCATCATGGGCCCATCGAAGCCCATCTTACCGAAATGCTCGAAATTGCACCTTCTGCAATTTCGCCACCGTCAATTCCTAGTCTAACCACAATAAAGAATTCGGCTACTCTTAGATCCTTCCAAGACCGATTTTTCGGTCACTTTCGATCAGTTTTTCTATCATTACGGCCTTTGCCGTCCTAGTCTATGATGGAGATACGTTACACACCTGTTAACAGATGAAGTGACGATGAGATCCACGTACGAAATCCTACAGTTAATCACTAGAGTGTCAGTTTTAAAATCGACAATCATTAAACCATAAGTCCTTTACCAACATCGGCCAACATGGCCTAAGTCCCTAAAGCTTTTACCTTTTTGTCGATTATGGACTAGATCTAAGTGCTCCACTGCGTTAGTCCTCAAAACTCCTCATTTGATCACCTTTCCTTGCTATCCAATGCACACAAGAATCAAACCATAGCATTAGATCAATAAAAGCCATGTCGACAACTCCCCTAAGGGTCCAGGGATTTCGGCTTCTCTTTAATATACCAATAAATGAAGGTATTCAAGGTTTCGAACACTTACCAAAACTCAGCGCGCGAACAGCCCTGCTTACTTGCTTCTACTCAACGGAATCTATACTCAATCTATAGTAGCTCTAACTCTAACGACAATCAGAGTGGCTTGAAGAGTTTCGGCTTTTGAATGTTTAAAAGGAGGTGTTTTTGGCTTCCACATATGCGGTATGATACCCTTGTCATTTCAATCACTAGAATGGGGAAGATGACTTGACGATAAGAGAGGTGACAGATAATGAGTCGACTTACCGAAGCAGTTAAGGAAAGAAGGAGAATTCGGTTTCAGCAAAACAAGAGTGTCTCGGCTCTTAATGCTGTCTACAAAAGCTTGAAGAAAAAGAGAAGGAGGAAGGTGGCTTCGGTCTTGAAGAGAAATGGTATGGAATGGAATCGGTATGGGGTGTAAGAGCAAAGAAGAAGAACGAGAGAATGAGAGAAACTAGGGAGTGATTTCGGCAACTAAAGAATTCGGCAATAAGGCTTAGGGTAAGGGTAGGTTGCGACTATTAGGAGGAAAAAGAAGGTTGAATAACAAAAAGGAAAAATAAAGAAGACCCTAGTGCTATACACAATCGGCTCAAGAAGCTCTAAAAGACCCCAAATGAAATCGGCACAAAAAGAGACCCTAATGCCGATTGTGCCTTACCTATGTTGCTTGCCGAATTTGCACCTTAGAGAGTCCCTTGGTCGGCCACTTCATTCAAATTTGAAATATCCTTGATTTGCTCCTCAACCTCCTCCTTGATTAACTCATATGACCATTTCAAACTCCTTCAACCAGAGTTTAACTTGAAGTCTACCACTTAACTCTTCTATTCATAAAAATAAGACACCTTAATACATACCTGAGACTTGAACCCTTGACCTCCACACTCTTTTAGGCGCCACTTTTGTAGCTCCTAAGTGGCATCACATTGCCACTCCACCACTGGCTAGCTTGTGTCTGATTTCACACACATTTACTTATAACACCTACTTTCCAAGGCCCCCTATCTCCTAAGTCAAAAATACAAAATTTTTCCGAGTTTTTAACCAACGCCTGGGCCTTCCATAGGCCCATTAATACTCCCTAAACATGCATTACACACCCAAATACCAGAGTTCCTACATTTTATTAGATGAACAACAATCTAAGAGAAACCCAAAAATTAGGGCGTTACACCCTAGACAACTGTGGATCGATCGATGGCTGAGTGCCTATCATGTTACCGAAGGCTGTGTGCCATTATTATGGGCTTTGTGCCGTTATTGTGGGCTTCGTACCTTATCGTGGGCTTGTACCGATATTGTGGGCTTTGTGCCATTATTATGGCCTTATGCTGTTGCTATGGGCTTTGTGCCATTACCGAAGGCTTTGTGCCGATATCATAGGCTTTGTGCTGACTATAGACCCATTATCGATGGCTTTGTGCCACGCATATTGCTATGGCTTGGTGCCATTCTGTTTATGGCTTTTGGCCATTCTGATTTATGGTAGCCTTGCTACAATACCAGTTAGTGCTGTAACCGATGTTAACATTGGAGTGTAGGGATAGGTGGGTCAATTCTTTCCCCACAGGAGTGCAGGGCTAGACGGAGTGGTTGTTGGTTGGATGTGTTTGCATGCATTATACATCTTTCATATATGCCCTATTCTGATTCTGTTTTGGGCAAGGCCCAATTGTTTCTGTTATAGGCTTAGACCCATATGATTGTAGTGGGCTTTGGCCCACGTATGCCCTGAGTTGGACTGTTTTTGTTTCTATCTCTGTTTATGCATACTGACTATTACTTTAGTAAGGGGATGACACACTGAGTTTTCATAAACTCTATAACACCCCAAAACCGGCCTAAACGTTATGGCCAAGTCTGGTGTGTCACATCAACGATGGATTGAAACACATTCTTTAGGTATTATTATTAGGGTGAGTTTGCATAACCATTATTAAAGTTTGGAAATAAATCCAGGTTTTAATTTGTGAAAGTCCTATCCACTACCAGTTTAAAGTTTATTTTATCTCAAGGCCTTGTTTGACTTGACGTTATCCATATGATATGTGTGTTGTATTTTGAAAACGTTATTTAATATTATAAAAACCCGCGTAGCCTAGGTCTATCCAGTTTAAGCAAGTTATAATAAAAGAATTGAAAACCAAAATAAAATACTTAAGAGCGGCCTTATTACAAACAAAACCAATAAGGGGATAATTTGAATAAATTACTGAAATTAAAGTAACTTAAGAAAAATTAACCAAATGCAATCCACATGGCCACTCCGAATCCCTCCAGCTCCAAGTCCACTAGTTTAGGGCTCACCTGCATAGATGAAAGGGAAGGGGGTGAGTTTGGGAAAACTCATTGTGTAAAGTAAACCCAACCAGAGCCCAAATCAGTTCAAGCTTTACTGGGCCTAAGCCCTATCCAGATTCAGTATTAACTGGGCCTTAGCCCTATTCAGTAGACAGTATTAACTGGGCCTTAGCCCAATTCAGAATTCAGTACGGCCCGTAGGCCCATTACAATAATAGAATAGAAATTATGCATGAATGCAAAACCCAGCCCAAATCCAGCCCTACACACCACCCGTACCAGCCCTACACACCATGTGGGGAATAACTCAACCCACCCAGCCCTACACACCACTGTTGCAACTGAGCTACTTAATCAGATAGCGTGGCCAAGCCACTAACAATAAAACGAGGCAGAGCCCCTAACAGTAAACGTGGCATTGCCACTTAGCACTTCCTCCATCAAAACCCAATCCCATGAAATAGTATATCATGTCATTGCATACAGTGAACAGATTTAATTTAGCATGCATTTCAGTCAGATTTAACCCTAGAGGTATAATGATCATTTTACACCTAGAGGTAAAATAGTAATTTTCCACCCTTAAGGGGTATTTCAGTAATTTTGCCAGTTTTTAGGGTTTTATGCACATTTCAGTTGTTATTATTCCAAAAATCATCTAGGTAACCTAATTAACCCATTTAGTCCAATTTAGAATTATTGGGCCCTAAAACCCCTAATGGGCCATGCAATGTCCACTAACGAATACGGCCCACTAAGCCCTCATACTAAGTCTGTTTTAGCAGATTTAATACCCAGACTATCAGAAAGCACTTACCACTCGTTTTAACCCAAATGGGCTTGTAAGCCTATTGGGCCCAAATTTAGCCCCTTGAGGCCTAATTTCACTAACATGCACGAAATCGCGCACACATCCCCGTTACCATTTGCGATAACCAATTTTACCATTCTTAACCGGCCCACGAGTGCTCACAAGCTGTAAGCCCACGAAATACCAGAATTTTAGCATTTCAGCTTTTCGACTTTTGCCGATCTAGCCTACTAGTGGGTGTCGTTTACACACCTGATTTGAAATATACTACGGTGAGATCTCCCACGTAATTAACCCTACAATCATCCGCTAAGATGTTAGACCATGAGCCAACGATAACTAATGTAACAACCATCACCATATTCAGCCAATATCCTTTAAGGCCCTTGAATACTTACCTTAGCCAAAAACAGTGACTAGATCTAGATCTAGTTGCTCCAATGGTCTAGCCTCCAATACATCTTAATCGATAGCCTCCAATCTACGCTAACACATAACAAACTGAAAGGTGAAAACAATAAAGCTTTTAGCCCCAATCGACAGCCACCCTATGTACATAGGGGTTTTCAGCTTTTCTTGAACCACAAGTCACTGAATCGAAAGGGAATCCGAGTACTTATCGAAGATCTACTTGACAAAGAATGCTTCCAATCCTTTTCCATCCCAGATCTGTTGTAGATCTAACCCCAAGATACGAATAGAGAACAGATCTAAGTGATTTCGGCTTTTGAATCTATCCTAGAGTATGTCTGTTTCGATTTGAGAAGATAATGGAAGAAGAAGATGAAGAGAGGCTTACGAAATAACAGAGAGATGATTGGCAGAGAGATGAGAGGTTTGAGATTCAGCTCTTGAAAGATTTGAAATGGAAAGAAGAATAGTTTTGATCAGAAAGGTAATCGGCAATGGTGGATTCAGTTTTAGCTTTTTATGGTAATCGACAAGAAAGTTGAGAAGAAAGATTACTTCAATTGAATTCGGCTTTAGAAGGAAATAGAAGAGTTAAAAGAGAATAAAGGAAAGAAGAGAGAAAGAGGATGGCAGACTCGGCTTGAAGAAAAGAAAAGGGATGAAGGCTAGGTTCCTTGCACAAGTCGGCACCAAAAGAAGTTGATGGTTCCGTTTTCAGCTTTTTGGAACTAAAAGATGAAGAAAAGGAAGTACACGAATGAAACCCCCTTATGACTAAGCCAATCGACACTAACCTAACCCAAACCAATTCCCGAAAAAGAATCAAAGAAGGCATTCGGCACCTTAAAGCTTTACTTGCCGAAATTGCTCTCCAAGACCCCTACAATTGGCCACCACTAGCTCCTATTCAAAAACTCCTAGATTTTCTCCTCCTTATCCTCTCTTACTCAATCCCATGAGCACCTCAAACTCTTCCTAGTAGAGTTTCACTTGGAGTCCATCACATGTCTTGTACATGCATAAAAATAAAAGACCACAGTTCTTACCATAGGACTTGAACCTTGGCCCTTGCATAGCTTCCACACGCCACTTCCCTAAGCTCTAAGTGGCGCCACCTTGCCACTTTACCAAAGGCTTACTTGTGTCTTAAATTACCCACTTTTTCTTAAAAGCCCACATAATCAAGACTCCTTCTCTTTAACTCCAAAATTTAAAAATTCTACTGGGTTTTAACTTAGGCTTGGGCCTTCTAAAGGCCCACTAACATACTCAAACCTATTTTAGCACAACCAAACAAACAAAATTTTAAGTTTACACCAAAATCGCAAAAATCCCTAAAATCCTGAAAATTAGGGCATTACAACTCTAACCCCTTAAAGAAATTTTAGCCTCGAAATTTACCTGATCCAAATAGGTGAGGGTGTTGTTGACGCATCGCCTCCTCTGGCTCCCAAGTAGCTTCTTCTCTACCATGATTGCGCCAAAGTACCTTTACGAAGGGAACTGACTTCTTCCTTAACAGTTTGACCTCTCGATCCTGTATTTGTACAGGTTCTTTGTCAAAAGTCAAGTCAGTTTTCACCTCAATCTCTTCTACTGGCACGACATGAGAAGGATCTGATTGATACATTCTCAGCATGGAAACATGAAAAACGTCATGAATTCAGTCTAACTCCAGCGGTAATTCTAGCTGATACGCCATCGGACCTACCCGCTTAAGAACTCGGTAAGGCCCAATAAACCGCGGACTCAACTTGCCCTTCTTACCAAACCTTAATATCTTTTTCCAAGGTGAGACCTTCAAGAAGACCATATCCCCTACTGAGTACTCAATTTCCTTCCGCTTTAAGTCAGCATAAGATTTCTACCTATCAGATGCTTCCTTTAATTGATCTCTGATCAACTTAACCTTTTCTTCAGTATCTGCCACTAGTTCTGGCCCAAGAACCTGACATTCTCCCAACTCCGTCCAACAAGTAGGGTATGACACCTTCACCTATATAGCACCTCATATAGAGCCATTCAAATACTTACCTGATAACTGTTGTTATAAGCAAACTCTGCTAATGGCAAGTAATCCTCCAAACTACCACGGAAGTCTATAACACAACCCCTTAACATGTCCTCAAGAACCTGAATAACCCTTTCTGACTGTCCATCTGTCTGCGGATGAAAAGCAGTGCTAAAATCCAATCGCGTACCCAATACCTCACGCAACTTCTGCCAGAATCGAGATGTAAACCTAGGATCCCGATCAGAAATAATCGAAACTGGCACCCTATGGAGTCGCAGTATCTCTGCCACATACAACTTGGCCAACTTCTAAAGTGAGTAGTCGGTTCAGACAGGTATGAAATGTGTAGATTTCGTTAACCTTTCCACAATTACCCACACTGAGTCTTTTTTGGAGGGTGTCAAAGGTAGCCCACTCACAAAATCCATGGTTACCCTCTCCCACTTCCAAAGTGGAATCTTCATTGGCTGCAGAAGTCCAAAAGGCAGTTGATGCTCAGCCTTCACTTGCTGGCATGTCAGACACTTCCCCACAAATTTTGTCACCTCTCGCTTAAGCTAGGCCACCAGTATAACTCTCATAAGTCTCGAAACAACTTATTCCCTCCAGGGTGCATGGCACAAGGTCCGCCATGAGCCTCTTTCAGAATTGACTGCCTCAAGTCAGAGTCCTTCGAAATACAAACTCGTCCTCGAAAGCATAGAACTCCTTCACCATTCAATCCAAAATCAGAAGTCCCATCATTCTCAGCTTGCTGAAATCGAGGCATTAGTGACTCATCCTCTAACTGTTTCTGCTTAATCTGTTCAATCCAAGTTGGTCTCACTTGTAACTCTGCTAACAAGCTACCATTATCATACAAACTTAGACGAGCAAACATTGCTCACAACTCAGTTACAGCCCTTCGACTCAGTGCATCAGCCACCACATTTGCCTTACCTGGGTGATATTCAATCGAACAATTGTAATCCTTAAGCAACTCTATCCATCTTCGTTGCCTAAGATTCAACTCCTTCTAAGTCAACAAATACTTGAGACTCTTATGGTCTGTGTATATAATACACTTTTCTCCATACAGATAGTGTCTCTAGATCTTTAACGCAAAGATTACCCCTGCCAACTCCAGATCATGCGTAGGGTAGTTCACTTCATGAGGCTTAAGCTATCGTGAAGCATAAGCGACCACCTTACCCTCTTGCATTAGTACACAGCCTAAACCCGCTTGCGACGCATCACTATACACAGTGAAATCCTTCCCAGACTCCGGCTAAATCAACACTGGCGCTTCAGTTAAGACTTTCTTCAACTTATCAAAAGCCTCTTACTGTTTCTCAGTCCAAACAAATGGCACTCCTTTCCTCAAGAGTGTCGTTAACAGTGCAGTGATTAAAAAGAATCCTTCTACAAACCTTCTGTAGTACCCCGCTAAACCTAAAAAACTTCAAATTTTCGATACCGACCTCGGCGGCTTCCACTCCAGAACCGCCTCAATTTTCTGAGGGTCCAACCTAATCCCCTCAGCAGAAACAACGTGACCCAAAAATGTCACCTCTCGCAACCAAAATTTACACTTGCTAAACTTTGCATAGAGTTGCTTCTTTCTCAACACTTGCAGAACAATACTGAGATGCTCATCACGCTTCTCCTCAGTTTCCAAATACACCAGAATATCATCGATGAAGACGACTACGAATTGATTCAAGTAAGGTTGGAATACCCAATTCATCAGATCCATGAAAGCCACAGGTGCATTCGTCAATCCAAACGGCATCACCAGAAACTCGTAATGACCATATCGAGTTCTGAATGTTGTTTTATGAATATCCACCTCCTTGACCCTTAACTGATGATATCCAGATCGAAGGTCGATCTTGGAAAATACTGAAGCTCCTCTAAGCTGGTCAAATAGATTATTGATCCTTAGCAGAGGGTACTTATTCTTAATTGTCAGTTTGTTCAACTGGCGATAATCGATGCCCATACGCATCATCTCATCCTTCTTCTTCACGAACAGTACTAGTGCTCCCCACGGAGACTCGGTCTAACATAACCTCTATCCAACAACTCTTGGATTTGTACTTTCAGTTCCACTAACTCCTTTGGTGCCATCCTATAAGGTGCGATGGACACTGGAGCCATTCTAGGTAACAAGTCGATTCCAAACTCGACTTCACAATTCGAAGGCAATCCAGGAAGCTCCTTAAGAAAGACATCTTGAAACTCCTTGATGGTTCTAACCTTCTCTACAGTCAAACTCTCAACTTTTGTCTGGCTCACAAATGCCAAATATGCCTCGCAACACTTGCGAATCAACTTCTCAGCCCTTAAGGCCGAAACAAAATTGGACAAGTAGTCCCTTCGTTCCCCTATAACCATCACCTCCTCATCCTCTGTAGTCCTTAATACCATTTGCTTAGTCGCACAATCCAAAGTCGCCCTATGCTTAGCAATCCAGTCCATTCTTAAGATGAGATCGAATTCTCCGAACGGTAGCTCCATTAAGTCTCCAGAGAAAATCCTACCTTGAGTCTTTAAAGGCACATTTCTATAGAGTTTGTCTACCTAATCGAGTGACCCAGTGGACTTATCACAATTACCCCACTCATAGTTTTCTCAGAGTGCACCCCCAATGACCCAGATATATCACATGTAACATACGAATGGGTAGAACCAACATCTATCAAGGCAGTGTATGGCATGCTAGAGATAAAAAATGTACCAGTTATGACGTCAGGTGCGTCACCCTCCTTTCAACGACGAGCCGCATACACAAATGCTGGCTGACAAGCCTCAGCATTTCCAGCACCCCTACCAGGTGCTCCACGTCCATGACCATTTCTGTTGCCGCCCCTATTTTGGCCACGGTCTCTCGGCGGCTGTGGTCCACCTCGCACTGGTTGAGCAACCCTCTGTTCAGCAACTTGCGTCTGAGCTGGCCTTTGAAGACAATCCTTAACTCTGTGCTCCTTGGATCCGTATCGAAAACAAGCCCCAGTATGCTTCCAGCACTCTCCCAAATGAACTCTACCACAATCCCCACAAGCCTGCGGTCTAACTGTATTCACCAGAATTGCTCGGATCGGTTCATCCACTCTAGCTCCTTTGACATTCCTGTTTACAGCACCAGAGGGTCCAAAATCCCTCTTGAATCGATTTTGGTCTTTCTCACGGTTCTGTCATTCAGTTCGCCTCACCTCCTCGGCTATCTTAGCCTTTTCCACCAATGAAGCAAAGTCACGCTCCCTCTGCGGAGCTATCAGCACCCTAAGCTCATCCCTGAAGCCATCCTCAAATCGAATGCTATGTTTGTACTCAGTAGCAACTATTCCACTGGCATACCGGCTCAACCTTAAAAACTCGGCCTCATACTCAGCAATAGGCTTGTTACCCTGGGTCAGATTCAGAAATTCCTTTCTTTGGGCGTCCACAGAGCTCGCTCCAATGTACTTTCCCTTGAAAGCCGTCTTAAACAGTTCCCAGGTTACCCACTCAGGTGGGGTACTATCCCTTATCGTGATCCACCACTGATACGCCTCGTCTCACAGTAGAGGCACTGCTCCTTTTAGCTTTTACTCCACTGAGCAGTCCAGATCGTCCATGATCCGCTCCGTGGCCTCCAACCAGTACTCAGCCACATTTGGGGCTACTCTAGATATGCCCCTAAAGACCTCTGCTCCGTTAACATGGAGTCGCTTAGAAATAGATCCCCTATTCATAGTCCTGGTACTTGCTACAGTAACCCTCTCTAGAACCCTTAACATTGCCTATGACAAAGCATCGTCCCCTGCAGCCTGATCATACGGCCTATTCTCAGCTACTGGCAGTACTCGTGCCTCATCAGCTTGCATATGTCACAAAAATGAAGACCCAGCTTTTACACTACCTCGGCCACGTCCACGGCCTCGTCCACGAGCTGCTCTCTTACTCATATCAACTTATCTGATTACAAATTTTATGAAATTAGTTTAGTATTTCAGTGTTTATTACTAATGTCTTATGCACAAATAGCTTTGCAGAGTTTGTTTTCGTGAAATTGTAGCCTAGCTACAGTCTCAGTCTTCTAGGGTTTAGTTTCCCTACTGTTTCAGTCTCTACAGTTTCAGTATTGCTCTAAATACAGTATCTTAGTAGGGTCTCAGTACTATCTACAGTAATGTTTCAGCACAGTACAGTATAAAGAAAGAAAAAAAAGGAGTACTTACAAACTTGGTGCCGGGGATTCGATGTACCACTCTTTAGAAACCGGAGTTCAGAAAACCCAATTTTAGATAAAATTCTAGTAAAACTTAAACTTTGTTTTTGAATAAACCTTAAAGAAGTATGTCTAGAAGAAAATAAGTTTGAAAAAGGGTTTTCCTTCAAGATTTCCCAAAACCGCTTTCAAAATACCCTTCTTAGGCTTCAGTTTTAAAATTTTATGAAAACGTTTGGACCTGATCCACAGCTGAGTTGTTGCAACAAGGCCCTGATACCACTAAATGTAACACCCCAAACCCGACCCAGACGGGCCAAGTCTGATCCAAACCTGATCCACAGTCGAGTTGTTGCAACCAGGCTCTGATCCTAGCATGCATTTCAGTCAGATTTAACCCTATGGGTATAATGATCATTTTATACCTAAGGGTAAAATAGTAATTTTCCACCCTTAAGGGGTATTTCAGTAAATTTGCCAGTTTTTAGGGTTTTATGCACATTTCAGTTGTTATTAGTCCAAAAATCATCTAGGTAACCTAATTAACCCATTTAGTCCAATTTAGAATTATCGGGCCCTAAAACCCCTAATGGGCCCTACAATGTCCACTAATGAATACGGCCCACTAAGCCCTCATACTAAGTCCATTTTAGCAGATTTGATACCCAGACTATCAGAAAGCACTTACTGCTCATTTTCACCCAAATGGGCCTGTAAGCCCATTGCGCCCAAATTCAACCCCTCGAGGCCCAATTTCACTAACATGCATGAAATTGCGCACACATTCCCCTTACTGTTTGCGATAACCAATTTTACCATTTTTAACTGGACCACGAGCGTTCACACGCTCGCAAGCCCACGAAATGTCAAAATTTTAGCATTTCGACTTTTTGAATTTTACCGATCTAGCCTACTAGTGGGTGTCGTTTACACACCTGATTTGCTATATACTACGACGAGATCTCCCAGGCGATTAACCCTACAATCATCTTCTAAGATGTTAGACCATGAGCCAATGATAACTAATCTAACAACCATCACTATATTCAGCCAATATCCTTTAAGGCACTTTTGGCTTTTCTTGAACCACAAGTCACTGAATGGAAAGGGAATCCGAGTACTTACTGAAGATCTACTTGACAAAGAATGCTTCCAATCTTTTCTATCCCAGATCTGTTGTAGATCCAACCCCAAGATACGAATAGAGAACAGATCTAAGTGATTTCAGCTTTTGAATCTATCCTAAAGTATGTCTGTTTCGGTTTGAGAAGATAATGGAAGAAGAAGATGAAGAGAGGTTTACGAAATAACAGAGAGATGATTGGCAGAGAGATGAGAGGTTTGAGATTCGACTCTTGAAAGATTTGAAATGGAAAGAAGAATAGTTTTGATCAGAAAGGTAATCGGCAATGGTGGATTCAGTTTCGGCTTTTTGTGGTAATCGACAAGAAAGTTGAGAAGAAAGATTACTTCAATTGAATTTGGCTTTAGAAGGAAATAGAAGAGTTAAAAGAGAGAATAAAGAAAAGAGGAGAGAAAGAGGATGGCAAACTCGGCTTGAAGAAAAGAAAAGAGATGAAGGCTCGGTTTCGTGCACAAGTTGGCACTAAAAGAAGTTGATGGTTGCGATTTCGGCTTTTTGGAACTAAGAGATGAAGAAAAGGAAGTACACGAATGAAACCCCCGTATGACTAACCTAATCGGCACTAACCTAACCCAAACCAATTCCCAAAAAAGAATCAAAGAAGGCATTTGGCACCCTAAAACTTCACTTGCCAAAATTGCTCTCCAAGAGCCCTACAATCGGCCACCACTAGCTCCCATTCAAAAACTCTTAGATTTTCTCCTCCTTATCCTCTCTGACTCAATCCCATGAGCACCTCAAACTCTTCCTAGCAGAGTTTCACTTGGAGTCCATCACATGTCTTGCACATGCATAAAAATAAAAGACCACACTGCTTACCATAAGACTTAAACCTTGGCCCTTGCATAGCTTCCACACGCCACTTCCCTAAGCTCTAAGTGGCGCCACCTTGCCACTTTACCAAAGGCTTACTTGTGTCTTAAATTACCCACTTTTTCATAAAAGCCCACATAATCAAGACGCATTCTCTTTAAGTACAAAATTTAAAAATTCTACCGGGTTTTAACTTAGGCTTGGGCCTTCTAAAGGCCCACTAATAGACTCAAACCTATTTTAGCATAACCAAACAAACAAAATTTTAGGTTCACTCCAAAATCATAAAAATCCCAAAAATCCCAAAAATTAAGGTGTTACAAACTTACCCTACTTTTAACATTTTCAGGTAATCCCCAGCGTTAGGCGGTTCGGTGCTGCGAGGGACTCAGAGAAGACCACACACTACTTATGCTTTCTGTTTTGATTATTTACTTCTAAATATTTTTTATATTTTGGTTTGAAATTCTTGTAGTAAGGCCATTTGAAGATTTTAACTTCTAATTGGGTTTTGATTTCTTATTTATAATTGCTAGATTAGGATAAAACGAGTTTCAAACCAATTTGTGTTTTCAAAAACATACGTTTTAAACTTAGTTACTTTAAATTAGCGTCCGCAACTCAAAGAGATTTACAACGATATTAACAACATTTTTAAGTATAGCTTTTTAATGAACCTCGATTTGAAAATAAACAAACACAAGTTTAATTGGCAACAAATTTTAATTAAGAAGGGGGTTCAATGAAAACAAGGTTTTCAAAAAACACTTCAATGTGACACGCTAGATTCGGGCCTAACTTCTAGGCCAGGTTTGGGGTGTTATAGTTTGGCTAGATATTATAGATGTTTTGTAAAAGGATTTTCGATGATTGATTCTCCGATGACCATGTTGTTGCAAAAAGATGTTAAGTTCGAATGGACTGAAAAATGTCAGCAAAGTGTTGAGATATTAAAGGCAGTGTTGACTGAGGCACCAGTGTTAGTGCAACCTGAGTCCGAAAAAGAATTCATGATTTACAGTGATGCATCTTTGAATGGTCTTGGATGCGTATTAATGCAAGAGGGTAAAGTGGTAGCGTATGCCTCGAGACAATTGAAGCCACACTATAAGAACTATCTGACTCATGATTTGGAATTAGCCACCATTGTCTTTGCCTTGAAGATTTGGCGACATTTTTTATATGGTGAAAAATGTTGTATTTTTACCGACCATAAGAGCTTGAAATGCTTAATGTCACAAAAATATTTGAACTTTTGACAACGAAGATGGCTCGAGTTGTTGAAAGACTATGAGTTAGTGACCGATTATCATTCAGGGAAGGCGAATGTAGTCATTGATACTTTGAGTAGAAAATCTCTATTTGCTTTAAGAGCTATGAATACAAGATTGGCCTTACCCGACGATGGTTCGATTGTGCCAAAGTTGAGAGCTAGACCATTGTTTCTTCAACAAATTTGTGAAGCTCAGAAAAATGATAGTAAGTTGCAAGCAAAAAGGACTCACTGTTGAGTGAATAGCGATTCAGATTTTCGGATTGATTCGAATGACTGTTTGATGTTTCGAGACAGTGTATGTGTCTTGAAAGATACTGAGTTAATTTGAAAAGTTCTACACGAAGCTCATAATTGTTGTTTATCTGTTCATCTGGGCAGTGCAAAGTTGTATAATGATTTGAAGAAATTATATTGGTGCCCCAATATGAAAAGAGATGTTTCCGAGTTTGCATCAAAGTGTTTAGTTTGCCAGTAAGTGAAAGCCGAACATCAGGCACTTTCTAATTTACTTCAACCTACAATGGTTCCTGAATGGAAATGGGACCGAATTTACATGGATTTTGTATCGGGTTTGGTTTTAACCCCAGAGAAGAAGAAAGATGCTATTTGGGTCGTTGTTGATCAGTTGACGAAATCGGCTCATTTCATTCCAGTACATACTGATTACTCACTTGATAAGTTAGCTGATTTGTATATTGCTAAAATTGTAAGATTGCATGGAGTGTCGGTTTCTATCATTTTAGATAGAGATCCGAGGTTTACTTCAAGATTTTGGAAAAAGTTACAAGAAGCCTTGGGTACCAAGTTGAATTTTAGTACCACGTTTCACCCACAAACAGACGGTCAATTCAAAAGAGTGATTTAGATCCTCGAAGATATGCTTCAATGCTGTGATCTGGAATTTGAATGTAGTTGGGAGAAATATCTACCTTTGGTTGAATTTGCTTACAACAATATTTTTCAATCGAGTATCAAGATGGCACCGTATAAGGCATTATATGGCCGCAAGTATCGAACTTCTTTGTATTAGGCCAAGTTCAATGAGAAACAGATTCACAAGTTCGATTTAATTAGAGAGACTGAAGAGAAAGTAAAGGTAATTCGTGATTGTTTGAAAGCTACTCTAGACCAGCAAAAGTCTTACGTGGATTTGAAAAAAAAGGAAATCGAGTTTCAAGTAGGCAATAAAGTGATTTTGAAAGTGTCTCCGTGGAAAAAGATCTTGAGGTTTGGCTGGAAAGGAAAATTGAGTCCGCCATTCATCGAGCCATACAAGGTTTTGGAAAGGATTGGACTAGTACCTTATCGACTGGCTTTGCCCACAGAGTTAGAAAAGATTCATGATGTATTTCATGTATCGATGCTACAACGTTATCATTCTGATTAGTCACACGTGATTTCATTGACTGAGGTTGAAATTCAACTGGATATGACATATTATAATAGCCCAGTTTAGACCCTAGTCAAAATAGTGGTTTCAAGACCACATATCTGAATCTGAACAATATTTTAATATTATTTTCTATGCTTGTTTTACGTGAATTAGCATGTGTAGAAGTTTCGTATGAAAATTTGACCGTTTGATTTTCTAATGGACATTAATGGCCTTAATGTTAATGTTTTATACATGTTTTAATGATGGGTAAATTAATAAATGGCTTAATAAGTGAATTATAATAAAACAAATCATAAAATACGACCATTTTACGTTCTAATAGCCAAAAATCAAAGGAAATAAAAAGAAAGAAAGAGTCCTAGGGTTTGGCCATTGATTTACTTGATTAAGATCAAGAATAAAAGAAAACAGAATTGGATCGGGGAAAATCAAAAGTCGCTGAATAAGCGGTCATTATCGTTCGAATCCGTACGAGGTAAGTCAATATACAAATAAATATGTTAAATTGAATTATAATTGCTATTATGTTGATTGAATGGTGTTAAATGGTTATGAGAGTTGAATATGTGAAATTCGAAATAAGTTCCAAGCATCTGATCCAGTCCAATAGCCCCGTTTGAACCTTAGGAATAGTTAGGATACATATGTCATGACATAGGATTCGATATCTGTTTATGTGTAAAACCATGTCTGGGACGTTGGCATCGATTTGAGATTTACGTGTAAGACCATGTCTTGGACATCGACATCGTATTTATCATCGTGTAAGACCCTGTTTGAAATAGTGGCATCGATATCTAATTACATGTAAGACCAAAGAATGCACAGAATCCGAGATCGAGTAATACTTTAGCTAGAGGTAGAGCTCCCAGAAATGAGGGAAATGTGAGTGGTAGCTAGAAAGCTACGAAAGATACTGCTATTTGATCTGAGACCAGAGCACCAGCTAGAGCCTATGCTATCCGAGCCCGTGAGGAAGCTTCGTCTCTAGAATCAAAAAAATTTATAGACTTTTTCATACCTATTTCTACTTAAAATCATGCATTTTTGATGGAATTTTTGTCATAAAATAATTAATTTTTATAAAATAATTAAATTGCATTAAAAATTTGAACATGTTAACTTTTAGTCAATTTTACAATTATTTTTAGTGAATTTTAATTATTTTTGATAGATTGGCACAAAGGGCGAAAATTGACCTGGCAGACACCGTTAGAAGAACAAAACCAAGAAGCAATTTGAAGTAGCAAGGAAAAATAATTTCCAGTCTAAGATGGTCCAAAAATGTGTATTAATTCATAATATAATTAATTTTAATTTATTTCCAATTTAATTTGGGCTAAATTAATTAATTTGAATTAATTATGGACAAAGGGCCTAGTTGAACCGCACCAGTTAAACCAAATTTACCGAACCGAACCAGCCACCAATTGGGCAGCCTAGAACCGTTCAAATGCTTACCCAAATCAGCATTTTAGCTAATTAAATGAGCTTGCAAACAAGCCCTTGAAAGACCTCCAAATTGCGTTCAAACCCCACTTTAAATTAAGGCTTTACAGATTTGACCCAAGCTAATTTTGGCAAAGTTGAAAGTCTCAACTTTGCCATGTAAGATGGCCAGCCATGACGGGGATCTTTGGCTGCTGGAATTTGCTATTTTTAGTAGCCATCCTCAGCTATATTAACCCCCCTTGCTGCCCATTTCAAAGCATTCCTCACTTCTTCATTCTCTCTTTCACTTTTATTCTATCCATTCTCTCTTCTTCCCCAAAAAGCCAGGCCTTCTAGTGCCAATTTCCTCTCTTGGAAAAGAGGTGTTTTTCCAGCCATTTGTAGCAGCAATCAAGTGTTCATAAGCCACCTTGGACACCGAGGACAATAGAGAACGAAGGACTAAACAATTATTCAAAGCCAGGGAGAAACACTGGATTTGTTTCTTGTTCCCTACTTTATTTATTTTCATTGTTGTTTCGACAAACATGTTTATAAATATTTATGCTATTGAAATGGTTAATTTAATCAACATATCTTGAATTTAATTTGTGTTGGTTTGATTGCATTTCGTCTTCTTAAATTATTAAAATTGTGTTTATGCTGTTATAGGCCTCAGTAAAATGCTTGATTAAGTAAAATCATGCTTAAGCTATTCTGGCATTATAATTGTCTAGATAACTAATGAATTAATTATTAAGCACATTAAAATTGTAATTAATGGACACAGTACTTAATTAGTGCATGTTTAATTCTTCTAAGGTAGTTGAAGATTAAATTAACATTGTATTTGGCGATATGTATGCCTTGTGTAACACCCCAAACCCGGCCTAGAAGTTAGGCCCGAATCTGGCGTGTCACATTGAAGTGTTTTTCGAAAACCTTGTTTCCATTGAAAACCCTTCTTATTGAAACTTGTTGCCATTTAAAACTTGTCAAATCTCGAATTGCGTATGCATATTTTAAAAAGTGGTTTATTAAAAGACGTTCTCTTATAAAATGTTATTACCTTTACAACCTTAATTGTTACGGAAGCCTAATTTAAAACAGTTGCAAAAACGTGATATTTTTAAAAATAGTTGTTGTTTTGGAAAGACCGTGTCCGACTTCTAGCAATTATAAAACAATAAATAAAATCCCAAATGTAAAAACCAGAAAGTTTGAAAGGCCTTATTACAACCCAAACCGGAATAAAGTACTTAAAAGTAAAGCAAGACAGAGCATAAGCAATGTGTGGCCCTCTCCAAGTCCCTCGCAGCACCGATCCTCCTAAAGCTAGGGATTACCTGCACAATTATTAAACGGGATGAGTTTTATGAAAACTCAGTGTGTAATCCCCTACTATATAAAACGAACAGTCAGTCATACAAAAGAATTAAAAGTCTGGGCCCCAGCCCTACTATAGTTCTAGTATCAATTGGGCCTTAGCCCATTACAGAATCAGAAACATTATCAGAATTAGAATCAAAATCAGAATCAGAATCAAGTGGGCTTAAGCCCAAAACAGAATCAGTAATAGTATAATATAGATATGCAGAACAGACTGGGCCGAAGCCCTATACAGAACAGATCAGTCTGGGTCTTAGCCCTATACAGAATAGTGTAGGCCAAGCCCATAGCAGAATTAAAACAATATGCGAATGCAATCCCAACCCAGTCCAACCATCACACCACCCGTACCAACCCACCACACCATGTGAGGAATAACTTGACCCACCCAGCCCTACACACCAATGACACAGCCATGCTGCTAATAACAAATAACATGGCGAATCCACCAGAATCAGAATACGTGGCAAAGCCACTAGCATAGAACTTCCTCCAAATCGATGTCCCAACCCATTATGTCGTGTATGCTATGCTCAATCATCACACATGTATGCGGAATGGTCATGTTCAGTATCAACCATTTAAACACATTTTAAAAGATATCAATCACCCAACCACGGTCATGTCAGTCAAATCACTGTCATACGAACACAATCAAATCCATCAAACACACAGTCTAAGTCAATCACTTACCCACAAGGGCAAAACAATTATTTAACACCCTAGGGGCAAAATGATAATTTTACCCCATAGGGGTATCTTGTTAATCCTACCCTATAGGGGTATTTCAGTAATTCTACCCTACAGGGGTATTTTGGTAAATTTGCAACCCAGGGGTATTTTGGTAATTTCACAAGCCAGTAATATTTTGGTAATTTTGCAACTCAGGGGTATTTTAGTAATTTCACAAACTAGGGTTATTTTAGTAATTTTACAACCCTAGGGTATTTCGGTAATTTTGCAAATTAGGGGTATTTTAGTAAGTTTAAAATTCAGGGTATTTTTGTACTTTACAAACCGGGGTATTTTTATAATTTTGTAAACTGAGGGTAAAACGGTAATTTTACAATGCAGGGGTAAAATAGTACTTTTACAAATTAGGGGTAAAACGGTACCTTTACAAATTAGGGGTAAAATAGTAATTTTACAAATCAGTGGTAAAATAGAACTTTTACAAATCGGGGGTATTTATGTAATTTTGCAAATTGAGGGTAATTTGGTAATTTTGCAAATCGGGGGTATTACAGTAATTCTACTCTATAAGGGTATTTCAGTAATTTCGTCAATCCCCTAGAAAGTCTACAGTCGTCTCAGGCGACTCAAGTATTCTAAATAGAGATAACCTTGTGAATGGGCCTAAGGCCCGTTCTTGGCCCAAGTGGGCCTACACGCTCGTGTGGCACTTTAGCCTAAAACTAGCCACAAATATGAGATTCACCGAGTCTAATCCAATATTTACTACATAATCATACAATTTGCCCGATTGGGCCCACGAGTCCATTGGGCCCACATGGCACATTTTGGCATTTCGGCATTTGCCATTCTACAGCTAGAGTAGGGTGAAGTACACACCTGATAGGTATCTGAAGTTAATCCGCGCTCTGAACGCTGCTATGCCTTGAAGCCAACAATAATCGCACCCTTGACTCCCCGGGGGTGTGTCGATCAACTACGATTACCACCACCGTGACCCAACGGCATACAGGTCAACGAATGATCCAACGCCTAACCCAAACGAACATGCCACAACGTAGAAAGGATAAGCCAAGAAAGGTATGCTTACTCTCCCAATGGTTTGCTTTATTAAAAGCCAGCTTCTCGCCTATTCTCATATTAGCTTCCCGATGTGGGATTCTCCATCAATCATCCAAAACCAACTTATTAGCAAAATAACCAACCTTTGCGTGCAAAGGGATTTGAACCAAATTCCTCTCGATAGCCATGCAACAACGCCACCACTAGGACACAAGCTCCTTTGTGTCATAAGTCCAATACATTTAACTTTAAAGCCCACCTACTCGTTTCCAAATTTATTTAAAAGGAAAACCAAAATAAATTGTAAGAGCCAAGACTTGAACCTTAGACCCCTTGCTTCATTTATGACGTCACTTCCTTGTCACTAGACCACATCTCCTTTTGCGTCATGCTTTCACCAAAAATATTCTTAAAGTTTACCCACTAACATCAAGGCCCCATAAGAGAAAAACATAAATTTTTGCTCAGGTCCAGGTTTGAACCCAGGACTACTCCAACACTCCCAAACCTCTTAGCCAACATACCAACATGCCATTCAGCGTACATGGGCCCAGGGACCGTTACGCAACCAAAGTGGGGCCCGCGTGCTCACATGGCCCGCTAAGCTAGATTTGCCTACAGCCACATGTACGACACAGCCGACCCACTAATTCCTGTAAGTCCAAAGACAACCACCCATGTAAGGTCCACAAGCCTATTAGGCCCACACGACACACTCTTCCAGGCCCAATTTCGGGGTGTTAGACCTTGCATAACTTAGATTATTGTGATTAAATTGTTTCAAGGTAGGGATACTTTGTTACTTCACACAGTCTTTATTTGTTTATTAAGATTTGTTTAATCATCTTGACATAGGGATATGTCAAGAAGGTGAACGGGTTTTGGTAAGCAAATATGTTCATAAGTTAGAAAATTACCGAGTTGCCGCGAAATTATTCGTAACAGTATAAACATAAGATTAATAATTCTAAGTTAAGAAATGTGATTAATCCAACATAATTATGTCATCTTGATTAAATCTTATTTGAAATCGTGCATTAGGATTTCTTTGTTTTATTTTAATTGTTTTATTTAGTTTTTAACCCTTAATTTTAGTCATCTTTTTAAAACCCAAAATATTTTCCATCACCAAAGTGTTTTACGATTAATTTCATAAATAATCCTTTTTATAGTCCCTGTGGGTATGATAACTCGACATTTACTTGTCAGTTTATTACTTGTTGCGATTGTGTACACTTGCACATTTTCCATTGTTCCAAGTTTTTGGCGCCGTTCCGAGGACTATTTTTATAAAAGTCATTAAGTGTGAATTTGTTAGTTTTACATTTTGGTTTAATTTTCTGTTTAATTTTTAACTTAATTAATTTTTCTGTGAATTTTTCAAGTGTTTATGAGTATTGATCGAAATATCGATTTACTCCCTGGAGACCCTGAGATAGAGTGAACCTTTCGACAGCGTAGAAGACAAGCGAATCAGATAAGGACCGAAGAGATGAATTTTGAGAATATGAATCAAGGAAATGGAGCAAACCCTGCTCAAAATCCTATCCTTCTTGCTAATGATAGAGATAGAGCCTTAAGACAATATCTCGTGCCAGTGTTTAATGATCTTAATCTGGGTATTAGGAGACCCGAAATCGAGGCACAACAATTCGAGCTAAAGCTAGTCATGTTCCAGATGCTTTAGACAGTGGGCCAATTCAGTGGAATGCCAGTCTATTTGCCTCGAGCTGAAGCCAGTCTCCTCGAGGTAACTGTTCTTTCCAAAGTTTGCCTCTTTTATTACACAATTTACAACTTTTCTATTTCTTCTTCTTCTTCTTTTCATACTTTAGATTGCTGTTTATTCACTAATTCTTTAAATCATTTCACTACATTTTTATGTTCTCTAAAGTACTTACACTATTTTTCATGGTCAATTCTATTTGTAACACCCCTAACCCGTATCTATCGCCGAGCTAGGGTTAGGAGCATTACCGAACAATTTAGAACTTTTACATGTATTTCACATTCATTAACATCATAACATAATCATACATCATCAAAGAGTCCCTTACAAAGGTCAATGAGACCTTAAACATACATTAGAAGAAGGTAGGGACAAAACCGAACACTTAGACAATTTTTTCGAAACTTGAACATTTTTCAAATCTAATGAGAACACACACTCGTGTAGTCAGGTCGTGTGCCTCACACGACCACCAGACACGTTTGTGTGTCTAGGCCGTGGCAAAACAGGGCATACATACTAACTGGAGCACAAGGCCACAAGATACGCCTATAACACCCCAAACCCGGTCCAGACGTTATGGCCAAATCTGGTGTGCCACATGGTCGATGAATGACACCTCGTTCTTTTATTAACAAGTTTAACAAAATCATTTTAAGAGTATTGAGGAAAATAACAGGTTATTTAGTGAAAGTCCTATCCACTATCAATTGGTGTTTATTTCCTTAGAAGGTCTTATCTTGTTATTAGGTTATCCAGTTGAAGCGTACGATATGTTTTGAAAACATTGATTAATTGTAGATAAAAAACCGCGCAGCCTTAGTCTATTCGTTATAAGCAAGTTAACTTAATTAAATGAAAAATAAAAATAAATTAAGCGGCCTTATTACAAATTAAAAACCCAAACAGAAAATAAATTAAGAAAATATTAAAATAAATAATTTTAAGAAAATATAACCAAATGTAGTTCACATGGCCACTCCGAATCCCTCCAGCTCCAAGTCTTCTAAGGTTGGGGCTCACCTGCATAGATTAAAAGGGAAGGGGTGAGTTTGTGAAAATGCAGTGTGTAAGCTAAACCCAACCAGAGTCCAGATCAGAACAAGCTTAAATGGGCCTAAGCCCTATCCAGATATAGTATTAACTGGGCCTTAGCCCTATTCAGAAATCAGTGTGGCCCTTAGGCCCATTACAGTAACAGAATAGTATTTATGCATGAATGCAAAACCCAGCCCAATCCAACCCTACACACTACCCGTACCAGCCCTACACACCATGTGGGGAATAACTCAACCTACCCAGCCCCACACATCATAGTCGCAGCTTAGCTGCTTAATCAGATAACGTGGCCAAGCCACTAAACAGTAAAACGAGGCAAAGCCCCTAATAGTAAACATGGCATTACCACTTAGCACTTCCTCCATCAAACCCAATCTGATGCAACAATGTATATAATGATATAGCATACAGTGAACATATATAATTTTAGCATGCAATTCAGTCAACTTAGCCCTAGGGGTAAAATGGTCTTTGAGCACCTAGGGGCAAAACAATAATTTTCCACCCTTAAGGGGTATTTCAGTAAATTTGCCAGTTTTTAGGGTTTCATGCTCATTACAGTTTGTTAACAGTCTTAATGGCGTCCAAATAACTTACTCAACCCATTTTATTATTACAGAGTCATCGGGACCTAAAACCCCTAATGGGCCCTACAGTATCCACTAGCTATTACGGCCCACTAAGCCCATATTTTACGCTCGTTTTAGCAGAATTAACAGTCCAACTACTAGATTACCACTCATTTCCACCCATATGGGCCCGTAAACTCGTTGGGCCCAAATTCGGCCCTCTGAGGCCTAAAACCATCAACGTGCACGAAATCGCGCACACATCACACTTACCGTTTACGATTATAGATTTTACCGGTTCAATTGACCCAGAGCACTCACACGCTCGCAAGCCCTCGAAATGCCAAAATTCTGGCATTTTGGCTTTTCGGCTTTTGCCGATCTAGTCTACTAGTGGGTGTCGATTACACACCTGTTTTGCGTACTACTTTAAAATCTAGCGTTCGAAGAACCTACATCAGTTTACCCACCATGTTATTTCATAGTCCGATTATAACTATTAACTCTTACCCCCTGCACATTCGGCCATAACCAAAACATTCATTAACACTTACCTTGGCCGAGTTCTAACAAGTAGATCTGAATCACCTTGTGATCACTTGCTCACCCACACCCTTCACGAGATCAGCCCCTACTTCGGCTACGGAATCACTATCAGACAACTAGAAAACTTTAAATCGATTACCAAAGAGAAATGTCGACAAGTGAAAAAGATTAGGGATTTCGGCTCTTTACGATTCATTAGAAAGAAGAGATTATGAAAGGAGATCACTTACCCAAAGATTCACCCGCTTGTCCTAACAGAAGAGAGCCGCAAATCACTAGTCTAATTCAGATCTATTATGGATCTACTCAAAACCGAAGGTGGAGAAGAGATTTATGGCATTCGGCCAAAGGAGACAAGATTCGGCTCCCTGAGTGTATGGCAGTTTTGGTTTTAAGAGAAAAGATGGAAGATGAAGAAGTTGTAAATCAGAGAAGAGATGGTCAATAGAGAGATATGGAAGGCTTGAGGGTTTCGATTAGAGTAAGAGTGGAAGCAAAAAGGAGAATCGACAAAAAAGATGTGTTTTTGGGTTTTCAGATTTTTGAAGTAGTCGGTCAGGAAAGGTTTTATGTGAATCAATTTCAACAATAAACAAGAAAAGAAAGAGGCAAGAAGATGATGGATTCGGCTTAAGAAGAAAATAAAAGAGAATAGAAAAGAAAAGAAAAGAAGAGGGTTTGGTTCAAGACAAATCAGCACAAGTGGTTTGTGCTTGTAGTTTTGGGTTCTAGAACGTAGGGATGAGAAGAGAAAAGAAAAAGAACTCTAAAGACTTACCTAGTCAGCACACACCTACCCAATATGCCGAACTAAAACCCCAAGAAGAACCCAAAAAGCATTCGGCTAACCCCCCTAAACTCCCCCTGCCGAATATGCCAAAACCGATAGGCCAAAACCGGTTATGCTCCCCCAAGAACCCCATATTCGGCCATCACTTGTTCCCATTTGAAATTCCTAAAATTTCTCCCCTTATCCCTCCTTGATTCAATCCCATGAGCATCTCAAACTCTTCCTAACAGAGTCTCACTTAGAGTCCATCACATGCCTTGCACATGCATTAAAAATGCCGAACTAAAACCCCAAGAAGAACCCAAAAAGCATTCGGCTAACCCCCCTAAACTCCCCCCTGCCGAATATGCCAAAACCGATAGGCCAAAACCGGTTATGCTCCCCCAAGAACCCCATATTCGGCCATCACTTGTTCCCATTTGAAATTCCTAAAATTTCTCCCCTTATCCCTCCTTGATTCAATCCCATGAGCATCTCAAACTCTTCCTAACAGAGTCTCACTTAGAGTCCATCACATGCCTTGCACATGCATTAAAAATAAAACCCCACATTGCTTACCAAGAGACTTGAACCGTAGCTCCTACACAACATCCACACGCCACTCCCTTGTCTCTTAAGTGGCGTTACATTGCCACTTTACCACAAGTCAACTTGAGTCTTAAATTACCAATATTTTTTTAAAAGCCCACTTACTCAAGGCCCTTTCTCTTTAAGTCTAAAATTTTAAAATTCTACCGAGTTTTAACTTAATCTTGGACCTTTTAAAGGCCCACTAACATACTCAAAACATAATTTAGCAAACCATACAAGAAAAAAATAAATTGAAGCAAAATCCTAAAAATCCCGAAAACTAAGGCGTTACAACGCCCGTGTGTCTTGGCCGTGTTGCAATCTGACTAAACTACACAGGTATTAAACACATCCATGTGTCTATCCCGTGTACAATACTAACTTAATCGTGCAAATTTTAGGGGTCACATGGTCGAGACACACTCCCGTGCGCCCAGACCGCGTGGCACAAAATAAGGTTAATTTAACCCACTTTCTTACATCAAAATACCACATACCTACAAGCACATAATATGCATCATTTACAATTCAAAATTCAGCCATTTTCATGCCCTAAACAAACATCAATATAACCAATTCATCAACAATCAAAATCCCCTTCAATTTATACTATTTCACAAGACATAAACATAATCAAACATTCACTTCAAAGATCATTTATATACCATTTCAATTTATGAACCTAGCTTGCCAAAATTCACCATTTAGCTCATATCAAAATAACCATATACGACTAAGCCAAAGATACATTTTAAGGCATAACTAAATTTCATCATTTCTCACAAACAAAATGACACATTCTCACAGTTAGCTAGCCAAATCACTCAGCATAACATATTTACTAGTCAAAATATAATCAAACCTCCCTAGCCTATACATGCCATACTTAGCCGTTCATAAACTCAAAAGGTACCAAAATGAGTCTGGCTAGGGTGATGATGATCCCTGACGATTCCCGAGCCCTCAGTATCTTTAATGATCTATAAAATAGAAATAAACACACTAAGTAAGTTTATAAAGCTTAGTAAATCATAAGCAAGTAATCAATAAACATCTTTAATAGTAAATCTATCATTTACCAATTCAACCCATTCTTAAGGCATCACAAACCTTATTCCATACCTTATCACGTGGTTTTCTCATTCACATGGATTTACCTCCATTGATTTAAAACATTTTACCACAAGATTTTCTCTTAACAATTGTATACATCAAACATACCTGTTCATTTCATACCATCATATGCAATTCATGATCATAGCTCACTCATTGAACCATCCGATTTAAAAGTTATTTCCACGAACATTTCATCCGATAAGTACCTATACCATGGCCCGTAGCCAACTCAAGGTAACTTATCTCGGAGCACCTATACCATTGCCCATAGCCAAATCAAGGTCACTCCCGAAACATCTATACCATGGCCCGTAGCCAAATCATGATGTTCTCACACCTTAAGTGCCAATATCATAGCCCGAAGCCAAATACTTTATCCTAGTGACATGTCACTATCTTCCGAATCGAATCCTACGGTTTAACCAAACTTTCTCAATATTGTTTTCTACTACACTTATTTGTAATATCGATATCACTAATTCCACCTCCTTCGAGGTTCCATTCATTACAATTCATTCAATATTAATGCAATTAACAGTATTATAACGAAATTACTACTTATGAATTTACCTCGAGTGTGATTTGTAGAACTAAACCGATTACTCGTTGACTTTCGATTTCCCGCGATCTGAGTCCGGATTTTGCTATTCTTGATCTATACATAATAGAATTTAATTCATTCAATCTCATACTACTTCAAAAGAATTCAAGAACATACATTTAGGGCATTTTTCATATTAGCCCTCACATTTCCACATTTTATCAATTTAGTCCATTTTTCACAAAATCATAAATATACAAAATTCACTAACACTATAGCTTGGCCAATTTTCCTAGTGTCCATATAAGCCTATATATTTCATGAATTTCACATTTTAGTCCTCCAAAACATCATTTTCACAATTTAGCCCTATTTAGCTAAATTCCTAAAAAATCCAAGAATAAAACATGTAACCAAGCACATATATTCAATTTCCTATCATTAACTTCATGAAACTCAAAATCATGAACATCATACTTTGAAATCTTTATTAAAAATAGAAATTAAAACATGGGCTTTGAATTATTCGGAGCAATGATCATAGAAACGTCAAAATGATCAAAAACGGATTAAAAACGAACCTTTAATCAAAGAAAAATTGGCCGAACCCTAGCTTGGATGCTTTCTTTTTCTTTCTTTGTATAATCAGCTATGGTGTATGAAATAAACACCATTTTCATGTTTTAATTTTATTACTCATCATTTTATAACCATTTTACTATTTTACCCATTTATTATAACATTAATAAATCATCCACTAATGTCCATCTTTGTCATTTATAACCTTCATTGGTCTAATTGCATCATAAATGCCTCATGCTATAAAGACAACCACAATTTAGCCCTTACAAATTAAACCATCAAATTTTCATTTTATGCTATTTAGCCCTTTTCTTAATTCGGCACTCAAACAATCAAATTTTCATACAAGACTTTCACACAAGCTAATTCACATATTATAAGCATGAAAAATAATAGTAAAATAGTTTTCTAACTCGGATATGTGGTCCCGAAACCACTGTTCTGACTAGGGTCTAAACAGGGTTGTTACAACTCTCCCCCCATAGGGATTTTTGTCCCCGAAAATCTTACCGTTAAATAGATTTGGATACTATCGTTTCATGACATCTTAAGGCTTCCACGTCGCCTCTTCAACCCCGTGTTTGTGCCATAACACTTTGACTCTAGAAATTTTCTTATTTCTTAGTTCTTTGATCTCACGAGCCAAAATTTGAATTGGTTCATCATCATACGACAAATCAGATTGAATCTTAACCTCCGTAGGAGATATCACATGCGTGGGATCTGATCAATATCTTCGTAACATTGAAAAATGAAATACGCTATGATTTCTTTCTAGCTCAGGTGGCAATAATAATTTATAAGCAACCGATCCGATACGTTCTAGAATCTTATACGATCCGATGAACCTTGGACTCAATTTACCTTTCCTACCAAATCGTAATACTTTCTTTCACGACGACACTTTTAGAAATACTTTGTCACCTATCTTAAACTCGATGTCTTTCCATTTCAAATCTGCATACGATTTTTGACGGTCTGTTGCTGCTTTCAAACTTGCTTGAATAACTTTCACTTTTTGCTCTATTTCTCGGATCAAATCAACCCCTTCTCACTAAGTTCAGTCCAGTATAACATCATTCTGCATTTACGACCGTAAAAAGCCTCGTACGGTGCCATTTTCAAACTCGATTGAAAATTATTATTATAAGAAAATTCAACTAATGGTAGGTATCGTTCCCATGTACTTTCAAATTCGAGAACGCAACATCTCAACATATCCTCGAGAACTTGAATAATCTGTTTAGACTGGCCATCTGTCTGCGTATGAAGAGCTGTACTAAAGTGAAATTTCGTACCTAAAGCATCCTGCAGTTTTTTCAAAATCGCGATGTGAACCTTTGATCTCTATCCAAAACAATAGAAATAGGTACCCTGTGCAATCTCACAATCTATGAAATGTACAATTCTGCGAGTTTCTCAAGTGAGTAACTAGTTTGAATCAGAATGAAATGAGCCATTTTAATCAACCTATCAACGACCTATATACCATCTTTCTTACTTGGCGTTAAAGGTAAACCCGATACAAAATCCATCGTAACTCTATCCCATTTCCACTCAAGAATCATTATCGGCTGAAGCAACCTAGATGGAACTTGATGTTCAGCTTTAACTTGTTGACATACTAAACATTTTGAAATAAAGTCAGAAATGTCTTGTTTCATACCATGCCACCAATATTGCTGTTTCAAGTCATAATACATTTTCGTACTACCCGGGTGAACAAAAAATCGATTACTATGAGCTTCACTTAAAATCATTTGAATTAACTCAAAATTCTTCAGTACACATATTCAGTCTCTAAATCTCAAACAACCCTCGACATCAACTCGAAACTCTGAATCCTTACTTAAATAACATTGAGCTCGTTTTGCTATCAATTCATTATCACTTCTCTGAGCCTCACAAATCTGTTGAATAAATGACGGTTTCACTTCCAACTCAGCTACTATCAAGCCATCATCAGAAAAATTCATATGTGCATTTATCGTATGAAAAGCAAATAGAGATTTTTGACTTAAAGCATCTACAACAACATTAAGCTTTCCTGGATGATAATCAATCACAAGTTCATAGTCCTTTAGCAATTCTAACCATCGTCGCTGTCTCAAATTTAAATCTTTCTGAGTCATCAAATATTTTAAGCTTTTATGATCGGAATAAACATGGCATTTCTCACCAAACAAGTAGTGGCACCAAATCTTTAATGCAAACACAATAGCTGCCAACTCTAGATCATGAGTCGGATAGTTCTTTTCGTGCGGCTTCAACTGTCTCGAAGCATAAGCTATCACTTTGCCTTCCTGCATCAAAATATAGCCTAAACCGTTTAAAGATACATCACTAAAAACAACGAATTCTTTACTCGATTTTGGTTGAACTAACACCGGAGCCTCGGTTAACAAAGCTTTCAACTGATCAAAACTTTTTTGGCACTTCTCTAACCACTCGAATTTCACATCTTTTTGTAAAAGCTTTGTCATCGGAGTTGCAATCATAGAAAAAGCTTTTACAAACCTTCTATAATAACCCGCAAGTCCCAGGAAACTTCATACTTTAGAAACATTTCTTGGAGGCTTCCAATCAAGTATAGCCGAAATCTTGCTCGAATCAACCCGAATACCTAATGTCGATACAACATGTCCCAGAAAACTGACTTCTCATAGTCAGAACTCACATTTACTAAACTTTGCATACAACTGTTTATCCTGTAAAATCTGAAAGTAATATTCTCAAATGTTCAGCATGTTTGGTCTCTTCACGTGAATAAATCAAAATATCATATATAAATACAACCACAAACTAGTCCAAATATTGTCTGAAGATTCGGTTCATTAAATCCATAAAAACAGTAGGTGCATTAGTTAATCCGAAAGGCATAACAAGAAACTCATAATGTCTGTACCTCGTCCAGAAAGCAGTCTTCGGTACATCGGAGTCTTTAACTCATAGCTGGTAATATCCTGATCTCAAATCTATCTTTGAAAATACAACAACCCCTTTCAATTGATCAAACAAATCATCAATTTTGCGCACAAGATATTTGTTCTTTACAGTAACTTTGTTCAACTGACGGTAATCTACACACATTCTCATCGTCCCATCTTTCTTTTTCATGAACAAAATAGGAGCTCCCCAAGATGAAAAACTCGGTCTGGTAAAACCTTTATCCATCAACTCTTGCAACTGTGCTTTCAATTCTTTTAATTCTGTCAGTGCTATTCTATATGGTGCTATCAAAATTGGAGTAGTCCCAGGCATCAATTCAATGCCAAACTCGACTTCTCGAACAGGTGGTAATCCCGGAAGTTCTTTAGGAAATACATCAGGGAATTCAGAAACAATAGGCACTGATTTGATTCTCTTATCAGACACTTTATAATCTATCACATAGGCTAAATAAGCTTCACAGCCTTTATTCATATATTTCAAGCTTTCATTGCAGTTATAACAGCAGGCAATCCACTCAAACCACTAGATTCAACCCGGACTATTTCATTATTTTTGCCTCTCAAATCTATAACTTTCCATTTACAGTTGACAACAGCATTGTGCAAAGTCAGTCAATCCATACCCAAAATTATATCGAATTCATCGAAAGGCAATAATATCAAATCAACCGGAAAACAAATATCTCGAATCATTAACGGGCAATCCTTGCATACTTTATCAACCAGGATGCTTTTTCCTAAGGGGTTCGATACTTTAATTATGAATTCAGTAGACTCTATAGGCAAAGTCTTACTATATTCAAAATTCATACATATATAAGAATGCGTTGATCCAGGATCTATCAATGCAATCACAGAAGTGTCATAAAGAGAAAATGTACTTGCAATAACATCAGGAGATGTAGCCTCCTCTCGAGCTCAAATAGCATATGCTCTGGCAGGTGCTCTAGCCTCTAACCTCACTATTGTATCTTTCGTAGCACCTCGACTACCGCTCACATTCTCGACACCTCTAGGTGGTCTCCCTTTAGTCACAGTAGTATTTTGTCTCACATTTTGAACTGCTTCTTGCTCAACCATCTCAAGACAATCTCATTTGAAATGATCTAACAATCTACACTTATAGCAAGCTTTATTACATTTGTTCCAACTTTCAACAAAATGTCATTTCCCACACTATTGACACTCGGGTTTATTATCCCGAACACTACCAACACTTGATACTGAAGTAGCTCGAGTCTTTGAACTAGATTGTTGCTTTGAACTATCTTTAATTGAAAATCCTATTGAAGCATTCGAACGAGCATATGAGTCTTTGAATTTCTTTGAAGAAGATTGATGTTGTTTACTCATCGATCGCTTTCTCGTCCCATGAGCCTCAGAATCAGCTTTCATCTTCTCTTTGGTGAGATCCTTGGCTTTACAAGCCCTCTCAACTAGCACAACAGATTCTTTCAACTCAAGAATTCCAACCAAAAGCTTTATATCTTCATTCAGTCCATCAACAAACCGTTTACACATGATTTCTTCGGTAGCAACATATTCACGAGCATACTTGCTCAATCACACAAATTCTCGTTCATATTCTGTACCCGACATTTGGCTCTATTTTAATTCCAGAAATTTTTTATGCTTCAGATCTAGAAATCGCTGGCTAATATACTTTTTTCTGAAATTCTGTCTGAAAGAATTCCCAGGTGACCTGTTCCCTCGGAACCACTGATGTCAAAGTCTTCCACCAATGATATGCATTATCTCGGAGTAAAGATACCACACACTTTATGCATTCGTCAAGTCTACAGGATAGTTCATCAAACACTCTCATTGTATTTTCAAGCCAAAACTCAACTCTCTCAACTTCATCATCAACTATAGCCCTAAATTCTTCAGCCCTAAATTTTCGTATCTTATCAACTGGTGGCTTACTCGATCTCAACGGATCAACAACTTGTGGAATCACTAGAATTTGTTGAGCAGCAGGTGGGGGTGGAGGGTGTTGTGCAGCCAGATTCGTACGAACGAATTCTGAGGACCATTCATTCATCATCTGGAAGAAGGCTTGTTTAGCCTCTCCCTCATGGCTACTTATAGTAGTTCTAGATTCAGTACGGCTTTTTCGAAGTAGAATCTAGAATCGACTAAACCATAGCTACATCATTTTGGGATCCATACTATACAGAAATAGATTTTGGGATCAATTCTACATCATCAGCTACGGCTCTTTAGGGATCTATACTATACAGAAACAGATTTCAATCATTAGAATTCATCACACTATCAAAATTCATAAATATGGCATGTATAGCTAGACTCAGACACGCTACGTAGTCCTAGAATCGACTAAACCATAGCTTTGATACCAACCAAATGTAACACCCCTAACCCGTATCTGCCGCCGGACTAGGGTTGGAGCATTACCGAACAATTCAGAATTTTTACATGTATTTCACATTCATTAACATCATAACATAATCATACATCATCAAAGAGTCCCTTACAAAGGTCTATGAGATCTTAAACATACATTAGAAGAAGGTAGCGACAAAACCGAACACTTAGAAAATTTTTTCGAAACTTGAACATTTTTCAAATCTAATGAGAACACACGTCCGTGTAGTCAGGCCATGTGCCTCACACAACCACCAGACATGTCCATATGTCTAGGTTAGGGCAAAATAGGGCATACATACTGACTTGAGCACACAGCCACAAGACACGCCCGTGTGTCTTGGCCATGTTGCAATCTGACTAAACTACATCAGTATTAAACACGCCCATGTGTCTAGCCCGTGTACAATACTGACTTAATCGTGCAAATTTCAGAGGTCACACGGTCGAGACACACGCCCGTGTGCTCAGACCGTATGGCACAAAATAGGCTTAATTTAAGCCACTTTCTTACCCCAAAATACCAAATACCTACAAGCACATAATATGCATCATTTACAACTCAAAATTTAGCTGTTTTCATGCCCTAAACAAACATCAATATATCAAATTCATCAACAATCAAAATCCCTTTCAATTTATACTATTTCACAAGACATAAACATAATCAAACATTCACTTCAAAGATCATTCATATACCATTTCAATTTATGAACCTAGATTGCCAAAATTCACCATTTAGCTTATATCAAAATAACCATATACGATTAAGCCAAAGATACATTTTAAGGCATAACTAAATTTCATCATTTCTCACAAACCAAACGACACATTCTTACAGTTAGCTAGCCCAATCACTTAGCATAGAATATTTACTAGTCAAAATATACTCAAACCTCCCTAAACTATATATGCCATACTTAGCCACTCATAAACTCAAAAGGTACCAAAATGAGTCTGGATAGCGTAATGATGATCCCCGACAATTCCCGAGCCTTTAGTAGCTTCGATGATCTATAAAATAGAAATAAACACACCAAGTAAACTTATAAAGCTTAGTAAATCATAAGAAACTAATCAATAAACATCTTTAATAGTAAATCTATCATTTACCAATTCAACCCATTCTTAAGGCATCACAAACCTTATTCCATACCTTATCACATGGTTTTCTCATTCACATGGATTTACCTCTATTGATTTAAAACATTTTACCACAAGATTTTCTCTTAACAATTGTATACATCAAACATACCTGTTCATTTCATACCATCATATGCAATTCATGATCATAGCTCACTCATTGAACATCCGATTTAAAAGTCGTTTCCACGAACATTTCATCCGATAAGTAACTATACCATGGCCCGTAGCCAACTCAAGGTAACTTATCTCGGAGCACCTATACCATTGCCCATAGCCAAATCAAGGTCACTCCCGAAACATCTATACCATGGCATGTAGCCAAATCATGATGTTTCTCACACTCGAAGTGCCAATATCATAGCCCGAAGCCAAATACTTTATCCAAGTGACATTTCACTATCTTCCGAATCGAATCCTACGGTTTAACCGAGCTTTCTCAATATTGTTTTCTACTACACTTATTCGTAATATCGATATCACTAATTCCACCTCCTTCGAGGTTCCATTCATTACAATTCATTCAATATTAATGCAATTAACAACATTATAACGAAATTACTACTTATGAATTTACCTCGAGTATGATTTGTAGAACTAAACCGATTATTCGTCAACTTTCGATTTCCCGCGATCAGAGTCCAGATTTTGCTTTTCTTGATCCATACTTAATAAAATTTAATTCATTCAATCTCATACTCATTCAAAAGAATTCAAGAACATACATTTACGGCATTTTGCAGATTAGCCTTCACATTTCCACATTTTATCAATTTAGTCCATTTTTCATAAAATCATAAATATACAAAATTCACTAACACTATAGCTTGGCCGAATTTTCCTAGTGTCCATATAAGCCTATATATTTCATGAATTTTACATTTTAGTCCTCCAAAACATCATTTTCACAATTTAGCCCTATTTAGCTAAATTCCTCAAAAATCCAAGAATAAAACATGTAACCAAGCACATATCTTTAATTTCCTATCATTAACTTCATGAAACTCACAAAATCATGAACATCACACTTTGAAATCTTCATTAAAAATAGAAATTAAAACATGGGCTTTGAATTATATGAAGCAACGATCAGAGAAACATAAAAATGATCAAAAACGGATTAAAAACGAACCTTTAATCAAAGAAAATATTGGCCGAACCCTAGCTTGGATGTTTTCTTTTTCTTTCTTTGTATAATCGGCTCTGGTGTTTGAAATAAACACCATTTTCATGTTTTAATTTTATTACTCATCATTTTATAACCATTTTACTATTTTACCCATTTATTATAACATTAATAAATCATCCACTAATGTCCATCTTTGTCATTTATAACCTTCATTGGTCTAATTGCATCATAAATGCCTCATGCTATAAAGACAACCACAATTTAGTCCTTACAAATTAAACCATCAAATTTTCATTTTATGCTATTAAGCCCTTTTCTTAATTTGGCACTCAAACAATCAAATTTTCATACAAGACTTTCACACAAGCTAATTCACATATTATAAGCATGAAAAATAATAGTAAAATATTTTTCTAACTCGGATATGTGGTCCCGAAACCACTGTTCTGACTAGGGTCTAAACTGGGCTGTTACACTATTCTTATATTTTATAATCTATTTTGAATTTTTTTATTCAATTTATCCTCTTAGTTACAAACTATTTCTTGGTTTTCTCAATAATTCTGAACAATCCTTTATTCCATGTCTTTTAGAGCCATACTTAAAGCATCTTTCAGAAAATATCCAATATTCACCTTAATGAAATTTTCTTTTTCGCATTTTTTTAATAAAAATACTACTGTTCTTAACTATAACTTATCTCTATTAATACATTATAATATTATATACCATCAATCTCTTAGCCTTATTATATTCTCTTCATTCCAGAACCTCTATTTTCTCTTATTCTCTTATTAATATTTATTATTTACTTAACTAAGGTCTTCATTTCCTTCTATACTTCTTTCTTAAAAAATTTCCTTTTTTTATCTTCATAATTGGAAAATATTACTTTTCTTAAAAGAACTTGATTAGCTCATGTTTAGCAAGTAATTCAAGATCAATTGTCTAAGCCTCGCGAATCTATTGTAAAAACATTTATTTAGCTTTTAATTCAGCCAAAATTGATCCCTCATCAACCAGCGTCAGGTGAGTATTCATAGCTTTTAAAGTAACAAATGAATTTTGACTTAGAGCATCCGTAACAATTTTAGCTTTTCCTAGATGGTAGTCGATAATCAATTCATAGTCTTTTAACAACTCCAACCATCTACGTTGTCGCAAATTCAGTTCTTTCTAGGACATCAAATATCTTAAACTTTTATGACCAGTGAAAATATGACATTTTTCTCCGAACAAGTAGTGTCACCAAATCTTTAAGGTAAACACAATAGCTGCAACTTCAAGATCATGTGTCGGATAATTTTTCTCGTACGGTTTCAACTATCGAGAAGCATAAACTACAAATTTTCCCTCTTGCATCAAAACACACCCTAAACCATTAAGTGAAGCATCGTTGTATACCACTAATTCTTTATCATACTCTAGTTGAGTTAACACGAGAGCTTCAGTTAACATCATTTTCAATTGATCAAAACTCTGCTGACATTTATTGGATAAGACAAACTTGACATCTTTTTGTAGCAATTTCTTCAGTGTTAAAGTGATGATCAAGAAACCTTTAATAGAGTGTCTTTAATACCCTACCAAACTTAGAAAACTTCTTACTTTAGTGATGTTCCTCGGAGGTTTCCAACTTAATACAACTAGAATTTTACTAGGATCAAATCGTATGCCATTTTCTGACACTATGTGACATAGAAATCCTACTTCTTGAAATTTGAACCCACATTTACTAAATTTCACAAATTGTCACAGCTCGATTTAGGGGCTAGTCGAAACAATGGTCTTGGAATCACTAATCTAAGGTCAGAGAAAATAATTTTAATATTATTATATATGTTATAGTATGATAATATGAGTGCATGAAAATTTTGGTGAAATAATTTTAGCGATTACTAGCTTAATTTTCAAAAAGGACTAAATCGCATAAAAGACAAAAGTTTTGTTTTGCTAGCTAATTATGTTAAATAGCTAGAGAACCAAAGTATGGGGTCTTTAAAGGGCATAGACCTTATTTAAGTGCATAGTCAACCATAGAATCAAGGAAATGTGAAAGTCAAAGATGTTGATTGGATTAGGTGGCTAAATAAGTAATAAAATAAGACAGAAAGAAAAAGGTGGTCATCTCTTTCATTTTACCTTCTTCTCCACCGATATGTGCAACAAAACTATGGGTTTTGGAAGCTTAAAACTTAGCCAAAAAAAACCTCTCACAAGTAAGTGATTTTGAAGTCTTTTCTTGATAATTTTTGTACTTTTGAGACCCTTGTAGCATGAGCTATCCAATGAGGGGTCTATTTTACAAAATAGTTGATAGTCTAGGGATATGCCATGAGAATAGTATTGGTGCTTGCTATGTTTTTATGGAAGAAAATGAATTTTGGTTCCCAAATAAATAACTTTTGTGAAAGGGTTTTCAAGAAAAACACTTATATTGGACTATTTTGCAAAGTTGTAAAATTGATGATAATTGGGTGAAATAGTAGGAATTAGGAGTTGCTATAAGCTTATAAAATGTTTGGTTAGGCATGGTTAGTGAGGAATTTCAATAAAAATTGATTTACGGGTCTAGAGGCAAAATCGTAATTTTGTGAAAGTTAAGGGGCAAAACTATAAATTTGCCAAAGTGTGTTTATGTGCAGCTAGTAGTAATTATAAAATTTGGGTAAGCATGAATTGTGTTTAATTGCATGAATTGGCACTTTTATGTGACAAGGACTAAATTGTAAGAATGTGAATATTAGGGGTAAAAGTGCAAAATTTCCCTAATGCGAATTTTTGGACTAAATTGTATAATTGATGATTGATAAGTAAATGTTGTTATTAAATAGATTGGGAAAGACAAGACTTGGACAGAAGAAGAGGGAAAAACAAAGGATCGAAATTAGTCGACTTAGTTTGTTGTTGCAGCAAACGATGTATGTTCATATGGTGAATTTACGATGATTAATTATTAAATTCAAGATGAGATGTTGTATTATTCAACATGTTGTTATCTGACCATGATATTGTACAAGTATGAGATCGGTCCAAAAGATCAACCAAGAGAAATACCGGGTCAAGTACAATCGTACTAAGACTCGTGATGAATTGACGGAAAAAGGCCATTGTTAGACCGTGGCATTGCACGAGTGTCAGTGTAAGACCATGACTGGGACATGACATCGACAATGAGATGGAGGAGCTACTGTAAGACCATGTCTGGGACATCACATTAGCTCGATATGTACTACTGTAAGACCATGTTAGGGACATGGCATCGGCACAGACTGAGCAGAGCTATTGTAAGACCATGTTTGGGACATGGCATCGGCCTTGATATGAGAGAGTCAGTGTAAGACCATGTTTTGGATATGGCATCGGCTTGATATGAGTGCTAGTGTAAGACCATGTCTGGGACATGGCATTAGCCTCGTTATGTGTCAGTGTAAGACCATGTCCGGGACATGGCATCAGCCTCGTTATGTGTCAGTGTAAGACCATGTCTGGGACAAGGCATCGGTAGACAACCTCACATAAGACCATATCTGGGATGTGGCAGTGGTACCGTACATATATGATTCCTGATGCATTTGATGGTGTTCCGAAAAACTCAACGGGTAAGACACACATTGTGGAATTCATATATGGTTTTATAAGTGAGATGTAAAGGATTTATGAAATTATGAAATTTATTAATAATGACCTGAGATAACGTATTGTTATTGATGTGTAAGTGAATCAATGGACAAGGTCAAGAAGACAGTGAAAACATAATCGAATTAAGTGAGACAGGTACGTATGAAATTCATGTGAATATCGAGTGATAGTAACCTAAAGGCGTATAATAAATCAATATTGTAAATACGAGGAAGGTCATGGTTTGATATGCGAGATAATATTTTTAGCTTATGAAATTATCAAAGAATCGAATGTGAAATATTTCATATCATTATGCATAAATAATGGTAAGTGATTTCCTAAGTATGTAATCATTTCATATGATAGTTGACATGAATAAGCCTTCAAAAGTCATGGTAAACCTTATAAGAGAGTAATGAATGTACAGTTAGACCATATAAACTTTTTATGCTTGTGTAATTACTCAAAATGTAATTGATAGCTAACATGAATCAAATGATCATATGAGCTTACTGAGCTTCATAGTTTACCTCGTTTATTCTCTCATGTTATTGAGTCTGCTTGGGTTGGAAGGTGATGGAGATCTCAACACACTATCTCGTCATGGTTTGGTACTTAATGCTTCACAAATTTTAGTTATATGGCATGTATAGGCTAGTTGTCGTATGATGTGTAAAGTGAGTTTAACCTTGGTGGCTTTAGTGTGCAATGCATATTTAGCCATGAATTTGGCTTATTAATTATGTGAAGATAATGTATGGTTAGTATGCCCTTGAATGATTTATTGAGGTATTGGTTATGAATGTTTAGGGTGTATGCATACGTTGGGAAGGTAGCTTTGTTATGTTGCATAGGATGGTACATGAAAGGGGGCAAAAAGGCTTGGTAGATAGCCTTGTTTTTGTCCACACGGGTAGACACAAGGGCATGTGTCTAGGTCGTGTATGGCACACAGTCTGCCCTATGGGCGTGTGACTGGACTGTGTGTCCCCTGCACTTTAAGTTGGTTAAGTTAGTGTTGCACACGAGCTGAGCACACGGGCATGTGCCTTGGCCATGTGGCACTTAAGGGATGATGACATCAGAAACAGAATGCCAGGGTTGTTGGACACGGGCAATGCCACGGGCGTGTCATGGCCGTGTGAGAGACACGTGTGACACCGCTACCCATATTCATTGCCGAAATAGGTACGAGGTATTACTGGAGTTTACTGAATTAATTTTTCAGTTATTACGAGTTAAATACTATTCATTTACTGAAACATTGTTATGACATCCCTTAGATAGGCCTCTGAAGCCCAAAACATTCATCGGGACCTAACTGGAATTAAATCGAAACCATAGAATTTTTTTTTAACTCAATATAACCCCTTTATAGATATCTAACCTTTCCTGCAAAACTTAAATCGAGACCATTCCAAATCAACCAATCCAATTCAACATATTTTCAAGATAGATTCATGCATATCCATAAAATAACCTTATCACATACCAAACCAAGGTTTGTTAGCCACACCAATGGCTAACTTTACAATCATTTCACATTAACATTTACTTTATTAACTTATACATGCCATTGATTTCCAAAATAAAGTTTCTTAATATACCAAAATGTTGAGGTTGATAGTGTGATGCGTCTCTGACCGAATCCGACCTCCGAGCTCTTAATACTACAAAACAGGGAAAAAAAAACTGGGTAAGCACATTGTGCTTAGTAAGCTCATGTAACAAGAATTATACTTACCTAATATTTTCAATACAATACAATAAACATTCATACATCCATTCAATGCATTGTTACCCTAACATGCACAAACTCAACATTCAAGTTAGTCTAATAATTTCAATGTATCAATAATATATACCATGATTGATTAGCTCATCAATACCATGATTTCCATTCCATTATTATTTTCCCATATTTATCCCGTTGAATTTCTCAAGATTTTGATGAATTCTCAGGGGTACACTTTAGTGTACAAATCTAGGTCTGTCAATTCATATTCATGTGCGCACAGTTTCATTTCAGATACAACACTCTTGCGAACCTCATCCTTACAGCAGGATTACCAGTCCAGGCTAAATCCCTTGTAATATAAACTTATAGAGTACTGTCGGGAATACCAGTCTAGGCTAAATCCCCTGCAACGACAATTACTCTAATGAGCTTGTATCTGAACTACCAGTCCAGGCTAAATTCAGACCCTAATTCAGATTACCCGTCCGGGCTAAATCCATTTTACACATATTCTTTGGGAGGACCATATCAGGATAGGATCACCCGTCTGAGCTAGATCCATTTTACCGTCAATTCCTTTTCAAAAATCCATTGAATTTTCTTTTCATTCAACTGGGATTTCTTCCCCTTTTTATCAAATATATCAATGTTTCATCAATTTTCATACAATGAACATTCAAATCATATTCACATCAATAACATACATTTCAAGCATTTAAGAACATAATTCAAGTTACACGAACTTACCTTAATACTTGTTTGTACACAAAAACCTACTAATCCCGACTTTTTTCCTTTCCTTGATCTAGCTTCGTATTTGAGTCTTTGGGATCTAAATAAATAAATTTAATCATCAATTTAACATTTCATGTTCATATGTACCATTTTGTACAATTCCACTATTACTTATAGTTCATTCGAAGTTGTCTACTTGAGTCATAGTCACAAAATTACTTTTATCTTGGGCTACGGAACTCAAAATTAAGATCCGCTAATTTTCCCTGAAACTAGACTCACATATCTTCTTACCATAAAATTTTTAGAATTTTTGGTTTCTCCAATAAGTACAGTTTATTCTTTAAAGTCACCCATGTTCGGCTATATGACAGTTCCAACCTTTCTTCACTAAAAATTAATTATCTTCTTGTACGGAACTTATGTGATGTTCCCACTTGTTTCATTAAGGATTTCAAACATATAAATTTAAGCCCATAATTATTTTTCTCAAATTTTTGGCGATTTTCCAAAGTCAGAACAGGGGAACCCGAAATCATTCTGACCTTGTCTCACAAAATTTATTTCATCTCATGATTTACAATTCCATTGCTTACACCATTTCTTCTATGAGAAACTAGACTCAATAAGATTTAATTCCATATTTTTTTCATTCTCTAATTCTATTTATACAATTTATGGTGATTTTTCAAAGTCAGCCTACTGCTGCTGTCCAAAACTATTTTAGTGCAATAGGTTTATTACCATTTTCCCCTAAGCTTTTAATAAATGATAATTTCGTCCCTACTCAATTAACCTCTCAATTGAGCTAAAGTTTCTAATTAACACTTTATTCTATCATTTTAAACTACTTTATAGCCTTTGGAAATCAAAATTTCAGCACTAGACTTCAATTTCACACTTTTTTACAAATAGGTCCTAAATATCCACTTTCTATTCATTTCATTCAATAAAATCATCATATAATAAGATTAAATCTTAAATTCCATGCTAAATCATCATATACTTACAGCACTCAACCATGGTGACTTTTAATTTCATCTATGAAATATAAAAACTAATGAATTTAATAGTAGGACCTAGTTGTAAAAGTCTTAAAAACACAAAAATTACAAGAAAAAGGCAAGGATTAACTCACTTGGCGAAAAATTTATGAAATACCAGCTTGAATAAACCCTTAGGATGTTTTTTTTTTTTTTTAATGAGAATGAAGAAAATATGAAGAGAATTCTAGATATTCTAATCTAGTCCCCTTTTTATTTTAGTAAATTTTGTTATTTTCCCATTTTGCACTTTTTTCATCAATTCTCCTGATTTTTCTCAGCTTATGCCACCCAAAATATCCCCTTTGGGATTATTTTCACTTTAAGTCCCTCCTCATTTGACAACTGAGCTATTTAATCCTTTTAGTAACTTTTACACCCTTTTCAATTTAGTCCTTTTTATTTAACTGACTGGCCAAACATTAAAATTTTCTAACAAAATTTTAACACCATATTACTAACATTTCATAAATATTTATAAAAATATTTCCGACTCAATTTTACGAGATCGAGGTCTCGATAACTTGTTTTTACCCAATTTCTTCAATAATTTCTTTTTCTTAACTAACCACTAAATTGATAAAATTTTTCTATCGATATTTTCATACGATTTTCCTATCATATAAATATTTATGCAAAAATATTAAAATAAATTTCTCTTTAAATCGAATTTGTGGTTACGAAACCACTATTCCGATAACCATGAATTTAGGCCATTACAACACTGCCAAGGGACACGGGCGTGCACCAAGCCGTGTGAAAACCCCTGTAGGTTGATGATGGAAAATAAATCCACACGGGTAGGGGACACGGGTGTGTCGCAATATACCTAGGCTGTGTGAGTTACATGGGCCTCCAGCACGGCCTTGTTAGCAATTCACATGGGCGTGTTGCCCTTTGACACTGGCGTGTGACGAGCTTGTAAGAAATTTTCTTGAAAGTTGCCAAAGCATTCTGATTGGTTCCAAATGTTTTTCCCAAGTAAGTATGTGCCCTGTAAACCCATATTGGAACCCTTGTGATAAATTTTGAGAAAGTTTTAAATTGGGACAGATTATGATTGATGCGAGATTATGTGTTTACATGTGTTTTAGTTAGGTATGCTTCGTACCTTGTTTTGGTGTCGAATACGGGTAAGGGGTGTTACATTTAGTGGTATCAAAGCATGGTTTAGTCGGTTCTCGCCTAACCTAGCTTGTGTAAGAGGCTAGCTATACATGCCATAAATAAACCGTGATAGTGTGTTCTCTCCTAACCTTAATGCAATTGTTTTGTTGAGACAAAGGTGCTTCAAACCGAGCTATTTTCAAAAATACTAAAAAAAAGTATTAAGATATTTTAGAATGGGTTGTGGTGAGCAAAAACTTGGAAATGTATGAATAAGAGTTCTTGGTATGTATGTGATAATGCACGAAGCGGAATTACTATAAGGCGAGGAAAATGGTAAAATGCCATTGTGTAGTCTAACATCGTATTTCGATGAACTATAGTAACTTTATGAGATGGATGAAATGTTATAAAAAGGTTTTAACCTGGACTAATAGTATTGTTTCACCACAGGTGGTTTAAGTGTATGCCTTACGAATAGGTGCCGCAAGGGCACTTTTGAATATGAATTGTTTAATTATTGGTTGAGAATATGTTTAATGTGAATCGATAAAGAATGAATTCCTGAATGAACCTTAGGGATACATTGGATACCCATGCTATGACATTAGAGTTAAATGAATCCTCGTATAAGACTATGTTCGGGACATGGCATCGGTATGTGGTATCATGTAAGACCATAGCTGGGCTATTGGCATCGGTATATGATGTGATCCCATGTAAGACCATATCTTGGATATGGCGTTGGCATCTTACTAAGCATATGAGATTTTTGGGTATCCTTTAGTATCTCAAGTGGTTCAACGGGTAAGGTAAAGTTATGTCAAAAATGTGAAAGACTATGATCATAATAGAAAGTGGTACAATTATGCACGTGAAACTCATGAGAAATGAGCCTGAAATATGATGCATAAGTAGTAAAGATGTAAATGAATAAGATGTGCCTAAGATCTTTTGATGATTTTGAGCAATCTTATAGCAAATCGTGTGTAAATAATATAATTATCCTACCATGCACTTAATAATCGATATTGCATGAGTAAGATGATTGGGAAGTTAGCATAAAAAAAATGTAGGTGTTAATTTTCTCAAAACTCATCGTATGATTGGGAAGGTAAATGACAATGATTAAGATTAAATCACATATGTGTGTGCAGTTGAGAGAGTCGAGTTAGAGGCGTTGTAGCCTCACCCCTTTACCAATATGGTCTCTTGTTATAATGAAATTTCTCGAGGATTAAATTGATTGAGCCCATAAGTAAGGGACAAAAAATAAAATAAAATACAGCAACGGAATAACTAATGTTGTAAACAAAAATTGAAAATAGTTTGGTAATGAATTCAGTTTTGGAAAGAATGCTGGCGTATTCTAAAGGCCATTCAAGTTTTAGGTAATGTCACGATTAAGAAGTAAGTTAATATTGGCTAATCGACTCATTTAGGCATGATGTTTAAAGTACATAATTGTTAAAAGTTAATCCGAATTGATTTATGTTAGTGATGGGATAGAGCGAAATCAGTGATGATAGAATTAAACAGTGGATGATATTGGAATTAAAATGGATAAATGAGTATAATAGTTATAGTCGAGTAGTTACTATGAGTTCTTTCGTATGTTCCAAGTGTTCAACTATTTTTAGAGGAATGAGGAGCCATTTAATTTCAAATGAAATTTTTATTGTAGGAGAAAGCCCGCTAAAATACATGCTAGGCGAAAGCATAATTGATTGGTTGGACGACAAATGGCATTAATCCATTTTCTTTGGTAATTACTCCACAATGATAATAGAAAAGTTAATAGAAAAATGAGTGATCCTAAAATTCTATTTCCATGGGTGGTTAGTCAGTTATATACGAGAAGATTATATAGCCTTAGACATAGTTGATTACTGTGCAAATAAATGATACCTTATTTTCGGATATTCTCCGAGACATTACTTATATATACAGTTGAGGTGTCGACCTTATGGCATTATGGTCCTAATCTATGGGATGGTTATGGTTTCAGTGTGCTTCAAAACTTCATAGGCTATAAATTAAAAAGCTATCGTTTGATAATTGAGGTCGATCCAGTTGTCTAGTTGATTTGATCAATTTCTTGAAAGGTTAATCAAGTTAATTTTGGTTAATTTATCCACAGGATGGATAGTAAACATGAAGTATTCTTGGGTAATTAGATGAATGGTCGAAATGCAGAATTCGTATTTTGGCAGACGCGATGCTAAATCATATACATCGAGATAGTTTTATTGAGATGTGTTTTTATAGATCGAGGTCGATTTAATTGGGTAAACATCACGCTTATGAAGTTTATGTGATGATATACCTATTAACAAGTGGTTAATAATTGGAGACATTGCTCACTGAAGCAATGGTTCTGGTTCAGTTTGAACCGATTAAAGTGTTAACAAATTTTAGTTTTACACTAATTAATGGTTTGAAATGTAATTAATACAGAAATGCATAGCGATGGCTTATGTTTTTCGTATAGATAAGACTGCATGAGAGGATTTGTTTAACACGTGGCTGAGAAGTAGTCAATGTGGTAATTGCACCGAATCGTTAGCAGTTGTAGTTATTTGGTGAGTAATGTAACCCTTTTTACAACCACAAGAGTTTAAAATATTTTACGCTTCAAAGAAATCTGAATTGGAGACTGCTAAGGTGGCTCGAACTATCAAAAGTTTTTAAGGCAATGGTCAATTATTGCCTAGAAGTAACGATTACCACCGCAGAAGTCCCGAATAGGAAACCTAGGTGTACGTTGCGAGAAATGACTATATGATTGATTTGAACGGGTGACAGATAGTCATTAGCTGAATTTGGAAATTAAACTAATGAGTATTCATCGAATTATGAAACCTAGTAATGTGTCAGTGAATTACAATTTAAAAAGGGGTCAAAGTAAATTGATTTCTGATTCAAAATTTTAATTTTGGAACCGGAGATTATTTTTGGTTGTTCGGGATAGAGTTTGGGTATTAAGAAACCTTGAGACTATAGAACAATTATCTGTTAATTTGGGAAGTACTCAGATGTACGATGATCTGAGATGATTGTTCTAACAAGTGAGCATGGAGCGTGATACTTCTAAATATTGGTCTAGATATTTGGATTATACATGTTGGAGACTTTTGGGGTCACCTAAGGAGCTAAAATCCACAATCTCAGATAGTTAACTTGAAAGGGAATTATAGATCCTCGAAGGAGCATCTTGTGATGATGTTTTAGAATTTGGGAAGTGAGTGAGAATGACAACTACCATTAATTGAATTGTGTATGACAAAGACCTTTCAGTTGTTTGTAAAGATGATATTGTATGAAGCGTGTATGTTATAATTACTAAACTCGGTTGTCACTTGATCAAGCTCTATGAGAGGAAATACACGGGATTAATTTCATCAGAGAATTTGAACAAGAATTGGAAGTAATCCATAACAGTTAGAAGCAATTGTAGATTGACAGTAGATATATATATGTATGGACTTAATATGTGAGAACCTTCAATATTTTAGCCAGTGAATTGAGTGGTTATGAAAGCATAGTCGTAGGAAGAGAGATCCTTGATTTAGTTAAGAGACGTAGAAACTTAGTCTAATTTGATAAATAATGAAGAACAAATCAGAATACTAACTTACGAGATTAAAGGATAGAGAATCTGAAATTATGTGAGGAATTGATAAGGAAATAAGAAAACAAGTCTCGAATCTATATACTAGTAAGATTTTTTAGGACGAAATCCCTAAGGGGGAGAATTGTCACAGGTCGATTTAGGGGCTACTCGGAACAGTGGTCTCAAAATCACTAATTCGAGGTCAGAGAAAATAATTTTAATATTATTATATATGTTATAGTATGATAATATGAGTGCATGAAAATTTTGGTGAAATAATTTTAGCGATTACTAGCTTAATTTTCAAAAAGGACTAAATCGTACAAAAGGTAAAAGTTTGTTTTGCTAGCTAATTATGTTAAGTAGCTAGAGAACCAAAGTATGGGGTCTTTAAAGGGAAAATAGACCCTATTTAAGTGCATAGTCAGCCATAGAGACTAGGAAATGTGAAAGTCAAAGATGTTGATGGGATTAGGTGGCTAAATAAGTAATAAAATAAGACAAAAAGAAAAAGGTGGTCATCTCTTTCATTTCACCTTTTTCTCCTCTGAAATGTACAGAAAAAATATGGGTTTTGGAAGCTTAAAACTCATCCAAACAAAACCTCTTGCAAGTAAGTGATTTTGAAGTATTTCCTTGATAATTTTTGTACTTTTGAGAACCTTGTAGCATGGGCTATCAAATGGGGGGTCTATTTTTAAAAATGGTTGATAGTCTAGGCATATGCCATGAGAATAGTATTGGTGTTTGCTAAGTTTTTATGGAACAAAATGAATTTTGGTTGCCAAATAAACAACTTTTGTGAAATTGTTTTCAAGAATAACACTTATATTGGATTATTTTGCAAAGTTGTAAAATTGATGACAATTGGGTGAAATAGTAGGAATTAGAAGTTGCTATAAGCTTAGAAAATGTTCAATTAGGCATGGTTAGTGAGGAAATTCGATAAAAATCAATTTACGAGCCCAGAGGCAAAATCATAATTTTATGAAAGTTAAGAGGCAAAACTGTAAATTTGCCAAAGTGTGTTTATGGGCAGCTAGTACTATTTATAAAATTTGGCTAAGCACAAATTGTGTTGAATTGCATGAATTGGCACTTTTATGTGACAAGGACTAAATATTAAGAATGTGAAATATTAAGGGTAAAAGTGTAAAATTTCCCTAATGCGAATATTTGGACTAAATTGTATAATTGGATGACTAATAAGTAAAAGTTGTTATTAAATAGTTTGGGAAAGACAAGACTTGGACAGAAGAGGAGGGAGAAATAAAGGATTGACATTAGTCGACTTAGTTCGTTGTTGCAGCAAATGACGTAAGTTCATATGGTGAATTTACGATGATTAATTTTTAAATTCAAGATGAGATGTTATATTATTCAACATGTTGTTATCTAACCATGATATTGTGCAGGTATAAGATCGGATCGAAAGATCAACCAAGAGAAATATTGGGTCAAGTACAATCATACTATGACTTGTGATGAATTGACAAAAAAAGACCATGGTTGGGCCATAGCATTGCACAAGTGTCAGTGTAAGACCATGACTGAGACATGGCATCAACACTGAGATGGAGGAGCTAGTGTAAGACCATGTCTGGGACATGGCATCAGCTCGACATGTGCTAGTGTAAGACCATGTTAGGGACATGGCATCGGCACAGACTAAGGAGAGCTAGTGTAAGACCATGCTTGGGACATGTCATCGGCCTCCATACGAGAGAGTTAGTGTAAGACCATGTCTGGGACATGGCATCGGCTCGATATGACTGCTAGTGTAAGACCATGTCTGGGACATGGCATCGGCGATGATACGAGTGCTAGTGTAAGACCATGTCTGGGACATGGCATCAACCTTGTTATGTGTCAGTGTAAGACCATGTCTGGAACATGGCATCGGCACTGATAGATGTGAGCCAGTGTAAGACCATACCGAAGACATGGCATCAGCAGATGACCTGACGTATGACCATGTTTGGGATGTGGCAGTGGTACCATACATACATGATTCTCGATGCATTCGATGGTGTTCCGAATAACTCAACGGGTGACACAGACATTGGGGAATTCATATATGGTTTTATAAGTGAGATGTAAAGGATTTATGAAATTATGAAATTTATTAATAATGACCTGAGATAACGTATTGTTATCGATGTGTAGGTGAATCAATGGACAAGGTCAAGAAGGCATATAATAAACCAATATTGTAAATACAAGGAAGGTCATGGTTTGATATGCGAGATAAAATTTTCAGCTTATGAAATGATCAAAGAATCGAATGTGAAATATTTCATATCATTATGCATAAATAATGGTAAGTGATTTCCAAAGTATGTAATCATTTCATACGATAGTTGACATGAATAAGCCTTCAAATGTCATGGTAAACCCTATAAGGGAGTAAATGATTGTACGGTGAGACCATATAAACTCTTTATGCTTGTGTAATTACTCAAAATGTATTTGATAGCTAACATGAATCAAATGATCATATGAGCTTACTGAGCTTTATAGCTTACCTCGTTTATTCTCTCATGTTGTAAAACTTTGGAAGTCTACTTGGGTTGGAAGGTGATGGAGATCTCAGCACACTATCTCGTCATGGTTTGGTACTTAAAGCTTTACAAATTTTAGTTATATGGCATGTATAGGCTAGTTGTCGTATTATGTGTAAAGTGAGTTTAACCATGGTGGGTTTAGTGTGCAATGCATATTTAGCCATGAATTTGGCTTATTAATTATGTAAAGATAATGTATGGTTAATATGCCCTTGATGATGTATTGAGGTATTAATTATGAATGTTTAGGATGTATGCATATGTTGGGAAGGTAGTAGGATGGTACATGAAAAGGGGCAAAAAAGATTGGTAGATAGCCTTGTTTTTGTCCACACGTGTAGACAAACGGGCATGTGCTTAGGCCGTGTGTGACACACGGTGTGCACCATGGGCGTGTGGCTCGACCGTGTATCCCCTGCACCTTATGTTGGTCAAGTCAGTATTGCACACGGGTTGAGCACACGGGCGTGTGCCTTGGCCGTGTGGCCCTTAAGGGATGATGACATCAAAAATAGAATGCCAGGGTTGTTGCACACAAGTCGTGGCACAGGCGTATCATGGCCCTGTGAGAGACACTAGCTAGGGACATGGGCGTGCACCCGGCCGTGTGCAAACCCTTGTAGGTTGATGATGGAAAATAAATCCACACAGGTAGGGGACACGTGCGTGTCCTAATATACCTAGGCCGTGTGAGTTACACGGGCCACCAACACAGCCATGTTAGCAATTCACATAGGCGTGTTGCTCTTTCACACGAGCGTGTGACGAGCCTTTAGAAAAATTTCTTGAAAGCTTCCGAAGCGTTCGGTTTGGTTCCGAATGTTTTTCCTAAGTAAGGTTGGGCCCCATAAACCCATATTAGGACCCATGTGATAAAGTTTGAGAAAGTTTTAAATTGGGACGGATTACGGTTGATGCGAGATTATATGTTTACATGTGTTTTAGTTAGGTAATGCCTCGTACCCTATTCCGGTGTCTAATATGGGTAAGGGGTGTTGCACAAATAGTTCTTTCTTGTAACACCCCTATCCCTCATCATAATAGGTAAGGGGCATTGTAACACCCCAAACCTGGCCCAAACGTTAAGGCCATGTCCGGTGTGCTACATCACCTAGACTATCCTACGCCGCTCTATTTACTAAGCCCGATGGTGAGTTTTGAAAAGCAATGCTTGATTCTTTTTGAAAATTCCCGTTTTAATATTTATTCAACTTAATCTCTATTCCATTTGTTAAGCGATTCATTTTAACCTTATTATCCTACTTAGCCATCTGTAATGTCAGGTTGGTTAAGAAAACGTTTGTTTAATTTTTGAAAACGGTGTGTATTTGATCGTGATTTTACTATCTTAGTACAGTTTTTATGACTATTACAGCCTTTACTATTTTAGTGGTTGTTACAGAAACTTATTTAATTCAGTTTATCAGTTTTAGCCCTTAGGCCCTAAAATCCCCTAATGGGCCTTACCATGTCAATTAGCCCGTTAAGCCCATTTAAGCCTTAATCTTTAATCCATTACTCGTCTTAGCAGTTTTTATGGCTATAGTCCACATCATTACCCTTAAACCAAAATTTACTCTAAATGGGCCCAAAAGCCCATTGGGCCCATATTTGGCCCACCGAGGCCCAACTTACAGCAGCGCCCAAAATTTCACGGTCAACTCACTTACTAGTGCAGAATCAAATTCCAATGTTTACCTACCGACTCGAGAGCGTTTGCATGCTCACAAGCCCTCGAAATGCCAGAGCTTCGGCATTTTGGCATTTCGGCTTTTGCCAATTTAAGCAATGAAAGGTGTTCGAGATACACACCTGATTTGTAGTTCTATCGACGAAATCCTCCACGTGCTTATTCCTACACGATCACCTAAATAGATCAGATCATACTAATACTTAAATCTAAATCGAAACTTCACAAAATCCCACTTATATATTCGGCCATCACCCTTAATGGCCAAGAACACTTACCTTGTCGACTTTGATCTGCTTAATGCCTAGATCTGGTTGTACCAATAATTCAACCCTTGTCAGCAGTCTCCAGGTCACACTAACACCAAAGAAATCAATTATTATAACCCCGTTAGAGTCTTAGAGCCCAAACGACAACCTCCCTAAGCCTCTAGGGACTTCGACGTTTCTATAACATGAAGTAATGTACAGATCTGAGGTGTTAAGTACTTACCAACGATTTCTCTTCGATTCCTATGCAGATCTGATGTAAATCTGACCCTTCAACGTTAGTAGAACCCTTATCTCTAATATCTGAAATTTTCAGCTATCTCCCTAAACTAATGGTGATTTCGGCTTTTAGAATGGTAAGGAAGAAGATGATTCGGTATGGGGAGTGTAGTATAGGTGTTGTCGATAGGGATTTAGAGTGTAGAAGGAGTGAGATTTGGCCAAAAGAATGAAAGAAAATTAAGAAATCTTGGCTTAGAGAATTCGGCACAAAGGTGAGTTCTTTTCGAGATTTCGGGTTTTTAAGGAAATTGATTATGGTGATTTTATGGAGGGTGTGATCAAAAGAGAAGATGAAAGAGGAATAAATCAAAGAGGAAGAAGAAAAGTGAAGAAAAGTAATGGTAGAGATGGAGAGAAAGAATTCGGCTATGAGCTTCCTAGGGAGGCAAATTTCAGCTTTTCTGACAGTAGAAGAGAGAAATAATTCCTAAGGTGGCTAACCCTAACTCTCATGATAGAAAATAGAAAAAGATATAACCCTAATATCACACTTGAGTAATCGGCCCAAGTCCCTAAAAGCCCTTGCCGAAATTCCTACTTAAATTAGTCACATGTCCGGCACATGCTTAAAAATTAAAAAGAGCAATAAGCCTACCTTGCAACTCGAACCCTTGTCCTTCAATACCCATCTAGGCGCCACTTTTTTAGGAGCTTTAGTGGCACCACCTTGCCACTTTACCAAGGCTCCTTTTGCGATATATTTTACACAGTTTTTCTTAAGGGCCCTCTTGACCCAGTTCCCCCTTTTTACTTAAAACGTACTTAACTATTTTATCGATTTTTAACCAAAGTTTGGGCTTCCTAAAGGCCCACTAACACATCCAAACACCATTTTAGCAATCAGAACACAAAATTTCCCAACTTCACCAAAAATCTCATTAACCCCAAAAATCCCAAAAATCAGGGCGTTACAACTCTACCCCCTTAAAGAAATTTCGACCTCGAAATTTACCTGATCCAAATAACTGAGTGTATTATTGACGCATAGTCTTCTCTGGCTCCCAAGTAGCTTCTTCTCTACCATGATTACGCCATAGCACCTTTACCAACAGAACCAACTTCCGCCTCAAGACTTTGACTTTACGATCCAAGATCTCCACAGGTTCCTCCTCGAAGGTCAAATCGGTATTTACTGCAATCTCCTCCACTGATACAATATGCGATGGGTCCGACCGATACCGTCTCAGCATAGACACATGAAAGATGTCGTGAATACGATCCACATCTGCCAGCAACTCCAACTGATAGGCTACTGGTCCAATCCGCTTGAGAATCCGATAAGGCCCAATAAACTGGGGACTTAGCTTGTCTTTTTTATCGAATCTCAAGATCTTCTTCCACGGCGACACCTTTAGGAACACCATATCCCCAACAGTGAACTCAATCTCCTTACGCTTAAGGTCAGCATATGACTTCTGCCGATCAGACGCCTCCTTTAACCGATCTCAAATCAGCTTAACCTTACTTTCAGTATCTGCCACTAACTCTGGTCCAAGCACTTTACGTTCTCCTAACTCTGTCCAATACATAGGAGTACGACATCTCCGCCCATAAAATGCCTCATATGGAGCCATCTAAATACTCGCTTGATAGCTGTTGTTGTATGCAAATTCCGCCAATGGCAAATGGTCTTCCCAACTACCACGGAAGTCAATCACACATCCTTTCAACATGTCTTCTAACACTTGAATAACCCTCTCAGACTGACCATCTGTCTGAGGGTGAAATGCAGTACTAAAGTCCAATCGCGTACCTAACGCCTCATACAACTTCTTCCAAAATCGCGATGTAAATCTAGGATCTCGATCAGAAATTATCGAAATTGGCACCCCATGCAAACGTACTATCTCTGCTACATACAGCTTGGCCAACTTCTGAAGTGAGTAATCGGTTCTAACCGGTATAAAATGAGCAGACTTTGTCAATCTATCCACGATTACCCAAACAGAGTCTTTCTTTAAAGGTGCCAAAGGCAACCCACTCACAAAATCCATCGTTACTCTTTCCCATTTCCACTGCGGAATCTTCACTGGCTACAACAATCCAAAAGGCAATTGGTGCCCAGCTTTAACTTGCTGACATGTCAGACATTTCCCAACGAACTCAGTCACCTCTCGCTTAAGTCCAGGCCACCAATAAACCTCTCGCAAATCTTTATACAACTTATTACCTCCAGGGTGCATAGCACAAGGTCCACCATGAGCCTCACCCAAAATCAACTGCCTTAAATTAGAGTCATTAAGAATGCAAATTCTCCCTCGAAAACAAAGAACCCCATCAAAATTCAGTCTAAAATCCTCACTCTCACCATTCTTGACTTGCTGAAATCGAGGAATCAACGAATCGTCCTTCAACTGTAACTCTTTGATTCTCTCAGTCCAAGTCGGTCTTACTTGCAACTCTGCTAGCAAGCTCCCATCATCATACAAACTCAAATGAGCAAACATGGCCTTTAACTCAGTAACGGTCCTTCGACTCAGTGCATCAGCCACTACATTAGCCTTGCCAGGGTGGTACTCAATCAAACAGTCATAGTCCTTAAGTAACTCTATCCATCTCCGTTGCCTAAGATTCAACTCCTTCTGAGTTAACAGATATTTGAGACTTTTATGGTCAGTGTATATAATACACTTTTCCCCATAAAGGTAGTGTCTCCAGATTTTCAATGCAAACACCACCGCTGCCAACTCCAAATCATGCGTAGGGTAATTCACCTCGTGTGGCTTAAGCTACCGCGAAGCATAAGCAACCACCTTACCCTCTTGCATCAGCACACATCCTAATCCAACATGCGAAGCATCGCTATAAACCGTAAAGTCCTTCCCAGATTCCGGCTGAATCAACATTGGAATCTCAGTCAACACTGTTTTTAGTTTGTCAAAAGCTTCTTGCTGCCTCTCAGTCCAAATAAAGGCTACTCCCTTCCTTAACAATTTCATTAACGGAGCCGTGATGAGAGAAAACCCCTCAACAAACCTTCTATAGTAGCCTGCCAAACCCAAAAAACTACGAATTTTCAATACTGACCTTGGCAACTTCCAGTCCAAGACTGCCTCAATCTTGCGAGGATCCACCCTAATTCCCTCAGCAGAAACAACATGCCCCAGAAACGTCACTTCTCGCAGCCAAAATTCACACTTACTAAATTTCACATATAGTTGCTTTTCTCTCAAAATTTGTAGGACAATTCGAAGATGCTCATCGTGCTTCTCTTCTGTCTCCGAATACACCAATATATCGTCAATAAAGACGACCACGAATCGATCCAAGTATGGCTGGAAAACTCGATTCATTAAGTCCATAAAAGCTGCCGGTGTATTCGTCAATCCAAATGGCATAACCAAAAACTCGTAGTGACCACAGCGAGTTCTGAATGCCGTCTTGTGCACATCTACCTCCTTTACCCTTAACTGGTGGTACCTAGACCGAAGGTCGATTTTGGAAAACACTGAAGCTCCTTGAAGCTGGTCGAACAAATCGTCTATTCTCGATAAAGGGTACTTGTTCTTTATTGTCAGTTTGTTCAACTGGCGATAATCGATGTACATACGCATCGTTCCATCCTTCTTTTTCACGAACAGCACCGAGGCTTCCCACGGAGACACACTTGGTCTAATGAAGCCCCTATCTAACAACTCTTGAATCTGGGCTTTCAATTCCACTAGCTCCTTTGGTGCCATTCTGTAAGGTGCAATGGACACTGGAGCTGTTCTAGGCAACAGATCTATCCCAAATTCAACTTCTCGGGTTCAATTTGACTTACGAACACTAAGTACGCTTCACAACCTTTGCGCATCAACCTTTTAGCCCTTAAGGTAGAAACCACATTGGACAAATAGTCCCTACGTTTACCAATAACCATCACCTCCTCGCCTTCGGTTGTTCTCAACACCATTCTTTTGGCTGCACAATCCAGTGCTGCCTTCTACTTGGTTAACCAGTCCATGCCCAAAATCAAGTCGAATTCTCCAAAATGTATCTCCATTAGATCTCCAGTAAAGATCCTACCCTGAGTCTCTAAAGGCACTTCCCTAAATAGTTTGTCTACTTTAACAAAGTGACCTAAAGGACTAACTACTGTGACCCCCCTCACAGTCTCCTCAGAATGCACATCTAACGACCCAGAAATTTCACAAGCAACATACGAATGCGTCGAACCCACATCAATTAAAGCAGTATATGGTGTATGAGATATTAAGAACGTACCAGTTATAACATCAGGTGCATCACCCTCCTCGCGATGGCAAGCAGCATACACTAAGGCTGGCTGACGAGCCTCAGCATTACCAGCACCCCTGCCAAGTGCACCACGACCACATCCATTACCATTGCCTCATCTACCTTGACCACGGCCCCTTGGCGGTGGCAGTCCTTCTCGCGCAGGCTGAGCAACCCTCTGATCAACAGCTTGAGCCTGAGCTGGCTTCTATGGGCAGTCCTTAACTTGATGATCCTTAGACCCACAATGAAAACAAGCTCCACTGCGTTTCCAACATTCTCCTCGATGAACTCGGCCACAGTCTCCACAAGCCTGTGCTCTAACAACATTCACTGGCACAGCTCGCACTGGTTCTTCTACTCTAGCCCTCTTAAAATTCCGGTTTGTAGCTCCTGATGTTCCAGAATCTCTCTTAAAACGGTTGTGATCCCTATCGCGATTCTGTCTTTCAGCTTGCTTCACTTCCTCGGCTATCTTAGCCTTCTCCACCAGTGTAGCAAAGTCGCACTCCCTCTGCGGCACTATCAATACTCTCAGCTCATTTATGAGGCCATCCTCAAACCGAACACTACGCTCATACTCAGTGGAAACAATGCCACTAGCATACCGACTTAATCGTAGAAATTCTGCCTCATATTCAGCCACAGTCTTACTACCCTGGGTTATGTTCAGAAATTTCTTCCTTCGTGCGTCCACATAACTAGCCCCAACATATTTCGCCTTGAAAGACTGCTTGAACAATTCCCAGGTTACCCTCTCAGCTGAGGTACCCTCTCTCACGGTGATCCACCATTGATATGCCTCGTCCCTCAGCAACGATATCGCTCCTTTTAACTTCTGCTCCATTGAGTAGTCCAAGTCATCCATAATTCGCTCCGTGGCTTCCAGCCAGTACTCAGCCACATTCGGGGCCACTCCAGATATGCCCCTAAAAACTTCCGCTCCATTGGCCCAGAGTCGCTCAGAAATGGACCCCCTATTCATGGCCCCGACATTGGCTCCAACCACCCTTTCCAGAACTCTCAACATGGCTTGGGACAGAGCATCGTCCCCTGCGGCCCAATCATATGGCCCATTATCCTCAACCGGTGGTCGTGCCTCTCCAGTTGGCATATGCTCAGAAGACGATGATCCAGCTTGAGCACTAACTCAACCTTGTCCACGGCCTCGTCCACGAGCAGCTCTTGTACTCATATCGATTATCTGATTTACGAATTTTATGACATCAGTTAATGTTTCAGTTGCTTATTACAGAATATCTTATGAACGAATAAAGTTTTAAAGTTCTTTTTGCGCGATCGTAGCCTAGCTACTGTCTCAGTTTCCTAGGGTTTAGTTTACCCTACAGTCTCAGTTTTACAGCCTTAATACTACCTTACCTATAGTATTATATCTAAGGCTCAGTACAAACTATAGTTTTATTTTCAGTACAGTACAAAATTTAAAGCAGGACATACTTACAACTTGGAGCCGGGGATTCAGTGTGCCACTTTCCGATTTATCAGATCAAATAGTTTGAGGCCTCTTTAAAAATCAATGTTTCAAAACAACTTGCTTTAAAGCTACAATTTGAAGGAAAAAAAACCTTTTTAAAACCAAAAATTTTTCGAAAATCTGATTTTTCAAAAATACCCTTTTGGACTCTAAATTTTTGAAAACCCTTTTTAGACCCGATCCACAGCTGAATTGTTGCAACCTAGCTCTGATACCACTAAATGTAACACCTCGAACCCGGCCCAGACTTTAAGGCCATGTTCGGTGTGCTATATCACCTAGACTATCCTACGCCGCCCTATTTACTAAGTCCGATTGTGAGTTTTGAAAAGCAATGCTTAATTTTTTTTGAAAATTCTCGTTTTAATATTTATTCAACTTAATCTCTATTCCATTTGTTAAGCGATTCATTTAAACCTTATTATCCTACTTAGCCATCTGTAATGTCAGGTTGGTTAAGAAAACGTTTGTTTAATTTTCGAAAACGATGTGTATTTGTGGTTGCAATAAAACAGTTGAAAATCCCAAATAAAACAGGTATAGTGGCCTTATTACAACCCATAACAAAATAAAAACCAATAGTAAAAAGTAATTAAATTAATAAACCAATTAAAATGCGAGTTTAGTCTTTGTGGCCACTCTGAATCCCTCCGAGCATCCAAGTCACGCTCTAGGGCTCACTTGCAAGGATAAAAAAGAAAAGGGTGAGTATGGGGAAACTCAGTGTGTGCAGAACCCATCCAAAGCCCACATCGGCTCGAGCCCACTGGGCCTGAGCCCTAACCAGTCTCAGTCAGTTACTGGGCCGAAGCCCTATTCAGATTACAGATACTGGGCCAAAGCCCTAAAATAGATACTGGGCCGAAGCCCTATTCAGATAACAGTTTGGTCCATAGGCCCATAACAGTACAGTACAGTGTAACAGTATGAATGCAACCCAATTGGGGAGACTACTCAACCCACCAACCGCTACACACCACCCGTACCAGCCAACACACCATGTGGGGAATAACTCGACCCACCCAGCCCACACACCACAGTTGTAGCATGGCTGCTCAGATAAACAGCATACGAGGCAAAGCCCCTTTCAGAAATAGTACGAGGCATAGCCCCTTTCAGTAACGTGGCAGTACCACTCACACTTCCTCCATTAATAAACCCATCCCATACACCAAACATACATATATCATGGTATACAGTAACAAATACAGTCATGTCATCAGTACAGTCGATTCTAGCCCTAAGGGTAATTTTCCACCTAGGGGCAAATCAGTAATTCCTCACCCTAAAGGTATTTCAGTGATTTTGCTATCTTAGTACAGTTTTTATGACTATTACAGCCTTTACTATTTTAGTGGTTGTTACTGAAACTCATTTAATTTAGTTTATCAGTTTTAGCCCTTAGGCCCTAAAATCCCCTAATGGGCCCTACCATGTCAATTAGCCCGTTAAGCCCATTTAAGCCTTAATCTTTAATCCATTACTCGTCTTAGCAGTTTTTACGGCTATAGTCCACATCATTACCCTTAAACCAAATTTTACTCTAAATGGGCCCAAAAGCCCATTGGGCCCATATTCGGCCCACCGAGGCCCAACTTACCGCAGCGCCCAAAATTTCACGGTCAACTCACTTACCAGTGCCGAATTGAATTCCAATGTTTACCTACCGACTCAAGAGCGTTCGCATGCTCACAAGCCCTCGAAATGCCAGAGCTTTGGCATTTCGGCATTTCAGCTTTTGTTGATTTAAGTAATGAAGGGTGTTCGAGACACACACCTGATTTGTAGTTCTATCGACGAAATCCTCCACGTGCTTATTCCTACACGATCACCTAAACAGATCAGATCATACTAATACTTAAATCTAAATCGAAACTTCACAAAATCCCACTTACATATTCGGCCATCACCCTTAATGGCCAAGAACACTTACCTTGTCGACTTTGATCTCCTTAATGCCTAGATCTGGTTGTACCGATAATTCAACCCTTTTCAGCAGTCTCCAGGTCACACTAACACCAAAGAAATCAATTTCGTACGAAATTTAGTCAAAAGGACTAAATTGTAAAAAGTTTAAAAGTTGAGTTCTACATGTTAGAGGTGTCCAATTGTTATGAAATTTTAAATTTGAGGTCCTTAAATGGTAATTAGACCATTGGTTAATTTTTTGGATAAAAATGGACATGAAATGGGCAAAAATGAATATTTTTAAGTTAGGGGCATTTTGGTCATTTAGTGAGTGAATGAATTAAAAATCAAATTAAAAGCCAATTTTTGCTCATCTTCTTCCTCAAGGCCGAATATAGCATGTAGAAACCATGGATAGGGTTTTTCAATCTTCCAAGCTCGATTGTAAGTCCGTTCTAGCCCCGTTTTTAATGATTTTTATGTTTTTGAAATCCTAGTAACATGATTTCTCTATTTCTGCCATTATTTTGAGCTAGGGTTTTATTTTAAAAATTGACCCATGTTGAATAATTCTGATTTTGGATGAATTATGGTAGATTATTCATGTTAAAGGTTAGAGAAAGAATTTTTATCGAGTGGTTTTCGACGAAAACGTTAAAAAGGACTAAATCATAAAAGTTATAAAATTGGTCCTAAGTGTGTGTTTTAATGACAATTGTGTGCTGATATATTTATGAAATGGTTCGGTTAGGTCTAAAATGCAAAGAAATTGAATAAAAATTTATTTACGAGCCTAGGGGTAAAAACGCAATTTTGATAAACTTTAGGGGCAAAATGTAAAATTTTAAAAGTGCGATTTTGGACTAATTTGAATAATGTGGTCATTAAATGAGTGTTATTTGATATTTTAGATCAAGAAAACACGAAATTCGGACTTAGAATGAGGTTATGAGCTAAGTCGAAAAAGTTGGTCGTTTTTGCATTCGAAGTAAGTTGGTATACTAATAATAATGCAGTAATGTCATAATGTCTGTGTGAAGCCTAAATTGTAATATTAGATTTGATTTTGTCGAAGTATATGATTATGATATTTTTATGTTAGTGATTTGATTTAATAATGCCTATGATACAATGTGACATAGATGACATGGAAATGAATTAAGATGTGGTTAAAAGTGCTTTCTATGATTATAGTGACTATGTGAAATTGTAAGTCTGTATGTAAATAATATATCGTTTTTACTTATGTTATAATATTTTGTTATTAAATGAGTCGTGGTTGCATATTGAATGCTCATTTGAGGTAAATTATGAATTGAAATTGAGTATGGATGAATTGGTAAAATGTTGAAAAGTGAATAATTTTCCGGTTGAACCTTCAGAATAAAAAATATATGAATGATCCATTGTGAGAACACATGTGTAGTACTATATGCAGGCTACTATGTGTTTAAGATGGTTTAGGTCACGTGTGTAGTACTAAGTGTAGGCTACTACATGTACTAAACAGTTGGGTCGCATGTGTAGTACTATGTGCAAGCTACTATGCGTACTCGATTATTTCGATCACATGTGTGGTACTAAGTGCAGGCTACTATGTGTAAGAAATGGTTTTGGTCACATGTGTAGTACTAAGTGCAAGCTACTATGTGCACCAATTAGCTTTGGCTACCAGGGTGGTACTATGTGCAAGCCACCGAATATCTGTTACTATTTCGATGTGTTCAACGGGAAAACCTATTAATTGCAAATTCATATGAAAATATGGTATTAAGTATAGGGATATGAATATATGTCTTCTGAGCAATGTGCTCGATAAGTTATCGAACTTTGGTAAGTTTGATATAGTTAAGTGTTACCGTGAAAAATTGATACAAGGAAATTTATGAAAGAGTGAAACTTGAAATATAACAGTTTTTGGCAGCAGCAGTTAGGTAAATTTGAAAAATCACCAAAAATGGTAGAAATTGAATTAGAGGTTTAATGAGATATGGAATTAAATCTTATTTAGTCTATTTTCATATAAAAGAAATAGAGAAAGCAAATGAATTCTGTAATTTGAGATATTCATATTTTTTTAAGACTAGTTCAAATTGATTTCGTGATCCCTTGTTCTGATTTGGAAAACTGATTAAAATTTGTAAAAAAATATTTATGGAACATAATTTATATGATTAAATTCCTTAACAAAACAGGGGAAGCTTTAATGAATACACTATACTAATTGGCTCAACAAAAAATTTTGAAAATTTTATGGAAAGAATATATATGAGTTTAGTTCCACAAAAAATTGATAGAACTTAATTTTGAGTTCTGTAGCTTAAGATATAATTAATTTAGTGGCTGTGACTTAGGAAATAGGCTAAGCTGAACATGTGTAAAAAGTGGAAACATGTATTCAATGATTTTATTTCTTAAGAATATCTTTTGAGAAATGGAAACATTTTGTTAATTTAATTGCTTATTATTATATGCCAACTTACTAAGCTTTAAAAGCTTACACTCTCTCTTCCATTTCTCGTAGTCTTGTCAGGTTGGCTTAGGGTTGGAGATCGTCGGAGCCGGCATCACACTATCTTTTTGTCAAGATGGTTCAATAAAGATTCTTATTGCTTACAAGTGAATGACATGTATAAAGTATTAGTCATAGATAGGAGGTATTGGTAACGTATTGGTTTATATCGTTACATTGTATATAGCCAAGAAATGTGGCCCATGATAGTTATAGGTAAACAAATTCTATTTTATGCATGTGTTGTGGAAATGTTTGATGTAGATAAGTATACTGCATGTGTTTGATGGTTAAGTTAGGATTAATTAAAGGCATAATATGGGTCAATGAAATTCATATGAGTGTAAAGAGTTAAGAGCAACAAAAAGGGCTTGGAAAATAGCCCAAGTGTTGGCCACACAGGCGTGTTCCGAGTCACACAGGCATGTGACACCGTTTTGAGTGAAAATTTTAGTAGTGTTCGAAAAATTCCAGTTTAGTCTCGGGTCATACTCAATGTATCGTTTGGGCCTCGTAGGCCTACAATGAGGGTGTGAACTATATGAATGAAAAAGTTTAAAATTTTTCATGGAAATTATTTGTCGAAATCAAACGATCATGCGAATTTTGTTTGGTAATGCCTCGTACCATGTCCCGTGATGGTTACGGGTAAGAGGCTTTACAATATAACCTTCAATCATATAACCATTTAACCATCTATCGATACATATCATATATTTCATATGACATATGAATCATGTATTCTTTAAACCTTTTATAATATGTGTTTCATATTTATATATATTAATAAATTGCCTGTTGAACCTTTGGAAACATTAAGGGATACTCGGGTGATACACACACAGTGTTTATATATAAACCTGTAAATCCGTCAATTCATCATGTATGCTCTTTCAAGCCACGTACGATATGCTCCACTTGAGCCAGTAACGGTAAGCCGAAAGGCTGAACATGTATGCCCGAAGGCCGGACAGTAAGCTTGAAGGCTGAACAGTAAGCCCGAAACCTGAACATGTAAGCTCATGAGCTGTTGTGAGTCCGCAACGAATGCAGGAGCTCAACCAACCTGTAGCCCTAGTGACATGTCACTTGTATCCTACGACTTTCTACGGTTAGAACAGGACTCGGTACTCAATTTAACATGTATTCAATAGGTATTTAAGTTCAATAATTCATTATACAATCAAATAGCATTAAAATTAGCAATTATAAATATAATACAAGTTCAATTCTAATTATACGAACTTACCTCGATTTAATTCATATACCAGAAATCTACTCGTCTACCTTTCGTTTTCCCCGATCTTGTAACACCCTGAATTCTGGGCCTAGAAGTATTGGGCCTTGAGTTTTGGATCGGTTAAAAGGCGGCTTAAATAATTCAAATGTGTGATTTTGGAGTGTTTGGAAGGTACTATGAAGTCCCCGGTTCAAGTTAGGCCATAGGAACAATTTTGATTTTTAGCCTTAGTGGAACCCTGATATCAGGTGGTATGACTCATAAATAAATTAGGGTAAAATAAGACACAAAAAGGAGTGTGGTGTAGTGGAAAAGTGGCACCACTTAGGGGACAAGGAACTGACGCCGTAAAGGAAGCAAGGGGTCAAAGGTTCAAGTCTTGGCTCTTGCAATTTATTTTGGTTTTTCTTTTAAATAAATCTAGAAGCGAGTAGATGGGCTTTAAAGTTAAATATGTTGGACTTATGACACAAAGGAGCTTGTGTCCTAGTGGTGGTGGCGTGGCATGGTTATTGAGAGGACTTTGTTTCGAATCCCTTTGCACGCAAAGATTAATTATTTTGCTAATGAGTTTATTTTGGAGGATTGTTGGAGGGATCCCACATCGGGAAGCTAGCATGGGAGTAGGCGAGAAGCTGGCTTTAAATAGAGCGATCTATGAGGAGAGTAAGGATACCTTGGTTGGCATTTGGGCATAGGAGTGTTCGGAGCGCGGATTAACTCCAGATTCCTGTCAAGTGTCTATTTCACTCTACTCTAGCTGTAGAGCGGCAAATGCCAAAATGCCAGTCACACGGCGATGGTAGCCACACGAGCGAGTGAGCGCACATGTGGGAGCTTCGACGCGATAGTTGAGGCCATCATGAGTGTTCTTGTGGTTTAGGCTGTTTGGGCCACAATGGGTCGAAAGGGGCCAGTGGGCCCAATGGGCCCGTAGGCCCAATTGGATAAGTTGTTTGATTCTGTTGTAAATATTGGACTAGACTAGGTGAATCTCATATCTGTGGCTAGATTTGGGCTAAAAGGGCTACACGAGCGTCTGGGCCCATTTGGGCCGAGAATGGGCCCTAGGCCCATTCGCATTATTATCTCTGTTTAGAATACTTTAGTTTACAAAATTACTGAAATACTATTGGTTTACAAAATTACTGAAATACCCTCGACTTGTAAAATTACCAAAGTACCCCCGATTTACAAAATTACCAAAATACCCCTGATTTGCGAAATTATCGAAATACCCCCGATTTGCTAAATTACCAAAATACCCCCGATTTGTGAAATTACCGAAATACCCCTATAAGGTAGAATTACTGAAATACCCTTATAGGGTAGAACTATTGTAATACCGTTGATTTGCAAAATTACAGAAATACCCTCGATTTGTAAAAGTACTGTTTTACCCTTGATTTGTAAAATTACAATTTTACCATTGATTTGTAAAATTATAGTTTTACCCTTGATTTATAAAATTACCGTTTTACCCCTTATTTATAAAGTTACCATTTTACCCCTGATTTGTAAAGTTATCATTTTACCCTAAATTTGTAAAATTACTATTTTACCCCTGAATTGTAAAGTTACCGTCTTACCCTCGATTTACAAAATTACCGAAATACCCCTAATTTGTGAAATTACCGAATTACCCCTGATTTTTTTAAATTATCGAAACACCCCTGGGTTGAAAAATTACCAAAATACCCCTAGTTTGTGAAATTACCGAAATACCCTTGGTTTATGAAATTACCGAAATACCCCTGTAGGGTAGAATTACCAAAATACCCCTGTAGGGTAAAATTACCGAAATACCCTTGTAGGGTAGAATTACCAAAATACCCCTTGTAGGTAGAATGACTGAGATACCCCTGTGGGGTAAAATTACCATTTTGCCCCTATGGGTGTTAAATGACTGTTTTGCCCTTGTGGGAAAGTGACTGACTTGGACTGTGTGTTTGACGGATTAGACGGTGTTCATATGACAGTAATTTGACTGACGTGACTGTGGCTGCGTGATTGATATGTTTTAATATATATTTGAGTGACTATTACTGAGCATGGCCATTATGCATACATGTGTGATGATGAGCATGACATACATGATGTTCTGCATGGGGTTGGGATTATATTGGAGGAAGTGCTAAAAGTGGCAATGCCACGTTATCTGCTTAGAGGCTCTGCCTCATATTTCTGTTCTGGTGGCTCTGCCATAATTTCTGTATTAGCAGCTCTGCTGCGACTGTGGTGTGTAGGGCTGGGTGGGTCGAGTTATTCCCCACATGGTGTGTAGGGTTGGTATGGTGGTGTAATGGCTGGACTGGGTTGGGATTGCATTCACATTCTGATTCTGATTTTGATTCTAATTCTGATAATGTTTTTGATTCTATAATGGGCTAAGGCCCATCTGGTACTGTCTGCTATAGTGGGCTAAGGCCCAATGGATACTGGAACTGTAGTAGGGCTTAGGCCCACCTGATTCTGTTAAAGGGCTCCAGCCGAGATTGATTCTGTTTTTGTTTCTGTTTACTGACTGTTACTCTAATAAGGGGATTACACACTGAGTTTTCGTAAACTCACCCCGTTTGTTAACCTTTCAGGTATTTCCCAGCCTTAGACGGATCAGAGTTGTGAGGGACTCGGAGAAGGCTACACACTACTTATGATTTTTGTTTTGGACTATTTACTCTCAAACACTGAATTTTTAGGTTTGGTTTGCAATAAAACCTTTAAAATTTCTAGATTTTAAAGTTAGGTTTTTGTTTATTGTGTTTATTATCTGCTTTAAGTAGAACCCGATTTTCCAAAAAACGTTAATTATTTTCAAATCAACATGTTTCCACTAGCTACGAAATTTTATAAAGCTTCTGCAAACTTACTTGGTTTTCACTTATAGTAATTAAAGTTTTAAAAGTAAATTACTTTTCAATGAACCATGTTTTGGAAGTAACGAACGCAAATTGAAATTTAAGTTTTAAAATAATAAGAAGTGTTTTCAATGAAAACAAGGTTTTCGAAAAACACTTTAATGTGACATGCCGGACTCGGGCCTAACTTCTAGGCCGGTTTGAAGTGTTACAGATCAAGTTCCGGGATTTGTTTGTCTTGATCTATACGAATACAAATTCAATTCAATGATTCACTAACACAATCAATTTAGTCCAAATACATGTATTTTAGCCATTTTGCAAAATAACCCTTGTATTTTCATAACTTGACAATTTAGTCCTTAATTCATAAAATGACAAATCACACATTTCTAACTATAATTCACTATAGCTGAATTTTCCATAATATCTAAATAGCCCATACTTTCATTTTATTCACAACTCTAACCACCATATTTTTTTATCTTTTACTAGTTAATCCCTAATACACGTTTTTATCAAAAATCACTTTATAAAACTTGTATATCTATAAACTACCATCAATAATTTATCAAGAAACATCAAAATAGATATGCATTCAACAATGAGACATTTCAAAAACATCACCAATTTCAGAAATTAGGGTAGGGCTAGCTTAAACACGTAGCAACGATCTCAAAAACGTAAAAATCATCAAAAACTGAAGCAAGACATACCTTTAATCAAGCAAAATAGTGACTAAAAGTTTCAAAGCTCATAAACCCCAAATTTTCTCTTCAATTTCAGCAAAACAAGAACACCCACACTTAATGCATGTTTTGTTTTATTAATATTAACGTTCTAATCAATTTACTAAATTAACCTTATTTTAAAACATATAAAACATATCAATTAAAGTCCATTAATGTCCATTGACTAAAACAATGGTTTAATAACCATTTAAGGGCACTAAATACAAAAGCCAAAGCAATTTAATACCTTTAACTATTAGTATGTCACTTTTATCATTTATACAATTTGGTCCATTTTACCAAATTAACTATTTAAACGGTAAAATTTCTTTAGGAAATTTTCACACAGTAATGCTATCATGCTGTAAGACATAATAAAAAAATAAAATAAATATTTTAACTCGGTTAAGTGATCCGGAAACCACTCGTTCCAATCAAACTCGAATTTGGGCTGTTACAACTCTCCCCCTTTAGGGAATTTTGTCCCCGAAAATATTACCGGTAAATAGGTTAGGGTACTATTTTCACATAGATTCCTCGGGTTCCCATGTAGCTTCCTCTATTCCGTGTTTACACCAAAGAACTTTCACAAGTGCGATACGTTTATTTCTCAACTCTTTAAGTTCTCGTGCCAGAATTTGAATCGATTCTTAATTGTAAGACAAATCTGACTGTATTTCCACATCAACGGGAGATATCACATGTGATGGATCTAATCTGTATCAACATAACTTTGAAACATGAAAAACATTGTGTATCTTTTCAAGTTCAGATGGTAACGATAGTCGATAAGCTACAGGTCCTATTCTTTCAACTATTTCATATGGCCCAATGAATCGCGGACTTAACTTTCCTTTATGATCGAAATGAAGAATTTTCTTCCACGGTGACACTTTCAAGAATACTCAATCTCCGACTTGAAACTCTATCTCTTTGCATTTCAAATCCGCGTAAGATTTCTGTCTATCTGAAGCTGATTTTAAGCTATCACGTATCACTTTCACTTTTTCTTCGGTTTCTCTGATCAATTCAACCTCGTGAATCTTTTTCTCACTCAATTCTATCCAGTATAAGGTGTTCAACATTTATGACCGTATAAAGCTTCGTACAGAGCCATTTTCAAACTTGTCTGGAAGCAATTATTATAAGCAAATTCAGTCAGAGGTAAGTGTTTGTCCCAGCTACCTTCGAATTCAAGGATGCAACATCATAACATATCCTTTAAAATCTGTATAACCCTTTCGAACTGAAATTTAATTTTGTTCCCAGAGCTTCTTGTAGTTTCTTCCAGAATCTAGATGTGAATCTCGGATCTCTATCAGATATAATAGATAATGGTACACCATGTAATCATACAATCTCAGATAAGTACAATTAAGCTAATCTATCCAGGGAGTAATCTGTATGTACCGGTATAAAATGTGCTGATCTCATTAATTGATCAACGAAAATCCAAATTGCATATTTCTTTTTCGGAGTTAGGGGCAATACCGATATGAAATCCATCGTAACTCTGTCCCATTTCCATTTCGGAATCATCAGTGGCTGTAATAAACCCGATGGTACCTGATCTTCAGCTTTTACTTGCTGACAGATCAATCATTTATATACAAATTCAGATATATCGCGTTTCATTCCCGACCACCAGTATAATTATTTCAGATCATTATACATTTGAGTACTACCAGGATGAACTGAAAAGTGACTGTCATGTGCTTCGTGTAGAACTTTCTGAACGATCTCGATATCTTTTAATATACAAATTCTATTTCGGAACACTAAACAATCATCAGCTCCAATAGTGATTTTAGAATCAGAATTAGACTTACAATGAAGTCGTTTAGCTTCCAACTCTCGATCACTTTTTTGAGCTTCACAAATCTCGTGCAGAAATACCGGTTTAGCTTTTAACTAAGCTAAAATAGATCTATTATCACAAAGCATCATCTGAGTATTCATAGCTCGTAAAACAAATAAGGACTTCCGGCTCAGAGCATCGGCTACAACATTAGCTTTTCTCGGATGATAATCAATCACAAATTCATAGTCTTTCAGTAACTCTAGCCATCTCCGTTGACGCAGATTCAAATCTCTTTGAGACATTAAGTATTTTAGACTTTTATGATTTGTGAATATTTGACATTTTTCACTATATAGATAGTGACGCCAAATATTTAATGCAAAGAATATAGCAGCTAATTCAAGATCATGTGTCAGGTAATTCTTTTCATGTTATTTCAACTGCTAAGAAGCATAACCTATAACTTTCCCATCTTGCATCAATATACAACCTAATACGTTTAACGATTCATCACTGTAAATTACAAACTCTTTACTCGATTCAAGATGGACTAAAATTGGTGCCTCTGGTAACAGTGCTTTCAACTGATCGAAACTCTATTGACATTTCTCGGTCCACTCAAATTTCACATCTTTTTAGAGCAATCGAGTCAACAGTACTACAATCATCGAGAACCCTTTCACAAATCTTCGGTAATAGCCCACTAAACCCAGAAGACTTCTGATTTCAAATACATTCTTCGGTGGTTTCCAATCTAAAATTGCAGATATTTTGCTCAGATCAACTCTGATGCCTTCTGCTGAAACAATATCACCCAGAAATCCAACTTCCCAAAGCCAAAATTCACATTTGCTGAATTTAGCATATAACTGCTTATCTCTCAAGGTTTGTAACACGATTCTTAAATGTTCAGTATGCTCCGTCTCATCACGTGAACAGATCAGAATGTCATCAATGAACACAACAACAAACTTGTCTGAATACAGTCTGAATATATGATTCATCAAACCATAAACACCGCAAGAGCATTAGTCAAACCAAAAGGCATAACTAAGAATTCATAATGGCCATACTGTGTTCTGAATGCAGTTTTTAGTATATCCGAGTCTTTAACCTGCAATTGACAGTAACCTGATCTCAAATCTATCTTTGAAAATACTGTAGCCTCTTTCAACTGATCAAACAGGTCATCAATTCGCGGTAGAGGATACTTATTTTTTACGGTTACTTTATTCAACTACTGGTAATCAATACACATTCTAATTGACCCATCTTTCTTTTTCACGAATAATACTGGATCACCCAAAGGTGAAAAGCTAGGTCTCGCAAAGCCTCTATCTATTATTTCTTGAAACTGCACTTTTAACTCTTTTAATTCAGTAGGTACCATTTGGTACGGAGCTACCAATATCGATGTAGTGCCCGATAACAACTCAATGCCAAATTCAACTTCTCTAATCGGCGGTAAACTTGGTAACTCTTTAGGAAATACGTCCGAAAACTCACAGACAACTGGTACAGATTCAATCTTTAATTTCGACACCTTAGTATCCAGTACATATGCTAAGTACGCATCACAGCCCTTTTTCACACAATTTTGAGCTCGTATAACAGATATCACAATTGGTAATTTATTCAAATCATTTGATTCAATCCAAAGAATTTTACCATTCTGCCATTTCAACTCTCTACTCTTTTTTCTGCAATTCACAATCACATCATGCATACTCAGCCAATCCAAGCCCAGTATCACATCGAACTCATCAAACGGTAGGAACATCAAGTCAGACAGAAAACAGTATCCTCGAGTCATCAATGGACATTTCTTACAAATTTTATCAATTAATACAGACTTGCTTAAAGGATTCGATACTTTAACCTTAAATTCTATAAACTCTACATGTAAACTCTTTTTAAACACTAGTTCCATACAGATATACGAATGAGTTGGTCTAGGATCTATCAATAAAACTATATCAGTGTTACAAAGAGAAAAAGTACCGGTAATAACATCAGGTGATGAGGCTTCCTCGCGTACACGTATAGCATAGGCTTAAGCAGGCGTGCGTGTCTCAGATCTCACATTAGCATCTCTTGTAGCACTACGGTTTCCACTTTGATTCCCAGTAGTCCGAGGTGGTCTACCTCTGGTAACAGTATTGCTAACTTTTACGGATTGTTCTTTAACAGCAGTAGATCTATCTGGACAGTCTCGAAGGTAATGATTTAACGACCCACATCTAAAACATGCTCCACTTTTCAATCGGCATTCACCAAAATGTTTCCTGTTACAATGCTGGCAATAAGGTCCCAAATTTCTCACACTACCCACACTAGCAACAGATGACGTCTAAGACTTCGAATTAAAGGATCTTTCATCTTTATCTCTGATCGTTACACTCATATAAGTAGTAGAATGGGGATGGAAGTCTTTAGCTTTCTTTGATCCATACTGATGTGGCTTACTCGCAAATCTCTTTCTAGACTCTCTCGATTCAAAATTAGCTTTTCGTTTCTCTTTAGCAAGTTCCTCGACTTTACAATCCCTATCAACCAGAACTAGAAACTCTTTCAACTTAAGAATCCCAACTAATAATCGAATATCTTCATTTAGCCCATCTTCGAATCCTTTGCACATAATAGCTTCGGTAGAGATGCACTCGTGAGCATATTTACTCAGTCGTACAAAATCTCTTTCATATTCGGTTACCGTCATACGACCCTGTTACAGCTCAAGGAATTCCTTTCTTTTCTGGTCAATGAATCGTTGGCTAATATACTTCTTCCAGAATTCGGTTTTAAAGAAATCCCAGTTAACTTGTTCTCGTAGAACAACCAATATCAAGGTATTCCACTATTGATATGTCAAATCTCGTAATAAAGAAATATCACATTTCAAGCATTCTTCCGGTGTGCAGGCTAATTCATCAAAAACCCTTATCGTGTTTTCAAGCCAAAATTCAGCCCTCTCAGCATCATCAGTAGCTGAAGCTCTAAATTCTTTAGCCCCATATTTTTGTATCTCATCAGCAGGAGGTCTATTAAGTCTCAAAGGTTCCATACCTCATATAATTTCAGGGTCAGGTTTGAGAACCTGAGTGGGTAGAGGTTGTGGAGTAGCCAGGTTTGCTCGCAAAAACTTAGAAACCCGAAGGCTGAATGGTAAGCCTAAAAGCTGAACAGTAAGCCCAAAGGCTGAACATGTAAGCTCATGAGTTGTGGTGAGTCCGCAACAAATGCAAGAGCTCAACCAACCTGTAGCCCTAGTGACATGTCACTTGTATCCTACGACTTTCTACAGTTTAAACGGGACTCAGTACTCAATTTAACATGTATTCAATAAGCATTTTAGTTCAATAATTCAATATACAATCAAATAACATTAAAGTCAGTAATTATAAATATAATACAAGTTCAATTCTAATTATACGAACTTACCTCGATTTAATTCGTATACCCAAAATCTACTCGTCTACCTTTCATTTTTCCCGATCAAGTTCTGAGATTTGTTTGTCTTGATCTATATTAATACAAATTCAACTTAATTATTCACTAACATAATCAATCTAGTCCAAATACATGCATTTTAGCCATTTTGCAAAATAACCCTTGTATTTTCATAACTTGACAATTTAGTCCTTAATTCATAAAATAACAAATCACATATTTCTAACTATAATTCACTATAGTTGAATTTTCCATAATATCTAAATAATCAAAAAATTGAGCACCGAGTCCCGTTTGAACAACCATAAAAAATTGAGCACCACTTTATAAAATTTGTATATCTATAAACAACCATCGATAAATAATCAAAAAACATCAAAATAGACATGTATTCAACAATGACACATTTCAAAAACATCACCAATTTCAAAAATTAGGGCACGGACTAGCTTAAAGACGTAGCAACGATTTCAAAAACGTAAAAATCATCAAAAACTGAAGCAAGACATACCTTTAATCAAGAAAAATAGTGACCGAAAGTTTCAAAGCTCATAAACCCTAAATTTTCTCTTCAATTTTGGCAAAACAAGAACACCCACACTTAATGCATGTTTTGTTTTATTAATATTAACATTTTAATCAATTTACTAAATTAACCTTATTTTAAAACATATAAAACATATCAATTAAAGTCCATTAATGTCCATTGTCTAAAACAATAGTTTAATAACCATTTAAGGCCACTAAATTCAAAAGCCCAAGCAATACCTTTAACTATTAGTATGTCACTTTTATCATTTATGCGATTTGGTCCATTTTACCAAATTAACTATTTAAACGGTAAAATTTCTTTACGAAATTTTCACACAGTAATTCTATCATGTTATAAGACATAATAAAATAATAAAATAAATATTTTAAATCGGTTAAGTGGTCCCAAAACCACTCGTTCCAATCAAACTCGAAATTGGGCTATTACATTTCACGTGCAATGTTTGCAACATAATGCTCAGATGCTGGGCATGCTGAGTCTCATCTCTCGAATAAATAAGTATGTCATCAATGAAAATAGCATCAAACTTATCTAAATACAACCTAAATATTATGTTCATTAGATCGATAAATACAGCTACAACATTTGTTAAACAAAATGACTTAACTAAAAATTCATAGTGCCCGTACCTAGTTCAAAAGTTCTTTTCGATACATCTAAATCTTTAACTCGAAGTTGATAATATCCCGAACGAAGATCAATATTTGAAAACATTGTTGCACCTTTTAGCTTGTAAAACAAATCATCAATGCGGGACAACGTATATTTGTTCTTAATTGTGACTTTATTTAGCTACCGATAATCAATACATAAACATGTTGACCCATCTTTTTTCTTAACAAACAACACAGGCGCATCCCAAGTATAAACACTAGGGGAACAAATCCTCCATCTATCAATTCTTGCAACTGTGCTTTTGATTCTTTTAATTTGGTTGGATCTATTCTATAAAGAGTGATCGATATCAAAGAAGTTCTCGATACTAACTCAATAGCAAACTCAACCCCTCTAACTAGCGATAACCCAAACTAATTTTCTGGAAATACATCAAAAAATTCACAAAAAGTCGAAACTAACTCACCCTTTGATTCTAAAACTCGAGAGTCTAAAATATATGCCTAAAATGCTTCACACCCTTTTCTCACAAGTTTCTGAGCTAATAAAGAAAAGATTATGTTGGCTATACCATCTGTTCTGCCTATCTCAACACTAACTAAATCACCATTCAGATGTTTCAATGTAATCTGCTTTCATCTATAGTTCATAATCGTATCATGCAAAGTCAACTAGTCCATGCCAAGAATAACATCAAATTCGTTAAATGGCAACAACATCAAATTAGCTGAAAAATCACAATCCCAAACTTTCAGTGGACAATTCTTACAAACTTAGTCAACTAACATATACTGACCTAGCAGATTAGTTACTTTGACCACAAATTCAGTTGACTCTACTAGTATTTTCTTATCTGTTACTAATGTGGTGCATATATACGAGTGAGTTGACCCTGGGTCAATCAAAGCATATATAGTAACATCAAAGAGAGAAAATGCACTACTGATCACATCAGGTGCTAAAGCATCTTCACAAGCTCATATTGCAATAGCCCTAGCTGGTGCTCATGCCTCAGATCAAACTGTAGTGTCTTTAGTTCCACTTCTACTATCTCCAGCATTTCCATTTTTCTTTGGTTGTCTACCTTTGAAAGGTGCAGTCATTGATCATACATTCTAAGCTTTATCTTTATCAGATCTATCTAGGTAATCTCTAAGGAAATGATCTAACAAGACACATTTAAAACAAGATCCTTCCTTCAACCAAAACTCACCAAAATGTCTCATGTTGCAATGTTGACATTCTGGCTTATTGACATTATGAATGTTGCCAACACTAGCTACTGAGGTAACCTAAGGTCTCGAGCTAGCTTGCTTTCCTCGACCTTTACCAGAAAATCTAGATAGAGTTAACATACTACTGTGAGATTCTTTTAACTTCTTTGAAAGAGAAGAAAAATATTTTCTCAATTGTTGTTTACTCATGTCTCGTACTTTAGAATCTATTTTTTTCTTTGCTTTGCTAATGTCCTCCATTTTCTAAGCCCTATCATCAAAAATGACAAACTCTTTTAATTCAAGTACCCTGACGAGCAACTGAATCTCTTCATTCAAGCCCTCTTCCAAGCGAGTACACATAGCAACTTCAGTTGGAATTAATTCTCTGGCATACTTACTGAGTCAGACAAACTCTCTCTCATATTCAGCTACTGTTCGACATCCCTGCTTCAACTCAAGAAACTATTTTTTCTTTTTGTCAAGGTATCGTTGACTGACATATTTCTTTCTGAATTCAATTTGGAAAAATTCCCAACTCACTTGATCTATTGGTACCATAACTAACAAAGTATTCCACCACTGGTGTGCTTCATCTTTTCACAACGAAATTGCGCACTTCAAACAATCAGTAGGAGAACATGTCAAATCATCGAATACCCTCATAGTATTTTCTAACCATAATTTAGCCTTTTATAGATCATCATTGACTTTACCGTGAAATTCTTCAGCCTCATATTAGTGAATTTTATCAATAGGGGCCTGTTTACTTATACATGTTTCAAACCTTAAGGAATAAGGGTATCGATTAGGGTACAAAAAAGGGCGGAGGTTGTTGAGCCATCAAATTATTTCTCATGAAATCGGTGAACCAAGCAAACATCATATGGAAGAAGGCTTCCTGTGTCTCACTTCCCTGGCACTTAGAAACAGGCTCACTTGAACAGCCCCATGCATCGAGGCTTCAGTAATTCTCTCAACTTCTCTTAATTAGCTCAGTTGGATTCAAAAGACATCTTTTATCTATATGAAAAACAGAATCAATTTGAGTCAGAAGGCATCACACTATCACAGGTTATAAAGTGGCATGTATTTTTAGACTCTATACTTGCTATGTTCGGTCTGAGAACCAACAAAATCGTAGCTCTAGTAACATTAAATGCAATACCCTATACTCGGTCTGGTCACTAACCTAAGCTATAAGGTATTATAGTTATAAAACTTTAACATTTTTCATAAATTAATTAAACATAATCAAAATAATTATTATACAATCATTTCCATGCTATTCAATCAATTTGAAACCTAGTTCGAGCTTACAAAATATATTTAGAAAATGGTTTCCCCTTATCCAAAGGATAACTCAAAGTTTCCCTTTTTTTAACTTGAAGGGCAATGGTATGCCAATGTCTTAAGCTTTGCCTTAACTGATAACTTAAGAAAAAGCACCATTGAGATTAAGGGATGAAAAGTATTAATAGGGGTTGCACTCTTTGCAAAATAGAAAGGAGAAGCTAGAAAAATGGAAACTTTCAAATGATACAAACAAGAACTTTATTCGCATATACCTGCATCAAAGGTATCTACAAGATTTTTAAATAAATTCTCATATCATCATTTGAGCGATGCATTAGGAAGCTTAGAATGCAAGTGATTACACAAATATTGGAGAAAAAATTAGGATCATTCCTCCTTCACTTGATAGAAACTTCGCTCAAAGTGCAAGCGTTTGAAGGATGAAATTAAATTAAATTGAATAAATAGAAAATTGACAAAGTGTAACACCCCAAACTCGGTCGAGTATGTTTGACCTGAATCTAGAGTGCCACATTAGCCAGCAGAGTGACTCCCCGTTAACTCCCAACCTATCCTCTGACACACCACTTAATGTAACATGTAATATGCCAAGTTATCACATAGCGGCAGAATAAACTTATACATGGTCTATAAATCATGTGAGCTCAAAAAAATCCAATTAAAGGAAAGGTTTGCACCATAACTTATTTAACTCAACATAATCACATATGAGCTCGTGGTATATCATAAAACATGAGTTCATAGAATAATCATAGTTTGTATAGTAACACATAAAGCATGAATTTGCAACTTAACAAGGTTCGCAATCTAACAGACTTCGCATGTAAAAAGGAATTGTGCATGCATTTTTCCATACATAGATAGGTTTCGCATAGCTATATGGGTTCACTAGATTAGGGGTACGCCTATAATTTTCATGGTCACAAAGAACAGAGCTTAAAAGTAAATTTGACTCACATACTAAGGCGAAACACAACATAACAAATATGCATGAAGAGACATCAACTTTATTTGTAATAAAGAAAATAAGTATTTTTAGTCATAGTTGCAAAACAAAGTAGCTAAAACTTCAAAGGAACTATTCAGATAATAGAATCAAAATAAAATATGTCTAAACCCTCATAAAAATAAACCCATCGCTTATGTTCCCAGGTTTGCCAATATCTAGCTAGGAGTGAGCCTTACCAAGTCGTCTACCTTGCCACTACTATCAATGACCTACTTACCTATGAAGTAAGAGAGGAGGGTGAGTTCATTTCAAACTTGGTGAATAACTAGAAATCCACATGGTATGCTTTAAAATATAGCTTAAAGTAGAAAGAAAACTTAGCTATAAGGTATTACAATTATAAAACTTTAACATTTTTCATAGATTATTTAAACATAATCAAAATAATTCTTATATAATCATTTCCATGCTATTCAATGAATTCAAAACCTAAATCGAGCTTACAGAATATTTAAAACAAACCGAGATCAATTCTAGATTAAATTGAAACTTCTACGAAATTTTGAGTAAAAAGTGTAAACAGGGGTCACACGACCGTGTGGCCAAGCCATGTGAAGTAAACCAACCCGTGTGGCCCCAAGCATGGTCATGTGGCTACTCCACATGTCAATGTTCTCAGACCATGTACAATTATAATATAGGGTCACACAGCCATGTCGTCAGGCCGTGTAACAACCTGTAGCCATGTGGAAAACACCTGCACCAAAATTAAATAGCCCACATGGTCAAGTGGAGTGACCATGTGGGGCACACGGCCGTGTCACACCTCGTGTCCCAGGCCATGTACACTTAAAATGACTTTTAAAACAAGCCAAATCATCAACCATTTCTCAGGTACCAAGCCAAACCATTTCCAACCATTTTCACACATTTAAAACACATTCAAACATGCCTAAAACATACCAAAATATTCAACCTAAGTGCCTAGCGAATATACCTTCATTGGCATTACAATTCAAATACTAATCTAATTTCACATTCAAAGCTCACAAGCTCTTACCATATAAACATGTTAAACATGCCAATACATCCATTCCATTCACATACATATTACAATACCTCAAACTGCTTTCATGAAAACTAAACCAAATGACCAAAAGCACTTATATAGATATACAAGAGCCAAAATACCAAATATATACACAACCACAAATCCTTCTTAACTAAAGCTGTAAAAAAACATCTTCATAAGTAAAAAAAAAAAAAAAACTTAAAAGCTCCTAGTACATGCCATTTATAACCAACTTCAAAATAATCAAAACTTCTATTGATTTGAAGAACGAATAGTGTGTGTACTCCAAGTTGAATTTCCAACCAACTTTAACTTTTGATGATTTACAAAGAATGAAATACAACAGACATAAGTAATTAATGCTTTGCAAGCTCGTATAACTTAAACTTAAACTTACCAAATAAGTGTATTTTTTCAAAGCATTCATGCATAGATTCATTAGTTAGCTCATCAGCACATTTCTTTCCTATAAACCACAAATCTCATAAGGTTAGTGAGTTCAATAATCAAACATATAATCCCAACATATCTTAGAACATTTATAAGTAAACATATTATGTACACATTTCATTCATCACATATCCAATAAGCGTAACTCTTTCATTTCAAATGTTCATACCAACATTTTCCATTTTACATGTCAAGATCATATAACATTTCATATGTATACATTCGTTTAAGCCTTAATCACCTATTGAACCAAATGAAATAATATCAGATACTCGAGAAATAATGCTCACACAAGTTGTGACTGTAACTGTATATGCTCACACGAGCTGTGAAATAGGCTTGGTCACATGAGCTATGGGTTGGGATGATATGCTACATGATATTGCTCACACGAGCTATTGAGAATCCGCAAAAAATAGAGGACTTAAGCCATTGGTAGGACATCCAAGACCAGCACTCGAAATTGTAATAATCTCCTAATAAAATGTCATTTGTATACTAAGCACTCACAAGGTTCAAACGAGCCATTTCTTATCCAAATATTATAATTATTTATACATTAATTCATCACCATTACTTAACCATGTAATTTCACATTTTCAATCATAACCTGGAATTTAACTAACATTATAATTTAATCCAAATCACTAATTATCATTTAACAATTGATTTAAACTATATAAAACACAAATATTAATAAAAAATTTCACTCAACACAACAATTAACAAGGTTAATCAATATACGAACTTACCTAGACAAAACCGATTACAAATACGATGCTGACGACTAATCCGCTAACTTTGCTTTTCCATAGTTTGAGTCCGATTGATTTGTTTCTTAATCTAAACAATAATTTTCATTCAATTTGTCAATTCAAACAGCTTAAATAGTCAAACTTATACTTATATTCCCTTTTATTATCAATTTACAAAATTACCCTAATTTTACCTTTTATGCAATTTAGTCCCTCAACCTAAAACTTGCAAATTAACCACATTTAACCATAAGTCATGCTAGCCAAATTTCCTAGGGTCTTTCTATAGCCCATATTTATCATGATTTCACAAAATTTTCATGACATTTTACCATTTAAATAGTTTAGTCCTTTAACATTAAAATCACTAAAAACTACTTTACAAAATAATCCTTTTTAACAACCAAGCTTAATAATCGATCATTAAACTTCAAAAAAATGTCAAGCTCACCAATGGAATAATGTAAAACAATTAACAATTTTATGAATTAACCCCCGGGTTAGTTATATTAAGCTAAAACGAACTCAAAAACATAAAAATCACTAAAAACAAACCTCAAAATCACACACATGCAATGGAGAGAGCTTGGTCGAACCTCATTGGTATCAAAAATGGTGTTTTTCGCTCTAGGGAAGAAGAACGTATAGGATTAAAAATGATATATTTTGTTTATTTTATTTTATCTTAATGTTTCTTTAATTTTTATTTAATTATAACACATAATTTAACTGAAAAAATTAACACTAACTGTGTATACCATTTAATTATGGTATATTTACAACATAAACCTTTGTACCTTTTTTATTTATCCAATTAAATAGTAGAAACTAAATTTTGCAACTTTTACGATTTAGTCCTTTTTCCTTAATTAACTATCTAAATATTAAAATTTTCTAACCAAAATTTAATATGACCTTAAAATAATCCTATAAATAATAAATAAATAATAAAATATTGACTCACTTGTTGTAATTGTGGTCCCGAAAACATTATTTCTAACACCACTAAAAATAAGTTGTTACACATTTCTCGTGCTGGGTTCACAGGTGAGACTACGAGAGAAAGTTCGCAGAGCCTGCCAAAAATATGAGTATCGTAAAAAAAAAGTTTCAAAAACTTAGTAGCTGAATCTCAAATTTTATGAGCAGAGCACGCCTTAGGTCGCGAGGCCAGTTATGCCTAAACAAAGACATTTAAAAACTTGAGCTTGGGTTCGCCTTAGGTCGCAAAGCTGGCTCGAATATGCTTTTCAGAGAACATGAATAAGGTCTTCCTTAGGTCGCAAGACCGGTTCGTTTACAATAATCTTGTCTCGTTGGATATGCAGATGTCTTTATAATGTCTTAAAATGACTCAATGAGTCTAGAAACATGTCTTATAAGTGTATGCAAGACAATACACTCTCCTATACACCAACATGTCCCAGTAAGTGGAGCATAGCTTAACATTCCCTTATCTCTCCTCGTGTCTCAAGGCCTCAATGCCCAAAATCATAAGAAAAGAGTGGTGAATACTCACAATCCTTTGGTATATGCCGCATGTACAATGATGTGTGATTTTGTGCAAGTACACATGTTGATTCAAGTAAAAAAGTGATAAGTGAGTATCATTCCCACAAGGATCAGTTTGAGGCACAAAAGTGGTTAAGTTATTATAATAAAATGTGATTAATGTTATGGCAAAAGTTAATGATAAATATGCAGTGGCAATTAGCGGAGTAATGATGTAAGCAATAAGTGGAATTAATGAATAACTAGAAATGCTAAAAGAAAAGTGAAAGCAGAAATGTAATGGCAATAACAAGAGTGATTATTTGAATAGACTGTAAACAAAGAAATACACAACTAAATATGTTGTGATGATGATACTATGACAAAGAATAAGGATAGAGTGATGTTAATTCGTAAGGTCGGGACTACCTAGAATTAACCCTTACTGTCAATAATGCCTTGGCAAAATCATATCTACCTTACTGTATGAAAGAGTTCTAAAATGGCTAGCCTCTCGCAAAACCTCAAGTTACCTTGCCCATGCCTATAGGCTTTTTAGATATTTTGCATGGGTTCCTTCTATCAATAATATATTGCTAGTAGTACCTTGTTTCTTCTTTGACCCAAAACTGCTCTCATAGCATAATCACTAGTGTGCATATGTGTTCAAAGGGCAATGTCCATTCTGGAGCAACCACGATTGGTGCTACTACAAGTCGCTTCTTGAGCTCCTCAAAAGCCTGCAAACATTGATCATCAAAACTAAAAGTTTATTCTGTTCAAGTAAAGTACACACGTGTTTAGAGATTTTTGAAAAATCATGGATCTCTGTAAAATCCTACATGTCCTAAAAAAATTCTAATACCTTAACACTTGTTGGTGGTGGCAATTTTTCGATCACTTCTATCTTTGCCCTATCCACTTCAATCCCTCGCTATGACACCTTATGTCCTAAGACAATGCCTTCACAGACTGTGAAATGGAAATTCTCCCAATTCAATATTAGATTTATTTCTTTACAATGACATAAAACTATCCCCAAATTTCTTATGCAATATTTAAAATCATTTTCAAACACAAAGAAGTCATCCATAAAAACATCATGGAAATTTTCCACAATGTTTGAGAATATGCCCATCATGCAGCGTTGGAAAGTTACCGGGGCATTGCATAACCTGAACGGCATTTACCTGAATGAGAAAGTGCTATATGAACACCTGAAAGTTGTCTTCCCTTAATCTTCAGATGCTATGGCAATTTGATTATATCCTAAATAACAATCTAAGAAGCAATAAAAAACCTTACCAACCAATCTGTCCAACATTTAATCGATGAATGGCAAACAGAAATGATCCTTCCTAGTTGCCTTATTAAGCCTGCAGTAGTCTATACACATTCTCTATCCCTAAAAGTATGAGTTAGTATGAGCTCATTATTGTCATTACTTACTACAGTGACACCCCTTTCTTGGTAACACATTTCATAGGACTTACCCATGAGCTGTCAGAAATTGGATAAATAATGCCAGCATCAAGCCACTTGATAATTTCCTTCTTGAAAACTTCCTTCATAATTGGATTCAGTCATCTCTACTATTCATGGATTTCTGATGGCAATCTTCCAATAAAATTTTGTGCATACAAAATGTAGGGCTAATCCCTTTTATATCGGCAAAGGTCGAACTTAGTGCTCTTTTAGATCATCGCAACACTTTTAACAACCTGTCCTCTTGCTCAGGTGTTAGTTCAGTAGAAATTACAATAGGCAAAGTACTATTATTTCCCAAATATGCATATTTCAAATGCTATGGTAGAGGCTTTAACTCTAGAACAATAGATTCCTTTACATATAGTTTAAGAGCCTTAAAAGAATGTTCTATCAAATCCAAGGATTCAAATTTCTTCCTCGGCATATCCATTATCTGCTGGGGTTTCATAAATTCACCAAGCTCTTCAAAACTTATTGTATCACCTTACTCCATGAAATTGTCTTCACTGTCAGAATTGTCGTAGCAAAATTTTGCAAATTTGTCCACTGCTACTTCTATCAAGCCAATGGTGTGACATTCCTCATTCTTATTCATGTATTTTAATGCATTAAACACATTGAAAGTAACTTGTTGATCATTCACTCTCATGGTTAGCTTACCTTTCTGTACATCAATTAGGGTTTTGCCAATAACAAGAAATAACCTTCCAAGAATAATTGGCAAATCATGGTTAGTTTCATATTCTAAAATAAGAAAATCTGCATGAAAGCTAAATTTATCCACCCTTACCAAATGGGTGTAATATTGGTCAGCCAATTACAACATTACTATGGTAGGTCTGGCTTTCCCAATTCCTAGCTTCCTAAAAATAGGCATCGGCATTATATTTATACTTGCGCCTAGATCACATAATGCTTTTCCTACATAATAATTTCCAATCAAACATGGGATAGTGAAACTCTATGGGTCCTTCAACTTTGCCATGCACCCTTCAGTGAGAGTAACAGTTTTAAATTCTCTCAATCTACACTTCTTCAATAGTATATCTTTCATAAATTTCACGTAGTTGGGCATTTGCTCCAAAGCTTCTACTAGTGGTATATTAATATAGAGTTGCTTCCAAACCTCCAAAAATCTTTTAAGCTGAGCATCTTATTTGAATTTATAGAATCGTTGAGGAAATTGTAGAGGCGATCTTCCTTCAGGTTGTTGATATTGTTTTGCTATGGCATTTATGTTGGTAGCCTGATCTAGTTTTGCCACATCATTCTTTTACTTATCATTTTCAGATGTTGTACGCTTTTTAGATGATTTTGGGATCTGTACCTAATTGTTACTTGCATTATCCTCTTTTATCATGGCATCATGAACATCATCACTCAACTGGGTTCTACTTCTAAGGATGATTGCTTTGCAATGCTCCTTGCGTTATGTTCTTAAATTCTCAGTAGCACTCGACAGTGCTCCTTATGGTATTGAATTTAGAGCATTTGCTATTTTCCCTACTTGATTTTCAAGCACTGGGAGAGATGCAGCCTAACTTTGAATTACAGTATCATTCTTGGCCATATAGTCTTTTAACAAGTCTTCAATAAAATTGAAAAATGATACCTGACCTTGTTGAGCATTTTGCCTCGACAGAAGATGATTATAACTAGACGGTGCATTGTTGATATTCTGTCTTGTGGCATTGTTAAAATTTCCTGCACCTTGATTACCCTAACTGAAATTCGGATGCTGCTTCCACCCTAAATTGTAGATGTTAGAATATGGATTCCTATTTCGATTAGAATTACCCATGTAATATATTGATGCTAGGTTTGATAGGCATTTGTTAAACACATGATTTTCACTGCAATAAACACTTCACAATTCTGCTGATTTCATCTCATAGACTATAGTTGGATTTTTCACGGTTTTAATCATACTCGTTAGAGAAGATACATGGGCAGTTAACGAAGTGATTGCATCAAGCTCGATGGTACCAGTAACTCTCTTACTAGTCCCAATTCTTATGGTTGGGTATTGATAATCGTTGTCTACAATCTTTTCCAAGATCTCATATGCTTCATTATAAGTTTTTTCCAACAACATACCATTAGTAGACATATCAACTACCATCCATGCATCGGGCATTTCCGAACTAGATCTTTAAATCATTCTCAAGCTTCATATAACGTCTCGTCCTCCATCTTTTGAAAAGATTTAATGTCATTTCTAAGCATGGAATTCATATTTTGAGGATTATATTGTAGCAAAAATCTCTGGCAAAGATCATTCCATGATGCCACTATTCCTAATAGCAAAGTATTCACCCATGCTTTCACACAATCTCTTAAAGAATATAGAAACTGTTTAAGTAGTAGGGCATCTTTAGGAACACCATGTTGTTTGAATAAATCACATACTTCTAAAAAGAGTCTTAAATGTAATCGTGGGTCTTCAGTAGGTAGTCCACTGAATTGTCCTACTGTTTGCAACATCTAGAACATTATTGGTTTCAACTCGATTACTAAGCTTGTATGGTTGGTTTGACTATCTCTGGATTCAAATCATCCGGCATTCAAATGACATGCTCTCTAATTGGCTTATCTCGTTCACCCACCACACATCCAACGGGAGGATTTTCATTACGATCATTTAGATTACCATTAAGATTATTCCAGTTCCTAGCCATTTTTCTCAAGTTTTTTCTAATTCTCTGCAAGGTTCTGTCAATCTCCAGATAAAAAAGGTATTCTGTGTTAGTAGGAATGCCTATTCTCATGCACTAATGGCAAACCTATAAAAAATAAATACATTAAGTCAAATAAAACTACTAAGTAAAATAACCAAACCAAATTTCACCAAATTGTCGATCCTTGACAATGGCACCAAAAACTTGTCACGTATAAAATGATGTACAATTTTGTGCAAGTATACTCGTCAGTTCAAGTAATAAAGTGATGAGGAGTATCGTTCCATGAGGATCGGTTTGAAGCACAAAAATGGTTAAGTTATTAAAATAAAATGTGAGTCATGTTACGGCAAAATTCAATGCTAAATATGCAATGCCAATTAGTGGAGTAATGATGTAAGCAATACGTGGAATTAATGAATAACTATAAATGTTAAAAGAAAAGTGAAAGCTGAAATGTAATGGTAATAAAAAGAGTGATTATCTGAATAGATTGTAAATAAAGAAATAAACAACTAAATATGTTGTGACAAAGATACTACAACAAAGAATACAGATAGAGTGATGTTGAATCAGAAGGTTGAGATTACCCAAAATCGACCCTTACTGTCAATAATGCCTTGGCAAAATCGTATCTACTTTACAGCACAGTAGAGTTTTAAAATGACCTATCTCTCGCCAATGCAAAACCTTAAGTTACCTTGCCCATGTCTATACACCTTTTAGATATCTTGCATGGGTTCCTTTTGTATGATCGTGACTCTATGTCTAGAGTCAACTACAACTGTCACTCGAATACGTGCTCATTTCATTCAACTTTAATCCAACCAATCAAACCCTTTCAGAATTAGACTCAATTTATAGTATGCGAGCATCCTTCTATGTCTAGAGATCATTGCATTTTAATTAAGAAATAAGAATAATTAAATGAAACAGTAAAGTAAATAAGATATATACTGCATTCATAAAACGATTAAGGGTTCATCGAAGGTAATCCCAACCCTTTGAGATTTAGCTCATGGGCTGTGAATTAAAATTCCAAACCAAAGTATTATCTGACATCACATTTAGCCACTACAATTCAATCTTTCTAATGAAATAACGGAAGAACTTTGGGAAGTAGCTTTTGTGACAACCCGTTTTTAGCTAAATCAGAACAAACCACAAATCTGAGGTTAGAAAATTATTTTATTATTATTTTATGTGTTTACAACATGATGGTATGATTGTGTGAAAGTTTCGTGAATTAATTTTATCGTTTGAATGCTTAATTCGGTAAAAAGGACTAAATCGTATAAACTGCAAAATTGATGTTTTAGTAGTTTAAAGTACTAAATAGCTATGAAATGTTAAATTATAGGTCCTTAAGTGGTATATATGCCATTGATATTGTAAGTGGACATTAATGGACATGCAGTATGAAATTTTATGTTTATTCACTAAGGTTAGTTAGGTAATTTGATAAATAATGGTAAATAAAATAAAACAAAACAATTTGATGTTCATTTTTATCATCTCTTTCATCGAAATTAAAAGAAGAAAAAGCCATTAATAAGCATCAAAGGTTCAGCTCTTGCATGAACAAATTGCAAGTCTATTTTTGCTTAATTATTGATGATTTCTATGTTTTTGTGATCTTTGTAACTAGTTCAAGCTAGCATAAGAACTATTTTGCAAAACTGTTAAAGATTTTGAAAGTTTCCATTGATGAAAATATGTGTTCTTTGATGCTTGTTGATGAAATATAAAACTTTGTTATTAGATTATTAAGTTTTGTTAAGTGATTTTGAATAAAAATGCAAAATAGGTGTTAATTTGTGAAAAGTGATAAATGTGTGGTTAAATTTGTGAAAATTGACAAATATGGGCTGCTATAATTCAACTATCATGGATAATAAGTGAATTTCAGTGATTTGTGATTTTGTGAAATAAGGACTAAACTGTAAAAATGTGCAAGTGTAGGGGCTAATGTGTAATATAACCTAAATGTGTATTTTGGACTTAATTGAATAAATAGATGATTAAATAAGTTAAAGTTGATTACATATAGATCAAGAAAGGAAGAATTCAGGCTTAGATCGGGGAAAAAACAAAGTAATTGAATAGTTGATCCGATTCGTCATTTTTGTAGACGAGGTGAGTTTGTATGCTAATAAATATTGTTAAATTGTGTTATAAATGCATTATTATTGAATTAAATTGAGAAAATGGTTTAGAATACATGATCAATAGAAAATCGACAGATGAAAGTCCCGTATGAACCTTAGGAATAGTTCAGGATACAAATGTCATGACATTAGGGTTACTAAGATTACGTGTAAGACCATAACTAGGATATGACATCGATATGAGATTTCGTGTAAGACCATAGCTGGGCTATGGCATCGATACGAGATCACATGTAAAACCATATCTGGGATATGGCATTGATACTATATATGTGTAATTCTCGAGTATCCTTTAGAGATTCTGAATGGTTCAACGAGCATAATCAAGACGAGAATGAAAGTAAGATTGAATTAAGTGGTAGAGGTATGTATGGAACCTATGTAAGTATCGAATGAAGGTAACTTGATGAATTCATATTTTATCATGTGTTGAACATGAAAAAGATTTGTGGATTGATATGTGTTAATCATATTATGCTTATTTGATTGAATTGTATTTATTTGTTAAGTTTATTATTATACGAGCTTACTAAACTGCAAAGCTTACTTCATTTTATTTCTATATGTTTTATAGTGTTTCGAAGCTAGCTCAGATCCGGGGGTCATTAGAGACTTCTCGCACTATCAGACATCTATTTTGGTACTTTTCAAATTGTATATATATGTGGTGTATGGCATGTATAGGCTTTTATCATTTTGGCATGTGTGTTGGCAATGTATTTGGCCATTTGGAATGGTATGTAAATGATATATGGTTTGGTGTATGTATAGGCATGTAATATGGCTTATCTTGATATGTTCGGTGATGAATTATATGGTTCAAATGGTTATGTGATATGTGATGTATAATTGTTTGGTAATGTTTGGTTGTGGATTAGTAATGAGATGGCTAAATGGTTGAATTATGGGACATGTTTTGTATGTGAAATATAGCTAGGAATGCATGTTTATTTAATATGTGTTTGAATAGGTAAATGGTATTGAATTGAGTAATGAAATGGTTGAAGTTGAAATGGTATGATTTGTGTATTGGATGAGGTTGTTTGGCTTCATAATTGTGTCTTGAAATGATACCATTTGTATTGTTGTAGGTGTGTGCAAGTGGGTGGCAAAATGGCTTGGTAAATAGCCTATTTTTGTCCACACGGGTAGAGACACGGGCGTATGTCTCAACCGTGTGCGACACACGGTTAGGTGACACGACCATGTGTCCCCTGAAGCATTTAATTGAAGCAAGTCAGTGAGTTACATAGTCTAGACACACGGGCGTGTGGTCGGCTATGTGACCCAAGTCAACGAGTTACACAGGGTAGGACACAGTTTGGGACACGACCATGTGCTCCCATTTCGAATGTCCACACGGCCTATGACATGGGCGTGTCTGGTGAGACACATGGCCTACTCACACGGGCATGTGTCCCCTGTTTTAAACAAAATTTTCCAAGTTTCCTAAAGTTGTTCTAAGTTATTGGTATAGTCCAGAACCACTTTTAAAGCATGTTTAAATCCTCATACGCCCCTATAAGGGACTATGTGAATGAATGTGAATTAGATATGCTTATGTGTAAAGATGTATGATAAATAAATGTATAGTTATATAATAAGTTCAGTAACACCTCTTAACCCTATTCAGCTATGGTTGCAGGTTAGGCTGTTACATTTTTATTGGTATTAGAGCTACGATTTAGTCGATTCTCGGACTAACGTAGCATGTGTGAGAGTCTAGCTATACATGCCATATATAACCTGTGATAGTGTGATGTCTCTTGACAATTTAAAATGTGTTTTCATATAGTAATGGATCCCGATCGAGTTGTAGCTAACGATGTTGAAAGTAATGTGCCAGCCTCCGTACATGGAGTTGCGCAGTCTGAATCGAGGCCCGTTATGGGTAGTCAGGGAGAAGATGCTAAAGAAGCCTTCTTCCAAATAATGAGTGAGTGGTTCACAGAGTTCGTTTGAATGAATCCGGCTGCTCAACAACCTCTACCCCTGCAAATTCCTCAACCAATCCTTGTAGGTCCTTAAGTTATTGATTCTATATGATTGAATAAGCTTCTAGTTGATAAGATTTGTAAATATGGGGCTAAAGATATCAAAGCTACAGTTGACAATGATCTTGAGAAAGCTGAATTCTGGCTTAAAAGTACCATTTGAGTATTTGATGAATTATCATGTACACCCGAAGAATGTATTAAATGTGTTGTATCGCTCTCGAGAGATTCTGCGTATCAGTGGTGGAATACTTTGACATTAGTGGTACCGAAAGAAAAGGTTATTTAGGAATTCTTCCAATCTGAATTTAGAAAAAAATACATCGTCAAAGGTTCATTGATCAGAAATGTAAAGAGTTTCTTGAATTGAAAAAAAGTCGTATGTCTGTTATAGAATATGAGCGAGAATGCTCGAGAATGTGTTTCAACAAAAGCTATCACGTGTAAAAGATTTGAAGATGGATTGAATGAAGACATCATATTGCTAGTTGGTATTCTAGAGTTGAAAGAGTACGTGGTACTTGTTGATCGTGCTTGCAAAGCTGAAGAATTTAGTAAAGAAAAGAGAAAAGTTGATTCTGAAGCTAGAGACTCAAGAAAGAGATTGACAAGTAAACCTTATAACTTTGTATCAAAGAAATTGCAAGACTCGTATAGTCGTCAGAATGCATCAATGGGGTATACTAGCAGAGATCGTGAAAAGAAACATTTGAGTTCTAAAGCTCAAGCCACTTCAGTAGCGAGCATTGGTAGTGCAATATCCAATAGACTTGAACGTAAACAGCGTGGGAAATGACATCCTGGTGAATGCAGAATGAATGATAGTGCTTGTTTCAAATGTAGTTTGCTGGATCATTTTATCATAGATTGTCCTGAGATGATTGAGAAAGATAAACCTCAGAATGTGAGATCAAGTAACACATCATCTAGAGGAAGACCACCTAGAAATGCTGGAAATTTGAGTGGTAGTCGAGGAACAACAAAGGACTCCACTGTGAGATCTGAAGCTGGAGCACCTGCCAAAGCTTATGCTATTCGTGCTTGCGAAGAAGTGTCATCTTTAGATGTTATCACTGGTACATTTTCTCTGTATGGCACTAATGTGATTGCATTGATAGATCCTAGATCAACTCATTAATATATATGTGTGAACTTAGTGTCTAGTAAAAATTTGCCTATTGAATCTACTGAGTTTGTGATAAAAGTATCAAACCCTTTAGGCAAATATGTCCTAGTTGACAAAATTTGCAAGAACTGTCTGTTAATAACTTAGGGTTACTATTTTCTAGCCAATTTAATGTTGTTACTGTTTGATGAGTTCGATGTAATTTTGGGAATGCACTAGTTAACGTTGAATGATGTGGTAGTGAATTGTAGCCGAAAGACAATTGAGTTGAAATGTCAGAATAATAAGACTCTACAAATTGAATCAGATGATTCGAGTGGTTTGCTAGTTATGATTTTGTTGATGACAGCTTAGAGATATGTGAGAAAGGGATGCGATGCTTATCTTGCGTATGTACTTGATACTAAAGTGTCTGAATCAAAGATTGAATCGGTACCAGTTATTTGTAAGCATCCAAATGTGTTTCTAGAAGAGTTATCGTGTTTCCCACCGATTAGAGAGGTTGAGTTTGGTATTAATTTAGTGCCAAGTACTTTACCAATATCAATAGCTCCGTACAAAATGGCTCCGACGGAGTTAAAAGAATTAAAAGCTTAGTTGCAAGAATTAACTAATAGAGGATTTGCACGACCGAGTTTCTCACCCTGAGGTGCACTGGTATTGTTTTTTAAGAAGAAAGATGGCATGATGAGAATGTGTATAGACTATCAACAGCTCAATAAAGTGACGATAAAAAAAATACCTTCTGCCTCAAATAGATGATTTATTTGACCAGCTGAAAGGTGTAACAGTATTTTCGAAGATTGATTTAAGATTGGGTTATTACCAGTTGAGAGTTAAAGACTTAGATATGCCAAAAACTGCATTTAGAATGAGGCACAGACACTATGAATTTCTTGTTATACCTTTCGAATTAACTAACACTCCTGCAATCTTTATGGATTTAATGAACCTGATTTTTGGACTGTATTTAGACCGATTCGTTGTTGTGTTTATTGATGATATTTTGATCTATCCACGAGATGAACCCAAACATGCTGAGTATTTGAGAATCGTGTTGCAAACCTTGAGAGACAAGCAATTATTTGCAAAGTTTAGCAAATGTGAGTTTTGGCTCAGAGAGGTTGGATTTCTAAGGCATATAGTTTCAATTGAAGGTATCCGAGTCGACCTAAGCAAGATTTCTGCAATTATAGATTGGAAGCCTTCAAGAAATGTATTTGAAGTTTGTAGTTTTCTAGGACTAGCCGGTTATTATCAATGTTTTTTGAAAGGATTCTCTATGATTGCAACTCCGATGACCCGTTTACTTTATAAAGATGTCAAGTTTGAATGGTCAGAGAAATATCAGCAGAGTTTTGAACAGTTGAAAGCACTATTGATAGAGGCACTAGTTTCAGTACAGCCTGAGTCGGGTAAGGAATTCGTAATTTTTAGTGATGCGTCTTTAAATGGTTTAGGTTGTGTTTTGATGTAGGAAGGTAAAGTAATAACTTATGCCTCTAGACAGTTGAAGCCGTATGAAAAGAATTATTCGACGCATGATTTAGAATTGGCCACAATTGTATTTGCATTGAAGATTTGGAGTCATTACTTGTTTGGTGAGAGTGCCACATCTGTACAGATCACAAAAGTCTAAAGTACTTAATGAGAGTGCCACATCTGTACAGATCACAAAAGTCTAAAGTACTTAATGACTCAAAAAGACTTGAATTTGCAACAGCGAAGATAGCTTGAATTACTAAAAGACTATGTGTTAGTAATTGACTATCATCTGAGGAAAGCGAACGTAGTTGCAGATGCTTTGATCAGAAAGTCCCTATTTGCTTTGAGAGCGATGAATGCTCAGTTAGCTTTATCTAATGTTGGCTTGATTGTAGCTGAGTTTAGAGCTAGACCGTTATTTCTTTAGCAAAAAATTTTTGGAGCTCAGTAATTTGATAGTGAGTTGCAAGCCAAACGAACTCAGTGTGAATCAATTCGTGATTCAGAGTTTCAAATCAGATCTGTAATATCCCGAATTAGGGCCTAGTCGGAGTAGTGGTTTCGAGACCACAAATTTGAAGTGGAAATAATTATTTTATGATTATTATAAGGTCTATGATATGTTTGCATGCTTGTGTAAAAAATTCACGAAGAAATTTTAAGTGAAAAGTGTCTAATTTGACTTTAGGGACCAAGTTGAATAAGTTGTAAAAGTTGAGTTCTAGAAGCTTTTAGCATGAAATTGAATTGAAATATTAATTAGAGGTCCTTAAATAGCAATTTGACCAAATTCTAAAATTTTGGACAAAAATGGGTAAAATATCAAAGTTTTAAGTGATGGGCATTTTGGTCATTTAGTAATTAAAAGAATCAAAAAGACAAAATAAAAGCCAAAAATAGTGTCCATCTTCAAGCTATAGTCAAATGTTGCATAAGGAAACCATGGCTAGGATTTTTCAAGCTTCCAAGCTCAATTATAAGTTCGTTCTAGCCCCATTTTTAATGATTTGCACATTTTTGAAATTCTTGTAACACAATCTACCTATTTCTACCATTTCTTTCAGATATGATGAAGTTCTAGGTTTTTACCCATGTTATAAATTTTTGCATTTTGATGAATTATGGTAGATTATGCATGTTTATGGTTAGAGAAATGGTTTTTACTAAGTGATTTTCGGTGAAAACGTCTAAAAGGACTAAATTGTAAAAGTTATAAAATTGGTCATAAGAGTGTGAGTTAATGGGAAATGTGAACTACTATAGTTATGAAAATGGTTCATCTAAGTCTAAAATTCAAAGAAATTGAATAAAAATTATTTTACGAGCCTAGGGGCAAAAGTGTAAATATGTCAAACTATAGGGGAAAAAAGGTAAAATTTTCAAAGTGTGATTTTTGGACTAATTTGAATAATGTGAAGGTTAAATAAGTGTTATTTGATATGTTAGATCAAGAGAAAAGTGACATTCGGGCTTAGATCGGGGAAGAACGTGGTTATGGACTAAGTCAGAATAATTGTCGCTTTTGCATTTGAGGTAAGTTGATGTGATAACAATAATGCAATGTTGTTGTGGTGTATGTTTGAAACCTAAATTGGTATGTTAGTTTGATTATGTTGAATTAAATGTTTAAAGTGCTATGTACATGAATTGATTTAAAAATATGTATCATATATGACATGGAAATGAATTGAAATTTTGTGTTCAAAAGTCCTTTTCATGATTATGGTTATTATGTGAAATGGTAAGTTAGTTACCATCATGAGATATGTGATTAAGTACTTTTTGAAAAAGCTTCAACAAGTTGAAGAGTCTCGATTGAACCTTAGGAATCGAATAGAATACGAGTGACATGTCACTAGGAAACCAAGTGTTTAAGTGATTAAGTGTTTATGTGATTCCGGGTGGTGGTCTTGTATGACTACCAGTGGCTAAGTAATCATGCATTTGTTGCAGATACCTGTTAGCTTGTGTGAGCAGCACTGAGTAGCTTCGTCCCGATCGTCAGCTTGTGTGAGCAGGCCCGTGAATAGCTCAATAGTGAGCATCTAAGCGAAATGTGATAAGTGGTAGCTTCGGCTACATATCAGTGGTAGCTTCGATTACAAATAAGTGTGGCACATTTGTGCAAGCCTTTTCGAGTATCCTTTAGAATTTCATATGGTTCAACGAGTAGCGAAATGATATGATAAAGTGTAATAGAAAGTGAAAATGACAGTGTGTTGATATGAATTAGTGTATAAATGTGCTTCATGCCATGATGCATTTATATGAGTAAGTGTGAATATGAATTTTCATGAATAAGTGCAGGTATGTACGTGTGAATTTATGAGTAATGTGTTCGATATATGATCAAACTTTGGTAGAGTCGATAAGAGGTAAGTACTATAATGACAGCCACTAATAAGAAAATATGAAAGAGTGAAATATAAAAATAAGATAGTCATGGACAGTAGCAGTGGTATCAGTTTGAAAAATCACCAAAAATGATGGAAATTGAATTAGAGGTTGAGTAAGATATGAAATGAAATATTATAGAGTGTATGTTCTTATAAAAGAAACGCTCTGAGCAAAAGAATTACATATTATGAGATATCTAAATTTTAGTGAGATAGAGTTAGAATGATTTTGGAATCCCTTTTCCGATTTAGGAAAATTATTAAAAATTAAAAAAAATTAATTATGGGTTGTAATTTATATGTTTAAAATCCTTGTAAGTTTATTTTCCAGAGAAACAAATGGAAACCTCATCCGAATTCTGTACAATGAGATAATCAATTTTTAGTGAAGAGGGGTCGGAACTGTCGAACAGTGAAACAATGAAGACTTTAAAGAATAAACTTTACTTATTGGCTAAGCCAAAAATTCTAAAACTTTTCTGGTAAGAAACTATGTGAGTCTATTTTAGGGAAAATTAGCGGATCTAAATTTGGAGTTCTGTAACTCCAGATATAATTAATTTAGTAACTATGACTTAGAAAGACAGCCTAAGATTAACATGAGTAAAAAGTGGAATCATGAGAAACAATGATTGTATTATCTAAAGAATACATTGTGAGGATTGAAAAATCATGTTAATAAATTGCTTATTATTATATGCCAACTTACTAAGCTATAAAGCTTACTCCTTCCTTTCCATTCCTCTTAGTGTTGTCAGGTTGGCTCGGGGTTGGAGATCGTCGGAGGCAGCATCACACTATTAAATTGTCAATTTGAGGTAATGACAAACCTTAAGTGTTTTTGAGTGAGTGGCATGTATAGAGATTTAGTTATTGGTAATATGTATTCTTTTTTTTGGATTTGGCCAAATGTATTGGCTTAAATTGCTACCTTGTATATGGCCATAAGATGTGGCTCATATTGACTAAGGATTTGTAAGCTTATTATGCATACATGTGCCAAGATCTCTTGTGATGTGATCATGTTTGTTTTTCATGAATGGTTAATGATATATTATAGGTGCTTGATGATTAAATTAAGAATAATTGAGGGTATCATATGTGTTTATGAAATATATAAGAGTGTAAATAATTAAGGGCAACAAAAGGGCTTGGAAAATAGCCTAAGTGTTGGCCACACGGGCAAAGACACGACTGTGTGTCTCAGCCGTGTGGAGGACACGACCTAGCACACGGACGTGTGACTTGGCCGTGTGCCCCTAAATGTATGTTGACATCATAAATAGAATGCTTGATGATTTTAACATGGGATGGGACACGGGCGTGTGTCACCATACAGCCTACCAACACGGGCATGTCCCAAGTTACACGGGCGTGTCACATTGTTTTGACAAAAAATTTTATAAGTGTTCCAAATATCCTAATTTAGTTCCGAACCATTCTTGTAACAGCTCGAATTTGGGCCTAATCGGAACAGTGGTTTTGGAATCACTAATCCGAGGTTAGGGAAATTATTTGTAATATTGTTTTATGTGTTATAATATTTGTATAAGGGTACATAAATGTAACACCCCAAACCCGACCCAGACGTTTGGGCGTATTTGGAAGTGTCAAATTGAAGTGTCTCGAAATTGTGTTTTACTATAACTAGCTATGTTGTAGAAACCCTTTGTTCTTTAGCGTTTGAAGAAAACATCATTTCACTTATCCTTGGTTAATCAGGTTATGAAAATAGTTTATTTGAGAAAACATAATAATTGCGAAAGCTTTGTTTGAATTCTCGTTTGTTGCGAAAACGTGATGTTTGGAAAATAGATATCTTTCGTAAAACGCGCCCTAGAGCTAATAAGTTTAAACATGTAGATAAATAAACCCAATATTTAAGAAAAATTATATAGCGGCCTAGGAGGAAAGAATAGCCCTCAAACCGAAAGATTACCTTCAACAATAATCGGCATGAAATTCAAATGGATAGGATGGGTTCAGTAAGAGCAATTTGGTATTCTCGGCTAAGTACCAAAATCAAAAGTATAGAGAGGGAGAAATAAAGTAAAGAAGTTGGCTAACAAATAGTGGATGTGATTTAAAAGAAATATAGTCAAATGGCTTAGAGAACAACATAAAAAAATGAACAAGAGACACGAGGCAAGGAATGATGGTTTGGTTAGTGAAGGAGTAGAGAAAAGACTAGAGGTTGATGAAGTAAACTATAGCCAAAGGTGCAATCAGCTTTGTCAAGTCAAAGAGGAGAGAATAAGCAAAAGTGTAATCGGCTTTGCCAAAAAAATCCAAGAGAAAAGAGTGAAAGAGCAATTGCAAGAATGTGTCGGTAAGCAACAAAAAGGAAAGTGATCTCCTATCCCACAACAAAGCCGACAAATCCCCAAGCCTTAGCACCCAAACAAGGCAACTTTATCTCCTATGACCGAAGAGACCAATAAGTCCACAATCGGCCGATTCTTGCCTCAAATAACTCATTAATAGCTGCAAGAAAATAGCAAGCCAACAATCTTAATATTCCATAAAAAAATATAAAGAATCAAAACATTCACCGCTTGGTTCACTCCAACGACAGCATCCTTCTTTAATAACCCACCGCTTGACTCCAGTCCTGTGCAGCAAAAAAATAACAACAAACAACGGCCAGGCTGCTCGAACCTGTAACCCCAAAACATGCCTCTTCCACACTCACGCCTTGCCACTGTACCACTTCAACTTTCATGTCAATAACCCCACGAAAACAACTTATAACCCTTCAGTCCAATGTGGCATGCTTTCAAAAAAAAAAAACCAAAAACATTTTCCCTATGCAGTTTCAAACCCCCTACCTCAATCACCATAAGCTTGCCTCCTTGCCAACTTTACAACGCATCTTTCGTGACATGCTGTAGCCAAAATAATATAAAAGGCCTATTAAACCGAGCCTATATCCTCTTAAGCCAAAACAAGAAAATTTTTCCAAGTCTCAGGATCACTCATAGGACCCTTTAAACACTCCAACACACTCTTAAATCACTTAATTAACATCTCCAACATAAAATCAAAGCAAGACACCAAGAATAAAAAAAATCCAAAAATTTGGGGTGTTACAACTTTTCCCTCCTTAAAGAAATTTCGGCTTCGAAATTTACCTGCTCGAAAAGGTGAGGGTATTGTTGCTGCATCGCGTCCTCAAGTTCCCACGTGGCTTCCTTGGAACTGTGATTACGCTAAAGCACCTTAACCAGTGGAATTGACTTTGATCTCAGTACTTTCACATCACGATCTAAAATTTGAACTGGTTCCTCTTCGAAGGTTAGGTCAGGTCTAACTTTAATTTCTTCAACTGGTACAATATGAGCAGGATCAGAGCGAAATCGTCTCAACATGGAAACGTGGAACACGTCATGGATTTTGTCCAATTCCAGAGGCAATTCCAGTTGATAGGCTACCGGCCCAATATGTTTTAGTATCCGATAAGGTCCGATGAACCTAGGGCTTAGCTTACCCTTACAACCAAACCTTAACATCTTCTTCCACGGAGAGACCTTGAGAAAAACTAAGTCCCCCACAGAATATTCAATCTCACGACGCTTAAGATCTGTGTACGACTTTTGCCCGTCAGAAGCTTTTTTCAACCGGTCTCGAATCAATTTCACCTTCTCTTTAGTATCAGATACCAACTTAGGTCCTAAAACTCGTCACTCACCAAGTTCAGTCCAGCACGTAGGCATACGACACCTACGACCATACAATGCCTCATACGGTGCCATCTGAAACTGGATTAATAACTATTCTTGTATGCGAACTCTGCCAACAGCAAGTAATCCTCCCAACTACCCCTGAAGTCAATCATACAACCTCTTAGCATGTCTTCCAAGATCTGAATTACCTTCTCTGACTGCCCATCTATCTGAGGGTGAAATGCATTATTAAAATCTAACCTTGTGCCCAGTGCTTCATGCAACTTTTTCCAGAATCTAGGTGTAAAACGCGGGCCTTTGTTAGATATAATAGACACCGGTACCCCATGCAACTTCACGATCTTTGCCACATACAATTTAGCCAATTTTTACAGTGAATAATCTGTTCTAACTGGCATAAAATGTGCGAATTTAGTCAGACGATCCACTATCACCTAAACTAAGTCTTTCTTAGTAGGCGTTAAGGAAAGCCCACTAACAAAGTCCATGGTTACTCTTTCCCACTTCCAAAGAGGAATTTTTACTGGTTGCAATAGTCCTGAAGGCAGTTGATGCTCAGCTTTAACCTGCTGGCAAGTCAGACACTTTCCAAAAAATTCAGTAACTTCACACTTAGGCCCTGGCCACCAATTCAATCTTCCCAAGTCTTGGTACATCTTGTTCCCACTAGGATGCATAGTAAATGGACTACTATGCGCCTCTTGCAGCAAGGACTGCCTTAGCTTTACGTCCTTCGGAATACAAATTCTACCACAAAAACATAATAACCATTCCTTATTTAACTCAAAATTAGACTTCTCCCCACTCCTAATTTATCGAAAATGAGGAATCAACGACTCATCTACCAGTTGTTTATCTTTAATCCTTTCAGTCAACACCAGTCTAACTTGCAATTCCGCCAATATTCCACCATCATCGAACAGACTTAGGCGGGCAAACATTACTCTAAATTCAGACATAGGCCTACGGCTCAGTGCGTCAGCTACTACGTTAGCCTTGCCAGGGTGGTATTCGATTGAGCAGTCATAATTCTTCAGTAACTCTATCCACCTTCGTTGTCTCAAATTAAGCTCCTTCTGAGTGAAAAGGTATTTGAGGCTTTTGTGATCCGTGTAAATGATACACTTCTCACCATATAAGTTGTGCCTCCAAATTTTAAGTGCAAACACCACTATTGCCAACTCTAAATCATGAGTGGGGTAGTTCGCCTCATGGGTTTTAAGTTGACGAGATGCATACGTAACTACCTTTCCCTCTTGCATCAACACACAACCCAACCCAACGTGTTATGCATTATTATAGACAGTAAAGTCCTTTCTAGTCTCTGGCTAAATCAGAATAGGAGCTTCGGTCAGGATCTTCTTCAACTTTTCAAAACTTTCCTGTTGCTTCTCTGCCCACACAAATGGTACTCCCTTACTCAAAAGTTTGGTTAAAGGTACGGCTATCAATGAAAACCCCTCTACAAACCGTCTATAGTACCTTGCCAGACCCAAAAAACTCCGTATCTCAGATACACTTTTAGGTTGCTTCCAATCCAGAATAGCATCATTTTTTCATGGATCCACTCTAATTCCTTCGGCAGAAACCACGTGCCCCAAAAATGTCACTTCACGCAGCCAAAACTCACACTTGCTGAATTTTACGTATAACTGCTTTTCCCTCAATATCTGTATAACTATCCGAAGATGCTCCTCATGCTCTTCTTTAGTTTTTGAGTATACTAGGATGTCATCTATGAAAACCACCATGAACCGGTCCAAGTAAGTTTGAAAGACACGGTTCATTAAGTCTATGAAAGCGGCTGGCGCATTTGTTAGCCCAAACGACATAACCAAAAACTCATAATGGCCATAGCGTGTTCTAAAAGCTATTTTGTACACATCTACCTCATTCACTCTTAGTTGATGATAACCCAATCGAAGATATATTTTGGAGAACACTGCAGCCCCTCGAAGTTGATTGAACAGATCATCAATCCTTGTTAACGGATACTTGTTCTTGATGGTTAACTTGTTCAATTACCGATAGTCTATACACATGCGCATAGTTCCATCTTTTTTCTTGACGAACAAGATCAGTGCTTCCCATGGAGACACACTAGGTTAAATAAATCCTTTATCCAATAATTCATGAATTTGAGCCTTGAGTTCAACCAACTCATTTGGTGCCATTCTATATGGGGCAATGGATATCGGAACTGTACCCGGTAACAACTCTATTTCAAATTCCACTTCGCGGTTCGGTGGTAACCTCGGTAATTCATCAAGAAAGGCATCAGAAAAATTCTTAACTGCCCTAATCTCCTTAACAGATAAATCTTTAGATTCTGAATCACTGACATACGCTAAATACACTTCGCATCCTTTTTGCATCAATTTCTCAGCTCTTAAAGAAGAAATCACATTAGGCAGATAGTCACGACGTTCACCAATGACCACCACTTCAGTTCCCTTAGATGTCTTTAAAACCACCCGCTTAGCAATCGCCTGATGTTGTACTAACCAATCCATTCCTAAAATCAGATCAAATTCACCAAAGGGAAGCTCTATTAAGTCCACTCAAAAAGTTTCTCCCTGAACTTCTAAAGGTACCTCCTTAAACAACCTATTTACTCTCACTGTCTGTCCTAAAGGGCTCAATACAGTAATCTCCCTAACAGTAGTTTCACACATCACACCCAACTTCTCAGATACAGTACATGCAATATATGAGTGCGTGGACCCCACATCAATCAGAGCAGTATAAGGTAAGCCATGAATGAAGAACGCACCAGTTATCACATTTGGTGCATCCCTATCCTCGTAACGGCGTGCAACATGCACAAACGCTGGTTGCTTTGCCTCTGCAGTAGCAACACCTCTATCAGGAACCCACGACCGCGTCCCATACCATTCTCGCCTTTGGCCTGTCTTGGACCTCTAGGTGGCTGTTGAGCACCTCTTGGTTGTTGCACATTACCCATGCCAGCTGCTTGCATCTGCTCTAGCCTACGCGAACAATCTCTGATACGGTGTTCCTTTGATCCACATCTCAGGCAGGCTCCAGTCTTCTTCTAACACTTCCCAAGGTGGCTTTTCCCACAAGCATCATAGGCTTGCAGTCCAATATTAATAGTAAGGGGTCCAACTCTAGCTGGCCCCTCAAACCTGGCCCTCCTCACAGGCCCCTGAACATAATTAGAGTGCCCCACATTTCTCTTTGATTTCCCTTTATCCATGTCGCAATTTTGACATTCCGTCCATTTCACTTCCTAAGCTATCTTGGCTTTATCCACTAGCACAGTAAAGTTTCGCTCCCTTTGTGAAGCTATCATGTACGCAACATTCATGCTCAGTAGCCAGAATCTCACGGGCATAACGACTGAGTAGGAGAAATTCCGCCTCGTACTCAGATACTGACTTATCTCCCTGCACCAAGTTCAGAAATTCTTTCCTACGAGCGTCAACATAACCCATACCCATGTACTTCTCTTGAAACCCAGTCTTGAAAAACTACCATGTCATCTACTTTAGCTGAGCTCCTTCCTTCACCATGAGCCACCATTGGTAGGCTTCATCTTGCATTAGAGAAACTACACCTTTCAGCTTCTATTCAGGTGTGCAGTCACGGTCGTCCATGATTCATTCTGTGGCTTCTAGCTAATACTCGACCACATTAAGGGCCACTCTAGCAATGCCCCTAAAAACCTCTGCCCCGTTTGACCTCATTCGCTCAGTAACTGACCCCTAGCCCGCAGCTCTGTTATTGGGTCCAACGACCCTTTCTAGTATCCGCAGCATAGCTTGGGACAGGGCTTCGTCCCCAGCTACATGATCAAATGAACCATTCTCAGCTACAGGTGGAGCCAGTACTTCCCTGGCTTCCTTATTTGGCACATGTCCTGATGTCGAAGACCTAGCCGCATTACTAGCATGGCTCTTTCGACGAACTCAAACAGCTCTTCCTCCCCTAGCGCTCATATCGAATCGTATTATCTGATTTAAAAGTTTTATATGTTATCTTACAGTTTTAGTAATTATTAAGAATGTCTTATTCAAGCAGAAGTTTAAAGTATGTTTTCGCGAATTGATATCACACTACTGTTTTCAGTTTCCTACAGTCTCAGCCTAACTTGTCTAAAATGCTATAGCATAGTCTGAAATAAAATTTTAACAATCTCAATATTCAATAAGTAAATAGTTTACAATGATTAAAACACTTACAAATTCGGCGCCAGAACTTGGTGACCACACTTCTAGTAATAGAATCCAAAATTTTCCCAAAGCCTTTAAAAACAATTTGTAGAACATTAAATTTCAAAGTATTTTCTTTTTCGAAAACATTTTACAGAAATTCAAGAATTTTGAAATTCCCATTCTACAACTGAGTTTTGCAACTTGACTCTGATACCACTAAATGTAACACCCTAAACCCAGCCCAGACGTTATGGCCGTATTTGTAAGTGTCACATTGAAGTGTTTCGAAATCGTATTTTACTATAACTAGCTATATTATAGAAACCATTTGTTGTTTACCGTTTGAAGAAAACATCATTTCACTTATCCTTGCTTAATTAGGTTATGAAAATAGTTTATTTGAGAAACATAATAATTGCGAAAGCTTTGTTTGAATTCTCGTTTGTTGCAAAAACGTGATGTTTGGAAAACAAATATCTTTCGTAAAAAGTACCCTAGAGCTAACAGGTTTAAACATGCAGATAAATAAACCCAATATTTAAGAAAAATTAAATAGCGGTCTTATTACAAACCCAAAATAAAAACCACAACTAAAGTAAATAAAAACTGAAAATAATAAAAAGCAAAGTGTGGCCGCCTCCAAGTTCACGTAACACCGAATTGCCTAAGCCTCAGTATTACCTATACGGTAAAATAAAACGGTAAGTATACGAATACTCAGTGTATATTTCTGACAATAACAATATAACATAATCAGTCTGGGCTAAAGCCCATTACAGTAACATATCACATTTAGTGGGCCTAAGCCCATAGCAGTAATAGTATAACATGCAAGAAGAAACCTATCCAACCATCCGCTACACTGCATCTCCGTCCAACCCATCACTCCATGTGGGGATTTAATCAACCCACACAACCCTACACTCCACAGTATAGCTCCGATGTGGCACTATCAATAAAATTGCAGCAGTGCTACCAATATAATAGGCTATAAGCCAACAGATTAATGCAGCGAAGCTGCCAGTACAGTACACTTCCTCCAATTTCAATATATCCTTTTCCCCATGCAATGCAACATATTAATAACATGCTAACATGATACAGATAACTCAAACAGAGCATTTTATAATACATAAACTTAATTAGAAACATACAGAGTCAAAAGAGTCATTTTTACACCTAGAGGGTATTTTGGTCATTTTGCCCCTTTAGGGGCATTTTCGTCATTTGCAAGTGTGGTCCTTCGTAAGTGAAGGCATATCAGTAAGCCCATGGTTGTCTGGTGACACATGTAGCCAAATAGTCCAGAGATTCAATAACGGGTTTTAAACCCATCTAGCGGTTCTACGGGCCCATTCGACACATTCAACCCGTTTCGACCCAACTCTTGAAGTTGCTCAAGAATACCATTTTCCATTATAGGGCCACAATCCGTGGCCTCAATCACTTATATGAGCGTTCACACGCCCATATGGTCAATCTTTATAAAAGTGTGATGATACACCTATATCGAGATAGTAGCTATCCACTTCCGGAAATCCAAGCACCCACAAAAGGAACGACCACTTGCAAGAGCTTGAGAGTTTGGCCAACCCCCTCCTAATAAAATCAAATCCCTAATCATAAGTGATCAATTACAGCGTTACAAGATCACTACTTAAATGAAATCTATGGTAATAAAAATATTCAGTTAAACCACTTTACCTCATTCAAATACTTACCGAAATATAGAAGGATAGTATTCGATCAACACACAACAAGCCTTAGATTCAGGCTACACAGAGGAAGAACAAAAAGGTCAAAGAGAAGGTGTAACGCCCCACAAAACTTGAAACCCCATGAACGACATCAAAACAAAGAGCAATAGTCAATACCTAAAGACTAAACATACGATTTCCATGAAAGAAGCAACTAGGAGGAAAGAACAGCCCTCAAACCGAAAGATTACCTTCAACAATAATTAGCAAGAAATTCAAATGGATAGTATGGGTTCGGTAAGAGTAATTTGGTATTCTCGACTAAATACCAAAATTAAAAGTATAGAGAGGGAGAAAGAAAGTAAATAAGTTGGCTAACAAAGAGTGGATGTAATTTAAAAGAAATATATCAAGAGGCTTAGAGAACAACATAAAAAAATGAACAAGAGACAAGAAGCAAGGAATGATGGTTCAGTTAGTGAATGAGTTATAAAAGACTAAAGGTTGATAAAGTAAACTATAGCCAAAGGTGCAATCGGCTTTATCAAGTCAAAGAGGAGAGAATGAGCAAAAGTATAATCGGCTTTGCCAAAAAAATCCAAGAGAAAAGAGTGAAAGAGCAATTGCAAGAATGTGTCGGTAATAAACAAAATGGAAAGTGATCTCCTATCCCACAACAAAGCCGACAAATCCCCAGGCCTTAGCACCCAAACAAGGCAACTTTATCTCCTATGACCGAAGGGACAAATAAGTCCACAATCCGCCAATTCTTGCCTCAAATAACTCGTTAATAGTTGCAAGAAAACAACTAGCCAACAATCTTAACATTCTATAAAAAAAATAAAAAGAATAAAGGCATTCACCGCTTGGTTCACTCCACCGACAGTAGCCTTTTTTAATAACCCACCGCTTGACTCCAGTCTCGTGCAACAATAAAATAACAACAAACAACGTCCAGGTTGCTCGAACCTATAACCCCAAAACATGCCTCTTCCGCATTCATGCCTTGCCACTGAACCACTTCGACTTTCATGTCAATAACCCCACGAAAACAACTTATAACCCTTCAGTCCAGTGTGCCGTGCTTTCAAAAACAACAAAAACATTTTTCCCCTATGTAGTTTCGAACCCCCGACCTCAATCACCCTAAGCTTGCCTCCTTACCAACTTTCCAACGTCCCTTTCGTGACATTCTACAGCCAAAATAATATAAAAGGCCTACTAAACTGAGCCTATATCCTCTGAAGCCAAAACAAGAAAATTTTTCCAAGTCCCAGGATCACTGATAAAACCCTTTAAACACTCCAACACACTCTTAAATCACTTAATTAATATCCCCAACATAAATCAAAGCAAGACAACAAAAATACAAAAATCAAAAAAATTGGGGTGTTACAATGAAAATTTTGGTGAATTAATTTTAGCATTTGTGAGGTTAATTGCAAAAAATGACTAAATTGCATAAAGGACAAAAGTTTTATTTTACTACCAAAATATGTTAAATAGTTAGAGAACCAAAATTTGAGGTCTTTAAAGTGCAAATAGGCCATTTGGGAAGTGATGGCCAGCCATAGGGACAAGAAAGTTTGAAAAGTCAACATTTGGTGGCATTAGGTGACTTATTTTGGTAATAAAAGAAAATAAAGAAAAAGTTGTCATCTTTTTCATTTCTCCTTCTTCTTGCACCAAAAATGGCAGCAAACATGGGGGTTTTGAGAGCTTAAATTTTTAGCCACTTAGTTCCCTTGCTAGTTAGTGATTTTATGGTCATTTTTGCTGATTTTTTTATTTTAGGAACCCTTATAGCTTAATCTAGCTATTTGGGGGGATTATTTTGCAAAATGATTGAAAGTTTAGGGTTTTTATATGTGAATATTTATGTTGTTTTCTGAATTTTTATGGAAGAAAATAAGTCATGGCTGTGTAATAAACAACTTTTGTGAAAGAATTTTCATGAAAAACACCTAAAAAGGGCTATTTTGTAAAGTTTGTAAAATGAGTTGTAAATGTGTGAAATAATCAAAATTGTGAGTTGCTATAGTTATAAAAAGAATTCAGCTAGGCTTGGTAAAGGAGGAAATTTGATAAAAATTGATTTACGAGCCTAAGGGCAAAATCGTAATTTTTGTAAAGTCTAACGGCAAAATAGTCATTTTGCAAAATTGTGAATTATAGAATGTTTTAATTAATAAAATGATTAAATGGGTGAATTTCATCATGTTAGATCAAGAAAATCAAGGTAAGCTGAAATTGCATTTGAGGTAAGCCCGTGTGATTAAATAAGTATGATATCTATGTTATTGTTAATATACTTGAAATATATTTTGCTACAATTGTATCGGATTAGATACTGATGGAGTTACGTATGAGAGAGTAATGTCAAATGTTAATAACATTTTTGTGATTATTAAATGCATTGAAAATTTGATGGGATGATATTCTATCGAAACAAGTAAGTTGTACGTAAGTAATGCAAATTAAATGTTATCATGTATTACACAATTAGTTTGCCATGAATTGTTGAGTTGTGTTGGGAATGTGAATTGTGAGAATTTATGAAATAAAGACTTCCGGTTAAACATTTGGAATAGATTTGGATATTCATGCCATGGTATTGGGTGATACGTGTGCTAGTGTAAGACATGTCTGGGACATGCATCAGCCACATTATGAGAGCCAGTGTAAGACATGTCTGGGACATGCATCGGCCTCGAGATATACAAGCTAGTGTAAGACCTGTCTGGGACATGGCGTTAGCTTGTTGTGTGTCAGTTTAAGACCTGTTTGGGACATGGCATTGACACCGATAGATGAGAGCTAGTGTAAGACCTATCTGGGACATGGCATCGACCTCGATATATAAAAGTCAGTGTAAGACCTGTCTGGGACATGGCATCAACTTTGATGTGCTAGCCAGTGTAAGACCATGTCTAGGACGTGGTGTCGGCATCTTATCCCATGCTTGGGGCTATTGAATATCTTGTAGTATTCCAAATGGTTCAACGGGAGATTTATGTTTATATCGAAATGAGAGAGCTCATGCTATGTTGCGAGTGGTACAGGTACTTACATGAAATTGATGAGATGTGAACTCAATTCATGTTGTATAATTAGTAAGGATTGAATATGAACATGTTGAGTAAAATAGGTATGTATGCCAAGCTCGTGAGAAATGATTTCAATTTATGATGCACATTTGGTGAAGATGTACATGGGTAATCCATGCTTAGGAGAATGATTTTGTTATGACCTTGTGATTATAGGTCTATACTTATGATGTATAAACATGTATTTTTACCAGTGTGGTGAAAATGAATTAATAAGGTGTAATAAACTTAGTATCATTAATTTACACTAAAATAGTTTTGGACAGTAGCTGTAGTCTAACTTTGAAAATCCAAAAAAAAACTGTGGAAATTGAGTTAGAGGCCGAATAAAATTGGTCACCAAAACGATGGCCTTATGAATGTGAATTATTGAATCTAGACTTGGTGTTTTATAAGTAGGTGCATTACAAATAAGATGACATGTCAATGTTATGAATGTATCTTACTAAAGGATGTTTAATCCCTAAAATGATGCATGATTTGTGTTTTTGATGTGCCTAAGGTTGTAAGGGATTGGGTAATATGTTGGCAACACGGGTTGAGACACGACCGTGTGTCTCAACCGTGTGAGGGGCTCGGCCTGGAGGCACGGGTGTGTGGCCTGGTCGTGTTGTTTGATTTACATGCTGACATCATAAACAGAGAGTTACATGGCCTAAGGACACGGGCGTGTCTGTATGCCCACACGGGTGTGTGACCCTGTTCCATGGGAAAATTTTCTAAGTTTTCCCGAAACTTCTCAAAGTTCTCGGTTTGATCCCAAATCAATCCCGATATATGTTTTAGGCTTCGTAGACCCAAATAAGGGATGACATGCATGTGTTTGAAAAGTTTTGAATTAAAAGAAATATTGTAGCCCGGTTTTAGCATGTATGTGTATGTTTAAGTCTGGTAATGCCTCATACCTTGTCCCGGTGTTGGACACGGGTAAGGGGTGTTACAATTCTTAAAGTATGTTTTGGGCCACGTAGGCTTGTAATATGGAAAAAATAAGTTTAAATGAAAAGTTTTAATTTGAACGAAAATTTGTGATGAGGAATTGTTTGATTACGTGTGATCAAGTCAGGTAATACCTCGTACCCTAGTCCTACAACTGATACGGGTGAGGGGTGTTATAGGATCTGACGATTGTTTAAGTTATGAGGTATAATTTGTGTACCGAGGAATTTTGAGCTTATTCAGAATATTCTAAACGAAGCACATAGTGGTTGTTTATCTATAGATCTGGGAAGCACTAAAATGTACAACGATTAGAAATAGCTATATTGGTGGCATGGCATGAAGCGAGATGTCTCAGAGTTTGTATCAAAATGTCTAACTTGTCAACAAGTCAAAGATGAACATCAAGTACCGTTAGGATTATTACAGCCTGTCATGATTCTGGAGTGGAAATGGGATAGAGTAACGCAGATTTGAAACGTAAAGACATTGAGTTTTAGATTGGAGATAAAGTATTTGAGTTTCAAATTGGAGATAAAGTATTCTTGAAAGTGTCACTGTGGAAAATGATACTTCAATTTGGCCAAAATGGGAAATTGAGTCGACGATTCATCGGACCGTATGAGATTATTGAGCGAATCGGGCAAGTAGCATATCAGTTAGCATTACCTTCTAAGTTAGAAAAGATTTATAATGTGTTTCACGTATTGATGTTACAACGATACCGACCAAATCCTTTGCACATCATTTATCCGACCGAAGTTGAAATTCAGTCAGATGTGTCATATATCGAATAACCAATCTGAATTCTAGCTCGTGAAATCGAAGAGTTAAGAAATAAAAGAATAGCATTAATAAAATTCTTGTGGCATCGGCACGGGATTGAAGAAGCTACGTGGGATCCCAAGGATGCTATGAGAAAACAATACCCTAGCCTAGTCACTGGTAAGATTTTTGAGGACGAAAATCCCTAAGGGGGAGAGTTGTAATAACCCGTTTTTAGCTAAACTGGAATAGTGGTTCTAGAACCACAAATCTGAGGTTGGAAAATTATTTTATTATTATTTTACGTGTTTATAGCATTATGGTATGATTGTGTGAAAGTTTCGTGAAATAATTTTATCGTTTGAATGCTTAATTTGGTAAAAAGGACTAAATCGTATAAAATGCAAAATTGATGTTCTAGTAGTTTAAAGTACTAAATAGCTATGAAATGTTAAATTAGAGGTCCTTAAGTGGTAAATATACCCTTGATATTGTAAGTGGACATTAATAGACATGCATTATGAAATTTTTATGTTTATTCATTAAGGTTAGTTTGGTAATGTTTATTCATTAAGGTTAGTTTGGTAATTTGATAAATAATGGTAAATTAAATAAAACAAAACAATTTTATGATCATTTTTATCATCTCTTTCACCAAAATTAAATGAAGAAGAAGCCATTAACAAGCTTCAAAGGTCCAGCACTTGCATGAACAAATTGTAAGTCCATTTTTGCTTGGTTTTTTATGATTTCTATGTTTTTGTTATCGTTGTAACTAGTTCTAGCTAGCCCAGGGACTATTTTGAAAAAATATTAAAGATTTTCAAAGTTTCCATTAATGAAAATATGTGTTCTTTGATGCTTGTTGATGAAATATGAAACTTTGTTGTTAGATTATTAAGTTTTGTTAAGTGATTTTGAATAAAAATGCAAAATACGGGTTAATTTGTGAAAAGTGATAAATGTGTAGTTAAATGTATGAAAAATTGATAAATGTGGGCTGCTAGAGACATTATAGTAATTTGGCTATCATGGGTATTAAGTGAATTTCATTGATTAGTGATTTTGTGAAATAAGGACTAAACTGTAAAAATGTTAAAGTTTAGAGGCTAATATGTAAAATAACCTAAATGTGTATTTTGACTTAATTGAATAAATAGATGACTAAATAAGTTAAAATTGATTACATATAGATCAAGAAAGGAAGAATTCAGACTTAGATCGGGAAAAAGCAAAGTAATCGAATAGTTAATCCGATTCGTTGTATTCGTAGACGAGGTAAGTTCGTATGCTAATAGATATTGTTAAATTGTGTTATAAATGCATTATTATTGAATTGAATTGCGAAAATGGTTTACGAGACATGATTGATAGAAAAGCGACAGATGAAAGTCTTGTATGAACCTTAGGAATAGTTTAGGATACAAATGCCATGACATTAGGGTTACTGAGATTATGTGTAAGACCATATCTGGGATATGGCATCGATATAAGATTTCGTGTAAGACCATATGTAACAGCCTGATTTAGACCCTATTTGGAATGGTGGTTTTGGGACCATGAATCTGAGTCGGAAAAATATTTTAATATTATTTTCTGTGTTTAATTTGTGTGAATTTGCCTGTGTAAAATTTTTGTGTTTGAATTTCGTTGTTTGGATGCCTGATTTGATAAAAGGGTTTAATCGCGTAAAGTGAAAATTTGATGGTTATTTTTAAAAGGGCCGAATTGATGATGTCTTTCTTATATGAGGTATTTATGTTGCAAATTGCTCATGATAATATGCATTGGACGGTAGTGGCCTTATTATATCATGGTTTATTATTTTATTATAAAGGTTATTTATGTGAATTGGTTAATGTAATAAGTTATAATTATAACGCCCTGAATTTTGGGCCTTGAGTTTTGGATCGGTTAAAAGGCAGCTTAAATAATTCAAATGTGTAATTTTGAAGTGTTTGGAAGGTATTATGAAGTCCCGGGTTCAAGTTAGGCCATAAGAAAAGTTTTAATTTTTAGCCTTAGTGGAACCTTGATCTCATATGGTATGACTCATAAATAAATTAGGGTAAAATAAGGCACAAAAAGGAGTGTGGTATAGTGGCAAAGTGGTGCCACTTAGGGGACAAGGAAGTGACGCCATAAAGGAAACAAGGGGTCCAAGGTTCAAGTCTTGGCTCTTGCAATTTATTTTGGTTTTTCTTTTAAATAAATCTGGAAGCAAGTAGGTGGGCTTTGAAGTTAAATGTGTTGGACTTATGACACAAAGGAGCTTGTGTCCTAGTGGTGGTGGCGTGGCATGGTTATTGAGAGGATTATGGTTCGAATCCCTTTGCATGCAAAGGTTAGTTATTTTGCTAATGAGTTTATTTTGGAGGATTGATGGAGGGATCCACATCGGGAAGCTAGCATGGAAGTAGGCAAGAAGCTAGCTTTAAATATAGCAATCTATGAGGAGAGTAAGCATACCTTGGTTGGCGTTTGGGCATAGGAGTGTTCAGAGCGCAGATTAACTTCAGATTCCTATCAGGTGTGTATTTCTCACTACTCTAGCTGTAGGACGGCTACTTCGATCCGCGATGGGCCGAAAGGGGCCCTATGGGCCCAATGGGCCTACGGGCCCAATTGGATAAGTTGTTTGATTGTGTAGTAAATATTGGACTAAACTAGGTGAATCTCATATCTGTGGCTAGATTTGGGCTAAAAGGGCCACAAGAGCGTGTCGGCCCATTTGGGCCGAGAATGGGCCCTAGGCCCATTCGCATTGTTATCTCTGTTTAGAATATTTTAGTTTACAAAATTACTGAAATACCATCAACTTATAAAATTACCAAAGTAACCCTGATTTACAGAATTACCATTTTACCCCTAATTTACAAAATTACTGAAATATCTTTGATTTACAAAATTACTGAAATACCCTTGGTTTACAAAATTACTAAAATAACCTTATAGGGTAGAACTATTGTAATACCCCCGATTTGTAAAATTACCGAATTACCCCCGATTTGGAAAATTACAGGAATACCCTCGATTTGGAAAATTACAGAAATACCCTAGTTTACAAATTACGAAAATACCCCAGATTTCAAAATTACCGAAATACCCCTGATTTACAAAATTACCAAAATACCCCTGGTTTTTCGAAATACCCTTGGTTTGTGAAATTACCGAATTACCCCCGATTTGGGAAATTACAAAAATACCCTCGATTTGGAAAATTACAGAAATACCCCAGTTTACAAATTACGGAAATACCCCAAATTTCAAAATTACCGAAGTACCCCTGATTTACAAAATTACCAAAATACCCCTGGTTTGTGAAATTACCGAAATAACCCTGGTTTATGAAATTACCAAAATACCCTTGGGTTGCAAAATTACCGAAATACCCCTGTAGGGTAGAATTACCGAAATACCCTTTTAGGATAGAATTACCGAAATACCCCTGTAGGGTAGAATTATCGAAATATCCCTATAAGGTGGAATTACTGAAATACCCCTGTAGGGTAGAATTACCGAAATACCCCTGTAGGGTAGGATGGAATTACCAAAATACCCCTATAGGGTAGAATTACCGAAATACCCCTATAGGGTAGAATTACCGAAATACCCCTATAGGGTAGAATTATTGAAATACCCCTGTAGGGTAGAATTACCGAAATACCCCTTTAAGGTAGAATTACCGAAATACCCCTGTAAGGTGGAATTACCAAAATACCCCTGTAGGGTAGAATTAACGAAATACCCCTGTAGGGGTAGAATTATTGAAATACCCGGTAGGGTGGAATTACCGAAATACCCCCTGTAGGGTAGAATTACCGAAATACCCCTATAGGGTAGAATTATCGAAATACCCATGTAGGGTAAAATGACCATTTTGCCTCTAAGGTGTACAATGACTGTTTCGCCCTTGTGGGTAAGTGACTGACTTGGTTGGTGTATTTGATTGAATTGACTGTGTTCGTATGATAGTATTTTGACTGACGTGACTATGGTTGTGTGACTGGCCGGTTTTAATATATGTTTAAATGACTGATAATGAGCATGGCCATTCTGCATACACGTTTGATGATTGAGCATAGCATACACAACATATTACATGGGGTTGGGTTTGATATGGAGGAAGTGCTATAAAGTGGCTCTGCCACGTAATCTGCTTAGAGGCTCTGCCTCGTATTTCTGCTCTAGTGGCTCTACCACGATTTCTGTATTAGCAGCTCTGCCGCGTCTGTAGTGTGTAGGGCTAGGTGGGTTGAGTTATTCCCCATATGGTGTGTAGGGCTGGTACGGGTGGTGTGTAGGGCTGGACTGGGCTTGGGCATTGCATTCACATTTTGATTCTGATTCTGATACTGATACTGATTCTGATTCTGATTCTGATTTTGATTCTGATTTTGATTCTGATTCTAATTTTGATTCTGATTCTGATTTGATTCTGATTTTGATTCTGGTACTGATTCTCGTTCTGATTCTGATTCTGATTCTGATTCTAATTCTGATTCTGATTTCGATTCTGATTCTGATACTGATACTAATACTGACTTTGATTCTGATTCTGATACTGGTTCTGGTTCAGATAATGTCTCTGATTTTGTAATGGGCTAAGGCCCATCTGGTACTGCCTTTTATAATAGGCTAAGGCCCAATTGATACTGGAACTATGGTAGGGCAAACTTTTTAATTCTTTTACATGACTGACTGTTCGTATTTGTAGTATGGGATTACACATTGAGTTTTCATAAAACTCACCCCGTTTACTAACTGTGCAGTTAATCCCCAGCCTTAGACGGATTAGAGCTGCGAGGGACTCAGAGAAGGCCACACACTGCTTATGCTTTCTGTTTTGATTATTTACTCTCAAGTACTTTATTTTGGGTTTGGTTTGAAATAAGGCCTTTTATAATTTCTAGATTTTTCTTTTAATGTTTTTATTTACTTTAAATTATATCGGCTAGAGGTGAATCGCAGTTTTCCAAAATATTAACTGTTTCCGAACACTACGTCTTCCGCAACTAATTAAATTAAGCTTTCGCAACAAAGAAGGTTTTAAAGGTAATAATGTTTTTTTAAAAGGGATTAACTTTTAGTTGACCACGTTTTGAAAATAAACAAACACGAGTTTTAGTTGGGAACAAGTTTTAAATAAGAACGGTTTTATTGAAAACATGATTTTCGAAAAACACTTCAATGTGACACGCCGGACTCGGGTCTAACTTTTAGGCTGGGTATGGGGTGTTACATTTAGTGGTATCAGAGCCAGGTTGTAAAACTCGGCTGTGGTTTGGGTTTTAATTTTTTGGAAGGGCTATTTCATATAGTTGAAATATTTGAACCGTTTTCTGAATGTTTTCCTGAGAGTGTGGCACACCGAGTCTCCGGCACCAAATTCGTAAGTTTTCAAAATACTTTTGTCTGTTTAGAAATTGAAATGCTTTAAATATTAGACTATATTTAGGTTTGGTATTTATTCTGCGTGTTTGGAATTATGTGGATGTGAAAATTGTAATCTATTTGCTCTGATAGACGGATATTGTGGATGTATTAGACTACGCAGCAGAAGCGTAGTGGTGTAGTCGGTGTTAAACAACTGATAGTTAGATGGAAATTTCAAGGACAAAATTTCTTTAAAGGGGTAGAATTGTAACGCCCTGAATTTTGGGCCTAGAAGTATTGGGCCCTGAGTTTTGGATCGATTAAAAAGCGGCTTAAATAATTCAAATGTGTAACTTTGAAGTGTTCAGAGGGTACTATGAAGTCTCGGGTTCAAGGTAGGCCATAAGAAAAATTTTGATTTTTAGCCTTAGTGGAACCTTGATCTCATGTAGTATGACTCATAAATAAATTAGGGTAAAATAAGGCACAAAAAGGAGTGTGGTGTAGTGGCAAAGTGGTGCCACTTAGGGGACAAGGAAGTGACGCAATAAAGAAGCAAGGGGTCCAAGGTTCAAGTCTTGGCTCTTGCAATTTATTTTGGTTTTTCTTTTAAATAAATCTGGAAGCAAGTAGGTGGGCTTTGAAGTTAAATGTGTTGGACTTATGATACAAAGGAGCTTGTGTCCTAGCGGTGGTGGCGTGGCATGGTTATTGAGAGGACTATGGTTCGAATCCCTTTGCACGCACAGGTTGGTTATTTTGCTAATGAATTTATTTTGGAGGATTGATAGAGGGATCCCCCATCGGGAAGCTAGCATGGAAGTAGGCAAGAAGCTAGCTTTAAATAGAGCGATCTATGAGGACAGTAAGCATACATTGGTTGGCATTTGGGCATAGGAGTGTTCAGAGCATGGATTAACTCCAAAATACTATCAGGTGTGTATTTCTCACTACTCTAGCTGTAGGACGACTACTTTGGGCCACAATGGGCCGAAATGGGCCATGTGGGCCCAATAGGCCTACGGGCCCAATTGGATAAGTTGTTTGATTCTATAGTAAATATTGGACTAGACTAGGTGAATCTCATATCTGTGGCTAGATTTGGGCAAAAAGGGCCACACGAGCATATGGGCCCATTTGGGCCGAGAATGGGCCCTAGGCCCATTCGCATTGTTATCTCTTTTTATTATACTTTAGTTTACCAAGTTACTGAAATACCATCGACTTGTAAAATTACCAAAGTAACCCCGATTTACAGAATTACCGTTTTATCCCCGATTTACAAAATTACTGAAATACCCTTGATTTACAAAATTACTGAAATACCCTTGGTTTACAAAATTACTAAAATAGCCTTATATGGTAGAACTATTATAATACCCCCGATTTGCAAAATTACCGAATTTATTTGAAAAATTACATAAATACCCTCGATTTGGAAAATTATAGAAATGCCCCAGTTTACAAATTACGAAAATACCCTAAATTTTAAAATTACCGAAATACCCCTGATTTACAAAATTACCAAAATACCACTGGTTTACCGAAATACCCCTAGTTTGTGAAATTACCGAATTACCCCCGATTTGGAAAATTATAGAAATACCATCGATTTGGAAAATTACAAAAATACTCCAGATTACAAATTACAAAAATACCCCATGTTTTAAAATTACTGAAGTACCCTTGATTTACAAAATTACCAAAATAACCCTGGTTTGTGAAATTACCAAAATAGCCCTGGTTTATGAAATTACCAAAATACCCTTGGGTTACAAAATTACCGAAATACCTCTGTAGGGTAGAATTATCGAAATACCCCTTTAGGATAGAGTTATTAAAATACCACTGTAGGGTAGAATTACCGAAATACCCATGTAGGGTAGAATTCTGAAATACCCTTGTAGGGTAGAATTATTGAAATACCATTGTAGGGTAGAATTACTGAAATACCCCTGTCGGGTGGAATTACTAAAATACCCATGTAGGGTAGAATTACCGAAATACCCCTGTAGGGTAGAATTACCGAAATACCCCTGTAAGGTAGAATTACCAAAATACCCTTGTAGGGTAGAATTATCAAAATACCCCTGTAGGGTAGAATTACTAAAATACCACTGTAAGGTAGAATTACTAAAATACCCTTGTAGGGTAGATTTATCGAAATACCCCTATAGGGTAGAATTACTGAAATACCCCTGTAGCGTGGAATTACCAAAATACCCCTGTAGGGTAGAATTACCGAAATACCCTTGTGGGGTAGAATTACCGAAATACCCCTGTAGGGTAGAATTACCGAAATACCACTGTAGGGTAGAATTTTTGAAATACCCCTGTAGGGTAAAATGACCGTTTTGCCCCTAGGGTGTACAGTGACTGTTTCGCCCTTGTGGGCAAGTGACTAACTTGGTTGGTGTATTTGATTGAATTGACATGTGTTCGTATGACAGTATTTTGACTGACGTGACTATGGTTGTGTGACTGGTAGGTTTTAATATATGTTTAAATGACTGATAATGAGCATGGCCATTGTAACACCCCTGACCTATTCCTGTCGCCAGAGGGTCATGAGGCATTACGAGACAAGTACAAAAATTTCAAATAAAATCGAACTCACCTAAGTCATGCTTCTAAAAATTTTGGCATAAGAGAAGTTATTAGCATTTATTGAACTCAAGTATATGCACATGAATAACTATTAAGCGTAGAATCAATATTACTTCTAAATAAAGTGTTATTATTCATAAGGTAATTAGTCTTAAGCATTTCCGAATGTAAATCATCTCATGTTAGTGAGTACATTAATTCATTCATATATCTAAGTCCTTTAAAATTTTCAAAACATTTACCAAATAACAACCACACATTCACATCAACTATACGAAATACATATGGTAAGTTTGCAAGCCATTTTCGCATGGCTAAACATATATATACAAAACCAAAATGACACTTATTAAGAACTTAAAGCCCAACCTATACATGCCATTATCAAAGTTTAACTACTAAAATACCGAATTTAGCTTGGATAGTGCAGACGACTTTGACTTTGTGATTCCCAAGACCGTAGCTAACGAACGAGATTTATAAAATAGAAAATTAAGAGCAACAGAGTAAGCATTTCTATGCTTAGTAAGTCTTAAGAAATAAAATCATTAAAAGATCAAAGCATAATAGTCTTAAAGCTTGTCATCTCCTCTTTGGCCGAATGTAATCATAACAAAAATATACTACCATTGCTCATTTCACATAATTTCAATTTTCTTTATAGACAAATTCATATCACATAAATAATTCTTTTTATCTAACAAGCTTCATCATTTGGCCGAATATATTCAATGCAATTACTTGGCTAAATTATTACATAAACGCATTTTCATATATACACGTTACTTCACACTTCAACCACATATACTCACATGCTCAAAGCCAATCTCATCCTAATACCACTAGAATCGAAGTTCATAAACCATAAGTAGATTATAGACTTTCATATAATCTCAAACAATGGCCAGAGCATCACTACCCAAATATATATTCATGATCTAAAACGAATCAAATTCACAAACAAGTGTAGGGTGCGTACCTGAATAACTTAGGGTAGTAAGCACATTAGTTAAGATTATTACGGTAGAAATCAAGTATTTCCAACATAAATGCCTTCGGGGCTTGGCCCGGTTATAACACTAGCACTAAGGCCCTTCGGGACTTAACCCAGATACAACACTGGCACGAATGCCCTTCGGGATTAAGCCCGGATACAACACTGGTACGAATGCCCTTCGGGATTAGGCCTGGATACAACACTGGCACAAATGCCCTTCGGGATTAAACCCGGATACATCACTGAATCTTTATGCACATTTATAGATCAAATATACATATCCAAATTTCATATCACAATAGCATTTCATTTGCTCAATTCGCATATGAGCACGTAATATATATATATATATATATAACTTTCATTTAGCATTTGATCTATATGCACACAAGGTTCACATATCCCTCTAATTTTTCCTAGCTAATTTTCTAGAGATCATTCGGCTATATGCTTACACATAACTCACATTACAAACAATTTTAAAGAAAATAAGGTCATTGAGCCGTGACTCATTTCATACACTTCTAACATGCCATACTAATTTTATGCTAACTTAATTACTTAAAACTTACCTCGAACTTTTCTGAGAAATTACGGGTCAGCTATTCTGTCACCTTAACTTTTCCCTTATCCAAAATTGATGCCCTTTGTTCTTGAGCTTAAAATCTAGCTATGCCCTTGACCGAATGCTTAAGTTTTCTCTCTTCTTTTGTTTCGGCTAACAAGAACAAAAATGAACAAATTCCTATTTTATTAATCTTATTTTATATAATAAAGCCATTTAATCATAAAATGCTAATTTAAAATGCATAAATTGACTATCATCATCATCATGGCCGGCCACTACCTTGAAAAAGGGGTATTTGACATGTAAGTCCCCATTTTCTAATTCATGTATTATTCAACCTTCTAAATTTATCCTATCAAATTTCAAAGTTCTCACTTTAGTCCTATTTCATAAAAATTCACATTCAAATGATAAAATTAAGACATGACATTTTCACACACAATACTTCACATATAAAGGACAGAAAATATAACATCTAATTTTCGTTGTGACTCGGTTTTGTGGTCCCGAAACCACTTCCCGTCTAGGGTCAAAATAGGGCTGTCACAACTCTCCCCCTTTAGGGATTTTCGTCCCCGAAAATCTTACCGGTAAATAAGTTTGGGTATCGTTCTTTCATAGAGTTCTCAGGTTCCTAAGTCGCTTCTTCAATCCCGTGCTTGAGCCACAACACTTTTACTAATGGAACCTTTTTGTTTCGCAATTCTTTCACTTCGCGAGCTAAAATACGAATAGGTTCTTCTTCATAACTCAAATAAGATTGAATTTCAATTTTGGACGAACAAATCACATGAGAGGGATCGGATCTATAACGACGAAGCATCGAAACATGAAAAACGTTGTGGATCTTTTCAAGTTCAGGGGGCAAAAATAGCCTATAAGCAACCGGCCCAATACGTTCTGAAATTTCATACGGTCCGATGAATCTCGGGTTCAACTTGCCTTTACGGCCAAATCGAAGTATCTTTTTCCACGGCGAGACTTTCAGAAAGACTTTTTCTTCGATATGAAACTCTATATCTTTACGCTTCAAATCCGCTGCTGCTTTCAAACTAGTACGAATTATTTCCACTTTCTGTTCGGCTTCTTTAATTAGATCAACCCCATATAGCTTATTCTCACTGAGCTCGGTCCAAAACAAAGGTGTACGGCATTTACGACCGTATAAGGCCTCGTAAGGCGCCATCTTGATACTCGTCTGAAAGCTATTATTGTAGGCGAATTCGATCAACGGTATGTATTTCTCCCACGAGCCACTAAACTCGAGAATGCAACATCGCAACATATCCTCGAGTATTTGAATCGTTCTTTCAGATTGACCGTCAGTATGAGGATGAAATGCGGTGCTAAAATGGAGCTTAGTACCCAATGCCTCATGCAATTTCTTCCAGAATAGCGAAGTAAATCGGGGATCTCGGTCTGAAACAATAGAAGTCGGCACTCCGTGCAATCGCACAATCTGAGAGACGTATAATTCCGCTAAGTTATCAAGTGAAAAGTCCGTACGAATTGGGAGGAAATGAGCTGACTTCGTTAATCTATCAATAATAACCCAAATAGAATATTTCTTGCTCGGCGTTAGCGGCAACCCGTACACAAAGTCCATCGTAACTCGATCCCACTTCCATTTGGGTATCAGAATCAGCTGAAGCAATCCCGAAGGCACCTGATGTTTCGCTTTTACTTGTTCACATATCAGACACTTAGATACGAAATCAGAGATATCCCGTTTCATACCGTGCCACCAATATTGTCGTTTCAGGTCGTTATACATTTTGGTACTGCCTGGGTGAATCGACATTCTGCTATTATGGGCCTCTTTCAAAATTGTCGAAATAAGCTCTGAATTTCTCGGAATACACACACGATCCTTGAACCTCAAACAATCATTATCGTCGACTTGAAACTCTAAATTCATACTTGCATCACACTGAACCCGTTTAGCAACCAAATCATCGTCGACTTTCTGAGCTTCACAAATTTGTCGAAGTAACACAGGTCTTGCTTTTAACTCGGCAATCAACACATCGTCTGCCGACAACATTAATTGTATGTTCATAGCTCGCAAGGACAATAATGATTTTCGGCTAAGAGCGTTCGTGACTATATTAGCTTTTCCCTGGTGATATTCAATGACAAGCTCGTAGTCTTTAAGCAATTCCAGCCACCGTCTTTGTCTCAAATTTAAGTCTCTTTGAGTTATCAAATATTTGAGACTCTTATGATTGGAAAAGACGTGGCATTTCTCACCGAACAGATAGTGACGCCAAATCTTTAGATCAAAACAATAGCAGCTAATTCGAGATCATGAGTCAGATAGTTCCACTCGTGAGCCTTTAACTGCCTCGAGGCATATGCGACAACTCGACCCTCTTGCATCAGAACACAACCCAAGCCGTTCAAAGATGCATTATTATAAACCACGAACTCCTTGCCAGATTCTGGCTGAACTAACACTGGGGCTTCCGTCAAAAGCGCTTTCAGCTGGTCGAAACTTTTCTGACACTTTTCAGACCACTCGAATTTGATGTCTTTTTGCAACAATTTCTTCAAGGGTGTCGCGATCATCGAAAAGCCTTTTACGAATCGTCAGTAGTAACCAGCAAGTCCCAAGAAGCTCCAAACTTCTGAAACATTTCTAGGAGGTTTCCAGTCGAGAATGGCTAAAATCTTGTTCGGGTCAACTCGAATACTCGAAGCAAACACTATATGTCCCAAAAAGCTGACCTCGCGCAACCAGAACTAGCATTTACTGAATTTCGCGTACAATTGATTATCACATAAAGTCTGAAGCACAAGTTTCAAGTGCTCGGCATGCTCGATCTCATCGCGCGAATAAATCAACATGTCGTCGATGAACACTACCACGAATCGATCTAGATACTGTCTAAACACCTGATTCATCAAGTCTATGAAAACCGCAGGGGCATTGGTGAGCCTGAACGGCATCACTAAGAACTCATAATGTCTGTACCTCGTTCTTAAAGTGATCTTTGGCACGTCAGAATCTCTAACTCTCAACTGGTAATACCCGGATCGCAGATCAATCTTAGAAAACACTGAAGCTCCTTTCAACTGATCAAACAGGTCGTCGATTCGAGGCAACGGGTATTTATTCTTTATAGTGGCCTTATTTAACTACCTATAGTCAATAAACATTCTCATAGTCTCGTCTTTCTTCTTCACGAACAAAACTGGTGCGCCCTAGGGTGAGAAGCTCGGTCGTGCGAATCCTCTGTCTGTCAACTCTTGTAGTTGAGATTTCAATTCTTTCAACTCAGTAGGTGCCATACGGTACGGGGCAATCAAAATCAGAGTTGTACCCGGAACCAACTCTATACCGAACTTAACTTCTCTAACAGGTGGAATCCCGGTAATTCCTCGGGAAACACATCCGAATACTCACTAACTACAGGTACAATCTCAAGCTCTCATTTGGATACTTTGCTGTCTAACACATAAGCCAGATACGCTTCACACCCCTTTTTCATATATTTCTGAGCTGACATGGAAGTTATTACTGCAGGTAGCCCGTTTACATCAGTGGACTCAATCCGAATTATCTCATTATTCAAACATCGCAAATCAATAGTCTTTCTCTTGCAATTCACTACAACGTCGTGCACAGTTAACCAATCCATCCCGAGAATAATGTCAAATTCGTCGAATGGTAATAGCATCAGATCGGCTGGGAAACAGAAATCTCGGATCATTAGGGGACATTTCTTGCACACTTTATCAACTAAAACACAACGACCCAAAGGATTGGATACTAGAATCACAAACTCAGTAGATTCAACAGGGAGAGTCTTACTGGATGCTAAAGTTTCACACACATAAGAATGAGTTGAATCGGGATCTATCAAAGCAATAACATCAGTGTCAATGAGAGTAAAAGTACCAGTAATAACATCAGGAGAAGAAGCCTCCTCACGAGCACGAATAGTATACGCTCTGGCAGGTGCACGAGCCTAGGATCTGACTACGGTGTCTCTAGTCCCTCTCTGACTGCCGCTAGTATTTCCCCCACGCCTCGGTGGTCTACCTCGTACTGTCGTACCACTAGGCCTTTGACTTGAATCGGTATTGCGTTCATCCAATTTCGGACAATCCTTAATAAAGTGATTAGTGGATCCACATCTGAAACAAGAGCGATCATGGAATCTACAGCTCCCTGGGTGCCATTTACCACAATATTTACAATCAGATCTATCCCGACGTTCATTTCCAACACTGGCGACTGAAGTAGCTCGCGAACTCACAGGGGGTCGATGATGATCACGTCTAGAAAAACCCGAAGTATTCTTGGATCGGCCTGAATCATCTCTAATTTTCTTGCAGGATTGCTGAATAGACTTTCCCGCAGATCTCTTACGGAACTCTCTAGCTCCATCTTCAGCCTTTCTCTTTTCATTTCCGAGCTCTTCGTCCTTGCAAGCTCGCTCGACTAGTACGACGAACTCTTTGATTCTAGGATTCCCACCAATAATCTAATATCTTTATTTAATCCATCCTCGAAACGTTTACACATGATGGCCTCGGATGATACACACTCGTGAGCATATCGGCTGAGTCGCATGAATTCTCTCTCATATTCAGTTACTGACATCCGGCCTTATTTAAGCTCAAGGAATTCCTTCCGTTTCTGATCGACAAATCTCTGACTGATATACTTCTTGCGGAATTTCATTTGGAAAAACTCTCAGGTGACCCGCTCTCTCAGGACAACAGAAACCAAAGTGTTCCACCAGTAGTAGGCAGAGTCGCGTAACAAGGATATCGCACATTTCAGACACTCATCGGGCATACATGATAGTTCGTCGAACACTCAGATTGTATTATCAAGCCAAAACTCGGCCCGTTTAGCATCATCACTAGGTGTAGCCCGGAACTCTTCAGCCCCGTATTTTCTAATTTTGTCGACTGGAGGCCTACTCCATCTCACCGGATCGGTCCCAGGAGGGGCCACATATGTTGGGAGCAGAATATTCGGGGGCGGGGGTTATGGAACAGCCGAATTTGTTCTAAGAAATTGAGTGAACCAATTACTCATCATTGCATAAAAGGCTTGCCTCGTGTCATCGTCTCGATGACTGGTATTCGGCTGGGAGTCATTCGGCGCTGTCCCTTGCGCGGGAGCAGGCGTTACGCTTTCAACATCGTCCGCTACGGCTTGATCAGGTTCGGGATTCATTTCTAAACAAAAATCACATTTCATTTGTCAGAAGTCGTCACTCTATCGCATTAACACAAAATGGCATGTATAGCTAGACCCACACGTGCTATGTTAGTCCGAGAATCGACTAAACTGTAGCTCTGATACCAATTAAAATGTAACACCCCTGACCTATACCTGTCGCTAGAGGGTCATGAGGCATTACGAGACAAGTGCAAAAATTTCAAATAAAATCCAACTCGCCTAAGTCATGCTTCTAAAAATTTTGGCATAAGAGAAGTTATTAGCATTTACTGAACTCAAGTATATGCACATGAATAACCATTAAGCATAGAATCAATATTACTTCTAAATAAAGTGTTACTATTCATAAGGTAATTAGTCTTAAGCATTTCCGAATGTAAATCATCTCATGTTAGTGAGTACATTGATTCATTCATATATCTAAGTCCTTCAAAAATTTCAAAACATTTACCAAATAACAACCACACATTCACATCAACTATACGAAATACATATGGTAAGTTTGCAAGCCATTTTCGCATGGCTAAACATATATATACAAAACCAAAATGACACTTATTAACAACTTAAAGCCCAACCTATACATGCCATTATCAAAGTTTAACTACTAAAATACCAAATTTTGCTTGGATAGTACGGACGGCTTTGACTTTGTGATTCTCGAGACCGTAGCTAACGAATAAGATCTATAAAACAGAAAATTAAGGGCAACAGAGTAAGCATTTCTATGCTTAGTAAGTCTTAAGAAATAAAATCATTAAAAGATCAAAGCATAATAGTCTTAAAGCTTGTCATCTCCTCTTTGGCCGAATGTAATCATAACAAAAATATACTACCATTGCTCATTTCACATAATTTCAATTTTCTTTATAGACAAATTCATATCACATAAATTATTCTTTTTATCTAACAAGCTTCATCATTTGGCCGAATATATTCAATGCAATTACTTGGCTAAATTATTACATAAACGCATTTTCACATATACACGTTACTTCACACTTCAACCACATATACTCACATGCTCAAAGCCAATCTTATCCTAATACCACTAGAATTGAAGTTCATATACCATAAGTAGATTATAGACTTTCATATAATCTCAAACAATGGCCAAAGCATCACTACCCAAATATATATTCACAATCTAAAACGAATCAAATTCACAAACAAGTGTGGGGTGCATACCTGAATAACTTAGGGTAGTAAGCACAATAGTTAAGATTATTACGGTAGAAATCAAGTATTTCCAACATAAATGCCTTTAGGGCTTGGCCCGATTATAACACTAGCACTAAGGCCCTTCGGGACTTAACCCGGAAACAACACTGGCATGAATGCCCTTCGGGATTAAGCCCGGATACAACACTGGTACGAATGCCCTTCAGGATTAGGCTCGGATACAACACTGGCACAAATGCCCTTCGGGATTAGGCTCGGATACAACACTGGCACAAATGCCCTTCAGGATTAAACCCAGATACATCACTAAATCTTTATGCACATTTATAGATCAAATATACATATCCAAATTTCATATCACAATAGCATTTCATTTGCTCAATTCGCATATGAGCACATAATATATATATATATATATATATATAACTTTCATTTAGTATTTGATCTATATGCACACAAGGTTCACATATCCCTCTAATTTTTCCTAGCTAATTTTCTAGAGATCATTCGGCTATATGCTTACACATAACTCATATTACAAACAATTTTAAAGAAAATAAGGTCATTGAGCCGTGACTCATTTCATACACTTCTAACATGCCATACTAATTTTATGCTAACTTAATTACTTAAAACTTACCTCGAACTTTTTTGAGAAATTACGGGTCAGCTATTCCGTCACCTTAGCTTTTCCCTTATCCGAAATTGATGCCCTTTGTTCTTGAGCTTAAAATCTAGCTATGCCCTTGACCGAATGCTTAAGTTTTCTCTCTTCTTATGTTTCGGCTAATAAGAACAAAAATGAACAAACTTTGTTCTTTTCACCATTTTCTTATTTTATTAATCTTATTTTATATAATAAAGCCATTTAATCATAAAATGCTAATTTAAAATGCATAAATTGACTATCATCATCATTATAGCCGGCCACTACCTTGAAAAATGGGTATTTAACATGCAAGTCCCCATTTTCTAATTCATGTATTATTCAACCTTCTAAATTTATTCTATCAAATTTCAAAGTTCTCACTTTAGTCCTATTTCAAAAAAATTCACATTCAAATGATAAAATTAAGACATGATATTGTCACACACAATACTTCACATATAAAGGACATAAAATATAACATCTAATTTTCGTCGTGACTCAGTTTTGTGGTCCCGAAACCACTTCCTGTCTAGGGTCAAAATAGGGCTGTCACAGCCATTCTGCATACACGTTTGATGATTGAGCATAGCATACACGACATATTACATGGGGTTGGGTTTGATATGGAGGATGTGCTATAAAGTGGCTCTGCCACGTAATCTGCTTTGTAACACCCCAGACCCGGCCCAGTCGTTATGGCCATGTCCGGTGTGCTACATCACCTAGACTATGCTACGCCGTCCTATATACTAAGTCTGATGTTTGAGATTTTTGAAAAGTAATACTTGTTTTTCTTGAAATTCCCGATTTAATTATTATTCAACCTAATTTCTATCTCATTTGTTAATCGTTTCATTTTAGTCTTATTGTCCTCCTTAGTCTTCAGTAAAGTCAGGTTGGTTAATAAAATGTTTATTTAATTTTGAAAACGGTGTAGGTTTGTGTTTGAAATAAAATGGTAGAGAAATCCCGAATAACAGTTATAGCGGCCTTATTACAACCCATATCAAAATAAAACCAATAAAAGGTAAATAAATAAATAAATAAATAAACCAATTATGATGAAAGTTCAGTCCTCGTGGCCACTCTGAATCCCGCCCAGCGTCCAAGTCACGATCTAGGGCTCACCTGCAAGGATGGAAAGAAAGGGTGAGTTTGGGAAAACTCAGTGTGTGCAGAACCCATCCAAAGCCCAAGTTGGCTCAAGCCCACTGGGCCTAAACCCTAACCAGTCTCGGTCAGATACTGGGCCGAAGCCCTATTCAGAAATAGTAATCTGGGCCAAGGCCCTATAACAGATACTGGGCTGAAGCCCTATTCAGATAACAGATTGGCCCATAGGCCCATAACAGTACAGTACAGTAATACAGTATAAATGCAAACCCAATTGGGGAGACTACTCAACCCACCAACCGCTACACACCACCCGTACCAGCCAACACACCATGTGGGGAATAACTCGACCCACCCAGCCCACACACCACAGTCGCAGCATGGCTGCTCAGTTAAATAGTATACGAGGCAAAGCCCCTTTCAGAAACAGTACGAGGCATAGCCACTTTTCAGTAACGTGGCTGTGCCACTCACACTTCCTCCATTATCAAAACCCAACCCATGCAATAGATATATATCATGGCATACAATAACAGTAACAGTCATGTCAAACAGTATAGTCAATTTTAGCCCTAGGGGTATAACGGTAATTTTCTACCTAGGGGCAAAACAATAATTTCTTACCCTAAGGGTATTTCAGTAATTTTGCTCTCATGTTACAGATTTTATGCTTATTACAGTTTTTATTAATCACATAGTTGTCACAGAAGTCCAGTTAACTCAGTTTTTCAGTCTTAGCATTCAAGCCCTAAAACCCCTAATGAGCCCTATTACGTCGATTGGCCCATTAGGCCCATTTAGTCCCAATTTCATAATCAGTTACCTTGTTTTAACTGTTTTCACGCCTACAGTTCACAATATTACCTTTAAACCCATTTTTACTCACATAGGCCCAAATCGCCCATTGGGCCCATATTTGGCCCACCGAGGCCCAACTTACCATAATGTCCAAAATTTAGCGGTCAACACGCCTAACAGTGCCGATTCCAAAACTAACCTTCCCCTACTAACTTGAGAACGTTCGCACGCTCACAAGCTCTCGAAATACTGAAACTTCGGCATTTTAGCTTTTCGACTTTAGCCGATTTGCGCATTGAAAGGAGTTCGAAACACACACCTGTTTTGCAGTTTCTCCTACGAGATCTCCTATGCGTTAATCCCTACAATCCAATACTTAATTGATTAGACCATACCAACACTTAATCTGAATTGAAAACTTACCCAAAGCCTTACTTACACATTCGGCCAACACCTCCAATGGCCTTAATGTTCTTACCTTGCCGATTTAGATCCCTTTAGATCTAGATCTGATGTTCAAATGTCTTCAACTCCTTGTTTGATCACCTTCTTCTCTAACTAACACACAAAAAGAACAAAGAAAACACCACTTGATTTACCAAAAGTCCAAAACGACAAAATCCTTAACTTTAAGGACTTTCGGCTTTTCCAAATATGAAATATTAAACAGATCTGAAGTATTAAACACTTACCAACGATTTCCCTTCAGTTCCTATGCTGATCTGATGTAAATCTGACCCTTAAACGTCAGTAGAAACCTTATCTCTGAGATTTGCAATTTTGGCTATCTCCCTACAACTATGGTGATTTCGGCTTTTCAACAAGAGAAGAGGATGGCGTTTTGGGCTGTAGATTTTGGGTGATGGTGTCGAAAATGGTGTGGCTCAAGAGAGAGTAGTAATCGGCCACAACAGGTGAAAGGAATAGGGGTGATTCGGCTTACAAGAAATCGGCAAGAAAGGAAGCAGTTTTCGGGATTTCTGGCACTTTGAGCAATCGGTTATGGTTGATTTTAAGAGGAATGAAAGCAAAAGAAAGAGTGGATCTGTGCAAGGTGGGTATTCGGCTAGGGAAGAGATCAAAGGGGAAGAAGAAAAATGAAAAAAAACAATGGTAGAGGTGGAGAGGAAGAATTCGGCTATGAGCTTTCCATGGAGGCAACTTTTGGCTTTTCTGACAGTAGAACAGAGAAAAAGTCCTAAGGTGGCTAACCCTAATTGTCATGACAGAAAAAAGAAAATGATATAACCCTAGTAGTCCCTCTAAAGCAATCGGCCCAAGTCCCTAAAGCCCACTTGCCGAAATTCACTTAAGTTAGGCAAATACCCGGCACATGCTTAAAAATTAAAAAGAACTCTACGCTTACCTTGTAACTCGAACCCTTGTCCTTGAATATCCACTTAGGTGCCACTTTTCTAGGAGCTTAGTGGCTCCACCTTGCCACTTTACCAAGAGCTCACTTGTGACATATTTTACACGGTTTTTCTTAAAAGCCCACTTAACTAAGTCCCCTTTCACTGGAAAATCCAACTTAATATTTTACCGGGTTTTAACTTAAACATGGGCCTTCTATAGGCCCACTAACACATGTACATACATTATCAACCTTTAGAACACCAAAATTTTAAAAATTTTACTAAAATTCACAAAACCCGAAAAATCCCGAAAATCAGGGCGTTACAACTCTACCCCCTTAAAGAAATTTCGGCCTCGAAATTTACCTGATCCAAATAACTGAGGGTATTGTTGACGCATCGCTTCCTCTGGCTCCCAAGTAGCTTCTTCTTTACGAGGATTACGCCATAGCACCTTAACTAATGGAACAGACTTCCTCCTGAAGACTTTGACTTCACGATCTAAGATCTCCACAGGTTCCTCCTCGAAGGTCAAATCGGTATTCACTGCAATCTCCTCCACTGGTACAATATGCAATGGGTCTGACCGATACCGTCTCAGCATAGACACATGAAAAACGTCATGAATACGATCCAACTCTGGTGGCAACTCCAACTGATAGGCTACTGGCCCAATCCGCTTGAGAATCCGATAAGGCCCAATAAACCGCGGACTTAGCTTGCCCTTTTTACCGAATCTCAAGATCTTCTTCCACGGCGACACCTTTAGGAAGACCATATCCCCAACAGCGAACTCAATCTCCTTACGCTTAAGGTCAGCATATGACTTCTGCCGATCAGATGCCTCCTTTAACCGATCTCGAATCAGCTTAACCTTACTTTCAGTATCTGCCACTATCTCTGGTCCAAGAACTTTACGTTCCCCTAACTCTATCCAACAAGTAGGAGTACGACATCTCCGCCCATAAAGTGCCTCATATGGAGCCATCTGAATGCTTGCTTGATAGCTG